>JAQPZY010001170.1:0-1492532 GCA_029931535.1 Margaritifera margaritifera | reverse complement strand
ATAAACTACTTAATTTGTAACTAAACAATCTTTACAAGTACACAGTGATCTAACTAACCTTTAAGGTGTTGAACAAGGGTCCACAAAGCAATATGCACAAAGTTTGGATCTGAAGACTTGAGAAATTTGTTGATGTACAGCAAAATACCCTTAAGATTTGCCAGTTTTATACAGGCTGGGAATTACCGAAAAAGAAAAGACAACACATTTTAAAAACTGACAAGACAAGTATTCTGCGAAACCTGGTGTCCTACTTGTGCTGATGCTGCCTTCACTGCCATAAAATGTGATAACTAAGTCTCACCGTGATTATTGCAAGGGAGACAAAAAGAAGGCCTGGGCTTTGCATGTTAACTTATACTCAAATGAACACCTCTAACCAATCCTAAACAAAAGTGTTGACAATGATATAGCTGATAGTTGGTTAGTGCATCAGATTCATAATCCAATCGTCGTGGTTTCTCTACCCACCCAGATCAGCTTGGGTCGGCTGCCTCGATGTGTCTTTGGGAAAGGCACTTAACTCCGTTTTCCTGAGTATGATATAGCCAATGTGTTAAAAATGCCATTAAATACAAGCCCAAAAAACTTCGTCTTCTGTTAACTGCCATGCCGTTGTATCTCAAGTATTACAGACAGGTGTGCTTATGCACACTCTGGGGTGTTGGGAGAGGCAGCTACTCCTTTTCAATTACTACAGGAAGGATCCTTCACCTGTTGATAACTAAATCTCACCATGATTATTGCAAGGGAGACAAAAAGAAGGCCAGGGCTTGCATGTTAACCCATACTCAAATGAGGAGCTCTAACCAAAAGTGTTGACAATGATAGAGCTGATAGTTGGTAGAGCATCAGATTCATGATCCAAGGGTCATGGGTTCTATACCCACCCACACTAGCTTGGGTCAGCATCCCCCAGTGTGTCCTTGCAAAAGGCACTTAATTCCCATTTCCTCAGCATGATATAGCCAATAATGTGTTAGAAGTGCCATTATAAACCAACAATCATTCTGTCTTCCATTAATTGCCACACCCTCATATATCAAGTATTGCAAACAGGTGTGCTTATACACACTCTGTGGTGTGGGGATAACACTGGTGGCAGTGACTGGCAACTCTTCTTTTCCAAATAGCACAGGAGGGATCTTTACTTTTACAGATTTTGACTCTCTCTGCACAGGGGACAGGAGAACTCTGGCACCAAAGGCCAGTGTACTACCACTAGGCCACCACCTACTTCCTAATTTTGAATGGAAATAGATAGCAAGTAGATAATAAGGCTGTCTAGTGGTTTCATGACGTCACAACTGTTCATGCTGACAATTCAAGGTATGACCATGTTGTTTGGTGTGAATAGTGTGTCTGTATATGCAGACAAATTATATATTGATTTATCAGCCTTTCTGGATTTGACCTATGCACATACGTGAATACTCTATACACGTTGCCAATAGAGCTGGTTTAACTATATTTAAATAGGAGAAAGATGTGGGACAACAACTCCCTTAAAGGAAGAGTTGTATAAAACTCACCTATACTTGAAATTTGACCCAGGATTCCTGCACTGTTGTACTGGACCACTGAGTGACTTGACAATGAAGCGAGAGTGACCAGCTTGTCAAACAACTGTCCATCCTGAATCTGAACAAGCTTATATTTCACCTCATCTGAATGAAAAGGATATGAGAAGGATTTATATTAAGACTCAATGGGAAGAAGTTGTATTAGGACTCTAACACGCTCATCTTCATATTGAGCTAAAAATTATACAAAGTAAAATTGGACCCAATTACAAACATCTGAACTTGAGGGATAATACAAGGGATCTACAGAATCTAGGTCATGCCAATAAACCATGCGCTGATGTACTTTCTTTCAACACTTTAAGTTTGGGCATAGACTTACTTTATTTGTTTGTGGGGGAGAGGGATTAAAATTGTTATTGCTATTTTTTAAATCAAATTTTCAACAAAATCTAAAATATATTTCGAATTATCCAGTGTTGCAACCATGTTTGCCTTTGAGTGGGTCAAGTGGTCCATGACTTTCACATTGCAAAGACAGGTAAAAGTATAATTATTAAATGCTACATTGTGATATAAGTTCTTGTGTGAAAAAACAGCACATATTTTCTGAGTAAATGGGGTGTTAACCCATACTCAAATGAGGAGCTCTAACTAAAAGTGTTGACAATGATAGAGCTGATAGTTGGTAGAGCATCAGATTCATGATCCAAGGGTCATGGGTTCTATACCCACCCACACCAGCTTGGGTCAGCTGCCCCCAGTGTGTCCTTGCAAAAGACTTTGAAAGCAAATCTAATACATGGTTATTAGTTACTTGCACAAAGTAACAACCTTACTAATAATAATAATAATAATAATAATAATAACCATTAATTACTGTGGATGACATAAGAAAGTTTCTTAATTGTATTATGCCTTGTATTTTTTTCTTCTTCTTTCATGCACGTTCGAAATTTCATGGATGAACTATGATTTTAATTTACTGAAGGGCATTACCGGTCCTTTAGATATACCTTTTAAAAGGAGTTTTATAACCAGTAAGTAGCATGGACTTTGTTCTGTCGAGAATGGAGTAGTATTGCTAATATTTTCATTATAGAACTTGTTGAATTATGTCAATATTTTTAATGCAAACCTTGTGAATAAAAGTTTAAAAAGAATTTTTTTTTAAAGAAATGAGCACTCAAAACAGTCTATTTACAATGTAATCTCCTTGCCAAATTAAATCAAATGATACAAGCTTATATACTCCTTCTATGTGTATTATATCTTCATAATCAAAGCATGCTGATTAGTCTTACAGCCTCTCTAAACTGTAAACTTGAAATTTGTTGCATGTTAGATAATTGTTATTTGGAAATCATACAATATGGAATATATGATATCGCTTTGCAATAGATAGAAAAGGAAGTCAGTTGGAACAATTTATGATTGTTTCTCCCTATATTCTTTGGAAGGGAGAGATATAAATGTACTGCCATCTACCAGCATAAGACTTGGACATAAATATCATTTTCTACTTATTGTCTACGTTATATATATGCCATTTGTTTGTGCCATGCTTTAATATCCTCCAACTGTCTTTTAATAAGTCTTTCAAACAGAAATTGCATTTAATGTATTCTCGACCTTTTGGGCTTTAGCCATGATGCTGACAAGGCATGATATGTGGAAATATAGAAATCTTCGCGAATCCGCATTCAACTTTAGTTTTCATGGTATGGGAAACCGCGCAAAAAAAAATTTGCACATTTCATTTTCCTATATAAGATGATTCATGGATCTCATTTGATATTCAGATTTCCAAATAACAATAACATTGTTTCCATTATGAACAAATCTAAAAATTTAAGTTTGAGGGATATAATCTACTGTGATGGGCTTATCATTACACAGGATTTAAGTTTTACATTTGTGTCATTATCACTGATTAAATTGAACTGATTTTTTAATTATTTAATCCTTTTTATACCATGTTTATAATTTTCTTGACTATATATCATTCTTTATATCAATCTCTCCTTGCTTTTAATGGTCAGTGAGATCAGAATCCCTTATACCATTTATTTCATTAGAACACCAATTTTGTCTCTAGACAAATATTGGTTTTCTATGGTGTTCTAATGAGTGAAAATATATATATATATATATATATATATATATATATATATATATATATATACTGAGAGAGAGAGAAAAAAAATGAGAAAGGGGAGAGAGAGGGAGGGAGAGAGAGTTTGGAAACCAAATAATGTCTAATTTAATAATATAAACTACTTAATTTGTAACTAAACAATCTTTACAGTACACAGTGATCTAACTAACCTTTAAGGTGTTGAACAAGGGTCCACAAAGCAATATGCACAAAGTTTG
The DNA here is from genome assembly GCA_029931535.1 of Margaritifera margaritifera. Taxonomy (NCBI): domain Eukaryota; kingdom Metazoa; phylum Mollusca; class Bivalvia; order Unionida; family Margaritiferidae; genus Margaritifera; species Margaritifera margaritifera. The sequence continues at coordinate 1,488,633 of JAQPZY010001170.1, read as the reverse complement.
GATCTGAAGACTTGAGAAATTTGTTGATGTACAGCAAAATACCCTTAAGATTTGCCAGTTTTATACAGGTGGGAATTACCGAAAAAGAAAAGACAACAAATTTTAAAAACTGACAAGACAAGTATTCTGCGAAACCTGGTGTCCTACTTGTGCTGATGCTGCCTTCACTGCCATAAAATGTGATAACTAAGTCTCACCGTGATTATTGCAAGGGAGACAAAAAGAAGGCCTGGGCTTGCATGTTAACTTATACTCAAATGAACACCTCTAACCAATCCTAAACAAAAGTGTTGACAATGATATAGCTGATAGTTGGTAGTGCATCAGATTCATAATCCAATCGTCGTGGTTTCTCTACCCACCCAGATCAGCTTGGGTCGGCTGCCTCGATGTGTCTTTGGGAAAGGCACTTAACTCCGTTTTCCTGAGTATGATATAGCCAATGTGTTAAAAATGCCATTAAATACAAGCCCAAAAACTTCGTCTTCTGTTAACTGCCATGCCGTTGTATCTCAAGTATTACAGACAGGTGTGCTTATGCACACTCTGGGGTGTTGGGAGAGGCAGCTACTCCTTTTCAATTACTACAGGAAGGATCCTTCACCTGTTGATAACTAAATCTCACCATGATTATTGCAAGGGAGACAAAAAGAAGGCCAGGGCTTGCATGTTAACCCATACTCAAATGAGGAGCTCTAACCAAAAGTGTTGACAATGATAGAGCTGATAGTTGGTAGAGCATCAGATTCATGATCCAAGGGTCATGGGTTCTATACCCACCCACACTAGCTTGGGTCAGCATCCCCCAGTGTGTCCTTGCAAAAGGCACTTAATTCCCATTTCCTCAGCATGATATAGCCAATAATGTGTTAGAAGTGCCATTATAAACCAACAATCATTCTGTCTTCCATTAATTGCCACACCCTCATATATCAAGTATTGCAAACAGGTGTGCTTATACACACTCTGTGGTGTGGGGATAACACTGGTGGCAGTGACTGGCAACTCTTCTTTTCCAAATAGCACAGGAGGGATCTTTACTTTTACAGATTTTGACTCTCTCTGCACAGGGGACAGGAGAACTCTGGCACCAAAGGCCAGTGTACTACCACTAGGCCACCACCTACTTCCTAATTTTGAATGGAAATAGATAGCAAGTAGATAATAAGGCTGTCTAGTTGTTTCATGACGTCACAACTGTTCATGCTGACAATTCAAGGTATGACCATGTTGTTTGGTGTGAATAGTGTGTCTGTATATGCAGACAAATTATATATTGATTTATCAGCCTTTCTGGATTTGACCTATGCACATACGTGAATACTCTATACACGTTGCCAATAGAGCTGGTTTAACTATATTTAAATAGGAGAAAGATGTGGGACAACAACTCCCTTAAAGGAAGAGTTGTATAAAACTCACCTATACTTGAAATTTGACCCAGGATTCCTGCACTGTTGTACTGGACCACTGAGTGACTTGACAATGAAGCGAGAGTGACCAGCTTGTCAAACAACTGTCCATCCTGAATCTGAACAAGCTTATATTTCACCTCATCTGAATGAAAAGGATATGAGAAGGATTTATATTAAGACTCAATGGGAAGAAGTTGTATTAGGACTCTAACACGCTCATCTTCATATTGAGCTAAAAATTATACAAAGTAAAATTGGACCCAATTACAAACATCTGAACTTGAGGGATAATACAAGGGATCTACAGAATCTAGGTCATGCCAATAAACCATGCGCTGATGTACTTTCTTTCAACACTTTAAGTTTGGGCATAGACTTACTTTATTTGTTTGTGGGGGAGAGGGATTAAAATTGTTATTGCTATTTTTTAAATCAAATTTTCAACAAAATCTAAAATATATTTCGAATTATCCAGTGTTGCAACCATGTTTGCCTTTGAGTGGGTCAAGTGGTCCATGACTTTCACATTGCAAAGACAGGTAAAAGTATAATTATTAAATGCTACATTGTGATATAAGTTCTTGTGTGAAAAAACAGCACATATTTTCTGAGTAAATGGGGTGTTAACCCATACTCAAATGAGGAGCTCTAACTAAAAGTGTTGACAATGATAGAGCTGATAGTTGGTAGAGCATCAGATTCATGATCCAAGGGTCATGGGTTCTATACCCACCCACACCAGCTTGGGTCAGCTGCCCCCAGTGTGTCCTTGCAAAAGACTTTGAAAGCAAATCTAATACATGGTTATTAGTTACTTGCACAAAGTAACAACCTTACTAATAATAATAATAATAATAATAATAACCATTAATTACTGTGGATGACATAAGAAAGTTTCTTAATTGTATTATGCCTTGTATTTTTTTCTTCTTCTTTCATGCACGTTCGAAATTTCATGGATGAACTATGATTTTAATTTACTGAAGGGCATTACCGGTCCTTTAGATATACCTTTTAAAAGGAGTTTTATAACCAGTAAGTAGCATGGACTTTGTTCTGTCGAGAATGGAGTAGTATTGCTAATATTTTCATTATAGAACTTGTTGAATTATGTCAATATTTTTAATGCAAACCTTGTGAATAAAAGTTTAAAAAGAATTTTTTTTTAAAGAAATGAGCACTCAAAACAGTCTATTTACAATGTAATCTCCTTGCCAAATTAAATCAAATGATACAAGCTTATATACTCCTTCTATGTGTATTATATCTTCATAATCAAAGCATGCTGATTAGTCTTACAGCCTCTCTAAACTGTAAACTTGAAATTTGTTGCATGTTAGATAATTGTTATTTGGAAATCATACAATATGGAATATATGATATCGCTTTGCAATAGATAGAAAAGGAAGTCAGTTGGAACAATTTATGATTGTTTCTCCCTATATTCTTTGGAAGGGAGAGATATAAATGTACTGCCATCTACCAGCATAAGACTTGGACATAAATATCATTTTCTACTTATTGTCTACGTTATATATATGCCATTTGTTTGTGCCATGCTTTAATATCCTCCAACTGTCTTTTAATAAGTCTTTCAAACAGAAATTGCATTTAATGTATTCTCGACCTTTTGGGCTTTAGCCATGATGCTGACAAGGCATGATATGTGGAAATATAGAAATCTTCGCGAATCCGCATTCAACTTTAGTTTTCATGGTATGGGAAACCGCGCAAAAAAAAATTTGCACATTTCATTTTCCTATATAAGATGATTCATGGATCTCATTTGATATTCAGATTTCCAAATAACAATAACATTGTTTCCATTATGAACAAATCTAAAAATTTAAGTTTGAGGGATATAATCTACTGTGATGGGCTTATCATTACACAGGATTTAAGTTTTACATTTGTGTCATTATCACTGATTAAATTGAACTGATTTTTTAATTATTTAATCCTTTTTATACCATGTTTATAATTTTCTTGACTATATATCATTCTTTATATCAATCTCTCCTTGCTTTTAATGGTCAGTGAGATCAGAATCCCTTATACCATTTATTTCATTAGAACACCAATTTTGTCTCTAGACAAATATTGGTTTTCTATGGTGTTCTAATGAGTGAATATATATATATATATATATATATATATATATATATATATATATACTGAGAGAGAGAGAAAAAAAATGAGAAAGGGGAGAGAGAGGGAGGGAGAGAGAGTTTGGAAACCAAATAATGTCTAATTTAATAATATAAACTACTTAATTTGTAACTAAACAATCTTTACAGTACACAGTGATCTAACTAACCTTTAAGGTGTTGAACAAGGGTCCACAAAGCAATATGCACAAAGTTTGGATCTGAAGACTTGAGAAATTTGTTGATGTACAGCAAAATACCCTTAAGATTTGCCAGTTTTATACAGGTGGGAATTACCGAAAAAGAAAAGACAACAAATTTTAAAAACTGACAAGACAAGTATTCTGCGAAACCTGGTGTCCTACTTGTGCTGATGCTGCCTTCACTGCCATAAAATGTGATAACTAAGTCTCACCGTGATTATTGCAAGGGAGACAAAAAGAAGGCCTGGGCTTGCATGTTAACTTATACTCAAATGAAGACCTCTAACCAATCCTAAACAAAAGTGTTGACAATGATATAGCTGATAGTTGGTAGTGCATCAGATTCATAATCCAATCGTCGTGGTTTCTCTACCCACCCAGATCAGCTTGGGTCGGCTGCCTCGATGTGTCTTTGGGAAAGGCACTTAACTCCGTTTTCCTGAGTATGATATAGCCAATGTGTTAAAAATGCCATTAAATACAAGCCCAAAAACTTCGTCTTCTGTTAACTGCCATGCCGTTGTATCTCAAGTATTACAGACAGGTGTGCTTATGCACACTCTGGGGTGTTGGGAGAGGCAGCTACTCCTTTTCAATTACTACAGGAAGGATCCTTCACCTGTTGATAACTAAATCTCACCATGATTATTGCAAGGGAGACAAAAAGAAGGCCAGGGCTTGCATGTTAACCCATACTCAAATGAGGAGCTCTAACCAAAAGTGTTGACAATGATAGAGCTGATAGTTGGTAGAGCATCAGATTCATGATCCAAGGGTCATGGGTTCTATACCCACCCACACTAGCTTGGGTCAGCATCCCCCAGTGTGTCCTTGCAAAAGGCACTTAATTCCCATTTCCTCAGCATGATATAGCCAATAATGTGTTAGAAGTGCCATTATAAACCAACAATCATTCTGTCTTCCATTAATTGCCACACCCTCATATATCAAGTATTGCAAACAGGTGTGCTTATACACACTCTGTGGTGTGGGGATAACACTGGTGGCAGTGACTGGCAACTCTTCTTTTCCAAATAGCACAGGAGGGATCTTTACTTTTACAGATTTTGACTCTCTCTGCACAGGGGACAGGAGAACTCTGGCACCAAAGGCCAGTGTACTACCACTAGGCCACCACCTACTTCCTAATTTTGAATGGAAATAGATAGCAAGTAGATACTAAGGCTGTCCAGTGGTTTCATGACGTCACAACTGTTCATGCTGACAATTCAAGGTATGACCATGTTGTTTGGTGTGAATAGTGTGTCTGTATATGCAGACAAATTATATATTGATTTATCAGCCTTTCTGGATTTGACCTATGCACATACGTGAATACTCTATACACGTTGCCAATAGATCTGGTTTAACTATATTTAAATAGGAGAAAGATGTGGGACAACAACTCCCTTAAAGGAAGAGTTGTATAAAACTCACCTATACTTGAAATTTGACCCAGGATTCCTGCACTGTTGTACTGGACCACTGAGTGACTTGACAATGAAGCGAGAGTGACCAGCTTGTCAAACAACTGTCCATCCTGAATCTGAACAAGCTTATATTTCACCTCATCTGAATGAAAAGGATATGGGAAGGATTTATATTAAGACTCAATGGGAAGAAGTTGTATTAGGACTCTAACACGCTCATCTTCATATTGAGCTAAAAATTATACAAAGTATAAATTGGACCCAATTACAAACATCTGAACTTGAGGGATAATACAAGGGATCTACAGAATCTAGGTCATGCCAATCAAACATGCGCTGATGTACTTTCTTTCAACACTTTAAGTTTGGGCATAGACTTACTTTATTTGTTTGTGGGGGAGAGGGATTAAAATTGTTATTGCTATTTTTTAAATCAAATTTTCAACAAAATCTAAAATATATTTCGAATTATCCAGTGTTGCAACCATGTTTGCCTTTGAGTGGGTCAAGTGGTCCATGACTTTCACATTGCAAAGACAGTTAAAAGTATAATTATTAAATGCTACATTGTGATATAAGTTCTTGTGTGAAAAAACAGCACATATTTTCTGAGTAAATGGGGTGTTAACCCATACTCAAATGAGGAGCTCTAACCAAAAGTGTTGACAATGATAAAGCTGATAGTTGGTAGAGCATCAGATTCATGATCCAAGGGTCATGGGTTCTATACCCACCCACAACAGCTTGGGTCAGCTGCCCCCAGTGTGTCTTTGCCAAAGGCTTTGAAAGCAAATCTAATACATGGTTATTAGTTACTTGCACAAAGTAACAACCTTACCAATAATAATAATAATAATAATAATAATAATAACCATTAATTACTGTGGATGACATAAGAAAGTTTCTTAATTGTATTATGCCTTGTATTTTTTTCTTCTTCTTTCATGCACGTTCGAAATTTCATGGATGAACTATGATTTTAATTTACTGAAGGGCATTACCGGTCCTTTAGATATACCTTTTAAAAGGAGTTTTATAACCAGTAAGTAGCATGGACTTTGTTCTGTCGAGAATGGAGTAGTATTGCTAATATTTTCATTATAGAACTTGTTGAATTATGTCAATATTTTTAATGCAAACCTTGTGAATAAAAGTTTAAAAAGAATTTTTTTTTAAAGAAATGAGCACTCAAAACAGTCTATTTACAATGTAATCTCCTTGCCAAATTAAATCAAATGATACAAGCTTATATACTCCTTCTATGTGTATTATATCTTCATAATCAAAGCATCTGATTAGTCTTACAGCCTCTCTAAACTGTAAACTTGAAATTTGTTGCATGTTAGATAATTGTTATTTGGAAATCATACAATATGGAATATATGATATCGCTTTGCAATAGATAGAAAAGGAAGTCAGTTGGAACAATTTATGATTGTTTTTCCTTATATTCTTTGGAAGGGAGAGATATATATGTACTGTCATCTACCAGCATAAGACTTGGACATAAATATCATTTTCTACTTATTGTCTACGTTATATATATGCCATTTGTTTGTGCCATGCTTTAATATCCTCCAACTGTCTTTTAATAAGTCTTTCAAACAGAAATTGCATTTAATGTATTCTCGACCTTTGGGCTTTGGCCTTGATGCTGACAAGGCATGATATGTGGAAATATAGAAATCTTCGCGAATCCGCATTCAATTTTAGATTCCATGGTATGAGAACCCGCGCAAAATAAATTTGCACATTTCATTTTCCTATATAAGATGATTCATGGATCTCATTTGATATTCAGATTTCCAACATAATAATAACATTGTTTCCATTATGAACAAATCTAAAAATTTAAGTTTGAGGGATATGATCTACTGTGATGGGCTTATCATTACACAGGATTTAAGTTTTACATTTGTGTCATTATTACTGATTAAATTGAACTGATTTTTAAATTATTTAATCCTTTTTATACCATGTTTATAATTTTCTTGACTATATATCATTCTTTATATCAATCTCTCCTTGCTTTTAATGGTCAGTGAGATCAGAATCCCTTATACCATTTATTTCATTAGAACACCAATTTTGTCTCTAGACAAATATTGGTTTTCTATGGTGTTCTAATGAGTGAAAAAAAAAAAATATATATATATATATATATATATATATATATATACTGAGAGAGAGAGAGAAAAAATGAGAAAGGGGAGAGAGAGGGAGGGAGAGAGAGTTTGGAAACCAAATAATGTCTAATTTAATAATATAAACTACTTAATTTGTAACTAAACAATCTTTACAGTACACAGTGATCTAACTAACCTTTAAGGTGTTGAACAAGGGTCCACAAAGCAATATGCACAAAGTTTGGATCTGAAGACTTGAGAAATTTGTTGATGTACAGCAAAATACCCTTAAGATTTGCCAGTTTTATACAGGTGGGAATTACCGAAAAAGAAAAGACAACAAATTTTAAAAACTGACAAGACAAGTCTTCTGCGAAACCTGGTGTCCTACTTGTGCTGATGCTGCCTTCACTGCCATAAAATGTGATAACTAAGTCTCACCGTGATTATTGCAAGGGAGACAAAAAGAAGGCCTGGGCTTGCATGTTAACTTATACTCAAATGAACACCTCTAACCAATCCTAAACAAAAGTGTTGACAATGATATAGCTGATAGTTGGTAGTGCATCAGATTCATAATCCAATCGTCGTGGTTTCTCTACCCACCCAGATCAGCTTGGGTCGGCTGCCTCGATGTGTCCTTGGGAAAGGCACTTAACTCCGTTTTCCTGAGTATGATATAGCCAATGTGTTAAAAATGCCATTAAATACAAGCCCAAAAACTTCGTCTTCCGTTAACTGCCATGCCGTTGTATCTCAAGTATTACAGACAGGTGTGCTTATGCACACTCTGGGGTGTTGTTAGAGGCAGCTACTCCTTTTCAATTACTACAGGAAGGATCCTTCACCTGTTGATAACTAAATCTCACCATGATTATTGAAAGGGAGACAAAAAGAAGGCCAGGGCTTGCATGTTAACCCATACTCAAATGAGGAGCTCTAACCAAAAGTGTTGACAATGATAGAGCTGATAGTTGGTAGAGCATCAGATTCATGATCCAAGGGTCATGGGTTCTATACCCACCCACACTAGCTTGGGTCAGCATCCCCCAGTGTGTCCTTGCAAAAGGCACTTAATTCCCATTTCCTCAGCATGATATAGCCAATAATGTGTTAGAAGTGCCATTATAAACCAACAATCATTCTGTCTTCCATTAATTGCCACACCCTCATATATCAAGTATTGCAAACAGGTGTGCTTATACACACTCTGTGGTGTGGGGATAACACTGGTGGCAGTGACTGGCAACTCTTCTTTTCCAAATAGCACAGGAGGGATCTTTACTTTTACAGATTTTGACTCTCTCTGCACAGGGGACAGGAGAACTCTGGCACCAAAGGCCAGTGTACTACCACTAGGCCACCACCTACTTCCTAATTTTGAATGGAAATAGATAGCAAGTAGATACTAAGGCTGTCCAGTGGTTTCATGACGTCACAACTGTTCATGCTGACAATTCAAGGTATGACCATGTTGTTTGGTGTGAATAGTGTGTCTGTATATGCAGACAAATTATATATTGATTTATCAGCCTTTCTGGATTTGACCTATGCACATACGTGAATACTCTATACACGTTGCCAATAGAGCTGGTTTAACTATATTTAAATAGGAGAAAGATGTGGGACAACAACTCCCTTAAAGGAAGAGTTGTATAAAACTCACCTATACTTGAAATTTGACCCAGGATTCCTGCACTGTTGTACTGGACCACTGAGTGACTTGACAATGAAGCGAGAGTGACCAGCTTGTCAAACAACTGTCTATCCTGAATCTGAACAAGCTTATATTTCACCTCATCTGAATGAAAAGGATATGGGAAGGATTTATATTAAGACTCAATGGCAAGAAGTTGTATTAGGACTCTAACACGCTCATCTTCATATTGAGCTAAAAATTATACAAAGTAAAATTGGACCCAATTACAAACATCTGAACTTGAGGGATAATACAAGGGATCTACAGAATCTAGGTCATGCCAATAAACCATGCGCTGATGTACTTTCTTTCAACACTTTAAGTTTGGGCATAGACTTACTTTATTTGTTTGTAAGGGAGAGGGATTAAAATTGTTATTGCTATTTTTTAAATCAAATTTTCAACAAAATCTAAAATATATTTCGAATTATCCAGTGTTGCAACCATGTTTGCCTTTGAGTGGGTCAAGTGGTCCATGACTTTCACATTGCAAAGACAGGTAAAAGTATAATTATTAAATGCTACATTGTGATATAAGTTCTTGTGTGAAAAAACAGCACATATTTTCTGAGTAAATGGGGTGTTAACCCATACTCAAATGAGGAGCTCTAACTAAAAGTGTTGACAATGATAAAGCTGATAGTTGGTAGAGCATCAGATTCATGATCCAAGGGTCATGGGTTCTATACCCACCCACAACAGCTTGGGTCAGCTGCCCCCAGTGTGTCTTTGCCAAAGGCTTTGAAAGCAAATCTAATACATGGTTATTAGTTACTTGCACAAAGTAACAACCTTACCAATAATAATAATAATAATAATAATAATAACCATTAATTACTGTGGATGACATAAGAAAGTTTCTTAATTGTATTATGCCTTGTATTTGTTTCTTCTTCTTTCATGCACGTTCGAAATTTCATGGATGAACTATGATTTTAATTTACTGAAGGGCATTACCGGTCCTTTAGATATACCTTTTAAAAGGAGTTTTATAACCAGTAAGTAGCATGGACTTTGTTCTGTCGAGAATGGAGTAGTATTGCTAATATTTTCATTATAGAACTTGTTGAATTATGTCAATATTTTTAATGTAAACCTTGTGAATAAAAGTTTAAAAAGAATTTTTTTTTAAAGAAATGAGCACTCAAAACAGTCTATTTACAATGTAATCTCCTTGCCAAATTAAATCAAATGATACAAGCTTATATACTCCTTCTATGTGTATTATATCTTCATAATCAAAGCATCTGATTAGTCTTACAGCCTCTCTAAACTGTAAACTTGAAATTTGTTGCATGTTACATAATTGTTATTTGGAAATCATACAATATGGAATATATGATATCGCTTTGCAATAGATAGAAAAGGAAGTCAGTTGGAACAATTTATGATTGTTTCTCCTTATATTCTTTGGAAGGGAGAGATATATATGTACTGTCATCTACCAGCATAAGACTTGGACATAAATATCATTTTCTACTTATTGTCTACGTTATATATATGCCATTTGTTTGTACCATGCTTTAATATCCTCCAACTGTCTTTTAATAAGTCTTTCAAACAGAAATTGCATTTAATGTATTCTCGACCTTTGGGCTTTGGCCTTGATGCTGACAAGGCATGATATGTGGAAATATAGAAATCTTCGCGAATCCGCATTCAATTTTAGATTCCATGGTATGAGAACCCGCGCAAAATAAATTTGCACATTTCATTTTCCTATATAAGATGATTCATGGATCTCATTTGATATTCAGATTTCCAACAAAATAATAACATTGTTTCCATTATGAACAAATCTAAAAATTTAAGTTTGAGGGATATGATCTACTGTGATGGGCTTATCATTACACAGGATTTAAGTTTTACATTTGTGACATTATCACTGATTAAATTGTACTGATTTTTAAATTATTTAATCCTTTTTATACCATGTTTATAATTTTCTTGACTATATATCATTCTTTATATCAATCTCTCCTTGCTTTTAATGGTCAGTGAGATCAGAATCCCTTATACCATTTATTTCATTAGAACACCAATTTTGTCTCTAGACAAATATTGGTTTTCTATGGTGTTCTAATGAGTGAAAATATATATATATATATATATATATATATATATATATATATATATATATATATATATATATATATATACTGAGAGAGAGAGAGAAAAAATGAGAAAGGGGAGAGAGAGGGAGGGAGAGAGAGTTTGGAAACCAAATAATGTCTAATTTAATAATATAAACTACTTAATTTGTAACTAAACAATCTTTACAGTACACAGTGATCTAACTAACCTTTAAGGTGTTGAACAAGGGTCCACAAAGCAATATGCACAAAGTTTGGATCTGAAGACTTGAGAAATTTGTTGATGTACAGCAAAATACCCTTAAGATTTGCCAGTTTTATACAGGTGGGAATTACCGAAAAAGAAAAGACAACAAATTTTAAAAACTGACAAGACAAGTATTCTGCGAAACCTGGTGTCCTACTTGTGCTGATGCTGCCTTCACTGCCATAAAATGTGATAACTAAGTCTCACCGTGATTATTGCAAGGGAGACAAAAAGAAGGCCTGGGCTTGCATGTTAACTTATACTCAAATGAAGACCTCTAACCAATCCTAAACAAAAGTGTTGACAATGATATAGCTGATAGTTGGTAGTGCATCAGATTCATAATCCAATCGTCGTGGTTTCTCTACCCACCCAGATCAGCTTGGGTCGGCTGCCTCGATGTGTCCTTGGGAAAGGCACTTAACTCCGTTTTCCTGAGTATGATATAGCCAATGTGTTAAAAATGCCATTAAATACAAGCCCAAAAACTTTGTCTTCCGTTAACTGCCATGCCGTTGTATCTCAAGTATTACAGACAGGTGTGCTTATGCACACTATGGGGTGTTGGGAGAGGCAGCTACTCCTTTTCAATTACTACAGGAAGGATCCTTCACCTGTTGATAACTAAATCTCACCATGATTATTGCAAGGGAGACAAAAAGAAGGCCAGGGCTTGCATGTTAACCCATACTCAAATGAGGAGCTCTAACCAAAAGTGTTGACAATGATAGAGCTGATAGTTGGTAGAGCATCAGATTCATGATCCAAGGGTCATGGGTTCTATACCCACCCACACTAGCTTGGGTTAGCATCCCCCAGTGTGTCCTTGCAAAAGGCACTTAATTCCCATTTCCTCAGCATGATATAGCCAATAATGTGTTAGAAGTGCCATTATAAACCAACAATCATTCTGTCTTCCATTAATTGCCACACCCTCATATATCAAGTATTGCAAACAGGTGTGCTTATACACACTCTGTGGTGTGGGGATAACACTGGTGGCAGTGACTGGCAACTCTTCTTTTCCAAATAGCACAGGAGGGATCTTTACTTTTACAGATTTTGACTCTCTCTGCACAGGGGACAGGAGAACTCTGGCACCAAAGGCCAGTGTACTACCACTAGGCCACCACCTACTTCCAAATTTTGAATGGAAATAGATAGCAAGTAGATAATAAGGCTGTCCAGTGGTTTCATGACGTCACAACTGTTCATGCTGACAATTCAAGGTATGACCATGTTGTTTGGTGTGAATAGTGTGTCTGTATATGCAGACAAATTATATATTGATTTATCAGCCTTTCTGGATTTGACCTATGCACATACGTGAATACTCTATACACGTTGCCAATAGAGCTGGTTTAACTATATTTAAATAGGAGAAAGATGTGGGACAACAACTCCCTTAAAGGAAGAGTTGTATAAAACTCACCTATACTTGAAATTTGACCCAGGATTCCTGCACTGTTGTACTGGACCACTGAGTGACTTGACAATGAAGCGAGAGTGACCAGCTTGTCAAACAACTGTCCATCCTGAATCTGAACAAGCTTATATTTCACCTCATCTGAATGAAAAGGATATGGGAAGGATTTATATTAAGACTCAATGGGAAGAAGTTGTATTAGGACTCTAACACGCTCATCTTCATATTGAGCTAAAAATTATACAAAGTAAAATTGGATCCAATTACAAACATCTGAACTTGAGGAATAATACAAGGGATCTACAGAATCTAGGTCATGCCAATAAACCATGCGCTGATGTACTTTCTTTCAACACTTTAAGTTTGGGCATAGACCTACTTTATTTGTTTGTGGGGGAGAGGGATTAAAATTGTTATTGCTATTTTTTAAATCAAATTTTCAACAAATTCTAAAATATATTTCGAATTATCCAGTGTTGCAACCATGTTTGCCTTTGAGTGGGTCAAGTGGTCCATGACTTTCACATTGCAAAGACAGGTAAAAGTATAATTATTAAATGCTACATTGTGATATAAGTTCTTGTGTGAAAAAACAGCACATATTTTCTGAGTAAATGGGGTGTTAACCCATACTCAAATGAGGAGCTCTAACTAAAAGTGTTGACAATGATAGAGCTGATAGTTGGTAGAGCATCAGATTCATGATCCAAGGGTCATGGGTTCTATACCCACCCACAACAGCTTGGGTCAGCTGCCCCCAGTGTGTCTTTGCCAAAGGCTTTGAAAGCAAATCTAATACATGGTTATTAGTTACTTGCACAAAGTAACAACCTTACCAATAATAATAATAATAATAATAATAACCATTAATTACTGTGGATGACATAAGAAAGTTTCTTAATTGTATTATGCCTTGTATTTTTTTCTTCTTCTTTCATGCACGTTCGAAATTTCATGGATGAACTATGATTTTAATTTACTGAAGGGCATTACCGGTCCTTTAGATATACCTTTTTAAAGGAGTTTTATAACCAGTAAGTAGCATGGACTTTGTTCTGTCGAGAATGGAGTAGTATTGCTAATATTTTCATTATAGAACTTGTTGAATTATGTCAATATTTTTAATGCAAACCTTGTGAATAAAAGTTTAAAAAGAATTTTTTTTTAAAGAAATGAGCACTCAAAACAGTCTATTTACAATGTAATCTCCTTGCCAAATTAAATCAAATGATACAAGCTTATATACTCCTTCTATGTATATCTTCATAATCAAAGCATGCTGATTAGTCCTACAGCCTCTCTAAACTGTAAACTTGAAATTTGTTGCATGTTAGATAATTGTTATTTGGAAATCATACAATATGGAATATATGTTATCGCTTTGCAATAGATAGAAAAGGAAGTCAGTTGGAACAATTTATGATTGTTTCTCCCTATATTCTTTGGAAGGGAGAGATATAAATGTACTGCTATCTACCAGCATAAGACTTGGACATAAATATCATTTTCTACTTATTGTCTACGTTATATATATGCCATTTGTTTGTGCCATGCTTTAATGTCCTCCAACTGTCTTTTAATAAGTCTTTCAAACAGAAATTGCATTTAATGTATTCTCGACCCTTTGGGCTTTGGCCTTGATGCTGACAAGGCATGATATGTGGAAATATACAAATCTTCGCGAATCCGCATTCAACTTTAGATTCCATGGTATGAGAAACCGCGCAAAATAAAATTTGCACATTTCATTTTCCTATATAAGATGATTCATGGATCTCATTTGATATTCAGATTTCCAACATAATAATAACATTGTTTCCATTATGAACAAATCTAAAAATTTAAGTTTGAGGGATATGACCTACTGTGATGGGCTTATCATTACACAGGATTTAAGTTTTACATTTATGTCATTATTACTGATTAAATTGTACTGATTTTTAAATTATTTAATTCTTTTTATACCATGTTTATAATTTTCTTGACTATATATCATTCTTTATATCAATCTCTCCTTGCTTTTAATGGTCAGTGAGATCAGAATCCCTTATACCATTTATTTCATTAGAACACCAATTTTGTCTCTAGACAAATATTGGTTTTCTATGGTGTTCTAATGAGTAAAAACATATATATATATATATATATATATATATATATATATATATATATATATATATATATATATACTGAGAGAGAGAGAGATAAAATGAGAAAGGGGAGAGAGAGGGAGGGAGAGAGAGTTTGGAAACCAAATAATGTCTAATTTAATAATATAAACTACTTAATTTGTAACTAAACAATCTTTACAGTACACAGTGATCTAACTAACCTTTAAGGTGTTGAACAAGGGTCCACAAAGCAATATGCACAAAGTTTGGATCTGAAGACTTGAGAAATTTGTTGATGTACAGCAAAATACCCTTAAGATTTGCCAGTTTTATACAGGTGGGAATTACCGAAAAAGAAAAGACAACAAATTTTAAAAACTGACAAGACAAGTATTCTGCGAAACCTGGTGTCCTACTTGTGCTGATGCTGCCTTCACTGCCATAAAATGTGATAACTAAGTCTCACCGTGATTATTGCAAGGGAGACAAAAAGAAGGCCTGGGCTTGCATGTTAACTTATACTCAAATGAAGACCTCTAACCAATCCTAAACAAAAGTGTTGACAATGATATAGCTGATAGTTGGTAGTGCATCAGATTCATAATCCAATCGTCGTGGTTTCTCTACCCACCCAGATCAGCTTGGGTCGGCTGCCTCGATGTGTCCTTGGGAAAGGCACTTAACTCCGTTTTCCTGAGTATGATATAGCCAATGTGTTAAAAATGCCATTAAATACAAGCCCAAAAACTTTGTCTTCCGTTAACTGCCATGCCGTTGTATCTCAAGTATTACAGACAGGTGTGCTTATGCACACTCTGGGGTGTTGGGAGAGGCAGCTACTCCTTTTCAATTATTACAGGAAGGATCCTTCACCTGTTGATAACTAAATCTCACCATGATTATTGCAAGGGAGACAAAAAGAAGGCCAGGGCTTGCATGTTAACCCATACTCAAATGAGGAGCTCTAACCAAAAGTGTTGACAATGATAGAGCTGATAGTTGGTAGAGCATCAGATTCATGATCCAAGGGTCATGGGTTCTATACCCACCCACACTAGCTTGGGTCAGCATCCCCCAGTGTGTCCTTGCAAAAGGCACTTAATTCCCATTTCCTCAGCATGATATAGCCAATAATGTGTTAGAAGTGCCATTATAAACCAACAATCATTCTGTCTTCCATTAATTGCCACACCCTCATATATCAAGTATTGCAAACAGGTGTGCTTATACACACTCTGTGGTGTGGGGATAACACTGGTGGCAGTGACTGGCAACTCTTCTTTTCCAAATAGCACAGGAGGGATCTTTACTTTTACAGATTTTGACTCTCTCTGCACAGGGGACAGGAGAACTCTGGCACCAAAGGCCAGTGTACTACCACTAGGCCACCACCTACTTCCAAATTTTGAATGGAAATAGATAGCAAGTAGATAATAAGGCTGTCCAGTGGTTTCATGACGTCACAACTGTTCATGCTGACAATTCAAGGTATGACCATGTTGTTTGGTGTGAATAGTGTGTCTGTATATGCAGACAAATTATATATTGATTTATCAGCCTTTCTGGATTTGACCTATGCACATACGTGAATACTCTATACACGTTGCCAATAGAGCTGGTTTAACTATATTTAAATAGGAGAAAGATGTGGGACAACAACTCCCTTAAAGGAAGAGTTGTATAAAACTCACCTATACTTGAAATTTGACCCAGGATTCCTGCACTGTTGTACTGGACCACTGAGTGACTTGACAATGAAGCGAGAGTGACCAGCTTGTCAAACAACTGTCCATCCTGAATCTGAACAAGCTTATATTTCACCTCATCTGAATGAAAAGGATATGGGAAGGATTTATATTAAGACTCAATGGGAAGAAGTTGTATTAGGGCTCTAACACGCTCATCTTCATATTGAGCTAAAAATTATACAAAGTAAAATTGGACCCAATTACAAACATCTGAACTTGAGGGATAATACAAGGGATCTACAGAATCTAGGTCATGCCAATAAACCATGCGCTGATGTACTTTCTTTCAACACTTTAAGTTTGGGCATAGACTTACTTTATTTGTTTGTGGGGGAGAGGGATTAAAATTGTTATTGCTATTTTTTAAATCAAATTTTCAACAAATTCTAAAATATATTTCGAATTATCCAGTGTTGCAACCATGTTTGCCTTTGAGTGGGTCAGGTGGTCCATGACTTTCACATTGCAAAGACAGGTAAAAGTATAATTATTAAATGCTACTTTGTGATATAAGTTCTTGTGTGAAAAAACAGCACATATTTTCTGAGTAAATGGGGTGTTAACCCATACTCAAATGAGGAGCTCTAACCAAAAGTGTTGACAATGATAGAGCTGATAGTTGGTAGAGCATCAGATTCATGATCCAAGGGTCATGGGTTCTATACCCACCCACACCAGCTTGGGTCAGCTGCCCCCAGTGTGTCCTTGCCAAAGGCTTTGAAAGCAAATCTAATACATGGTTATTAGTTACTTGCACAAAGTAACAACCTTACCAATAATAATAATAATAATAATAATAACCATTAATTACTGTGGATGACATAAGAAAGTTTCTTAATTGTATTATGCCTTGTATTTTTTTCTTCTTCTTTCATGCACGTTCGAAATTTCATGGATGAACTATGATTTTAATTTACTGAAGGGCATTACCGGTCCTTTAGATATACCTTTTAAAAGGAGTTTTATAACCAGTAAGTAGCATGGACTTTGTTCTGTCGAGAATGGAGTAGTATTGCTAATATTTTCATTATAGAACTTGTTGAATTATGTCAATATTTTTAATGCAAACCTTGTGAATAAAAGTTTAAAAAGAATTTTTTTTTAAAGAAATGAGCACTCAAAACAGTCTATTTACAATGTAATCTCCTTGCCAAATTAAATCAAATGATACAAGCTTATATACTCCTTCTATGTGTATTATATCTTCATAATCAAAGCATGCTGATTAGTCTTACAGCCTCTCTAAACTGTAAACTTGAAATTTGTTGCATGTTAGATAATTGTTATATGGAAATCATACAATATGGAATATATGTTATCGCTTTGCAATAGATAGAAAAGGAAGTCAGTTGGAACAATTTATGATTGTTTCTCCCTATATTCTTTGGAAGGGAGAGATATAAATGTACTGCTATCTACCAGCATAAGACTTGGACATAAATATCATTTTCTACTTATTGTCTACGTTATATATATGCCATTTGTTTGTGCCATGCTTTAATATCCTCCAACTGTCTTTTAATAAGTCTTTCAAACAGAAATTGCATTTAATGTATTCTCGACCCTTTGGGCTTTGGCCTTGATGCTGACAAGGCATGATATGTGGAAATATACAAATCTTCGCGAATCCGCATTCAACTTTAGATTCCATGGTATGAGAAACCGCGCAAAATAAAATTTGCACATTTCATTTTCCTATATAAGATGATTCATGGATCTCATTTGATATTCAGATTTCCAACAAAATAATAACATTGTTTCCATTATGAACAAATCTAAAAATTTAAGTTTGAGGGATATGATCTACTGTGATGGGCTTATCATTACACAGGATTTAAGTTTTACATTTGTGACATTATCACTGATTAAATTGTACTGATTTTTAAATTATTTAATCCTTTTTATACCATGTTTATAATTTTCTTGACTATATATCATTCTTTATATCAATCTCTCCTTGCTTTTAATGGTCAGTGAGATCAGAATCCCTTATACCATTTATTTCATTAGAACACCAATTTTGTCTCTAGACAAATATTGGTTTTCTATGGTGTTCTAATGAGTAAAAACATATATATATATATATATATATATATATATATAGAGAGAGAGAGAGAGAGAGAGAGAGAGAGAGAGAGAGAGAGATAAAATGAGAAAGGGGAGAGAGAGGGAGGGAGAGAGAGTTTGGAAACCAAATAATGTCTAATTTAATAATATAAACTACTTAATTTGTAACTAAACAATCTTTACAGTACACAGTGATCTAACTAACCTTTAATGTGTTGAACAAGGGTCCACAAAGCAATATGCACAAAGTTTGGATCTGAAGACTTGAGAAATTTGTTGATGTACAGCAAAATACCCTTAAGATTTGCCAGTTTTATACAGGTGGGAATTACCGAAAAAGAAAAGACAACAAATTTTAAAAACTGACAAGACAAGTATTCTGCGAAACCTGGTGTCCTACTTGTGCTGATGCTGCCTTCACTGCCATAAAATGTGATAACTAAGTCTCACCGTGATTATTGCAAGGGAGACAAAAAGAAGGCCTGGGCTTGCATGTTAACTTATACTCAAATGAAGACCTCTAACCAATCCTAAACAAAAGTGTTGACAATGATATAGCTGATAGTTGGTAGTGCATCAGATTCATAATCCAATCGTCGTGGTTTCTCTACCCACCCAGATCAGCTTGGGTCGGCTGCCTCGATGTGTCTTTGGGAAAGGCACTTAACTCCGTTTTCCTGAGTATGATATAGCCAATGTGTTAAAAATGCCATTAAATACAAGCCCAAAAACTTTGTCTTCCGTTAACTGCCATGCCGTTGTATCTCAAGTATTACACACAGGTGTGCTTATGCACACTCTGGGGTGTTGGGAGAGGCAGCTACTCCTTTTCAATTACTACAGGAAGGATCCTTCACCTGTTGATAACTAAATCTCACCATGATTATTGCAAGGGAGACAAAAAGAAGGCCAGGGCTTGCATGTTAACCCATACTCAAATGAGGAGCTCTAACCAAAAGTGTTGACAATGATAGAGCTGATAGTTGGTAGAGCATCAGATTCATGATCCAAGGGTCATGGGTTCTATACCCACCCACACTAGCTTGGGTTAGCATCCCCCAGTGTGTCCTTGCAAAAGGCACTTAATTCCCATTTCCTCAGCATGATATAGCCAATAATGTGTTAGAAGTGCCATTATAAACCAACAATCATTCTGTCTTCCATTAATTGCCACACCCTCATATATCAAGTATTGCAAACAGGTGTGCTTATACACACTCTGTGGTGTGGGGATAACACTGGTGGCAGTGACTGGCAACTCTTCTTTTCCAAATAGCACAGGAGGGATCTTTACTTTTACAGATTTTGACTCTCTCTGCACAGGGGACAGGAGAACTCTGGCACCAAAGGCCAGTGTACTACCACTAGGCCACCACCTACTTCCAAATTTTGAATGGAAATAGATAGCAAGTAGATAATAAGGCTGTCCAGTGGTTTCATGACGTCACAACTGTTCATGCTGACAATTCAAGGTATGACCATGTTGTTTGGTGTGAATAGTGTGTCTGTATATGCAGACAAATTATATATTGATTTATCAGCCTTTCTGGATTTGACCTATGCACATACGTGAATACTCTATACACGTTGCCAATAGAGCTGGTTTAACTATATTTAAATAGGAGAAAGATGTGGGACAACAACTCCCTTAAAGGAAGAGTTGTATAAAACTCACCTATACTTGAAATTTGACCCAGGATTCCTGCACTGTTGTACTGGACCACTGAGTGACTTGACAATGAAGCGAGAGTGACCAGCTTGTCAAACAACTGTCCATCCTGAATCTGAACAAGCTTATATTTCACCTCATCTGAATGAAAAGGATATGGGAAGGATTTATATTAAGACTCAATGGGAAGAAGTTGTATTAGGACTCTAACACGCTCATCTTCATATTGAGCTAAAAATTATACAAAGTAAAATTGGACCCAATTACAAACATCTGAACTTGAGGGATAATACAAGGGATCTACAGAATCTAGGTCATGCCAATAAACCATGCGCTGATGTACTTTCTTTCAACACTTTAAGTTTGGGCATAGACTTACTTTATTTGTTTGTGGGGGAGAGGGATTAAAATTGTTATTGCTATTTTTTAAATCAAATTTTCAACAAATTCTAAAATATATTTCGAATTATCCAGTGTTGCAACCATGTTTGCCTTTGAGTGGGTCAGGTGGTCCATGACTTTCACATTGCAAAGACAGGTAAAAGTATAATTATTAAATGCTACATTGTGATATAAGTTCTTGTGTGAAAAAACAGCACATATTTTCTGAGTAAATGGGGTGTTAACCCATACTCAAATGAGGAGCTCTAACCAAAAGTGTTGACAATGATAGAGCTGATAGTTGGTAGAGCATCAGATTCATGATCCAAGGGTCATGGGTTCTATACCCACCCACACCAGCTTGGGTCAGCTGCCCCCAGTGTGTCCTTGCCAAAGGCTTTGAAAGCAAATCTAATACATGGTTATTAGTTACTTGCACAAAGTAACAACCTTACCAATAATAATAATAATAATAATAATAACCATTAATTACTGTGGATGACATAAGAAAGTTTCTTAATTGTATTATGCCTTGTATTTTTTTCTTCTTCTTTCATGCACGTTCGAAATTTCATGGATGAACTATGATTTTAATTTACTGAAGGGCATTACCGGTCCTTTAGATATACCTTTTAAAAGGAGTTTTATAACCAGTAAGTAGCATGGACTTTGTTCTGTCGAGAATGGAGTAGTATTGCTAATATTTTCATTATAGAACTTGTTGAATTATGTCAATATTTTTAATGCAAACCTTGTGAATAAAAGTTTAAAAAGAATTTTTTTTTAAAGAAATGAGCACTCAAAACAGTCTATTTACAATGTAATCTCCTTGCCAAATTAAATCAAATGATACAAGCTTATATACTCCTTCTATGTGTATTATATCTTCATAATCAAAGCATGCTGATTAGTCTTACAGCCTCTCTAAACTGTAAACTTGAAATTTGTTGCATGTTAGATAATTGTTATATGGAAATCATACAATATGGAATATATGTTATCGCTTTGCAATAGATAGAAAAGGAAGTCAGTTGGAACAATTTATGATTGTTTCTCCCTATATTCTTTGGAAGGGAGAGATATAAATGTACTGCTATCTACCAGCATAAGACTTGGACATAAATATCATTTTCTACTTATTGTCTACGTTATATATATGCCATTTGTTTGTGCCATGCTTTAATATCCTCCAACTGTCTTTTAATAAGTCTTTCAAACAGAAATTGCATTTAATGTATTCTCGACCCTTTGGGCTTTGGCCTTGATGCTGACAAGGCATGATATGTGGAAATATACAAATCTTCGCGAATCCGCATTCAACTTTAGATTCCATGGTATGAGAAACCGCGCAAAATAAAATTTGCACATTTCATTTTCCTATATAAGATGATTCATGGATCTCATTTGATATTCAGATTTCCAACAAAATAATAACATTGTTTCCATTATGAACAAATCTAAAAATTTAAGTTTGAGGGATATGATCTACTGTGATGGGCTTATCATTACACAGGATTTAAGTTTTACATTTGTGTCATTATTACTGATTAAATTGAACTGATTTTTAAATTATTTAATCCTTTTTATACCATGTTTATAATTTTCTTGACTATATATCATTCTTTATATCAATCTCTCCTTGCTTTTAATGGTCAGTGAGATCAGAATCCCTTATACCATTTATTTCATTAGAACACCAATTTTGTCTCTAGACAAATATTGGTTTTCTATGGTGTTCTAATGAGTAAAAACATATATATATATATATATATATATATATATATATATATATATATATATATATACTGAGAGAGAGAGAGATAAAATGAGAAAGGGGAGAGAGAGGGAGGGAGAGAGAGTTTGGAAACCAAATAATGTCTAATTTAATAATATAAACTACTTAATTTGTAACTAAACAATCTTTACAGTACACAGTGATCTAACTAACCTTTAATGTGTTGAACAAGGGTCCACAAAGCAATATGCACAAAGTTTGGATCTGAAGACTTGAGAAATTTGTTGATGTACAGCAAAATACCCTTAAGATTTGCCAGTTTTATACAGGTGGGAATTACCGAAAAAGAAAAGACAACAAATTTTAAAAACTGACAAGACAAGTATTCTGCGAAACCTGGTGTCCTACTTGTGCTGATGCTGCCTTCACTGCCATAAAATGTGATAACTAAGTCTCACCGTGATTATTGCAAGGGAGACAAAAAGAAGGCCTGGGCTTGCATGTTAACTTATACTCAAATGAAGACCTCTAACCAATCCTAAACAAAAGTGTTGACAATGATATAGCTGATAGTTGGTAGAGCATCAGATTCATAATCCAATCGTCGTGGTTTCTATACCTACCCAGATCAGCTTGGGTCGGCTGCCTCGATGTGTCCTTGGAAAAGGCACTTAACTCCGTTTTCCTGAGTATGATATAGCCAATGTGTTAAAAGTGCCATTAAAAACAAAGCCAAAAACTTTGTCTTCCGTTAACTGCCATGCCGTTGTATCTCAAGTATTACAGACAGGTGTGCTTATGCACACTCTGGGGTGTTGGGAGAGGCAGCTACTCCTTTTCAGTTACTACAGGAAAGATCCTTCACCTGTTGATAACTAAATCTCACCATGATTATTGCAAGGGAGACAAAAAGAAGGCCAGGGCTTGCATGTTAACCCATACTCAAATGAGAAGCTCTAACCAAAAGTGTTGACAATGATAGAGCTGATAGTTGGTAGAGCATCAGATTCATGATCCAAGGGTCATGGGTTCTATACCGACCCATACTAGCTTGGGTCAGCATCCGCAAAGTGTGTCCTTGCAAAAGGCACTTAATTCCCATTTCATCAGCATGATACAGTCAATAATGTGTTAGAAGTGCCATTATAAACCAACAATCATTCTGTCTTCCATTAATTGCCACACCCTCATATATCAAGTATTGCAAACAGGTGTGCTTATACACACTCTGTGGTGTGGGGATAACACTGGTGGCAGTGACTGGCAACTCTTCTTTTCCAAATAGCACAGGAGGGATCTTTATACCCATTGCCAATAGAGCTGGTTTAACTATATTTAAATAGGAGAAAGATGTCGGATAACAACTCCCTTAAAGGAAGAGTTGTATAAAACTCACCTATACTTGAAATTTGACACAGGATTCCTGCACTGTTGTACTGGACCACTGAGTGACTTGACAATGCAGCGAGAGTGACCAGCTTGTCAAACAACTGTCCATCCTGAATCTGAACAAGCTTATATTTCACCTCATCTGAATGAAAAGGATATGGGAAGGATTTATATTAAGACTCAATGGGAAGAAGTTGTATTAAGACTCTAACACGCTCATCTACATATTGAGCTAAAAATTATACAAAGTAAAATTAGACTCAATTACCAACATCTGAACTTGAGGGATAATACAAGGGATCTACAGAATCTAGGTCATGCCAATAAACCATGCGCTGATGTACTTTCTTTCAACACTTTAAGTTTGGGCATAGACTTACTTTATTTGTTTGTAAGGGAGAGGGATTTAAATTGTTATTGCTATTTTTTAAATCAAATTTTCAACAAATTCTAAAATATATTTCGAATTATCCAGTGTTGCAACCATGTTTGCCTTTGAGTGGGTCAAGTGGTCCATGACTTTCACATTGCAAAGACAGGTAAAAGTATAATTATTAAATGCTACATTGTGATATAAGTTCTTGTGTGAAAAAACAGCACATATTTTCTGAGTAAATGGGGTGTTAACCCATACTCAAATGAGGAGCTCTAACCAAAAGTGTTGACAATGATAGAGCTGATAGTTGGTAGAGCATCAGATTCATGATCCAAGGGTCATGGGTTCTATACCCACCCACACCACCTTGGGTCAGCTGCCCCCAGTGTGTCCTTGCAAAAGACTTTGAAAGCAAATCTAATACATGGTTATTAGTTACTTGAACAAAGTAACAACCTTACCAATAATAATAATAATTATAATAATCATTAATTACTGTTTATGACATAAGAAAGTTTCTTAATTGTATTATGCCTTGTATTTTTTTCTTCTTCTTTCATGCACGTTCGAAATTTCATGGATGAACTATGATTTTAATTTACTGAAGGGCATTACCGGTCCTTTAGATATACCTTTTAAAAGGAGTTTTATAACCAGTAAGTAGCATGGACTTTGTTCTGTCGAGAATGGAGTAGTATTGCTAATATTTTCATTATAGAACTTGTTGAATTATGTCAATATTTTTAATGCAAACCTTGTGAATAAAAGTTTAAAAAGAATTTTTTTTTAAAGAAATGAGCACTCAAAACAGTCTATTTACAATGTAATCTCCTTGCCAAATTAAATCAAATGATACAAGCTTATATACTCCTTCTATGTGTATTATATCTTCATAATCAAAGCATGCTGATTAGTCTTACAGCCTCTCTAAACTGTAAACTTGAAATTTGTTGCATGTTAGATAATTGTTATTTGGAAATCATACAATATGGAATATATGATATCGCTTTGCAATAGATAGAAAAGGAAGTCAGTTGGAACAATTTATGATTGTTTCTCCCTATATTCTTTGGAAGGGAGAGATATATATGTACTGCCATCTACCAGCATAAGACTTGGACATAAATATCATTTTCTACTTATTGTCTACGTTATATATATGTGTTATGTATGATGTTTATATAATATTATGAATATTTTAGGAAATTATAAATGTTTCTTCACTTTAATATTTGCTTAAATCTTTATGTTTATCAGGAAAAACATGTTTCACTAGTGTCCTTGAATTAGGTTGTTTTGATCAATATGTTTTCTCAATTTGAAGGTCAAGGTTGAATTTTGTTTACAAGTAAAATTCCATTAAGATGACACATGTTCTGGAACATTCTGTCATGTGACCAATCTTTATATATGCCATGTTTGGTGGACATTTATTCAGTTTTGACATTACCATCAGTCTTGTAAAGAGCTATTACAGTTGTGAAAATTCATTCCAAATTCTAAGAGAGTAATTATTTTAAATATTCATTGGATTATAACAGTGCTCATAAACTTTTGGATTTTGGATTTTTAATTGATGATTTTGGAATTTATGTGAACTTATATTCAGATATTTGGAATACTTCATTTTGACATCAGCACATTAAAGATTACTAGTACATCAGGACTTTGGAGACCATTAGCACATCATAACATTCAAGGACACAGCCGTGAATTCGGAACATTTTATATTTAGGACCTGTGATTAGAACAATCATTCTTATTGGATTATTAGGATTTCAAAACACATTACTGTAAGTGACTTTTTGATTTTTCATTTTAATTATCTAGTAATAAATTGCTTGTTGATTTTTACTTGATTTGTTGGTTTCACTTTCTTTCTGTTACATTTTTCTTAGACCATAGAGTCGTAACATAAATTGGGGGCTCGTCTTCTGGGATCTGAATTTCTTTAAAGCATATTAGAGATATTAAAGTTATTTTTGAAATTCATATTGATTTTGTCTCGGAATTTATTTTATTTTTTTGTCTTTGGCAAAGATTTTATATAGAGAAATTTTTTTTTTGTGTGAAACCAACAAGCATTTACAATGGCATCTAATGTTCAGAATTTCATTTCAAAACCTACCCAGGAGGGGTTAGAGTGCATGAGAAAGGATGAGTTGCTCGAACTTGCCAGAAAATACAGTCTATCTGAGGCAAAAGTATCATTGACAAAACAGGAGATAAAGATTATTTTAATTCAGTATTTAGTAGGAAAGGGAATTTTTGAAAATAGTGCTTTAAGTTTGAAGAGAAAGCCTGTATCTGGTTCTGACAGGAAATTAAGGGAATTAGAGTTAAAGAACCAGATGGATTTAGAATTGGCAAAGCTTCAAATTCAGAGAGAGAGAGAAAGAAGAGAGGCAGATACAGATGGAGAGAGAGAAAGAAGAGAGGCAGATACAGATGGAGAGAGAGAAAGAAGAGAGGCAGATACAGATGGAGAGAGAGAAAGAAGAGAGGCAAATACAAATGCAGATGCAGATGCAAAGAGAAGAAAGGGAAATGCAATTTAAGTTAAGAGAATTAGAACTGGCAAACAGAGCACACTCCACTCCTTTAAACACAAGTTCAGGTTTTCATGTTACTAGATATATTAGGTTAGTACCCCCTTTTCGGGAAAAAGAAGTAGATAAATACTTTCTTCATTTCGAGAAAATAGCTGAAAACTTGAAATGGCCCAGAGAGCATTGGACTTTGTTATTACAAAGTGTACTTATTGGCAAAGCTCGTGAAGTCTACACTTCACTGTCAGTACAACAAAGCACTGATTATGATGTGGTTAAGGAGTACATCTTGAAAGCTTATGAGTTGGTACCAGAGGCATATCGACAAAGGTTTAGGAATTGTAGAAAAGAAACTGGACAAACTCATGTCGAATTTGCAAGGGATAAAGAACAACTATTTGATAGGTGGTGCTCAGCCAAGAAAGTTGATCAAGCTTATGATAACCTCAGACAGCTCGTATTAATTGAAGAGTTCAAGAGGTGCATCCATAGTGATGTTAAAACCTATCTTGACGAGCAGAATGTGGAAACTTTGGAAAATGCTGCTCGTATGGCTGATGATTATTCCTTGACTCATAAAATTTCATTTGGCAGCAAGTCGTCCTCTCAGCAGTTTTCTGGTAAAAAACCATTTCAATCTCATTCGAGTACTTCCAAATTTCACAACAGCACAACTGTTAGGAATCAAACATCTGATAAGACTGATCAGAAATCCTTATCGCTTCCTACGTGCACTTATTGTAAAACGAAAGGGCACGTTATTTCTGATTGCTTCAAGTTGAAAAATAAGCAACAGAGTAAAGACAGAGCTTTTCCAAATGCTCCTATTTCTACGAGGTCAATGTCACGGTCTTGTATTGAAAGCAATACATTTGTTGGGTCAAACAAACCCCAGTCTGATTCTATTTTAGAGGCTTATGAACCATTCATGTCAGAAGGTTCTATATCACTTATTGGTGATTCTGCCAAACCTATCCCAATTAAAATATTAAGGGACACTGGAGCTTCTCAGAGTCTTTTATTATCAGGTACTTTGCCTTTGTCTGAGGAGTCTTCTTCAAGTGAAAGTGTTCTTGTTCAGGGAGTTGAGTGCGGCTTTGTAAATGATCCTCTTCATTGTTTAAATTTGGCATCAGACTTAGTTTCTGGACCTGTGACTGTTGGGGCAGTGACTTCTTTACCCATAGAGGGTGTTCATTTATTACTAGGCAATGACCTAGCTGGAGATAAGGTTGTGGTTAATCCACTTGTAACTGACAAGCCTTGTTTGGATCAGAAAGTTGATCCTGTCGAAACTGAAATCCCTGATATGTACCCTGCTTGTGCAGTTACTAGAGCTATGGCAAAAAGAGCTCTTGAGAGTGATGTTGATCAGGATATTATTCCTTTAGCTGACACATGTATTGGTCAGTCTTTTGATGAGGTCACCTTTTCCTCAGGTATTGATCAATCAAATGGTATTGATCACAGTGATCCTCTTTTGGCAACTCATTCTCTTTGTTCTAATCAGGATGACAAACGACAATCCCTTGTCGTTGAACAGGAGCAAGATCCCGATATATCTTGTTTGTTTCAGAGGGCCATTAGTGAAACTGAAGCCTCACAAGTTCCAGTGTGTTACTTTGTGAAAAATGGGGTCCTTATGAGGATATGGAGACCACCTGATGTACCCGCTGGTGACGAGTGGTCAGTGAGCTATCAAATTGTTGTTCCTAAGTCATATCGACAGGAAATTTTTAATTTAGCCCATGAAACTCCTTTGGCTGGTCATTTAGGAGTCCGTAAGACTTATCACAAGATCTTGAATCATTTTTATTGGCCGAAACTCAAAAGTGATGTTTCTAAATACTGCAGATCTTGTCATACTGGTCAAATGGTAGGAAAACCCAATCAGAAGATACCTAAGGCTCATTTACAACCTATTCCTGCATTTGATGAACCATTTAGTAGAATAATGGTAGACTGTGTTGGTCCTTTACCTAAAACCAAGTCAGGCAACCAATACTTGTTGACCATCATGTGTGCATCTACAAGATTTCCAGAGGCAATTCCTCTGAGAAATATAAAAACTAAAACTATTGTGAAAGCTTTGGTGAAGTTTTTTACACTTGTTGGCCTTCCCAAATCTGTCCAGTCAGATCAAGGGTCAAATTTTATGTCTGGAATTTTCCAACAAGTTATGCAGGAATTATGCATCCGACAGTTTAAATCTTCTGCCTATCACCCTGAAAGTCAAGGTGCTTTGGAAAGATTTCATCAAACTTTGAAGAATATGATTCGATCATATTGCTTTGATACAGAAAAGGATTGGGATGAGGGTGTTCATTTGCTGTTGTTTGCTGTTAGGGAATCAGTTCAAGAGTCGTTGGGTTTTAGTCCCTTTGAACTAGTTTTTGGTCATACTGTCCGTGGACCATTGAAATTATTGAAAGAGAAACTTCTTTCAAATGAAGATTCAAAGATTAATCTTCTTGATTATGTCTCTGATTTCAAATACAAGTTGTCAAAGGCCTGTGAAGTAGCAAGAACTAATCTTCACACTACCCAGTCAAAAATGAAATTAAGGTATGACAGAAATTCACAGGAAAGGAGTTTTAAATCTGGTGACAAAGTTCTGGCTCTCTTTCCCATACCTCAGAATCCTCTTCAGGCTAAATTTTATGGTCCTTATACCGTTGAAAAGAAAGTAAATGACTTAAATTATATCATTAACACTCCTGGGAGACGGAAACAGAAACAACTTTGTCATATAAATATGTTAAAGGAATATTTTGACAGAGATAGCTCAGCTAATTATTCTGTTAATTTAGTTGTACCTGTCCCACACAGTGAAGATATCAACGATGGAGTACAATCACTCTATAGTGACTCTGGTATAACCAATCTTCGGAATTCAGAAATATTGAACAACCTAGACCAGAAACTTTCACATCTACAACAACAGGAAATAAATGAACTAAAACAGCTATTACATGACTATGAGCACTTGTTTCCTGATGTTCCAACACGAACAAGTAAAATTTATCATGACGTTGACATTGTAGATTATGCGCCTGTGAAACAGCATCCTTATAGGATGAATCCTCTCAAACAGAACTATCTGAAGAAAGAAATTCAGTATTTACTGGAGAATGATTTCATAGAACCAAGTAAAAGTAACTGGAGTTCACCATGTATTCTTGTTCCCAAGCCAGATAATACATTCCGTATGTGTACTGACTATAGAAAAGTCAACAGTGTCACCAAAACTGATTCATTTCCAATCCCAAGAATGGACGATTGCATTGATCAAATTGGAAATGCGGAATATGTCACCAAGTTTGACCTTTTAAAAGGATTCTGGCAAATTCCACTGACGGAAAGGGCAAAAGTAATTTCAGCATTTGTAACTCCAGATGGACTTTATCAATATAAAGTCATGCCGTTTGGAATGAAAAATTCGCCTGCAACGTTTCAACGTCTGATGAACATGATAACATTTGGTCTTGATAATTGTGACGCTTATATCGATGACGTCATTATCTACAACAACACCTGGGAAGATCATTTGGAAACCATTCGAAAATTCTTTGATCGACTCAGCGATGCGAATCTGACAATTAATTTGAGCAAAAGTGAGTTTTGCCATGCCATGCTTGTGTCACATTTTTAGGAAATATTGTGGGACAAGTCAAGTTAAACCTATAGAAGCTAAGGTCAAAGCTATCTCTGAATTTCAAGTTCCAATTTGTAAAAAGCAACTGATGCGATTTCTAGGTATGGCTGGATATTATCGGAAATTTTGTTCCAATTTTTCCAAAATTGCTGAACCTTTGACAAGTTTATTGAGTAAGAAAACCAAATTTTATTGGTCTGACAAGTGTCAGGAATCTTTTGACAAGTTAAAGGCCATGCTTAAGAATGCACCAGTTCTTTCTGCACCAAATTTCAGCCAATCATTTAAATTATCTGTTGATGCAAGTGATGTAGGGGTTGGTGGAGTATTGATTCAGGAAGACAAAAGTGGTGTGGATCACCCTGTGTGTTATTTTTCTAAAAAACTAAACAAACATCAGAAAAATTATTCCACAATTGAGAAGGAATGTTTGGCTTTGATATTGGCTTTACAGCATTTTGAAGTGTATGTCACCTCAGCTCTTTCTCCAATTATTGTGTACAGTGATCACAATCCCCTTACTTTCATCAACAAAATGAGAGATAAAAATCGGAGATTGTTGAGATGGAGTTTGATATTGCAGGAATATAACATTGACATCAAACACATCAGAGGAAAAGACAATGTGATTGCAGATGCACTCTCACGTGCCTAAAAATGTAATATTGCTTGATGTAATTAAGTCTAGTATCATAAAACATGTTCTTATGTAATTTTGGTTATTATAGTATTAGATATATATTCAAAAGAAAGCTTTATTATATAAATCTTTCTTTTTATTTATGAGGGGAGGTGTTATGTATGATGTTTATATAATATTATAAATATTTTAGGAAATTATAAATGTTTCTTCACTTTAATATTTGCTTAAATCTTTATGTTTATCAGGAAAAACATGCTTAACTAGTGTCCTTGAATTAGGTTGTTTTGATCAATATGTTTTCTCAATTTGAAGGTCAAGGTTGAATTTTGTTTACAAGTAAAATTACATTAGGATGACACATGTTCTAGAACATTCTGTCATGTGACCAACCTTTATATATGCCATGTTTGGTGGACATTTATTCAGTTTTGACATTACCATCAGTCTTGTAAAGAGCTATTACAGTGGTGAAAATTCATTCCAAATTCTAAGAGAGGAATTATTTTAAATATTCATTGGATTATAACAGTGCTCATAAACTTTTGGATTTTGGATTTTTAATTGATGATTTTGGAATTTATGTGAACTTATATTCAGATATTTTGGAATACTTCATTTTGACATCAGCACATTAAAGATTACTAGTACATCAGGACTTTGGAGACCATTAGCACATCATAACATTCAAGGACACAGCCGTGAATTCGGAACATTTTATATTTAGGACCTGTGATTAGAACAATCATTCTTATTGGATTATTAGGATTTCAAAACACATTACTGTAAGTGACTTTTTGATTTTTCATTTTAATTATCTAGTAATAAATTGCTTGTTGATTTTTACTTGATTTGTTGGTTTCACTTTCTTTCTGTTACATTTTACTTAGACCATAGATTCGTAACAATATGCCATTTGTTTGTGCATTGCTTTAATATCCTCCAACTGTCTTTTAATAAGTCTTTCAAACAGAAATTGCATTTAATATATACTCGACCCTTTGGGCTTTGGCCATGATGCTGACAAGACATGATATGTGGAAATATAGAAATCTTCGCGAATCCGCATTAAACTTTAGATGATTCATGGATCTCATTTGATATTCAGATTTCCAACATAATAATAACATTGTTTCCATTATGAACAAATCTAAAAATTTAAGTTTGAGGGATATGATTTACTGTGATGGGCTTATCATTACACAGGATTTAAGTTTTACATTTGTGTCATTATCACTGATTAAATTGAACTGATTTTTTAATTATTTAATCCTTTTTATACCATGTTTATAATTTTCTTGACTATATATCATTCTTTATATCAATCTCTCCTTGCTTTTAATGGTCAGTGAGATCAGAATCCCTTATACCATTCATTTCATTAGAACACCAATTTTGCCTCTAGACAAATATTGGTGTTCTATGGTGTTCTAATGAGTAAAAACATATATATATATATATATATATATATATATATATATATATATATATATATATATATATATATATATATATATATACTGAGAGAGAGTTAGAAAATGAGAAAGGGGAGAGAGAGGGAGGGAGAGAGAGTTTGGAAACCAAATAATGTCTAATTTAATAATATGAACTACTTAATTTGTAACTAAACAATCTTTACAGTACACAGTGATCTAACTAACCTTCAAGGTGTTGAACAAGGGTCCACAAAGCAATATGCACAAAGTTTGGATCTGAAGACTTGAGAAATTTGTTGATGTTCAGCAAAATACCCTTAAGATTTGCCAGTTTTATACAGGTGGGAATTACCGAAAAAGAAAAGACAACAAATTTTAAAAACTGACAAGACAAGTATTCTACGAAACCTGGTGTCCTACTTGTGCTGATGCTGCCTTCACTGCCATAAAATGTGATAACTAAGTCTCACCGTGATTATTGCAAGGGAGACAAAAAGAAGGCCAGGGCTTGCATGTTAACCTATACTCAAATGAACACCTCTAACCAATCCTAAAGAAAAGTGTTGACAATGATATAGCTGATAGTTGGTAGTGCATCAGATTCATAATCCAATGGTCGTGGGTTCTATACCCACCCAGATCAGCTTGGGTCGGCTGCCTCGATGTGTCCTTGGGAAAGGCACTTAACTCCGTTTTCCTGAGTATGATATAGCCAATGTGTTAAAAATGCCATTAAATACAAACCCAAAAACTTTGTCTTCCGTTAACTGCCATGCCGTTGTATCTCAAGTATTACAGACAGGTGTGCTTATGCACACTATGGGGTGTTGGGAGATGCAGCTACTCCTTTTCAATTACTACAGGAAGGATCCTTCACCTGTTGATAACTAATTCTCACCATGATTATTGCAAGGGAGACAAAAAGAAGGCCAGGGCTTGCATGTTAACCCATACTCAAATGAGGAGCTCTAACCAAAAGTGTTGACAATGATAGAGCTGATAGTTGGTAGAGCATCAGATTCATGATCCAAGGGTCATGGGTTCTATACCCACCCACACCAGCTTGGGTCAGCTGCCCCCAGTGTGTCCTTGCAAAAGACTTTGAAAGCAAATCTAATACATGGTTATTAGTTACTTGCACAAAGTAACAACCTTTCCAATGATAATAATAATAATAATAATAATAACCATTAATTACTGTGGATGACATAAGAAAGTTTCTTAATTGTATTATGCCTTGTATTTTTTTCTTCTTCTTTCATGCACGTTCGAAATTTCATGGATGAACTATGATTTTAATTTACTGAAGGGCATTACCGGTCCTTTAGATATACCTTTTAAAAGGAGTTTTATAACCAGTAAGTAGCATGGACTTTGTTCTGTCGAGAATGGAGTAGTATTGCTAATATTTTCATTATAGAACTTGTTGAATTATGTCAATATTTTTAATGCAAACCTTGTGAATAAAAGTTTAAAAAGAATTTTTTTTAAAGAAATGAGCACTCAAAACAGTCTATGTACAATGTAATCTCCTTGCCAAATTAAATCAAATGATACAAGCTTATATACTCCTTCTATGTGTATTATATCTTCATAATCAAAGCATGCTGATTAGTCTTACAGCCTCTCTAAACTGTAAACTTGAAATTTGTTGCATGTTAGATAATTGTTATTTGGAAATCATACAATATGGAATATATGTTATCGCTTTGCAATAGATAGAAAAGGAAGTCAGTTGGAACAATTTATGATTGTTTCTCCCTATATTCTTTGGAAGGGAGAGATATAAATGTACTGCCATCTACCAGCATAAGACTTGGACATAAATATCATTTTCTACTTATTGTCTACGTTATATAAATGCCATTTGTTTGTGTCATGCTTTAATATCCTCCAACTGTCTTTTAATAAGTCTTTCAAACAGAAATTGCATTTAATGTATTCTCGACACTTTGGGCTTTGGCCATGATGCTGACAAGGCATGATATGTGGAAATATAAAAATCTTCGCGTATCCGAATTGAACTTTAGATTCCATGGTATGAGAACCCGCGCAAAATAAAATTTGCACATTTCATTTTCCTATATAAGATGATTCATGGATCTCATTTGATATTCAGATTTCCAACATAATAATAACATTGTTTACATTATGAACAAATCTAAAAATTTAAGTTTGAGGGATATGATCTACTGTGATGGGCTTATCATTACACGGGATTTAAGTTTTACATTTGTGTCATTATTACTGATTAAATTGAACTGATTTTTAAATTATTTAATCCTTTTTATACCATGTTTATAATTTTCTTGACTATATATCATTCTTTATATCAATCTCTCCTTGCTTTTAATGGTCAGTGAGATCAGAATCCCTTATACCATTCATTTCATTAGAACACCAATTTTGTCTCTAGACAAATATTGGTTTTCTATGGTGTTCTAATGAGTAAAAACACACACACACACACACACATATATATATATATATATATATATATATATATACAGAGAGAGAGAGAGAGAGAGAAAATGAGAAAGGGGGGAGAGAGGGAGGGAGAGAGAGTTTGGAAACCAAATAATGTCTAATTTAATAATATGAACTACTTAATTTGTAACTAAACAATCTTTACAGTACACAGTGATCTAACTAACCTTTAATGTGTTGAACAAGGGTCCACAAAGCAATATGCACAAAGTTTGGATCTGAAGACTTGAGAAATTTGTTGATGTTCAGCAAAATACCCTTAAGATTTGCCAGTTTTATACAGGTGGGAATTACCGAAAAAGAAAAGACAGCAAATTTTAAAAACTGTCAAGACGAGTACTCTGCGTAACCTGGTGTCCTACTTGTGCTGATGCTGCCTTCACTGCCATAAAATGTGATAACTAAGTCTCACCGTGATTATTGCAAGGGAGACAAAAATAAGGCCAGGGCTTGCATGTTAACCTATACTCAAATGAACACCTCTAACCAATCCTAAACAAAAGTGTTGACAATGATATAGCTGATAGTTGGTTGTGCATCAGATTCATAATCCAGTGGTCGTGGGTTCTATACCCACCCAGATCAGCTTGGGTCGGCTGCCTCGATGTGCCCCTGGGAAAGGCACTTAACTCCGTTTTCCTGAGTATGATATAGCCAATGTGTTAAAAATGCCATTAAATACAAACCCAAAAACTTTGTCTTCCGTTAACTGCCATGCCGTTGTATCTCAAGTATTACAGACAGGTGTGCTTATGCACACTCTGGGGTGTTGGGAGAGGCAGCTACTCCTTTTCAATTACTACAGGAAGGATCCTTCACCTGTTGATAACTAAATCTCACCATGATTATTGCAAGGAGACAAAAAGAAGGCCAGGGCTTGCATGTTAACCCATACTCAAATGAGGAGCTCTAACCAAAAGTGTTGACAATGATAGAGCTGATAGTTGGTAGAGCATCAGATTCATGATCCAAGGGTCATGGGTTCTATACCCACCCACACTAGCTTGGGTCAGCATCTCCCAGTGTGTCCTTGCAAAAGGCACTTAATTCTCATTTCCTCAGCATGATATAGCCAATAATGTGTTAGAAGTGCCATTATAAACCAACAATCATTCTGTCTTCCATTAATTGCCACACCCTCATATATCAAGTATTGCAAACAGGTGTGCTTATACACACTCTGTGGTGTGGGGATAACACTGGTGGCAGTGACTGGCAACTCTTCTTTTCCAAATAGCACAGGAGGGATCTTTACTTTTACAGATTTTGACTCTCTCTGCACAGGGGACAGGAGAACTCTGGCACCAAAGGCCAGTGTACTACCACTAGGCCACCACCTACTTCCAACTTTTTAATGGCAATAGATAGCAAAGTAGATAATAAGGCTGTCCAGTGGTTTCATGACGTCACAACTGTTCATGCTGACAATTCAAGGTATGACCATGTTGTTTGGTGTGAATAGTGTGTCTGTATATGCAGACAAATGATTTATCAGCCTTTCTGGATTTGACCTATACACATACGTGAATACTCTATACACGTTGCCAATAGAGCTGGTTTAACTGTATTTAAATAGGAGAAAGATGTGGGATAACAACTCCCTTAAAGGAAGAGTTGTATAAAACTCACCTATACTTGAAATTTGACCCAGGATTCCTGCACTGTTGTACTGGACCACTGAGTGACTTGACAATGAAGCGAGAGTGACCAGCTTGTCAAACAACTGTCCATCCTGAATCTGAACAAGCTTATATTTCACCTCATCTGAATGAAAAGGATATGGGAAGAATTTATATTAAGACTCAATGGGAAGAAGTTGTATTAGGACTCTAACACGCTCATTTACATATTGAGCTAAAAATTATACAAAATAAATTAGACTCAATTACCAGCATCTGAACTTGAGGGATAATACAAGGGATCTACAGAATCTAGTTCATGCCCATAAACCATGCATTGATGTACTTTCTTTCAACACTTTAAGTTTGGGCATAGACTTACTTTATTTGTTTGTGGGGGAGAGGGATTAAAATTGTTATTGCTATTTTTTAAATCAAATTTTTAAAAAATTCTAAAATATATTTCGAATTATCCAGTGTTGCAACCATGTTTGCCTTTGAGTGGGTCAAGTGGTCCATGACTTTCACATTGCAAAGACAGGTAAAAGTATAATTATTAAATGCTACATTGTGATATAAGTTCTTGTCTGAAAAAAACAACACATATTTTCTGAGTAAATGGTGTTCATGTGTCTGCGATTAACCACTCTTGATAACATTGTGAATAAAATCTGTGATTCAGCAAAATTTTCATGTCACTGTCTGGACAAACTAATTCAACCGTATGTCTTTCAATCGCAAATGTGAAAAATCAAGATTGATAGAAGTTGATGAGAAACAAAATAAATCTGCCATTTTGAATGAGGAATATAACATTGATAATATTGTTTTTCACTACCCCATTTATGAAAAACACTGCCTGGGAGTTTTTTGGTCAAAGAAGCATTTGATTAATTCTCAGTCACTAACTGGAACTTAGTCTTCCATGAAGCCACAAGGTTGACACTTTATACACTAGTTGATCAATAATTCTGGCTTGACCATGAACCGTAAAATGTTACCGAGATAATACATCAAAAATACTGTAGAGAGTTCCGAAGGATATCGACCAATCTGAAGCAAGTAAAGTAAGTTGTTACATCTGGGAAATGCTATATTTAGCTCATGAATTTCCAAGGTTATTATTGTTTGAGTATAAAAAAGGAATGCTGTATTCGGAAATAATTATTGCTCCAAATGCAGATATTTTACACCACTATTGGCCCATAGGACTAAAGATTTTGCACCAGGCTTTCATAAACAAGAGTAAATTATAAATGTTGCACTCTTGATAAAACACTTATTATCTAATACCATGACAAAGTCATAATCACATCAAAATGATATTTAATAGCTAACAAGTGTACCCGAGACCCTTGTGTCTCACTTGTCTCTGAACATTGATGAATCCACCCATATCTAACTGACAAAATATGTAACACAACACTTTACCAAAATATCTTTACATTGATAAAATCACCAGCGGAAATGCAAACATATGTATCACCATGCTTAAACAGTTGAGACAATAATTGTATCATATCTAACTAAATTAATTCAATTATCTTTGATTTTTTATAAAAAAAAAACAACAGTAAACAACCTTACACTTGAAGCTGAACTGACATAAACAGAATTAACAAAACATCTCTCGAGTGTTGATTATGCTACACTACCTTGATGTAACAATGTTAAGAAGTACTATTCCCAAACCTCAAGAACTCGTGCAGAGATAGAAATTGTAGTTTGGAAAACGTTTCAATCCCACTGCGAGTCAAATCTAACGGCTCATCGTTTTCACAATGTAGTGGACCCAATATTCGTATTTACAAAGACACTCCAAGATGTTACTGGGGATAAAATACCAAAATCTTCGGCCATTCCCAAATTTGTCAACAAGCCATGGTTTCATGATGCATGAAAGGCTGCCATCAGTGTATGGAAAAGGGCCCTTCAGCATTTCAGGGCCAATCCAAGAGCTACAAATCTGAATAAATACCGAATATACAGAGCTTAAGCTCGTCGTACCATTCGAGACAGCAAGACGAATGCATGAATATACTACCTCTCTACGCTGAGCTCTCATTTCTCTATAAAATCAGTACGAAGATGGTACAAAAATTGTTGGCAAAAATAAAAGCAGTTGTATCAGGCATTTCAAGAAATGTGACAAAACAGTCGCAACGGTACCACAAATCTCAAATAGTTTGGCCGAAAACATTCTTGAAGAACTACTCACACGACAATTATTCTGAAAACTTCACCAGTCTCAAAAACCTAAAAGAAAAGATTTCGCTAAATTTCAAATATGCTGATGCTGAAGAATACAATATTTTCACTCTCAGAGTTAGGAGACTTCTTGATTGATCCCATGGCACTTCAGCAGGACCAGATGACATCCACTATCAACTTCAGAAACACTTACCTGACTCAGCTCAATACACACTGCCAGAAATGTTCAATAAAAGTTGGGAAACTGGCAACTTCCCCCAGTCTTAGCCATAACCAACGGTCATACCAGTATCGAAACCTGCAAAGGACCAAACTGACCCTTCCAACTATCGTCCCATAGCATTGATAACCTGTATTCGCAAAACCATGGAACGGATGATAAACGATAGACTACTCTGGGATCTCTAATCCAACAAACTACTATCAGACATCCAGTGTGGATTCAGGCGCCAGAGAAGCGCAATAGACCATCTTCAGAAACTTGAAGCATTTATTAAAGAAGCTTTCGTGAAGAAAGAACATATAGTTGCCGTCTTTTTCGCCTCGAGGAATGTTTACGATGCCACGTGGAAGTACGCCATGATGAATTACCTATTCAACACCTTTTAGCAGGAGTAGTGAAAACAAGATTTTCAAGATGGCGACATATTGGACATCAGATCAGCAGCATTTAATTTAAAATCAACGAAACATTATAAGAAGTATTTTAGTGAAAACCCCATGCTGATATGACCATTCATTCAGAAGAAATAGTGATAACAAGATTTTCAAGCTGGCTACTGTGGGAGCCATATTATTGATCAGGTGGGCACCATTTTTATTTAGGATTAACTAGACATCATAAGAAGTCATCTGGCGAAAACACCATGTCATTATGATTTTCCATTCAGGAGGAGTAGTGACGCAAAGATTTTCAAGCTGGCCACTGTGGCAGCCATATTGAACAAATATATCGGCACCATTTTCATTTAGGACCAACTAGACATCATAGGAAGTCTTTTTAGTGAAAACCTTATGTTAATACGACCATTCATTCAGGAGGAGTAGAGATGACAAGATTTTCAAGATGGCCACTGTCTGTTGGCCACATTGGATGCCAGATCGGCACATTTTCATTTAAGACCAATTGGACATCATAAGAAGTCTTTGGTGAAAACCCCAGGTGAATATTACTTTCTGCGAAGGAGTAGTTGCAATAAGATTTTCAAGATGGACCAACTAGACATTACAAGAAATCTTTTAGTGAAGACCCCATATTGATATAATATCCATTTAGGAGGAGCAGTGAAAACAAGATTTTGAAGATGGCTTCTGTGGCGACCATATTGGATGTCAGATCAGCACCATTTTCATTTAGGACCAACTAAACATCATAAGAAGTATTTTAGTGATAATCCGATGTGGATATGACCATCAATGTAGGAGGAGAAGTGATAACAAGATTTTCAAGATGGCTGCTGTGGCTCCATATTTGATGTCGGATCAGCACCATTTTCGTTTAGGACCAACTAGACATCATAAGAAGTCTTTTGGTTGAAACCTGATGTTGATATGATGATCGATTCAGGAGAAGTAGCGATAACAAAATTTCCAAGGAGGCAGGCAAATTGGACATCAGATCAGTACCATTTTCATTTAGGACCAACTAGACATCATAGGATGTCTATTAGTGAAAAACCCTTCTTGATATGACCATCCATTCAGGAGGAGTAGCAATAACAAGTTTTTCAAGATGGCCACTGTGACACCATATTGGAAGTCTGAGCAGCACCATTTACATTCAGAATCAACTAGACAGTGGGATCAATGTGTCTGTACAATTTCATGGCAAACCTCCAACTAGACCAAGGGATGAATGTGTGTCTAAAGTTTCATGGCAATCCTCCAAGTAGTTTAGGAGGAGTAACAAACTTGTGCTAATGGACTGACGGATGAAAGACAACAGACCATCCCATAAGCTCCGGTCTATGAATAGTAGAGCTAAAAACCCTTTGATTAATATTTTGTTAAAACGATTACATTTTCCCTCTATTTTTTCCATGGATTATTATTATTATTATTCTACTTATTATTCTTCTACTAATTATTATTATTATTATTATTATTATTATTATTATTATTATTATTATATATTAATGTCCGAATACTACTGGCAGCCATAAAAAGTTTCAGCTCTACTGGGCCATTTCGATAATGTGAATCGAATATGCCTGAAAGTGTTATCTATATTTGGTGTTGAATGGTTTATTCATTGGGTGTGTTTTCCTAGGTTATGGGTTACAGTTATCAACTATGGTGAGACATCATTGGTTTATGACTAATAAGACGATTCTTGCCATACACAACACAAACCTGACACACAAAGTATCTTCTAGTCTTCAGCTGGATCAAGGAAAAAGTCTAACATCTCCTTTTTTAAAGATGGGGCTACAGAAAGTTTTCAACACATGTGGCACATCACAAATACAGTTATGGAAAATCACTTGCTGAAGGGACTGTCGGTTGCTCCTGACTGCTGGTCAGTCCTGACCCCGCTTTAAATACTTCATTATTTTTCATATAAATTGTCAGAAATTTTCACTATAAACTGAAAATATATCTCTTTTGAAGAGATAAAAGCCCAAAGGAAAAAGCTCATTTAAAGGATTCTCAAAGTAAATGATATGCTAATGAATAGACAAGGTTATCTCATTTCTGTTGATTCATAAGTCTACCTTTTTAGCCAATTAATAAGGACAGGTGGCTAATTAAGTGTTATGATTGAAATTTGACAAGTGGTATTTTAGTCAGATTCAGTATTATGTACATTGTACGATAAGTAAAATTGATACATGACAAGTAAAAGTTTCAATTCACTTGCCCTGCAGAACAAGCAACCAACTGAACATTATTTTAAAACTCGTTCTGCATAAAATACTAAACTTAGATGTCATTCTTCCATCTTCAAATTTTTTTTAAAGTTTTAGGATTACAAAAAGAAAAATCTAAATTTTTCCATTGCAATTAAACATACTATTAAACATGCTTAATATTTTACATTCTTGAAATCATTAAATTTATATATTATTGTGTCTCAAACATTAAAAATGCATTGTATCTGCATTGTATCTGTATACTTATAAATACTTAGATTGTAATAAAAATAATTTTCAAATACTAATAACAGTAATAAAATAATAATAATTGGCCCTCCTACTGCCATTTTCAAAAGCATTTCCTCCTTACCATAAGAACTACTGTTATATGTATGCATACAAGACTATTCCAGTCTATATAACAGGTGATTATACCAATGTTAAGAAAAGAAAACTTGTTATAATGAACTTTGTAGATAACAGGAACTTTTGGCAATACACTTAAAAGGACAAACACTGACCACATATTAAATAATTGTTCACAATTGGTTTTAGTGATCCACTGTGAAACATCAACTAAAATTATATCAGTTAAATCTCCATTATAGGACGGTATCTTATGCATTTCTCTAAACCTACATTTGACCATTCTAAACCACTAAATGGGAAACAAGATCTCCAGCATTTATGTGCATTGTCAAAAAGAATGTTTTATTTTCTATAATAATTTTCTATAATAATGATTCCATAAGCATTCTCTATTACACTATGTTGACTTGAGAAACAAGTGATCCACAGAACCATGTGTCTCACCTCTGTCCATATGCTTGTTAGTATGACCCCTGATCAACATAAACTTTCATACAACACTTTAACAATGCTATACACAATTCTTAAGAAAGCAAGACTGGCAACACATGAACTCCTTCCATATCAGTGTATAAACTTTAGACCTATAGCAATTATTATCCTAAATTTTCAGCTGAATATGGCAATGAATGTTGGCGATATGTGAATTTCAAAAATTTTAACACACCTTAAAAATTATTTACAATGATGAAACTTACCTTCTGTTTAAGCAAAGAATAAAGGCAAGACAGGAACTCCTGGTATATATCAGTGTATAAACATTAGACCTGTTGCAACATTTATACCAAACTTTTATTTGAAAGCAGCAACAAATGTATAATAATATGTGACTTTCAAAACATTAACACAAAACTGTAACATTGTTCACAATGACAAACCAAGCTTTCTGCTTAAGCAGGCAAGACAGGAACCCCTAACATATTTGCATACAGTGGTCCCCTCTTGAGAGGTTTTCCTCCCTTTATACGTCCACCTTACCAGGCACCAAAATAATACATTTTAACTACTTTGTCCCCCTCGTAAAAGGCCACCCTTTTTATACGGCCACATTTTTTCTGCAGAGGTGGTGGTATTATAAGTGTGGGGGGGATGGAGGGGGCACTGTAAAATCTCTTTTACCCTTAGTAATATTATCCTATCACAACACTTATGAAGCTGAGACACACAAATTGAGTTGATTTAATTACAGCAAATCTTGCACTCTAGCATTGTGTTAGATAACTTTTTCCTAGAGACGGGATTATACAGCGAAGGTTAACATAATAAGCATGAGTGCGGTTATCTAGCCTCTGGTAATTCATTGATCCAATTGTTACTAAAAATTAGCTGCATGAACCAGACACCCATTAAAATTCTCAGGGATTATGACTTTCTAACGGTTCTTGCCAGACACTTTTGTTCTAAAAATTAATGTGGCAGCTATATATTTGTGAAATTTAATATTAAAGAATTCAAAGGATATATAAAAATTTTAAATAAAAGAAAACATTGATATACTTGATTATTTAATGTACCAGAAAATGTGTCATTTTCAGTTCCAGATTAGCTGCAGCATTCGTATTAGTATCATCGTCCCAGCATTCACTGCTTTCCTCGAAAAACTAATTATTTATTTAAATCGTTTTTCCTTTCAATAAACTATACAATAGAATTTCACCCCAAAACAGTGTTGTATTCCACTTTAGTGTTTTTACAAAATAATTATTAACTGACGACAAGCAGATTTACTACTTTGAAATACGTACTACCTAACTGATTGGCATTTCCGGTAAAGTCAGATGGTGAAGTTTTATTTGATCTGGTACCAAAATAAGTCTTGGAGGATGATACTAAAAGTTGTTGTTACTATTATCTTTTCTTCTGAAGTAAGGAATAGAATTCACATTCTTTTTTTTTTCTAAAGGTATGATGTGCTGACACATCACAATATAGTCAACAAAAATACGTCCAGTAGGGACTGATGCAATGTCCAAAGTACAAACCTTAGAGCAATTGTGCAATTATATATATAATTCTTTTGTCTTGTACT
The DNA here is from genome assembly GCA_029931535.1 of Margaritifera margaritifera. Classification (NCBI taxonomy): domain Eukaryota; kingdom Metazoa; phylum Mollusca; class Bivalvia; order Unionida; family Margaritiferidae; genus Margaritifera; species Margaritifera margaritifera. Next base: position 1,444,521 of record JAQPZY010001170.1, on the reverse strand, counting down.
TTGTGGCTATACAATGTTTAAACAATTGGGGAAAGAAATGACCAAAAAAGCTTAGTCAGTGATGCATTGATTGATTCTCTAACAAAGAAACAATGTATAAACTAGACCTAGTCGCATTGAATTAAGCTTAGTCAGTGATGCATTGATTGATTCTCTAACAAAGAAACAATGTATAAACTAGACCTAGTCGCATTGAATTAAGCTTAGTCAGCGACAATTTTATTGTGTTGCAAAGAAACAATCTGTAAAATAGACCAGGTGACTTTGAATTTGACTTTCTTAAGGTGTTTATTGGACATGTCTGGCAAATACAGTGCTTTCATTATATATAAGGCAGTATATTCCAGGGCTCCCATGGACACTGTTATAAAGAGCGGGTGCAGTATATATAAACTTTATATAAATGCTTCCAAAATACCAAAATTTGTGCTGGCCATGTCAGATTGAGGAGCAGAAATGAATGGTTGCTAACTAAGTAGGCCTGACATTTATCAATGAGTGCCCATGATTATTCCATGCAATTATTCAGTAATTATTTTTTCCAATTATTTCTACAACCTACCATCCCAAACATAAGGCAGTACAGGTGTGAAAGCTCATCTCCTAATTTCTAGACTTCTACAAATCTAACAACTGAATGATTTCCCAAGGCACTCCTCTTTAGAGATGATAGTCCAAACTTTAGTTCCTCTCACCATAAATGTGGTCTCGACTCTAAATAGAACCAAAGGAAATGATAGAAAGCAACAAATCAAGCCTTTATTATTAAGTTATATGTATTTTTGAGGCCTTATGTTTTCTAATCAACTGATAACAAAATAATAATTTTTTTAATCATAAGAAAAGCATAAAATTGAGTGCAAGAGAAAATATTTTTTAAATAAATTGAAATGGGAAAAGTGAATAATGAACTACAACTGAAGCAACAGCAAATTCAGAATTAAATTTTTTTTCCATTACATCTGTTCATGATATCAATGTTTTCTTATTATATTTGATAAATAATATCTTTATTTAATGTTTTTATAATACATTTAGTCTCTGTCTAGCTGTTACATTCATTTTTCAGAAAGAAATATGTTAACCAAAGACCAGAACTTTCGGATCCCTATATATACATATACATATACTCTGAATTTGTTCCATCGACATATATGATATTGTCAAGCAGTATACATTGTCGTAAAATGTTTTACATCATGGTGTAATTCATTTCGTCCAGTATGTGTGTCTGTGTGTTTGTCTGTGTGTGTGTCCAGATTGAATCTATGAATTAAGCACCTTTGAATGTTTCTATATTTAATTTCACAGATATCTGGGAGCCATGTTAATTGTGGGGAGAAAATATCCACTAAGAACCATTTATTTGTTGTGTTTGTGCAAGTCAGAGTTCTCCGTAGGATTTTTAGTCCAAGAGACCTGGACCCTCAACCTACTAAAACTGAGGGTCCAGCTGAAAAGTGAGGAATCTAGGAAAAAGATCTATCTATGATATCAGTTTTAAAAAAACTGAATAAAGAAAGACAGAGATAAGGACAGTTGTTCAAGTATCCTGATATCAGTTTTTTTTTAATGACGGGAGTGTTTGTGCATATGGTTACGTAAATGACCACACTAATTGCAAATGCTTCTTTGAATTATATGCATTATAGTCCACTTCTATCACAAACTCACATCTAATGCATGCATTGATGGATTCCTCATTTCTCACTTGGATCCCCTTCTCCAACCAGGACCTTCAATTTATGGAGACTGGGGGTCCAAGATTCGCAGTGTCAAGGCCCACTGAGCTCTGAATATGTTCAACATTTTATTTTAGGAGGAACTGAATAATGCTATGATGTATTATGTCCCATCAACTGAAATCTGATGAAGGAAATTGTAGCAATTAATTGCAGTCTATTTTGACCTTGATCTAGCTTTATCCCAGTTATTTCATAACAACAAACTAACATGATAACGTAACAATTAATCTTGGTGAATAATTGGTCTGGTCTTGGAAATTGTTTGGTATTACAAAATATCCAAGATCTGAAAGGTGTTGGTGAATGAAAAGCCGTTTTAATAACTAGTGGTAATGCTCACTCATCTAGATTAATTTTGAGATTCTATAATTTGAGAAAATTAAGGTAAGCTGTAGGGTAAGACCAAAGGGTAAACCAAATGTTGTCAGCTACCAAAAATTATGGACAATCACATTCACGATTTTTTGTGCAAATAACTGTCCCTTTTTCTGTCAATCATACAGCCTAGAACTGGGACCTATTATTACCCCTTCCCAATTTTTGAAGCATTACAGAATCAAGTTAGTTATGATTTGCATCATATGATAATGAATCTATGCTCAAGTTGCCAATCCCTAACTTAGCACCCATGCCTAGTTAAGAACAAATATACTGACCTTAAAAAACATGAAAAAGGAAAACCATCCTTATTTTTAAATCTAAACTGTGAATTCATACCTCGTACTTTCAAAATCAAAAGTCATATAGAGATGACAAATTTGCCTGGTCCCCGGCTTATGTAAAGACTCCAGCTGAAAGTACCCAACTGTCCATTATTCTCAATATTCCTACTACTTATGCTCCACTTTGTTTCCATTTCAACATAACAAATAGTAAATCAGAACATTCTACATATGAAAAGGCACATCTACGCAACCTGCTTGACAAGAATATCAAGATTGGTTGAAAAACCTTGAATGGTTTGAGAGTTATGCTCTGATAACTAAAATGATTATGGACAGATAGATGGACGTAGTGATAGCTGTATCCCCACCCATATTACATACCAGAGAGATAAAAGTTCATAGTAAATAAATTCATTATCATTTGTAATTTTTTCTGAAAGATCATTTTCATATTTTTTTCTGATGAAATTCCTTATTAGAGGTATTTAGTAGGTGATGCAAGAAAATAATGTTTTTACAACAAATTGATGAAGAAATAAATGTTCCAAGAATGATGTGTTTATTTTTAAAGTCAGCAGTTATGACAGTATAATACACATGTTAAAACAATCAATTTGGTGAATATTACAATTATAATAAAACAAAACATTTCTGCTTAATTAAAACATGAAAATGTTTGAAAATAGTTCACACAATTTGGTTTTGATTTGGTGTTTTATGGCATAGCAACACAAATAGGTCATTTATATCAAAAGCAATTGGAGTAAAAGTGCATTGCACAAGAACACTGTACAGCAGCTGACCTGGACCGATATGTTGGTAGGATTCAAACCCGCACTCTTTTGGCCATAAGCCTAGCACACTAATCACTGAGCCACCACAGTTCCTATCTCCATTAGTGGCCTCTAATGACATGCAGGATGGCACATCAGGCCTATTCTACAACCCGGAGCTCACATTAAAATTCACATAAAGAATTACAAAATGATATTTTTACAAATCTTAAAAAGCAACATATATTATGGGTAATAATTACATCATGTATTGCACAATATTAAAAAGACATTTTAATGAATAAAATCATTTTTATGTCATATCTATCACACTCTGAAAGACTTTATAAATATTAATAACATATGAATATAATAATGTCCCTGAAACAAGCTCTTAGTCTCAAATGAAACGCATAAGAAATTGTTATATAATACTGATAATATTCAAATTTTCATACTTGTCAAAAACACGACAAATTGTCAACTAAAACACAAAGATAGCTTTCCCAGAGTGTAAAAAAGTGTTTGATTTGACTGACGATTTTCAACTGAATGTACAAACTATCAAAAGGATCCCACCTAGAACTGTAAAACATTGTATTTTTATTTTTCTATGTTAAGCATGCCTAGCTGTGCCACTAACCTAATTTCATAATGTCCCTGAATAACACAACTTACAACATAAAAGTTGTTCATAGAGAAACATTGTTTTTTTACAATTTCCATCAAGGAAAAACTGGACCATGTATCACCAAATAAAATAAATTACTTTTTATCGCAGCTCCCCGTCATAACCTTAAGAAGTGAAAGGCTTAGTAACATGTATATACAACTGTGTGTGTATATATATATATATATATATATATATATAAATTCAGTGCATTTAACTTCATATGGAATAGTTGGAAAATTTCTGATTTGTGAAAAATGTTTCAATATTAAACTTTCCATAAATAGTTCATAAGAAAATTTGAAAATTTTCAATTTGTGACAACTTGATTTTCCAACATCAAAGTGATGGCTTGGAGGAATGAAGTGATACTGATTTGCACAAGATCAGATGGAAGACTCCAAATATATTGATACATATGGTCGCTTTCACTCTCATAAAGACACTGCTCTAGTTAATATTTTCTCTGTTTTCTTTCCTTTTTATATCACAATATAATTTATATTAGCATTTGAAACACTGCTTGAGGAATATTATGATTTCCGTTTAAAAGCATTTTCTACTATTGTTTCAAGCACTACCTAATGCAAACAATCTAAGGGAGATAACTAAAATCAGGGCTAATTCATAAATTTGAGTTGCCTCTCTTGATATATACAACTGACACTCACAGGCAGTGGATTTTTTTCTTCCTATTATTAGCAATACAAAAATATAGTTGGTGACAGAGAATGGACACTATGCTATAAGCATTGAGAAATTGAAATCCTTCCTTGCCAAAAATGTAAGAATTTTAGCCTGCTTTCAAGCATAGGGGTTATCATAAGAAATTAATATGCAATAATCAAACAGGTTAGAATGACTTCTGTCCAAATAGATAAACGCATCTTCATTTCAAAGATGACAATATATATATATTTAGATGGTTGAAATTTGTTAATAACCAATTGATTGATTGCATTAACACTGAGTTCTAGAAGCGATATAAAATTTTCTACTGAAAAATACAACAAGCTGTAACTTATATTTTGGCAGTTTCATAGCACCTGTACCAGTGCTAATATAAAATTACTTTTAACTTTACATAAAACTGGAATATTTCACATCCATGCATATTCAAAATTCAACAAAGAAATTCAATAATGTTATGAGAAATTCAGTTTTCTACATCCTTTTGAATATATAAAAACATTTTCATCTGCATTAAAATTCTAAAAATTAGTTGTCTATTAAAATGAATTGACTAAAAAAATTTGAAAAGCTATTTTAAAAAACCCACAAAAAACATAAATATAAACTTTGATAAATGTTTGTAAAACTCCTAATCTCCACACAGACCAAAAAGGAAAAAGTTACACAAATTATAAAAAGTTATACAAATTTAAAAACTTTATCATAATGGCATCAAACTGTAATCAGTTCACCTACATATGCAGACCAAAATCAATATATCCTCATTTGATAGATACTATTTTTAAATGCATGCCCATTGATAAAACATTTATAAATGAACAGAAATGTAAGATCTATCATTTATATCTACAATGAGAAATTTGCAATTGTTTGACAAACATCTGTGAGAGACAGATAACATGGAGTTGCATAACTTGGTCAATCACTGCTAGAGTTGCTTACTTGGCTCTCAAATGCCTCATTGGTTTGGTTTTATGGGTTTAACGCCATATTTCAGCACATGATAGGCTATACATGGCGGCCAGTATATCTGTTGGAGGAAGAACCCGGGAAAATCCTGGGAAGAACCACCGACCCACGGGAAGCTACTGACAAGCTTTCTCACTTAACCACATTGGCCGAGCCCAAGACTCGAACCCACGCAGACAGGTGAGATGGCAGTGATCAGTAAAGGCGAGCACCTTAGACCACTCGGCCACCCGGGGCCCCTAAATGCCTCATTGCACGCTGTGCAAGTTCACCAAGGAGAGACAATCCATGTGACTCGAAAACAATGGGAATTATATCCTCAACACCTGACTCCTTGAAATATTCCAGAAACATCTCATCTACAACAGAAACAAAAATCAGTAGATAGCGACTCCTACATTAGTAATATAAAACATGAATGAAATGGCTAAAATTATATTTAAGGGAAAAGAGTTGTATACTGTATATATGAACAAGTTTAATTATGTTCACTTCCAATGAAAATTTGCTAGAGATTCTATACATAAATTCATACTACTTAATAATAGTGTTATGTGTTGTTTAGAAAGGGCATGGTAATTATCCTCCAAAAATGAATATTATCTCTTGATCAGAAGTAAAATCCTTGACACAACCTTTTTCAGAATTAATTTTCAATCTTTCCTTAGCAATAGATATATGTGAGAGCAATACTTTCAAAGCAAATCTAATACATGGTTATTAGTTACTTGCACAAAGTAACAACCTTACCAATAATAATAATAATAATAACAACCATTAATTACTGTGGATGTAAAAACTGTAAACTTGAAATTTGTTGCATGTTAGATAATTTTTATTTGGAAATCATACAATATGGAATATATGATATCGCTTTCCAATAGATAGAAAAGGAAGTCAGTTGGAACAATTTATGAATGTTTCTCCCTATATTTTTTGGAAGGGAGAGATATATATGTACTGCCATCTACCAGCATAAGACTTGGACATAAATATCATTTTCTACCTATTGTCTACATTATATATATGCCATATGTTTTTGCTATGCTTTAATATCCTCCAACTGTCTTTTAATAAGTTTTTCAAACAGAAATTGCATTTAATGTATTCTCGACACTTTGGGCTTTGGCCATGATGCTGTCAAGACATGATATGTGGAAATATAAAAATCTTCGCAAATCCGCATTAAACTTTAGATTCCATGGTATGAGAACCCGTGCAAAATAAAATTTGCACATTTAATTTTCCTATATAAGATGATTCATGGATCTCATTTGATATTCAGATTTCCAACATAATAATAACATTGTTTCCATTATGAACAAATCTAAAAATTTAAGTTTGAGGGATATGATCTACTGTGATGGGCTTATCATTACACAGGATTTAAGTTTTACATTTATGTCATTATTACCGATTAAATTGAACTGATTTTTAAATTATTTAATCCTTTTTATACCATGTTTATAATTTTCTTGACTATATATCATTCTTTATATCAATCTCTCCTTGCTTTTAATGGTCAGTGAGATCAGAATCTCTTACACTATTCATTTCATTAGAACACCAATTTTGTCTCTAGACAAATATTGGTGTTATATGGTGTTCTAATGAGTAAAAACAATATATATACATATATAGATAAAGATGTACAGAGACAGAGACAGAGAGAGAAAACGAGAAAGGGGGAGACAGAGAGGGAGGGAGAGAGAGAGTTTGGAAACCAAATAATTTCTAATTTAATAATATGAACTACTTAATTTGCAACTAAACAATCTTTAAAGTATACAGTGATCTAACTAACCTTTCAGGTGTTGAAGAAGGGTCCACAAAGCAATGTGCACAAAGTTTGGATCTGTAGACTTCAGAAATTTTTTGATGTACTGCAAAATACCCTTTTGATTTGCCACTTTTATACAGGTGGGAATTACTGAAAAAGAAAAGACAATTAAAATAAATGACAAAACAAGTATTCTGCGAAACCTGGTGTCCTACCTGTGCTGATGCTGCCTTCACTGCCATAAAATGTGATAACTAAGTCTCACCGTGATTATTGCATGGGAGACAAAAAGAAGGCCAGGGCTTGCATGTTAACCTATACTCAAATGAAGAGCTCTAACCAATCCTAAACAAAAGTGTTGACAATGATAGAGTTGTTAGTTGGTAGAGCATCAGATTCATAATCCAAGGGCCGTGGGTTCTATACCCACCCAGACCAGCTTGGGTCAGCTGCCTCGATGTGTCCTTGGGAAAGGCACTTAACTCCGATTTCCTGAGTATGATATAGCCAATGTGTTAAAAGTGCCATTAAAAACAAACCCCAAAACTTTGTCTTCTGTTAACTGCCATGCCGTTGTATCTCAGGTATTACAGACAGGTGTGCTTATGCACACTCTGGGGTGTTGGGAGAGACAGCTACTCCTTTTCAATTACTTCATGAAGGATATTTCACCTGTTGATAACTAAATCTCACCATGATTATTGCAAGGGAGACAAAAAGAAGGCCAGGGCTTGCATGTTAACCCATACTCAAATGAGGAGCTCTAACCAAAAGTGTTGACAATGATAGAGCTGATAGTTGGTAGAGCATCAGATTCATGATCCAAGGGTCATGGGTTCTATACCCACCCACACTAGCTTGGGTCAACTGCCCCATGTGTCCTTGCAAAAGGCACTTAATTCCCATTTCCTCATCATGATATAGCCAATAATGTGTTATAAGTGCCATTATAAACCAACAATCATTCTGTCTTCCATTAATTGCCACACCCTCATATATCAAGTATTGCAAACAGGTGTGCTTATACACACTCTGTGGCGTGGGGATAACACTGGTGGCAGTGACTGGCAACTCTTCTTTTCCAAATAGCACAGGAGGGATCTTTACTTTTACAGATTTTGACTCTGCACAGAGGATAGGAGAACTCTGGCACCAAAGGCCAGTGTGCTACCACTAGGGCACCACCTACTTCCAACTTTTGAATGGCAATAGATAGCAAAGTAGATAATAAGGCTGTCCAGTGGTTTCATGATGTCAGAACTGTACATGCTGACAATTCAAGGTATGACCATGTTGTTTGGTGTGAATAGTGTGTCTGTATATGCAGACAAATTATATTTTGATTTATCAGCCTTTCTGGATTTGACCTATACACATACATGAATACTCTATACATGTTGCCAATAGAGCTGGTTTAACTGTATTTAAATAGGAGAAGGATGTGGGATAACAACTCCCTTAAAGGAAGAGTTCTATAAAACTCACCTATACTTGAAATTTGACCCAGGATTCCTGCACTGTTGTACTGGACCACTGAGTGACTTGACAATGAAGCGAGAGTGACCAGCTTGTCAAACAATTGTCCATCCTGAATCTGAACAAGCTTATATTTCACCTCATCTGAATGAAAAGGATATGGGAAGAATTTATATTAAGACTCAATGGGAAGAATTTGTATTAAGACTCAAACACGCTCATCTACATATTGAGCTAAAAATTATACAAAGCAAAATTAGACTAAATTACCAACATCTGAACTTGAGGGATAATAAAAGGGATCTACAGAATCTAGGTCATGCCCATAAACCATGCACTGATGTACTTTCCTTCAACTCTTTAAGTTTGGGCATAGACTTACTTTATTTGTTTGTGGGGGAGAGGGATTAAAATTTTTATTGCTTTTTTTAAATAAAATTGTTAAAAAATTCTCAAATATATTTCGGATTATCCAGTGTTGCAACAAGGTTTGTCTTTGAGTGGGTCAAGTGGTCCATGACTTTCCTAAAAGAAAGTCATCTATTGGTTAACATTGCAAAGACAGGTAAAAGTATAATTATTAAATGCTACATTGTGGTATAAGTTCTTTTGTGAAAAAACAACACATATTTTCCGAGTTCATGTGTCTGTGATTAACGACTCTTGATAACATCGCGAGTAAAATCTGTGATTCAGCAAGACTTTCATGTCACTGTATAGACAAACTAATTCAAACTGCATGTCTTTCTATCACAAATGTGAAAAATCAAGATTGATAGAAGTTGATGAGAAACAAAGTAAATCTGCCATTTTGAATGAGGAATATAACATTGATAATATTGTTTTTCACTACCCCATTTATGAAAAACACTGCCTGGGAGCTTTTTGGTCAAAGAAGCATTTGATTAATTCTCAGTCACTAACTGGAACTTAGTCTTCCATGAAGCCACAAGGTTGACACTTTATACACTAGTTGATCAATAATTCTGGCTTGACCATGAACAGTAAAATGTTACCGAGATAATACATCAAAAATACTGTAGAGAGTTCCGAAGGATATCGACCAATCTGAACCAAGTAAAGTAAGTCGGAATTAATTATTATGTCAAATGATGATATTTTACACCACTATTGGCCCATAGGACTAAAGATTTTGCACCAGGCTTTCATAAACAAGCGTATATTATAAATTTTGCACTCTTGATAAAACACTTATTATCTAATACCAGGAAAATGTCATAATCACATCAAACTGATATTTAATAGCTAACAAGTGTACCCGAGACCCTGGTGTCTCACTTGTCTCTGAACATTGATGAATCCACCCATATCTAACTTACAAAATATTTAACACAACTCTTTACCAAAAAATCTTTACCTTGATAAAGTCACCAGCAGAAAAGCAAACATATGTATAGCATGCATAAGCAGTTGAGACAATAATTGTATCGTATCTAACTAAATTAATTCAATTATCTTTTTAAAAAAAACAGTAAACAACCTTAAACTTGAAGCTGAACTGACATAAACAGAATTAGCAAAACATCTCTTCTCTCGAGTGTTGATTATGCTACACTACCTTGATGTAACAATGGTTTCATAAGGCTGACTATTGCATAATTATGGCATGTCTGAAGATGTACAATTAACTTTAATATGACAAGGAAACATCCTCAAACTTGAACAAATATTAAACACTTAATTTTTTAAAAAAAAGTCTCTACCATCATCAGCCAGAACAGCAAGAGCTGCAGTGACCTCTGCTAGCACATCCATTTTTGTTTCACTAAAAAGGATCACACTGGCCAGTTTGTCCACACACTTGTTCTCAACAATGACCTAAAAAAGAAGATTGCAAAAGCAATGTGGAGTCCATAAGTGTTAAGCTAAACAAGTTGAAAAATAACAAACTCAAGAGGAGCTCAAAATAAACAGATGTGGATAATGTGTAAATCTTACATGTTAAATAGATTTTTCTAGATCATTTGAAATGAGTGATAACTAGCCATGTTGCTCCGAGGTAGTGCTGTCAAGGGGACACTTATGTACTTTTTCCCCATTTATTGATAAAGATATGGAATTTGTTATATTTAGAGAGACACTGGTAATCTGGGGTGGGAAAATGTCCCCTGGGTTTGTTCAAGGTGCAACATTGGTTAAGGGATACCATAGAAAGTTTTTTCTGTTTGAACATAGTCCAACAGTAGAACCCTAAAAATAAGTGAATCTGGGAAATCTGTGAATTAAGGACACCCATGGAACTTGGCAACAATTTCCTTAATTCGAAGGCATCTCAAGTTGTCAAGGGCCAAATCTGATATCTCGGCTTTCCTCCTAAGAATGTTGCCAACTATAGATATGGATGATAATGACATGATGCACCAACACTAATGTCATTAAGTGCTTTTCTTAAAGTATGATACCTAGGATCGAAGACCCTTACCATCATTCTACTAGTAAGCGTGCATGCATAAATTTTTAATTAAATCTCGCAGTAATTAATAACAAGATTCCTACTAAGTTTCCCATATCTTAGACTTTGCTCTTAAAATTACATAAAGAAATATCAAAATAAAAACAGCAATTTTAAAGACATTGGAAAGTTCTTTAATGTGACTTAATTCCATTTACATACTAATTAAGAATGGCAACATTGTTAAATGGACAGGTAAATGACTGGCTGACATGACTCAACTAAAGAAATGGATTTAAGTAATTATGGGTAAATAATCTGTATGCCCTTTCATAGCACTAACATGGGCTTTGATTTTGGATTGAGTGCCTTGTCAAGGTTGTCTGTGTACCTTGTCAAGGTTGTCTGTTATTTACAGGTTGGATTAATGTAAATTTTTATGTCTAGGATCAAATTTTGGTCTACATTTTTTAATTTGCAAGTGTCTTCATTTCTCAAGAAATTGTATAATGGAAAGACATAGGAAAATATTTGGGACCATCAATAACTGTTCTGTGTTTTTGCAAGTGTCTGCTATTTGAGTGTAGTGTCTGTTAGTTTCGAATGTAGTGTCTGCTACTTTCAAGTGTAGTGTAGCTATTTTCCAGTGTTAGCAAGAACAGGTTTAACTGTACTATTACTTGGTTTTTAAAACATTTAAAATTTCTTATTAAGAATGATCAGTTATGAAATATTAGAACATTTAATCTTTATTGTTGCATTTAAAACTTGACAGTTTACATAACTGGTGGTTTAAGCAATCATAAATTGCAAACAATTCATAACTTGGTGTGCACGTTTTTTGCACTACTCCTTGTTGAATATCTATCTCAAGTAAGGTCACAACATAGAAAAGTATATAAATTTCTTAATGATTCTTGAATTCTTGAACTCTGAGTAAAACTATACATTTTTAAAAAGTTAAATACTCAAACATTTCACAAGCGATCATCCTTAATTAGTAATATTCTTTCATAATTTCCCCTCTTTCTTTGAAAGTTTCCTTTTCAAGCTAATACAACAATTTTTAATTTTTTTCTGTATGTTCCTTAGTGAAGATATTTTATTTATTACATCATATATACCAACCTGAAAATATTCTAGAACAAGCGGATGTGAGCGAATTCAAGGCAAAAATCTGCATACAACAGTACAAGCCCCTAAACTTTCAATTACCAAATGTATTGTTATTGAAATGAATCCTCCTCTGAGAATTTTGATTGCCATTGACCATTTTGGTGATTGGTAGTGCCAACATAGTCTTCTATGCTGCTTTCTACTTACAATTTGATGCAAACAGCAAGGATAGATTTGGGCACACCCATGCAGGCTCATGTATATATGTATGTACAGGTTTTAATGGCACATAAGGACAATTCTAGCTATATCGTGCCAGGTAACCTAACTCATTTAAAAAGTGCAAGATCTTCTCAGCTTGAACATCATCACAGGACACATTCCAGGACAAAAATGTCGACTCCATTAGTTGCCTCTTACAACATGCAAGAGGGCACAACGGGCCTATTAGCATATTTGGGTCTAATGGCATATTCCCACAGAATCACAATCCTGGTTATATTATGCCTATTTGTCATTCTACTTATCCCTATTACAGCAGGTCTGATACACCCTCCTGTATGTCACAAGTAGGGGTGAAACGATTCATCGATATATCAAATCATCAATACTTTGCCATATCGATACATGTATCAATACAAGAGATGAAGAATCGATAAAAAAATGATACCTACCCTATATAAGTTACTTTAATCTTCAGCAGTCATGAATAATTATTAGTCATTTGCCTTTTTTTCTTTAAACTGAGAATCGATAATGTATCATATCGTAGGCTGTGTATCATGAATCGTATCAATACACGGCACAGGTGTATCGTTTCACCCCTAGTCACAAGCAGTGACTAATGGAGGTAATTTTATTTGCCCTGGATGCATCCTGTGATGATGTTCCAGCTGTGAAAATCTTGGACTTTTTAAGAATTTGACTGTTTTAAATAATTTATCTTTATCTTTGTTCTGCATGCCTTTTTTCTAGGATACCTAAACTTAATTGGCACTATATATCCAGGATTGTACTAATGTGCCATGAAACCCCATTCATCTATCCATCCTTACATGCATACGGTGTCATTCATGGATGGATGTATTAGTAATACTTTAGTAAATATGACACTAAAATTACTGAGACCATTACCCTGAGATGGTTCCCCCATATGGTAAATATGAAACTAAGTTACTAAGACTATAACCCTGAGATGGACTGAGATCATTACCATTAGATGGTCCCACCATACAGTAAATATGGTACTGCATTACTAAGACCATTGCTCTGAGATCGTCTTCCAAAGGGTTAATATGATACAAACTTACAAAGACCATTACTGAGATCGTCCCACACAGGAGAAGTATGACACTAATTTACTAAGACCACAACTGAGATGGTCCCCAGTATGGTATATGTGGTACTAAGTTACTGATACCATTAACCTCAGATGGTCCTCCATATGGTATACATGTATCATATTACAAAGACGATTGCAATAGGGTGATTTCAACATAGGGCAAATTTGATGCAAAGTTACTAAGACCATTAACCTTAGATGTATGAAGACCATTACCCTTCAGTGGTCCCCCATACAGTAAATATGATACTACATTATTAAGACCATTACCCTGAGATGGCTCCCCAATATGGTAAATATGATACTAAGTTACTAAGACCATAACCCTGAGATGGTCCACTATTGGGGTTAATATGACACAACATTACTGAGACCATTACCCTAAGATGGATTAAGACCATTACCCTAAGATGGTCCCCCATATAGTAAATATGATATTACATTACTAAGACCATTACCCTGAGATCATCCCCAATAGGGTAGATATGACACTAGCTTACTAAGACCATTACCCTAAGATGATCCCCTATTGAGTAAATATAATGCTAAGTTACTAAGAGATGGTCCCCCATAGGGTAAATATGATACTAAGTTACTAAGACCATTACCCTAAGATGGTCTCCCATGGCCAGATTTCTGATGGTCCCAGCTGCATGCTTCTGCACTTCTGGATTTACATGATCACTCAAACAGGCATTGATGTCACACAGCATTTTTGACTCTATAATTGCCAACTGAAAATAAAGAAGTCATTGTAGGAGGTAATTAAAATACATGTTAATATTGCCCAGTTTCATACAGGTAAACATATTCAATTTACATAAACCTTATTTAATAGTCCCTCACTGTGTAAAATCAGACCAGTGGGATAAATGTGGATATTTTTTATATATAATACATGTCCCCTACAAAATATTAGTGATAGTGTTTTCCGATTCCCAATTAACTGTAAGTAGATACATGGCTAAATATTCAGTAGCATGCTTCTTTAATTATAATTTCTAATTGGATAATACTTGCTTTGATTTCACTAATAAAAGTATGATTACAAAAAGTCAAAAATACTTCTTTGTTGGCTTCATGAAAAATTTAAAAGTTTTAGATGAGAGAGACCTATCCGACATTCTACTTATCATACAAAAAGCCAAGTAATAGACCATGTAAGGCATTATCTATACACTGGTATAATATGCAGTGATATAGACTGTTTCAGTCATTGTCTATACACTGGAATAATATGCAGTGATATAGACTGTTTCAGTCATTGTCTATACAATGGCATAATATGCAGTGATATAGACTGTTCCAGTCATTGTCTATACAATGGCATAATATGCAGTGATATAGACTGTTTCAGTCATTGTCTATACAATGGCATAATATGCAGTGATATAGACTGTTTCAGTCATTGTCTATACAATGGCATAATATGCAGTGATATAGACTGTTTCAGTCACTGTCTATACAATGGCATAATATGCAGTGATATAGACTGTTTCAGTCATTGTCTATACAATGGCATAATATGCAGTGATATAGACTGTTTCAGTCATTGTCTATACAATGGCATAATATGCAGTGATATAGACTGTTTCAGTCATTGTCTATACAATGGAATAATATGCAGTGATATAAAATATTTCAGTCATTGTCTATACAATGGCATAATACACACAGCAATAGACCATGTCAGGCATTGTGGATACACTGGCATAATATTCTCAGCAATAGACCATGTCAAACATTGTCTTGTCTACACATTGGCATAAAAAAACATAAGCCCAGGTTCTGAGAAATTATTGTTAGGTTTCCTGATACATATGCTTATGGTTTAGCAACTCTGAATACAACAGTAAAGACTGTGAAATTCACTATTTTTCATTTGGAGATTTATGAAATTTTTATAAAACAAAACTACTCGAAGTTCCATGGTTACTCTTCCCTACAGATCATGATGCAATACACAAACAGTACATCAACCTGAAGGCACAGCTAACGACATACATGTACAGACAGATATCCAAAGAGCAGAGGTACATCAATTATTAAGAATTCCACATGTGAATATACAGAAGCTGTGAAACTGTTGGAAATCATGTTAGTTGTGAGCCCATCTACAGCAGAATGTGATCGAAGTTCAGTCTCATGAACAATATCAAAATTATAAAGTTGAGAGAAACAGTTTAAAAAAGAACAGACTTCAAATGCTTATCAACATCACCTCTGATGATCCAGGTATTGAGAACCCTGATAGAGCAATCATACACTCTTTGAGATCAGGACATAGATGAAATCTGTCCTCAAAATCAAATAAAATTTGAATATAATGGATTCACACAATATTTCTTTTTGAAGCATAGAACTCAAAGGCAATTAAACACAGAATATGAGTAAATTTAAAGTAGTTTTATATTTCGTTTTGTCATTTAAAGTATTGTAATTTCAACGCGGTGTCAAAATAATAGTAAAAAATTAGCCCTTTGAAACGAGTTGAATTTGAGTCAGGGCAAGTGTTTAAAGCATGTATATTTAAAAAATTTTCCTTGAGCACTAACATTACATGTATATGTCGCTGATTGCTAAAATGATAAATTAATTTAAGTATTTCAATGATAATTTATTCCTTGGATAGCATCAACTTAACATTATTTTGAAATCCACCTGTCTGAGAAAATGTGGACAGCCATTGGTACAAGTTGTCATGCCATTACTAGATCAACAGTGAATCTTGAAATGATTATCACTACCAGGATATTAGGTATAAAAACGTTCAAGGAAATATACGTACTGAAATAAAACAAATCACTCACATAAATACAGTACAGTTCCATTAATGTGGATCATGACAACTGGTTCAGTAGGATGAGGATCTCTTCCTCAATTAGAATATTTTTAGATATGGCTGTAATGGCAAATTATCATAAGGATTTAGATGGTACTTTCTTTTAAACAAAGAAATAAACCAATTTTAATGTTACAGTAGTGAAATTATACTGAATGCCGATTTTTAAATGTGAAATAACTTTTGTGATAATAATGTCATATTGATGAGAACTGAGAAGTTGACAGTACAACTTTCAATGATTTTTTTAAAAATAGGTCCCTCTTCAAGAATCACGAGTTTTTACTAACCTGGATGCTCTCAGAATATCATGTTTGATTTTTTAAATGTTGAGTGTGACTTCTATTTTTAGGCATGGACTCTTTACTGGACTCTTGGTGTTCATTTTGTTTATGATTTCAGACAAATAGTGTAGACACTGACTTGATGGTACATTATATGGCAGATCTGGGTCTATACTGTACACAGACAGTATGATGGTACATCATACTACACACCTGAGTCTATACTGTACACCAACAGTATGATGGTACATTATACGACAGATCTGGGTCTATACTGTACACAGATGGAATGATAGTACATTATACGACAGATCTGTGTCTATACTGTACACAGATGGAATGATAGTACATTATACGACAGATCTGGGTCTATACTGTACACAGATGGAATGATAGTACATTATACCACAGATCTGTGTCTATACTGGACAAAGATAGGTGGGAGTAATACAAGTATAAATATGGTAACATCATCCATCTTGCTTCAGACCATCAACTATGATAAGGCAGAGACCAAAGATTGCATTTCAACTGCTGTTCAGTTTACATAATCTGAAACGGGTAATTTTTCCAGTGAAATGAAATCAGAATACAGAAACAGAATGAATGCAAATGGAAGGCAGAATGAATGTGAATGGAAAGAATGCATATGGAATGCAGAATGAATGCAAATAGAATGCAGAATGAATGCAAATAAAATTATGAATGGCTTTTGAAGAAAACCGTGCAAATACAGAACGATGTTTAATAAATGAAAGCAAATGAAACACAAACAAATTTCTTGAATAGATTTGAAAATCATTTATTTTCAAGCTGCCAATAAATTTCCAACATCGAAAGTCCTTTTTGCATGATAATCCTGGATCAGATTCTTTTGAATTACAATTTTTGTTACCCCTTACAAGCTGTTACATTGTTCTAGGTTTTAGTTGAGGAAGGCAATGAAAACAAGTACCACTGATATGAAAACATCAACACTCATGGTTGTATCTGTACCATCTTTTTTTGAACACAATGAAATAAGAAATACAATTTTATGATAAATGCTCTACAGCTATACTTTTATACTTACTTGCTGTTTGGTTGAAATAAAAAAAGACGAGATGATAGAGGAAATGCAAATGGAATGCAAGCAGAATGCAAATGGAATGCAAGCAAATTGCAAATGGATTGCAAGCAGAATGCAAATGGAATGCAAGCAGAATGCATATGGAATGCAAGCAGAATACAAATGGAATTCAAGCAGAATGCAAATAGAATGCAAACATGAATGCAAATGGAATGCATGCAGAATGCCAATGGAATGCAAGCAGAATGCAAATGGAATGCAAACATGAATGCAAATGGAATGCAAACATTAATGCAAATCGAATGCAAACATTAATACAAATTAAATGCAGATTTGATAAAGTTACTGATTTCCAGCTCTGTCGCTTTTACCTTAATATTAAGTGACTCAATCACTGCAATTGTTTGAAGTTTACACACTGCTTATTATTCCTTTATTACTTTATTATTCCCACTAATATAATCCATCAGTAAAAACTGTGGTACTCACCTCATTTGTTTTGTGTACGGAGAGATTTCTGATGCATCCCATGATAGCAGCTTTTGCCTCTGGATCAATGGAATGTAGTGCCTGGCGTAGAACAGGAATGACACCAAACTGAGCTATCAGACACTGGTTGTCAACTAAAATGTACAAATAATGACTTGATGTATGCTTCAAATAAAATTAAATATATCTGGCACAACATTGTCCAAATGTGACTTTACATTAGCCTGACTCTCTACTTCATTTTCTAAAACTATGCATTTCTTTAGAATGCAGAAAACACAAAAGCAAAACTAATTTTTTTTTAAAAAGTGAGAACTGCTTTATTTGGTCAAAATTAAAATTATTTAATAATTGCGGTGATGGTCATTTAGTTGGAAAGGAAGGAAGACATAACAGATGAAAAAGTCATCAGTGTTTTTCGGACATTAGTTTCTGAAGGTTTTGAACTTTTGGGATTTTCTCAACCAATGATCGATGCCTATCTTATTTAATAGACATAAAAAAGCAACAAATGCAATTATACACACAGCCTGTTTGATTATAACTAAAGTGACAAAATGGCACTTTCCATCTGAAGTCAAATTTACCAAGGCAAAACATGCTTGGCACTAAACCGAAAAATTAAAATTAGTCAAAAATATTGTCATGTAACATTTCCAATTCTTAGTCTTATAAAATCAATTATTAAACATGAATTGAAACTGTGACATATCACCTAAAAAACTAAGGCTTCATATATAATATTGTCACTTTTGAAGTGTGATATGCATGATATATTGTAGTCACTCCTGTAGTGTGATACGCATGATATAATATTGCATTGTCACTCCTATAGTGATATGCATGATATACGACAACCTTTAAAACTGCTGTGCCAGGTCTGCTCAATTGTATCGTGCTGTATAGAGTGCTGTATGCCATGAGGCAAGTCATATTCCAAAAACTTGACAATTTACAAAGAATCTGGCATGCCACCATTGGCACATGTGCCATAGGTTGCCAACACCTGACATACTGTATTCTCACTCCTGTAGTGATATGCATGATATATTGTATTCTCACCCCTGTAGTGTGATAGGCACGATATATTGTATTGTCATCCCTGTAATGTGATATTCATGATATACATTATTCTCACCCCTGTAATGTGATATTCATGATATACATTATTCTCACCCCTGTAATGTGCCATGATATTTAACCTCCCTGTAGTATGATATACATGATACATTGTATTGTCATCCCTGTAGTATGATATACATGATACATTGTATTGTCATCCCTGTAGTGTGATATGCATGATATATTGTATTGTCACTCCTATAGTATGATATGCATGATATATTCTATTATAACCTCTGTAGTATGATATGCAGAATATATTGTATTTTCTCTCCTATAGTGTAATGTGCATGATATATTATCACCCCTGTAGTATGATATGCAGGATATATTATCACCCCTGTAGTGTGATATGCAGACTATATTGTATTGTCACTCCTATAGTTTTATATGTGGGATATATTCTATTATCACCCCTGGTAGTGTGATATGCAGGATATATTGTATTGTTACTCCTATGCTTAGTCTGATAAATCAACCACCAAAACTGTAATGATACTGATGGACGATTCGGGGGTATGATGTCACCTATTTATTAAATAGTGCAATTTTGTCGAGGACAGATTTGTCCACATAAATCAGTGTACATTATAGACACTTACCAGTATTTCTCATGGCTCTTGAGTTACGGTCAATTGAAGGGTTATATGATATGCATGATATATTATACTGTCACCCTGTAGTGTGATATGCATTATATATTGCATCATCACCCCATATATGAATGATAAAACAAATAATGGCAATAGTTTACCCAAATATAATACAATGTTAGATCAAATTTCATAAGATGAGTACCTTGTCCTGGGACACAACAGGGTTGTGGATTTTTTGGTGAGTCAGCAAATGCAACCATTTCTGATTGGTCATTACTAGCCTGAGACCCTATACCATTTTTATCATCAGTAATGGAATCAATGCTTAGGGGCTGTACACAGGCTAGTTACACATGTGCGAAGACTGTTTTGACAATAATCACACTAATTTACTGGCCGAGTGAATGAGTGGTTTAATACCTGTACATTTGCACCGCTAGCATTTGTTGTACCTCGATAACACCCACTTCTTAACTTTTATGACTGTGACCGGCGGTAATTTTCACTGCTCCAAAGAGTTAGTGACAGCTGGCTTTTAGTGATCCATCAGCAAAATAACTAACCATGGGATAGTGGATTAGCGTTAATTTCGAGCCCTGCCATAGTAGGTCATATGGCAGATCAGCATCTTTTGCTAAAGGGCTCTATGTGAAAATGCTTTCTATCAAATTTAGAAAAATTCTAAAAAGTGGTTTTTGAGAAATCATTTACAGGTTTTCTATTTATAGTAATAATGGCGATATATGAAGGTACAGGGATGATCTCTGCTAAGTTGGGTGAATTGGTCCAGCAGTTTTTAGAACTTGAAAAGAGACAATGGACAACAGAAAAATCACACCAGATGCAGGACAATACCAGAAGCTCACTTTGCAATTTTTGATATGTAATGAGCAAAACAATTTCAGCGAGTATCTCCATTAATAATATTAATAATAATAATAACAGTAATATTCTACCATCATGGACATTCAGCAGTAACACGTACAGTCCAGTCTCTTTAATCTGGTATAAACCATGCCCACAATATTAAGGTCAGAATAATCTGAGGTTTGTAAAAGCAAATAAAGACGATATGTCTACCTTCATATTGGGACCAGATGTAAGACATGAGCTGCATGTGTCATTTTTTTGAGGCTATTCCCATACACACCAGGAAAAAACAATGCACACCAACATGTACACATATACAGGCTTATTAAACAAACAAAACTATTACCTGGACCATTTTGGACAAAGCGGCTGACTGCAAGGGTTGCAGCTTTTAACACCTGGGCATCACGGGATGTCAAAAGCTCAACCAGGTAACATGTCAAAACATAGTCCAAGGGGCATTTCACTGAAATAAGAAATACTAGTATTCAAGGAGTTTGATAAATTTACTATGAAATGAGCACTGTGATAAGATTCTATTTATCAAATGATGGAAGACGATTATTCTGAAAACCTTTTAAAAAGAGTCTAGGATTCTGATTTGGAGAGGAGGCACGGTGGCTCCGTGGTTAGCATGCTGGACTCGTGACTGAAAGGGTGCTGTTTCGAATCCTACCGTCGGATCAGCCTGGGTCGGCTACCTTTGTGTGTCCTTGGGCAAGGCACTTTACTCCAATTGCCTAAATAACCTACTTGTGTTCCTGTGCTGTAAAACACTAAATCAACAAAATCTGATTTGGAGTATGCATGGACATAGGTAATATTGCCACTTTACTTCATCAGGTGTCAATCTTGGATTCAGTCTGATGGGACCACTGGCACATCATGATTTTCAAAAGGGGCCAACAAAAATCTGACATCCGCCACTACTATTTTTTCTCAACTCAGCTAGTCTAATGGTTACATGAAGATTAGATAAATAAATGTACCCACAATTGTGCATAAAATATTAATTAATCCTCTAATATCAGGATACAGTATTATTATGTACACAGAGTAAGAAAGACTCAAAATTAACAACTTATTATTAATGACATCAATTAATAAAATTTCAAAATAAATTGTTAGTTTATCACCAACAGGTTTCAAAAAATGAAAGATATAAATTAGTCTCTACATGTTATTAGTATAACAACTTAAAAAGTCATCACAATGGTTTATTTTGATTATCGTTTAAATATTCTCCATGCTCAGATGACTAATAATGTGCAGCCATGCTGGTTTTGTTAAGCATTCAAGTTGGAGCTTTATCTCACAAGATTTTTACTTACAGCAGATTAAACGCTAATTGGTTCATGTTTAATGTTATACGGTCTGTTCACAATCTGCTGTTTGCACAGTCACTCGTTTCTGTCAGTAAAAGAAAAGGACAAAATATTGACAACACTTGCAATGCTCTCCTTCTCCCAATTAACATAAGGTGACCAACTGATGCAGTTCAGAATCTGACCATTCGCTTATTCTGTGCGAGTAAACATGGCATTAAATGATTAGTAAAGTACTTATATTGTACTTGGAGCCAGGTTTGACAGGTATAAGCTTCTGGTATGTCACACAGTGAACAACATACATTAGTTCTGATTGGTGGTTATTGTTTGTTATTTATCTATTCCAATCCAGGGTAAACAATAATCACCAATCAGAACTGAATATAAAACTATTCAATGTCTGACATACCAGATGTATATACCTGCCAAAACTTTACAAGTTTACAAGATATGAAGCAGCTGAGACATTTAGAGCAAAAGTTGCCATTAAATGATTAGTAAGGTACTTAAATCGTATATGGTGAAAAAGCTTGGAATGTCTCCATTACGGTAATATAAGTCATGAGTGGCTGAACACACATAAGGTATATGGAAATTAGCAAGGAATTGGCAAGGAGTCAGATTTCAAACTGCACCAGTTTGACACCTTGTGTTCAGTAGGAGAAGGGGAGTGGAGTGAGTGTTTTCGATATATTACCTTTTTTACTGACAGAACAAAGTGCCATGCTTCAGTCACAGTATTTTGATAGATCTGCCGTGCATCAATGTATAAAAATTAAATATGTATAATAACCTCAGTTATCACCTTTATTAAGTATACATACCTGCCAACACCTACAGAGGTGTAAGCGTGATCTAAGTGGCAAAAAAGCATAATCTGAGCATAAAAGTGTAATCTATATATTACATGCCATAATTACAATAAACTATATGAAAAATGTACATTTAGTTTTGCTACTAACCTGGATCTGCAGCTGGTTCAAGTTCTTGTCACAAATGGGCAAAATCCATGTGGATTAGTACCAGAATACAAACACAAAACATACTGACAAATTATATATACACAACACGCACTTTAACTAGTCTATATGTCTAACTTTCGCCGAGTGATCGTAAAGTCTACTGCACAAATTCTGCAATGATCATTACCATGTGCTCAACCTCGGTGTTCTATTACCCCTCTCATGTTCTTTCTTAATTTGTAAAGCACTACTGATTTGTCTTTTTCTGATCCGACATGTTTTAAAGTTTAAAAAGATCCCTCTTCTCCAACATTTTTCAGTCATATAACATCCGAGTGTCACATTGATAAACCCTGTTTGACTTAAAACCTGCCACCATTTTTTTAAATAAAGACTGGTCCGCTAACAAATTCTGTGTATTAATTTAATGAATCTGTGAGACAAGTTTTCAAAGGGAAGAAACCCGTCTGTTTTCTTGAAAATGTGTCATATACAGCTGCTATAAATAGAAAATAAGGAAAGTACATGGAGGTCTATGACAAATGTACTCTTAAGCTATTCTTATGCAGCAGTCTTCTTTATTTTTAGAATATTCTCAGATTTATATGATGTGTGGGATTAAAGAGATAATAATAAAAATGACAAACACAACTTTATATT
This sequence comes from Margaritifera margaritifera, assembly GCA_029931535.1. Lineage (NCBI taxonomy): Eukaryota > Metazoa > Mollusca > Bivalvia > Unionida > Margaritiferidae > Margaritifera > Margaritifera margaritifera. The sequence goes on along the minus strand of JAQPZY010001170.1, from coordinate 1,420,657 downwards.
GCTTTATTTTTTTTTTTTCATGTACCAAAAAAGCGTAATCCATATACAAGCGAGCATAAGACGTAATTAGGTGAAAAAAAGCAGAATGATTATACCAAAAGCGTAATGGTTGGCAGGTATGAGTATAGCCTACAACTGTGAATCATTTATTTTAATGTTTATTAATATTTTCAATCTTGAACAAAAATGTTACAATACGTTTGAGTTAGTACTTCAGTTAACATGTGGGAAGGATTCCCTACTGTCTTTTCTGATTGATTAGAGTTCCTTTCATCTTCTTGGTTGATAGCACTTCAACACAGTTTAATTCCTGTACAAATCAGCCATTTGTGCAAGTCAATTTGGGTAGTTTTTTGCATGGCACTGGAGGTAAAACTGGTACAATTTTAAAATTTTACTAGCTCACTCCTATATCAATGAAAATGTTTGCAAAAGGAGAACCTAATGCAAATAATGCATGTAATACCTTGCAGAACATTTTACCCACAATGACTGAATGGCAGATTTGTAATGGAATTTCTGCATCTCCCACTGTCTGCTATAAATCATACTTCTAACTGAAACTCACATTCATCTCCCTGCTCAAAATAATTGAGCTCCCATTTTCTCAAGGTTCATCTTGTTTTTAATTTCGTGTTGAAATGGACTAAAGAACATCCATAAAATTAACTAAAATGCCAGTTAAATAATCTGTTGTACCATCACATTGGAAATTTTTTAATGCAATTAAATTATGAAAACCCATTTAATTGTAATCATTTAGTCCAAAGTTACCAGCGTATATCTCTCTTGTCATTAACCCAGTCCATGTTTTATAATGGTATGTTTGATCAAAATAAAACTATGCTATAGGTACAAGTTTCTGTTCATGCATGTTTGAAATAATAATACTAGATCACTGTGAGAACACACACTCAAACTGAGCCATATAATTGAATGCATCTAGAAATAATAATACTAGATCACTGTGAGAACACACACTCAAACTGAGCCATATAATTGAATGCATCTAGAAATAATAATACTAGATCACTGTGAGAACACACTCAAACTGAGCCATATAATTGAATGCATCTTGAAGTAATAATACTAGATCACTGTGAGAACACACACTCAAACTGTGCCATATAATTGAATGCATCTTGAAGTAATAATACTAGATCACTGTGAGAACACACACTCAAACTGAGCCATATAATTGAATGCATCTAGAAATAATAATACTAGATCACTGTGAGAACACACACTCAAACTGAGCCATATAATTGAATGCATCTAGAAATAATAATACTAGATCACTGTGAGAACACACACTCAAACTGAGCCATATAATTGAATGCATCTAGAAATAATAATACTAGATCACTGTGAGAACACACACTCAAACTGAGCCATATAATTGAATGCATCTAGAAATAATAATACTAGATCACTGTGAGAACACACACTCAAACTGAGCCATATAATTGAATGCATCTAGAAATAATAATACTAGATCACTGTGAGAACACACACTCAAACTGAGCCATATAATTGAATGCATCTAGAAATAATAATACTAGATCACTGTGAGAACACACACTCAAACTGAGCCATATAATTGAATGCATCTAGAAATAATAATACTAGATCACTGTGAGAACACACACTCAAACTGAGCCATATAATTGAATGCATCTAGAAATAATAATACTAGATCACTGTGAGAACACACACTCAAACTGAGCCATATAATTGAATGCATCTAGAAATAATAATACTAGATCACTGTGAGAACACACACTCAAACTGAGCCATATAATTGAATGCATCTAGAAATAATAATACTAGATCACTGTGAGAACACACACTCAAACTGAGCCATATAATTGAATGCATCTAGAAATAATAATACTAGATCACTGTGAGAACACACACTCAAACTGAGCCATATAATTGAATGCATCTAGAAATAATAATACTAGATCACTGTGAGAACACACACTCAAACTGAGCCATATAATTGAATGCATCTTGTAGTCCTGATCACTAAGTCGCTTGACTTATTCAGAAAGGCATCTATGTGTTGATGACTAAAACTTGGTCTGAAAAAGCAAGTTCGTGTTTTGTGCTATCAAACTGAAACAAATGCAATTTGTTCCAATCCATGGCATACAATAATCTAATTTATTAATTCCTTATCATTAGCTTTCAATGCAGTGATACAATAAATCATCAAATCTATGGAAGTTGGATAAAAAAGACTAGGTTGTAAATGCTTACTTTTTTGGCTGATCTTGAAGAAACATAGTGCAGCTGATCGCTGAAGTCCAGTGTTATCAGAGCGTGCGAGGACACGCAAGGCTAGAATGTGATCGTCTTGCAAAACTAGGTCATTTGTCCCTACTGGAAGTATAGAGAGTTAATACATATATAGTACAAGTACATTCATTGAAATTTTGTCCACACCTATCACTGTGAGATCACCATAAGTGTACAATGACAAAATATAATTGTGACCTTTGGGACAGAACTGAATTAAGAGTAACATAGTTGCATGACTTTATCTCAAAGGGCATTAGCGTCAGAGTGCAGGAAAGGGGGAAAATTGATCAGAGATCATTGAATTAAAAGATGGAAGAGTACCATGGTTTACTGATGTACCTCGAACAGCTTTACAGATATAAAGCCAAATCAAATGTCTTAAAATATTGTCTTGTGACCATGACCTTGAAGATAGGACAACCAAATGTGGCATGAAATACATATTCTAATGACAATATATATATATATATATATATATATATATATATATATATATATATATATATATATAGTTAAACCTGACTACAGCAGACACAGGAAAAGGAAAGAGTGGCCTTTGTGGACAGGTGACCTCGGAAGTTAGGTTCAGCTCTTGGTTAATGACAAATACATGTACTATGCACCGAATAGCATTTGCATTATTATTAGTAGTAGTGGTATGCTATCAAGATAATTTAAATACACCCCCATCAAATCAATAAAACTCAATACAACTGTGTATATGCACTCATTTATACAACTCTCTCTCTCTCTCTCTCACACACACACACACATGCAAACACTTTAATCTCATTATCAGTAGAACTGCATCTAAATAAAGTTACTAATTGACAGCTTACCTGCGATTGTCAAACACAGGACTGACTTTTTGTTAGGCCAGCTGATATAATTAGGCATGAAAACAAGTGTTCACACTTCAAACAACTGATGGAATAAGCAGTTGCTTAAACTCACTGAGATCAAAAGACAGTCTGCTTTTGTAAGAGACCTTAGATGATTAGGGAATTAAAAGAAGCTTCCTGTGGCTATTGTTAATAGCATATAAACCATAAGTGATATCACAAGTGCGGTGTACATGTATCTCTACACTGGAGATTTTTTTTTTCATCGGATATAGCTTTAATTCAAAATCTTAAAATAACAATTGAAGGATTCATCCTATTAATAGGGAAAAACAATTTTGTGTGATTGTACATAATCTCTTGCACTCAAGATTAACATTGTTCTCAAAATCGGTCATAATATCTCATTTACGCTTAATAATCCCTTGGATCCGAGTTCACCCAACTCCCATTTCTGCAGCAACTACACTACTTTTTCCACTATCCAGCAAACGAATTACTTCGATTCTCTCATGTAAGGGCAAAAACCGCCTTGCTTTTGAAGCCGACATGTTGACACCTTTGAATTTGACTGACAGCATGACTGGAGTATGGTTCGTACAATCGAGATATGAAATGCTTAAACATCGATTCACATGATATACCTTTATCTAAACAATGCCTTGCTCATCAATCAAAAGAAGTGTTTAATTTGCATACTTGGAGCGGTCACTGCTGATACCATTAAATACAGGGCATATAGGAAATTTGCCGGGGAGGAAATTAGAATGACCATTGTGACCGGGTGACCCTGCTAATCACAGGTGAACATCGGGACAGGTTATATATATATAGTCAAACCTCTTAAAACCTTTCCTCAGCGGTCACCTGTTCACAATGGCCATTCAAATCCCCCCTAAAAATTTCCTATATAAATGTCCTTTATGTAACAGTCACCTGCCTTCCGCGGTCAGTGGCCAGGTGTTTCCAAACCAAACAATGGTTTCTCTCTGCCTTAAGCAGTCACTAGAGTATATCTACATTGACAGTTCAGTCTATACAAACTGAATTTTTGCTTCATGCGGAAAGCATTGTTTAGATAAAGGAATTATCATGTGAATCAATGTGCAAACATTTCTTATCTTGCTTGTACTCATAACTCCAATCACTCTGACAGTGTACAAAGGTGTCATACATGTCAAATTCGAAAGCAAGGCAGTTTTTATCATTTGGGTAGATGATCGAAGCAATTCGTTTCCTAGATAGTGGAAACAGTAGTTGTGTTATCACAGCAGAAATGGAAGTCAGCTTTTGTGCCAGTGTGACAGGTATAGTTAGATATCTTCATCTAATTGCCTGTAAGAAAAATGTTCATCTTTGAGAAGAGATACGAGATACATCCCTTTTCATTTTTCATTAGGATCAAGGGTCATTCAATATTCAAAACGTGTCTGTAAAGGCAAGTGAAGTTTTGGTTTATGGGACACGACGATTAGCCATTTACTGCTACTTTTGATTTTCTGTTCATCACAGGCTTCTCACATAAGCCGACTGTCTTTTGATCTCGGCGAGCTGAGCAACTGAATAATCCAGGTATTGTTTTTATAGCATGAACAAACTAAGATCGGTGTATATTTTTAAGTTGGTGATTTATAGGATGGATTAAAGTGAACAGGATACAGTAATCTTGTGTGGAACATAAATCTGGGAGAGAACAACATATACCCGTCATTATGATTTTGTTGTACAGTGCACATAAAACAATCTTAATAATAATAATAATAATAATAATAATAACGATAACAATATTCAGTGCATGACATTTGTTCAAAAAACAATATTAAAAGGTGAACCTGTGTACAGCAGTTACTTGTGTGCAATGGCCAGTGGCCACTAGTGAAGGGTTTGTATATGTACTAAGTTTTATCCATTTATCTTAAAAAGATCTTAATCCATGGAAAAGGGTAAAAATGACCGAAACCTAAGAAACTGACCAGTGACTTTGAAGATAGTGCCCCTAATGAGTTATGTCATATAATGATATATACATATACTAAGTTTTGTCCCTTAATCTCCAAGAATTTGAAAGTTAGAGCAGAAAAGATAGTGTGACTGAAAACAAGATAATGAGCTGTGACCTTGACCTTAAAGATAGGGTCCCCAATGTGGTATGTGGGTACATGACAAACCTTCTAGTGATGAAGTATAAGTATACCAAGTTTCATCCCTTCAGCTCAAATGGCTCTCTAAGATTAGAGAGCAGAAAAAGGAATGACCAGGGCCTGAAATATAGGTGGTTCGCTAGCCTGACACTAGTAAATTTTACATCGGACTAGTAGTTTTCATAATATCAATAGTCCAATTGCTAGTAAAGTTTCAGTTGTAGCCAATCATTGATTTGTGGTAAAGACTAGTGAAGATTCAGCAGGACTAGAAAATTTATCAATCAACTAGTCCTTCTGGCTATAAAGAAATTTTTGTTAAATTCTAGACCTGAACAGGGATGGAAAACCTGAAATACAGAAGTGATCTTGATGCTGACTTTGAAGAAAGGACTCTCACAAAATCTAGCGAGGATATACAGATATACCAAGTTATATTCCTTAAACTCTAAATGCTCTAAAGGTGCAGCACAGAAAAGAAAATGTGATGGAAAACTTGAAATACTTAGCCATGACCTTGACCCATAAAAAGGAATCCCATTGCGATACACAACACACCTAATACTGATGTATAACTATATCTGCAATGTTTACATGTTTAAAAGGCTTAGTTTAGTTTACTGCCTGTAAAATAAATTGCTTATGTAGCATGAATAATTACTTAGTTCATGTACATATGCATGTATACAAACATGCCAACCAAATTTCATGCATCTACATCAAGCATTTTTGGTGCAGTCAAGTTAACAAGTTTCCCCAGATGGATAGATAGACTGATGGACAGAAACAAATCAAGATGTATGTGCTGCAAGCAATGGCAGCATAAAAACTACATGTAATGCAGACCAGAAAATAAATAAAAAAACTTTAATCATTGCTATAATGGCATGAAAATGTAATCAGGACATACATACATATATATACACATACACATACACACTATTTGTCAACTGGCTATCTCTAGTGGTTTTTGCATAATCAGGCTAAGAAGATTTTTGAACCAAAACAAAATGATGTCACAAATGATCAAAAGTGTAAAAAAATTGAAATTTTCTGTAATGGCCTAAAATTATAAACAGGTCATCTACATATGAATACACCTCCTTCATCTTCTTTGAATCTCTCAGGTGGTTTTTGCTTACTCATTTTTGTCAAAAAACAAGTTTTTATCCAGAAAGTTCGAAAATGTGTGAAACAACTGAACAATTTAAGTAATGGCTTGAAAATCTAAAAGGTCATTTACATATGGACACAAAGATGCTGTCAAAATTTCCTCATCTATATTGAGTGGTTTCTGTGGAACCTTTTTAACAAGCTTCTTGGGATGAATGAATGGAAGAAGGGATGTATACATGGAAAAATGAACATGGATTATAAATCGAGATGCCTTCCACCCCCATGCAAGCAATGGAGGCATAAAAAAGCACAAACACATAATAGTGGTAATTCCACCAACAGTCATTTGTGGACAGAATAGAAAAGAAGCAGTTGTTTCCCTTTCCCATAGTGTGCAGTATATTGTACCCACTAAATCACTGCACGCTAACTTATTCAATTTAATACCAGAATATTTATTATAGGTATCCCTTCACACAATAAATACCATGCTGAATAAAACTTAAAAGTTCAAAGTGAATTGCCAATATCTATCCAGGTATACATAATAAATAATAATAGATAATGAGGGATTCGAGTTGATGATTTTTATAACTTGGGCTCGAATTTATAGGATTGGTTTCGTAGCTATGAGGAGAAGTAGGTTTCAGAACTTACTAATCTGCAGGTGTTATTACTAGTACCTAAAAGATGATCTTTGCTAAAATTTCAACTATAAAAAAAACTGATTCTTGTCAATCTGTTACAACTAGTGATTCTTTGAAGCAAGAACAACATTCACTTTCATGACAGGAACTTATGAAATGCTTTTTAATTCATTTACAAAATATTCTGAGAACAGTCAAATAAGAATGGCTATCAAATTTCTAGAGACCCGGAGAACTACCAAAATTAAAAATGTACAAAACTTGTATTAAATTTAAAAGACCCAGTCTAGCAGACTAATGTTAACTTTTAGCCCTGCATTATACACTAGATACATATACAAAAATCTTTCTAAACTTAATAGTTTTACTAGCCTATTTAACTCAATATTTGTGGATTTCATGTTTGCTAATAATCCTTTTGTGAAACCTACAGAATACTTTCTCTAATCAACAAATTTAAGTAGTCATGAAACTGTAATTGTTCTTAAAACCATCACAAATGTTTAGCAGAAGCCAACTGTTTCAACTGTATAATGGAATCCACCGCAAATGTTTAGTAGAAACCCTCTGTTTCAACTGTATGTGTCTATCCATCATCACCTGCATTAGTGTGTATGCATCACCACTGTTTTGCCTGCATCAGTGTAAACACCACTTTTCCACCTGCAACCAAGTTATGTATCACTACATTTCACCTGCAATTGTATGTACGTATCATCATTGTTACACCTGTATGTATGTGTAAGGATCACCACTTTTTCGCCTGCATCTATGTGTATATATCACCATGGTTTCACCTGAATCTTTGTGTACGTATCAGCACTGTTACACCTGCATTCGTATGCAGATATCACCATGGCTTTACCTCCATCTATGCATATGTAACGTTATCACCACTGTTTCACCTGCAACTATGTGTACATACTGCCATTGTTTCATCAGCAGCTATCGTCACTGTTTAACCTGCACTTGTGTGTACATATCACCACTGTTTCACCTGCATCTATTTGTATACATGTACCACCACTGCTACACCTGCATCTGTGTGTACATATCACTATGGTTTCAAATGCATCTATGTGTACATATCATCACTGTATCTGAGTTGCAAAAATGTTATCAATGTTGATAATGATACTGCCAGTTGAAATGTGACGCCCATGCATCAACATGTTAATGAGGGTGAGAAGAAGAAAAAAAATGATATCCACAAAATTAAAATCAATTTAAATTATTTTAGTTTCTTAGGCTACATAGGCCTCAAATGGGTAAAGGGCTGTTTCTCCTTTTGGGGCCATACAGGATTAAGCCCATTTAAGTTCTAAATATATCCTTAATGTCTTTTCAGGGCCACTGTTGGTCAGACAAGTGGAAAAACTACTTCGGATAAAATATTAAAGTAACTGATTTTCAAGCAGAATCTTAAATGAACTGATCTCTACTCAGTTTCATTTCAAATGGAAAGAATACTTGTATGCCGAATTACATTGCAACAGTCAAAAATGCTTCTGAAATAGTTTTTTTTTTGTTTTGTTTTCTAAAGCAAATTAATACCCACCAATGTAAGTAAAATCAGATTAGAGCAAATACTGATATAAGCACTCTGTAAAAACCAATTTTCAATTTAACAAAGATGGTAACAGAAAAATGGCATGTGACTGAAGACTGTGCACGACTCTTGGAATGAAAAAAAATTTGGTATGCATTAGACTGCATTTGACTGATTACCAATGATTTGGTCAAATGTAATAAAGTGCGTCTGTCATTGGTTGAATGCAGAACAGCATGTCAAGTCCTTGGTCATTGTACCATATGTCTGTTACTGTCTCAATCGAATACAAAAATCGCAAATTGGTATTTACTCAGTGGAAATGCATTATGCTTACCATTTTCTAAGTACAACAGCAAATTCTCCACTGCCTGAAATTTGGAGTCCAATAAAACATGTGTAGAACTCTCACTTTCTACAGGACTTTGGTTGCCAGGGTAACATCCACACAATAGGAAACGCAAAAAACAGTCCAACACCCTTTTGAGTTGGGTCAGTAATTTCGCAGTTTTTGTTTCCATCTGCTTCACAGCTATCACTTCCTGCAAATACAAACAGAATGAAAGGTTCATACTGAATACAAAATTAAACGCTTTTACGCAGCTTTATCTAAAACATACAATGTAAAATTGCATTTGATACAGTAGCATAAATTACATTTTAATTCATTTCAAACAACCAAGGTCCTTTATTTATCTTCAGACAAGCTTACTCATGATTGTCAACAACATGGAAAAAAATGGTGCTGTCCAAATGAGTATTGGACATGCCAACTATTCAGTCAAGCAACTTTTTTGCCCCCAAATATTGTATTTTTCACAAAGTTCACACGAGTATTACATCCATAATATTAAATATCCATGAATTAAATACTGATATAGGCGTATCAATTCAAAATTATTAGTCATGAAAAAATATACAGCAAGCGTTGGTAACTTGTTTTATTGCCATAAATCACACTGTGGACAATTCTGCAATACTGCAAGTTTCATATTAACAAAATTTCTGGATTATGATCCAGGATTCTCATCTTCCAGAATTCAACAATCCCCTGCCATTTTCAGAGAGTCCCAAGTTAAATCTAGAAAGTCCCAAGTTCAATCTAGAGAGTCCCAAACTCTGCTGATGCCTTCTTGTAAACTTGTTTATTTTTTTTAAATTTGATTTACTAATTATAAATTTATGATAGATACACACACACACACACAAACTAAATAGATACTGTACCCTTGATATTTGAAGAAATCTAATGCTTATCAAATATTTTTAATGGTTATATACATATAAAAAATAGTTCTTGTTGTTTATTGAATGCAGCTTTTTATATCGCATTCCTGTGGCTTGTAATTGATTTCCATCCATGTTAAGTCAATCCCTGCTTAATCGTATCTGATTAGACAGTTTTGAGCCTGAACTTGAGTTTCTTGATCAAAAAGTTGAGAATAAGGGGTCTGAATTACTTTAAAAAACAAGTTGCATGAGAATAGGGTGCCAGAAATACTTTTAAGGAAGAAGTTACATGAGAATACGGGGTCTATAGTACTTTAAAAACAAGTTACATGAGAATACGGGGCCTGAAGTACTTTAAAAACAAGTTGCATGAGAATACGAGGCCTGAAGTACTTTAAAAAACAAACTGCATGAGAAAGAAAAAAACACCCCACACCCATAATTCATGGAAAAGCAATGACATAACTAATGATATTAAAGAAAATTGTATCACCAAGAAAATCCTCTAGTTCTGTTAACATAAGTACTCAGAATACATGACACTATGCAAATGATGTCCCCATCTTGCATGTGTTTTCACAAGACATCTCACATTACAATCACACCATACTGCCCTTAGGACCGTCAACTGACCATTAAAGGGATATCTCAGCTAGTTCATTTAGGTGTGAATTAAGTCCGTCTTGATGAATGTTTGTTTATGCTATCCTAATACTACACTCATGTTCAAAATGGGTACAGCTCGAGAAATCGAGGCACATCATGGAAACACACAGACAAGAAGAAAAAAAGCATTCTCTGAAAATATCACGTTTATATGACACGGGAGATTGGATAGTTCATATATTACCCTCACCACTTCATCATTTAGATTTTAATTGTTTGATTCTAGTATAGCCGTTTTAATAACTAGTGGTAATGCTCACTCATCTAGATTAATTTTGAGATTCTATAATTTGAGAAAATTAAGGTAAGCTGTAGGGTAAGACCAAAGGGTAAACCAAATGTTGTCAGCTACCAAAAATTATGGACAATCACATTCACGATTTTTTGTGCAAATAACTGTCCCTTTTTCTGTCAATCACACAGCCTAGAACTGGGACCTATTATTACCCCTTCCCAATTTTTGAAGCATTACAGAATCAAGTTAGTTATGATTTGCATCATATGATAATGAATCTATGCTCAAGTTGCCAATCCCTAACTTAGCACCCATGCCTAGTTAAGAACAAATATACTGACCTTAAAAAACATGAAAAAGGAAAACCATCCTTATTTTTAAATCTAAACTGTGAATTCATACCTCGTACTTTCAAAATCAAAAGTCATATAGAGATGACAAATTTGCCTGGTCCCCGGCTTATGTAAAGACTCCAGCTGAAAGTACCCAACTGTCCATTATTCTCAATATTCCTACTACTTATGCTCCACTTTGTTTCCATTTCAACATAACAAATAGTAAATCAGAACATTCTACATATGAAAAGGCACATCTACGCAACCTGCTTGACAAGAATATCAAGATTGGTTGAAAAACCTTGAATGGTTTGAGAGTTATGCTCTGATAACTAAAATGATTATGGACAGATAGATGGACGTAGTGATAGCTGTATCCCCACCCATATTACATACCAGAGAGATAAAAGTTCATAGTAAATAAATTCATTATCATTTGTAATTTTTTCTGAAAGATCATTTTCATATTTTTTTCTGATGAAATTCCTTATTAGAGGTATTTAGTAGGTGATGCAAGAAAATAATGTTTTTACAACAAATTGATGAAGAAATAAATGTTCCAAGAATGATGTGTTTATTTTTAAAGTCAGCAGTTATGACAGTATAATACACATGTTAAAACAATCAATTTGGTGAATATTACAATTATAATAAAACAAAACATTTCTGCTCAATTAAAACATGAAAATGTTTGAAAATGGTTCACACAATTTGGTTTTGATTTGGTGTTTTATGGCATAGCAACACAAATAGGTCATTTATATCAAAAGCAATTGGAGTAAAAGTGCATTGCACAAGAACACTGTACAGCAGCTGACCTGGACCGATATGTTGGTAGGATTCAAACCCGCACTCTTTTGGCCATAAGCCTAGCACACTAATCACTGAGCCACCACAGTTCCTATCTCCATTAGTGGCCTCTAATGACATGCAGGATGGCACATCAGGCCTATTCTACAACCCGGAGCTCACATTAAAATTCACATAAAGAATTACAAAATGATATTTTTACAAATCTTAAAAAGCAACATATATTATGGATAATAATTACATCATGTATTGCACAATATTAAAAAGACATTTTAATGAATAAAATCATTTTTATGTCATATCTATCACACTCTGAAAGACTTTATAAATATTAATAACATATGAATATAATAATGTCCCTGAAACAAGCTCTTAGTCTCAAATGAAACGCATAAGAAATTGTTATATAATACTGATAATATTCAAATTTTCATACTTGTCAAAAACACGACAAATTGTCAACTAAAACACAAAGATAGCTTTCCCAGAGTGTAAAAAAGTGTTTGATTTGACTGACGATTTTCAACTGAATGTACAAACTATCAAAAGGATCCCACCTAGAACTGTAAAACATTGTATTTTTATTTTTCTATGTTAAGCATGCCTAGCTGTGCCACTAACCTAATTTCATAATGTCCCTGAATAACACAACTTACAACATAAAAGTTGTTCATAGAGAAACATTGTTTTTTTACAATTTCCATCAAGGAAAAACTGGACCATGTATCACCAAATAAAATAAAATACTTTTTATCGCAGCTCCCCGTCATAACCTTAACAAGTGAAAGGCTTAGTAACATGTATATACAACTGTGTGTGTGTATATATATATATATATAAATTCAGTGCATTTAACTTCATATGGAATAGTTGGAAAATTTCTGATTTGTGAAAAATGTTTCAATATTAAACTTTCCATAAATAGTTCATAAGAAAATTTGAAAATTTTCAATTTGTGACAACTTGATTTTCCAACATCAAAGTGATGGCTTGGAGGAATGAAGTGATACTGATTTGCACAAGATCAGATGGAAGACTCCAAATATATTGATACATATGGTCGCTTTCACTCTCATAAAGACACTGCTCTAGTTAATATTTTCTCCGTTTTCTTTCCTTTTTATATCGCAATATAATTTATATTAGCATTTGAAACACTGCTTGAGGAATATTATGATTTCCGTTTAAAAGCATTTTCTACTATTGTTTCAAGCACTACCTAATGCAAACAATCTAAGGGAGATAACTAAAATCAGGGCTAATTCATAAATTTGAGTTGCCTCTCTTGATATATACAACTGACACTCACAGGCAGTGGATTTTTTTCTTCCTATTATTAGCAATACAAAAATATAGTTGGTGACAGAGAATGGACACTATGCTATAAGCATTGAGAAATTGAAATCCTTCCTTGCAAAAAATGTAAGAATTTTAGCCTGCTTTCAAGCATAGGGGTTATCATAAGAAATTAATATGCAATAATCAAACAGGTTAGAATGACTTCTGTCCAAATAGATAAACGCATCTTCATTTCAAAGATGACAATATATATATATTTAGATGGTTGAAATTTGTTAATAACCAATTGATTGATTGCATTAACACTGAGTTCTAGAAGCGATATAAAATTTTCTACTGAAAAATACAACAAGCTGTAACTTATATTTTGGCAGTTTCATAGCACCTGTACCAGTGCTAATATAAAATTACTTTTAACTTTACATAAAACTGGAATATTTCATATCCATGCATATTCAAAATTCAACAAAGAAATTCAATAATGTTATGAGAAATTCAGTTTTCTACATCCTTTTGAATATATAAAAACATTTTCATCTGCATTAAAATTCTAAAAATTAGTTGTCTATTAAAATGAATTGACTAAAAAAATTTGAAAAGCTATTTAAAAAAACCCACAAAAAACATAAATATAAACTTTGATAAATGTTTGTAAAACTCCTAATCTCCACACAGACCAAAAAGGAAAAAGTTACACAAATTATAAAAAGTTATACAAATTTAAAAACTTTATCATAATGGCATCAAACTGTAATCAGTTCACCTACATATGCAGACCAAAATCAATATATCCTCATTTGATAGATACTATTTTTAAATGCATGCCCATTGATAAAACATTTATAAATGAACAGAAATGTAAGATCTATCATTTATATCTACAATGAGAAATTTGCAATTGTTTGACAAACATCTGTGAGAGACAGATAACATGGAGTTGCATAACTTGGTCAATCACTGCTAGAGTTGCTTACTTGGCTCTCAAATGCCTCATTGGTTTGGTTTTATGGGTTTAACGCCATATTTCAGCACATGATAGGCTATACATGGCGGCCAGTATATCTGTTGGAGGAAGAACCCGGGAAAATCCTGGGAAGAACCACCGACCCACGGGAAGCTACTGACAAGCTTTCTCACTTAACCACATTGGCCGAGCCCAAGACTCGAACCCACACAGACAGGTGAGATGGCAGTGATCAGTAAAGGCGAGCACCTTAGACCACTCGGCCACCCGGGGCCCCTAAATGCCTCATTGCACGCTGTGCAAGTTCACCAAGGAGAGACAATCCATGTGACTCGAAAACAATGGGAATTATATCCTCAACACCTGACTCCTTGAAATATTCCAGAAACATCTCATCTACAACAGAAACAAAAATCAGTAGATAGCGACTCCTACATTAGTAATATAAAACATGAATGAAATGGCTAAAATTATATTTAAGGGAAAAGAGTTGTATACTGTATATATGAACAAGTTTAATTATGTTCACTTCCAATGAAAATTTGCTAGAGATTCTATACATAAATTCATACTACTTAATAATAGTGTTATGTGTTGTTTAGAAAGGGCATGGTAATTATCCTCCAAAAATGAATATTATCTCTTGATCAGAAGTAAAATCCTTGACACAACCTTTTTCAGAATTAATTTTCGATCTTTCCTTAGCAATAGATATATGTGAGAGCAATACTTTCAAAGCAAATCTAATACATGGTTATTAGTTACTTGCACAAAGTAACAACCTTACCAATAATAATAATAATAATAACAACCATTAATTACTGTGGATGTAAAAACTGTAAACTTGAAATTTGTTGCATGTTAGATAATTTTTATTTGGAAATCATACAATATGGAATATATGATATCGCTTTCCAATAGATAGAAAAGGAAGTCAGTTGGAACAATTTATGAATGTTTCTCCCTATATTTTTTGGAAGGGAGAGATATATATGTACTGCCATCTACCAGCATAAGACTTGGACATAAATATCATTTTCTACCTATTGTCTACATTATATATATGCCATATGTTTTTGCTATGCTTTAATATCCTCCAACTGTCTTTTAATAAGTTTTTCAAACAGAAATTGCATTTAATGTATTCTCGACACTTTGGGCTTTGGCCATGATGCTGTCAAGACATGATATGTGGAAATATAAAAATCTTCGCAAATCCGCATTAAACTTTAGATTCCATGGTATGAGAACCCGTGCAAAATAAAATTTGCACATTTAATTTTCCTATATAAGATGATTCATGGATCTCATTTGATATTCAGATTTCCAACATAATAATAACATTGTTTCCATTATAAACAAATCTAAAAATTTAAGTTTGAGGGATATGATCTACTGTGATGGGCTTATCATTACACAGGATTTAAGTTTTACATTTATGTCATTATTACCGATTAAATTGAACTGATTTTTTAATTATTTAATCCTTTTCATACCATGTTTATAATTTTCTTGACTATATATCATTCTTTATATCAATCTCTCCTTGCTTTTAATGGTCAGTGAGATCAGAATCTCTTACACTATTCATTTCATTAGAACACCAATTTTGTCTCTAGACAAATATTGGTGTTATATGGTGTTCTAATGAGTAAAAACAATATATATACATATATAGATAAAGATGTACAGAGACAGAGACAGAGAGAGAAAACGAGAAAGGGGGAGACAGAGAGGGAGGGAGAGAGAGAGTTTGGAAACCAAATAATTTCTAATTTAATAATATGAACTACTTAATTTGCAACTAAACAATCTTTAAAGTATACAGTGATCTAACTAACCTTTCAGGTGTTGAAGAAGGGTCCACAAAGCAATGTGCACAAAATTTGGATCTGTAGACTTCAGAAATTTTTTGATGTACTGCAAAATACCCTTTTGATTTGCCACTTTTATACAGGTGGGAATTACTGAAAAAGAAAAGACAATTAAAATAAATGACAAAACAAGTATTCTGCGAAACCTGGTGTCCTACCTGTGCTGATGCTGCCTTCACTGCCATAAAATGTGATAACTAAGTCTCACCGTGATTATTGCATGGGAGACAAAAAGAAGGCCAGGGCTTGCATGTTAACATATACTCAAATGAAGAGCTCTAACCAATCCTAAACAAAAGTGTTGACAATGATAGAGTTGTTAGTTGGTAGAGCATCAGATTCATAATCCAAGGGCCGTGGGTTCTATACCCACCCAGACCAGCTTGGGTCAGCTGCCTCGATGTGTCCTTGGGAAAGGCACTTAACTCCGATTTCCTGAGTATGATATAGCCAATGTGTTAAAAGTGCCATTAAAAACAAACCCCAAAACTTTGTCTTCTGTTAACTGCCATGCCGTTGTATCTCAGGTATTACAGACAGGTGTGCTTATGCACACTCTAGGGTGTTGGGAGAGACAGCTACTCCTTTTCAATTACTTCATGAAGGATATTTCACCTGTTGATAACTAAATCTCACCATGATTATTGCAAGGGAGACAAAAAGAAGGCCAGGGCTTGCATGTTAACCCATACTCAAATGAGGAGCTCTAACCAAATCCTTAACAAAGGTGTTGACATTGATAGAGCTGATAGCTGGTAGAGCATCAGATTCATGATCCAAGGGTCATGGGTTCTATACCCACCCACACTAGCTTGGGTCAACTGCCCCATGTGTCCTTGCAAAAGGCACTTAATTCCCATTTCCTCATCATGATATAGCCAATAATGTGTTATAAGTGCCATTATAAACCAACAATCATTCTGTCTTCCATTAATTGCCACACCCTCATATATCAAGTATTGCAAACAGGTGTGCTTATACACACTCTGTGGCGTGGGGATAACACTGGTGGCAGTGACTGGCAACTCTTCTTTTCCAAATAGCACAGGAGGGATCTTTACTTTTACAGATTTTGACTCTGCACAGAGGATAGGAGAACTCTGGCACCAAAGGCCAGTGTGCTACCACTAGGGCACCACCTACTTCCAACTTTTGAATGGCAATAGATAGCAAAGTAGATAATAAGGCTGTCCAGTGGTTTCATGATGTCAGAACTGTACATGCTGACAATTCAAGGTATGACCATGTTGTTTGGTGTGAATAGTGTGTCTGTATATGCAGACAAATTATATTTTGATTTATCAGCCTTTCTGGATTTGACCTATACACATACATGAATACTCTATACATGTTGCCAATAGAGCTGGTTTAACTGTATTTAAATAGGAGAAGGATGTGGGATAACAACTCCCTTAAAGGAAGAGTTCTATAAAACTCACCTATACTTGAAATTTGACCCAGGATTCCTGCACTGTTGTACTGGACCACTGAGTGACTTGACAATGAAGCGAGAGTGACCAGCTTGTCAAACAATTGTCCATCCTGAATCTGAACAAGCTTATATTTCACCTCATCTGAATGAAAAGGATATGGGAAGAATTTGTATTAAGACTCAAACACGCTCATCTACATATTGAGCTAAAAATTATACAAAGCAAAATTAGACTAAATTACCAACATCTGAACTTGAGGGATAATAAAAGGGATCTACAGAATCTAGGTCATGCCCATAAACCATGCACTGATGTACTTTCCTTCAACTCTTTAAGTTTGGGCATAGACTTACTTTATTTGTTTGTGGGGGAGAGGGATTAAAATTTTTATTGCTTTTTTTAAATAAAATTGTTAAAAAATTCTCAAATATATTTCGGATTATCCAGTGTTGCAACAAGGTTTGTCTTTGAGTGGGTCAAGTGGTCCATGACTTTCCTAAAAGAAAGTCATCTATTGGTTAACATTGCAAAGACAGGTAAAAGTATAATTATTAAATGCTACATTGTGGTATAAGTTCTTTTGTGAAAAAACAACACATATTTTCCGAGTTCATGTGTCTGTGATTAACGACTCTTGATAACATCGCGAGTAAAATCTGTGATTCAGCAAGACTTTCATGTCACTGTATAGACAAACTAATTCAAACTGCATGTCTTTCTATCACAAATGTGAAAAATCAAGATTGATAGAAGTTGATGAGAAACAAAGTAAATCTGCCATTTTGAATGAGGAATATAACATTGATAATATTGTTTTTCACTACCCCATTTATGAAAAACACTGCCTGGGAGCTTTTTGGTCAAAGAAGCATTTGATTAATTCTCAGTCACTAACTGGAACTTAGTCTTCCATGAAGCCACAAGGTTGACACTTTATACACTAGTTGATCAATAATTCTGGCTTGACCATGAACAGTAAAATGTTACCGAGATAATACATCAAAAATACTGTAGAGAGTTCCGAAGGATATCGACCAATCTGAACCAAGTAAAGTAAGTCGGAATTAATTATTATGTCAAATGATGATATTTTACACCACTATTGGCCCATAGGACTAAAGATTTTGCACCAGGCTTTCATAAACAAGCGTATATTATAAATTTTGCACTCTTGATAAAACACTTATTATCTAATACCAGGAAAATGTCATAATCACATCAAACTGATATTTAATAGCTAACAAGTGTACCCGAGACCCTGGTGTCTCACTTGTCTCTGAACATTGATGAATCCACCCATATCTAACTTACAAAATATTTAACACAACTCTTTACCAAAAAATCTTTACCTTGATAAAGTCACCAGCAGAAAAGCAAACATATGTATAGCATGCATAAGCAGTTGAGACAATAATTGTATCGTATCTAACTAAATTAATTCAATTATCTTTTTAAAAAAAACAGTAAACAACCTTAAACTTGAAGCTGAACTGACATAAACAGAATTAGCAAAACATCTCTTCTCTCGAGTGTTGATTATGCTACACTACCTTGATGTAACAATGGTTTCATAAGGCTGACTATTGCATAATTATGGCATGTCTGAAGATGTACAATTAACTTTAATATGACAAGGAAACATCCTCAAACTTGAACAAATATTAAACACTTAATTTTTTAAAAAAAGTCTCTACCATCATCAGCCAGAACAGCAAGAGCTGCAGTGACCTCTGCTAGCACATCCATTTTTGTTTCACTAAAAAGGATCACACTGGCCAGTTTGTCCACACACTTGTTCTCAACAATGACCTAAAAAAGAAGATTGCAAAAGCAATGTGGAGTCCATAAGTGTTAAGCTATACAAGTTGAAAAATAACAAACTCAAGAGGAGCTCAAAATAAACAGATGTGGATAATGTGTAAATCTTACATGTTAAATAGATTTTTCTAGATCATTTGAAATGAGTGATAACTAGCCATGTTGCTCCGAGGTAGTGCTGTCAAGGGGACACTTATGTACTTTTTCCCCATTTATTGATAAAGATATGGAATTTGTTATATTTAGAGAGACACTGGTAATCTGGGGTGGGAAAATGTCCCCTGGGTTTGTTCAAGGTGCAACATTGGTTAAGGGATACCATAGAAAGTTTTTTCTGTTTGAACATAGTCCAACAGTAGAACCCTAAAAATAAGTGAATCTGGGAAATCTGTGAATTAAGGACACCCATGGAACTTGGCAACAATTTCCTTAATTCGAAGGCATCTCAAGTTGTCAAGGGCCAAATCTGATATCTCGGCTTTCCTCCTAAGAATGTTGCCAACTATAGATATGGATGATAATGACATGATGCACCAACACTAATGTCATTAAGTGCTTTTCTTAAAGTATGATACCTAGGATCGAAGACCCTTACCATCATTCTACTAGTAAGCGTGCATGCATAAATTTTTAATTAAATCTCGCAGTAATTAATAACAAGATTCCTACTAAGTTTCCCATATCTTAGACTTTGCTCTTAAAATTACATAAAGAAATATCAAAATAAAAACAGCAATTTTAAAGACATTGGAAAGTTCTTTAATGTGACTTAATTCCATTTACATACTAATTAAGAATGGCAACATTGTTAAATGGACAGGTAAATGACTGGCTGACATGACTCAACTAAAGAAATGGATTTAAGTAATTATGGGTAAATAATCTGTATGCCCTTTCATAGCACTAACATGGGCTTTGATTTTGGATTGAGTGCCTTGTCAAGGTTGTCTGTGTACCTTGTCAAGGTTGTCTGTTATTTACAGGTTGGATTAATGTAAATTTTTATGTCTAGGATCAAATTTTGGTCTACATTTTTTAATTTGCAAGTGTCTTCATTTCTCAAGAAATTGTATAATGGAAAGACATAGGAAAATATTTGGGACCATCAATAACTGTTCTGTGTTTTTGCAAGTGTCTGCTATTTGAGTGTAGTGTCTGTTAGTTTCGAATGTAGTGTCTGCTACTTTCAAGTGTAGTGTAGCTATTTTCCAGTGTTAGCAAGAACAGGTTTAACTGTACTATTACTTGGTTTTTAAAACATTTAAAATTTCTTATTAAGAATGATCAGTTATGAAATATTAGAACATTTAATCTTTATTGTTGCATTTAAAACTTGACAGTTTACATAACTGGTGGTTTAAGCAATCATAAATTGCAAACAATTCATAACTTGGTGTGCACGTTTTTTGCACTACTCCTTGTTGAATATCTATCTCAAGTAAGGTCACAACATAGAAAAGTATATAAATTTCTTAATGATTCTTGAATTCTTGAACTCTGAGTAAAACTATACATTTTTAAAAAGTTAAATACTCAAACATTTCACAAGCGATCATCCTTAATTAGTAATATTCTTTCATAATTTCCCCTCTTTCTTTGAAAGTTTCCTTTTCAAGCTAATACAACAATTTTTAATTTTTTTCTGTATGTTCCTTAGTGAAGATATTTTATTTATTACATCATATATACCAACCTGAAAATATTCTAGAACAAGCGGATGTGAGCGAATTCAAGGCAAAAATCTGCATACAACAGTACAAGCCCCTAAACTTTCAATTACCAAATGTATTGTTATTGAAATGAATCCTCCTCTGAGAATTTTGATTGCCATTGACCATTTTGGTGATTGGTAGTGCCAACATAGTCTTCTATGCTGCTTTCTACTTACAATTTGATGCAAACAGCAAGGATAGATTTGGGCACACCCATGCAGGCTCATGTATATATGTATGTACAGGTTTTAATGGCACATAAGGACAATTCTAGCTATATCGTGCCAGGTAACCTAACTCATTTAAAAAGTGCAAGATCTTCTCAGCTTGAACATCATCACAGGACACATTCCAGGACAAAAATGTCGACTCCATTAGTTGCCTCTTACAACATGCAAGAGGGCACAACGGGCCTATTAGCATATTTGGGTCTAATGGCATATTCCCACAGAATCACAATCCTGGTTATATTATGCCTATTTGTCATTCTACTTATCCCTATTACAGCAGGTCTGATACACCCTCCTGTATGTCACAAGTAGGGGTGAAACGATTCATCGATATATCAAATCATCAATACTTTGCCATATCGATACATGTATCAATACAAGAGATGAAGAATCGATAAAAAAATGATACCTACCCTATATAAGTTACTTTAATCTTCAGCAGTCATGAATAATTATTAGTCATTTGCCTTTTTTTCTTTAAACTGAGAATCGATAATGTATCATATCGTAGGCTGTGTATCATGAATCGTATCAATACACGGCACAGGTGTATCGTTTCACCCCTAGTCACAAGCAGTGACTAATGGAGGTAATTTTATTTGCCCTGGATGCATCCTGTGATGATGTTCCAGCTGTGAAAATCTTGGACTTTTTAAGAATTTGACTGTTTTAAATAATTTATCTTTATCTTTGTTCTGCATGCCTTTTTTCTAGGATACCTAAACTTAATTGGCACTATATATCCAGGATTGTACTAATGTGCCATGAAACCCCATTCATCTATCCATCCTTACATGCATACGGTGTCATTCATGGATGGATGTATTAGTAATACTTTAGTAAATATGACACTAAAATTACTGAGACCATTACCCTGAGATGGTTCCCCCATATGGTAAATATGAAACTAAGTTACTAAGACTATAACCCTGAGATGGACTGAGATCATTACCATTAGATGGTCCCACCATACAGTAAATATGGTACTGCATTACTAAGACCATTGCTCTGAGATCGTCTTCCAAAGGGTTAATATGATACAAACTTACAAAGACCATTACTGAGATCGTCCCACACAGGAGAAGTATGACACTAATTTACTAAGACCACAACTGAGATGGTCCCCAGTATGGTATATGTGGTACTAAGTTACTGATACCATTAACCTCAGATGGTCCTCCATATGGTATACATGTATCATATTACAAAGACGATTGCAATAGGGTGATTTCAACATAGGGCAAATTTGATGCAAAGTTACTAAGACCATTAACCTTAGATGTATGAAGACCATTACCCTTCAGTGGTCCCCCATACAGTAAATATGATACTACATTATTAAGACCATTACCCTGAGATGGCTCCCCAATATGGTAAATATGATACTAAGTTACTAAGACCATAACCCTGAGATGGTCCACTATTGGGGTTAATATGACACAACATTACTGAGACCATTACCCTAAGATGGATTAAGACCATTACCCTAAGATGGTCCCCCATATAGTAAATATGATATTACATTACTAAGACCATTACCCTGAGATCATCCCCAATAGGGTAGATATGACACTAGCTTACTAAGACCATTACCCTAAGATGATCCCCTATTGAGTAAATATAATGCTAAGTTACTAAGAGATGGTCCCCCATAGGGTAAATATGATACTAAGTTACTAAGACCATTACCCTAAGATGGTCTCCCATGGCCAGATTTCTGATGGTCCCAGCTGCATGCTTCTGCACTTCTGGATTTACATGATCACTCAAACAGGCATTGATGTCACACAGCATTTTTGACTCTATAATTGCCAACTGAAAATAAAGAAGTCATTGTAGGAGGTAATTAAAATACATGTTAATATTGCCCAGTTTCATACAGGTAAACATATTCAATTTACATAAACCTTATTTAATAGTCCCTCACTGTGTAAAATCAGACCAGTGGGATAAATGTGGATATTTTTTATATATAATACATGTCCCCTACAAAATATTAGTGATAGTGTTTTCCGATTCCCAATTAACTGTAAGTAGATACATGGCTAAATATTCAGTAGCATGCTTCTTTAATTATAATTTCTAATTGGATAATACTTGCTTTGATTTCACTAATAAAAGTATGATTACAAAAAGTCAAAAATACTTCTTTGTTGGCTTCATGAAAAATTTAAAAGTTTTAGATGAGAGAGACCTATCCGACATTCTACTTATCATACAAAAAGCCAAGTAATAGACCATGTAAGGCATTATCTATACACTGGTATAATATGCAGTGATATAGACTGTTTCAGTCATTGTCTATACACTGGAATAATATGCAGTGATATAGACTGTTTCAGTCATTGTCTATACAATGGCATAATATGCAGTGATATAGACTGTTCCAGTCATTGTCTATACAATGGCATAATATGCAGTGATATAGACTGTTTCAGTCATTGTCTATACAATGGCATAATATGCAGTGATATAGACTGTTTCAGTCATTGTCTATACAATGGCATAATATGCAGTGATATAGACTGTTTCAGTCACTGTCTATACAATGGCATAATATGCAGTGATATAGACTGTTTCAGTCATTGTCTATACAATGGCATAATATGCAGTGATATAGACTGTTTCAGTCATTGTCTATACAATGGCATAATATGCAGTGATATAGACTGTTTCAGTCATTGTCTATACAATGGAATAATATGCAGTGATATAAAATATTTCAGTCATTGTCTATACAATGGCATAATACACACAGCAATAGACCATGTCAGGCATTGTGGATACACTGGCATAATATTCTCAGCAATAGACCATGTCAAACATTGTCTTGTCTACACATTGGCATAAAAAAACATAAGCCCAGGTTCTGAGAAATTATTGTTAGGTTTCCTGATACATATGCTTATGGTTTAGCAACTCTGAATACAACAGTAAAGACTGAAATTCACTATTTTTCATTTGGAGATTTATGAAATTTTTATAAAACAAAACTACTCGAAGTTCCATGGTTACTCTTCCCTACAGATCATGATGCAATACACAAACAGTACATCAACCTGAAGGCACAGCTAACGACATACATGTACAGACAGATATCCAAAGAGCAGAGGTACATCAATTATTAAGAATTCCACATGTGAATATACAGAAGCTGTGAAACTGTTGGAAATCATGTTAGTTGTGAGCCCATCTACAGCAGAATGTGATCGAAGTTCAGTCTCATGAACAATATCAAAATTATAAAGTTGAGAGAAACAGTTTAAAAAAGAACAGACTTCAAATGCTTATCAACATCACCTCTGATGATCCAGGTATTGAGAACCCTGATAGAGCAATCATACACTCTTTGAGATCAGGACATAGATGAAATCTGTCCTCAAAATCAAATAAAATTTGAATATAATGGATTCACACAATATTTCTTTTTGAAGCATAGAACTCAAAGGCAATTAAACACAGAATATGAGTAAATTTAAAGTAGTTTTATATTTCGTTTTGTCATTTAAAGTATTGTAATTTCAACGCGGTGTCAAAATAATAGTAAAAAATTAGCCCTTTGAAACGAGTTGAATTTGAGTCAGGGCAAGTGTTTAAAGCATGTATATTTAAAAAATGTTCCTTGAGCACTAACATTACATGTATATGTCGCTGATTGCTAAAATGATAAATTAATTTAAGTATTTCAATGATAATTTATTCCTTGGATAGCATCAACTTAACATTATTTTGAAATCCACCTGTCTGAGAAAATGTGGACAGCCATTGGTACAAGTTGTCATGCCATTACTAGATCAACAGTGAATCTTGAAATGATTATCACTACCAGGATATTAGGTATAAAAACGTTCAAGGAAATATACGTACTGAAATAAAACAAATCACTCACATAAATACAGTACAGTTCCATTAATGTGGATCATGACAACTGGTTCAGTAGGATGAGGATCTCTTCCTCAATTAGAATATTTTTAGATATGGCTGTAATGGCAAATTATCATAAGGATTTAGATGGTACTTTCTTTTAAACAAAGAAATAAACCAATTTTAATGTTACAGTAGTGAAATTATACTGAATGCCGATTTTTAAATGTGAAATAACTTTTGTGATAATAATGTCATATTGATGAGAACTGAGAAGTTGACAGTACAACTTTCAATGATTTTTTTAAAAATAGGTCCTTCTTCAAGAATCACGAGTTTTTACTAACCTGGATGCTCTCAGAATATCATGTTTGATTTTTTAAATGTTGAGTGTGACTTCTATTTTTAGGCATGGACTCTTTACTGGACTCTTGGTGTTCATTTTGTTTATGATTTCAGACAAATAGTGTAGACACTGACTTGATGGTACATTATATGGCAGATCTGGGTCTATACTGTACACAGACAGTATGATGGTACATCATACTACACACCTGAGTCTATACTGTACACCGACAGTATGATGGTACATTATACGACAGATCTGGGTCTATACTGTACACAGATGGAATGATAGTACATTATACGACAGATCTGGGTCTATACTGTACACAGATGGAATGATAGTACATTATACGACAGATCTGGGTCTATACTGTACACAGATGGAATGATAGTACATTATACCACAGATCTGTGTCTATACTGGACAAAGATAGGTGGGAGTAATACAAGTATAAATATGGTAACATCATCCATCTTGCTTCAGACCATCAACTATGATAAGGCAGAGACCAAAGATTGCATTTCAACTGCTGTTCAGTTTACATAATCTGAAACGGGTAATTTTTCCAGTGAAATGAAATCAGAATACAGAAACAGAATGAATGCAAATGGAAGGCAGAATGAATGTGAATGGAAAGAATGCATATGGAATGCAGAATGAATGCAAATAGAATGCAGAATGAATGCAAATAAAATTATGAATGGCTTTTGAAGAAAACCGTGCAAATACAGAACGATGTTTAATAAATGAAAGCAAATGAAACACAAACAAATTTCTTGAATAGATTTGAAAATCATTTATTTTCAAGCTGCCAATAAATTTCCAACATCGAAAGTCCTTTTTGCATGATAATCCTGGATCAGATTCTTTTGAATTACAATTTTTGTTACCCCTTACAAGCTGTTACATTGTTCTAGGTTTTAGTTGAGGAAGGCAATGAAAACAAGTACCACTGATATGAAAACATCAACACTCATGGTTGTATCTGTACCATCTTTTTTTGAACACAATGAAATAAGAAATACAATTTTATGATAAATGCTCTACAGCTATACTTTTATACTTACTTGCTGTTTGGTTGAAATAAAAAAAGACGAGAAGATAGAGGAAATGCAAATGGAATGCAAGCAGAATGCAAATGGAATGCAAGCAAATTGCAAATGGATTGCAAGCAGAATGCAAATGGAATGCAAGCAGAATGCATATGGAATGCAAGCAGAATACAAATGGAATTCAAGCAGAATGCAAATGGAATGCAAACATGAATGCAAATGGAATGCATGCAGAATGCCAATGGAATGCAAGCAGAATGCAAATGGAATGCAAACATGAATGCAAATGGAATGCAAACATTAATGCAAATCGAATGCAAACATTAATACAAATTAAATGCAGATTTGATAAAGTTACTGATTTCCAGCTCTGTCGCTTTTACCTTAATATTAAGTGACTCAATCACTGCAATTGTTTGAAGTTTACACACTGCTTATTATTCCTTTATTACTTTATTATTCCCACTAATATAATCCATCAGTAAAAACTGTGGTACTCACCTCATTTGTTTTGTGTACGGAGAGATTTCTGATGCATCCCATGATAGCAGCTTTTGCCTCTGGATCAATGGAATGTAGTGCCTGGCGTAGAACAGGAATGACACCAAACTGAGCTATCAGACACTGGTTGTCAACTAAAATGTACAAATAATGACTTGATGTATGCTTCAAATAAAATTAAATATATCTGGCACAACATTGTCCAAATGTGACTTTACATTAGCCTGACTCTCTACTTCATTTTCTAAAACTATGCATTTCTTTAGAATGCAGAAAACACAAAAGCAAAACTAATTTTTTTTTAAAAAGTGAGAACTGCTTTATTTGGTCAAAATTAAAATTATTTAATAATTGCGGTGATGGTCATTTAGTTGGAAAGGAAGGAAGACATAACAGATGAAAAAGTCATCAGTGTTTTTCGAACATTAGTTTCTGAAGGTTTTGAACTTTTGGGATTTTCTCAACCAATGATCGATGCCTATCTTATTTAATAGACATAAAAAAAGCAACAAATGCAATTATACACACAGCCTGTTTGATTATAACTAAAGTGACAAAATGGCACTTTCCATCTGAAGTCAAATTTACCAAGGCAAAACATGCTTGGCACTAAACCGAAAAATTAAAATTAGTCAAAAATATTGTCATGTAACATTTCCAATTCTTAGTCTTATAAAATCAATTATTAAACATGAATTGAAACTGTGACATATCACCTAAAAAACTAAGGCTTCATATATAATATTGTCACTTTTGAAGTGTGATATGCATGATATATTGTAGTCACTCCTGTAGTGTGATACGCATGATATAATATTGCATTGTCACTCCTATAGTGATATGCATGATATACGACAACCTTTAAAACTGCTGTGCCAGGTCTGCTCAATTGTATCGTGCTGTATAGAGTGCTGTATGCCATGAGGCAAGTCATATTCCAAAAACTTGACAATTTACAAAGAATCTGGCATGCCACCATTGGCACATGTGCCATAGGTTGCCAACACCTGACATACTGTATTCTCACTCCTGTAGTGATATGCATGATATATTGTATTCTCACCCCTGTAGTGTGATAGGCACGATATATTGTATTGTCATCCCTGTAATGTGATATTCATGATATACATTATTCTCACCCCTGTAATGTGATATTCATGATATACATTATTCTCACCCCTGTAATGTGCCATGATATTTAACCTCCCTGTAGTATGATATACATGATACATTGTATTGTCATCCCTGTAGTATGATATACATGATACATTGTATTGTCATCCCTGTAGTGTGATATGCATGATATATTGTATTGTCACTCCTATAGTATGATATGCATGATATATTCTATTATAACCTCTGTAGTATGATATGCAGAATATATTGTATTTTCTCTCCTATAGTGTAATGTGCATGATATATTATCACCCCTGTAGTATGATATGCAGGATATATTATCACCCCTGTAGTGTGATATGCAGACTATATTGTATTGTCACTCCTATAGTTTTATATGTGGGATATATTCTATTATCACCCCTGGTAGTGTGATATGCAGGATATATTGTATTGTTACTCCTATGCTTAGTCTGATAAATCAACCACCAAAACTGTAATGATACTGATGGACGATTCGGGGGTATGATGTCACCTATTTATTAAATAGTGCAATTTTGTCGAGGACAGATTTGTCCACATAAATCAGTGTACATTATAGACACTTACCAGTATTTCTCATGGCTCTTGAGTTACGGTCAATTGAAGGGTTATATGATATGCATGATATATTATACTGTCACCCTGTAGTGTGATATGCATTATATATTGCATCATCACCCCATATATGAATGATAAAACAAATAATGGCAATAGTTTACCCAAATATAATACAATGTTAGATCAAATTTCATAAGATGAGTACCTTGTCCTGGGACACAACAGGGTTGTGGATTTTTTGGTGAGTCAGCAAATGCAACCATTTCTGATTGGTCATTACTAGCCTGAGACCCTATACCATTTTTATCATCAGTAATGGAATCAATGCTTAGGGGCTGTACACAGGCTAGTTACACATGTGCGAAGACTGTTTTGACAATAATCACACTAATTTACTGGCCGAGTGAATGAGTGGTTTAATACCTGTACATTTGCACCGCTAGCATTTGTTGTACCTCGATAACACCCACTTCTTAACTTTTATGACTGTGACCGGCGGTAATTTTCACTGCTCCAAAGAGTTAGTGACAGCTGGCTTTTAGTGATCCATCAGCAAAATAACTAACCATGGGATAGTGGATTAGCGTTAATTTCGAGCCCTGCCATAGTAGGTCATATGGCAGATCAGCATCTTTTGCTAAAGGGCTCTATGTGAAGATGCTTTCTATCAAATTTAGAAAAATTCTAAAAAGTGGTTTTTTAGAAATCATTTACAGGTTTTCTATTTATAGTAATAATGGCGATATATGAAGGTACAGGGATGATCTCTGCTAAGTTGGGTGAATTGGTCCAGCAGTTTTTAGAACTTGAAAAGAGACAATGGACAACAGAAAAATCACACCAGATGCAGGACAATACCAGAAGCTCACTTTGCAATTTTTGATATGTAATGAGCAAAACAATTTCAGCGAGTATCTCCATTAATAATATTAATAATAATAATAACAGTAATATTCTACCATCATGGACATTCAGCAGTAACACGTACAGTCCAGTCTCTTTAATCTGGTATAAACCATGCCCACAATATTAAGGTCAGAATAATCTGAGGTTTGTAAAAGCAAATAAAGACGATATGTCTACCTTCATATTGGGACCAGATGTAAGACATGAGCTGCATGTGTCATTTTTTTGAGGCTATTCCCATACACACCAGGAAAAAACAATGCACACCAACATGTACACATATACAGGCTTATTAAACAAACAAAACTATTACCTGGACCATTTTGGACAAAGCGGCTGACTGCAAGGGTTGCAGCTTTTAACACCTGGGCATCACGGGATGTCAAAAGCTCAACCAGGTAACATGTCAAAACATAGTCCAAGGGGCATTTCACTGAAATAAGAAATACTAGTATTCAAGGAGTTTGATAAATTTACTATGAAATGAGCACTGTGATAAGATTCTATTTATCAAATGATGGAAGACGATTATTCTGAAAACCTTTTAAAAAGAGTCTAGGATTCTGATTTGGAGAGGAGGCACGGTGGCTCCGTGGTTAGCATGCTGGACTCGTGACTGAAAGGGTGCTGTTTCGAATCCTACCGTCGGATCAGCCTGGGTCGGCTACCTTTGTGTGTCCTTGGGCAAGGCACTTTACTCCAATTGCCTAAATAACCTACTTGTGTTCCTGTGCTGTAAAACACTAAATCAACAAAATCTGATTTGGAGTATGCATGGACATAGGTAATATTGCCACTTTACTTCATCAGGTGTCAATCTTGGATTCAGTCTGATGGGACCACTGGCACATCATGATTTTCAAAAGGGGCCAACAAAAATCTGACATCCGCCACTACTATTTTTTCTCAACTCAGCTAGTCTAATGGTTACATGAAGATTAGATAAATAAATGTACCCACAATTGTGCATAAAATATTAATTAATCCTCTAATATCAGGATACAGTATTATTATGTACACAGAGTAAGAAAGACTCAAAATTAACAACTTATTATTAATGACATCAATTAATAAAATTTCAAAATAAATTGTTAGTTTATCACCAACAGGTTTCAAAAAATGAAAGATATAAATTAGTCTCTACATGTTATTAGTATAACAACTTAAAAAG
Organism: Margaritifera margaritifera; assembly: GCA_029931535.1. NCBI lineage: Eukaryota > Metazoa > Mollusca > Bivalvia > Unionida > Margaritiferidae > Margaritifera > Margaritifera margaritifera. Next base: position 1,389,896 of record JAQPZY010001170.1, on the reverse strand, counting down.
TCATCACAATGGTTTATTTTGATTATCGTTTAAATATTCTCCATGCTCAGATGACTAATAATGTGCAGCCATGCTGGTTTTGTTAAGCATTCAAGTTGGAGCTTTATCTCACAAGATTTTTACTTACAGCAGATTAAACGCTAATTGGTTCATGTTTAATGTTATACGGTCTGTTCACAATCTGCTGTTTGCACAGTCACTCGTTTCTGTCAGTAAAAGAAAAGGACAAAATATTGACAACACTTGCAATGCTCTCCTTCTCCCAATTAACATAAGGTGACCAACTGATGCAGTTCAGAATCTGACCATTCGCTTATTCTGTGCGAGTAAACATGGCATTAAATGATTAGTAAAGTACTTATATTGTACTTGGAGCCAGGTTTGACAGGTATAAGCTTCTGGTATGTCACACAGTGAACAACATACATTAGTTCTGATTGGTGGTTATTGTTTGTTATTTATCTATTCCAATCCAGGGTAAACAATAATCACCAATCAGAACTGAATATAAAACTATTCAATGTCTGACATACCAGATGTATATACCTGCCAAAACTTTACAAGTTTACAAGATATGAAGCAGCTGAGACATTTAGAGCAAAAGTTGCCATTAAATGATTAGTAAGGTACTTAAATCGTATATGGTGAAAAAGCTTGGAATGTCTCCATTACGGTAATATAAGTCATGAGTGGCTGAACACACATAAGGTATATGGAAATTAGCAAGGAATTGGCAAGGAGTCAGATTTCAAACTGCACCAGTTTGACACCTTGTGTTCAGTAGGAGAAGGGGAGTGGAGTGAGTGTTTTCGATATATTACCTTTTTTACTGACAGAACAAAGTGCCATGCTTCAGTCACAGTATTTTGATAGATCTGCCGTGCATCAATGTATAAAAATTAAATATGTATAATAACCTCAGTTATCACCTTTATTAAGTATACATACCTGCCAACACCTACAGAGGTGTAAGCGTGATCTAAGTGGCAAAAAAGCATAATCTGAGCATAAAAGTGTAATCTATATATTACATGCCATAATTACAATAAACTATATGAAAAATGTACATTTAGTTTTGCTACTAACCTGGATCTGCAGCTGGTTCAAGTTCTTGTCACAAATGGGCAAAATCCATGTGGATTAGTACCAGAATACAAACACAAAACATACTGACAAATTATATATACACAACACGCACTTTAACTAGTCTATATGTCTAACTTTCGCCGAGTGATCGTAAAGTCTACTGCACAAATTCTGCAATGATCATTACCATGTGCTCAACCTCGGTGTTCTATTACCCCTCTCATGTTCTTTCTTAATTTGTAAAGCACTATTGATTTGTCTTTTTCTGATCCGACATGTTTTAAAGTTTAAAAAGATCCCTCTTCTCCAACATTTTTCAGTCATATAACATCCGAGTGTCACATTGATAAACCCTGTTTGACTTAAAACCTGCCACCATTTTTTTAAATAAAGACTGGTCCGCTAACAAATTCTGTGTATTAATTTAATGAATCTGTGAGACAAGTTTTCAAAGGGAAGAAACCCGTCTGTTTTCTTGAAAATGTGTCATATACAGCTGCTATAAATAGAAAATAAGGAAAGTACATGGAGGTCTATGACAAATGTACTCTTAAGCTATTCTTATGCAGCAGTCTTCTTTATTTTTAGAATATTCTCAGATTTATATGATGTGTGGGATTAAAGAGATAATAATAAAAATGACAAACACAACTTTATATTGCTTTATTTTTTTTTTTTCATGTACCAAAAAAGCGTAATCCATATACAAGCGAGCATAAGACGTAATTAGGTGAAAAAAAGCAGAATGATTATACCAAAAGCGTAATGGTTGGCAGGTATGAGTATAGCCTACAACTGTGAATCATTTATTTTAATGTTTATTAATATTTTCAATCTTGAACAAAAATGTTACAATACGTTTGAGTTAGTACTTCAGTTAACATGTGGGAAGGATTCCCTACTGTCTTTTCTGATTGATTAGAGTTCCTTTCATCTTCTTGGTTGATAGCACTTCAACACAGTTTAATTCCTGTACAAATCAGCCATTTGTGCAAGTCAATTTGGGTAGTTTTTTGCATGGCACTGGAGGTAAAACTGGTACAATTTTAAAATTTTACTAGCTCACTCCTATATCAATGAAAATGTTTGCAAAGGAGAACCTAATGCAAATAATGCATGTAATACCTTGCAGAACATTTTACCCACAATGACTGAATGGCAGATTTGTAATGGAATTTCTGCATCTCCCACTGTCTGCTATAAATCATACTTCTAACTGAAACTCACATTCATCTCCCTGCTCAAAATAATTGAGCTCCCATTTTCTCAAGGTTCATCTTGTTTTTAATTTCGTGTTGAAATGGACTAAAGAACATCCATAAAATTAACTAAAATGCCAGTTAAATAATCTGTTGTACCATCACATTGGAAATTTTTTAATGCAATTAAATTATGAAAACCCATTTAATTGTAATCATTTAGTCCAAAGTTACCAGCGTACATCTCTCTTGTCATTAACCCAGTCCATGTTTTATAATGGTATGTTTGATCAATATAAACTATGCTATAGGTACAAGTTTCTGTTCATGCATGTTTGAAATAATAATACTAGATCACTGTGAGAACACACACTCAAACTGAGCCATATAATTGAATGCATCTAGAAATAATAATACTAGATCACTGTGAGAACACACACTCAAACTGAGCCATATAATTGAATGCATCTAGAAATAATAATACTAGATCACTGTGAGAACACACACTCAAACTGAGCCATATAATTGAATGCATCTAGAAATAATAATACTAGATCACTGTGAGAACACACACTCAAACTGAGCCATATAATTGAATGCATCTTGAAGTAATAATACTAGATCACTGTGAGAACACACACTCAAACTGTGCCATATAATTGAATGCATCTTGAAGTAATAATACTAGATCACTGTGAGAACACACACTCAAACTGAGCCATATAATTGAATGCATCTAGAAATAATAATACTAGATCACTGTGAGAACACACACTCAAACTGAGCCATATAATTGAATGCATCTAGAAATAATAATACTAGATCACTGTGAGAACACACACTCAAACTGAGCCATATAATTGAATGCATCTAGAAATAATAATACTAGATCACTGTGAGAACACACACTCAAACTGAGCCATATAATTGAATGCATCTAGAAATAATAATACTAGATCACTGTGAGAACACACACTCAAACTGAGCCATATAATTGAATGCATCTAGAAATAATAATACTAGATCACTGTGAGAACACACACTCAAACTGAGCCATATAATTGAATGCATCTAGAAATAATAATACTAGATCACTGTGAGAACACACACTCAAACTGAGCCATATAATTGAATGCATCTTGAAGTAGTCCTGATCACTAAGTCGCTTGACTTATTCAGAAAGGCATCTATGTGTTGATGACTAAAACTTGGTCTGAAAAAGCAAGTTCGTGTTTTGTGCTATCAAACTGAAACAAATGCAATTTGTTCCAATCCATGGCATACAATAATCTAATTTATTAATTCCTTATCATTAGCTTTCAATGCAGTGATACAATAAATCATCAAATCTATGGAAGTTGGATAAAAAAGACTAGGTTGTAAATGCTTACTTTTTTGGCTGATCTTGAAGAAACATAGTGCAGCTGATCGCTGAAGTCCAGTGTTATCAGAGCGTGCGAGGACACGCAAGGCTAGAATGTGATCGTCTTGCAAAACTAGGTCATTTGTCCCTACTGGAAGTATAGAGAGTTAATACATATATAGTACAAGTACATTCATTGAAATTTTGTCCACACCTATCACTGTGAGATCACCATAAGTGTACAATGACAAAATATAATTGTGACCTTTGGGACAGAACTGAATTAAGAGTAACATAGTTGCATGACTTTATCTCAAAGGGCATTAGCGTCAGAGTGCAGGAAAGGGGGAAAATTGATCAGAGATCATTGAATTAAAAGATGGAAGAGTACCATGGTTTACTGATGTACCTCGAACAGCTTTACAGATATAAAGCCAAATCAAATGTCTTAAAATATTGTCTTGTGACCATGACCTTGAAGATAGGACAACCAAATGTGGCATGAAATACATATTCTAATGACAATATATATATATATATATATATATATATATATATATATATATATATATATATATATAGTTAAACCTGACTACAGCAGACACAGGAAAAGGAAAGAGTGGCCTTTGTGGACAGGTGACCTCGGAAGTTAGGTTCAGCTCTTGGTTAATGACAAATACATGTACTATGCACCGAATAGCATTTGCATTATTATTAGTAGTAGTGGTATGCTATCAAGATAATTTAAATACACCCCCATCAAATCAATAAAACTCAATACAACTGTGTATATGCACTCATTTATACAACTCTCTCTCTCTCTCTCACACACACACACACACATGCAAACACTTTAATCTCATTATCAGTAGAACTGCATCTAAATAAAGTTACTAATTGACAGCTTACCTGCGATCGTCAAACACAGGACTGACTTTTTGTTAGGCCAGCTGATATAATTAGGCATGAAAACAAGTGTTCACACTTCAAACAACTGATGGAATAAGCAGTTGCTTAAACTCACTGAGTTCAAAAGACAGTCTGCTTTTGTAAGAGACCTTAGATGATTAGGGAATTAAAAGAAGCTTCCTGTGGCTATTGTTAATAGCATATAAACCATAAGTGATATCACAAGTGCGGTGTACATGTATCTCTACACTGGAGATTTTTTTTTTCATCGGATATAGCTTTAATTCAAAATCTTAAAATAACAATTGAAGGATTCATCCTATTAATAGGGAAAAACAATTTTGTGTGATTGTACATAATCTCTTGCACTCAAGATTAACATTGTTCTCAAAATCGGTCATAATATCTCATTTACGCTTAATAATCCCTTGGATCCGAGTTCACCCAACTCCCATTTCTGCAGCAACTACACTACTTTTTCCACTATCCAGCAAACGAATTACTTCGATTCTCTCATGTAAGGGCAAAAACCGCCTTGCTTTTGAAGCCGACATGTTGACACCTTTGAATTTGACTGACAGCATGACTGGAGTATGGTTCGTACAATCGAGATATGAAATGCTTAAACATCGATTCACATGATATACCTTTATCTAAACAATGCCTTGCTCATCAACCAAAAGAAGTGTTTAATTTGCATACTTGGAGCGGTCACTGCGGATACCATTAAATACAGGGCATATAGGAAATTTGCCGGGGAGGAAATTAGAATGACCATTGTGACCGGGTGACCCTGCTAATCACAGGTGAACATCGGGACAGGTTATATATATATAGTCAAACCTCTTAAAACCTTTCCTCAGCGGTCACCTGTTCACAATGGCCATTCAAATCCCCCCTAAAAATTTCCTATATAAATGTCCTTTATGTAACAGTCACCTGCCTTCCGCGGTCAGTGGCCAGGTGTTTCCAAACCAAACAATGGTTTCTCTCTGCCTTAAGCAGTCACTAGAGTATATCTACATTGACAGTTCAGTCTATACAAACTGAATTTTTGCTTCATGCGGAAAGCATTGTTTAGATAAAGGAATTATCATGTGAATCAATGTGCAAACATTTCTTATCTTGCTTGTACTCATAACTCCAATCACTCTGACAGTGTACAAAGGTGTCATACATGTCAAATTCGAAAGCAAGGCAGTTTTTATCATTTGGGTAGATGATCGAAGCAATTCGTTTCCTAGATGGTGGAAACAGTAGTTGTGTTATCACAGCAGAAATGGAAGTCAGCTTTTGTGCCAGTGTGACAGGTATAGTTAGATATCTTCATCTAATTGCCTGTAAGAAAAATGTTCATCTTTGAGAAGAGATACGAGATACATCCCTTTTCATTTTTCATTAGGATCAAGGGTCATTCAATATTCAAAACGTGTCTGTAAAGGCAAGTGAAGTTTTGGTTTATGGGACACGACGATTAGCCATTTACTGCTACTTTTGATTTTCTGTTCATCACAGGCTTCTCACATAAGCCGACTGTCTTTTGATCTCGGCGAGCTGAGCAACTGAATAATCCAGGTATTGTTTTTATAGCATGAACAAACTAAGATCGGTGTATATTTTTAAGTTGGTGATTTATAGGATGGATTAAAGTGAACAGGATACAGTAATCTTGTGAGGAACATAAATCTGGGAGAGAACAACATATACCCGTCATTATGATTTTGTTGTACAGTGCACATAAAACAATCTTAATAATAATAATAATAATAATAATAATAACGATAACAATATTCAGTGCATGACATTTGTTCAAAAAACAATATTAAAAGGTGAACCTGTGTACAGCAGTTACTTGTGTGCAATGGCCAGTGGCCACTAGTGAAGGGTTTGTATATGTACTAAGTTTTATCCATTTATCTTAAAAAGATCTTAATCCATGGAAAAGGGTAAAAATGACCGAAACCTAAGAAACTGACCAGTGACTTTGAAGATAGTGCCCCTAATGAGTTATGTCATATAATGATATATACATATACTAAGTTTTGTCCCTTAATCTCCAAGAATTTGAAAGTTAGAGCAGAAAAGATAGTGTGACTGAAAACAAGATAATGAGCTGTGACCTTGACCTTAAAGATAGGGTCCCCAATGTGGTATGTGGGTACATGACAAACCTTCTAGTGATGAAGTATAAGTATACCAAGTTTCATCCCTTCAGCTCAAATGGCTCTCTAAGATTAGAGAGCAGAAAAAGGAATGACCAGGGCCTGAAATATAGGTGGTTCGCTAGCCTGACACTAGTAAATTTTACATCGGACTAGTAGTTTTCATAATATCAATAGTCCAATTGCTAGTAAAGTTTCAGTTGTAGCCAATCATTGATTTGTGGTAAAGACTAGTGAAGATTCAGCAGGACTAGAAAATTTATCAATCAACTAGTCCTTCTGGCTATAAAGAAATTTTTGTTAAATTCTAGACCTGAACAGGGATGGAAAACCTGAAATACAGAAGTGATCTTGATGCTGACTTTGAAGAAAGGACTCTCACAAAATCTAGCGAGGATATACAGATATACCAAGTTATATTCCTTAAACTCTAAATGCTCTAAAGGTGCAGCACAGAAAAGAAAATGTGACGGAAAACTTGAAATACTTAGCCATGACCTTGACCCATAAAAAGGAATCCCATTGCGATACACAACACACCTAATACTGATGTATAACTATATCTGCAATGTTTACATGTTTAAAAGGCTTAGTTTAGTTTACTGCCTGTAAAATAAATTGCTTATGTAGCATGAATAATTACTTAGTTCATGTACATATGCATGTATACAAACATGCCAACCAAATTTCATGCATCTACATCAAGCATTTTTGGTGCAGTCAAGTTAACAAGTTTCCCCAGATGGATAGATAGACTGATGGACAGAAACAAATCAAGATGTATGTGCTGCAAGCAATGGCAGCATAAAAACTACATGTAATGCAGACCAGAAAATAAATAAAAAAAACTTTAATCATTGCTATAATGGCATGAAAATGTAATCAGGACATACATACATATATATACACATACACATACACACTATTTGTCAACTGGCTATCTCTAGTGGTTTTTGCATAATCAGGCTAAGAAGATTTTTGAACCAAAACAAAATGATGTCACAAATGATCAAAAGTGTAAAAAAATTGAAATTTTCTGTAATGGCCTAAAATTATAAACAGGTCATCTACATATGAATACACCTCCTTCATCTTCTTTGAATCTCTCAGGTGGTTTTTGCTTACTCATTTTTGTCAAAAAACAAGTTTTTATCCAGAAAGTTCGAAAATGTGTAAAACAACTGAACAATTTAAGTAATGGCTTGAAAATCTAAAAGGTCATTTACATATGGACACAAAGATGCTGTCAAAATTTCCTCATCTATATTGAGTGGTTTCTGTGGAACCTTTTTAACAAGCTTCTTGGGATGAATGAATGGAAGAAGGGATGTATACATGGAAAAATGAACATGGATTATAAATCGAGATGCCTTCCACCCCTATGCAAGCAATGGAGGCATAAAAAAGCACAAACACATAATAGTGGTAATTCCACCAACAGTCATTTGTGGACAGAATAGAAAAGAAGCAGTTGTTTCCCTTTCCCATAGTGTGCAGTATATTGTACCCACTAAATCACTGCACGCTAACTTATTCAATTTAATACCAGAATATTTATTATAGGTATCCCTTCACACAATAAATACCATGCTGAATAAAACTTAAAAGTTCAAAGTGAATTGCCAATATCTATCCAGGTATACATAATAAATAATAATAGATAATGGGGGATTCGAGTTGATGATTTTTATAACTTGGGCTCGAATTTATAGGATTGGTTTCGTAGCTATGAGGAGAAGTAGGTTTCAGAACTTACTAATCTGCAGGTGTTATTACTAGTACCTAAAAGATGATCTTTGCTAAAATTTCAACTATAAAAAAAACTGATTCTTGTCAATCTGTTACAACTAGTGATTCTTTGAAGCAAGAACAACATTCACTTTCATGACAGGAACTTATGAAATGCTTTTTAATTCATTTACAAAATATTCTGAGAACAGTCAAATAAGAATGGCTATCAAATTTCTAGATACCCGGAGAACTACCAAAATTAAAAATGTACAAAACTTGTATTAAATTTAAAAGACCCAGTCTAGCAGACTAATGTTAACTTTTAGCCCTGCATTATACACTAGATACATATACAAAAATCTTTCTAAACTTAATAGTTTTACTAGCCTATTTAACTCAATATTTGTGGATTTCATGTTTGCTAATAATCCTTTTGTGAAACCTACAGAATACTTTCTCTAATCAACAAATTTAAGTAGTCATGAAACTGTAATTGTTCTTAAAACCATCACAAATGTTTAGCAGAAGCCAACTGTTTCAACTGTATAATGGAAACCACAGCAAATGTTTAGTAGAAACCCTGTTTCAACTGTATGTGTCTATCCATCATCACCTGCATTAGTGTGTATGCATCACCACTGTTTTGCCTGCATCAGTGTAAACACCACTTTTCCACCTGCAACCAAGTTATGTATCACTACATTTCACCTGCAATTGTATGTACGTATCATCATTGTTACACCTGTATGTATGTGTAAGGATCACCACTTTTTCGCCTGCATCTATGTGTATATATCACCATGGTTTCACCTGAATCTTTGTGTACGTATCAGCACTGTTACACCTGCATTCGTATGCAGATATCACCATGGCTTTACCTGCATCTATGCATATGTAATGTTATCACCACTGTTTCACCTGCAACTATGTGTACATACTGCCATTGTTTCATCAGCAGCTATCGTCACTGTTTAGCCTGCACTTGTGTGTACATATCACCACTGTTTCACCTGCATCTATTTGTATACATGTACCACCACTGTTACACCTGCATCTGTGTGTACATATCACTATGGTTTCAAATGCATCTATGTGTACATATCATCACTGTATCTGAGTTGCAAAAATGTTATCAATGTTGATAATGATACTGCCAGTTGAAATGTGACGCCCATGCATCAACATGTTAATGAGGGTGAGAAGAAGAAAAAAAATGATATCCACAAAATTAAAATCAATTTAAATTATTTTAGTTTCTTAGGCTACATAGGCCTCAAATGGGTAAAGGGCTGTTTCTCCTTTTGGGACCATACAGGATTAAGCCCATTTAAGTTCTAAATATATCCTTAATGTCTTTTCAGGGCCACTGTTGGTCAGACAAGTGGAAAAACTACTTCGGATAAAATATTAAAGTAACTGATTTTCAAGCAGAATCTTAAATGAACTGATCTCTACTCAGTTTCATTTCAAATGGAAAGAATACTTGTATGCCGAATTACATTGCAACAGTCAAAAATGCTTCTGAAATATTTTTTTTTTGTTTTGTTTTCTAAAGCAAATTAATACCCACCAATGTAAGTAAAATCAGATTAGAGCAAATACTGATATAAGCACTCTGTAAAAACCAATTTTCAATTTAACAAAGATGGTAACAGAAAAATGGCATGTGACTGAAGACTGTGCACGACTCTTGGAATGAAAAAAAATTTGGTATGCATTAGACTGCATTTGACTGATTACCAATGATTTGGTCAAATGTAATAAAGTGCGTCTGTCATTGGTTGAATGCAGAACAGCATGTCAAGTCCTTGGTCATTGTACCATATGTCTGTTACTGTCTCAATCGAATACAAAAATCGCAAATTGGTATTTACTCAGTGGAAATGCATTATGCTTACCATTTTCTAAGTACAACAGCAAATTCTCCACTGCCTGAAATTTGGAGTCCAATAAAACATGTGTAGAACTCTCACTTTCTACAGGACTTTGGTTGCCAGGGTAACATCCACACAATAGAAAACGCAAAAAACAGTCCAACACCCTTTTGAGTTGGGTCAGTAATTTCGCAGTTTTTGTTTCCATCTGCTTCACAGCTATCACTTCCTGCAAATACAAACAGAATGAAAGGTTCATACTGAATACAAAATTAAACGCTTTTACGCAGCTTTATCTAAAACATACAATGTAAAATTGCATTTGATACAGTAGCATAAATTACATTTTAATTCATTTCAAACAACCAAGGTCCTTTATTTATCGTCAGACAAGCTTACTCATGATTGTCAACAACATGGAAAAAAAATGGTGCTGTCCAAATGAGTATTGGACATGCCAACTATTCAGTCAAGCAACTTTTTTGCCCCCCAAATATTGTATTTTTCACAAAGTTCACACGAGTATTACATCCATAATATTAAATATCCATGAATTAAATACTGATATAGGCGTACCAATTCAAAATTATTAGTCATGAAAAAATATACAGCAAGCGTTGGTAACTTGTTTTATTGCCATAAATCACACTGTGGACAATTCTGCAATACTGCAAGTTTCATATTAACAAAATTTCTGGATTATGATCCAGGATTCTCATCTTCCAGAATTCAACAATCCCCTGCCATTTTCAGAGAGTCCCAAGTTAAATCTAGAAAGTCCCAAGTTCAATCTAGAGAGTCCCAAACTCTGCTGATGCCTTCTTGTAAACTTGTTTATTTTTTTTAAATTTGATTTACTAATTATAAATTTATGATAGATACACACACACACACACAAACTAAATAGATACTGTACCCTTGATATTTGAAGAAATCTAATGCTTATCAAATATTTTTAATGGTTATATACATATAAAAAATAGTTCTTGTTTATTGAATGCAGCTTTTTATATCGCATTCCTGTGGCTTGTAATTGATTTCCATCCATGTTAAGTCAATCCCTGCTTAATCGTATCTGATTAGACAGTTTTGAGCCTGAACTTAAGTTTCTTGATCAAAAAGTTGAGAATAAGGGGTCTGAATTACTTTAAAAAACAAGTTGCATGAGAATAGGGTGCCAGAAATACTTTTAAAGAAGAAGTTACATGAGAATACGGGGTCTATAGTACTTTAAAAACAAGTTACATGAGAATACGGGGCCTGAAGTACTTTAAAAACAAGTTGCATGAGAATACGAGGCCTGAAGTACTTAAAAAAACAAACTGCATGAGAAAGAAAAAAACACCCCACACCCATAATTCATGGAAAAGCAATGACATAACTAATGATATTAAAGAAAATTGTATCACCAAGAAAATCCTCTAGTTCTGTTAACATAAGTACTCAGAATACATGACACTATGCAAATGATGTCCCCATCTTGCATGTGTTCTCACAAGACATCTCACATTACAATCACACCATACTGCCCTTAGGACCGTCAACTGACCATTAAAGGGATATCTCAGCTAGTTCATTTAGGTGGGAATTAAGTGCGTCTTGATGAATGTTTTTTTATGCTATCCTAATACTACACTCATGTTCAAAATGGGTACAGCTCGAGAAATCGAGGCACATCATGGAAACACACAGACAAGAAGAAAAAAAGCATTCTCTGAAAATATCACGTTTATATGACACGGGAGATTGGATACTTCATATATTACCCTCACCACTTCATCATTTAGATTTTAATTGTTTGATTCTAGTATCGCTGGTCGATAATGAACATTTTAACATCTGTGAATTATTCATCATACAACCTTTTCTATGGCGCTAAATAGCCTCAGTGCTGGTGCGCCGTTAAACCACAATCAATCAATCAATCATACATTCTCCTGCATGTTGTAAGAGGTGACTAATGGGGGCAGGAAATGTGGTGACTCAGTCGTTACTATGCCAGACTTGGAACTGAAAAGCTGAGGGTTCAAATCATACCACTGAATCAGCAGATCAGCATGGATCGGCTACAGTGGTGTGTCCTTGGGCATGGATCGGCTACAGTGGTGTGTCCTTGGGCATGGATCGGCTACAGTGGTGTGTCCTTGGGCATGGATCGGCTACAGTGGTGTGTCCTTGGGCATGGATCGGCCACCATGGTGTGTCCTTGGGCATGGATCGGCTACAGTGGTGTGTCCTTGGGCATGGATCGGCTACAGTGGTGTGTCCTTGGGCATGGATCGGCTACAGTGGTGTGTCCTTGGGCATGGATCGGCTACAGTGGTGTGTCCTTGGGCATGGATCGGCTACCATGGTGTGTCCTTGGGCATGGATCGGCTACAGTGGTGTGTCCTTGGGCATGGATTGGCTACCATGGTGTGTCCTTGGGCAAGACACTTTACTCCAGTTGCCTCAGCACTGAATGACCTACTTGTGCTACTGTACTGTAAAACACCAAGATCTCCCTCAGTATATGGCTCCTTTACTTATAACACAGGTCACTTTTATGGCTCCCCATGAACAGCATTATCAACAGTGAACACTGTGCGTATCATCAGATCGGGGTGTATAATGTATGCTTTCAACTGAACAGCATAGATGCTAAACTACTGGCACTAGAGCTTAAACGAAAAACCAATTATTCGAATCAGAATGAATATTCGAATAGAAAGTCTTTATTAGAATATTTGTTTGTTTACCTAGTATGCAGCAACACCCAAACAATATAAATATCAAGGTGGATGTCTTACATTGTAGGACTAGCGACACCTAAATCCCAACTCAGCAGTGGACCATGCTGACCATGGGTTCACCACAGTTCTTTTTGGCAGAAATTTGTGAAACAAATTAGAAAAAATGTATACTTTAAATCTGCTAACATCATTTAAAAACCCAGCTTACAAAACCAATCGAGTTATCAAATGTGTACATAATTGTCTTCACATTTTTGCACTCTGGTCAGGTTACATTAAGAGATGATCTGTGTGATTTTCTTTGTGAATAGATCACAGCCTGCAGAATTTGTCAAGATATCTGGTTTTAACTCAACAAGCAATTTAGAGTTACTGCCCTTTATACCTTTAGTTATCTTCAACTGTACACAAGCATTTTTGTCATACTATGTTTTAAGACAAACAGAAAAAATTACACCTACACTTATTTTATTACTCTGAAGAAAAAAAAAAATACACAAGACCTCTGAAAAAAAAATACTCAATACTTCTGAAACTTTCATTTAATAAGATTTGGATGACTGAACTACTTTCTTTTCCCATTTATGAAATATACCTGCACTTATGTATGTTATTCAAACCTGTATTGCCATATTTAGGCTATTACATTTTCTCTCTCTCGCTCTCTCGCTCTCTCACTCTCTCCATGAGGATGAACTGATCTTTTTATAATTAGTTTCCCACATTAATCATGCAAATTACCAATGATTGAAATTGCATGACCTGTTGATATTTAATATTCTGTGATACCCATCAAGGATATCGTATGCTTGTCACTCTATGACAAACGTTATACATTTATTGGGAAAAAAACTTCAAAATAGTAATGAAACCATTTAAGTATCAATTTTAACTCTCGTCACATTCATAATCATGTCTGAAAAGGATGGAGAAATCGGGGATACACCAATGTTGACTGCAAACTGAAATAAAGTGATAATCGAAATTTGGGTGCAGCCTCTGTTGCCGATCAAGGGGTGCAAGGGACAGTTTATGCACAAATTTGATGCCGCATCAACCTGCCCAATATAAACATTCATAAGAAAAAAAAAAAAAATACACCAGTAAGGTCAAAAAGGTCCATATTTTTGGATAGCTATAATTAAAACAAAACATAAGAATTGCATTCTCTTGACCCGACAAGTCACTGGAAGCTCATAGCAAAAGAAGCTTTTGCACCCCAGCCCCAAATTCATACATACATGTTTCTCGTCTGAAGCTCAGTTTCGACACAAAGTGATGCTCACGGTGCAAATGCAAGTCCTTTCCCTCAGAGATAATTTCGAAAAACGTTGTGAACTAAACAGGTTGATGCAATTAAAAGTGTTGCCCGTCTAGGCCGTTTTTGAGATATTCTAAACTTTACATGCCTTGAACCCACGAGTCTAGCGCTATGGTGGCTAGCTCTGCTTCCTTGCCGACCATTGGTATTTTATTGTCTAGATTCTGTGAAGTAACTTTGGGACGCGTACATGCCTCACGCGAAAATGTGTAATAGATCCGACCTAAGTATCTGTATCTTTGGGAATGCTGGACTTGATTAATTCAACAATTTCAAGATTATTTACCTGACAAACATTTGTGTGTGCAAGCAGACTTGATAGACACAATGTTGATTCTGTGGTTCTGTCCAAAAATCAGTGAAGTGTGACCTTCAGCACTCGCAGTAATTAGTGTATATACCTAGTGATTCATTAGCAGTTGTGCCGCAAACGTCGTTAATTCCAAAATCAATCAAGCAAGCTGTTGTGCTTCAAGCAATGGTTATAGCATTTTACAGTCGTGTTTTTCTTTGGGATTAAGCATGCAGTGATAAAATGAGACATGCTTTCACGTGGATTAAAATTTTTAAAGAATAGATTTTAATAAGTACTAAATCTCATTTTTGTTTAGAAGTATCATTTATTATTCTTTCTTTCATTTTTAGTAATGCTAATGTCTGAATACCTTTGACCTAAAAAAAAATGAAAAAAATACTTGTAGTGACCGACCAATCAGATGGCTCTTTCTTGATTTCTCTTTCTACTGTGACAATAAAGTTTAGAAATAAACAGTATAAAAATAAAGAGGAAATCTTAACATGCGCAATGGTGAAACTTTGATCAAAATCTGTGAAATAGCTTTGCAGTTTTGAGCATTTAGGTTTTTAAGGGGGATAACTCATCACAGACTTGGAACCTTTCTCCTGTTTTTGATGACATCACAGATGAGGAATACCAATTAAATATAATGAACATTTTCTTGAACACAACATCATATCCTTTCTTTTTCTTTTAGTTACAAGAAAATACATATAAATGATGTTCATCTTCAGATATATACATATGTAAATGAAAAAGAATATATATTGAAATAACTGACAAAAATCGAAGTTTACATTTAGTTTCGATAAAAGGTGAATTTCAGGTTGGTGGAAAAATGAACAAGAAAAATCTCCAATTTCAAAATGTTTTAGTTAGCACACCATCTCAAACACTTATAGTGATATACGAACAAGGCCAATCCGATATAATCGTGAGATTTGAAGACATTTACATTTTATTTAAATATTTCAAATGTCATTTTTCAGTGCTGCTAAAATTATTTTAAAAACTACATGAATGTGTAATGTGTAGTACCATCTTCATTATCTTTACATAAAAATTGCAACAAAATTACCTTTGACTTGACTTGTATAATAAGAAATCTTTTTTTTTTTTTTAATCATTTTTTTTACATCTTCTGTGAGATCATCAAAACTCCTGAATATTAATGAGATAATGAATGAATGGAACTTTGAACAATTTGATTACTACATATATATTTGTCATTCCACTACGATTTTTAGTAGAAAGAAAAATGGCTAAATACTCTGACTCAATGACCTTCTAAGCACACACACACACTGAGATCATCCTGGATCAGCTACCGTTATATGTTCTTGGGCAAAGCAATTAATATACTTGCTCCACCACGATATAATCTTAAGTGTTGATTTGCCATAAAAAGACCTTAAACAAAAACAACAAGCTATCATTATCAAACGAGGTCAAAAAGAAAACACTTCGTATTCACACTCGTGGTGAACTGAATAATACATAGGCTAACAACTGACGAATTGCCAAAGTTCATCTATCTATCTACAGCTGTCAGTCAATTGTCATTTATTTCAATTTCCAAATGAGCCCATGGTTAATTGTATCCAGAGCACAAAGCTTGCTCTAATGCGTAATTACACGTAGGCCTATTGTGCAAAACGTGTCCAATTACGAATATGCCTACTGCTCTCTAATGCTAAGAGACCTGGGCAGCTTGCAATGCATAATATACATGTATAAATTCAATTACCATTATAGAACTGGGTCGGGGATTTTTGGCCGTTTAAAGCATAAAGAGAACTGGTACTCTGTATACCTTATACTTTTTAACGTATCGCAGTGAAAGGGTAGTTTTAACTGAGTTTGTAAATTTTCAAAATACAGTAGGAATCTTTGGTGCACTGTTTTGGATAGCAGTTTGGTTATACTTGTTTTAAATTGGGGGGTTATTTTAACAGGTTCGGCTTGGTGACTGGATATCTCGGCCCATAACGGAGTCGTCCCATAACAAAGTCGTCCCCATAACGGAGTCGACCCCTACACTTTTTAGCCCATAACATACTCGGCCCATTACGGAGTCGGCCCATAATTAGATATTTAAAAAAAAATAATATCTATTTGACTGATTCCGTGAATAATTTATTGTTATTGCCGATTTTAACTGAAATAAAAAGTAAGAATATCACTGGTTTTAATTTTTGTTTGTTTTTCGTGAAGTTAATTAAAGTGTACAAATCATACACAGATGCACTAAACATAAAGAAACGTACAAAGATTAAGAGACAAATGAAATGACTGTTGAAAAAAAAACATTACATCAACATTACTATTATATAAATCGTGGACCGAGTACGTAATGGGGCCGAGTACGTAAATGTGCCGAGTACGTTATGGGCCGATTTGGGTGGGCCGAGTTCGTTGTGGGCCGAGAACGTTAGTGTGCCGACTCTGCTATGGGCCGAGTTATCCCGTAATCGTTCGGCTTTGGTTGGCCCTTTTGTTGGATCTGTTGGACCGTTGCAAAGTCCACCCCCACCCCTCTCTCTCTCTCTCTGTTCGTTGATCAGCTTTACTCCCAATCGACCTTTAACTTTAGTTGGCACTACACTTTTGTGATGAGGTGCTGTAAAACACAACTACATATATGCATACCCTTTCTCTGGACCATCGTCGCAAACCATGGGCTAAAGTCCGTGAAAAATGAGCGTAGCGGATTTTTGCTTGTGGCACGAGATAATGTATCTAGACCTATGATGGTAAATATGACAGGCAAACCGTCCAAGAGAGAGAGAATATTATGACCATTAGCAATTGTAAGTAAAGCATAATGTACTTTATCTACTGTAAATAACTTCCAATGTTTGCACTTCGTGGTTAAATCATAAGCGACTCTTATTTATTTAATCAATATGAATGAAAATAGCTCAAAAAAGACGCAAATTATCAATTTCCAATAAGTTACAATGGCTGCAGAACTACATTTTGTTGTGAACACACTGGGAAGGAATGTCAAGAGTTCACTTCTTCCCTCAGTACACAGTTTCCTGTAATCAATCTTAACTTCGCTGGAAACGTAAGGATGTGTATTTGTGTGTGTGTGTGTGTGTGTGGTGTAAATAAAATATATGTATCGCTGTACACATTTTTCACTAAAAGGAAACTCGGCAATCCTGGTTTCTTTCTAAAGAAAAAATTATACGTCTCGTGGTATATATATATATATATATATATATATATATATATATATATATATATATATATATATATATATATATATATATATATATATATATATATATATTCTTCGGAGAATTATAAAATGTGAATCAGACGACGGCAGCTTGATCAATAATGCAAATCCTTTGTTCTCCAGCATTGATTTTTACACTACATTCGCTCATTAGTTCTACACTGTTATAGTCGACATAAGTAATCGATTGCATAAAGGAATGAACTTTGCATCTCAGACTAGTGAATGTAACAATATGTTTGATATCAGTAACATAACATACCTTCTTGTCTGGGCCCTGTTCATGTTCCATCTTCGTTAGATTGTATTCTCACTGAAGCTCTGGTCTCCAAGTGTATGTGTGGATACTGTTATGATCTTTATAAAGAAACAGCGATCAAACTTGCCACCAATCAAAATAGGGTTTATATTATAATGACCAATTACTTTCGTCGTTACAAATCGACACATATGACGTCAGTCTAAATAATTAATCCTCAAAATGATGACCGGTGGACATATCAATTGGTCAAGTCGTTGTAATAGTACTGTCTTATTTATTTATATATTTTCTATAAGTTTGTCTTTAGATATGAATCCCTTGATTCATTGCATTTTATTCCTTCATTAAAATCCCCAATGATTCTTTATTTTGTCTGTCTGTTTTTCGCTTTGTCTGCCCTCTTTTTCAAGCACGTTTACATACAACGGTTTGCACATTTGAGTCCCAATTCTGAGAGAAAAAAAAATGTAATTTATCATCTAACAACCTTGTTATTTCGTAAACTTTGAGCTATGTTACTTTTAACAGATACCCAAATAACAGACCTATGTCGGGTCAAGGTTGGCATTTGAGTCTGCTAAGTTGCCCATAGTTGGCAATTTGTGGCAAATCTGAAGGTCATTTTCATAACGTTAGCCAAATGTCGGCTGTGTGTCGTAAAGTACATTCAAGTGTGTATGATTCAGAAACCTTAAATTTATGTAAATTCCGAAACCTAATATATTTTACACTAAATGATTTCAAATAAATAACTTAGGTTGTCATTACAAGTCTTGTAGTATGTTCTGGTCAGTGAAGAACTTTTATATCCGTGGTTCTGAAGGCTAGTCAGGTGCTTGTAATTCCTTTCCTACAGTGTAAGGTCCATGCTTTCTTGTAGGCATAATTCCTCTCCAAGAGCAGTCAAGATATCCTGAACTAGAACGAAATATATACATCAAGTAAGTTTTCTTTATTTTCACCCTAAAAGAAGTTTTAAACAATGTATTTCCCTTCAAATAAAAAGAAAAGTACAAACCTACTTTTGCTCTCGCAATTGAAACTTTATTATTTGGCAACCCAATGTTCTCTACAGAAAATAACACGCAAATATTTTTGTCTGTGCAAAATTTAGTTAGACTGGTTAAAAAATGTGAGTGATCGATACAGCTCACGAACTTTTGAATCATCTTTGGGGGTTTTTCGTTTTGTTCTTTGTTTCTTTTTTTTTGGGGGGGGGAGGGGGGTCTTTTTTCCGGTAACATATGTTATTATCGAAAGTTATTGTTTCTACTTTTCCTTTGTAACCACTTCTACCAGCATCCAGATTTATGATCTTATATTTTTTTCGCTTTTGGGAGACAGCGCTCTAATAATCGCATGCGTTCTACTGAATCCCAAAAAGTCTATGTTTGTACTTGCATTTGACAAAGTTTCTGAAATATAGTTGGAACAAAAGAAAAGTACAGGACTGGACGCATTTTTTAAAAGGTTACGATGGAGTGGATGGATCTATGCCAAAATATGCACCTTTTGCAAACAAAGACGGAGCTAATGAAACATTATAGGACGTAGTGCTACACTTTTTTAAAAACTAATTCAAAGAGAAAAAAAATTAAATTAAAAAATAGGAATTGAATAGAGAAAAGAATGAATGAAAATGAAAGTAGTTGAACGCTTACATATGAAGGAAGAAATAATGAATGAATAAATCTAGATGAATTGAAAATCTAAGTTTCAATAATAATTGATGATAAAGAGACTGATAATAGTTATAAATTTTGAACTTTATCCAAACCGTCTGAATTCTAGAAATGTCTCAGTGAGTTCATTATTTATTTCAATTTTTTTTGTTGATACTGAATTATTACTTTTTATCCTTTTTTTCTGTTTTAAAAAATTCACGCTATGTTATAATTTTGGGTAAATTATATTATTTTTTTGAACAAAAAGTGGTTTAATTTCCACAATTCCGGGTACTAAAGTCTACAATCAGTTCTTTATGTAATTTATGTACATACTACTATAATGCCATCGATTTAAAAACCGATAAGAACTTCGCCATATAAATAAGTTCAATTGTTACCTTGCTATTAATGCAGATTTAGCTTTCCTAACAAAGAGGAAAACAAATAAACCCGGAAACCAAGAACGCCAACCATCTGGGAAATGTGGTCTCTTTGTACGGTACATACCTATCAATTGTTTTGCAGTGTAAGATTTTGAATATAATGTTAATTGTACTGCATACAGAAATGTATGGTGTAAAAATAACCTTTTATCTGAGTCCTATGTCACACCTGTCTAGGCTGCCACAAACAAATAAACCCTCAAACCATGGCGTGCTCACCATCTGGAAAAAATGGTGTTTCTTTGTACGGTACATACATTTCCATTGTTTTCATTGTTAGATTTTGAATATAACTTGATTACATTGTATTTCATTGTACCCCATAAAAAGGTGTTTGAGCTAGTTTTCCCACGCAGCAAAAATAAACTTAAATTCACGACATAAAAATTAACTGGAATAATTATCTAACGCAAATTTTGTCTTTTTTGTGATATTATCGATTGTAAATACCATTACAGGTACAGGTAAAAGAAAAAAGTTGGCATATTATATAACTGATATCATTTTAAAGAAAATTTGACGATTTTGTTCCGAAATAAAATAATTATTGGCAACATAATCTGACAGCTACAAGACATAATAGTCAAATAAACTGATCAGAATATAGAGGATTTTTTTTTTAAAGTCAAAACGATAAGACAGAGAGATAATGTATGTCTTTGATCCAATTAAAGGATATGACAACGACAACACAATGTATTACTAAATAGCTAAATAAAATGTTATCATTCAAATTTTGCGTGGTCCGTCCGTCTGTCTGCGTCTGTCTCAGTCTGTCTGTCCTGTCATCTAACCATCCTCGGGGTGCAGCTGGGGGCGCAATACCTAGACATTAGCGCGAAATAACCGAATCTTTTCCTGCAGTAAATTTTCTTTACAGTTACATGGTTAAAAATAGGACATGGAAACGCTTCAATTGCATGAGCTTCTGTGGGCTTCGTCCCCTAAGGAGATTCCGTCCCACAGACACCTTGCCTTCTTGTTACGACTGCTCCACTGATCCTTTATAATAAGCATATATAAATACTTTCATAAATTTCAATTATTAAAACATTTTGTATTATGATAGAAACGGTGGCTGGAGTTTGGCTTACACATTTACCGATGAACCGATGGCAACTCGTTCTCATTTCACACCAATTAAACTTTAACTTTTTGTTAGATATGTCATACACATAAATAATAACTAAAGGTGTAATATGATAATCAAACATGCTTACTAAATGGAAAAATGACTTCTTTATGTCCATATGAATGTCATATCCAACTTGCTCTAAATTATGTCTTCATACCGAGAGCAAAACTGAACAAATGTTTTTCCTCTTCTACTTTCTTTACACTACAGGCATAATATCTAGCATCCTTTCGGATAACCGGTAATTGGTTACGGTTAATGTCAATTTGCAAAGAATCAGCATTAATTCTAAACTGGGTATTTTATTTTTATTTTCCAAGAATAATTAAAGATATTGATCAAATTTGAAACTGTACTGGAGTTTGCTATAAACAGATTATTTGTAATTTTTATTTGTACCTTTTTTGCTTTACGTCATGCATCAGTTTATTTTCTGAGAATGTACTCGAATTTTCAAAAACTTTTTTTAATCTTAAATATTTTAATATATTTTGAATGCCTTGAACCATAAGGAAGTGTCACTGTTCGTGTTTTCTTGTAAATAATTGTATCCAAATGAATGGGGGTGGGGTGGGGGTGGAGGGGGAAGTTATAACAGATGTAATCAGCATTTCAGTGATGCATATGTGTGGGGGATATTCCCCCAACTCGACTCAGGGCAGTGATTGTAGTTTATCTTGTGAAGTTTAGAAGATGCAATACTCCAATTTCACAACCATAATTTGTAATAGGCTGAATATTAGAGTTCATAAGTTTAACCCCAACCATAGCATTTATGACTACTGTAGCTAGTTTCTGCTTCATCACAGATATTAATATTCTTATCAAAATGAGAAACACGACCAAGTTTACCAGAACTTTTAATAATTACACCAAGATATTTTTATTCTCTGCTAACCTCAATGCATTTATTTTTTATTGTAAGTTGCTCGGGTTAGTGAAGAAATTTGATATCCGTGGTTTTGAAGGCTAGTCAGGTGCTTGTAAATTCCTTTTCTCGCAGCAAAAGGGTTTCTGTGCTCAATTACTTTCCAGGAACAGAGAAGATATCCTGTACTAGCGTGACATGTATACGTAACATTCATTTTTATTTTGCATTTGCATTTGCGCCCTATCTAAAGTTTTAAATAATGTCTTTCATAGTTTAGTCTCCCTTCAAATACAACAAAAAAGTACGGGACACTTTGTTCAAAATGGTTCCAATGGAGGGGCTCGATCTATGCCAAGATATCCACCTTTTCAAAACAAAGTTAGATCTTATGAAACTTGATAGGACGTAGTGCTATAATTTGTACACTAATTCAAAGTGAACAAATTTTAAATACATTTTTTTAAACAAAATTAAAACACGTGCATGTTGCATGTAAACTTAATGATTGAATTAAAAGGTTCATGAACGAATGAATGGAGGAATTAATGAAAACGAAGAGGAATGAATTAATTAAAACGAAGAGGAATGGATGAAAATTAATGGAGAAATGAATGAAAGAAAATTAATTTACTTGAATGATTACATATGAAGGAAGAAAGGAAGAAATAATGAATGAATAAATCTCGAAACATTTAAAATATTAGTTTTAATAATACTTGCTGAAAAAATGCTGAACTTTTATCCAAACCATCTGATATCTAAATATCAAATGTCTCAGGGAGTTCATTACTTATCTTTGAATATTTTACTGGCAGTCAACTATTTCTTTTTATTCTTTTTTCTGTCATTCAAATTTCAAGCTATGTCATTATTTTGGGTAAATTATAATTTATTTTAGAAGAAAAAGTAGTGTAATGTCAACAATTCCGGAACTAAAGTCTACAAACGATTCGTTAAGTAATTTATGTACATACTACCATAATGCTATCCATTTCAAAAAGAAAATAATTCGCCATATAAATAAGTTCCATTGTTACCTTGTTATTAATGCAGATTTAGCTTAAGTGCACGTATCTAATTGTTTTCGTAACAAAGAGGAAAACAAATAACGCGCCAAACATCTGGACAATGTGGTCTCTTTGTACGGTATGGTATCAATTTGTTTGCATTGTTAGATGTTGAATATAATGTTGATTGCACAGAATATGGTGTTAAAATAAACTTTTATCTGAGTTCTTTATAAAACCTGTCTAGGCTGCCTCACACAATAAAGATTGGTATTATTTTTGGAAACATTATGAACTCTATGTACACAAAATTCATATCTGAATATATATTGGTTTAAATAAAGAAATTTTAAACTTATAAGATTTTCATTACTAAACATGTGGCTGACACATAATTGATTGTTAGGGACAGCCCGAATTAAGCTAACTGGGCAAAATGTGATCATGTCCGTTCATGGCGTTGTAGTACTTCCGTTCCGCTTCGCGTTTCCCGTGCTGAGTCCGTGCAGCCTGCCACTCCAGACTTACAATTGAGAAGCATGCCTTGCATGCAGTAATGCTTTGCACAACTTAATCCCCATCTGGGGTGTTTACTCGTATACGTCCTAATGACCGAACATTAGGATCGAGAAGTGTGAATTCTACTCACAGATCGCTCACGAAAATTGTCTGAACATGGCCCGAACCAAGCAAATTGCACGTAAATCCACCGGGCCATACAACAAAATACATATAATACTAAATGCAAGACCCTTGACAAAAAAAGAAACACGCTAATAAACAACATCAGAACGCTATATATATACAACGAGAAACAACTTTTATACACAAATAACATCGATAATAAAACACTATATAACCAAACTGTAGATTTCATAGTAAACATAATGCTTCGCTGTGGCAGAATAACCCCAGTGAACCATAGAATCCACAACATAAATATATGCTAAACTTTGTACAAAAGACACAAAACTGATTAGCTTTAATTTTAGATTTCTCCATAGAAACATTGCCACAAACCAGTTTCTAAAAAAGCTTAATTTAAGTGATAATGATAAATGTACCTTTTGTAATGAGGGAATAGAACAAATTGAGCACTTATTTTATGACTGTCCAGTTACTGAACACTTTTGGAAACTGTTGGTGGAATGGATCCAAACTTATGACCCAAATTTTAGAATTACACGAAAAGACGTCTTTATAGGAAATAACAACTTTGATGATCTTATTAACTTCCTAATTTTGCTTGCAAAATATGTGATATACAGATCACGTTGTGCATCAAAAATTCCAAATCTATCATATTATAAAAATTGTGTTTTATCATACAAAACACTGGAAAAATATGTCGCCAAAGTGAATAACAGAAGTGACGAGTTTAAGAAAAAGTGGATCCTATCATCAACTTTTGGTACATGATTTTTTTTTTTTTTTTTTTTTTTTTTTAAGGCAATTTAAAACATCTTGGGGTTTGTATGCGAGTATGACTTTGTGTACAATAATTGTGAATGTAAGTGTCTGTGTGTGCATGTGTGTGTGTGTTGTGTAGGGAACACATGTAAAAGATAAGGACGCAAAATAATTTAAGATAATGCCCCATACACCAGGTCAGGTGGTGATGTAGGGGAATATGTAAAATCCTGACACCTTGTGTTCAATAAAAAAAAAAAAAAAAAAAAAAAAAAACAACATAAATATAATAGGGTATACCAACAAATTTCTCACATAACTTTTAACTTGAGAATTACACCATACTCGCCGAAATTTTTTTTTTTCTTTTTTTTTCTATATACTACATATATATATATATATATAGACAGGTACATGTGTACATGTAATATTACCACTAAATTTAACATTGACACGGACGGATGGTGGCTCCCCGCCCAGGAATGCCAACTACAACCACTGTGGGAGATGAGTTCCAGTATGCCCCCACTAAAGGGAGGTACGTCGTAAAGCCGGCCTGGAGCTCACTCACCCACATGTTGGAAAGGCAAACAGAGCGGAGAGTCTCTTGCTATCCTATCTCAATTTAAATTTATAAGACACTTGGTCAGACAGAAAAGGAAAATTATATTGGAAGAAAGTCCTAAACTTTTGATAAAGAAGCCACCACACCCTAGTCTTGACTTCTTAGAAGTCCGAGTATAACCGCTGAGTGGGAGACGGGCTAGTAAAACCCACTCGCACTCATGTTAGAAAGGAAACTCACAAAAACATAAACCGTGTCTAAGATAACAATATCTATCAAATGTACACACATGCAAAATGTAAATACACGGTTCATAAACAGAGACACTTCAACTTTCCAATAGCAGACGGAGGATGGAGGGGTCCCCACCACCACAGGGACTCCACTTTGGAATTGGGATTGAAGGGATAAATAAAAACTGAAAAACAAACGTGAAGAGGGGTCGGAACTCTGAACAAAAGGAAATGTAACAATGAAAGACTCCCCAACCACACAGGTACAGTAACTCGTAGGTAGGGGAAGTACAGGGTGTAGATACCGCATGGCTATGCTACGAGGCTCACGCGAGGTAGACAGGCCTGCAGAGGAGCCCAAGAAAACCACTATCTGCGATAAATATACATTCAAAACAAGAACAAACAAGGGAAACCAAATACAATACTCTTCTTTACTACTATCCTTCACCTTTCACCTTTATAAACAAAGCAAACTTTAGAATCCAACATCTGTAATCAAATGTAAACAAAATCTTAATATTTACACGATTGAGCAAAAACAAAATCCGCAGTAAATATAAGCATATACATACGGTAAATGTGTATGCGTGCATGTACGCATGTACACGCATGCAGATACAAGAGCATGCACAAGCGCATATGTATCTTTTATAATACCTTTGACTTTAACTTGACCGGAAAGTCCCAAAAAGGGCCAAAAAACACTTCGTTTTCAAAATTATAACATATTCTTTTGATGTGGGCAAGCAAACCTGAAGAAACCACTAGAGGAGAAAGATGCTGCCACTAATAGATGGACACCAGTACCACACAATGAATTAGACCGAAAACCAGTATCAATGTGAATAAAGAATACTAGAGAATAACTTACTTATACGGCAAACAAGCCGCATATAGTGCCGCCGGGGCACATAGCGAGGGTGAACGCGTGGTAGAAACAAACCCACACCCACCCTCCGTAAAGGAATAAGAGACTACACAAAAGGAAATAAAGGAACCCCTCTCTGCACCTGCAAAGAGAGACAGCTCTCCAGACAGGAAGAGAAAGAAACCAAAAAACGCAGAACACACATACACAAAACAACAGTACCTTTTTTTTTTTTTTTTTTTTTTTTCTTTTTTTTTTTTTTTTTATATATGTACATAACCAAGGAGGAACGAATACCAGCTACAAAAGAAGAAATCTCCAACAAACCGAAACCAAGAATGAAGACACCAGATACAGAATAATAATAACAACAACAACAACAACAACAACAATAACAACAACAACAATTTTTACTGGTTTTTTTACTTCTGATTTCTATTATAAAAGTAATTAACAACTCAAATGATTTGACTTCTATAATGCTGTCCATACAAAAAGATATCGTATAGCACAACAAACAAAAATATAGCACACACACATAGCACACACTGGACAAAAAGAGTCCCTAGCAAAGACTCACAAAAAGGGGATACATGGAAAGGAAACCAGCCGAAAGGTGTAATGCCTGAGGAGGGGAGTACGGACCATAAAATAAATGAAAACAATCTTAGACCTAGGGGCGCAACGTCTGGGGACCAGAGAATGGAACCCGAGCAAGTACGCCCACATCAAAATAAAAAGAACATCAAGAGCAACCCGAATCAAAAATATATCTAAATAAATTTTTTCCAAAATTCTTTTTATTTTTGAAAATACCCACAACAACAGACCTCCGGGGGAAACATACATATATAAAAACCCTTTATTAACCTTTAGAACAAACGGGGGTCTCCTCAAAGGCTTTCTAGCTTTTATAGCTAGACTCCCGAGAGGGGTCCAGAAATAGGAGTAAGGCACCTAGCTACGTTATACATGTAGATTGCAAGGAACCCTGATACATCACACCGTATAGGCAATAGACATTCTGGGTTCCAGTAGCCTTACTGGAAATCAGCAGTTTTTCTGTAGAAAGGTATATTTTCTCTCTCAAATCTTACTTTCTAAATCTCAAACGCTATTTCTGTCTGTTATTTAAACATATTTGTAGAGAATACATAAATTGACAATATATAATAATTTCATTTACATCCAAAGTTCTCTGAAATAATGGCCGGAATAAACTAGAAGAGTATTTTCATACAGAGATTGGCACGTCTGAGGGAAATAGATTTCTCTTGGCCCACAGAAATTCTGGGTGCCAAATGCTGGACTGCAAAAAATAGACCTAAGCAGAACGACCCAGACCGGCGGACGTTTTGCAAGCGCTGGTCACAAAGAGAGTGCCAGTGGAGGAAATAGGCGCCCTACCGAATGGGGGTAGTAGGAGATACTTCCTATATGCAGTAGGATACACTCCATACTCCTAAAGGGTGCCATTGAAATAAAAGGCAGGAAAGTTAGAGTAACTAAAGCTCCACCGATTGAAAGAACAATCAAGTCCAAGACGGTGGAAGTCCACTTTACAGGATTCCCGCTTGAGGTACCATCAGTGGAATTAGTAGCCAAGCTAGAGACCAAATTTAAGGTCAAAGTCATTAAAGAAAGAAAGGCTACATACTGGGGTTACCCCGGCATAAACACAGGGATCAGAATAGTTTTGATGGAATGGATCAGGCAAAATCCCTACTGACATTCTTCTATGTGATGGGGTTTTTGATAAAATCATGGTATAGGGGGTGTATTTACCACCGACCCTGCACCAGATGTAAACAAACGGGTCGCGTGCCCCGAGATTGCCCAAACCCTATTCCGAAACAAGGGAATACATATGCCGCACAGGCAGCAAATTTAGCAGTCAACTTAGCCCTAGTTGAAGTAGAAGCGTTCGAGGACGACGATCCCGAACCAGAAATGAACACTCCTCAACCCCCTGAGGGAATAAACTTAGGAGAAGAACAGCCCCTTGAGGGAATAAAAATAGGAGAAGAACAACCCCTTTCAGGGAATAAAAATAGGAGAAGAACAGCCCCTTGAGGGAATAAAAATAGGAGAAGAACAGACCCTTGAGGGAATAAAAATAGGAGAACAGTTAGAATGGGAGGACTTTGAACAAAAGAATAGCCCATCCCTTGAAACTCAAAAGGAAAAAAATAAGAATAAAAAGCAAGAATAAGAAAGAAAAGAGAATCAAAAAGAAAGAGTAATAATGATAGAAAGAACGACGGCTCTTTACTATCAATTAGTAGAGCACACGTTCGATGAAACGGGCAACGAAGAAAATAATTATGTAGAGCAGGCAGGAAAAGAGGAGAAAAAAGCCATATCTGCAAAGTTCATCTCAGAGACAGGAACTGAGAAGGAGACGGAGGAGCAGATGGCACAAATAACTTTGCAGGAGGAAGACTATAGTCAGGTTATGGATGGGGCACTCCCAGCCACCTCGACTCCAAAACTATCTCACAAAAGGAAGAGACGGAATACCCTCTCAGCAGAGTGTCCCTCGAAGGAGGATGTTGATGAGATGATTCATCAACAAAGATCACCTAAAGCAGGGAGATCCGCCTCCTTGCCGAGATCATATAATACAGGGAAAAACAAAAAGAGGATCACTCTAGCAGAGTACGGGGAAAAAACTAAAAGCGCACAAAAACTAAATGAAAAAAATAAGGATCAAACTAATAATGTAGAAACAGAAATCAGTTTATACTTAACACAATAACTTAAAGAATAATAATAACAACAATTAAGAGTGTAAACTACAAATGTTTATGGTATCATGGAAGGACAAAACCTCCGTGTTATAACCATAAACATAAATGAAATAAAAGACAAATTAGATCAACTTAAAGAAATATCTAAAACATACGATATAATACAGATACAAGAAACTCATAACATAGATAAAAAATGAAAGAGGGAAATAGAGGAAAAACTAAACGCGATAGTATTAGAAAATAACAGTAATAACAAGAATTTGTCCGGGGTAGCGACAATACTAAAGAACATAGCTCTAAAATTAACATGGAAGGAGATTATAACTGATGGGAAATTTAATGGGAGGCTAACGCATATTAAAATAAATGGGTGGCACATATTAAATGTGTACGTGCCAACATCAAACAATACAAATATAAATAAGTTAAAAATTTATTACAGATCTAACTGAATATATACAAGAATTTTCCATGTAAATTTTTTTAATATTAAATTTTAACTGGGTGACCAACAACATAGATAGGAGCTGGGGTATGAAAAATAGAGATTTGGAAATAAAAATGGGGGAAATCATCAGAAATTTTATGGACACCAATGATATAGTAGATGTATGGAGAACAATAAATCCGGATAAGATAGAATTCACATATGAATATGGAAATGGACAGGGAAGTAGACTTGATAAATTGTATATATCCAGAAGAGAAATAAACAAAGTTATAATATGTGAAATTAAAAGAAATAACATCTGGAACCATAAACCAGTCACACTTACCATAAATACAAAAAATAGGAACAAATGGGGACAAGGATACTGAAAACTAAATAAATCTATTCTTTTGGAAAGTGATTACACGGAAAGAATAACATAAATTTTAAACAATTTTAATGTGGAAGGTAAAAGGAATATTTCAAAATCATGGGAAGTTTTAAAAGAATGATTAAAAAACTTAGTAAGATATACAGCACTGTAAAACAAGACAAAATAAGGGGGGTAGAGCAAAGATATATGTAATAATAAGGAAGTAAGCTAGGAGGAAAAAGATAAAGTTAGGAAAGAATATGATAAGATACAAAATTACAGAAAGGATGGAAATAAAGTAAGAACTGGAAAATTCGACAACATATATATATAAGCAAGAGGTATATATAGAACGGAAGAAATAAGGAGAGGAGATGAGAAAAATATGGAATCCTTAAAGAAAAATAACACAATAGTTACAGAAAGAACAGAAATAATGCAAGAAATTCATGATTATTATAAAGAATTATACACCTCGCAAAATATAGGGTGCGATAAAATAAATAATTATTGTACAAATGCTACTTTTACCAAAAAAATGAAGACTCTAGAATCAAATGTTAAACTTTTATAACAGCAGAGGAAATAAAGAGAGCAAATAATACAATTAAATAAAGGTAAATCCCCCATGGTCAGACGGTCTCACTGCTGACTTCTATAAAAAATTTCAGATGCAATTAATTCCGATTTTAGAATACGTATATAATAACCTATTGATAAATAAAGAAATGCAGGGCAAAATGAAGGAGGGGATCATCACACTAATATATAAAAGGAAAGGGGATACGCAGGAACTGAAACACTGGAGACCAATTTCGCTATTGAACACTGCTTATAAAATGCTTAGCAAAATTCTAGCTAATAGGTTAAAAACATCTATGTGGAAAATAATAAATGTAAGTCAAAGTTGGGGGGGGGGTAGAAGTATTATAAATAATTTACTAACTATACAAACGGTGATTGAATATATAGAGAATACAGGAGATAAAGGAGCGGTGATTCTATACGACCATGAAAAAGCTTTCGATCGTATAGAACAAAGCTATATAGAGAATATTTTAATAAATTATGGTTTTGGGCCCATTTTTGTACATGGATAAAAGTACTTTATAAAAATATAACATCTGCAGTGCAAATAAATGGGGCGAGAACCAAAAGTTTTAAGATTGAAAGATCAGTAAGACATGGAAGCTCCCTGTCAATGCTACTATATGTTTTAGTTATAGAAGTACTATGTACAAAGATAATACCGAATATAGAAAAGGAATTCAAAATGCTTCAAAAACGCGGATGATTGTACAAATTTCATATATGATGGCTTCTCCTTTAAACACTTGGAAAAAGAATTCTATGATTTTGGGAAGGCCTCGGGATCCTAAATTAATCACGCAAAGACAGAAATATTATTGATAGGCAACTGGCGTGGGAACCATCCGAGTTTACCACCGGAACTGATAAAATCACAAGTGAAGGCGTTAGGGGTATACTTCGGGTATAATGATATAGAAATAAATTATAATTATTTAATAGACAAAGTCCAATCACAAATAGAAATATGGCTATGCTCGCCTCTAAACGTAATGGAAAGGACACAGATTGCACACATATACATATAAAGTAATCTGCGGTACATAATGCAAATAGAAGATTGTAAAGATACCTGGTTGGAAATTATAGATAAAAAAAATAATTCACATTATATGGGGAGGGAGAATGCACCTTCTCCCAAGAGAGCACATGTGCAAACCAAAAATAGAAGGAGGGCTTGGCATACCCTTCCTGAAATATAAAAAGGCTGCATATATGATTATATATATATATATATATATATATATATATATATATATATATATATATATATATATATATATATATATATATATATGCCAGAAATATATAGGAACAACAAATTCATTAAACTTATTGAACCACCAAGGAATCATATTTCAAAAAAAAAATTAATAGTGCAATATAGAAAAAGGAATAAAATATGGACTGAGGAAAAAGAGAAATTAATATAAGAAATTATAATGAAGGAGGTCAATAAAAACGTTCGACATGAAGTAGAATTAAACAACCCTGGAGTAACATGGGAAGGAATATGGAAAAAGTGGAAAAATATTAAATGTAACAAAAAACAAAGTTGGATTTGCAAATACATTCATGATGTATGGGTCACAGGAGACTTCGCTTTTAAAAGGCATGTGCCCACTTTGTAATAGTACCTTATATACAAAGAGACATGTAATGTTAAAATGCAAAAATACTGAAATAGATTGGGAAATATTAATAAATAGAATACTAGAGCAAAATGGAGTATGTCATGAAGATGATATATTATACACCAACAATATCAAAGAGAATAAATTATATAAAAACTTAATTACATATATCACCAATACTATGGGGAAATGTTTTAAAGGAAATTAATAAATATTGGAGTTTAGCAACACACAATTAATAGTGTTCTTGTCTGCCTGATAATAAAAATAAAATAAATAAAAACAAATTATTTCAGATCTAAAAGAAGCCAGCACAATATTAGGTTCTGCCGTCTTCGAGGACCCAAGTACAACCACTGTGGGAGATGGGAACCAGTCTATCTTCCCACCCCCGGGGGGGGGGGGGACTAAGCAAAATGCGAGCTGCATCCTACTCACTCGCATGTTAGAAAGGTCAGCCTCACAAAATTGAACATAAACATAATAATAAGTATTATCCAACATAATATAGAGACAAGAACACTAGAATATAACACCTAACAACAAGGGAAAATCTACTCACTCTAGTGTTTGTGAAAATTTAAAATTAAATCTGACTAGAGAACACTACTTTCAGTGTTTTTATCTCAAAGTCTTACTGAAGAAACTAGACCTAGAACTACGGCACGGAATTCCAATAAACAATAAACAATAGTAAATGAAAAATAAATAAAGTACGCCATACACTGAATATTTGAATATAACTACTTATAGATACAATATTAACCAAGCCCTGTATGCCTGGCAGAAAAATTTTGACAAAGAAATTAGCACATAACAGTGCTGATTTCTTAGGGGATCCTACTACAACTACTGTGGGTGATGAGATTCAGTAGGCCCCCAATTAGGGGGAGGTACGCCGCAAAGGCGACATGGAACTCACTAGCTCACATGTTGGAAAGGTGAACCTCGTTAACTTTTATACTCCCATATAGGAAGTATATGACATATGTTCAGACATTAAAAGGAAAAGATTTATGAAGAGAGAACCTAATTTTTAGACATAAGAAATCAAAACAACATAGTGATTTCATCTGGGGCCCGAGTACAACCACTGTGGGTGATGAGATCCAGTAGCCCCCCCTCCCCATTAGGGGGAGGTACGCCGCAAAGGCGAACTGGAACTCACTCGGCCACATGTTGGAAAGGTGCCCACCAAAATTCTGAACTATATCTACCAAATAAATAATATAAAATGTAGCACACACAAAATAAATGAAAAGATATAGTTCATATGAGGATACCCTTCAATTTTCCAAATGCAGAATGGAGGATGAAGGGGCTCCCCATCATCATACCAGACATTAAGACGGTTCATTCTAGGGGAGAGACCTTTGAAAAAATATTAAGTACAAGAAAACTGTAAATGTCTGATCCAATGTTTGAATGAATTTTAACAAACACAATACAAGGGAAAATAATAACACACTAATAATAAAAGTAACCAGTAAGAAACATATGCGAAAATATATGGAAACAGGGAATCGTGCACATCGAGAAGTATTAGGCATAGATACTGCAGGGCTATGCTACGTGGTTCACGCGAGGTAGACAGGCCTGCAGAGGAGCCCGAGAAAACCGAATGCATGATACATCGATTGACATAGCAAATACATATTGGGTGTACATCAATACAAATACTAAAAATTTATTTTCCCGACATAACCACAGAAACCTGAACAAAAACACAACTTTTCCTTTTCTGCTTTTTTTCTTCATCTTTTCATGGACTACAAACTCAAATCTCAAGTTTCTAGCCACGTTCACAGGTCGGAAATTCATACTAAATATGACCTTAAACACATTTTGCGCGGATAAAGTATCGCGTTCTGACAATATTCAGCTGAAGGAGAACACGAAAAAAAGGAAACATAAACATAATAAACAAAGACAGTGACTCCAACCTCTCGAGGGAAGAGAAGCAGGAAATGATATCTATCCCCAAATAGAGGGAGGGAGACACGGTTATACAGGAACACAGAACATACACACATATAACAACAGTACAGATTTTTTTTTTTTTTTTGGTCAGGTATAATAATATAAAATGTCCTCCATAGGCCACCTGATGAAATAACATAAATTTTTCTCTCCGAAAATAAAACAACAGAAACCACGGGAAGAAGAAAAGCCACAAAAGAAGATAATTTAAAGTCAACCAAGAGATGATGAGCAGCCAATCCAGATCGACAAAGATGAAATCCATGACACGAAATCATTATTTTCTTATTTTTCTTTTTGATAAAATAAATAGCAACTCAAAGAAGTTATGCTGTCCAGACACAAACATAAGAATATAGCACAACACACAATCATATAGCACTTATACATATAGCACACATCGGACAGTAAGAGTCCCTAGCAAGGATTCACTAATATGGGATACATGGAATGGAAACCAGCCACAAGGTGTAATGCCTGAGGAGGGGAGTACACTCCACAAAGTAAATACCAATGGGCAGAACGAATGGGGATCCGGAAATGGGAACCTAAACAAGTACGCCCCATCCAAAATATATAACAGAAAGAAACCCTATTCAAAAATATATATAAATAAATTTTTATCCAAATTCTATTTGATTTTTTTAATAAATCCACAACAACAGACCTTTGGGGGGAAACATAGATATAAAAACCCTTTACAAATCTTTTGGAACTAAGGGGGCCACCTTAAAGACCTGTTAGCTTACATAGCTAGAGGTCCGAGAGGTGTCCCCAAAAAAAGAATGACCGAACACGAGTCTAATGTAAATCAACAACAAAACAGCCTCAGACAAAGCGGAGAATAGAGGACTTCCCAACATTCGTAGCTGCAAGAAAGAAATTAAAAGAGGAAGGTCATTTGTCAGAAAGACGGAAAATCAACGTCAGAAAAACGGGCGAATATATCAGAAGAATGTGTGTGGGGGGGGGTATGGCGACTGCCCAATCCCCTTAGCGACACAGATCTGGAACGAGTTAATAGACCTACATAAACTATAGAAAGCAGCGCACCACACTCTGAGCCCCCCCCCCCCGTGAACTAATAGTTGCTGACCAGGTTGATCTAGATAGAAGTAAACTCCGCAACAGACGCAAATTTTAGCCGTACAATCGTCTGAGGCCATTCCTGGTTCGGCCTGGAGAAGAAACCCCATAGCCCTTAAGGGCTGAAAGAATAATTCAAAATTACTTGATGGTTTAGTACAAATTAAGATCACCAAATAATAATGGGTTACTCAAACCCTGTATTGAATTAGATTATCTTTTGGACAATGTAAGTACACTATGTACACAACATTCTAATATTGGATATTAGAGGTAAATTAGAAACTAATAGCTTGATTGCAATTACAACAAGTGGCTTTCACACATTTAGGGACAGCCTCGACATAGCTAACTGGGCAGAATTTGATCATGTACTTTCATGGCGTTTCAGTACTTCCGTTCCGCTTCGCACCTCCCTTGCCGAGTGCGTGCAGCCTTTTCCACTACAGACATTTCATTAATTAGTGCGCCGTGCTGCGCACACCATTAATCCTGTACATGTGGTTCCATTCCCAGGTACAATCCGTGAATAGAGTGCTTTGCACGCATTCGGGGTAAAGACGTGCATGGCTGAACGGCCGATAGAAGTCTAAAATCCAAACTCAATCAGCCACAAACAAATAAATGCCAAAACTCAGACGCACTCACCATCTGGGAAAACAGCAGTACCTTGACAATTGGCCGAAATCAAGCAAAAGTATTCATACCACCACCAATAGTAAGAGAGATAAAATCCAAATTAGTAGATGTATACATTACGGGAATCCCTTGGAAAATCCCAATACAAGCCACAGTTGACCGTTTCAATCAGAAATACGGAATGGAAGTTACATCCTTTAAAATGGCTACCTACCAACTTTATGACAAAATCAGACCGGAGCTAGAATACTGCAAGTACTAAAAGGGAACGAAGAAAAATCCCTCCTTTCTTCTACATCCACGGCTTCATGGCGAAATCGTGGTACAAAGGTTGCATTTTCCACAGAAAGTGCAACAAATGTGGAAGACAGGGGCATGACCCGAGAAAATGTACACAACAGAAACAGCAAGAGCCAACACTGGAGCAACAAACATCAGAACCAGCAGGCCAGCAATAAAAAAACACTATGCTGAGTACAACAAATAAAGAGCCCCAAGCACGAAAGGAAATGGATCTAAACTTACCGAAAAAGCCAACAAAATCAACTACCCCACCACAACAACAACAACAACTAATGAAAACACCTGGAGAATGGAAACTGTACTTAAGTCAACAAGAAGAACAAGAAGAAATAACCAACCTACAAATTGTTGCCAAATACCTAGGAACACAGAAACACCAGACTGGGGCCAGAGAAGAATTGCCAAGGAGCATAGCTGAACAAAAGATCAAAGGAAATTGTTCCGACAAAGCAACAACAACAACAACAAAAAACACAGGAAAAGGTACCAAAGGAACTACAACAACAAGAACCAACAACAACAAAAACAAACACTGCCGGAAACACCCCAAAGAGAAGCGGTTAGAAGGAAGAAAAACAAATCTGGAAGGAAAGCCACAAGAATAAACAAAGAGTATTATAGATTGGTTCACTCATTCGAATCCTCATCGTCAGAAGAAGAAATCCAGCAAAAGGATGAAGGAAGCCAACAAAATGATGGCAAGAGGAAGAATATCTCCCCTCTACAGCCAATGACAAATCCAGACAGAAAATATCCAACATAAATATTTGAACTTTATTACCAGATATATTAACAAATATTCAACAACAAAAAAAAACATTTTAAAAAAAAATTAATAATAATAAAAAAAGAAAAAGAATTATATTTATATTAATCATACAAATATGTATAACAAACCATAACAATAACATTAACTAATACGTAATATATAGCTAATAATAATATTACCTTTAACAAATAGTAAAAAGCATGATAACATATTAACAGTTTGCCCTTGTTTATGTTTGGCTTTTTAACACTCGACCCATCAGAGGCATGTGACCACATCCCTTCCGCTCGCACTACTTTGTGATGGGAAGAGAGTACACAAGCCTTTCACATATGCGGGGCAACCCATAACTTCAACAATATAAAAAAAAACTAACAAACAAAAATAACTAACTAATAACGGGGAAAGAAGAAATATGGTGACAGGTAAGCCACCACACCCGCACACATCAATATAAATAAAAATTAGAATATAACTCAGTAAATTTGACAAAAAAGCCCAAAAATTAAATCTACAACATAAACACTATAAAGAAAACCAAACTTAATAAACTCAAATAAGACCTCGGGGCGGAGGTCACTTTCGATTAGAAACTCACTCAGGATGGAAAAGAAAGGAAATCAGCCCAACAGGAAATACCTGAAGGGAGGAAAGTACGGACCCAGAAACCCTGAACACTAGACAATTTGAACACTAGGAAACAAAACCTAGAAGAACCGCAACCAAAATTAATTATATAAATAAATACTAAAACCTTCGGGTATTTTTGAAATGTATGCGGGGACGTCTCTACAGTTCTAACCAGCTATATATGCTGGGACGGGCTAAGAGACGACCACAAATAAAACCATCTGGGAAAAGCGGTGTTTCTTTGTACGGTACATACATATCCATTGTTTTCATTGTTAGATTTTGAATATAGTGTTAATTACATTATATATAATTGTACCACTAAAAAGGTGTTTGAGCTAGTTTCCCACGCAATGATAACTAACTTCAATTTACAGCACAAACTTTAACTAGAGAACATAAAATTATTTTCTTCTTTGTGATAATATCGCTTGTAAATGTCATTACAAGTACAGCTAGAAAGAAAACAAAAATGGCATTGATTTTCCAATTTGAAGAATAAATATGTTCATTATAATAAAAACCAACAAAAAAACAAACAAACAAACAGCGTTGTTTTCTTTAAGAAAAATAACATCATTAATGGATTAAAGGAAGAAAAAGTTACGTTCCCTTCTGATTGATAAAGAGCCATATTCTCTCTCTCTCCACTCCTCTTTCCTACTCTTCCTTTTCCTCCACTTCTCCTTCCCCCTCCTTAATTTGAACAAAATTTGAATTATTTCTAAATCGAGTTATCTTTAATCTTTCTTCAAAATTTAAAATTGTGTAAAAGTCACAGAAAATTATAAGAATTGTTTCTTTTCTTTTAATAATTAGTAAAAACTCTAAGAAGTATTTTTAAATACTTTGTTTTAAAAAAGAAATTATTTTGTTCTCAAATAAAGAGTTATTTCCTTTTAAAAATAATCAGTGTAAATAAAGATAATGAAAATTTAAATAAAGTCATTCAAATTTATATTTAAAAAAAACTATAAAAGAACTAACAATTATGAGAATTATTTCTAAAAATGTCATCTTTCTCTCTGTAAAAATCTGTATACAAATAATAAAAAATTTAACTAAACATTTGTTTGAAAATAAATAATAATTAGTAAAACTCACACAAAACAATAAAAATACAATAATTCTTTTTCTAGAAATAGTTATTTACCTTTCAGAATTTGACTAATATCATTGAAAATGTAGCAAAATGTGAATACAAATAATGTAAATTTAGCAAAAAGTTGAATGAAATAAAGAAAATTACTAAAATTCAATAAATTTAAATTATATATAATTAAAATGTCAATAAAATTAAATATACATACTACCAAAGAATTATCTTGTATTTCAAACGAATAAGAAAACTTAAAATGCAAATAAAAGCAATTAAAATTTACATAAAAATAAGTACAAATGCATCTTTGCTTTTAAGAATTATAAGATTTATTTTAAAATCATTAAATTTAGTAAAAAAAATAATTAAAATTTGCTAAAATCAATTAAAAATGTAAGATTCTGTTTTAAAGAGTTCTCTTGACTTTTTTAAAATTTAAAGAAAAATAATGAAATTTATCTCAAAATAATTAAAATTTATTTAAAATAGTTATCTTTTCTTTGAATTTTTTAAAAAATACTTATAATTTAAAACTAAATAAAAGAGTTATCTAATCTTTCAAAATGTTATAAAAACATTGAAAAATTATTACTTTTGTTTTATCTGTAATAAAAATTTCACGCTATGTCATAATTTCGGGTACATTATATTATTTTATTTTAGAAAAAATAATGTTTAATTTCCACAGTTCTGGGTACTAAAGTCTACAATCAATTCGTTATGTAATTTAGGTACTTGAAATCATAATGCCATCCATTTAGAATGGATAGGAATTTCGACATATAAATAATGTAAATTGTTATCTTGTTATTAATGCAGTTTTAGCTTAAGTGCACGTATCTAATTGTGTTTTGGTAACAAAGAGGAAAACAAATAAACGCGGAAACAAAGAACGCCAACCATCTGGGAAATGTGGTCTCTTTGTACGTTACATACCTACCAATTGTTTTGCATTGTTAGATTTTGAATATAATGTTAATTGCGCTGTAAATAACCTTTTATCCAAATCCTGTGTCAAACCAGTCTAGGCTCCCACAACCAAATAAACAGAAAAATCATGCCGTGCTCATCATCTGGGAAAAATGGTGTTTCTTGGTACGGTACATACATATCCGTTATTTTCATTGTTAGATATTGAATATGGTGTTAATTACATTGTATATAATTGTACCCCTAAAAAGGTGTTTGAGCTAGCTTCCCCGCGACGATTACTAATTTAAATTCACAATATAAAACTTAACTGTAATAATCATGTAACGTACATATTTTGCCTTCCTTGTGATATTATCGCTTGTAAATGTCATTACAGATAGCAGCTAAAAAGGAAAAGAAAAGTTGGCATATTTGATAACCGATATCATTTTAGGCCAATGTGACAATTTTGGTTTCCAATGGAAGGGATATTTTCAAAAGAAACATTATAGTAACGGTTATTGGAATATAAAGGATTTACAAATAAAAAAACCCGAAAAGATAATATAGATGGATCAAGATAATGTGTTGTCTTTTATCCAATAAAATCATATGGCAATGACAACACAATATATTACTAAATATCTAATATGAAATGCAATCATTCATTCAAATCTTGCATGTTCTCTGTCTGTCTGTTTCCTGCCTGTCATTCAACTATTATGGTGGGGGGGGGCTCAAAGGGGAGGAGAGGCTAGATAGTTAAAAGTATTTCCTGATAATGCTTAAAATACCTACTTCTTTATGCCTCCCCCACCCCCATTCCGCACGTCCCCAACGATATTTATTTATCCTCCATTGATCCTATACAATACACACATATAAATACTTTAATAAAATTTCAGTTACTTAAACATTTTAAAGTGAGATGAGTATTGTAGTATGATAGAAACATTCCCTGGAGTTTAGCGTACAAGTATAATGATGAATTTGATGGTCAACGTGTTCTCATTTCACATCAATTTAACTTTTCTTTTTTCTTAGATGTCATACACATAATTATTTACTAAAGGCGTGATATCATTATCAAACATGCTTACTAAATGGCAAAATAACTTATCTATGTCCAAAATAACGTCATACTCAACTTGCTCTAAATTAAGAAAATTTATGTATTCATACTTGGTGCAAAGACTGAAGAAATGATTTTCTTCCTATACTTTGTTTACACTACAGGGGCAATATCCAGCATCCCTTGGGATAACAGATGACAAATTACGGTCTATTTCAATTTGCAAACAATGAGCACTACTTGTAAACTAGGTACATTTTAAAAACTGTTTTTTTTTTCTAAGCATAATAAAAGATATTTTTCAAATTCGAAACTGTACTTAAGTTTACTACATAGAGTATATTTGCTTGCTCCGAGTGAATAACGGATATATTTCACCGAGTGGGTGAAAATACTTTTGGTTTTCACATACGAGATGAAATATATCCGTTATTCACTCCAAGCAAGCAAATTTTCTTTTTATTTTATGTTCAAAACAATATGTATAACATATGGAAGTAGCAGATTTCTTACGGTATCCCGCGCGATAATGCCATCGGTTTACCGTTTATGTTCTGCTGTGTTTTGTGCATATTCGTACAGAAAATGTCAGTAGTAACACAATTCTCCTTCCTAATTCAAGGTAAAACAGCACATTACAAAAAATGAAGAAACAAGTATATGCACATTGTGGGATTTTACTTTCTTTCGTCTGCATGCGAGCGTCTACAATTGGCTAGAATTTCTTGGTCATGATGTTATCGATGTCTATTGACGCGGCAGTGGAAAAATATTTCAGGCTATCAGGTCCAGTGATTTATCAACATTGTTTCTCTTGTAAAACCCAGTAATTCCCGGCCTAAATTTGAACAGAAGCACGCGGGCTTAGACGGCATTGAAGTCTGTACAAATGATGCCGATCCCCTATCAACTATAGCCGCTGTTACTAATAATAGAACCTTTAATAACTTCTTCTAAAACAAGAGTCCCTAGAAGAGTGTGAAACTTAACTGAACAAAGATAATTTTTTTAGAAATCCAAGATATGTTCGTATATTCTGTCCTTACATTCATTTTTAACTGCTGACTATTGAAACCATTTTTGATGTTCTCGAGAAACTCCAACATACCAAATTTGGTAATAAGAATATTTTCTTACATGCTTGAGTTAAACTGTTCACAAAACACGCAGTACTCAATGCTGTGTCATGTCCTTTGACTTTGAACCTGACATCATCGATATATCATTGAACTTGTCTAAGACAGTGTCATGATATACCTACATGCTAAGTTTGGTTAAATCTAAAATTAATATTTTGGGAAGAAAAATAAAAATCAAGATACCGAAGTGGTATTATTTAAAGTATTGTTCAGAAATACCCACAATCTGGGTTTGATAAAAAATCTATTCATACTAGTTTGTGTTATCATGCTCACAAATTAGTACAGCTGAAAACATATGTCACAACCTTTGACCTTAAAATCAATGCCAGAGTGCAGACTATCAACCTGTTCATTGGAATGCAACTACGTTCAAAGTCTGGTCAAACTTTACTTGTATATGTACATGTCACTGTGTTTATAAGCTCATTAAAGCTCATTGAAGTACAAAAATGCAGGTAATGACTGTTGATTTGACCCCAAGGTCAATTAGGTCTGGTTTTTAAAACTCCTTCACAAAAGTGCAGATATGTTGATGGTCAGAT
Source organism: Margaritifera margaritifera (assembly GCA_029931535.1). NCBI lineage: Eukaryota > Metazoa > Mollusca > Bivalvia > Unionida > Margaritiferidae > Margaritifera > Margaritifera margaritifera. The sequence continues at coordinate 1,347,558 of JAQPZY010001170.1, read as the reverse complement.
CTGTACCATTTTCATTCAGAACTAATTAAATATTGCAAACAGTGTTTCAGTGAAAACCCTATGTGAATGCCACCACTCATTCAACAGGAATAGTGCTATGTTTGAGGCCAGATAAACACTATTTTCATCAGGCGGTGGTTTGGTCTTTTAAGGCAAAGCAAGACATAAAACTTATTGGCAACTGGAGTAAAGTATCTTGCCCAGGAACACACCATGATAGCCGACTCAGGGTGATCTGATGGTAGGATTCGAACCTGCATCCTTTTGTTCGCGAGTCCGACAAGCTAACCACTGAACCAGCGCAGCTCCTCTAATTTTTATTCAAGACCAGGTACATGTTGCCATAGTGTTTTAGAGAAAACTTCATCTCATGATGACCATCGTTTCAGAAAAAATAGGGATATCAAGATTTTCATAATGGCGGCCAATGCAGCCATTTTGGAGGTTTGATTGCATCATTTTAATACAGGAACAACTAGATATTGCAAGAAACAGTTTTGTTTTTCTGCTTTTTAATGTTGGTTTTGCCATCCATTCAGGAGAAGTAGCTGTTAAGAGATCTGTCTGATGTTGGGAGGTTACATTGTCATCATTTTCATTTAGGACCAACTAAATTCAGAGATAAGTGTTTTAGTGAAAACCCAAGTGAAGGGTAGTGATAACAAACTTTTAAATCTGGTCACCATGACCATCATATCTGGTCACCATGACCATCATGTTCGAGGTATGATCAGAACCATTTTGTTTAGGACCAACTAAATAGCATAAGAAGTCGTTGAGTGGGAACCCTATGTAGCTATGACTATCCGTTCGGGAAAATTAGTTAGCATGATGTTAAAGATGGCTACCATGGCCATAAAATTGGTTGTCCGATAAGCACCATTTTCATCTAGGACCAACTAGATATCATAAGAAGTATTTTCGTGAAACCCTCATGTGTATATGACAATCTGTTAAGGGGAAGTAGCAAATGACAAGATTTTCAGGATGATTACAATGGTGGTCATATTTGCTGTCTGATCTGCACACATTTCATTTAGGAGAAGCTACACATTATAGATAAAACAAAATCTTGAACAAGTGCCTAATGGCATGAGTTTTGTTCCTGGCAAGTGCATTATTTGTACAAATGCAAAGCTCCAATTTCAAACGCAAGATGTGTGGACGCCTTTTCTCCAGTATCGTCTTATTCCGGATCTGTATTTTCGCCTCTCAATCTTGTTGTTATTAGCGGGAAGTCCGGAAGTAACTCGTGGTATGTACCAATATGGTGCACTGAAATGTGACTTTCCAGACATCGGCTAAAGACATTCATTTGCAGACAAAGAATTCATTTATTTATCATGACTGAAATAAAATAAATATTTTACCAAAATACAGAAAACTCAGCTAATAATTAGTAATGAGTGTCCAGATTTCTCAGGATATTATTTTTCCTTCTACCTCAAGACAATTTGGTGTGTGTGTTTTCAAGTGATATAATGAATATAATTAGTTCTCATTTTCTACAAATCCGAGCAAGAATATTTTTTCAAGGTATTTGGGGTCCAGAAATAATTTTTTTTTCTTCCAAAATTAATCCAAGGACTCCTGTTTCCGCAAATTAAATGGTCGGTCCTTTTGGGTTAAACACATTCCCGAAAAAAAAAAAAAAAAAAAAAAAAAAAAACCTCTGTGTACTGTGTACAGTTTCCTCTATTCGATTTTGTGTTCTACTTTTGCAACATATTCAAGATTATTCTTGCATCTGAGTAGTTCATGTATCGGAGCAAATGTGGGTGTTTTCTAATGAGTTGAAAGTCCGGAGCGGATATAAACTGTTGCTACATCGTGATATCGTACATTGTCCCGTCTACTGTTTTGACAGTAACTGCCCATTGTTCCGAAAGTCCAATGGTCTGAAGGTTCATTAGTGCAGAATTTATTGCTCTTAGGGCTCTTTTGTCAGAACATATTAGTCTGGAGGTCAACTGGCCTGAAGATTCACTATTTGGAAGAATTTTACGTTCAAAACGGTCCGAAGGTTCACTGATCTAAAGATTCATTAGTACGAAGATGTTTGTCATATGGTTCATTGGTCACACGGCTCAATAGTCCGAAGGCTTTCTTAAAACTTTAAGTAAATTACTGAGTTTTAGCAGTATTCGCAACTGATAGAAAAGGATATCAGTCTTTCAAAAAGCTTTCAGAAACGTTTTGCAGATCATCGAGTTTGCAGAGCTATTTTTACTTTCGGCAGATCATATTGCGACGAACTTGAAAAAAGATCAATTAGTAAATGAATTAATAACAATATCCTTACTAAACATGCAATAGTGCTACTTAAGTCCAAACAATATATCGTACAATAACATGAAGATTATAGACAGTTGCAGGGATATATACAATGAGACAGGTTGATAAATAAAGAGATAGATCAGTGGATTCAAGGACGAATGATGTATAGATAGACAGTTAAGTAGGTATACTGGTTGGTATATATATATATATATATATATATATATATATATATATATATATATATATATATATATAATAACTTTGCACATAGAGCGCGGGCTCACGAGTTTCCCGGAATATTTCGATATTTCGTCCTATGTCCCCCAAATCTTGACCCCGTGCACCCCCCCCCCCCCCCCCGTGCGCTTTTGCGTCAGAAATTAATCGAAAAATACGCCTACAACTTTTCATAAGTGAATGTCAATCTATGTCTCTGTTGGTGCTAGCAGTGGACAAAGTCGCGAAAGGTGATAAAAATTTCACGCTATGTTATTATTTCGGGTACATTATATTATTTTATTTTTTTAAAAATAATATTTAATTTCCACAGTTCTGGGTACTAAAGTCTACAATATATTTGTTATGTAATGCATGTACTTGAAATCATAATGCCATCCATTTAGAATGGATAGGAATTTCGACATATAAATAATGTAAATTCTTACCTTCTTATTAATGCAATGTTAGCTTAAGTGCACGTATCTAATTGTGTTTTGGTAACAAAGAGGAAAACAAATAAACGCGGAAACAAAGAACGCCAATCATCTGGGAAATGTGGTCTCTTTGTACGTTACATACCTACCAATTGTTTTGCATTGTTAGATTTTGAATATAATGTTAATTGCGCTGTAAATAACCTTTTATCCAAATCCTGTGTCAAACCAGTCTAGGCTCCCACAACCAAATAAACAGAAATGCCGTGCTCATCATCTGGGAAAAGCGGTGTTTATTTGTACGGTACATACATATCCATTGTTTTCATTGTTAGATTTTGAATATAGTGTTAATTACATTGTATATAATTGTACCCCTAAAAAGGTGTTTGAGCTAGTTTTCCCCCGCAATGATAACTAACTTGAATTTACAGCACAAACTTTAACTAGAAAACATAAAAAATTTGCCTTCTTTGTGATAATATCGCTTGTAAATGTCATTAAAAGTACAGCTAGAAAGAAACCAGAAGCCGCCTTATTTGCATCGCCGGTTTGACTGCTAGGAATATATTTTGCTTTGAATGTAAACCCCCAATTCTCACACTCATACTTGCGAAGGGAAGTCGTTGTCTGAACATGGCCCGAGCTAAGCAAACTGCACGTAAATCCACCGTAAAAAAACAAACAAAAAAAACAAAAAAAAAATAACAATAATCATATCTACTAAAATATTAACATATTTAATACTAGAACATATAACAAGGAATACAAGGCGGATGGCTGTGAATCTCTCTCCAGGCCCGGAGGTTGCACAGCCCCCTTTGTTTTTCCTTCTTTTGTTGCATGTAATAACTAAATATTAACAAATTTAATATTTTAATACTAAATATATAACAAAGAAAGATAAGGTGGGTGGCGGAAAGTCTCTCTAGGGAAGGGTGTTGTAGTCCCCAGCCCGGAGGATGGACAGCCCCCTCTTTATATCTTTATCTTTATTTTTTATTCTTGCATGAATAAAATAACTTACAACTAACAGAGAACATACATACACGCACTATACAAGAAAACAAACTTAAGAATAATTACAACTAAGAAAATTTGATCTACATAGGGCCAGTCCCAGAACATCAGAAATATACATAACAACAAATACACATATGACCTTTAAGGGACATTGAATTTAACAGAAACTAAACTATGACCTCTGGCAAAGGTCACTATGCTTTACAACTCACTTTAGGGAGAAGGGATCGGAAACCCGCCCGACAGGCAATACCTGGAGGGAGGTGAGTACGAGACTGGACCCCTAAATCAGAAAAACTTGATATATAGGGAGAAAAAAGATGAACCTCAAGTAATAAACAAAATTTTCCGTTTTCGAAACTTTAATATTATACATACACAAAATAGTAAGAACCTTTTGGCATTTTGAACAATTTTGAGGGGACTTTTCCAATGCTCTAACCAGCCATATATGCTGGGAAGGACTAGGATTAGACCACAAATAAAACGTAAATCCACCGTGGAAATCTAGCCTACAGAACAGGGATCAACACCTTTGCAAGTATCTCTACAAATTAATCATCATATGAATGTAGAAAGCAACATATAAATGTATAAATCGTGAACATTTTTGAACTTTTGATTTGAATTATTACATGTGCATTTTGACCTTATACCATTTGAATTCAAATTTGTGTCTACATACATATTTTATGACATTTGTGTGACCTTTACTTATACTGAAAACAATACAAGATCAAACAAGAAACAAAATGCCAGTGCTCGAAAAGTATTTTAGTGCAACACCGGTCTTCACAAATCAGGGCGGAAGGCTCGTAGCTGTACGGAAACCAGGAGTCCAGGGACTGGACATATCCCACTGCCTGCCTAACGAAACACCGAGCTGTGCAGAAACACTCACCGCAATACAAGCAACTGGAGTAAATATTGATGACATCGCAGCTCTACTATGGGGAGGTAAAGGCACCCTCATAATCCATCCATGGGGTGACAAACCACTGATTGCTAGCAGCACTTTGCAAATTGGCCGAAACCTAGCAACAGTGTTCATACCTCCGCCAATAGTAAGAGAAATAAAATCAAAACTAGTAGATGTACATATCACGGGAATCCCCTGGGAAATCCCCATACAAGATACAGTACCCCGATTTAACCAAAAATATGGATTGGCTGTCACAGACTAAAAAATGGCCACATACCAACAATATGAGAAAATTCAGACGGGGGCCAGGATACTCCAACTACAAAAAGGTGATGAAGAAAAAATACCCCCTTTCTTCTACATCCACGGCTTCATGGCGAGGTCGTGGTACAAAGGTTGCATCTTCCACAGGAAATGCAACAAATGTGGAGGAAAGGGGCATGACCCAAGAAAATGCACCCAACAAAAACTACAAGAACCAACAATGACAGACCAGCAATCCATAAATAATATGCCAAACCAAGAGCCACAAACACTGGAAGAAATGCCAGATGTCTCACAACAACAACAACAACAACAACAACAACAACAACAAGAAGACACGGAAATAATACCAGAGGAGGAAATGATGAAAACACCAGAAGAATGGGAAGCTCACCTAAAACAACAAACAGTGAATCAAAGCAAACACGCCGAACACGTCCAACTAAAAAACCTGAAAATTGTAGCAAAATTCCTAGAGACTCAGAAACATCAGACTGAAGCCCGACCCCCTAAATTGCCAAGGGAGAGGAGCACAACGGACCAAAAGATCAAAAGAGCTGAAAAGGCAGCACCAACAACAACAACAACAAAACAAATACAACCGGAAGCACCCCAAAGGGAACCGGAAAAAAGAAAGAAAAAAAACAAATCTGTGAAGAAAACAACAGGAACAAAAAAGGAATACTACAAACTGGTTCACTCCTTTGAATCAACAACATCATCATCAGAAAAAACTCAGGACATAAGACAACAAAATGATGGAAAGAGGAAAAACATCTCACCTCTACAACCAACGACAACTCAAGACCGAAACTATCAATTATATCAATGTTAATACTTGTATCACATTAGCATACATACCTAACAAACCTTCAACAAAAAAAAAAAAAAAAAAAAAAAAATTTAAAAAAATAAAAATAAAAATATTTTTATAAAAAATTAAAATTAAAAAAAAAAAAATTTAAAAAAAATTCATTTAAAAAAAAAATTCAAAAAAAAAAAAAATTCAAAAAATCAAAAAAATAATAAAAATTTTTTCCAACAAATATATATTACAAATTTTCAATACTCATATATAACAATATTATAACAAATCATAATAATAATACATAACAATATGCAAACTATAACCACTCAAAATAACACCTTTAACAAAAATGACAATGTATAATTCTAACAATATTCAAAAACTAATAAACAAAATAACAACTAATAACGGGAGAAAGAAGAAATATGGTGACAGGTAAGCCACCACACCCGCACACATCAATATAAATAAAATCTATAATACAACTCTGTAAATTTGACCAAAAGCCCAAAAATCAAAATATACAACACAAATATTATAAAGAAAACCAAAACTTAATAAACTCAAACAAGACCTCGGGGCGGAGGTCACTTTAGATTAGAAACTCACTCAGGGTGGAAAGGAAAGGAAATCAGCCCAACCGGAAATACCTGAAGGGAGGAAAGTACGGACCCAGAAACCCTGAACACTAGACAATTTGAACACTAGGAAACAAAACCTAGAAGAACCGCAACCAAAACTAACTATATAAACAAATACTAAAACCTTCGGGTATTTTTGAAATGTATGCGGGGACGTCTCTACAGTTCTAACCAGCTATATATGCTGGGACGGGCTAAGAGATGACCACAAATAAAACGTAAATCCACCGAAGAGTTAACCGGAGATACGTATATATCGCACTGCACCATAGACACCGCAATCACTTCTGTTTCACACCGTTGGGAGAAACAGCAATTTAGCAGTACTGTTTTCTAATATTTTTTGCTTTTGTGTAAAGCGACTTTTTGGCGCGCACGCCATCTTTGTTTTTCATTATACTTTTCATTATATTTTCATTTACCTTTACTTTTGAAATTGAGATTTCACTTTTGCTTGTTTATTGCATCATTTATTTTCATTGCAATATCCAGAGCAAATTGACACTTTTCTGCTTATAGTTGAATAAGCTGAATGAATTTTCTTTATATTGACTTTGCATAAATCATTTTTCATTTACTTTGTGCTTTTGTGTGTGACATTGAGTTACATGCATCTATTATTTTCACTGCAATATCCAGAGCAAATTGACACTTTTCTGCTTATAGTTGAATAAGCTGAATGAATTTTTCCTTATATTGACTTTGCATAAATCATTTTTCCTTCACTTTGTGTTTTTGTCTGTGACATTGAGTTGCACGCTTTATGTTCTTACTTGATTGGAAACCTTGTAATTCCCCATTTCAATACATAGTACTCTGATTGGTCTCAGAGCATATGCATGCCCCAAGGCGTTTATCCAATCTAGACATACAATCATTTGTGCTGCGTAAGCGAAGCTCACCTACTCATGTTTCTTAATCCATTTTAATTATAATCTGTTTCATTATACATTTGCACTCTGTTTGTATATTTATATACATGTTAAATACAGTACTATCTTAGCTAGTACTAAACCACCCAAAACATCCTTCAGACCCTGCAGTAATCAACTGCAACCACCTCGCTGTATTGTATATTAGATATCACTGCATTGCATTTTCCTAAAATCACTACATCATCTCTTCCCACACAAAATGGTGGGAAGAAAACTGGAAAACTACTTCCACACGGAAGTAGTGACAATAGGTGAAGACAAATTTCTGTTGGCACACCGCCCGAAAGGGTTCCAACTCATAGAATCTGAGGATCCAAATGTTACTCCTATCAGGACGGATGATATCCTGACTAGCCTCTTGGCTAAAGGAATAGATAACAAACAAATAGTAGCCATCCAGAATGGAGGCTATGGGAAACATCTGATTTATGTAAAGGGAGAGACACAGATCATCCCAAATGGATCAATAAGCATAATGGGGAAAAAAATTAGTGTTAATTAGCCCGCCCCCCCCCCCCAATCCAGAGAGCGATGGAGGAAAGAACGACTGACGTACACGTCTCTGGTCTTCCGGTCGAGATATCGACGGAAGAAATAAACACAAAATTCCTGACCAAACTAAAGATAAGAACCACAAAACACAGGGATGCCACAGTATGGGGATATCCAAATGTCAAAACGGGGGTTAGGATCATGTCAGCACCCACAGACCTTGTCAAAAATATCCCCACCTTCTTCTATGTCATGTTTTTCTTTTTCTTAAAACCTGGTATAGGGGATGTATTAGTCATAGAGTATGCCCCCAATGCCAGGAGACTGGACATGTCCCAAGGGACTGTCCAAATCCAATTCCCCGGCAGAGAGAACAGGGCGAAACCACAGCGACATACGCAGAAAAGGTGGCAGAAACAAAAAACCCAAACACGGACTTAGATCCGGAACTAGCTTATCGAGTAACGTATAACATAGAAGCCAATATCACCCCAGAAAACACATCACAAGGGGTTGCAGAAATACCAGAAATACCCTCAACAGGGAGCCTGGAGATGGAGTGGAGAATTTCCACTCCAAAGCCCAGGACAACTACACTAGAGTAGAAAGAAAAAGGGGGAAAAAAATAAAAAAAGACGCCCAAAAAGAGGCAAGTAAATAAAATAAAATAAACAAGACTCCAAAACTCACACCCATACAAACCCGTACTTCCTCCTCCAAGATCTGGAGTTAGAGGACTCAGACGAGTCCGAGGAAGAAGCCGAAACAGAACACAAAAGGGATGAGGAGGCTGCTGAAAGCAACCCCGCTAAAAACAAAATGGAAGAAGAGGCCATACAAATGGCCTCGACTCCGATACCGTCCAAAAAGAGAAAAAGGTTGACAAATGAAACATCGTCTGCAGAATGTCCCTACATGAGGAGGAAATCCCCCCCCCCTCCCCTTGTAGAGAAAACAAAATTTGTAGCAAAGACAGTAGCCAACTTTGAAGCACAAAAAACAAAGATTACTCTAATAGAGTACAAAACCAGAAACACAGCACCTATAGAAACACAAGTATCTCACACAACAGTGGAAAAAAAAAGAAAATGCAAAAAGCAAAGAAATAGACGAAAATGCCACAGTAGAATACGGCAAAGAATAACAAAACAATTACACAACTCCAATAGAATAGCACAATACAACAAACAGAAATTCAAAAGACTCCCATAAAAACTAACATGGACCACAACTTAAAAATCTTATCACTAAACATAAACGGCGTAAACACAGACAAAATTGAAAAACTATATAACGCAACACAACAATACGACATAATAATGCTACAAGAAACTCATAACATAAACAAAGAACTACAACACCAGATTGAAAAAAACATTTAACACAACTATAGAAATAAATAACAACACAAACGAACAAAACGCAGGAGTAGCCTGCATAATTAGAAATATTTCAAATAAATTCACATGGGAGAAAATCAAAACCCAAGAATCTCTGAAAGGAAGATTGATTCACATAAAAATAAAAGAATGGCACATACTGAATGTATATGTGCCGTCACAATACAACACAAAAAGATAAATTTCATGGAAAACCTTGCAAACTGTATTCTAAACATCCACACTGACAAGATCATAATTGGAGGCGATTTTAACTGGATAGAATCGGAATTTGATAGGACCACTGGATTAAACCCAAAATACACTCTACTACTACCAATTACTAGGGATTTTATAAACAGAAACAAACTAATAGATGCTTACAGAACACAAAACTAAACTTAATATGCAGAGATTTTACTTTTAGATATGGCAACAACCAGGGAAGCAGATTAGACAGATTTTATGTATCAGAAAAGGAAACAAAAAATATAAAAAATGCACCATAGAAGACCAACACATTTCGGACCATAAATCAATAACTTTACACATAGAGGCCGTAAAAAATATAAAATGGGGTCAAGGACTTTGGAAATTAAATAATTCAATACTAAATGATAAAGAATACATAGAAACAATAAACAAAACACTACACCAATACGAAATCTACGAAATATAACTAAAGAGTGGGAAACAATGAAAGAAAACATAAAAAAAATAGCCAAATCAATATGTACACAAAGAAGGCTACAGAGAGACGCAGAAAAGTTTGAACTAATAGAGAAAATAAATGGAACAAATACATCCAAAATACAGAAAGAAAGGCACAAAAAAGATACAATGAGTTGCAGGATTATAAAAAAAAGGTGCAGACATAAGAGAAGGTACATTTAGTGAGATATACAATACAGCGAGGGGTATATACAAATGGGAAAGAAAATAACATAGACACAATCAAGAAAGATGATAATATATATATATAACAAAAAACAGGATATACTCAGAGAAATACACACTTTCTACAAAAATCTATACACCACACAAAACATAGAAAGAAAAGAAATACATCAATACACCAAAGACATAACATTTACACAAATAGATAAAAGTGGCAAAGATACATGTGACAGTTTTATAACAACACAAGAAGTCGATAAAGCAATACGCAAACTAAGCAAAGAAAATCGCCAGGGTCTGACGGACTCACAACAGATTTTTACAAAGCCTTTAAAAACAACTAACACCGATATTAGAAAACCTCTACAATAATATAAACCAACAAGGATTAATGACAAAGGGGATGAGGGAAGGGATAATAACTCTAATATACAAAGGAAAGGGAGACACAGAAAATCTAAAAAACTGGCTACCTATATCTCTGCTCAATACAGATTACAAGATCCTAAGTAAAATTCTAACTAATAGAATCAAAAAATGCATGCCCTCAATCATAAATAACAACCAAAGCTGTGGAGAGGAAGGAATAAACAATCAAAACAACATATTAACAATAGAAACTGCAATTCACTATATTAACATAAGGGGAGACAAAGGAGCTATAATCCTTTTTGATCAAGAGAAAGCTTTTGATAGAATTGAACATAACTATATAGAGGAAATACTAGAGAAATTCAGTTTCGGTGAACACTTTGTCACCTGGGTAAAAATACTATACACAAAACTAACCTCAAAAGTGCAAGTTAATGGAGCATACACAAGTAGCTTCCCTATAGAAAGATCGGTCAGGCAGGGATGCTCACTATCCATGCTACTATACGTGATAGCCCTAGAAGCACTATGTAAAAAAATAAACACAAACAAAAACATTAAAGGCATAAAAATTCCAAACCTAAAAACAGAACTAAAAATGGTGCAACATGCAGACAACTGCACCAATTTCATCACAGACGAAAACTCTTTCAAACATCTGGAAAACGAGTTCACTAACTTTGGGAAAGCTTCAGGCTCCTTACTAAACTACGACAAAACGGAAATCCTACTAATTGGAAACTGGAGGGGAAATCACCCAGGCTTACCACCACACCTGATTAAAAAACAGATAAAAACCCTAGGAACACTATATGGAAATAACTCAACCGCAGACAACTACAAACAAATTATAGAAATACTCAAAATAAACATCGAATTATGGTCATGCGAAACCTAGAACACCACAGAGAGAATCCAAATTGCACAAACATACCTATATAGCAAAATCGCGTATAAAATAAATATCATAGATCTAACAGACTTAATGTTAGATACAATAGATAAAATAATAATTGAATTCATATGGAAAGGTAAACTTCATTACCTTCCTAGAGAATTCCTGTACAAACCCCAAAAAGAGGGAGGCCTGGGCATCCCCCACCTACGATATAAGAAGACAACCAATATTATAAATAGAATTAGAAATCTACAGGAAAAAAAAACACACACCTGGGCTGCCTTGTATATGTACTGGTTTGGATATCTCCTAAAACACAAACCAGACATATACAAAAACGATCAAATAACGAAACTCTTTAGGCCACCAAAAAACCTACAATACATAGCAAACACAATTATAAAGTACAGAGACATCGAACAAATATGGAAAGAAGAAAAAGACTATAAAATATATCCTCTAATCAAAATACCAATAGATAACAAGGTAAAAATAAAAGTGCAATCAAACCACCCAAATATAAACTGGAAAATAGTATGGAAAAACTGGTCGGAGATTAAATTGACAGCGAAGCAGAGCATGTTATACAAGTTTATACATGATGTATGGTTTACAGGGGAGGTGGAACTAAGGAGGCATGTTACAAAGAAACTGCCAAACTGCCCCCTGTGTAACACCGGGCCATACAATAAGACACATATAGTTTTAAATTGCAAGACTCTAGAAACTGAAAGAAACATATTGATAAACAACACAAAATCACTACACAATTACAATGAAAAACATATTTTATACACCGACAACATCAGAAACAAAAAATTATACAACCAGATTGTAAATTTTATAACAAAAATAATGCATCGCTGTGGCAGAATAGCTCCGGTGAACCACATAATTCACAATATAAACATAATAGGATATACAAATAAATTCTTCCCATAAGCTATCAACATAGTGTAAAACCTCAAATCATTACACCCTCCTTTTTTATATATATATATATATATATATATATATATATATATATATATATATATATATATATATATACATATAGACATGTACATGTGTACATGTACTATTATCACTAAATTTAAAATTGACACGGACGGATGAGAACTTCACCCAGGAAAACCAATTACAACCACTGTGGGAGATGAGCTTCAGTAAGCCCCCCACTAGGGGGAGGTGCGTCGCAAAGGCGGCCTGGAGCTCACTCACTCACATGTTGGAAAGGCATACCGAGTTGAGAGTTTTTACTATCCCACCTCAATTTAAATTTACAAGACACCTGATCAGACAGAAAAGGAAAATTATTTAGGAAGAAAGTCCTAAACTTTAGATAAAGAAGCCACCACACCTAAGTGTTGACTTCTAGAAGTCCGAGTACAACCGCTGAGAGCGAATCGAGCTAGTAGAAAGCTCACTCGCACTCATGTTGGAACGGAAACTCACAAATTCATGAACTATGTCTGAGATAACAAAAGGGACTCGTAGATAGGGGGAAGTACAGGGTGTAGATACTGCAGGGCTATGCTACGAGGCTCACGCGAGGTAGACAGGCCTGCAGAGGAGTTCAAGAAAACCTCTATCTGCGACAAATAGACACACAAAACAAGCAAACAAATGAAAAAAAATACAACATATTTATCTTTTACTATCCTTCACTTTCCAACTTTATAAACAAATAAAACACTAGAAAGCCACATCTGTAAACAAAAATAAATAAACTAAATGGAGATACCTCCGGATATGTCCGAGTGAAGGAAAATTTCGAATCCACTGTGGATTTATGTGTGTACATACGGCGAATATATATGCGTACATATATCTATGTATGCACACGTAAGAGCATGCACAAGGGCATAAGCTCCTTTAAAATATTTTGATTTTAACTTGACTTGTAAGGCCCAAGAAGGGTCTAAGAACACCTTTTCAAAATTTTAATATATATGCCTTGATGTGGTGCCTACTATAGTCACTGACAAGCAAGAACCTGAGACAAGATATTTGCCTCTACTAGAAAGATGGACACCATCGCTACACAATAAACAAGATCTAAAACCAGCATGATGAATTTGATTGCAGAATACCTGACATTACATTATTTACACGACACATAAGCCGCATATAATGCCGCCGGGTCATATAGCGAGGGAGACACGTGGTAGAAACGATCCCACAAACACCCTCCGCAGCCCTAGGTGAAGCAAACTCTCACAAAAGTGCAAGATAGTGCCCACTATCTCGTCCGGAGACAACTCCCCGACATCGTTCTCTCCAATTCGGAGATAGACCAAGTCTTTTATTTGTGGACACCTCTCGGACCTCTAACTATAAAAGCTAGAAAGCCTTTGAGGCGACCCTCATGGTTCTAAAGATTTTAAAAGGGTTTTTATATCTGTGTGTGTCCCCCGAAGGTCTGTTGTTGTGGGTATTTCAAAAATAAATAGAATTTTGGAAAAAATTTATTTAGATAAGTTTTTGATTTGGGTTGCTCTTGATGTTCTTTTGTTTCGGATGGAGCTTACTTGTTTGGGTTCCACTCTCTGGTCCCCATTCGTTCTGCCCCTAGGTCTAAAGTATGTTTTCATTTAATTTATGGTCCGTACTCCCCTCCTCAGGCATTACGCCTTTCGACTGGTTTCCTTTCCATGTATCCCCTTTTTAGTGTGTCTTTGCTACGGACTCTCTTTGTCCAGTGTGTGTTATGTGTTTGTGCTATATTTTTTGTTTGTTGTGCTATACGTTGTTTTCGTGTATGGACAGCTTATAAAGGTCAAATCATTGGAGTTATTATTTACTTTTATAAAGAGAAAGCAGTAGAAAACAGAAAAATTGTTGTTGTTGTTGTTGTTTTTGTTGTATCTGTATCCGGTGTCTTCTTCCTTTGTTTCGGCTTGTTGGAAAAAATTTCTTCTTTTAGGCTGTGGTACGTTCTTTCTTTCTTGTGTTGTAATTCTCATACATACAAAAAAAAAAAAAAAAATAAAGGTACTGTTGTTTTGTGTGTGTGTAATCTGCGTCTTTGTTGGTTTCTCTCCCTTCCTGCTTGGAGAGCTGTCTCTCTTTGCTGGTATAGGGAGAGGTGCCTTTATTTCTTTTTATGTCTTCTCTTATACATTTAATTTTTAATTTGTAATTTGTGCTAAGGCGCATGCTTGGAGGAGGACACTTCCTGTGACTATATAAGGCACCGTTTGCTGTGATTTTTCTCACTTTCACGATGCTGTTCTATGTGTGTGGACATAGTCTCGTCACTAGTTTAAGCCAGTTTGTAGGAGTTTATAGGAGACATGGGCCTCCTTTTTTGGAGGTGACTTTCCATGGGCTACCGGGAGCCCGTGTCCATCAATTATTTCGCCTTTCTTCGTCCTGGGTTGCTATTCCCGACTTTGTCTATCTCCAAATTGGGGAGAACGATGTCGGGATATTGTCTCCGGACGAGATAGTGGGCACTATCTTGCACTTTTGCGAGAATTTGGTTCGCCGCGGGGTACGGAGGGTTTTTGTGGGTTCGTTTCTTCCACGTGTATGCCCTCACTATGTGCCCCATCGACATTATAATATGCGGCTTATTTGCCGTATCAATAATTTATTGCATGATATCCTTCAATCAAATTCCCGTATTTTCTTATTGTCACCATGCCGGTTTTCGGCCTGTTTTCTTGTGTGGCGATGGTGTCCATCTTTCTAATAGAGGCAACGCTTGGTTTTTCCATCATATTTTAGCTCATGTTCCTCACTCTCTCGTCTAGTGGCTTCTACAGGCTTGCTTGCCAGTGACTGCTAAGAGCACTACATCAGTAAATATATTGCAATTTCGAAAGAAATAGTGTTTTTAGGCCCTTCTTGGGCCTTACCAATCAAATTTAAAAACAAATATATTATAAAGGAGCTTATGCGCTTGCGCATACTCCTGTGCGTGCATACCTGTATATGAATATACATGCCTATATTCACTTTTACCGTATGCATACGCATATATTCACTATGGGTTTTGATTTTCCGTATAAGAAAAAAACCCAACTTATTTTGATTTGTTTAATTGTGTTTTTAGATATGTTTTCTGATGTTTTATTTGTTTAAAAAAATGGAAAGTGAAGAAAAGTAGAAGAAAGAGCGTTGTATTTTGTTTCCCTTGTTTGCTTGTTTTGTATGTATAATCTTCACAGATAGTGGTTTTCTTGGGCTCCTCTGCAGGCCTGTCTACCTCGCGTGAGCCACGTAGCATAGCCCTGCAGTATCTACACCCTGTACTTTCCTCTATCTGTGGAACCCTGTGCCCTGTGTGGTTGGTCAATCTCTCGTTGTTGTTGTTATTGTTGTGTTTGTGGTATTTCCATTGTTCAGTGTTTTGACCCCTGTTCACGTTTTCCTTTCAGTTTTTATTTTCCCTTAATGCCAATTCTAAGTGGAGCCCCTTAAGAAAAACTGATGTTTTAGCTGTCTGGTATGATGTCGGGGAGCCCCTCCATCCTCCTTCTGCTATTGTAAAATTGAAGTGTCACCGTGTATGAACCATGTCTTTACATTTTGTGTATATATATTGTACATTTTGTGAGAAATATTATCTCAGACATAGTTCATAAATTTGTGAAGTTCCTTTCCAACATGGGTGAGAATGGGCTTTTACTAGCTCGATTCTCCCTCAGCGGTTGTACTAGAACTTCTAAGAAGTCAACACTAAAGTGTGGTGGCTCCTTTATCTAAACTTTGGGACTTTTCTTCCTAAATAATTTTCCTTTTCTGTCTGATCAGGTGTCTTTATACGTTTAAATTGAGATGGGGGGGGGGATGAAAACTCCTAAAGCGATCTGCCTTTCCAACATGTGAGTGAGTGAGCCCCAGGCCGCCTTTGCGACGTACCTCCCCCTAGTGGGGGGCCTACTGAGACTCATCGCCCACAGTGGTCGTACTTAGCATTCCTGGGTCAGGAATTCTCATCGGTCCTTGTCAATTTTAGTTTTGGTGGTATTGATACATGTTCATATCCGCATATATATACACCTACATATTCACATACATACAAAAAAAAAAGATTATTAATCAGGGACCATTGTTTCGATTGGCAGATTGTTTTTTTATTTGTATACCCTATTAAGTTTATCTTACTTGTTCTGTTGTTTACTGGGGTTATTCTACCACATTTTATCATCGCGTTTATTATAAAATCTAGAGCTTGATTGTATATATTTGTATTCCTTATGTTATCTGTGTATAGCAAATGCTTTTCGTTGTATATATAGAGTATTTTTATGTTGTTTATCAGGGCGTTTCTTTCACTTTGGAGTGTTTTACATTTTAGTATTACATGGTTTTTGCTGTATGGTCCCGTTTTACAGATCGGGCAATTTGGCATTTTCTTTATAATCTTTCTTCGGAGTGCCAGTTCTCCTGTAAACCATACATCATGTAAGAACTTGTACATCATGCTCTGCGTTGCAGTTGATTTTATTTGTGCCCAGTTTTCCCAAACTTGTTTAAAGTTAACGTCTGGGTGATTGATTTGAACTTTGTATTTAACTTTGTTGTCTATAGATGTTTTGATTATCGGGTATATTTTATAATCTTTCTCTTCTGACCATATTTGGTATATGTCTCTGTATGCGAGAATTGTGTTTGTGATATATTTCAGTTCCTGGGGTGGTTTGAGTAGTTTTATGGTTTTATTGTTTTTGTATATGTCTGGTTCGTGCTTTAGAAGGTATCCGAACCAGTACATATACAGTGCGGACCAAACATGTGCTCTCTTGTCAATTAGATTTCTTACTCTGTTTAGGATGTTAGTTGCTTTCTTGTAGCGAAGGTGGGGGATGCCTAGCCCCCCTTCTTTTTTTGTTTGTATAGATACTCCCTTGGAAGGTAGTGGAGTTTACCTTTCCATATAAAGTCTATGATTGTTTTGTCAATCTCATCTAGCATTTTGTCTGTTAAGTCCGTGTTATTTATATTATATGCAATTTTGCTGTACATATAAGTTTGAGCAACTTGTATTCTCTCCATGGTATTTCAATCTGTGAAAGTAGATGTATGGTAAGATCCAGTCAGCGTATGGTCAGATCCAGCCAACGTGCTAACGTACTAATATACGGAGACGATGTACTGAGGCTTATATGATCCAGAGATCAAAACAGCCTTACATCAGCGTTCTATATTGAAGGAGCATGAGCTTTGAGGAGAGCGAGACTCGAAAGTTTATCACAAGACTATGCGTGTTATTGTTGAACGCGTTGAGAAGCACGATTCCAAGGGGTAAATAACTCTGCACACTTTAACATTTTGTGCCAACACTGATTTTAGCCCTTTGACAAGTATTATTTCAGTACATTTGTACCTAACAGAACTGGGATAAAAAGATTGTATCTACTGTTGGGCACAGCAAGAAGTAAACATACTTTGGACTGGTCACAAAGTATGCCAACAAATCCAAGATCAGATTCAATATAGCCATGGCAAGAGAGTGACTGAATTAGCGCACATTCTATTTCAAGTATGTTACCTACGTTAAGTTGGGGGATATGCGATACATTTTCTTTATAGAAGGTCTAACTAACCATCAAGACTATAGAACCAGTGTTAAGTAGACCATTAGTTGCAATACCTTTTATATTCAGGCTAATCTTATTGCTGCTTCCAACTACGTCAGTAGAAACAGTACTTTTGGTTCTGTCTCAAGGAAGTTGAGTTTTGATAGGAGAGTTTTTAATGCCTGATGCTATGGTATATACCGTCAAATAGATTGGAAGTTTAGAGGCTTTCAGATGTCTAATCTAGCTCTGTCACCTAATTATATGTGGCCCTTTTGATCACATCTCAGTCAATGGGCTCATAATAGCTATCTTCAGTATCTGCTGGATGAGTTTTATTTGTACCTTGGCCTTGATTATTTGACTGACCTTGACCTTTGGGTTGACCTCCACCATGATATGTGAAGAAAGTCTGATTAACTTTACCTATTTGGCCACTAATGCTCTGCTTTTCAGAATATACCGTTGCAGGCAGTTTCTGAAGCATGCCTCTTCTATTTCAGTCCGATTTGTTATCTTGCCATTTTGACTGGTTTGGGATTGTTAGCACTTCTACTTTTAATCTCTTCATTTATCCGATTGCAATAATGCTCTATCGATCTAAGAGCTATACCAAATTAGCCCAAACCCAATAGTGATATCATTGTTTGGGCTAGACAGACCTTTCTGGGACTGTGTAAGGCCCATCTAAACTTGTTTTTAACATTCCGTGTGCTTATGACATCCAGCTTCCCCTTTATCGATAACGTTTCCCAAATTAGCTCCCAGACAACAACCCCAGCTCAAAACTCCCATCCTCTGCATGTCTTGTACAAAACAACTTGAAATTTGGTAATAAAGGCTTCTCCGAGTTCAACAGTGCACTGTCAAGCTTTTGACATTTATAACCCACGCTGGCATGGGGCCTCCACATATGGCTATTCTCTCAGCCTACATACGCAAAGACATACAGAAAGCTTGCAAAATTGTGTCAGGATTGTGACCGCAGTTTCGAAACTTAAAGGCACTGGACCAATGCGCGACCTTGATCTGACCCCAAAAAGGACCCGGGGCATTTCGCGAACATACCTGGTTGTGAAACGGCACTGGTCAGTTTCGCGACCTTTACCTTCTCATGAAACGGCTCTGGGCCATTTCGCGAACTTGCCTGTTGGGAAATGGCAGTGGGCCGTTTCGTAGCTAAGCACGCAGCTAAGCAGTTTACCAGGTCTCTAACTTGCACCAGGGACGAATTGCGACCATGCCTGGTTCTGAAACGTCTCTTACTC
This sequence comes from Margaritifera margaritifera, assembly GCA_029931535.1. NCBI lineage: Eukaryota > Metazoa > Mollusca > Bivalvia > Unionida > Margaritiferidae > Margaritifera > Margaritifera margaritifera. The sequence goes on along the minus strand of JAQPZY010001170.1, from coordinate 1,328,196 downwards.
TCTCCGGTCCCGAAATGTCTCAGTGTCGTTTCAAGACCTGAACAGTTTTAATGTTTGCCGACTTAAAATCAGTGCCATTATAACACATATTGTTTTTAAATATTTTTTTAAAATACATAATGTGATGTGTAAAGTGGAATGATTTTCTTTTATTGATTCCTAAATAATTATTCGTCAGCATATGAGCGGAGAAAAGCCTCACGGTGCCATTTTGTTTACGGTAAGTACCCTAAATAAACATTTAGTTCCAAGATGCATGCATACATACATACATACATACATACATACATACATACATACATACATACATACATACATACATACATACGTACATGCATGCATGCATGCATGCATGCATACATACATACATACATACATACATACATACATACATACATACATACATACATACATACATACATACAATCATAAATACATACAATCGATCTATCTCAATGGTCCCACACAATGTACAGAGTGAAGAAAACAAAAAAGATGACAAGTAACAGGTCTGAACAGAAAAAAAAAATGAACAGGACTACCGTCGAGATTACACGGTATATGGAAATTCAAAATTAATTTAAGTTTCTACCTCTATACTCGTGACACCAGCAGTTGTTGTGCTCACTGATGTCCACTCTCAAATGATCTTTACTAGAGCATGAACTAAAATGTGTAAACAGAGGTTTCATTATTGTCTGCAGCAGCACATCCGAAAAAAAATGATCATCCATTCTACAACGTGACTTTCTTTCATCTTGACCTACATATTGCTTCTTACAGTTCAAAACAGTACACTACGTAAATTAAAGTTTGTGTATGACATGAAACATGTTTAATTCTAAATTTCCACCTCTTGTCGAGAATTTTGCTATGTCTAAATTAATTGGTGAATCACACAACTTGGTCATCAAGTTCGCTCATAAAACAACCAGCCATCCTCAAATCTTTGAATTTCATTGAATCATCTAAAAAAACACAAAACAAAATGATAATAAAAAAAAAGAGACAAACAAACAACAATTTTCATCGTCTTCTCGCATTCACTTTCAAAGACTTTAAATTTAACAACTCGTTAATATCCAAAATCATACAACATGGAAAAACGTATACTGTATTAATGGCTGCCTGCTCTCATTGGTATTAAGGGTAATGAAAGGGCAGATAATGCAGTAAAAACTGCCTTGCAGTCACCTCTTTCTGGATGGAAGATTTCATATAGTGGCTTCAAATATTATATTAACACGCATGGGGTCTCACTACCTAGCTAATCAACAAACACTAGAGTGAGTCTTATTTGAGGTCCATTGTTTCCCCTGTTTCCAAGGACCTTAAGACAACAGTCATTGTCAACTGAAGGGTTCTTAAACGCGCAAATGCTAGATATAATTTTGTCTCAAAACATCTAATGACCACTGATCATGAAACTCTTATGTCACACTTGCATGGTTCTTCTTACTTCACATTTGTATGACTCATCAGTAAGTCTTTCCAAGCCGAGTTTCAAGGTTTATGATACTCATCTAACAACATGGTGGTATTTAATCATAAACATTTTGAATGATCTTTCTGAAATATTGAAACTGATTCAGATATCTAGCGCTAGACGTTATATGTATCCAGATCAGAAGCTGTTGGAATATTGTAATATTTGAATATGAATATTTTATTTTAAGGGTGTGTTCATATTTTGAACAGAAGAAGATTACATTTAGTAGACTTTAACTTTTAAAATTATTTATACTTTCCTACGGAAAACTTGGATCATAGACTTTTAAAGAGGAAGATATTTGTGATGAATAATTAAGGACACTAGCTATTTGGTAGGTGAGAAATGGTTTTAACGTTATTTAATAATCTCTTATCTTGTGTGTGTGTGCGAGAGAGATTATATTGTTAAAGTTGATACAGATCATAGATACAAGTGAATTATTAGATGTTTTTGGAAGATGGTGCTTACATGCCTATGTATTCAATGCAATATCTCTTAAACAATTATCTTTCTGATGTGATAAATATGGTGGTGTAAGACAGGTGGTTGTTGTTGACAAAAGTCACATATTAGCTGGATATGAGACGTCGCTGTTGAAAAGAAGTGACCCTTTTGGTAGAATGGGCTGTTTTCAAGTAGCAATTGCAGGAGGAAAATTGATCTCTCCATATTGAAAGATTATGGGATGAATATTTCTATGTAATGAGAAATAACAAGGACGAGTGGCAGAAAATGTCTCCGTTACTTCTAAACCGCTACAGTAGATGAAACATTTTATCCGGGAACTAATTATAATAGAATGTCTGATCAATTGATACTACGTGGTACAGAATTCATCCAAATCTGTGCTAACAAAATCAGGACAGCTATCGTGTTACAATGCAGTTCATTGGGTGCAACGGACAGTTTTTAATTTTATGCACAAATTTAATGCCGCATCCACGAGCCTAATATAAAAATTCAAATAAAATAAAAATACACAAGCGAGGTCAAAAAGGTCCATATTTTTGTATAGCTATATTAAAACAAAGCATACAAATATTATTCACTGGTAGTTTAGCAAACATTTATGCTCCCCAGCCCCAAATTTATACCTGTATTTTTCAGGTCCGAAGGTAATTTTTGACACCAAGTGATGCTCACAGTGCAAACACAAGCCTTTCCGTTAGGTGATAATTCTGCAAAACATTGTGTACCAAACAGCTTGATGCAATTCAAAATAGTTGCCATCAAGCCGTTTTTGAAATATTCTTTAGGGATAAGAGGCCAAATTTAAAATTTCATATCAGGTTCATAAATATGGTATTTTTGTGAAGGTCAGAGCATCAGAAATTACAAATTAGCAAATAAAATTTAATCCTTTTCATGATTTGTGCTCATAGCAAGTGCAAAAAAGTTATTTTATCGCCTGCAAATTTTTTTTTTCTTTTCAAAAAGTGAGCATTTTTGTACAGTGATAATCAGATAATGGAATGTTTTTTTGGGATTAATTCTTCAAGTAGTCACTACTGAATGTAACCAGATTGTTATTGAGGCATAATTACACATTTGTGTGGTATTTAAGAGGTTTTGTATGGTTTAGGACATCATATTGAAGTATAAGGATTACAAGCCCACTTTTATCTTTTCTAAAAAAAGTAGACTGTATGTGATAAATATGGGTAAAGCCAACATTCAAATAAACAAAATAACTATAAAAAATCCCAAGAATAAAATAGACAGCTATATTGACGTGAAAGTGGAAATCAAATGGCAAATAAATCAAAATGGAAAATGTAATATACAATCCAGGTATTTGTTCCTTATAGATGCCTACCTGCAAAAGAAACTTTCTTAGACTAACACATCTAAAAAATTGTTTTTATGATTCCAGAGTTGCATACAATATTTATTTTTCTACAATATTTTCTGAAGAAAAGTTCGATATAGTAATACTGTATATCCTTTTTCAATTTTTACTTTTTTTAGTTCATAGTTGTATTGTGCTGGACCTCTATCATGTCTTCATTGACTTCAAAAAGGCTTTCGACAAGGTATGGCATGCAGCCTTGTGGGCCACCATGCAGAAATACAACATAAACGCAGAACTAATCAGCACCATCGAAAACCTGTATGACAAGGCAACCAGTGCAGTTCTCGTAAATGGCAACATAGAAGATTGGTTCAGAACCACAGTCGGAGTCAGACAGTTATGCCTTCTCTCGCGAACTCTCTTCAACATCTACCTGGAAATGATCGTGTCCGATGCCTTGGAAGACCATGAAGGCAGTGTCAGTGTTGGAGGCAGAACAATCACCAACCTGCGCTTTGCTGATGATATCGATGGCTTAGCATGAGATGAACAAGAACTGGAAACCTTAGTGAACCGTCTCAACCAAGCATCACTAAGGTATGGGATGGAGATCAGCGCTGAATAAAACAAAACTCATGACAAACAACCCGAGTGGTAACCAAAAGGAAATAAGAGTGAATGGAAGCTGGGCACAGTGACAAGCTTCAAATACCTAGGTGCTATCGTCTCTGATGAAGGTTCAAAACCTGAGGTTCTTTCCAAGATTGCGCAGACAACAACTGCACTGGCTAGGCTGAAGCCTATTTGGAAGGACAGCAACATCACGATTGGGTCCAAGATCAAGCTTATGCGCTCTCTCTCGTAATGTCCATATTTCTGTATGCATGTGAAACATGGACCCTGACTGCAGAACTAGAGAGAAGAATCCATGTCCTAGAGATGTTATCGAAGGATCATGAAAATCTAATATTTAGACCACGTCTCAAATGAGGAGGTGCGCATCAGAATCCAAGGCGCAATTGGACCTTATGAAGACCTGCTCACCACCGTAAAGAATTGCAAACTAAGATGGTATGGTCACCTCTCGCGCTCAGCTGGACTGTCAGGGGCAATCTTAACAGGGAACAGTGAGAGGAAAGTGAAAACGAGGCAGACAGAAGAAGAGATGGGAAGATAATATCAAAGAGTGGACAGTCATGGACTTTGCAAAGTCCCAAAGAGCAGTGGAGAACAGGGCAAAATGGAGAGAGATTGTCGCAAAGTCATCAGTGGCGACCCTACGACCTTCCAGGTTATGGGAGAGATGAGATGAGATTGTGCTGATATTTGTTGTGACATAACAATATCAAATTAGTTTTTAAAAAGGGCACAACAATGACAAAAGTACAGACAAATGAAGGTGTTTATGTAGGGGGTTGTATGTTACAAAGGCATGAAGGATGAACAGCGTCCAGGCAAAACTGATTGCTGGGGGGGGGGGTGCATCTTATTTTTGCTGAAAACAACCACATCTGCACAAGATGCAAGTATAAATCTGTACGATTCTTTTTTTTTTTTTTCTTACTACATTCATTTAGTAACCATATGTATCAAGCAAGTTTGATACTGTATTGAAGCAGTAATGATAAAACAAACTGAGTATAAATATCTTTGCCGCATCTACCAGCTGTTTAAAGGAACAGAACTGATACACATTTCCGGTTGAAAATTAGTAGGGGGTATGTTAAAATACGGCTCTATTCCCACGAAACGGAAAGAAGTAACAAATTCTCGACACATTCCATATTTAGATACATAAATAAAACCTCTCCTGAGTCAAACCAACCCCGATCCACACAGTTTCTGGATTTTTGAAGAAACTTTTCTCAGAGCCGTATCAAATTCTTACCAATAAGGTATGGTTTAAAAGGAAAGTCAATTTGTTTCCTTTGCGCAGATGATGACGTAAAATGTTCTCGCCATCCATGAAATAATCCAATCAGAGATAAGAGAATGGGAGGCCCGTAAACAGGGGTACCCTCTCTGTACAAAAATAGTAAGATGGTGGCATTCTGCTGACGGAAGCGCCCTCTGGCTACCTTGTTGTCGCTATCTTCTTGCCTTGAATCCACATGTTGACTGCTATGGGTGGCTAGCTCTTCTTCCTAGCCAACTACTTATATTTCACTGTCTACATACTGTGAAGTAACTATGGGAGGTGTACATGCCTTACATCAATTTCAAGAACAACACAAGCCCAAAACACTCAATTCACAAATATATCCATATGTTTCATTATTAAACAATAATAGCTTAAAAAGTCACACCATAACCTTAAGTTCAGAAAATTGACAGGGGCCAATTTACGAAACTATCCCCTGCCACCTATAGGTATCGGACCACTAATTATTTTACAGCCAGGGAACCAGTCTACTGGTGGGGGAATAAAAAAATAGAGTACAAAATCTTTTGAGATCTCCCTATTGGGTAATAAATGGGTTCAATTTTGTTCCATTATTAATTTCACAAACTTCAATCTATGTACTATAGCTGACAAAAAATATTTACTTTTATTTTGATATCCTGTATTTAATTTCCTACTGACAAAAATATCATATGTACTCTTGGCGCGAGGCTATGTTATTAGGTGCAGACCAGGGATCCCCCCTGTATAGCATCACAAGACTCGAAAACATGCTTCGATGCACCTGATTTTTAAGGCTCAAAAAATTTCTCTAACTTTAATGAATGGATCCATGTGTGGTGTATGCCAAGCTAGTGAAGAATTTATTTTTATTTTATAATATATTAACATTAAGTTCTATGGGAAATGAATTAGTGGTCCGATCCCTATAGGGATGGGGGTACTGTATGTATCGATGACAACCACGTGCATCTCGGAGTCCGTTTGAGTATCATTGGTTGATTTAATAGTAATTATGGTAAAATGTATCATTTTTGGAGTAATTTTTAGTAGACACTAGTAAAAAAGTAAAGAATTATGGCAAACAAGCATGGTTGTGTAATCTGGCTGTGGGAATCATAAACTGAGATGGGTTGATGGCACTATTTTCTATTTAACTACATACAGATTTTCATATATGATAAAATAAGAATTACGCATGACTTAGTGAAAACTCTGTCTCTTAATGTTAGTCCCTTGTGTCATGAAAAAATGTGTGTGAACATTGACCATTTAGTTTTGAAACCCCATTCTATCAAGAGAGAGAGAGAGAGAGAGAGCACTATAAAAACCAGGGACTATGACCAAAATGCCACAAACCCATCTGTTAAATAGAATGGATCTTATTCAAGGTAGTTCTTTTATACTCTTGTCATATTTAGCTCTGGGTTTCTGTCTAATATTACATAACAATCTGCCTTTTGCATAATTCATCTCTTCTTGATATAAATTTCTCATTGAATCTGAATACAAGTGCTCTCTTTTTACATCTATTATGGTTGTATGCTTTCTTTTTGTTGTAAAATGTCCTATAAATAATATGTTATCTATGTCTTCTTTTCAGTTGCATAGCCACACTGGAGTTTACTGCTTTGGGGCACCCAGAAGCTCAGCACAGTTTTACTTTAGACTCCATAGGCCCATTGTTGCTGTAATGTACTGCGCTATGACATTGTGCATGGAAATTCCTCATGAATGTTACATTTCAAGGTAATCTTCTTTGAATTACTATATTTACACTTTCAGACATTTGTGTGTTAGTGTTGAGAAATGTCTTCTGAAATGTCATTTTCCAAAGCCGGTAGTTAACAAGCATTCGTATACTTGATTCGTTGTGTGTGTAGAATTTACTATTCTAAATGTGCCAGGCAACTATGAGCTTTTAACTACCCAGTTTTCATTTTTTACCAGTGCAAACATATGACTTTGTCTTGCAAAGGGGAATCACCACCCTGATAACAGAGCACTTTATATGGCATTTACTGCTTTTGACATGGCCCTCATTATCACAGAAGTGTCCCCACAATATTTCTGAAAGGCAGGCAGCATTAAACTCTGCATGACAACACTGTCTCAGGTCTATCGCAAAATTGTTTCTCATTGTCTTGCATTCATTTTGTTTTTTCCTGGCATCAGATTTGTAAGTGCATTAGACTTTTTAATGATGTCTCCCATTCTAGACTCCCATCAGACATGGGATATGCTCTCTTGTGTTCTGTGAACACTGCATTCCACAGTTTTTCATTTTTTATATATATTTGTACCAGCCTGTATGGACTCTTTTCACCAGACCTGACATAAAAATTATGAATGTATTACCCTTTTTGGGACATATAATCTTACATTTATCATATTTTATGTTGCCGGGTGCTTTTTAAATGCATTCATTTCTTATTAACAACTCTCTGTGTCAAGGTATAAGTTTCCTTGGATAGGTTAGCACCCCTAGTCCATTTCTTGAGAATGAGCAAACAGATCTCATAGTAACAAAATCTGAACTTTAACACTCAAATGGTATTTTTGTTTTATTATATTACAGTTAGGAATCATACGAAGAGATCTGCCTCTCAGAATATATGGTATTTGTGCACATATTTTGTCTGATACATTGTTTATAATTAAATTTTACCTGTTAATCATTGTTTTGTTTTTTCTTTACATTACTTTCCTCCATGAATTATGTAATGAAAGATTGGAAACCAAATTGATTGATAATGTTTTTTGTAACATTTAATAATGATGAATTTCTATTTACCTCTTTTGTTCGTAGTCACCGGCATGCAGATCAGCCTCTAAATCTTTGGTTTGAGTTGGCCATAGGAACTTGTATTGCACCGAAACATCCTCTTTCTTAATATCAAAGTGTGAACTTGGTCTTTTTGAGGTAATATTGTACTTTTCCTCTGAAAGTCTGTTATATAGTATTTTTGTGACATCACTCTCAACAGTTTTCTCACTTGTTACACACTTGTTATGAGGAATATTTTCTGGTCTGATGTGAAACTAAATTCTCGCATGAAGACAACCTTTGGTTTTCCTCTGTTCTTTTGACATTTTTGGCAGTAAAATAACTGTAGTTTATGTTTTGAGTTTCAAAGTGTGAATTCAGTACCTGCTTAGCACTGTTAGAACTACATTCAGCACTGTTTATATTGTTTTCTTTACATCAATGGAAGCTAGTACATCAATGGAAGCTAGTATCAGTTTACAGTCAGGCCAGACTCGCATTTGGCCTCAGGTTCCAGACCTCTACATTTATCAATTTTTCATGTGACAAGTGATGAAAAAAAAAATAAACCTGTTAGGTGCCATAAACACTTCTTAATATATGATTCAAGAAAACAAAATCTCCAATCAAGGAAATTTTTGGCAACCAAAATACAATCTTTATACCAGAAATTGATGAAAATAGGGGGTTGTGTAATTTGATACCTCTTATTACATAATGCTTATAGGTGGATATTTCATGCATGCATATCTGAATAGCAGACACACAGGAAACAAAGGAAAACGTGAGACAAACTATTACAGTCACTGCATTTATTCAGTTATCTACATCTATAATATATGAACATGGTAAACATTCTTGAAATACAACATTCATTCTTATCATCTATAGGCATTACATAAGTGTTTATTATTACCATTTAGTGCACTTAGAATATCACCCAAGTTAGTATAATACATACTTGGTGCCTAAGGTTGTCAATATACAAAAATGACAAAAATGTATGTTCGGTATAGGTATCGGACCACTAATTATTTTAAAGCCAGGGAACCAGTCTACTGGTGGGGGAATAAAAAATAGAGTACTAAATCATTTGAGATGTGCCTATTGGGTAATAAATGGGTTAAGTTTTGTTCCATTATTAATTTCACAAACTTCAATCTATGTACAATAGCTAACAAAATAGCATATGTACTCTTGGTGCGAGGCTATGTTATTAGGTGCAGACCAGGGATCCCCCCTGTATATCATCACGAGACTCGAAAACATGCTGCGAAGCACCTGATTTTTAAGGTTCAAAAAAATTTCTCTAACTTCAATGAAATGATCCTTGTGTGGTTTGTATGCCAAGCTAGTGAAGAATTTATTTTTATTTTATAATATATTAACATTAAGTTCTATGGGAAATGAATTAGTGGTCCGATCCCTTTATGCTGTGGCGATCACAGGTGGGTTGCATGGTTATCTGATCCCGTCTATTTTATTTATTGTCCCGATGTGATAGATCTTAGTAGGAACTATGACGTAACACTTCTACAGGAAATACACAACACATTTGTTAAATATGTAGAAGAGGATCTAAATGCAGTCTCTATTACCAAACACGATCCAAACAGTATAAGATCAGCAGTAGGGATAACAAATAAATAAATAAATATATAAATAAATAAATATGAACATGAACTAGAAGGTAATAGAGACTCCACTCTATCTACAAGGGAAACTATTGCATATGACCATAAATAAATTACACATTCTAAGTGTCTATGTACCAGCAAGAGCGCAACAAATTGTTTTTTGTTGTTTTCTTCTGAAAAACCTCAAAGAATATATCTGACTCTTCTATATAAATTATATTATAATATGGAACAAATAATAATTTCAGTGTCTCTTTGCAAAGTGAATAATTACAACTACTACAAGTCAATACAGCTATAAGAAGAAGCTAGAGCCAGAGTGAGCTCGCTCACTACTGAACGTAGTTCTCTATAGATGAGAGTTTTGGACCAAATTTAACACGTTAGAGGAGCCTAAAAACGTCTTACCCGCGGACATCCCGTGCTGTAGGATGGGTATATATGTTTCATTGTGTAATTTAAAATTTAATTATTAATACTGTGACCTTATTTTTCCCTTTGGGAGATGCAAATATTTCCTTTTTTTAAAATAATTATCTCATATCTACATTGTATGTTTTCTTTCCCTTTGAAGGAGAAGACATTGATCAATTACAAATAGCATTCTGTTTCCCTTTTCCTATGAAGGAGAATAATCGTGTTCTTTTTTCTTTTTTTTTTTGAACACAAGCACATTTGAATAATTTTAGAAAATAACGTCTTTAACAGTATTCAAATCCTAATCAACACGTTATGACAACATGGAAGGAAGGAAACTCGATGAATATTTTAGAACAAATATAGAGACGTCAGGAGAAAATAGAACTCTCCTGGCATATCGCACGCCTGGGTGCCAGCTCCTAGACTGTGAACATTTAGCGGAAAAAGAGCGCCCCAGGCCTGCCGAGATCCGAGAAGCCCTGGTAGCAAAGGGTGTACCCCTGGAGTATATCGCGGGCATACAGAATGGAGGAAATGGAAAATACTATCTGTATGCTCAAGGAGATACAGTAGTACTCCCAAATGACACACATCTTGACGTTAAGGGGAAAATAGTGAAAGTGTCGAGGTCCCCCCCCCCCAATAGAAAGACAAATCGAAACGAAAGCGGTGGAAGTCCATTTTTCGGGACTCCCGCTGGAAATCCCAACAGCAGAGATAAAAACTAAATTAACAAAGAAATTCCAGATCACAATTAGCAAAGACAAAACAGCAACAGTCTGGGGATACCCCACTATAAAAACAGGGGTTAGAATCTGTACAATGAGCCTGGACGACGCCAAGAAACTACCGACGTTCATATACGTCATGGGGTTTCTGGTTAAGTCCTGGTTCAGAGGGTGTATATATCACCGAAAATGCTCAAGACTCAAGATGCCAGGAAACTGGGCATCTACCAAGAGACTGTAAAAACCCCGTTCAAAGGGGGAAAAACATACAAAACACATGCCGCAAAGGCAGCTAGTGAACCAAGGCAGGAAAAGGGCCAGGGAACACCTGCCGAAATGGACGCAGTACCTGATCCTTAACCGGACCTGATGGAAACACAGAACCAATTCGAACTTCTCTCAGTAAGTGAATCTGAAGAGAAGTCAGATTACCATTGTGAAGACTTTGTAAACAAAGACGAAGTTATAAAAGACACGAAACAAACAAAAACAAAAGCAGAAAAGAAAAAGATTAGAAAACAAAGAAGGAAGAAAAACATAACCAAACTTGTAGAACAAAATGTAGCACCGTACTACTTCCTTGAAGAACACAACTTCAAGGACGTAGATGAAAACAATAAACAAGGGGACAATGACATAGACCAGATAAACATGGTAGAAGAGCAAAGCGCCCACATAACGATGGGAGAAGAGGAATTTTCGGGGAGAGATGAGGGAATCACACCCACAGCCTCAACACCGAAAACCTCAAACAAACAAAAAAGGAGAAATACGGTATTGGCAGAGTGGCCCTCTAAGGAAGAAATAGAGATGATGAAATACAAAGATCACCGTATCGTGGCGCGAGGAGCTCTTCCCTCCCGCGAGCGACAAACTCCAGAGAAAAAAACACAAAAAAGAATAACTTTAGAGCAATACCGCACCAACAAAAAAAAAAGCCTATACATCTAAAAGAGAGTGTAGAACAGGCCTAAATAACTCATAGTAATAATAATACAACTACAACAAAAACAAAATGGATAAAAATAATACCATATTTAAAGATACAATGGAGGAATTGAACCTCCATATTATATCTCTATATATAAATGGAATAAAGGCGAAATTAGAAAAATTAATCGAAATAGCTAAAAAGTATGATATTATACTTTACAAGAACTACATGCACCTGACCAAATATTAATTAGGCAGGTAGAAGAAAAGTTAAACGGAATAGTCATAACAAGTATCGACAACAAAAACACGAAAGCTGGAGTAGCCATAATCTTAAAAAGGGCTGCCCAGAAGTTGTCATGGAAGATTATTTTAACTAAAGATTCTTTTAAAGGTAGATTAGATATACTATGAGTAATAAACCAGAAATATATAGAAATAACAATTTTATAAAAACTAATATAACCTCCAAACAAAACATGAGGTATGCTAAAAACATAATTTTACAATATAGAAATAAAAATCCTATATGGACAAAAAAAAAGGACCGGAATATATACAATAAATTAAATAAAGAAGCTAATAAAGATAAGCGTTTCACAGTGCAATAATCCAAATATACAATGACTCCATATATCCAACTAGTTGCATGTATACATATTTCCATGATGCCTGGTTAACAGGAGAAGTGGCCCGTAACGTGCATATAATAAGGGCAAATACAGTATGTCCCTTATGTAAGAAACAACTATACACAAAAAAGCACGTTATATTAAACTGTAAAGAGACACAAAAAGAAAAAAAAACTGATTAAGAATAAAATACAAAGCCACTATGGCGCAGTATATGATACAAACATACTATACACAAGCAATATAAAAAGCAACCAAATATATCATGAATTGATTAATTACATCACAATTTTGATGAAAAAATGCCAAGCTACCTTTTAATTAATAATAAATAAATATATGCTTAGATTTATTTCTGAAGTAAGACTTTTGGATAATATACAATATTAAATATAAGAAACGAGCAAAAAAAAAAAAAACACTTTTACTTGTGGAGAAACGCAAGCACTGGAGGGAGAAGAACCGGTATATCTTCCCACAATTGGGAGGTTCGCTGTGCAAGCCGGTGCGACTCACTCTAGTGTTTGTGTAATGGTAAATAATTACTCTGACTACACTATATTTAGTGCTTTTTATTCCAAAGTCCTACTGAGGAAATTAGACCTAGGAATACGGCACGGGATTATAATTAAAACAAACAACATAACATTAAAGACATAAACCACGATATACACTGAATATATAAAACAACATAACATTAAAGACATAAACCACGATATACACTGAATATATAAAACAACATAACATTAAAGACATAAACCACGATATACACTGAATATATAAAACAACATAACATTAAAGACATAAACCACGATATACACTGAATATATAAAACAACATAACATTAAAGACATAAACCACGATATACACTGAATATATAAAACAACATAACATTAAAGACATAAACCACGATATACACTGGATATATAAAACAACATAACATTAAAGACATAAACCACGATATACACTGAATATATAAAACAACAATTTACAATACTAACCGATTAGTCATGCCTGCCTGGGGCGGAGGGGAAGGGAAGGTTAGGTAAAAGGGACCAGACGGGCCACTCCCCAGAAGCTGCATACCTTCCCCTCCAATAAGAGAGAGAGAAAGGATTGGTAAAAAAATTAGCATAAAGTATTCGCAGAAATTAACAAATATATATATATATATATATATATATATATATATATATATATATATATATATATACAGAGGGATTATGTTCTTCCAAGTAAATAATGAGGACGGGTGACACCTATGCTATCAGGCTAACGCGTGGTAGTACTGGTCACTCCAGAGTTATGGAAAAAGGAAGGCATAAAATAAAGAACATTAACACAACAACAATACTAAGGAAAAACACATATACTAACAATTGCGAGTACTCATTTTTTTTTTTTTTTTACAGTACGGATCAACATACAAAACAACAGCAAATTTTATTTTTTTTTTCTTGTTATTTTTCTTATTTTTGGATAAGATACACCAAATACGGCAGAGCCTCAAAATTAATTTTTTTTTAGAACCAATATAATTAAGAGACTGGGGAAGAGCAGAGTATAGGCACTGCGACAGAGGGGGAGGGGACATACCATCCCCTTAAGGATATGGAGCCCAATAGACTCTAGAAATGACTCGCCCCCTATCTCACTCTTGAAAATTAAAATATTTTATTTTACTTTAAAAAAAAAATAATATTAACATAACTATAACAATTTGAAACATACAGCAACAATACAAAAGGTTTATAGCAAATACAGAACAATATACCAATATACACCTATAGCACACACTGGACGATAGATCCCTGGCAAGGATCACTATAAAATTACTTTCAAATATGGCAAGGAAACCAGTCACAAGGTGTAATACCTGAGGAGGAATTACTTGCCACTTTAGGTCCGAATCGGAACGAATGGGTACCTGGAAACAGGAACCTGAACAAGTACGCAACTATAAAAAAACAAAGATCAACCCTAATCAAAAACAAATAAATAACTTTTCTACAAAATTCTTTTTTGATTTTTTTATGAATACCCACAACAACAGACTATGGAGGAAAACATATAGATTTAAAATCCTTTTAAAATAATTTCGATCAAAATGGGGTTGCCTTCAAGGCCTCTTAGCTTAACATAGCTAGAAGTCCGAGAGGTGACCACAAATAAAGTAAATAATAATTTAGGGAGACTTCAACTCAGTGATAGATAACGTAGATAAAACGGGATGTTTCATCAAATGGGACAGAGACATACAGCCACACCCCTAAACTTTTATAACAGAAAATAATCTTTTAGGTACATTTAGAGAGAAATATATAGACAAACAAGAATACACGTACAGATACAACGAAACTCGTGGATCCAGACTCGATACATTCTGTATAAATAAAAACAAATTAGCGTGCATATCAGAAACAAGAATACTGACAACTCGAATATCTGACCACAATGCAGTAGAATTAATCTGTAATACATCCTACGAATATAGATTACCAAATATTAATAAAATCACAATTAACATAATACTATCTCGGAGATGAAACAAAACCCTTTCAAGTATAGAAATCCCTCAGAATGGGGATAACGCAAATAACTAAAAACAAACTCTCCCGGGCACAATAAGATGCCTGTAAACAGGAAGAAAGAGAACGTGTTTGTACAATACAACAACACAGAAACAAGCGAGGAACAAAATCAAAAAGCTACGAAAAGCAAAGTGAAATACAGACAAGGAATATACAAGGGACACAAATCGGAGCAGGAAAATATGGTCACATTTATACAACAGGAAAAGATATATACAGAAGAGAAGAGAGCAGAGGGGAGAGGGAAAAAAGCATCACCAAACTAAAAATAATAACAATACTGTTATGGTGAGGATGAGATTCTGCACAACTTGCTATGATAAGAATTTCTCTTTCTTCTTGTTAAGATGAACTTTCCACCAATCATTATTATGATCGTTTCATTACCCCATTTCCATTTCCTGATGGACACTCTCAGATCGAAAGAGAGAGAAGAAAGAGATTATTCTGGCCTCCCTTGCGGAGGTGTCACTCCTTGCGATGATGGTTGTTACATCGCTATGGTGCGAAGGGGTACCGGGTTCGAACTGCAAAGTAAGTCAGAACTCTAGTTCTTCAGAGGCGTAGCAACTTTTATTTTTTAAATCAAACAACACTCGATGTAGGAGATTACACTTGGAAGTTATGAATTATAGATACAGAAAAACAAAAACAATTTATACTTATTCAAAGCTTGCCAACTTCATACGATTCTGAAATTTCTGTCTTTTTAAGCTATGATGTAACTAATTAAATATCAAATGAGCCGCAGATGGCCAAAATATACCTAGAATATTGTAAGAATTCAATATTTCGAACTAATACGGAAATTGTTTCTGTCGTAAAGACCAATTATTACAATGTTGGACCTTAAATACCAAAATATCCTGTTTTGTAGCTTTTAATGGTCTTTTATTTCTAAATTTATTGTCATGGAGCATGACGTTGGCAACAAGTTAACAATAATTCAATACTACTATTACAATACATATACATTCCTAGTAAAGTTGAAATAATACGTATAACAATATAGTTAATAATTAATATTAGTTGTTGTATGTGGGTACTGGGGGACATCATATTTATATAGGCGACGATAGGTGTGCATTGATGTGGCGGTATGGGGACAAATGTGAATGCTAGTGGCCATAGGTTTAACACGGGAATCGATTTATAGGGACGAAAGTGTTTATAGGGACAAAAAGTGTTTATAGAGAAAAGAGGGTTTAACGGAAAAAACGGGAATGCATGTTTACACATTGACAAACAAACATACACCAAATATACAACCACAAATTGCAATACTAATGAGTATATCTCTTTTCTACAGATGTGGGTTGGTCTGAATAGGACCGTTTTGTTTTGGTTTATTTTTGATTTTGGTTGGTCTGGGGTGGGGTTCCTTCGTGTTTGGTTTGCATCTTAAGGGTGTTGTTGATGGTTTGATGCCTTATCGGGGCCTTGGCACCTACATTCTCGGGCCGACTGTTTTGTTAGTCGCGGTTTGATTCGAGTTTTGAAATTTGGGTGTTCCTTTTGTCGTCCCTTTTCCCTTTCCTTGCACTATTATGTTTTTTCTGTGGTTTCGGTGATTTTGGTGGGGATCTAGGTATAGAGAGACGAGAAGTGGAAGAAGGTTCCTAATTTTGCCAAAGTAAAGAGTTTTGCCCGAAGGTTTAATTCTAAATGTTTCCTACCTTGCCCAATTAATTTGAATTTGATTTCCCGTCCAAAATTTGACTAAGCTGTGTTGGTATGTTGTTTGCGGCGTTGTTGGCTGGTGACCTGGCCAACTGGATGCCGGCTAAGGTGCCTGTGGTGGTTGTTTAAAGGTCTCTCTGCAGAGTTTTCAAGCGGATTTTGTGTGGAGTGTAAGCAAGCTCTTACGGCTCCACGCCTTCGAGACGTCCTTCCCGGTCCTTGCCGAAACTCGAATGCTGGTTTGACACCCTCGCCGTTGGAGTTGTGGTGCTGCTGGGACGTATCTGGGGCAACTTTTTCCCTTTCATTTCTTTTGATCCTTTATGACCTGTTCTGCCAATGTCGACATGACCAGTTCAATAGCCATTTGTAGATGCATTCTAGTCATTTGCATCCATGGAGGGTTTGGATTGAGCTCCTTGACTTCATTTAGGAGGTGACTGACATACTCTAGGTGAACTAGAGTTTCACTCATCTTTCCTGCCGTATTCTTCATCATTATTGAGCTGTTGACGACTCAACTATGGTAGCCAGACTGATTAATTGATTGATCTTTAATTTAGAACGTGTGCGGCCATTCGGACACTACTTAATTACTCGTCGAAAGGGTGCCTTACAGAGTACACCGAACACTTGTTAATTACTCGTGTCCGGAAGAGGAAAACTGCGGCAGAGGGCGCTTTGATGTCTCTGGAGGGCTCCAAGTGGTTCAGGGTTGAAAGTTTGTTTTTTGTTTGTCAAATGTAAGAAATGTCGTTAACTTGCACCTTATC
The DNA here is from genome assembly GCA_029931535.1 of Margaritifera margaritifera. Classification (NCBI taxonomy): domain Eukaryota; kingdom Metazoa; phylum Mollusca; class Bivalvia; order Unionida; family Margaritiferidae; genus Margaritifera; species Margaritifera margaritifera. The sequence continues at coordinate 1,310,848 of JAQPZY010001170.1, read as the reverse complement.
TAGTTGTTTTTTAAGAAGAGCTCTGGACTTGTAGCTGTGAGTAGGGGTTAGTTATATAGTGGTTAGAAAGAAGGTTATATAGACATATACATGTCCGGCTCAGTCCAAGGATTGGATTATTATCCTATTTTCGTAAGAATATGCACTGATGTTATATTTATTGTTTTTATAAACGGGGTGATTCCAACTTAATTACTGAATTGTGCAGTGGGACTTGGTAGTCTGGGCTTGATACCACCTTGTATACTTATTTCAAATGACAACCATCTACCTTTGAATCATGATAGGACAGAAGAACATCAAGTTTTAAATTTTGTTGGTAAAACTACTTGTTTTACAAGTTGATCCGATGAAGTTCTGTTTTTTGTTGAAGTTTGGAAAAATGATGTAGAACACCATTGATGAGCTCGTGCTAACTTGCTTCATATGGAATAGCTTTTGCGCGACGAGAATTTTCTGGCAATATTCCTTGTTGTAAATCAAAATACATATCCTTGAAAGCAGGACACTCGCGCTGATAGTGGGCGATAGCTGGTAGATCTGGAGAGGGATCATTCTGTGTGCTGTTCTTGGTCCGTACAGCAGAGTTGGAATGTTCTCATCACTATACCAAAAAGTAAACTCAGTGAGCTTCGTCTCTGTGGAATCAGGAGATTGCTGCAATCCACAGGGCGTGTTATTAGATTGTTCATAATGTCGGCTCGAAAGCGCATCGGCATGGATATTTGTATGTCTTGGGGTGTATACGATGTCTAAATCGTGTTCTTGTAAACGGAGTGACAAACGAATTAATCTGAAGTGTGCTGAACTGTTTTAAGCCAAACCAATGCTTTGCGATCTGTGATAACAGAAAATGTGTGATGCGATAAGTAAACATGATATGTTCTGATACCTTCTAAAGCAGCTAAACATTCCTGCTCTATGACTTAAGGCCCTACCACCATAAGCAATAACATGGTCATTGCACTCTGTGCCTATTTGAGACAACACATGTCCTAGAGCAGTGCCATTAGCATCGTATGCATATCTGAATGATTTGTTAAATTCAGAATAAACCAAAATAGGCGCTGATGTCCGAGCCATTTTAATGGTTTCAAATGCCTGTTGGCACTTGTGCGTCCAAAGAAATGGGCTGTCGGTGTATAATGGCATAACCGTGGACAAATTTCCTGTAATAATTGCATAAACCTAGGAAACTCCCGACATCCTTCTGCGTCTCAGGGACTGGCCAAATGTGTAACTGCGTCGATTTTAGATTAGTCTACCTTGATTCCATCTCCTGAGAATTTGTGACCAATTTATACTACTTCGGAGGATGCGAACATGTATTTTGAAGGTTTAAGTGTCAAATTTGGTCAAGATATTTGAGATGGTCTTCAAATGAATTTGGAAAAATGACAAGATCATCTATGTATGCGAGACAAGTAGACCAAGGTATACTCCAAAGGATATGATCGAAAAGGATACAGTAGGTGGCAGGAGCATTTCTGAGTCCATATGGCATTACATTCCATTGGCAAAGATTACGTGATGTTATGAAACCACTTTCGTGCTTGTTCTTGGGGTCCATGGCTACCTGCCAATATGCGGAATTTAAATTTAAAGTACTGAAAGACACTTGCGTTTGTCCAACTGCATCAATTACATCCTCTAATCGTGGAAGTGGAAATGCCATTGGTTGTGTTACTTTATTTAGTTTCCTATAATCAATAAGAAAGCGATATTCACCATATTTCTTTTTCACTAAAACAACAGGGAATGCATATCTAGATGAACTGGGTTCAATCATTTGATGTTTTAATAGTTCGTCTACCTGTGTATTAATTTCTTTGTTGATGTGCGGTTACTCTCAATAAGGTCGACGACGAACCAGCATGGAATCACTTGTTTATATACGCTGAGTGAATACAATAGTATGACCTAATTCATCGCAATTAGTGGCAAAACATCCCTATGTTGATTCAAAAATGAAAGAAGCTTCTACTTCAGGTTCGCTGTCAAGTCTGCGGAATGTAAATAAAAGTTAATTGGCTCTTGCAACTGATTTGTTTGAATGTTCATAGCATTGGCTGCATTGTTCTTATGAACAGTCTCCCCCTCGATGGTATATTATCTAATTACCATTTACATTACCCGTTGATCGGGAACCTTCATATAATGACTTTTTATTTGGTCATATGTATATTTATATGGTCGGTATATACCATCTGCGTTACTAATTACATAAAACCTACACTTGCCGTCTTCGCTTTGATCGTCAGTAATTTTAACGGTTTGGTTATTGACGGGCAAAATTTTACATGTACCACGTTTTGTCATTACATACTGAAAACGATATGCACAAAAGTCTCTGATGCTCTATACACGGACCTATTTGGCCTGAACTCCCTTACACCATTCACATGTAAACTGTTTTGTCCACCATCGCAAACGAATTAGCAAGTCCGTCAGTTAGCATTTGTTTATTTTTCGAATTTGATTTTGTTAACTTAATGACCGTCGAAACTGATTCGTGTGCTATAACGTGTACCCTTTTTTGCAACTCGTTTTTATTCTTCTATCTTTCTTCATACTGCGATAAATTGTCTATATATGCTGAATCGTTAGAATTTGCTGTTTTGTTGTCTTTTTTCGTTCTTTCCAAACTCGATTGTTTTACAATTTATGTTTGTGGCGATACTCGCAGTAGGAAGCAAAGTGAAAAGTCGATTCCATATATATAAAAAAATCACTGACATATATTCAATAATACATTACTTACAGGTTTTCAAACAAAAGTGCCCCATCTCGACCTATTTCTGGACTACAGCATCAGTGAAGGCCATATGTGGCTGTTCACTATCTCTATGTAGTAAGATGACGTAATTCCTCTACTCGTCAAAAAGCAAAAATAGGTTTCAAAATCTTAGTGAACACCCTGGGACTGGATGTCCGACCAAAAGGTAAACTGAAGGGTGAACCTCGACTGGAATGTGTAACCTGCCAGTATCCACTGACAGTGAAGCACATTCATGTCGAGCGTGTCGATGTGCACTTTCCTCCCTGTGAGACAGAAGTATTTTGACGTGAACTGCTTGAAGAAACTGTACAAGGATGATCAGCCGAGATTAATTTCTGTCCTGAAATATATAGAAATAACAAGATTACGAAAATGATACAACCACCGCCAAGATTTAAACCAATACAAAATCTGATAATTAAATATAGAGGTGTCGCTAAAATATGGAAAATGATGAACGATGAGAACGTACATTATTATATACAACAAAAAAATGAATAATTATAGTATTACGACTCTATGGTCTAAGAAAAATGTAACAGAAAGAAAGTGAAACCGACAAATCATGTAAAAATCAACAAGAAATTTATTTCTAGACAATCAAAGTGAAAATTCAACAGATAATTTCAGTAACGTGAATGAAAATCCAAATAATCCAATAATCCTAAGTGTCCTAATCACAAGTCCTAAATATAGAATGTTCCGAATGAATGACTATCCTTGAATATATTGATGTGCCAAGAGTCATTAATGCCTGATGTGCCAGTAGTCTTTAATGTGACGTTGTGCCAAAATGAAGTACTTCACATTGATCCCCAAATCATCAGTTCAGAATCCAAAATCCAAAAGTATATGAGCACTTCTATAATCCAATGAATGTTTTAAGTAATTCCTCTCTCTCTGAATTTGGAATGATTTTTCACAACTGAAAAGGCTCTTTTAAAGACTGATGGTAAGGTAGAAACTGAAAAACTGTCCAATAAACATGGTATATATAAAGACAAGTCACATGACAGAATGTTCTAGCATATTATGATGTATGTCACTCTTAACACACAACTTTAAGGGAAATTCTAGTTGTATATGTAAACAAAATCAACCTTGACCTCAAATTGAATCAACAACTTGTTTACCAAAACCGTCCTTGAACTCAAATACTAAGTAAACAACCTAATTCAAGGGCAATAGCTAAACATGTCAACGTTATACTTAACATTAAGGTTTAAGCAAATATTAAAGTCAAGAAACATTTATAATTTATTAAAATATGTATAATATTATATAAACATCATATATAACAATAGAAATACTGTAGAGAGAAGCTATCCCAACTTTGACTGGGAAAAAATTTGCAGCTATTTACATAATATCATAAATAATAACCTGATTAGATCAAGGAGATACATTTTTATACACAAAACATGGTGGACACATCTGCTCAAACAAACCAAATAGAGAGGAATATGAGGAAAGCAACGCACACATGTTTTGGACATGAGAGAAAAAAAGGAGACAATAGAAGACTGCATATATATTATAAATAACAATATACAGCTCGATACAAAAAAGTTGACTCTTTCTTTTTCTAGGAGCCGAGTACAGCCACTAGGGCAGTGGTTCCCAACCCCCAGATCGCACGTAAAATGATGGTCGCAAGGACCCTCGCGACCCTATACCGGTACTGCATTTTGGGTCGCATAAGATGGTATTTAGGGTCGCGACCAAAAAAGTTTGGGAAGCACTGCATTAGGGGATGAGGTTCGCAACAGCGGGCTAGGTCACTCTCACTCGCATGTTGGAAAAGAATACCTACTAAATTTGATTCTATCTTATAATTATGTATACTAGCAAAATTTGCTACTATGTGAGCAAAGTAATATGTAAAGACAGAGTCCGAAGTAGTCTTCCATCTCTCTACTAAAAGGAAACTAAATGCAATGATAATGGAGCTACCCGATATCAAAACATTTAGATTAGAGAAAAAAGGGTTACATTTTAAATTATTACATTATTACGAACTTGGGTAGTTTAAATACGAATGAACGGGGCACTAATAGCAGAGAAATTTGTTGTTTTGTCTCTTTTCCTTACTTGTTTTAATTAATTTGAGCAAATGCCTAAACAAAGAAACAAATCAATAATAATAATAAATAGTAGACTTGCAACACAAATGCAAAGGGGGGGGGGATATATCTAACAAATAAGCATGTACATAAAAAAGAACGGACGAGAACAGGGACCATACAAGCCAGGAAGTAAGGGACGCAGAAACTGCAGGCCCTATGCTACGTTGCTCACGCATGGTAAACAGGAAAGCAGTAAAGCCCCTGAAAACAAGCAAGCGTGGTACATGGGCATACAGTACAGGAAAATACATCGGGGGAAAACATACAAACTATATACTAACAACATTTCCCTATTTACACTGACGTATCACGAACAAATAAATATATAAATATCAAGTATTATACTTGTGGTACTACTACAACGGGAATAATGGAAGCAGGGAGAAGAAAAGACAAAAGAGATAGGGGAAAGAAAAAGAGAAAAGAAGGAAAGAATGGGGGAAGAAGAGAAGAAAGGGGGAAGAGGGGCTTTTTGGGCTCTGGTTTTTGTGTGTGGCCTTCTTTTCATTTCAGACAGTGCTAGACAGACATGGTTGAAGAAAAGAGGATTTGACAAAAAAGCCAGTGGTTGCCACTATCGGACAGTACCTAAATAGTTGGAACGAAAATTGCGATAGTGGCAAAATACAATACCAGAGACGGAGAGAAATGCAGTAGCCAGAACAAGATTAAGGCGGGCAGATATCCGCATGTACTGCCAACGAGACATGTAACGGGGACTGTTACGGGACAGAAAGGAACCAATAAATACTGTGCGCACGCCAAATCATAACAAACGTAGGCATAAGGAGCGCAGAGAAATAATCCGATCAAGTGAAAGTTGCCCAATATAATTTTCCCCTATCTGAAGAAATATACATCGGGAATGGTTCCCAAGTTGAAACGATCAAGATAAAGATGGTTGATAAAGGCATCCGGTAGCCCTCTAAAGGATTTATCCAAGTTAGGGACACCATTCCGTCCATGCAATTAAACAAACTGCCTCAATCGTGGTACCAAACTCTGGCCGTACATGCATATCGTCATATGGATAGTACTAAGAAAATGAGAACATGGTAACAAGATGCGCACTGAGAAGCACGGACAGCGAGTGCAAAATGGGATGGTGATGTAATATAAGAACTGCATTCAAGATTATATAGCGGGATCTGATCCGAATAGACCAATAAGAATTAAATAATCAAATAAGGGCAAATAAATTCTCTACATAAATTATGTATGCTTATGATCTTGTTTAAAAGAAAAAAAGAAATTAAGTGAATGGGACGGAAGTAAAGCAACGAACATAGGGAGACATAAGGTGAAGCTTTTATAATGATACCAAAGTACGTATGCAAGTACGAATAAATATGTACATGAAACCTTAAAAGTGTGTAGATGGAGTGTTTGGGTATATATGCGGTGTGGATGATGATAGGTAGATTGTTAGTAAACCAGACATATACAAGGGCAGCTGTTGATATATTAGCATGTTTTTTATATTTGTTAGAGTTATTGTTATGGTTAGTTATATATTGCATGTTTATTTTGTTGTTACTCATATTTGTATATTATTTGTATGGTTAACATATATATATATAAAAAAAATTTATATATATATATTTTTTTTTTTTTACTAAATATTTGTTAATATATCTGCAAATGTTTATGTTTGATGTTTTCTGTCTGGATTTGTCATAGGCTGTAAAGGGGAGCTGTTTTTCCTCTTCCCATAATTTTGCTCGCTTTCTTCGTCATTTTGCTGGCTTTCTTCTTCTTCTTCCGATGATTCGAATGTATGTACCAATCTCTAGTACTCTTTATTCATTTTTGTAGCTTTCCTTCCTGATTTGTTCTTTTTCCTTCTAACCGATTCCCTTTGGGATATTTCCATCGGTGATTGTTTTTTTTGTTATTGTTGTTGGTACTGTAGTTGTTTGTGGTTTCTTTGGTGCCTTTTCCTGCATTATTGATTGTTGTTGTTGTTGCCTTTTCGGTGCTATTTCCTTTAACTTTTGTTCAGCTGTGCTTCTCTCCCCTGGCAATTTTTCTCTGTTGGGAGGTCTGGCTACAGTCTGGTGTTTCTTTGTCCCTAGGTATTTGGCAACAATTTGTAAGTTTGTTATTGTTTCCTGTTCTGCTTGTTGACTTAGGTGTAATTTCCATTCTCCAGGTGTTTTCTTTACTGGTGTCCTTTTCGGCGGGTTTTGTTCCATTTCCTCCTCGTATGGTATTATCGTATCCATTTTTTCTTGTTGTTGTTGTTGTTGAGAAATAGTTGATTTTGTTGGCCTTTTCGGTAGGTTTAGTTCCATTTCCTCTAGTTCCTGGGGCTCTTTGTTTGTTGTACTCAGCATAGTATTTTTTGGTTGTTGGTCTTCTGGTTCTGGTGTTTGGAGTTCCTGTGTTCGCTCTTGCTGTTGCTGTTGTATACATTTTCTCGGGTCGTGCCCCTTTTTTCCACATTTGTTGCATTTTCTGTGGAAAATGCAACCTTTGTGCCACGACTTCGCCGTGAAGCCGTGGATGTAGAAGAAAGGGGGGATTCTTTCTTCATTTCCTTTAAGTACTTGAAGTATCCTTGGTCCCGTCTGGATTTGGTCATAGAATTTGTAGGTGGCCATTTTAAAGGATGTAACTTCAATTCCATATTTCTGATTGAATCTGTCAACTGTTGCTTGTATTGGGATTTCACACGAGATTCCCATTATGTAAACATCTACAAGTTTGGTTTTTATCTCTCTTACTATTGGTGGTGGTACAAATACTTTTGCTTGATTTTGGCCAATTGTCAGGGTACTTTTGTTTATGAGTGGTTTGTCTCCCCGCGGATGTATTATTAGGGTGCCTTTTCCTCCCCTAGCTAATAAAGCTGTAACATCATCAGTATTTACCCTGACGCTTGTAAGGCGGAGAGCGTTTCTGCGCAGCTCGGTCGTTCATTTGGCAGGCAGTGGGATATATCCAGTCCCTGTACACCTGGACTTCGTTCCGCCACGAGCTTTCCGCCCTGATTTGTAAAGACAGGCTTCGGGCTGAAATATTTCTCGAGCACGGGCATTTTGCTTTCTTTTGTCTTGTGTTGTTTTAAAAATGCTTATAAGTCACACGATATTGTTTTCACAAATGTTATTCACAAAGTATAAATGTCACAATGTAGTTTCGCAAGAAAATGTCGTGATACATTAAAGTCACACGATATTGTTTTCACAAAATAAAAAGGTCACGATGCATGAGTCACAAAATATAGTTCACATGTAATAATTTTATGTTCAAATGTTCATTTTGTCTTCAGTATTTCGACGTAGTAGTATTATGATTCATCAGTATTATACTTAACGAAAAGGGGTTGTTTCTTCTCCGGTGGCTCCGGTAGATTTACGGGCTGTCTGCTTTGTGCGTGCCATTGTGTACAACTTTCCTTCGCAAGTCTGACAGCAAAGGAAAGAAAATAGTAACCTCTAAACAAAATTCCATTTACCAAATTTTGTTTGTTTTTTAGGTTTATACCTACACACCATAAAATGGGAAGACCGGGATTACAACATAAAGCCCTTTATAGTTAGATCAAAGGAGGGGACACCCCTATAGCACTAACCAGTTCTATGTGCTGTGAAGGAGCTTTTATGGTGTCCACATATAAAAATGACGATCTGCCGAGAATATCTTGGACGTTTTTAGGGAATTCGGTTTGTGCAACAAATTTTAATAATGTTTCAAGGATAATATATATATATAAATATATATATATATATATATATATATATATATATATATATATATATATATATATATATATATATATATATATAAAGTAAAGTCCATATATATATATATATATATATATATATATATATATATATATATATATATATATATATATATATACATATCAGAATTTTGAGATCTTTACGTTTTATTTTTTATCGTGTTGTTATTAAGTGTGCGTTTATTTGGAAGGCTTTATCTTCCAAATTGTTTGTGCCATTCACTTTTACATTTTTGGAACAGAATCTTTTAGCACTACATAAACACTTTATTGCGGATGTGCCGTAAAGCACTACTACACAATACTTTTATAATAGTAGGATGTTCTAACTTGATTGCCGACCATACTTCTACAGTTACATACAGAAGTGTCAAGGTCTTCAGATGGAACTAATAAATCACATCTGTGTTCTAACTGTTGATTAAAGTAAATAAGAAAAACATTTACACAGGCGGCATAACGAATAGAAAATTTTTGTAAGGAACATTAAAGTTGTTTCCCTTGTTGCTATTGCCATTTTCCAAAACAATAATCAAATCTGTTAATTTTTAGGCTTTTGTAGAAGAAGCAACGATATCACATTTACTACGGTAAAAAATATGTTCACATTTACTTGGATGACCTAAAATATATTTCACGATGTATTCGTTGTTGAGCTGATCTATACAGTACATGTTCTTGAAATAGTCAATTGTGTGTTTGTAAATATATAAAAGATTCATTTTTTGTTTGTTTATAGATATATCTATATATTGTATTAATATTAGGAAGACCAAAACAACCAAGTCACCCCGGGTGACCAAGTGGTCTAAGGTGCTCGCATTTACAGATCACTCGCACATCTCACCTCTATCCGCGCGAGTTCAAGGCTCTGCTCAACCCACGTGGGTATGTAGAAAAGCTTGCCCGTAGCTTCCCCTTGGGTCGGTGTTTCTTCATTGGGTTTTCCTCCACCAAATATACTGGCAGCCATATATAACCTATGATGTGCTAAAATATGGCGTCGAACCCCACAAGACCTAAACCAAAACAACCACTAGGTTAAAAAAAAAGGTGAAGTCCAACAAAGAACGAAGAAACAAAAAACCACCAAGAGGACCAAATCGTTACCGACGTGGCTATAATAGTAATACAAATGATGCTATTAGTATCAAAATTACTTGGACAATTAGTCATGGTGATAGTAGTAGTGATAGTACTAAGGAGTTAATTCCTTTTTTCAGCAAGAACAACGGAAACGTCAGTTAAAAATAGAATAAGAAAAGAAAAAGAAGCCATCCCCTCCCCCCAACAAAAACAAATGTTTAAAAAAAAACACAGTATTGCCAAAAGAAAAATCTCCATAATGGTATTCAATTTAAAAATAGTTTCATGTTTAAAACGGAGAAACAAATGAATGTAACATATATACTTTACTGTTAGTTCTCTTGTGTACATTTTAAAACAAAACCTTTTTGAAAACATTATTTCGTAGTTGTTACAAATAGTTAGTCTTCTTTATTTCCCCTTTTATTTTTGCAAGTTTCTTTCTTTTTTGGTGAAAAAAAGTTTAATGATTCCTACTGCATCCAGTCAGTAGATACCTGGCATAGTATCCTGCGCATAATACGTTAACTGCCTGAAGAAATTATGAGAACGAACGTACCACCCGAGAAAATCTTAGAATATGTAAGGGAATGTGGTTGATAAGAAATTTTAATAATTTTTTTAAAGGATTTTACATGTTATTTTATATATATTCTACATAATTTTAACTTATCTACGTTTTCTGTTTTATCTTTTTGTATTGAATTTTACAATTTTAGGAAGGGTTTTACTTCCTAAATTTTTGTGCAATTCATTTTTACATTTTTCGAACTGAAACTTTTGTTGGCACTACATGGCCGCTTTTGTGCTGAGGTGCTGTAAACACTACATACATGCATACATTCATGGTCTGTGGTAGGCGTGCTGTTTTGGTTACTTGGTTTACGCAACATTATTCTAGCTGCACGAGCACAGTCGCAAACGTCCCTCGGTTGTTCTGTTTAGACACCATCAATTTCAAGATGTTGGAGATGATGATGATTGATATTATTTGTCTTTGATGATGCATTATAACCAAAGTTTCCACGTTTTAGTGGTATCTCGTAATAAGGAATTAAGAAAAGTCATTTCCGCGGAAGTATTACTGGGAAAAGGGATATCGTGTATCTCTGTGAAGCATCGGTTGTTTGCTTCTTTGGAAGGGTTTGTCTTCCTACATTTTTGTGCAGTTTAATTTAATATTTTTGGAAATTTACCTTTTGTTGAGACTACGTAACCACTTTTGTGCTGAGATGCCGTAAACAACTATGCTATTTTATGTACATTTTATAGAATCTTAACATCTTTATATATTGTATCTTGTTAATTTCACTTTTTTCGGAATGGTTTTTAATTGTGAAATTTTTGTGCAGTTCATTTTTATCTATTTTTTGTTTTAATCTTTTGTTGGCACTACATACCCACTTTTGTGCTGAGATGCTGTTAAACACCACTACACGCATACATTAAAATTAACAGAGAGGTTACATTTTTTAATTGAAAAAGAATAAAATCCGCAATGCGCCAACCCTGACTCCAAACTAGATAGAAGGAACTCTACGAACATTCTATAATAGAATATTACATATGAAAACGCGCATTGTTCTTTATACTCAAGCTTAATTTGGGATTACCAACTTCATATTTTCATAGAATTTCTGTATTTGAAATGATCAAGTAACCAATTAACCGAAAGTAGTCAAAATGTACTTGAACTCAACGCTATTATTTCTGAATACTCAAATCGTTTTGCATGAATTCAAATAAATAAAAAATTGTGATGTTAGACATTAAATGCCGAAAAATCAAGGTTTGCAACTTTTCAAGTATGAATAATTTACTCTGAAAATAATCTAACAGAGCATGAAGTTGGCAGCGAAATCTTTTTTTTAGGAACAAATCCTGTATTATTATAACAAATAATAATGACAAATTTAATAAAGCGTGAATTTCCATCATTCCATTTTCCTGATTACTCTATGTAAATTTTCTAACAGAAGTGGAACAATCGACAACACTATATTTCACACAATAAGAATAAAAAAAGAATAATAGTTCCATGAGAAATATTAAATGAGTACTAGAATACTTTCAAACACCAAATCATTGTGCTGACATAGCATATGGGAAAAAGAAGTTACCACACCGAGCACAGAAGACATGTAACTAGTTAAAATAGAGACTGAATCTACATGAGAATGCCAAGAAAAAGAAAAAATAAATTAATGTTTTTTTTTTTTTGTTTTTTTTTTTTTTGGGGGGGGGGGGGTGTTTATTTAATTGTTTTATACTCAACATGCCTCGTATAGCAGCTTGTACAATATCACCCGATTCCAGATCGCGTCCTGTCTAACGGACAAGTGTTGTTGTTCGTGAGTTTGTCCTTCTCTTTGTCGACTCTTTCTGTGTGCTTTTAGAACTTCCCTATTTAGAAAGCCTCTATGTTGAGGCAAATAAACCATCGCTTTATCTTACACGATCGAAATTGGCTCCAGTATGCTACCAAACTATCTTCTAATCCATCTAACCCCACATACGATGTAGTGTTTATGTCCAAATGCCAAACTTTGTACGTTAAGAAAAAAACAAATGTCGTCTCACCTTTTAGCATACTAATCCGTCCTCACTTAGAAACAGCTAGCGTACAAATAAGAATCGGGATTCCCATCTATTGACTTGTCGTCAGTGACAGTTTCAGAACCAGATCCAGTCTTCAAAGATGGGGTTGTGGTATTCAACGTACAGCTGCTCATGAAATTAGGTCCAAGGTAAGATGAGTTCCAGCAGTGGATTGCTGGAACTGGGTCAAATGCATCCACATCAGCAGAATGCAGCTGAACAGTTATAGTTCGTTCAGCTCAGCATCGAGAATGATATCCGCGTCTGTAGCTTCGTAAATTTTTACATGAGCGTCTAGAAATGTTGATAAATTTACCAAATTCATGTGCGTCATCTTGTTTTCTTTAAATTAACTTAAATGTTTGCTTGTTCGTGATATAATTTGTCTAATGATTGGACCATGTTTGTTTACCTGCGGCACGCGACTGCTCCCATGACTGCATTGTCCTGTATCAAAATGGATGCGTGTGGGTGGGTAGATAAATTGCACAGGACTTTAATAATACCCCAGTCACCTTCTTTCTCCTTTTCTTTTTGTTACACAAAGCGTCATAGCATATAACAAGGCGTATAGTTATAAATGTTGACTTCTGCATTTCGTTTGTTCTGGTTTTCTTTCTCCCTCACATTTTTTAGTCCGAACAATCTACACCCTACCCCTATATTAACCTGTTTTCCCAAGTAAAAACTGGTCCCTAAGAATTCCATGAAATGATGGTAGGTATCTTGAGTATCATAATGCATTCTTTTACTGACATAATTTAAACTTGTATTTAATAAAAGGCATCCTCATGAACTGATAATTACCTCTAACCCATATATGCATTGATTCAAGAGTGTGAAATTATGTTTACAAGCGCGAAATAATGGTTCACTTATTACAAAATGTATTGAGACATGTGTTGATTTGCTCTCCTTTTCAAACTGAAGATTACTTACTCTTGGTCTTTTGGTGTAGCGTGAAGTTGTACGTCTTCTATCTTTCAACCCCCCCCCCCCCTTCTGTAAATACATACGAGTTTCTTACTTATGACATGCATATGCTGGAAATGTCCGCAAATATATATCGAATTATTATTACTTAATAAAAGTGCCGCCCCCCTTTCCAAGACAGGGTGGTATACGTAAATGACAACTGGCTCGTTTTAGATGCCACCTGTGTTGCTTTGTTTATAAGAAGTGACTAACGTGTCCCAAATACCGACAGCTATTTAACAACAACCTGTCACAAACAAACTACGAGGACGTTAATACTGTACAAGGATGTCAGACTGAATTCGGATTTAAGATGGTCAATTAATTTTGTCACAGTCATCACATTTTATATCTTTCTTTACTTTGATATTAATTTATTTTGTTTACATATATACTGCTGTAGCAGCGTATAACCAGTTAATTTGTTATTGCCCTCATGTTTTATCTTGATGGACTTTGACTGGGAATGGATAAGCTATCGCTATCTTCTGTCATGCATCGTATTATTTAATAACTTTATGTCTTTTAAACAAACATTGGTATTCCAAGGTGATAAATTATAATAATACATTGTCCAATGTGAGGTGTTCTGGAAATCGTCATTCACTGTAATGATCTTCTTGACCGTTACTCTGTTTTCATTGTATTTAAAGACTTTTGTATTTTTATCGCACGTTGATCGTGAACCACTTCTCATACATAAATCATATATCATCCAATATTTTTACGGCGCTATATAGCCTTACAGTGCTGGTGCTCCTTAAAACCCCAATCAATCAATCAATCAATTAAAGACTGCATAATGTGACTTATTCTGGCTTCCTCATCCTCACACTAAAACAACATCCTGTGATGGTTCAGGGTGCAAGGTACAGTTGTTATGCACCAACTTAATGGCGCATCCACCTGCCTAATAAAAAAATTCACAAAAACTAAAATACGCAAGTGAGGTCAGAAAGGTTCATATTTTTGGATAGCTATAATAAAACAAAACATAAGAATATCATTCACTTGACCTGACAAGTCAATGGAAGTTCATAGCAAAAGACGTTTATGCACCCCACATCAAATTTATATATGCATGTTTCACGTCCGAAGGTCATTTCTGACACAGAGTCCTTTCCCTAAGTGATAATTTTGAAAAACATCGTGTACTAAACAGCTTGATGCAATTCAAAATCCAGGCCATTCTTGAGATATTCTACTTGTCGCGAATCCACGTGTCTACTGCTATGGCTGGCAATGCTCTGCTTCCTAGCCGACTATTAGTATTTCACTTGTCTACATACTGCGAAGTAACTATGAGAGGTTTACATGCCTAACGTCAATTTCACGAACAACACAAGCCCAAAACGCCGAATTCAAAAATATATCCATATCTTTAATTTTTAAACAATGATAGCTGAAAAAGTCACATCATAGCCTTAACGTAAGAAATTTGACAGGTGCCAATTTAAGAAACTATCCCCTGCCACGTCACCCTAGTTGCCTTTTGTCCTAACCTCACCTCTATCGACGCTACCCACACATTTCCTCGCTCTGGTTTCGATGTACATTTATTAGCAATTCAGAATTGATGAAAACAAGTATATGAACAAAACAACAATTATTATTTTTCTTATTATTATTATCATTCAAAAAACTGATCTTTGATGGTGTTGACAATTATTGTAAAGTTTTCTATGATGTCTTTTAGTGTTCCTCTCGCATCTAAGATAGCGTTTTATTTTATCCACAGGTTTAAATTCAGAGATATCGGATCAATGACTTTATGTCTTTCTTGTGGACAATGTGTACATGTAAAAGCGCAGGATGATCTTTGAAATGGTGGCTATCAAGCAATCATTATAGTATAATACAATGGTTTTGATCCGACCATCCTTTCGGGAAAAGTAGAGATAACAAGATGTCCAAGCTTGTCGTCCTGGCGGCCATTTTGGACGTCAGATAGACAGCATTTTCATTTAGAACCAACTAAACATCATATGAAATCTTTTATTGTAATAGGTGCAGCGATAACAAGATTTTCAAGAAGGCTGCTGCGGCGTCCATATCGAACGTTAAATTTGCACTATTTTCATTTAGGACCAACTAGACTTCATTATAAGCGATAACACAGTATTCAGGATGACTGCCATGGCGGTCAGATTGGCACCAATTTCATTTGGGACCAATAAGATATCATATAAAGTCTTTTAGTGAAAATCCTTGCTGATATGACTTTCCATTGAGGAGGAGTAGTGAAGACAGCAGACAATCCCATAAGTTCTACTGGTCATAGAAAAACATATTCAGTAATAACAAAAACATGTATCTATACACAGAAAATAACAATATCCTTTATATTTAAAATGGTATAATTTCCCACCATGGAATCATTATTACCATTTAATTAAACTCAAAAGATTCCGAGTTGAAACATTGTTCCTAGTTATTTTCCTTTAAAAAAGAGAATAAAGCAAGCAAAAACAATACAGAGTTGTCTCCACTTGTATCACATGTATCATCTTCGTAAAAATGCCCATACCCTAACCTTCCATCTCTTGCTTTACATATTGATTTCAAGAAAACTACCTAATGAGATATATGAGTTTTCATAAACAGCATGAATGAAAATAATATTAAATCCCAACCGTCAAATCGGGTCGAATTGTTTCACTGTTCTACAGAAATGAAGACTCGGCAATTAAATGCCATCCTCGCTGCTTAAATTCTATAGAACTTATTTCTAAAACTTGTATATGTCCTATTAGTTAAACACATTTCTCTACTAAGCTCCTGGTATTTGCAATATTGCTCTGAAACTGGTTTCCATAAGATTCTTTTATACGATGAAGAACTTCCAGCTCTTGAGACTTACACCCACATCTATAATTTGCAGGCATGTGTTTCGATTGAACGAATACAATGGTTTTGATTTCAGTAGAATCCTCCTCTGGCTGAATACGAAGACCTGATAAATAAATAGTGGGAACAGGGCGTCTCGACCTGATCTACGGGCTCTTCTATAGATTCATCCTTCTTTGTAGTCGCACGTTTCTCGGCACACGCACATTTGAAACGGATGCTGTGATGTAAACGCCAGAGTTTTGTTACATTACATCCAGGCAACAAAAGCTTGAACAGAATTTCTAAATCTTTGATCTCTTGTTGCTTTTCAAGGCGCGCAAAATGATTGTAATCGATAAAAAAGCCCTCTTGAAGAAAGGCAACGCAGTAAATAAAAAGTCATACATGCTACAAACTTTTCATCAGATAGACTTTTCCTCTGCAATTTTCTCAGACACGGTTAGATCCAAGGGAAAACAGAGCTATAACGGAAGTTGCTTGTGTATGCAAGGATTTTGTTATCTAATGCATTCAGTATACAAGAAAATACAGAGCACTTAAAATAGACTCCAAATCTCTATCGGTAAGTTGCAGATTTAATATTTCCCAATATTTGTACGCGGACTGCAATGATAATGCACGATTTCTTTGCCTGTCATAAACTCTGAAGGCGGGAAAGTATTTAAGGTCCAACTCAATTCTTCCTTCCGCAAGTTCCTCTTTTTCATTTACGCCAAAAGCAGAAAACATTTGTAACCAACCTCGAATGCCATACCAAGTGTAAAGTGGCTTGGGTTACATATCAAATCTACCAGCTGCGTCATGCTTATACTACCAGAGATCAGCTGCAGGTTTGGCACGTTTTAGTCCTGACAAACACAGTGGAAACGTGAAATGCGGTCTTCCAATATCGTAATTGGAAGACAACAGGATATAACTGCACGTCGCCCAATTACATGCAGGCTACTGATGATGTAATCATGAAATACAAACAATTTCTTCATAACCCCTTTATAAGCGTCACTTACAGCCAATGTAGACAAGGGTGGATTTGTCTCCTCATTCATGGTTGGGGATGCTGACTCTTCCAGTGCAATAAACCCTTATTGATCGGTCTTGCATCTACTTGGCGAGTAATGCCCAGGCAGAGATTTATGGACAAAGTACTTGACTGATGACACAACGGATGTTCCCACAGAATTTTCTCAGCAGCAAGTTCGAGTTGGAATTCTTTCCTAACAGCAAGACTATTGCAAATACCTCTATAGGCAGAATGCAGGTAAGTATTTTACTATCAGTATTGCAATGTTTCGAACACACGAGACTCTCTCTCTCTCTCTCTCTCTCTCTCTCTCTCTCTCTCTCTCTCTCTCTCTCTCTCTCTCTCTCTCTCTCTCTCTCTCTGTAACCAAAATGAATTAGCGGAGAATGTTTTTGTAACGTTGATTGAAGTTGTTCCATGTTCAGATAATCGAAGAGACTGGTTTCTAGTTTACATTCTGGAAAGCTAACAAATTCCAGCCTACACACACATCTAGTTTATTGATATAAGTTGTTTTCTATTTCGGATATGTAGGAACAGCTGTCTCTTTCGTATGATGTTCGTGATGCCTCGTGCAAGCCCTTTGTTGCTATTATGCAACCATATACTGGATGTAGTCTTGTTTCTGGATAGAGGTGTGGTACATCCAGGTAAAACTGTATAAATCGCAAACATTTTGATTGATTCCATATTTTCCTTATGTCTGGTTTGACATCAATGACTCTCCCATCAAGATTGGATTAGAAGTTGGCGCATTCAAAAAAATGTCAGTGCAGGAGTCAAGTACCCTCGGTGCCCTACGATTTCTTGTAGTCTCTGGCGGGACCAAAGCAGGTCAATATCATGGACGCCGGTAACTGTGGCACAAATGTGGAATGACATATTTACAATAGCTGATTGATCCGTAGTGGGCACAGAGATGGACTGTCTACATTTTTCATCAAAATGAAAGGTAAATACTATTATATTAATTCCCTGGGGACAACCAATG
Source organism: Margaritifera margaritifera (assembly GCA_029931535.1). Taxonomy (NCBI): domain Eukaryota; kingdom Metazoa; phylum Mollusca; class Bivalvia; order Unionida; family Margaritiferidae; genus Margaritifera; species Margaritifera margaritifera. The sequence continues at coordinate 1,292,674 of JAQPZY010001170.1, read as the reverse complement.
GTTTCAATGGCTTCCTGTTCTATGCGCAAAGCGGAAGCAGAATCATGAGGTGAAACTGACTTCTTTCTGAGCTTGTTAAGATTGTTCTTTAACAGTGTATTCCTCATTGTTTCTTTAATAACTTCATCCTTCAGATTTTGCTGGAACACGTGTCGAAATAAAGTTGGACATGCAAACACTCCATTAGATATAGCATCCCTGTCCATCTTGACAACACGTTGAGTGCAATCAGGAATAAAACCCAGTCAGTCTTCCCAGCCTACTTCATAAAACAAATGACATCCTAACGAATGCCGGAAGTTATGTAAGTGAACGCAATAATAGGCTGGCAGATAAAGGTGTTTCTTCAACATTGGGTAAATTGGTCTCACGCTCAGTTTGTCGTTGGAAATGATTTGTAAATACCTAAAAGGGTGGTTCGTTGCAAGTAAAGTTTTCCATTCCACAACTGTACTGTCAATGTCCGGTTCAACATCCATGTATACATACTGATCCAACTTGTTGACGGAGACACTGCTGATGGGAATATAACCCTCAGAATCTCTATGTAGAAACTCATCAACACTTTCATACCTTTTCACAGCAAGCATCAACAAAAGATTGGCCGCTCTCTCTAGCAGTTTCATAAAAATGACTAATTTCCTCTTCATTATATGGCAATCCATTTCCTGTGTCTTTACAACCTAAAAATAAATTAAATTGTTGTATTATAATTAATAATCTCTCGTGTTTCTTTCATAGCATTGAAATTAGTTCCTGTGCTGTTTTTGACTTGCAGGATCAATCTAGTGTATAGGCTGATTTTCCTATTTCAGTTTAAATGACATCTTTCGCATCTAAAGTGGATGACCAAGAAGTTGGATGCAAGTCCAGTTGCAGAACACTTGTCTTCCCCTGGCCATACTTTCAGTGGTATTATACTAACTGCAATTGCCCACAACTGCACCTGGAGTTCCAAAACCGGGAACGAAAAGGAATTTTACTTGCCTGGACACCCTGCATAAGAACACTGAAACCAAGCGGCTTAAATCAGGAAGACCCCAAGCAAGCTCAAACACGCAAATTGAAAAAGTTAGAAAGAAACAATGATACATCCGGGATATAATCTATGGTTACATGACTTTGAATGATGAAATAGATGGCGCTTTCGCTCATCGTATTTATAGGTTAAAACCAACTATATTGGTATTTTAGTTCAAAGTCATAAGGTGATACTCGTACATGGCCGTAGTGCCGCACATAAGGATAATGTAATATCCGATTCGAGCCATAAGGCGCGATATCCACAATTTTGAAATGATACTTCTATTAGATCAGTAATCATGTAAAGTTGTATATTCAATGTTTTCTTTTGTGTTTGTCTCTGTTTTTGTAGATTAACCTTTGACAAAGACTTATTGAAAGTTAAAAGCTAAGGTTAAAATACAATAGTATTAGCTTACCCCCACCCCATAGCACCTTTGGCAGTTTATACTCAGGGCCGTCACAAGTTTGCACTAGACGAAACGGCGGCAGTATCGCAAAATTTCCCCTGATCACCGAACCCGGGTTTTTTTAAATTTCACCATGAACACGATCACTTGAACGCTTGGTGCATTGAGTTGGGCTTTGAATTACTGGATTTTCCAATATAAATCATTGTAATAATTGACTTGTGTAAATATTGGGTCACTTTTGTCAATATGCATCGCCAGCATTATGGTTCAGATATTTGCATCGCTTGTTCATACGCTTGCGTAGTCTTGTGGTACATGCGGCCACTTTGTAAACAGGCTAGTCCGAGTTTCCTCTGACCCTTCACACCCCATTTTTGATATTTGGACATTTATGTTGGGGTGTGGGGTCAGAGCCCATTGCCTATCGAAAAGTTGGAATTCGCCGCCACCGCGCGGTAGGGGCATAGGGTAGCTGCTTACTACCGGGCCTAGCGAACTTAAACGACCTTACATCGAGCCATACCTTCATGAAATCGATAGGAATATGATATATCTTCTCAGAAATTGCGAGTATGACATTCGATTTGTCTTTAATCCGTTGACAGACGAGACGAAACTGCAGCGTTGATGAAATTTGACCTGGTACACGTCATTAGCATTGCTAGTCACGTGACTACCCTACTCTCGCAACCTACATGTCCAGGACATAAGAGTTCAAATAGTCACGTGATATCAACAACAACAAAAAAAACACTTTCCAATGTTGTACAAAAAATTCGGAAACATTAAATGAAAGTCACCTAATGTTTGCAAAAAAAAACGAAAGGAGACACAGTTCTCAACATATTTATTCCGAGAACAACTACCAGAAACCTGTCGCTGTCGCAGTAACCTGGAGAAAGCCAGATTCATCAAGCACAGAGCACATTGTCAACGTGGTATTCACGTGATGCAAACATAAAACATCATTGACATGTGCTCTGTGCTTGTAGATTTGTATTTAAAGAAATGACGTGATGAGGGGCCCTATTGTTCACAACAACGGAAGCTCCTCCTGAGGCGCGATGAACATTTTTTGAGTAGGTGTTAAAAAGGGAGTAATTTTTAAGTGTAATGTTGTCCGTCTCTTTTATAAATGTTTCCAGCAGGCATAGTACTGTTGGATCTTTTTCGCTGAAAAGCAGAAGAATATCATTGTAGTTGGTTTGAAGTCCTCGACAATTCCATTGTAAGATGGTGTTCTTCATTATGAAATTAAAACGGGGATGGTTTAGTAATTAGGTTAGACCTGTCTGAGAGAACGCTTATTTATCAAGAGGAAGTACGGGGTTACATTTTTTGTTTGTAGGTCTGCAGCTTAATAGGGTCATCGGACCCCTTGTGCTGCCTGTTAACAGTTTGGTTTTAGTTTTTGGTGATTGTGGTGTTGCAGCATTATTGAATGTTGTCTGTGTGGAGATAGTATTTTTCTGAGGTTTATAGTGAGGAATATTTGCGGGTGTTACTGCATCAGGTAGACTTGTTTGTGTCTGTGCATCATTTGTTATCTTCTGACTGGTTTTTACTATGGTTGAGAAAGTTGGGCCATGTAGTAATGTTCAAGATTGTACTATTTTTCTGGCCTCTGGAAAAGGGGATATTTGAGGTGTATTTCACCTTTTGAACTTCCTTCTCTCGTTTCCAGGTTTCGTATTCCTTCGAGTTAGCGTGATGGTCTCTTCCACAGTTCATACAGTGTGGGGTGGCTTTAGAGTCAGGTTCTCGATGTGAAGAATCGCCGCATCGGCCATGCACGGGGCTTTTGGAGCATCTGTCTTCGTGGTGACCGTACTTCTGACATTTGAAACATCGAAGTGGATTTTGGATGTATATCTCTACTTTGACCTGCAAAAATCCAACTTTTACTACTTTGGGTAGTGTTGGTGTGTTGAAGGTAAGTATGATAGTGTTGGTGTCCTGCAAATTCTGGCCACGTTTTGATACGGATTCGTCGGATGGCAGTGACACCTTGGTTCTTCATGCCTTCGATGATTTCTGTGTCGCCGAAGTCACGGCAGCGAATCACGCCCTTGGATTAATTTAGTGACGAGTGAGCAAAAGAGGTTACTGGTATATCATGGAAAGTTTTAATTCTTTGGATATTTTCAGTTCGTCCTCTTCGCTCGCATTCAACAAGCAAGCTACCTGATTTTAATTTTTTCACGCTTTTTGGTGTGCCGACTAGTCCAAGTATTGTCTTTTCAACAACAAATGGAGATAGTGCAGCAAGCGCTTTCGATGCGTATTGGACTGGATGACCACGAAGCGCGGAAATGAATCAACGCCACATGGTTCATCGTCTTAATCTGACAATGGTTTTATTCTTTTCAGTCGATTTGGGGGGGGGGATTTTCCATCATGTTTTGTTGTATATTCATCACTCGTGCTCACCCACACACCACGGAGTCCAACAAGGGGACATTTCTCAAATGCCAGGGATACACAAGAGATATGCTCAGCAGGTAAAGATACCTCCCGATTGACCCGTTAAGCCACCGCCTTCTAGGAAGCCTTCTGAGAATGGGGAAAAAGATGGAAAAATGCAGGGGCAACGGTGGTATCAAGAGCGATACAACGAAAAAAAAAATAGAGATAGTGATAGAAGTAAATTAAAAAGACATCCTAGGGCTCGACGTTACCAGCCGATTTGTCGAGACCGGGACCATCCCGACCGCCCGTGTAGAAGAAGTAGAGGCAAAAATAGTGTAGTGCATTGGAAAGCCGCTGCTCAACTACCAGGATCCTTCCTCCCTCGACACGGGTCGCAACCCACGGCAAACGGATTGCCTGCACACAGGCGCCTCTTACGACACGCAGCGAGAACGCGTCGGGCCTATTCTATAACCCCGGACCCGCAGGGTGGTCCCGATAAATGTATAACGTTTGTCGTAGAGTGACAAGCATATGATATCCTGTTTGGGTATCACATAATATCAAATATCAACAGGTCATGCAAGTTCAGTCATTGGTAATTTGCATGAATAATGTGGGAAACTAATTATAAAAGATAATACTTGAAGCCTACTTTTTGTTGTTTGGAGTTCGTTTTGGAGGGTCTACAGTCTTGACATATTTTAAGATCTGTTCATCCTCACGGAGGGAGAGAGAGAGCCTAAATATGGCAATACGGGTTTGAATAACATACATAAGTACAGGTATATTTCATAAATGGGAAAAGAAAGTAGTTCAGTCACCCAAATCTTATTAAATGAAATTTTCAGTATTTTTTTCTTCAGAGGTCTTGAGTATTTTTTTTTCCTCAGAGTAAAAAAATAAGTGTAGGTGTAATTTTTTCCTTTTTATCTTGATGACACAAATGCTTGTGTACAGTTGAAGATAACTAAAGGTATAAAGGGCAGTAACTCTAAATTGTTTGTTGAGTTAAAACCAGAAATATCTTGACAAATTCTGCAGAGTGTGATCTATTAACAAAGAAAATCACACATATCATCTCTTTATGTAACCTGACCAGAGTGCAAAAATGTGAAGACAATTTATGTACACATTTGATAACTCGATTGGTTTTGTGAGTTGGGTTTTTAAATGATGTTAGTAGATTTAAAGTATACATTTTTCTAATTTCTTTCACAAATTTCTACCAAAAAGAACTGCGGTGAACCCATGGTCAGCAGTGTCCACTTTTGAGTTGGTTTTTAGGTGTCGCTAGTCCTACCATGTAAGACATCCACCCTGATATTTATGTTGTTTGGGTGTTGTTGCATACTAGGTAAACAAACAAATATTGTAATAAAGACTTTCTGTTCGAATATTCATTCTGATTCGAATGTTTGGTTTTTCGTTTAAGCTCTAGTGCCAGTAGTTTAGCATCTATGCTGCTCACTTGAAAGCATACATTATTGACCCCAATCTGATTACACACACAGTGGTCACTCTTGATAATGCTGTTCATGGGGAGCCATAAAAGTGACCCGTGTTATAAGTAAAGGAACCATAAACTGAGGGAGATCTTGGTGTTTTACAGCACAGAAGCACAAGTAGGTCATTTAGTGGTGAGGCAACTGGAGTAAAGTGACTTGCCCAAGGACATACCACTGTAGCCGATCCGTGCTGATTCAGTGGTATCATTCGAACCCTCAGCTTTTCAGTCCCAATTCTGGCACGGTAACGACTGAGTCACCACATTTCTTGCCCCATTAGTCGCCTCTTACGACATGCAGGAGAATGTATTGGGCCTATTCTACATCACTGAGCTGATAGAGGGTTATGTTCCAACAAAGCTGTGCATTAAAACACAAATATAGAATATCTAAACTTATTGGGTAAAATCACATTATAATTGTTTCTCATGAGCCAAGAACTAAAACAACGTGAAATATATTGAGCAGCAGCTAAAAAAGACAATTTGACAAATGACCATTAAAAGAGTGGCAGCAGTATCATGAGGGGTTTTATAGTGAGGGGATTGTTGTAATGTGATGGCAGATCTGACTTTATACTGTTTGTAGTCAGTTGTGTATTATATATACATTAACAAATGTGTAAAAGTCTGTCGATTACAAGTGTTGAATATAATTAGGGTTCTCAAGTATTCAATCTCCCTTGTCATATAAACGTGATATTTTTAGAGGATGCTTTTTTTCTTCTTATCTGTGTGTTCCCATGATGTGCCTCGATTTCTCAAGATGTACCCATTTTGACCATGAGTATATTATTAGGAGAGCATAAACAAACATGCATCAAGACCGACTTAATTCCCATCTAAATGAACTGGCTGTAATATCCCTTTAATGGTCAGTTGACTGTTCTAAAGGCAGTATGGTGTGATTGTAATGCGAGAGGTCTTGTGAGAACACATGCAAGATGGGGACATCATTTGCATAGTGTCATGTATTCTGAGTACTTATGTTAACAGAACTAGAGGGTTTTCTTTGTCATACCATTTTCTTTAATATCATTAGTTATATGTCGTTACTTTTCCATGAATTCTGGGTGTTGGGTGTTTTTTTTCTTTCTCATGCAGTTTGTTTTTTAAAGTACTTCAGGCCTCATATTCTCACGCAACGTAATTTTAAAGTATTTCAAGCCCCGTATTCTCATGCAACTTCTTTTTAAAAGTATTTCTGGCACCCTATTCTCATGCAACTTGTTTTTTAAAGTAATTCAGGCCCCGTATTCTCAACTTTGTGAGCAAGAAACTCAAGATCAGGCTAAAAACTGTCTTAATCAGATATGATTAACACAGATTTTTCTAATGGTCAACAGGGCCAGCTCACATGGAAATCAATTATAAGCCACAGGAACGCGATATAAAAATGCTGCATTCAATAAACAACAAGAACTATATTTTATATGTATATAACCATTAAAAATATTTGATAAGCATTAGATTTCTTCAAATATCAAGGGTACAGTATCTATTTGGTTTGTGTGTGTGTGTGTATCTATCACAGATTTATAATTAGTAAATTAAATGTTTAAAAAAATAAACAAGTTTACAAGAAGGCGTCATCAAAGTTTGGGACTCTCTAGATTGAACATGGGAAGTAGTAGAGGGGGGCGAAATAGCTACGGGGGGGGGGCCTCTACAGCTACGTACGGGAGTTTAACATTGGGGGGCCTCTACAGCTACGTACGGGAGTTTAACATTGGGGGGCCTCTACAGCTACGTACGGGAGTTTAACATTGGGGGCCTCTACAGCTACGTACGGGAGTTTAACATGGTAGGCCTCTCTGGGTACGTACGGGAAATGATCATAGTGGGAGTCGTACACCTCCCCACCCTCCACCCCTTTTTGATGGTAGAAGACGTTGTCTTCGTCACTACATTACGGGGTGGGTGAGGGAGGGGAATAGAATTAATCTTTCTTGATAATGGGTGGTCCTGATAAGGACCGTTGGAGGAGGAATTATTTATTTCCTCCAACATTGAGTTAGGAAGCCTGGGAGGTGGAACTTGTTTTTCTTCTTCTTCTTCTCCTCCTCCTTCTTCTCAGGTATCCAGTCGGGATGATTCAATTGTCTGAACTTGTTCTGAATTTTCATCCAGTTCAAGTTCAGACGATTGAATTGTTTTTCTCTTTTTTCCTTCACCCACATTAACTTGATTTTGGCGACCTCCTGTTCCATAATTTTTTTAATAATGGTTTCCACTCGGAGCAGGGCCGCTTCTTGTCGAGTGAGGATGATACATTTTAAATGATCATCCAATTTATGGATGCAATCCAAAACTTCTTTAAGAAGTCCTACTCGACAAGGTGAAGAGGAGTTGTTACTCTTCTTAACTTCCTCCTCCTTCTTCACTTCTTGAATTAAATTCAAAATCAAATTAATGTAGGTGAAGTGTTCTATTTCCCACTTCCAACTGACTGGATACCACCACATCATTTTTTCCCTATAATACTTAACTTCCACCATCCAGTCCCAGGCTTCCTGTAGATTATCAATGATGTCAATCATTCTTCAGCAATGAAGTGTGAATGGCGCAACTGTGGAAGGCACCGCTTTATATGCGAGAAGCGCGGACGTGATGGAAAACATCCCTCCTTTCCCCCCCCCCCAAAAAAAAAAAAAAAAAAAAACACACCACACATAACATACATTGGGAGAAAGGGCTTTTTTGTTTGAGGGGGTAGACTATGACAAAACAAAACAAATATACAAACATGTAAAAACACACACTTATATAGGCAATATTGGAAAAAATTAATCTTTTCTTGAAAAATGGGTGGTCCTAAAAAGGACCGTTTTTTGTTGTTGTTTTTAACAACATGAGCATCTCTTAGAGGGTTTTCTTTTTCTTAAACTTCTTCGGACTTCGGGCCCATACAACAAAACCCTCTTTAGACAGCCTTGTCTCTCCACATAAGTCTGTCTATACCATGTAGCTGTGTCTGTAATTTTTGTTTTAGCCCATGAAGCTTTTACATACATAAGGAATGCTGGATTAAACAGCATTCCTGAAACAATGTTGGAGGATTCCACACTAACCCACATGATTTTTTTTAGGAGTGGTCTTGGAGAAAACCGGTGAAGCTTTTATGAAACCAGCGGTTGTATATATACCTTACGATCGGATTGAAATGGATCCAAATCAACTACCAATCCAAACGCGCGTTACAAGTCGGTTGGGTTTTCTTCCAATGGGAAGAGAGCGGGGGTGTGACGTCATCTCGGGTATAAAGGTATCGTAGCGTTCGTAGGGGGGTTTATTACTTTTTTCGACAGCCTTTATGGAGACTGAAAAGACAAGTACTACATCAATGTATTGGAGTGATCCTGCAACGATAATGAATGCTGCGGCATTATTGAACTTCCGGCCGGAAGACTTTGATTTAGATTTACTAAATCAAGAGTTTGACAATACTACTACTACTACTGCTACTACTGTACCAATGGTGAATGATTTTAAAAAAAGACAAATGGAAGAGATGGAAAATTTTGTAAAAAAGCAACGGGAAGAGGAAGAAATGTTTCTTCTTCTTCAACAACAACAGAAAGAAGAAGAAGAGAGAAGAAAACAAAGTGAAGAAGAAGAAATCAGACAGCAGCAGCAGCAGCAGTTACAAGAGGAGGAGAAGAAGGAAACAGGAAAGGAAAGCATCAGTCTTCAAGAAAGAACTGTAAGTTTGTTAGAAGAGATATTATATGAGTTAAAATGGATGACCAATGTCTATAAGTATTCTTTAACTCATCAACCACCTAAACGGAAAAGACCATCACGGGCTAAACAACATTCTTCTTCTAAGCCTTCCAGTGTTAGTGAGATGCCACCACCACCATCAACACCACCAGTGACTACCACCATAATGAAAACACCATCAGTAGCAGCAGTATTAACAGGATATGGATTGGGTCGTGGTAAAGGACTACGGCATTTGAAGTTAATTTGAAAGTTTTGTTTTGAAACCAAAAAAAACAAAACAACCCAACGGTCCTTTTAAGGGCCCCCAGATTTCTAGAAAAGAAATCAAATTGCCAAAAATCAAGTTAAAACTTTAAAAAAATCCCACTATAGTAAAAGTGTGAGTGCGTGCGTGCATTTCTACTCTAAAACAAAATAACACAAAACCACTTACTTTTTTTCTCTCCAGTCTTGTGTATTCATCCAATTTTTTTTACAACATAATTCAGCAATATAACAACACCAAAAAAAACACACAAGAAACAAAGTTCACTTTCTGTAATGCTTGTCCTTCTTTAATCGAAACACTGGAGTTTCATTCTCACTGTCTCTCTTGTGTTTCTTCTTCATAGGAATCCTGAGCGTCACAGGAATCATGTCTTCCATTTCTTCTTCTTCTTCATTCTCACTGTCTTCCATTCTTCTTACTCTCTTCTTACTTTTCTTGCTGATATGTTCTTCTTCTTCTAGGTTTGTTGATTTTGAATCAACTTCCTTCCTCTCTTCTTGTTCTTTCTTCTGAGGGCATTCCGAAGACCAATGTCCTGGTCCTTTACAATGATAACAGATATCTTTCCCTTTATCTCTCTTTTGCTGTTGACGTTTTGGGCAATCTGGAGCCCAATGTCCTTTCTCTTGACAGATGTAACAAGTATCTTCACTTTTATCTCTAGAGACAGAAGAGGAGTAGTCTTTACTCTTACTGTACGTAGTATACTTTCGAATCACTGTCTGTAAATCTCTCACTAAAAAAGCAATCTGTCTTTTTGACTCTTCCATCTTTTCAGCAGCAGTTTGAAAGTTCAATCACCAAAGACTGATTCTGAAGGTAAGAAGCTCTCTCTTTATATACTCTTCTGTCTCTATATAAAGGTACCTGGGTGAAAACTCAATCAGTTTCAAATCAGAGTTCAAGATGAAAAGATCACGCCCAAACCATGATAAATCAGAACCAGAACAAGAACAAACCAAGAAGCCACGGCGACGAAGGTATTCCGTACCTCCTGAAACACCTTTAGAGGAACTACTGGCTCAAGTCCATGCCAGTAACTTTGAAGGCGAAATGAGTGAACAACCTGAAACCCAAATTTCCAAACCACCACCACCCAAAACCAAAACCACCACTACCAACACCAGATCCCCTGACCAAGAAAGTCCTACTACCGCCGCCGTGGCTCCTGAAAATTACTATCTGATTCGAGAGACGCAAAAAATCACTTGTCGAAAATTTAGGACCACGGCGTACACTCGCACAGTACACTTCAAAGACTTCAAGTCCCAAGTACCTCCCGAGAAAGCGGCGCGGTTCATTAGTGATTTGTGGGAATCTGTCTTACAGAACTTGAAACGGCAATGTGGAGCCAAAGAAGAGGATCGGTTGAGACTAGCCATTCATCATGACCAATTGAAGAGTCCCGTTTGGATTGAATTTAGCACCCCGGCAGAATTAACGCCAGACAAAGTCATGTCTAAAATAGAACATGTACAACAATCCAATGACAAATTTACCATCACCGATGGAAAGGCCACCCTTTACATGACACACGTTTCTCCACCTCGAGGAAGTGGACAAAGAAGAAAATCGTTATTGGTGGACGATCTTCGTACTACCAAACACAGTGTCGTCCAAATTAACAATACTGAAGATTCAATGTGCTTAGCTCGAGCTATCGTGGTAGGCCGTACCTATGCTAACAAGAATGAGAGCAAAGAATGGAAAAAAGCCTGGAATAACATTCGAACATCACAAAGACCCCAACAACGAAAAGAAGCAGAACTCTTGTTGAAACAAGCAGGGATCCCTAAAGAGACCGTGTGTGGTATTTCTCAATTACAGCAACTTCAAGATGTTTTGGCTCCTCATTATACGTTAAAAGTTCACCCTCAAGAAGTGCGCGGAGCTCTATTGTTTCGAGGCCCTGTTTTTCCTGAAGGAAAATACATTCATCTTTATCACCATCAAGAACATTTTGATACCATTACCAGTATTACTGGATTTTTAGGATACTCTTACTACTGTGAGAAATGTAACAAAGGGTGTAATAGTCGGGAGAAACACATTACTTGTGGAGAAAGATGTCGGGGCTGTTTAGCCGACCCACCATGCCTTCCTGAACCACAACAACATCACATTTATTGTGAAACCTGTCGACGTCGTTTTGTCAGTCCTACTTGCTACCAACAACATCGCAAGACCCAAGGACACCAACAAAAATGTGCTTGTGAGTTATTGCAGTCGTGTTCTACGTGTGGACAGCTGATTCGTTCCAACAACTCCAAGAGACACGTTTGTGCTGGCAAGAAAAAATGTTCTATTTGTCATCAGATCGTTGATTTTGATCATCGATGTTTTATTCAAAAGCATGACAAGATAGAGAAGAAAGAAATAAACGTGGATATCGTTTATTGAACGTGTATGAAATTTGGCACTTTCCAACCACCGCCCAATACCAAAAGGACGACGCCACTAATCATCCAGGCATTTTTTCGGGGTACGTGAACCAATTTCTCAAACTGAAACAAGAAGCTAGTGGTTATCCTTCGTGGTGTAAAACTCCCGAAGACCAAGTCCGATTTAAAGAAGAATACCGTGACATCGAAGGCATCACTTTAGAAGACGTAGAAAAAAATGAAGGAAAAAGATCATTTGCCAAAGTGATGTTGAATTGCCTGTGGGGAAAAATGGCTCAACGAACGATCTTACCCAAAACGGAATACGTGGACGATCCTTATCGTTACTTTAAACTGGTGGACGACAAAAGTATTCTAGTCAAGCACGTCGAAATCGTCCGTGAGGATTTGATCATTGTCAATTTCGAAGATGAACCCAAGTTTGTTAAACCTGACAAGTTTAGTAACGTAGTCATTGCCGCCTACGTGACTGCTCATGCTCGTTTGAAATTGTATGACGAAGCGTTAGAAGTCTTGGGAGATCGTGTTCTGTATTTTGATACTCACAGTTGCATTTATATTCATCGCCCCGGTTACCCCCACCCTACCATTCAAGGAGATCGTTTAGGAGCCTGGACAGTCGAGCACCCTCAAGATACCATCCTGAGTTTTGCTAGTGGTGGCTCTAAAAATTATGGGTACCGATACTGAGACCCGCAAGGTCAACTTCACACCTCCTGTAAAGTCAAAGGATTGACTCTGAACTATCGAACTAACCAAGTCGTGAACTTTGAGGTTTTAAAAAATGCTCTGCTGTCTGGACAAGTGAAAGATTTTCAAGTAGCCACGTTAGAACCTCACAAGATTGTTCGCCTACCAAATCATAAAATGGTGACTCGACCTGTTCAAAAAGTGTATCGTATCGTGTACCAAAAAAGAGTGAGACTTCCAGATCACACCACTTTACCTTACGGACACGCCGATTTGGAGAAGTATAAAAAAAGGAAACCCTCCTCTTGAAAAAAAAAAAAGATGTCTTCAACAACAACATGGGCTTTGCCTGAGTATGGTGAGTGTGACAGTCGCTTGAAAACGTTCAAAAATTGGCCTAAACACATGCCTGACTATTGTTATTGTCCTCATCGATGGAGCACCAAAAAACTTAGGAACAATGGATTACCTACTTCCTACGCTTTAGCCAGAGCAGGTTTTGTTTACTTTGGACAAGGAACACAAGTTCAGTGTTTTAGTTGTGGTGCCACTATTCGTATGGATTGTAAGAAATCCGCTCTCCTGGAACATACCAGATGGTCACCAAACTGTGCTTACCTTTCTTTAGCGTTTCCATGGATCACATTACAATACTTTTCGGATGGTACAGTCGACAGGTATAAAAAAGGAACCCCTTCCAAGCCTAACCCTTCATTCTGACTTTCAACGTTAACCAAGAAGCAAGAAGAAGAAAAAAATATGAGTCACGACTTGGAGTGTGATTCAGTACCATGCGATGAAACGGATTCTGTACGGTTTGGCATCCCCGATTCACACGTTCAAACGGATTCCTTACGTTGTAACATCTTGGATTCAGGACCCTCTGGAAGTCTCACCACTCATCGTTCACCCTCTAAAGAGGCAGTACGCCCTTTATGTTTTACTGGAAATACTAAAGGAACTGGTATTGACCATAACGAAAACAAGGTGAATGTAGGTCCATATTCGCATATCAGAATACCTGTGAGTTTACTTGGTTATGCCAAGTATGAAAGTCGACTCGAGTCATTCCAAGACAAGTGGCCAAAATATTTAAATGGACCTAAACCCGAAGCTTTAGCTAGATCTGGATTTAAATACACGGGAGAAGGAGATAAAGTTCAATGTTTTAGTTGTGGTGTGAAACTTCACCATTGGGAGCCTACCGACTCAGCTTACATTGAACATGCCAGATGGTCTCCGCATTGTCAGTTCTTACCTTTAGTGGCTTTAGAAGAGTACGGGTACGATGAGCCAGATGCTGAACAAAAGAAGAAGTAGTAAAAGAAAAAAAATTCCATGGCGGAGAAGGAGAATACTTCTTCTCTAGAAGAACTTATTTGTGGTTTACCTTTAGAGTTACAAGATCACATTTTTCAGTATATTCCTCCTACTTTAGAAGATCGTATTGGTAAATTACCTTTGGAGATACTAGAACGGATTTACCAAGAATTTGTTCAGATTCAACTGAAACGTAAAGAACAGTTACATCCTTTACGACAGACCTGTTGTAACCAATGGTATTTGAAGACGATAAGACATTTGATTGCTAAGAAGATATTCAAATAGTCAGACATTGATGAAGATTTACATCACCAATTTAAGAAATTGGTGGGGGCTACCTACAATGTAGCAGTGGAATATAGAATTCGATGGAAGGATGTGAAGGAAAAAAATGTGACTAACATAGACGAATACCAAAAACTGTTAGAAGAACTGTCCCCTCAAGACGAATCACCTTTTCATGGTTTGAAATTAGATAGGATAATCACTGAAACTTGTGTTGGATCATATTCATATCCTTTACCTACCGATTCCGTTTGGTTGGTGTGTGAGTATTTTGTCACCAAGAAGCCTACTCTACAAGACCGAATTCATGACTTACCTTCAAAGTTGCAAAAACGGATTTACGATGAGTTGGTTCAGATTCAAGTGAAACGTAAACTTCAAGTGATTCCTCGATTTCAAGGCTATGGCTACTTTCACCGCATCAGAAATTTGATTCTGAACAACGACTATCACCAGTATCGTGAAGAATACAAAAGAGAGTTACTTCTTTCCAAATCGGAAACTTTACCCAAGTACATTAGTGGCATGCCTTTGAATGTGCGCGAAAAGATTTACCAAGAGTTTGTCAAAATCCAAGTGAAACGTAAACTCAAAGTCATTTCTCGAGCTGTGAGCTATGCTATCTTCCAAAGTCGTAGAAGACTGATTCTGGCAAACTTATATTGCAATAGCTACGTTCACGGAGACTTTCTCAAAAGGTACCAACCTTGGGAGCCTGGCTATAAAAACATGCCACCCAAGATACCAACCTTAGCCATCAAACCCTATAAAGAGGAGTCGGCACGTCTCTGTTCACGTCACTCGTGAAACGGATTCTGTGAAGGAAGTCAAACATGAGCCTTCATGCTTTATCGGTACACGAAAGAGAAATTATACTCAAAGTGTTGAGAGTGGTGATGAACATTCCAAGTGGGGAAGAAGACATTAGAACAAATTTATCTTGCCTTGACACGTTTGAAGAAGTGTGTCTTGTTAGTTGGATGTACCAACAACTTCAAGGTTGGAAAGACGTACGTGACTGGAAAAGTGTTGGCTTCGATGCTTGGCTAGAAGAAGTACCACAGTTTGCCAAAGATCTAGCCCGTCACCACTAAGTGTCTAGTATTGTTTGACACAGCCTGACTACTATAAAAGAGTGGGTATGCCTGAACTCTACACGCCAGTTGTGAAACTGATTCCGTGGAAGGAAATCATAGATAAAATTCAGACCTTAGAGGATTATAAAAAAGTGATACAAGAACTTTGTCCATTGAATTTTGGACGTTATGTAGTGTGTGTCATAGTGACTTCTTATCTTGGAATTCGTTTTCCAGGACATTCGTTGTGGACTATTTTTGAGGACAAGTGTTTGCCTTGGATTCTTTTGAAGGATCCGTGGTTGTTTTGGACTCAATTGTTGAGTTCCAAAAAACAATATGACCCTGTGTTCTTTTTTGGACTTAGTAGAAGAAGAAGACTATAAAAACTTGATTTTATCAGTCCACGAAAGAAACATTGTATGTAAAGCGTTGAGAGTGGTAATGAAAATTAGTGACGTACTTCCATGTGAAGAAGACATTCGTCACACTTTATCTGTGTATAAAACATTTCAAGAAGTGTGTTTTGCTAGTGAGTTACACCAACGCCTTTTCCATTGGAAAGATGTACGCCCCTGGAGAAACCTTGGTTTCCAATATTGGTTACAAGAAGTGGCCCAGTTCAGCAAAGATTTGGCCACTTGTTCATAAGGTTCTAAAAGTGAAAAAATGGGAACCTCCATGGGAAACCCTAAAAGAAGAAAAAGAAGAAGTACCTGACACCACCACCACCACTGTGGTTTCAATACCTCTTGAGGAGGAACACCACCACCACCCTTCTTTACCACCACCGCTACCGTCAGAGGATTCAAAAAAGCAAAAGACGACCAGAAGAATGTCACCACAAACAGTGTCTTTCATGACTAGGACACGAAACAATTGTTGTACATTGACGTGTTTATATGACAGTTTGATGGCTTTAGTAGGAGCCTTCATTGTGTACCTGATGATTTTACTTGCCTATTTTCTCACTCGTACTGTAAAAGATTGAATGACTTGTAAAAAAAAAATGTTATTTTTGTTGGTTGGTTGGTTACTTTTTTTAAAAAAATAAACGTGTATGAAAATCGTATAAAATGCCTTGGGTTTTTTGTCTTCTTCTCAAAAATCTTCTTACCTCAGACATGGCTACATCTTCTTCTACTACCTCGTCTGCTTCCTCCTCCTCTTCTGTGGTGAAAGTGATTGACGAAAAGTTAGATCGTCAAAGTTGGAATGCTTTGTATCTGCGCCATCCATTTAACATGTTGATTGCTGGACCGAGTGGTTCAGGTAAAACCGAATTTGTCAAACGATTGATCGAACACAAAACTGATTTGTTTGATCGTCCACCTCAACGTATCGTGTGGTGTTATAAAGAGTGGCAACCGTCTTACACGTTATTGAAAGAAAGTCAAGGAGAAACCATTTCCTTTGTGGATGGTATTCCTCACGAAGACGATGGAATCGTGTCTGATGTGAGTCAAACTCATTTAGTTATTTTTGATGACATGTTAGGAGAAGACGAAGAAGAAATTAAACTTTGGTTTACACGAAAAGGACACCATCGTAATGCTAGTATTGTCTACATTACACAAAATGTATTTCAACAAAGTAAAGCCCATCGAACCATTAGTTTGAATGCTCATTACGTGGTCTTGTTTAAAAGCCCCAGAGACAAATCTCAAGTACAAGTGTTAGCCAAACAGTTAGGCATGCCTTGGCTCAATTATGCGTACGACGATGCCACTCAAACCCCTCACGAGTATTTACTCATCGACTTAAAACCGACCACTCCTGACTATTTGAGATTTCGTGCCAGTATCTTTCACTCTTGGAGTCAAGAAGGTGGTCCTGTCATTTACACGTCCCCTTCAGCCCATTTTTTAAAAAAAACTATAAAAACAACCTACGACGTCATTTCAGTCTCACACTCTTTTTGAGAGAAGATGACTTCCTTTCAATCTCATCCTTCGACTAAATTGATTCGTGCCTTGTATGGTATCAGTCGTGAAAAAAATGCACAAGTCCGTGCTCATTTGTTAGAAGCGAGTCTTAAAGAAGTGTTACGATGGTTTACTTTGACAGCACGTCAATTACTACAAGGTATCATTCACATCCCTCATCAAACTCAACGTTTTTTTCAAAAACATAAAGTAGCATTGTCACAACTGGCTGATCCTAGAATTGATTCACGGACTAAAAAACAAATCATTTTAACTCCTGGTGGAAGTGGTTCTTTAGGAGGAGTTATGATTCGTTCCCTTTTGAAATGGGATCCTAATGCCCAAGCCAAAGCCAAAAAACCCAAATCACCTAAAAAGAAGAAGAAGAAAAGTACAAAGAAGAAGAAAACCAGCCCAAAGAAAAAGAAAAGTCGTACCCAGAAGAAGAAAACCACACCTACCACCACCACTATCACCCGACGTAAAAGAGGTACTGCAGCCAGGACGCAAACGTACACCCGCAAAACACCACCACTACCCTTACCATCACCACCACCATCACAGTCCCCCATGATGGCGAGGTCTCCTTTTGCGTCCACCTCTTCCTCTTTGTCTTCTTCACCACCCTCTTTTACCATGATGCCTGTCAAACCAGACTTAAGATCCGTGTTTCCTAATTTGATGCAAAAATGGAAACCTATTTCGAAAGTTACCCCGTCAGGACCGTCGACTTCAGCTGATTTAGCCATGGCAGCAGCCACCGACAAAGTACCATCCCCTAAAACCAAAGTCCAAGAAAGAACTGGCATCTTACAAAGTTTAGTGGATTTATCCAAAGAAGAATTGAGACGATTTAGTCCCTTGAAAACACCTCAATGTCGAGTCAGACCTGTTGTGAAGTTGGTACGTCGTGCAGACAATCAGTGGAGACGTATTCCAGTATAAAATAGAAGGGTACCCTGCTAAAAGACTTCAGACTTGTTTTCTACTGACTAAAAAAGATGGCTCCCAAACGTGCACACCACCAAAAAAAGAAGAAAACCAAAAAAGGACGACTTCCCCCTCGTCTGGCGAAACATTGGGATGTCTTGTCTGTCTTGACCAAATCCAATCCTCCCATGCGAAAACAACTCATTCAAACAGCTCCTAAAGAAATCATCGATACCGTGTGTGAATGTTGTTTGAACGTGTTGAAAGGAACGGTACCTTTGTCCAAGATACAGAAACAAAAATTAGGGAAACATCGGAACGTTCTTCGTCAAATGGTGAAAAAGAAAATACCTCTTCAACAAAAGAAAAAAATGTTGGTACAACGAGGTGGATTTCTACCTATGTTGATAGGTCCGTTGTTAAAAATAGCCGCTCCTTTGTTAGGAACGATTGCTGGACCACTTTTAGGAGGGGTCATGCGATAACCCCCAAAAAAAGAAGATAAAAAGTACCAGCCTTCTCTGAAATGACCACACCTTTTTGGTACCTTTGGATGAAATGGAAGGACGAAAACTGACTTTAGTACCTTACAAACGATGGATGGAATTTCATCGTTGGAACGAACAACGGATACCTCATTTACCACCCAATCCTAATCTCAACAAAATGTCTCAGTTACAACAAGAAATACAATCCCTGATGGAACGTAACGATGTGTCCGAAACAGAAAAATCCCAACGGTACGGTCAACTTTTACAACGTCTACAACTCTTTCGCCAAAAAGCAGTCGACGAAACAGCTCCACCCACTCTGAGAGATTTTAAGGCTCTGATGAAAAGCGAACCTAAAGTGACCATCAAAAAAGAAAAAGAAGAAGAAGAAGAAGAGATTTTACTAACTCCACCTCTTAAAAAAATAAAAAAGTTAGCCACCCCGGATTGGATAAAAAAGAAAAGGTCTACCCCTTTACCCTTAGAAGAGAAAAAGAAAGAAGTGAAGAAAGAAGTCAAAACAGAACCGATGACCCCTGTTCAAACTCCCTTTACCCCAGTAGCACGTCGGACACGTAAACAACAATCCAAAAAGATACCTCACGAAGAAAAGAGTATTGGGACATGGTTAACTTATTCTTGAGAAAATCATCATGGAGAAACTGTTAGCCACCAGTTATTACAATCCTGGCCATGCTGCTGGTTACGGAGGAGTTCAAAAATTTTATCGAGCTGCTAAAAGTCAATTGAAAAGTGTACGTTTACCCGAAGTACGACGATGGTTACAAGAACAATCGACGTACACGTTACACAAACCCATTCGACGTAAATTTTCTAGAAGTAACACTCAAGTGGAAGGGATCGATCATCAATGGCAAGCCGATTTAGCGGACGTCTCTCATTTAGCCACTTACAATCGTGGTCACAAATATTTGTTTTGTGTCATCGATGTGTTTTCCAAATTTGCTTGGGTCGTGCCTTTGACTTCTAAAAGCAGTACCGAATTGGTACGGGCCTTAAAATTGGTCTTGAAACAAAGTGGACGCCAACCTTTACGATGGCAAACGGACAAAGGCACCGAATTTCTAAACCAAGCTTTTCAAAAAGAATTGAAACAAAGACACGTTCATTTTTTTACTACCGAAAATCCTGAAACCAAAGCCAGTATCGTGGAACGTTTTCAAAGAACTTTGAAAGAACGCATGTGGAAATATTTTACACATCAACATACTCTCAAGTACATCGACGTGTTACCTCGTTTGGTCAAAGCGTACAATCAATCGTACCATCGTAGCATTGGATGTACCCCCGAAGAGGTTAGCCCTGAAAACGAAGTGACCGTGTTTGATAAATTATTTGTTTCACCCCAGCAGACCAAAAAGAAAAAGAAAAAGACACCTTTGTTGGAGTTAAAGACGGGAGATTGGGTTCGCATCGGAAAAACCAAACGTACTTTTGACAAAGGTTATTTACCTAACTGGACTACCGAATTGTTTCGTGTCACTACCCCCGTCCGTGGACGTGATCCTCCCGTCTATAAATTGGAAGACATGCACGGTGAAGTACTCAAAGGAACATTTTACTTGCCTGAGTTACAACGAGTGACTAAAAAAGAAGACACCTTGTACGACATCGAAAGCATTCTCGAACAAAGAACACGGAAAGTAGGTAAACGACGAATAGAAGAAGTCAAAGTACGTTGGAAAGGATATCCACCTAGTTTTGATTCCTGGATTGCAGCTTCTCAAGTCGTCGACTATAAAAAGAAAAAGAAGTAAACTCACAACATGCCATTCAACACAGTAGCCACCCAGACGACGACTTCAACGACTCCTTCACAGAGTTCTTCTCTTCAAGAATTACAAAAACAACCACTTTGGGTGTGGTGTGGAGAACGTGTGCCTAAAAATCAAATCGTCTTTTTCTGCCAAATCTTTGTAGTGTATTGTGTCATCGGAGCAGCGATTGCTAATTTGAGTTTACAACAAGGAGACAAACAATTGTGGACCATTTTACTCAGCAGTTGCATCGGTTATCTTTTACCCAGTCCCTCTTTGAAATTTACGACGACGACCGACAACAGTCACCACAACAACGCCAGTCCACCTTCTTCTTCTTCGTCCAGTTAACACCACCACCAAAATACTACCAGTCCTCTTTTGGAACCTTTTGAACATCCTTCTTCTGTCCACTTGAGTGACTCCTCGGACACCAGAACAACCACCTTAGAACTATGAATGACCAATTTTATTTAACGTTACCTAGTGACAGTTCCATGGATGTGTTTCCCAACAACCGTTTATGTTGTTTCACGGCCAAATTACCTCAAGCCATTCAATTGGATCACGATACTCATTGGGAAGTGAGTTTGGTAGAAATCATTCATCCTACGCAAATCATAAACATCAAAAAACTCAAAACACTATGGTTGTACAAATCTTGAACAAAAAAATACATGATCACTTGGTAAATAATGATCCTGAAATCTGGAAAGAAGACCCTGAAGATCCAGACATGAAGGGGGCATTCAAAAAGTTAGTACCAGATCCTAAATCTACTGAACCTACTGTCTATTCTCAGATTACTCTGAGAATTCCTACAGGATATTATTTTAGTCCTGAACATTTGGTGGACACCATTAGAACCCAGTTTGCACGGCAATTTAGCCAAGCCATATCAGCAGCCAATAAATTTGTACGAATTGCTTACCATGCTTTGGCACGCCGTTTAATTGTCCAATTTTTCAAAGAGAGAGGGCAACTCATTACTGAGAAAGATAAAGGTTTACCTTTGGAAGAGAGAAAATACTTGACTATTGAATTTAGCTCTGGATTGTTTGGTATTTTGGGTGGAAATAAAGATTTTACCGCTGAAAGTGATTTAGAGTTTGGAACCAACGTATAATTTGGACATAAATTTAAACATCCTATCGAATTTAATGGTGGACTAAATTTAATGTTTGTGTACTCCGATGTGGTGGAGTACAACGTGGTGGGACACACATCTGCTCCGTTACTGAGAGTCATGCCTTTCAAATTGGATATTGGTGGTGGTGGTGGTTCTAGTGTTACTGTGGACGAAGAGGGTGGAAGTACTACCACTAGTAATGCTAGTATTGGTGGCAACACCTTTCACGTTCACCGTGAATTTGTACATCCTCAGTATCTTCCAGTCAGTAAATCGTATTTTGACAGTGTCCAGATTAGTATAAAAGGAGATTTAGGACAAGATGTACCATTCATTGACCAAGGAAAAGTCACGGTGAAACTACATTTTCGAAAAAAAAACAACAAATTCTCTAACATTCCTCAAAAAAAAATTGTATCCAGTGTACCAAGGAGTGGCTCGACAACGAGGACATGGTTTAGGAGATATGTTAAAATCGGCTTTTCGGACGGTAGCTCCTATTTTGAAACCGATGGTGACTGGAGGATTTCATGCCTTAAAAGATGCCGCTTTGACACAAGGAAAAGAATTTTTGCAAAATGTTCTCATTGACAAACAAAATCCAAAAGAAGCTTTTTTGAGAGCAGGCAAAAATGTGTTGATGACGACTGGTAAAGATCTTTTAGGTCTCCCGAGAAAATCCTATAAATACGCTTCACGCTTCAGGCTCTGGCATTACTTCACAGAAGCAAGGACAAGGTAGAAAGAGACGACGACGACGAGCTCGAAATCCTTTCAAAGTTCATAAAAGAACACACGGTAGTACTTCCAGAAAGAATAGAAAAAGAAGAAGAACTGGTAGAGAATTAGACGTATTTGATTATTAAAAAACTGTGAAAATGATGCACGGAGATTCTTGCGAATGTTCCAAGTCCGAACTAGATCTGTTTTCTATGCGTCCCACCATGATGACAATGCAAGAATCTCAATGGGTGGAATTTCATCCTGTATCGTCTTTGACGGAATCAGCTCCTATCGAATTTGATATCAAAGGACAAACCGAAGATTACATCGATCTGAATAACAGTTACTTGTACCTGAAACTTCAAGTACAAAAAAATGACAACAGCCTTCCTGGGGAAGCTTCCCTAGTCGCTCCCGTCAATAATTTCTTTCATTCTTTGTTCAGTGGAATAGATTTGTACTTGAATAACAAACTGATCAGCAGCAGTTTGGATACTTACCCTTACCGTGCTTATTTGGAAAATCTCTTGTCGTACGGAAAAGATGCCAAGAACACTCATCTGGATGCTTCGGTGATCTGGAAACCTGACACCGCGGGTGCCTTCAACGACATATCCCCGTCAGTAGGGGCGAGGATTGACAAGACTGATGATGCTAATCATAAAATAATTCCAGCAGAGCCGCACAATGTGGGATTTAACGACCGCCGAAAGAAAATCAGAGGGGACAGTTTAGAACTGATGGATCGTTTGCATTTGGACATGTGGTTGCAAGACAAGTATTTGTTGAACGGAGTAGATGTACGTCTGAGACTAAATCGCAGTAGTGCCGCTTTCCATTTGATAGCTTTTTCTAACGAGTGGAAAACCATCATTCAACAAGCCAAACTTTACGTGCGACGTGTGGAAATCTTACCGAAAGTAGCTAACGACATCAGTCAAACCTTGAGCAGAACCACTGCTAAGTATCCTCTTAGACGTGTGGAAGTGAAAACCTTTACTGCAGCCGCTGGACTCCGATCCATAGTCGAAGATCACATCTTCCAAGGACAGCTCCCTAAACGTTTGATCATTGGTATGGTTTCTAATTCTGCCTTCAACGGAACCATCACTCAGAATCCATTCCAGTTTGAACACTTTAACGTCACCAAGATAGATGTCAGTCGAGATGGCAATACCTTGTGTACCAGACCTTTTGAACCTGACTTTGGTGCCCAGAGAAATTACTTACGATCTTACTTGAGTCTGTTTGAAGCCACAGGTCTGTTAGGTCGCGACACCAGCCACGGCATTTCGTACCAGGATTATGCAGGAGGGTATGCCTTGTGGGGATTTGATTTCACTCCGGACCAAGGCAGCGATGAAGGACATTTCCACCCTATAAAATCAGGCCCTCTTCGTGTGGAACTTCAGTTTGGTCAACCTCTAGGCCAGACAGTGAACGTCGTCTTGTTTGCAGAATTTGATAACACTCTAGAGATCAACAGTTTGAGAGAAGTGATTGTAGACTATTAGAAGAAAGAAGAAACAAAGATGCAGAACGTAGAACCTATGGAGATAGATGAGGGATTTTGTGAAGTGATTCAACAGTCACCAACTACCACAAAGGATGATGACAAAGTCATTCATTCAGTACCTCGAATAGAAGAAGACGAAGAAGAAGAAAACCATTCCATTCCTGCTGTGTTTACTGGATTTATGGCTTCTCGATGGCCAGAACACGAAAAACAGTTAGTGACCTGTTATGCTCAGGAATTGAGTCCAATCATTAACAGTCTGATTAAAGAACAATGTTATGGATGTCAAAACGATCATCCTAGTCAGATACAACACGACAAATGTATGATGATGACAGGTGAAGAACAATTGGATGAATATTTCGAAACGGCCTGGTCAAAACTCTCAGATGAACACGTGTTGACACAGTGGTATAAAGTCTTGCAGACTTCTTCTTTTCCTCCACTTACTTCTCTGGAGATCAAACGGATCGAAGGACTCATTCATCAGAGTGCAGAACCTATCCGACATGAATATTCCTGGAATTACAAGACAGAACAATTCCAGCATAAAGTCAGGTGTGAATTGATAGTGAATTATTTCCATTGTTGAAGGAAAAAAAAAGAAGAAGAAAAAAATGGATACCAGGGAACTTCATTACTTATTGAATCGTAGTTCCTATACTTCTTCTTGGAATCCTGTGGTATGTGCTAAAGATGAACTACCTCATCGTAAACCAAAAAACGTTCATGCTTATGTCATCAATACCGACGACAGTCATCTACCAGGAACCCATTGGATTGCCGTGTACTTTCCCAACGATCACTGTGTGGAATATTTTGATTCTTATGGATTACCTCCTTTGGAAAAAGACATCATCGAGTTTATGAGAAGAAATGCTGTCTCAACTCGATTCAATAATGTGAGACTACAAGGATCAGATTCTATGGTGTGTGGACAATATTGTGTTCATTATCTTCATCAACGCAGTCTTGGATATTCCTTAGAACATTTACTGACTAATTTTGATAGTGACTATGTTCGAAACGATGCTAAAGTACAACAATGGTTTTGTCAACGTTATGATTATCTCTTGTCTTTAGCTCACAATCGTAGTGTACATCAAAATGATGATGTCGATGTAGAAAGTTTCACATTTACTTTACCTTCCCAACGTTGTCAACCTTGTAAATATGTTCCTGTTTGAAATTTTCTTGTTACATGGTTAGTTTTTTAATGTTAGAATAGTTGTTGTTGAATAAACAAATTTTTGTGGATTGTTGAAAAAAAAAATGGTGTTGTGTGGTTTTTTATTGAATTTGAAAAAAAATAATGAATATGTTCTTTCTCTCTCTTTCTATCGATCTAAAAAAAAACTCTATCTATGATCTCCCTGTCGATCTGAAAAAAATCTTACCATGTTTTCCATCGCGTCCGCGCGATAAGCATATAAGGCGGTTCACTGGCCAGTGTAGTCATTCTCGTTGACTCGTCAAGATCTCAACAGTTCCAAGAAGAAGAAGAAGAAGAAGATGGCTGCCACCAAGATTACAAAGCTGAATGAAGCTATGGTGAACATAATGAGGGTGAAGAATCATTTGATGGAGACCAACCCAGAGAGAAAGACCATGACGTTCATTCAAATGGCTCATGATCTAGTAGAAGAGGTCCTGAGAGAAGAAATACTTAGAGAAAGAACAGAATGGGAAGCAGGACAACGCCTACAGCAGCAGCAGCAGCAACAAAGACAGCAACAGCAACAACTTATGCAGCAGCAGCAGTCCAGCAAACTATTTGACGGTGAAGTCCAATGCAAGATTGACTGCGGGGAATTTGCTTTCTCTTTCACCCGAAAGAGACCTGCCTGTCTGAAAGCGGTAAGACCACCAACTATCGCTAAACGTGGCCGACCTGCTGGAGCTGCTACTGCCACGGCTACATCCACCTTAAGAAGTTAAAAAAAAAACATAACTTCTTAAACCCAACGGCCCTTCTTAGGGCCACCCAATCTCTAGAAAAAGATTACTACTCTCCAATATTGCCAAAAATATCTATAAGTGTGTGTTTTACATATTATTTTTTTTCTGATAGTCTACCACCCCTGAAACAAAAAAAAACCCCTTATATGATTTGTGTGGTGTGTGATTGATGATATATAAAAAAATTTCCCTCCCAAAAAAAATTAATGTAGATAGTGTGTTTGTGTGTTTGATTTGTTTTTAAAAAAAAAAATTTAGGGATGGTATGATGTGTGTAAGTTGTATTTTTATCAAAAGTAGTTTCTTTTAGGTCCGCGCTTTTTAGAGTCAGGGTTCATGGAGTGTAAACTCCGCGAAGCCATGAATGACGTAGAACGAATGACGTCAGACGCAGGGGTAGTGGGGTGATGTTTTTTTGTTTTTTTAGGTGTAAGGGATGTTTTCCTTCACGTCCGCGCTTCTAGTATATTAAAACCACGTCTTCACCGGTTAAGCTACCCCGTTTATTTTTACATCAAAATGATCAGCTTAAGAAACCTGCGTGAGGTAAAGCAAATCTTGGATGTGCTATCTCACATACTCCAAGATATGATAAAGAAGGAAGAGGAGAAGAGGGAGAGCAAAATCCCGATCAGGGCTCACCCTATGATGGAAGAGGATTGGAAATATGAAGCGGACCATCCTCCCTTCTTTTTAAAATTTACATCAACAACAAAAAAAGAAACCTGGAGGGGGAGCTGCCCTGCATGCAGGGCAAAGCCAGGGAGATGCTCAAACCTCTAAAAAACTCTTCCACAAAAACAAAACCAACGGTCCTTATCAGGACCACCCTTTATCAAGAAAGATTAATTCTATTCCCCTCCCTCACCCACCCCGTAATGTAGTGACGAAGACAACGTCTACTACTATCAAAACACCTCCCCACCCTCCACCCCTTTTTGATGGTAGAAGACGTTGTCTTCGTCACTACATTACGGTACGACTCCCACTATGATCATTTCCCGTACGTACCCAGAGAGGCCTACCATGTTAAACTCCCGTACGTAGCTGTAGAGGCCCCCAATGTTAAACTCCCGTACGTAGCTGTAGAGGCCCCCCAATGTTAAACTCCCGTACGTAGCTGTAGAGGCCCCCCAATGTTAAACTCCCGTACGTAGCTGTAGAGGCCCCCCCCCCCCCCCGTAGCTATTTCGCCCCCCTCTACTACTATGGGACTCTGAAAATGGCAGGGGATTGTTGAATTCTTGAAGTTGATAATCCTGCATCCTAATCCAGAAATTTTGTTGAGATCCTTGACTTGTGTCTTGAGTGTTTAAATGTAGATATAATACTCTACTTGCTTCATTGCAGAAAGTTAATATGAAACTTGCAGAATTGTCCATAGTGTGATTTATGGCAATAAAACAAGTTAGCAACATTTGCTGTATATTTTTTCGTGACTAATAATTTTGAATTGATATGCCTATATCAGAGTATTTAATTCATGGCTATTTAATATTGTGGATGTAATACTCGTGTGAACTTTGTGAAAAATACAATATTTGGGGACAAAAAGTTGGTGGACTGAATAGTTGGCATGTCCAATACTCATTTGGACAACACCATTTTTGTCCATGTTGTTGACAATCATGAGCAAGCTTGTCTGAAGATAAATAAAGGACCTTGGTTGTTTGAAATGAATTAAAATGGAATTTAAGCTACTGTATCAAATGCAATTTTACATTGTATGTTTTAGATCAGGGGTGGGCAATTGTTTTGGCTCGGGGGCCACTTTGTGGTAGCTGATTTTAGCGGAGGGCCGCACCGTTTAAAATGATTGTATTCTTTAGTTAACATTACATTTCATTTCAGAAAAAGTATAAATGGTATCATAAAAATCAATAAATAAAACTTAAACAAAAGTGGTAGTTTTATTAAATTTATTTATTGTGCTAATGTCATATTATCTAGATTTCTAGCTGCTAGCACATTTAATTATAGAATCAGTTTAATGAGACAAGTGCACCCTATCACACTTTTTTACAATTTTTTTGAAATCAGGAGTGAAGTTGCTTGTTGAGATTCTCATCACTGCCTGCAAGTTTATGTCTGTCAAAGAGCATCTGTATTTACTCTTGTTGATCTTCATGCAAGAAAAACTTTGTTCACAAATATATGTAGATCCAAATATAGAGAACATTTTCCCAGCAAATTTTTTCACACATGGGAATTTTTCAGCAGACAAAGACTTATAAAAGTCAACTAATGTCACAGTATTAAACATTTCTTTCACTGTGTGATCTGACTGCATGTCAATTAGTTCAAGCTGCAGCTCCTCAGGTGCTGTATCAATATCAGCAGTGATAGGAGAAGACAGCAAATTAAATTTAGGCTCAATCTTCTTGAAGTCCTGAAATCTTCTTGTGACCTCGCCCTCCAAACTCTGCAAATGATCCCTAATCTTAGCGGAAACACTTTCAGGCACTTTCTCTTTTCCTAATAAAGGGAAATGACAAAACTTGCCCTCACCTGCTTGCCTTGCAAATAGACCTAGTTTTGCATTGAATGATTTTACATGCTTCCACATTTCATGTGCGAACAACCCCTTTCCCTGCAATGTCACATTCAGTTCATTCAATTTCTCAAATACATCAGCTGCAAACATCATCTCATATCTCCACTCCTCACATCCCATTTTGGTCACAAAATCACAAGAAATCCCCTTCATATCCAGAAATAAGAGGATTTCATTCTGCAATACCCAGACTCTTTTTACCACTTTGCCCAAGCTCAACCACCTCACACTGTTGTGGTAAATTACATCTTCATAATCTGCCTCCATATCCTCAAGCATTGATTTGAACTGTCGATGGTATAGTGCCCTTGCTCTGATTATGTTCACCACACTTACAACAGGTTCTATCACATGCTTTAAGTCCAGTGCAGCTTTACAAAGGCTTTCCTGATGCAAAATGCAATGAAATGACAAGACATCACTGTCTGCGTCTTGTGCTTGTAACTTGTTTTTTAAAAGCTTAACCATACCCACATTTTTTCCAGTAAAAGCTCTGGCCCCATCTGTTGTAATGCTTGCCATTCTATTCCATGACAAGCCACTTTTCTCAACACAATTTACAGCACACTCAAACAAGTCCTGACCAGTGTTTGTACTTTTCATTGATTCCAGGCCTAGTAATTCCTCTGTGATGACAAAATGTTCATTAATTCCACGGATAAAAATGAGTAACTGCGCAGTGTCTTCATTATCTGTGCTTTCATCCAGTGCCAATGAAAACCAAACAAAATCTTTGCTCGTGGTCTTCAGCTGTTCTGTTAGTTCGTCACTGATTGAGTCAATGCGGCGCACTATAGTCCTTCTTGACAATGAAACGTTTTCAAATTTGCTTCTCACATCAGGACACAATACGCTTGCACAATCTACCATACACTGCTTAACAAACTCGCCATCCGAAAAAGGCTTGTTGCGTTTAGCGAGGTTGTAGGCTATCATGAAACTGGCCTCTGTAGCACTATCCTGAAGTGTTGATTGCTTTGTAAATAATGTTTGTTGCTTCTTCAACTTTGTAACACAATCTGCAGCTTTCTTCTTGCGTTCGTCCTCAGAAAGTTTGCCGCCAAAATCGTTATGTTTTGTTTCGTAGTGTCGTTTCAGATTGTACTCCTTAAATACGGCAATCGTTTCATGACACAGTAAACACACTGCTTTCTTTGCCTGTATTACCAAAGAAATATTTGTGTGTCCATTCTTCATTAAACACACGGGATTCATCACCAATTTTACGCTTTTTCGGAGGGTTCATGGCCCCACTTAATTTGGAAATTTTACTGTTGCAAAGACAAAATTGAAATAAAACTGACAAACCGGAAAAGTGCGTATTTACACTGCCTGCGCACGCACATTGACGTAGCCGCTCTAATGGAAAACACGAGACGAACTTTCGGTCGCGGACATGAAGCAAATCTCAGTTCAAGGCGGGGTTTTCTGAATGTCTTGGCGGGCCACAAAAAACTCTGTGGCGGGCCGCATGTGGCCCGCGGGCCGCATTTTGCCCACCCCTGTTTTAGATAAAGCTGCGTAAAAGCATTTAATTTTGTATTCAGTATGAACCTTTCGTTCTCTTTTATTTGCAAGAAGTGATAGCTGCGAAACAGTTTGAAACAAAAACTGAGCAACCCAAACCAATTAGAGGAATTACTGACCCAACTAAAAAGGCTGTTAGACAGTTGTTTGCGTTTCTTGATGTGTGGATGTTACCCTGGCAACCAAAGTAGCAGACGGTCAAGTCCTGTAGAAAGTGAGAGCTCTGGACATATTGTATTAGACTCCGAAAGACAGGCAGTGGAGAATTTGCTGTTGTACTTAGAAAATGGTAAGCATAATGCATTTCCACTGAGTAAGTACCAATTTGCGATTTTTGTATTGGATTGAGACAGAAACAGAACAATGGTATAATGACCAAGGACTGCACATGCTGTTTTGCATTCAACCAATGACAGAACGCGCTGTGTTACATTGGACCAAATCATTGGTAACACTGGTCTACAGCCAAAATGCTGTTGTACTGAGAAAATGGTAACCAATGTGCTATTTTTGTATTGGATTGAGACAGTAACAGAACAATGGTATAATGACCAAGGACTGCACATGCTGTTTTGCATTCAACCAATGACAGAACGCGCTGTGCTACATTGGACCAAATCACTGGTCTACAGTCAAAATGCTTCCGCAATAAACGTTGTCAAACCTTACTAATTTTGGGTCACTGAGAACGAAAATGATGCTTACAATTGTTGATTGGCTCTAGTTTTAAAGATATTATAATGGGTCAGTATATACGACCCTTGACTTGGGAATGGCGGAAGATAAGTGAGTTATAAAGGGAAGGGATCTCAATTTAAACCAGAAATGACTAAAATACATCTTTGACTGGATCTATGAATAAATCCATGACTGGGTTTTGACAGTACTTGATTTTTAGGCAAAACAATGAATGATGCAATCTGAAGCTGGTATTGCGTCATACATGATATGAATTGCATCATGTTATTCCTAGAAGTCATGGATGATGCAATCATAACTAAGCTTACATCAGTCTGCTGAAGACATTGCCCTATATCAGCTCTACAAATCATACAGTGTCGTGATCTCTTACTTGTCAGTGTTTGCTTTTGCAAAGGGACACATTTCTGTTTAGCCAAAGTGAGCAGAGATGCCTCGTACTTGTGTGAACAATGCAGATAACTTCTGCTACGTTTGTGATGAAGTGACTTTTGATCACAAAAGCGCAGTATAACCACTATGGTTAAGAAAGCCTGTCACCTTTATTTTGGCTGCAAAATTGGAGATCGGGACAAGATGTGGGCCCCACGCATATGCTGCAACCAATCTTCGCCAGTGGTTGAACAGGAAAAGGATTGATTGATTGTGGGTTATCGGCGCACCAGCACTGTAAGGCTATTTAGCGCCATAGAAAAGGTTGTATGCTGAATAATTCACAAATGTTAAAAGGTTCATTATCGGCCAGACCAGTCTTTATTTTAAACAATGGCGGCAGGTGTTAAGTCTTTCTCAATGTGACACTCAAATGCTATATGACTGAGAAATGTTACAGAAGAGGGATCTTCTTAAACTTTAAAACATGTCGGATCAGAAAAAATACAAATCAATAGTGCTTTACAAATTTAGAAAAAAATGAGAGATATTATAGAGCACTCGTGTTGCGCACATGTCAATGATCATTGCAGAATATGTGGAGTAGACTTTACGATCACTCGGCATAAGTTAGACAGATAGACTAGTTAAAGTGCGTGTTGTGTATATTGATTGATTGATTGTGGTTTAACGGCGCAACAGCATTGTGAGACTATTTAGCGCCATAGAAAAGGTTGTATGATGAATAATTTACAAATGTTAAAAGGTTCATTATCGACCAGCGATAATAGTGTCAAACAATTAAAATGCAAACGATGAAGTGCTGCGGGTAATATACGAAGTTTCCCGATCAACGGGGAATGTAAATGGCGTGTCAATGAATAGGAATACAGGCACTTAGGATGAAGGACTGAACATATATTCTACAAATACTCGGAGCTAGCTGTAAAGTTAGATTTTGAAATAGATGTTTACTTCTTTCAAGTAATTTAAAATGCAAGACACGTTTATCAGAAAGTTCCTTCATGTGTTGAACATTGTAGTAACGATCGCTTGTAGGTTGGAGATCGAAACAATCTATCATAAATTGTTTCACAGTGAAGGGTTTAGTGCAAGAAACAAACAGGTGGGTCTTCGTCCATTAGTATGTAGGAATGGGTTACATAAGTATGACCAATTCTAATTCTTGCAGTGACTACCTCGTCTTTACGGATGGTTCTGTAGGAAGGAGTCCAGTCGCCGAAGGTTGGTTTTATTATATGTAGTTTGTTATTCACTGCATCATTCCATGATGCCTGCCATTTATTAAGTAAACACTTTTTGATACTAAATTTAAAATCAGTGTATGGTATTTTAAAATCAGATGGTTCTAGCGATAGGGTCATTTTAGCAGCAAGATCAGCTTTTTCGTTACCTTTAATACCGATATGGCTGGGTAGCCAACAGTACACTATATTGTGGGAGGTACACAACTCGGTATGTTTCATGAGAATATTGGTCAGTAGTGGATTTTCCAATTTCCTATTGTGAAGTGACTGAAGTAGTGATAGTGAATCCGAGAAGATGATGGAGTTTAAAATATGTTTGCTTTCGATATATTTCAGGGCAAGGTCTATTACCCTGATTTCGGCTGAAACAATCGAGGCACCGTCTGGCAAGCGAACCTTTGTAGTGTGATTTCCACTAACGAAGGCTGCAGCAGCCTTTTCCTTATCATTTGACCCATCAGTGTGAAGTCTTGTGTAGTTATTAAATTCGGTAAGGAGTTCGTGATAAGTGTTATGAAAGATGGAAGGGTTTGTGTCCGATTTCTTGCCGTCGTGTAGTGTAAAATGTACTGTTGGTTGTTTAAGTAGCCAGGGAGATGTTTCAGAAATGGACGTCTTCTGGATTTTAGAAAGGTCAACTTTTGTATTGTCAAGGTTGGGTGATATTCTAATGCCAAAGGTAGGTATGGCATTTGGTTTGTTTTCGTATAATGTTTTGTATTTTGGCTGAAATACAGCCTAAAAAGCAGGGTTCAAAGGGTTCGATCTTAATTTGAGAGCATATTGTAGAGACAGCATTTATCTACGATGTGATAGTGGTGGCACATTCGCTTCAGCCAAAAGGCTTTCACATGGGGATGTCCTAAATGCTCCCAGAGCGTGTCTTATTCCTTGATGGTGAATTGAGTGAAGCATCTTTAAGTATCATTTTCTGGCTGAACCATAAACAACACAGCCTTAGTCTAGGTTGGATCGAATAAAAGTTCTATATAAATTTAGAATGACTTTTCTATCAGCACCCCAGTCAGTGTGCGCTACTACTTTAAGTAACTCTAACGATTTCAAGCATTTAGCTTTCAAGTTCTTTATGTGTGGAATAAAGCTGAGTTTTCTGTTGAAGATAATACCTAAAAACTTTGTTTCCTCCACAACTGGTATAGGTGTTCCGTCCAGTATGAGTTTAGGTTCATCATGATGTCTTCGTAACTGACAGAAATGCATGCATACTGTTTTCGATTTTGAGAATTTGAAACCGTTGGCATTGGCCCAATTTTGAATCTTGTTTATATTTTGTTGCAGTTGTCTTTCAATTGTATGCATGTGCTTTGATCGATAGCATATTAGGAAATCATCAACATATAGGGAACAATCCATACCAGGAGCCAAACACTAGGTAATGCTATTAATTTTGATGTTGAAAAGTGTTACAGATAAAATACTGTCCCGGGGCACACCCATTTCTTGTTCGTACATATCTGAGAGGGTGGAACCCACTCGTACCTTGAATTCTCTGTTTGAGAGAAAGTTCGATATAAAAGAGGGCATACGGCCTTTTATACCTAGATTGTGCAGGTCATTCATTATTCCGTACTTCTATGTTGTATCATAGGCCTTTTCTAAATCGAAGAAAACAGCTACTAAGTGTTCCTTCTTGATAAAAGCATCGCGAATAAACGTTTCTAGTCTAACCAGATGATCAGTGGTACTACGGCCATATCTAAAGCCACTTTGGAAAGGAGATATAAAATTATTAGTTCCAAATACCAAACAAGCCGAGCATTGATTATTCGTTCCATCGTTTTACATACACAGCTTGTCAGCGCAATGGGACGATAGTTGGTAGGATCTGCGCTATCCTTACCTGGTTTGGGAATAGGTATTACTGTTGCTTCTTTCTTTGTAACAACAGGATACGTTTATGCTATTCAATGGAAGTCGATAGGTGGGCCTCGCGTCAAGTTCGTGCGTAAGTTTGTTCAGATAGATTTTAGTAAAGTAAAAACATAAAATTCCTTGAAATGTATGTGAGCTACTTTCCATGGACCATGATGTAAACTTCTTGGGGTACATTGTTTAAACTGAATTGGGAAAGCACGTAAATGTTTTACATCGGCAACAAATGCAAATAGAAGTATTTGGCATAGAAGCCGATCAGCCTTTTCTAAACACACATGTATTGAATATTCGTGACTCTTCTAAAATAAATTGTTTAATGCCAGATATATAATCTACATAAAGATGATTGATTCTTCAAATGGTATCCGATTGTAAATAATTCTGACATCTCAGACTTTCCATAAGTGGTCTTCCTTGCATGGGCTATTCAAATGCCAATCAGTAATATCGACCAGCCCGTTCTGCCATAGAGAGGCACAAGACATTGCTGCGGAGTCACAGTAGTGATTTGTAGGTATTTACCCCTCCATCATGGAGCTAGTGTGGAGGGGATTACCTGCCCCACCGCAACACATGGAGAAACGAAAAAATTGCGTGAGCTGTACTGCCGGAGAGTGGGCATGAAAATGGGTCATGTTATTCCAACCTACAAATGCAACATAATGCAAATGACAAGAAAGAAATCCCATGAATTCAGTCTGTCATATTCATTGAAAGGTACTTATGTAGAAAATCACAATGAAATAGAATATTTAGGAGTCACAATTACTAGTGGTCTGAAATGGAGTTATGCACCAAAGCAAACCATACTTTATGCCTATTGAAATGTAACTTATCACCTTGTCCACAAAATGTGAAAGAATTAGCTATCAAGAGTTTATTTACACTTATTATAGAATATGCTTGTACAGTTTGTGACCCCAATTCCCACGTTTTGCAGGACGAAATTTTAAAAAACCAAAAACGAGCAGCCGGTCAGGTTACATCCAGTTATGACTATACCAAAGAAA
The DNA here is from genome assembly GCA_029931535.1 of Margaritifera margaritifera. Lineage (NCBI taxonomy): Eukaryota > Metazoa > Mollusca > Bivalvia > Unionida > Margaritiferidae > Margaritifera > Margaritifera margaritifera. The sequence goes on along the minus strand of JAQPZY010001170.1, from coordinate 1,257,775 downwards.
ATATTGAATAAACGGTCTTCGAAACCATTAAACCAACGTAGACTGAAAAACAGATTCATACTTTTCTTAAAAGTTTTAAAAAACAAAACAAAACAAAAAAATACAGCTTGGACTTCTTTACCACAAATATCAATCACAGCTGGGACTTCTTTACCACAAATATCAATCACAGCTGGGACTTCTTTACCACAAATATCAATCACAGCTGCTGAATCTTCAGAAAACCAAATGAATACCTTTTCACAATTAGTACGGTCGCATTTTTCTACAATAGGACTTTTGTTAAGATTAAAGCTGTGCTGTGCAACAGTGTCATGATATGGCCCCCAACTAATCAAGATCAGTTTGTGTGTACGTGTCTGCGTCAAGGTCATTAAGCGATGACTCTATGCACTTCAAAATCGCTAGAACATTCTCTGCTACATTCCATAGGAATCAGAATACTGTATATAATTCCACTTCCTACAGCATGAATAAAATGTGAACAAACAAACGGAGTCGTTTTTCTTCAGGAATGGATGATATGATTCACTGGTCAATTGATTGCATTGTGATTGTTTGACAACCCGGCTAAGCCATGTTTGCATAATGGCTGCTATCTTTAATGATGTTTTTATAAAGCAGTGCCTGATAATTTCAACGGCCTTACGCTGTAATTACGATTGACATTGATGCTTATTAATTGCTTAATTGTGTAAATTAATTGAAATATAAATTCAAGGGAGAAAACTTTTTTGACCACCGCATATGTTTGGTGCTTGGTTGTGTATGCCAGTTGACTGAGCAAACAACTATTGACTATTGTTTACCTAGGACTAAGCAATGATTATACATGGGATGCATTGAAGACAAACACGGAGAAAATATAATGACTTTACTGTTGATGGTTCAATAATAATTAGATTAACATATATGAGATTTTTTTTAAAGAGCAGGCATCTTTCAGAAATAAGCTAAGATCAAAGTGCCATGATTGACTATTGACACAATTTAAATGAACATTCACCAAATCGCAGCTTTTTAACACCTTTATTCACACAAAGGGTAAGGAAGCCCTTGTGAAAATAACTTACATGTGACTTTAAGGTCACTTATGTTCATCACTTATAAGTTAATTACTCTCAACTAGTCACTCTGCTTATAAGTGAAATATAGGTGAATGATTACAATTTTTTAATAAGCAAATTAGACATGTCCCTTATAAATGAAGTATGCATCACTTACAAGTGAAATGTGAGCCATTTACTTAATACACTTATTCGTGACATGTAAGGCATTCACTTACCACACTTCTACATGACATCAGCGAATTCCTACAAAATTGAATGAATTTGGGTTTTACCCCCCCCCCCCTCCCCCCCAGCCCACTGGGCTTTTCATGAAATCATGTCCTGAAGTACAAGACATTAGTTTGAGAGAATGTGTACATGTAAATAGCTGTCAATAAGTTCAGATCTTATACACATCTCATAAACTTCCATTTAATTTACAATTAGTGAAAAGATTCCAGCACCTTAACCTGGCATTTTGAATCACCATATTTCAAACAGATTGATGGATATGAAATTTTAAGCTGAAATAAAACCACAAAAGTGACAACCATTATCATAATTTCTTCCCTGAGTAATAAATACAATGTTTCTTTCAAACATAAAGCTCGGGCAAAATCTGTCATCATCAGGATTGCCCCTACAACTGAATTTGAAAACTGGTTTTTACTCACTGGCAGCAGTGTAGTTTTCTTTCAGAAAGATTTCACATGTGTTACTTCTTTATTTTATTATATATACCTTTTACAGAATTTTAATTTTAACATCTTTACCTTTTATATTCAATCTTTTTGTACTTCATATTTACATTTGGAAGGGTTTATCTTCCTAAAGTTTTTGTGAAATTCTTTATTTTTACATTAAAATTTTACCATTAACTGGCACCATATAGCCACTATTCTGCTGGGGTGCCATTAAACATGGTAAATGTAACTGCATACATACATGTGCTTTTTTAATCTATTGGCCATTCTACTTAGCTGGTAAATGAGAAATCAATTTTCAGCTTGTGGATCCTTGTATATGTGTGTATACCACATGGAGATGGAAAGCACAAAGAGGGAACAAAACAAAACTGCCATAGAGAACAAGCCAGCGTAACATACATGTACATGTAAGTGCTTCAGCAAACCACCATGTTATGCAGTTCATTATCACTCGAAATAGCTATTGCAATATCCTGGAACAGAAGGGGAGTAGCAACGAAGCATGCTAACCTGTATATCATATTGGACAGAATATAGTCGATCCTTCGTTTCCTATATAAAGTCATTATCCTTGTGATATAAATCTTAAATCATTTAAAATAGTAAAATTTTCAATAGATGATAGGAATGCTTAGAGCTGAAGCCTCCTTGAACTGCAAAATGCCGTAAGAATGACTGTAACTATTTGAAGTATAAAAAGGGCAGGGTAAGAAGCTCACATAGAGACAGATAATATTTTACTAACAGCCTATATGCATTCTTCCTCATCGCCGAATATGTAATAATAGGAATAGACAAACGTAATTAAGTACGACCTAATGAGCAACAATGTCAGGAGGCATTCCAGAAAAGCCTGAATTTCCACCAAATTAAAAATACGTGGTCAATTTGAACTTAGCATCAGAAGCAAACATGTGTCATTTGATTTATTAACAGATATTCAGAAAAAGGATATTATTCATATACAATTTGCAATTGGAAAGAATATATATGTTATAAAGCCAATTTATGTATATGGTTATTAAGCAAGATAAGGCCATATATATATATATATATATATATATATATAGATATATATATATATATATAAACTAAACATAAGTTAATATATTATAACAGTAGTATTCAACCATACCTAGACTACCATAATGTTATTTGGGGAATCACCTCGGACAAGAATATTTGCAAATTATTCCGCTTGCAAAAGAGAGCTTTCCGACTCCTCCTAGATAATGCTAAAAACGTCCTAAATGCAGTTAATGATATTAAAATGTTAAGGAATGAACAATTTTGATTAATTGATTGTGGTTTAACGGCGCACAAGCACTGTGAGGCTATTTAGCGCCATAGAAATGGTTGTATGATGAATAATTCACAAATAAAAGGTTCATTATCGACCAGCGATAATAGTCAAACAATTAAAATCTAAACGATGAAGTGGCGAGGGTAATGTATGAAGTTTCCCGATCAACGGGTAATGTAAAGGGTGTGTAAATGAATATGAGTAAAGGTACTTAGGATGAACGACTGTACATATATTCTAAAAATATTCAGAGATAGCTCAGAAGTTAGATTTTTGAATAGATGTTTACTTCTTTAAGGTAATTTAAAATGCAAGTTACGTTTACTGTATCAAAAAAGAAAGGCTAAACTGATGCACAAAGTTTCAAATAATATCGCCCCATTATATCTCGGGAGCTGTTTCATGCTAGAAAACAAGGTAACACTCACAATTTCAGCTTAACAGCTGAAAAGTGAAGCCCGTTTGATTTGACAAATAAATTGCAACTTGAAAATATACATTTTCAATCCTTCCACTTTTATGCCTCGCTATTTTTGTACTGTATATGTACAATGTACCCAGCTGGAGAATATTCTTATACACTTTTCTGTTTTTATGTATGTATGTATGTATGTATATATATATATATATATATATATATATATATATATATATATATATATATATATATATATATATTTACCTTATTATTAATTAATGAAATTTTGAGGTTTTTTTTATGACCTTGTGTAAAAAGAAAATTTCTTTGTTTCCTCCCTATAGAATGAAATAAGAGAGTTGTCTTCCTTTCTTTATTGTGTGCAACTGTGTATACTATTCATGTAAATATGCAATATAATAGAGGGCCACAATGACCCTTAGTCCACACAATTGTGTCACTTCTTTAAATATAGGTATTATTATTATTATTTCTTCCATTAGCAAAAATAGCATCATTAGCTCAACGCAGAGACCAGAAGAGCTTATGGTATGGTCATAATGACATGTGGTTTTCACCAAAAGAATTCTAATGATGCCTAGTTGGTCCTAAATGAAAGTGGTGCTGATCTAATATTCTTAAAAATCTTGTTATACCCCTACTGAACAAAAAGTCATATTGACATGGGGTTTTCACTAAAAGACTTCTTATGGTATCTGGTTGGTCCTAAATGAAATTGATGCTGATCTGGTGTCCAATATGAGCGCCACAGCACAATGCACTGTTGAATCTACACGATAATTCCACAGTCTCAGGTAATCTTCAAGTGATAAAAAGAATAGGAGTCTTCGGTATAACAGCGTGATTGAAAGAAATGACCCCATGCATTTCGAGCAAACATTTGTAACCAGGAAAATTATGGCCAAGATGTTTGTTTTTTTTGTTTTTTTGACGAACTCAAAGTCCAAAAAGAATAGAAAGGGCACGTTACCTCCTGCAAAGAGGTTTGGTTAAAGGCGACACAGCACTTGCAGCTCATGTACATGCTACGAGAAATAATGAGATGAATTACCTCACCAACATACTTTATATTGTCCCGGAGAGTTCAGACGAATGATAAAGGAGCTGAAAAGGTAAAATGTGTTTCAGAATGCAAAGAAATGTTTTAAAAGAAAGTCAAAGTAGAAGGAGTGTCACTATCTTAGTTTTTCGTGTTCTTTTCTGCTTGTGATGAAAGCTCGATTGAAGTTGTACAAGTGGATTCAGCAACCCATGCTCAAGAGCCTTTGCTTTGGTCATGCAAGTTGAAGGCTACAGTCAGGAAGAATAAAAATGGTAATGTAAACTTTTCTTTTCATTATTCTACAACAAAAAGGATTTCAGAAGAACAGGTACGTGTAAGGATATAGGAAATTTAATGTACTCAAACGGTTGAGTACCCACTATAACCATTTCAAAATTGATATGTAATTTATTTTAAATTTTTTAAGACCTCACATATAATTTTGTATTACACGTAAACATAATTTCCTCTACTGTAAAATCAGATTGATTTGATCTAGGATATTAATTTTGTATTATTTTTATTTTGCTGTCTTTAATACGACTTAGATGCAGGTTATTTCATTACGAAGAGATATTGGATATGCTACAAAAGCGCCATTTGGTATTGGTACAGAAGAATTGGATCTGTGTGCATCACTTTCCTTTGGCATATTAACTCCTGTTGTTATCACAAAAACTCGAATCAAATTTTGTTTCCAGCTTCCATAATCTATATGTCTTATTTGACGAAGATATAGTTTTTTTCTGATGGGGGAACATTCATGTACTGCTTTACTGGATGTTTGTATATTTGCCTCAAATACCAGTAGTATCCTATAAATCGTTGAGGAATATTACATTTAATTTGATCAAACTATCAATGTAGACTTGTTAGTTACAATAATTGCAATATCCCTTTTAGAGTTGAAACGAATACCAAATTTTCCTGTTGGAGTATTCGTTGAATGTATTAAAATAGGATTCGAATATTCGTCGATGTTTTTGATCTAGTGGACCATCACATTTTTCTTAAGAAGCTGAAAATATGAGTCCTCTTTCTGAAGCAATACTGTATGCAGTAATTCAACTAGTACATACCTACCTGGTCGTAAAATCATACTTGATATATTCCATTCGACAACACTTTTTAAGTGATGGAAGAGCAGAAAATAGTATCTACACCCCTTTTATGTTTTAATAAACAGAGCATGACAATACTCATACATGTGCATCTGTACTCATAATTTGAGGTCCATTATTTCAAATACCTGCAATCTACAAGAAAAGAATCCCCCCCCCAAAAAAAAACCTTATGGTCTCACTGTACAGTTCCGTATTTTGCCCCCCCCCCCCCCATTTTTAAGGTAGAAGGCATGAGCCTAATAAGCATAAGCCTAGTGTTTATTAATTCACACAGAAGCTAAATCTGTAATATGGTTTACATTTACTTGAGTTAGGCGTGAAAATGGGTTGGCTTGTTTGGTGACTGCATGTCACAGTTAGATTAGCATTGGAGATCAAATGCGTAACTTAGGCTTCAAATGAACAGCCGACTTGGCTTACATATTTATGTATGTCTGCTACATCGGTTAAGTATTTCAAAATCGAGATGGTTAAGGGCTGATTAGCACTATGTTAATTTGTTATAATAATACCAATGAACTTTAATCATGCATAAGGCACATACTGATTCTTTGAGCCTCCTTGTCACAGGAAAATATTCAAAATACCTCTTTGCTGTCGAAAATGAATGTACAAAAGAGGAGTTGGTGGTAGTGTCGGTTCAGTACAAAAGCCATCAGTTGTACCAGGAATGAACCTGAATACCTCAGTCAAATCTTACAAGCATACTTTCCACAAAAGTTATTTGCTTGTTTTTATTTGTATCTTTAATGTAAAATTATTCTCATTTTTCGGCAAAATTAACCAAAACAACTGTACAGTGAGACCTTAAGAACTAATGTCATTTTTCCAATCTTGTCAAATCTTGTTATCTGTGCCAAAAATCATTTCCTTATTACCTGTATCTTGAATCTGACACAGTAAGGTATTCCAAGCACACACTCCCTATAGATTTGTTATATAATACATCATAATAGAAAAAGGGAGCCAATTCAGCACTGTCAGAGTTAACAGCTATCTCTTCTGATCCATTCTACTAATGAACAACAAACACCTTATAAGTTTCATACAATGTGGTTTAATTGAAGTATTTCATTTCCTTATTCAGTTTATCAATATTTACAGTACACACTTTCTATATTTTCTTAATTTAATGATGATTGCTTTAATTGCATGCCTTTATATTCTTACCTACTCATGATATAATATTTCAGTACATAGATTTCATCTTATTTAGAGACATTTAAGTTATAATAGCCTATATATACACCACCAATCAAACACTTGCTGAAAAGCAGCAATTTGATTTTATTTTAAGCAAGAAAACCGTCAAATCGGACGCGTGTACAATTTGGCTTGGACCAAAACCTTCAATATGGTATGGAATGATTCGTACACATTTCAGAGGGAAGCGAATAAAACTTATAGCACATTGTCTACTATATTTCTTGTACCATCCTAATGTGTTCATCTAAAAAAAAAATCAGCACGTGTCCCATAATTGCCACAATAAAACAGGCATAGAGATTTCAAATTTATTATTGGAAACAGCATCGGTTAATAATAAATGAAAAATTTGTCGCAACACCAGTGAGTGCACAGGACATTATGGCTTTCGAAAGTGCATACTGAAAGGTAATAATTGCAAATTATTTGCAGCGTTTCTATTTTAAGTCCTGTTTTGTTTATGTTGTTTATTAATGCTCCTCGGCAATCTCCTGAAGTCCTTCAGAGAAAACAGAGTTCTTACAGATTGTTTTTCTTGTTACAAGAGTTCTTACAGATTGTTTTTCTTGTTACAAAGAAAGTATCTATTTTTTTGCACTGAAAAGTCATTTGCCTCTTACTGCCATATATTGCCTTTGTATCAATTTGGTTTAATTGCCACTAAGATGGATCATGAGATTTAACTTTAATTCCATGTATTTTGCCAAATGAATGGTAAACTGATCAGATCCGAGTGACGACGAATGAGCGGCTGAATTACACAGACCAGAAAAATTAATCAAACATATCGAGTTGAAAACTTCAAACAAATTTGACAGTTTTAAAAAAAAAAAATTTTTTAAATTACATTTTAAGTTCTGGGTTTTCTTTCCTTGTATGCCTTAGGGTGTATGGTAGCACACCTGCCGAAGTGATATTGCTGGCTTGGACGACATCACAGATATCCTTCGGAGTTAGCTGCACCAGTTGCGGTGGAGCTTTCACAGGAGTATCCACAACAACTTCATTGGAGCTTTGGTGAGTTATGTGAAATGAATGTCCCTTTCTCAGTTTTGTTTTTCTCCTCTCCCGATTTCTTTTGCATGATTTTCTTTTTGCTTTGGATTTGATTCTAGGCATGTTACAATGACTAGCAAAAGAAACTTCTCTAAATAGCAGCTTCAGCAACAATATGAGCTGAGCAGTTTGAAAATGACCCAAATGTGACTTTCTTTTTGTTCTTAAAACAATAATTTTCCACAAATAGTGTATTATCAGCAGGTGGAGTGAGTCTGGGTATAGAATTATATTGTTTAAGTTGACCTAATGATGGGGTTCAGTTTACTGACATTGGTCCATATATTTTGGTTACCTGAGGAGTTGCCTCCCTTAAACTTTGTCTCAAATATTTGACCTACTTCGTGAAATCAGTGAGAGACTGCTGGTCAGTTTATATATGTTGTGCATCGTTCATACTTTTTAAGCTCTTAGGATGCACATTTTGCAGTTACTTTACATGAGAAGCAGCTGTGGTATATCACTGAGAGCACCAGACACGAACATTGCAGGGTTTATCAAGTATGAAAAATGATGAAACTGACATCTTATAAGGAATTTTTAGGTTTAAGTGGGGAAAGTTCAAGATGAAGTATGACAGTGTATAATTGTTGTTGCTGCATATGGTGGCTTCGCGGACATTTACAAATGCAATAATCATAGGAAACAAACAGTTTTGAATTATACCCATATTAAGGTTGCGTTTTATTCAGAATTGTCCAGAGTTTTGAAACTGAGAACCCTTTCCCCTAATCAGACTCGTATGTGAATTCTTTATTAGGTCACACTGTACAGTTTCATATTTTGACACCCCTCTAATTTTTATGGTAGAAGGCATGAGCCTAATTAGCATAAGCCTAGTGTTTATAAATTCACACAAAAACTAAATCTGTAATATGGTTTACATTTACTTTGAGTTGGGCGTGAAAATGGGTTGGCTTGTTTGGTGACTGTATGTCAAAGTTAGACTAGCATTGGAGATCAAATGCGTAATTTTGGGCTGCAAATGAACAGTCGACTTGGCTTACATATTTATGTATGTCTGCTACATCGGTAAGGATCTCCAAGTCGAGATGGTTAAGGGGTGATGAGAAGTATGTTAATTTGTTATAATACCAGTGAACTTTAATCATGCATAAGGCACATATTGATTCTTTGAGCCTCCTTGTCACAGGCAAATATTCAAAATAGCTCTTTGCTGTAAGTAATGCTACAAGTAAATGTACCATTCTCAGATTTTCAATTTTGCTATGCATGATGTCAATATCTTCACAACTGCTGCGATCTTCCTCTGGTATAAAAAGTGCAAACCTTTTTTCAGTGCGTGCACACATCTTTTACACAGAAAATTATTGGGTGGGGGGAGCCTTCAAAACGTCACCAATTGAAAGTCTTTACGCGGAAGCCAATGAGCCATCCCTGTCAACTCGCAGAGAACAATTGTCTCTACGGTATTCGTTGCATTTAAGATTAAAACTTTCTAATCCTTGCCTACGTATCAGTCTTCCATCCCAACATTTGGAATATGAATCGCATCATACTTTGACATTGCAAAGATTGAGCTTTCAAAAATCGAAAAAGCTTCCGTCCATGAAATACTACCAAGGCTTCTAAAACAGTCCTGTTTACCCGCATCAAGGGAAAAGTCAGAAACAACTCCTTCCACTTTTAATGATTCCTACCAAGAACTCCTTTCAGAATACGAAACATGCTCTAACATTTTTACTGATTTTTCAAAATATGGTGAAAAGGCAGCGACGACCCTCTTTAATGGTAATTACACTGTAAAATGTCGTTTACCAGATGGTGCATCGATTTTTTTTTCGGATTAAGATCAAGGCAGTCGATCTTGCTTTGAACTATATCAAAAACAAAAATATTCGAAATTCAATTATTTTTTTTCCGATTCTCTGTCGATACTTCAGTCACTTCACAACAGGAGGTTGGAAAAACCCCTTTCAAGAAATATTCTTATCAAATATACATCACTATCTACCTATCACAATATAGTTTTCTGTTGGCTACCCAGTCATGTTGGTATCAAAGGTAACGAAAAAGCGGACCGCGCTGCCCAAGTGGCCTTATCTATCCAACCTTCCAATTTTGAAACACCCTATACTGATCGTAAACCTTGTCATGTTGGGTTTTTATTTAATGAGTAGCAGGCATCATGGAATGATGCTGTCTATAACAAGCTTCGCTCAGAAAAAGCCTACTTTAGATGAATAGTCCCCATCCCATAGACCAGTCATTAAGGATGAAGTGGTTGTTCCACGTCCTAGAACTGGGCACACTCGAATAACTCGCTCCTTCGTTTTCAAGTGTGAGGACCCACCCGAGTGTATCTCTTGCAATGAACCCTTTACCGTCAAACACTTTTTAACTGACTGTATCGACCTCCAACCATTACACGATAGATACCATCGTGTTAAAAATATGAAGGAACTTTTTGACACAATAAGTGTATCTCAGATTTTGGATTTCTTGAAAAAAGTAAATATTTATAACCAAATAGAACTTCCTGAATCGTCTGAGTGATTTTAATCAGTACATCATGGTTTCTTGATTTGAACTACCTTGTCTGATATCTTTAGACTTTTTGATATGCTTATATTCCCCGTTGAAAGAAAGGGATTCTGTACATACTTTTATTCAAATTGTTTTTATATGTACTTCTATGTTATGTGGCCTTATTGCGCTGATGTGCCGTAAAACCCCAAATCCTTATTGCGCTGATGTGCCGTAAAACCCCAAATCGTCATATCGTCATTTTACGTTTTATATTTTGTCTTGTACTTCACTTTTACATTTATTTGGAAGGGTTTATCTTCCTGGCGATTTTGTACAATTCCACTTGGAATTTTTCAAACATATACTCTTAGTTGGCAGGATATAGCCACTGTTGTGCTGAGGTACTGTACAGAGCTACTACAAACAAACTATTCGAAAAGTCAAGTTTGTTTCAGTTAGTTGCTTTCTTTAAAGATTGCTAGTCATGAATCATTATGTATTTTTGTTTCGTACTCATCAAACAGTAGATCTGACCACTTATCCAGATTGTAATCAGAATCTATAACTAGTATCATTCCATCACTGTGTAACTAGTTGCTATCAATAACCATATTGAACAGTCTCTGTATCCATTCTTCAGATTTAGTACAAACGTAGTATTGTATGGGCATAGCTTTTACATATGATTCCCATATGTAATCAGCTATTGCTTATGTTGGTGTCCTTTATGTTACATCTGGACTTAATGACGCGCTGGTAAACGGCGGGAGTAACTATGACTCTCTTTTGATGCATCTGGAGTCTCGTAGTTACAGGTACGAAAAGCGTAACAACCTGTGTGTGCCAGACAACCTGTTCGGTCTGAGAACCTCTACGTACCCGAGGGTATCTCCGGTTTAAGTTCCGCCCGCCGTTAGGAACAGAGTAGATCCCTCAAAAAAACCAAAAACCCATGGTTGACAAACGAAAGGAAACCGATACGGATCGACAAGTAGCCGCGCGTAATCGCGAAACTTTAGTCCCGACGTTGACTCCAGGCAACGGAGACACCGAACCCTTGGTTACCACCGCCGGGGGGGAGGAAGAAATGCAGAGTGCACCTGGTGCGCAGGACTGTTCTCTACGGGCTGGACCAGCGGATAGAACGGTGGTTGTTCGATTCCCTGTCCAGCAATACCGATGCAACCAATGTGAAGGGCACGCCTTCACGAGCCTGCAAAGGCTCAAAAAGCATTTAATGGAAATGCATGGGGACCCCGAGGTCAAATTCCTATGCCTCTCTTGCATGCGGGTGTTTGAGAAGGCCCATGGGGCAGCGTGTCCTACGCCGAAATGCCCGGGAATGCGACCAGAAGGACCGGAGACACGACACATCTGCACGGAGTGTAGATTCTCGTGCACGTCTTCAATTGGCCTCGGACAACATATCAGACACGAGTATCCCGACCTAGCAAACCTGCGACGTATCGAGGCCAGGGACAAGGACATCGAAAGGAAACGGGAAGCTCGGCGCCACGAGGGCCGACCCTCGAAGAACAAAGATTGGCCATGCGAAGGCGAGGAGAGACTGGCTTCGCTCAATGAGGAAGCTATCCAGTCGGGCACGCGATGTGTTATCGAATACATCGCCTAAAGGATGCCTGGATATACCACTGATCAAATCAGGTACAGAAGGAGAAAACTGGGCATAAAACACACGATGCGGAGAACAGCGGTGGACGAGAAGGAGACCCTCCTACCTTCAATGAGCAGTGCTACCTCGACTGCTCCCGACATTGAAGCAGGTGTACGAGACCAAAAGGGCATAGACACTACACCCATTCTCCAAGACGTGCTGGTAGCCTGGCGAGACAAACCCCTGTCTCACTGTATCTTCGACGAGCCGAATGTACAGTCCCTCCGCCACTGGACGGCAGCCCAACTTTGACGAGTCGCCAATGGGACTCGTTCTCTCGACGAGTGCGACGCGCTCGTTGAGGAAATCCTGACGGCGTGGCGAGCAGCTAGGAAGGACACGCGTCCAACCGGGCAGGATCTACGCCAAAACGAACGAAGAACAGAAGGGGAGAAGGTGCACAGAAAAAGGCGGAGATCTATAGAAGAAACGCCTTGTTGATGAAATTCTAACTGGTAAGGAGTCAACGGACTGCGACATTCCGATTGAAGCAGTGGAGGAAACTTACCAGGACAGATTCGGTGGGGTGAGTCAAGAGGTTGACCTGTCAACCTACCCACCGCCTGCGAGAGGAGCCGATTGCAAAAACCTTAGCAGACCAATCTGCGAGGCTGAAGTCCAGGAGGCCATAAGGGGAAAAAGCCTGAAATCTGCACCGGGTCCAGATGGGTTACTTCTTGGGACATAGTCGCCCAAGAGGGACACCTGGGGATATTAACGAATATCTTCAACATCTGGCTAATTTCAGGCCGGATCCCGCGGACATCGAAGGCCTCCAGGAGTATACTCCTCCCGAAGAAGGCCGACGGCGTAGAGGACATCAACAACTGGCGGCCACTTACAATCTCAGGAGCGGTCCTGAGATTGTATACTGCCGTACTTGCCAAAAGGCTATACGCGATTATAGTGCTTAACCCAAGGCAAAGGGAGTTCATCCCGGGGTCGGGATGTGCGGAAAACGTTTACCTACTGGAAACAGCAATACGGCAAGCCAAACGAAGTGGTATGCATCTGAGCGTGGCGCTATTAGATCTTGGTATCGGGTCTCGAACGATTCATGGTCAATCCACACTGGATTGGAATTGTGAAAGACCTGTATACCTCCTTCAAAGTGAACGGGAAAACGACAGCGGAGATTAACATCTCCCGCGGTGTTAAACAAGGGGACCCGCTGTCACCGCTTCTGTTCAACATAGCTCTTGACCCGATATTCTGCCTCATAGAGGAAAAGCGAAATGGCTTCACCTATACAGGAGGCGTGTGTATAGGTTCTATGGCTTACGCTGATGACTCCTCCCTATTGACGTGAGGTAAGCGAGAGCTCCAGTCCAATCTGGAACTGTTCACGGCATTCAGCAAAGACACAGGGTTGGCGCTGAATGCCAAGAAGTCCGTCGCATTCTCTATAAACACAAGGGGAAAGAAAACCTTCACGGGGAACGAGGGAAAGCCGTTCACAGTCGAGGGGACCGACGTCCCTTGGGTAGTTCCGGGGGAATGCACGCGATACTTGGGCGGTGAATTCGATCCGTGGAGAGGATTGGTGAGAGGTAGTCCCGTACGACTCCTCGATGACTGGTGCCGGAGTGGGAAAAGCGGCTCTCAAACCAAGGCAGAAAGCGTTAATCCTCACTGAAAATCTTGTGCCGAAAATTCTGTTCGGATTCAGTCTTAACACGCCGGTTAAGACGACCCTTTAGGAGCTGGATAGCACGATAAGAAGCTGGGCGAAAAGGTGGCTCCACCTCCCGGGGTCGACCTCAAACCACTTCTTGTATACTGCTTCCTATGATGGGGGACTGAATCTTCCAAAGCTCGAAGAGATCATTCCGAGAATGGTCTCCAAATGCTGGACGAAGATCCTGGGTACCGAGCAGAAAATAAGAGACATAACGGCTGTGGACGGGCTAGAGGAGGACTTGATCAAGATCAAGGAGACCTTTGGCCTGGACGAAACCAACTGGCGAAACAGGGAACAGGCGAAGTGGTCCTCCCAAGGCACCCAAAGTTACAGAGCGACAGCGAGCGGACAACGAAAGAAAGTACAGCCATCCAACCGATGGATGCGCCGACCTGGTATTCTTTCCGAGAAAGAATATTCGGATGCAATTAAGGTCCGCACAGGAACTTTCCCGACAAGGGTGACTGCCAACAGGGGTCGCAGGAGATTCGAAACCAGAGTCGGCTGTCGACATTGTAACGCACCAGGCAAGACCATATGCCACGTACTGTGTGCCTGCCCATGGACATTACTGTTACGGATCAATAGACACGATAAGGTATGCAAAGAGTTAGCAGCTAAACTCCGACGCAAAGGTTTCGTGGTCTACGAAGAACCCCATTACCGCATTAATGGGACCCTGTACAAACCAGACCTGGTTATAGTGAAGGGAGGCCGCTCCTGGATTGTTGATCCAACCATCGTATGGTAAGGCGATGGGGCAGGCGAACGGACGGGGCAGGCCATGCGCGCAAAAGCGAGGAAATATGACTGCCTTAAGGGAACAGTCGCGGAACAAACCGACACCATCTGTGAAGGTGCACATGGCCTCGTCGTAGGTGTACGCGGGACCCTGGGTCCCGAAAACGACGAGGTGCTGAAAATATGCGAGATAAACGTCGAGTCCGTAAAGGCGGAGCTATGTGAGTGGGTGCTCCGCCACTCGATCAAGATCATGAGAGCCTTCGCAGGCTTGGCTAGGTTCGACCAAGTACCCGTTCACGAGCAAAAGATACCTGATGCACCGTCCGATCAGGAAGATCTCTCGTTCGACGATCTGAATGAGGATGATCGCACAGTCAGGACCTAACAGTAGCGGGAGCTTGTGTGACCAGGGGAGGAACTGGGAGACCAAGGTCGTACTCAGGCCCCTATTCTGGATACGAGACCTGGTTTCGCAAGAGGCCCGATGACTCTTCATTGGACCATGCTCCCGTTCTGCGCAAGGACCGCCGTGTGCGTATTGTTCCCCCAGGCATGGGGTCGATGGCGTCCACTGATATCGATTGTACGACGTACAATCAAAAGCCCTATCATAGGGAGACCGCCGACAACGAATGCGCGCAGTGCATTCACTAAGTCCTACCAGGAAGACACACAGGAGAACTGTCCAAGGATATGGGGTCCGTCACACTCTATGAGAAGCTAGACACCCCATGGGCAGTGCTCCGAAGCCGGAAAAAGAACAAGTCATCCCGATATCGACAGCAGTCGACCTGGTGTGCAGGAGAGAAGCGGGAATCTCGCCGACTCCCTGTACCTAGAGTCCTGTTCAGAAAACCGACAGCGACATGGGTACAACACCCTTACAAATCTCCTAGGCAGGATGAGTGTCATAGCTCACCGAGGTAACGGGATCATGGGATACTCGGGATGCTCACTCCTGCGACACAGATAATGTGAAAAGGCACGCCTCTAGACCATTTCCGAATAGGCCGTTTTGGAACTTGGATGATGAGTAGATAAGCGGAATACGGGACGATTACGTCGACCGCACGTTAAGCGGAAAAGGGGTCCACGACCCCACCTTTAATAACATCTTAGAGAATATTTGACCTAGAGAAACGTGTCGACTCTCGTCCGTCCGCTGATTTCGCCAAGTGGGGGCCCTACCCAACTCCAAAATACTCAATGAATACATCAAACACAGAAAGTCATGCGGAAGGACCAGGCGCCGAGACGTGGTCCGTACACTCATTGTCCACGAGTGCCGCGGGGAACCTGAGGGGACCACCCCCCGAAGGGGACTCGGAGGAGATATCGTGGAACTGGACAGACCTTTGGAGGTTGCAGAGCCTGAATCGGTGGTGATTCAGTTCTCTGCACCAACATATAATTGTCAAATCTGCACTGGGCTTGCATTTAATTCGTTACGCCAAGTGCAAAGTCACTATCTGAAAAAGCACTCCAAAACGTTAATACAATTCTCATGTATCAAATGTGACAAAGTTTATACTAAAATACATGCAGCGGAGTGCCATGTGCCCAAGTATGAAAGGCCAAAGATAGTTGACACAATACAAATACAATGTCCACATTGTATATTTAACGCTAAGTCAATGAAGGGATTGGGTCAGCACACTAGACACCAGCATCCCTTAATTGCCAATGAAAAGCGGAAAGATACTAAACACCGCAAGATAGAATTGGATCCTACGATTGAAGACAAAAGATCCAAGTGGAGAAAGGAGGATGACACTAGACTGCAACAGTTAAATTAAGAAACAGTCCAAGCCAATATCAAAAACATTAATGGCTACATACAAACTCATCTAACTCATTACACGGTAGAACAAATTAAATACCGCAGGAGAAAGCTAGGGCTATCCAACAAAATACTGACCAGTAGTGTGGAAATTCAAGCTATGGTAGATACAGACACCAACATCAGCACTAACACAACAGTGCACAACACATTTGTACAGAAAGAAAGGCAGCTTCCACCATTTACGCAAAGTAAATCCACACCTACAGAACACCATGGAATAGACCCACTTAACATTCTCCGTAACTTTACAATTATGGATGACCGTGATGAGAAGGCTGGAAAATGCATATATTATGATCCTAAAGATGAAACATCATTGTTACATCGATCAGGTGTCATCCTCCACAGAGTGGCAAGGGGCAACATTGACTTAGCAGAGTGTGAATCTATCTTTGTCGACATAGCACAAAGATGGGCCTTGCATGGCAGGCATCTTGCCTCTGCAAGAGAATCCCGTTCAAAACCTACCTCGAACGAGGTAGTGCTCGCAAGGGCAAAAGAAGTGAGAAGGCCAAGATCAAAGCCGCCAACTGCAGGAGAACACAACAGTTGTACGAGTCAAACAAGAAACGCCTTGTTGATGAACTCTTGACTGTCACTGTAGCCCAAAGTTGTCAAATCCCAATTGAGGAAATAGAGGCTACATACAAAGAACGATTCAGTGGACACAGTCAAGAGGTTAATCTGTCCTCGTATCCAGCTCCTCGCAAACCTGCCAATGGCAACATATTACAACAGCCAATAAACAGTTTGGAGATAAGTGAAGTGATCAAAAATAAAGAAAATACCTCGGCCCCTGGTCCCGATGGTATATCTATTCAGACGATCAAATCGGATCCCAATAGCACTTCACTGTTGACAAACTTGTTTAACATCTGGCTTCTAACAGGGAAAATCCCCGAGGCAGTGAGAAACAGCAGGAGCATGCTGCTACCCAAAAAGGGAGAAGGACTAGATGACATCAACAATTGGCGTCCTCTTACAATTTCTAGCATTTTGCTAAGACTCTACACTGCTATCCTTTCCAAGAGACTTTATAGCGTATTGACCTTAATCCAAGGCAAAGACCAGCATACGCCCAGTATTAGTTTTGACCCCTAGATAGGGGGAAGTTCTATATGCATTAGACTTCATCCCGCCCCGCTTTGTCAGTCCCGCCCACCGACCCCCTTCCAAACCTCCAATTTATTTTTTTATTAGATACTAATATCTAAGCGGGTTACGGGATTGAACCGGAAGTGCTTACTGTGCATGCGCAAGTTTTATTTCCTGGCGGGAAGAGCATGCTTCCTTTTGTCATTGTGTGACGTATACGAACGCTATGACACACAATTTCACTTCCGTTTCTTCACTTTTTGCTTGGGCTTCAAAGTAGCAAGACGTATCAAAATGGATTCTAACATTCAGTGGAACAATTTTTATGGCACAGTGTTATTTCCAACAATTCCCGGAATTAACATTAAGAAGGAATGGCTGAAAGAAGACAATAGAATATTTTTTGTCGATATGAAAGGAGAAGATATGCACGACAAAGATAACATTCGAGTTTGGAAAGTACTCCATGGTCTTGTGGAGTTTCTGAAAAATCAACAGAATGCTTATGTGGTTCATCATAAGATAAATCCTGGTGATAAGTGCATTTTCACCGCTGAAACACATTTCCACATTGTGTCTGAGTGCAAAAACAGGAATGGAATGACCCGTTTAAAGGATAACGGGATTTGGCATTTGAACTTTTTTCGTGAATTCAAAGATATTTGTGAAAATAACTGTTTCCAGATCAAGAGCGAGAAGCTAATATCAGCAAATTTAATGACTGGATACCTCAAAGTAGCACCAAGACAGCTGATAGGCTGTACATCAAGAGCTATGGACGTAGTATGGGCTACAACACCAGAGAAAGAACAGACAAAAAAGTGCATGCAAGATGTCGCGGACCAAAAATAAAGGAAGCGAAAAGCTTCCGGTGACAACGAAGATGCCGGAAGCGGAAGTGGTGAACCGAACCGGAAATACACCAGAACCGGAAGTAAGACCAGACCCGGTGACCACATAAAAATACTACAGGATATGATGTTAAAGTACAAGAAGACCGATCTCTTCAAGCTAAGAAGAGAAGCAACACTCAAGGGAAATGACGAAGATGCTGACATCCTCCTTGACTACTTAGGAAGAGGCAGCCAGGCCCGAATCCTAGCCAACAATGCGGCAAGATTACTCTCATCAGGAGACCCCAGAAATTACAGTGAGATTTTCATGGAAGAAACTGACATTGAGAGTGTAGAACAATTTTTCGGTGAGAAATTATTAGGTGTCGAGGAGACACATAATCTTTTCAAACAATGGACAAAAGAAAAGAGGGGATCTATCAAATCAGGCGCTTACTGGCTGGTAAGTCAATATTGCACAATTTTCAAAAAGGTGCCCAAGTTAAACACGTTTCTGTGTTGGGGCGCCTTCTAGCGGCAAAACTTTCTGGACGGATCCAGTGTTATGGCTGCAACAGTATGTTGGACTATCTGCAAATGATAGTCATTTCTGTTTTGCAGAACTTAGCCATTCCAAAGTTGGCTTAATCAATGAATTGCGTTTTAATCGCGATACATTAGACATCTACAAACAAATCGGAGAGGGCAAAGATTGTCTAGTTCCGGTCAAAAATAATGGACTCGGCGGGTGCGATTCTCAGCCAATCATCATTACGGTAAACACAGAGCCATGGGCTGCTTGTCCAGAGGGCAAAGAGGCAATGGAAGAACGATCATGTTCACATTCCATTCCAAGAGTCAAGCTCTTAATAATCACAAATTAACTCATGCCAATAAGGTTGCAAATCCTTACTGGATGAAAGGTGTTTTTTCAGTCATAGGTGAATTTACAGGGAGTAAATATTCCGGAAATGATGCACCGATGCAACTTCGGTGACAAAATCTGGTCAGAAATAAACAAAGCTCTCCTATTTAATGAGGATGAACTTTATCCCACAGAAATAGAAGAATCAGATGAATCCGATTGGAGTTCAGATTCAGAAATTGAGGAAATTTTTGAAGAGCCGATATATCACCAGTGTCGCCACCTGTGTACCAACCTATCACAGAACCGGTAACTCCGGTTAGTATATTGGACTTACCAATAGCAGAGGAAGAGTTGCCTCCCCCTTTAGAACCGGAACAATCCTTGTGCGAGAAGTGTGGCATGATGGGTAACGAGTGTGATTGTAAATGGTACGAATGTTGACGATGGATGTTGGTTGTGTCCAATGTGTGGATACTTTGGCAAGTGTAATGGCGGTGCTAACTGCCAACTATACGCAGAACAAAAAGCAGCGTTAGAGAGAATTTGTAGTGAGATTGAGAGTGAAGAGAAAGAAGCTGAGGGAGAGGTGATTCCTATCCTAGATTTTAATGACGACTTGTTGCAAATTTTGATGTAAAAACATTTATTATGTTAATATTACAAACAATAAAATTCAAATTTTCAACTTTTGAACTGGTCTTGTTAGTTCTTCGTCAGTGTCCATATAATTCCTCAGAGTGTAAGGCTGTATGTCAACCAGCTGAAGCGGTGACCCCTGATGGGGGAAGTTCTTAATGCATTAGACTTCATCCCGCCCCGCTAACTATCTTCTTTCTATATGTTTGACATATCTTGGCGGGACTAACCCCGCCAACTATCTTACTGCCGCATTGCGGATAAGGAATTCAGAGCAAGATGCTTATCCATGCATTCGTTACTTAGGCAGAGAAGCTGAGTATCCTTTATTAACTTTATCAGATCCAAAGTTTGAAGCAGATCATTGTCGTTTACAGAGAAAGAAATATGGGCAAGCAGAGACAGAGGATACTAGCATTGGTTTTCTCTACCGTATTTGGATGTTGCCGCAGGAAATTAAGGAGGTCATATTGGCATTCTTTATTGCGAAACAAGTACAGAGAAAGCACGCACAAGTGTGTTATTCCGTCATCAAACGTGCAGTTAATGCTCGAATACATGAGATGTACTGTAAAAAATGTGTAGATGATAAGTTGGATTTAGAAGTACGAAGAATTTTTGATGATCAATTTCAAGATTGTACATTTGATATTGTGGAGCCTATAGAATGTAATCGTAGACAAAGCCGCTTGTTTCCGAGATCCCGCCAACTTACCTATTCTGATACTCTGTTTCCTATTTGGCAGCTAAAGGGACGACTTCAAGCTAACGCCCCGCTTAATTCTAATCGTGCTTTGGCTTATGAGAGACGGAATGACTTGCGGGTTGCATATGGGTGTCAGTTTGATCCAGAGAGAACTCATTTGCTTAGTGGCTGTGATTGGGAGAACATGAACATTGATTGGGATAAATACGAAGACTTGTTAAGAGAAGAAATATTACGTGAAAATAATGGGGAGGGAATCTACCAGTAATGTACAAGGAGCAATTGGAGGAGCTATAGTCGGAGCAGCAGCAGAAGTTTTTGGAAATGTCTCGCTTATGTCAAATTCTCAAGGAGTGCCTGGACTTGCTAATGACCCAAACAGTAACAGTAACGTTACATCAAAATGCGCAGTAATCACTTCCGGTTCAATCCCGCAACCCGCTTAGATATTATTATCTAATAAAAAAATAAATTGGAGGTTTGGAAGGGGGTCGGGATGAAGTCTAATGCTTATAGAACTTCCCCCTATCTAGGGGTCAAAACTGATACTGGGCGTATGCTGGTCGAGTGTAAGAGGCAATCAAACAAACTAAAAGTCACGGAAAGGAACTTTGTGTTGCACTCCTAGATCTTGCAAAGGCCTTTGATACGGTGTCGCACAAACACTTGCATTCTGGTCTGCAAAGATTTGATATAGATAACCATTGGATTAATCTCATCATGGATCTATACACAGACAGCACTACCGCCTTTACAGTTGATGGAAAAACATCTAACAACATCGCTGTAACAAGGGGTGTAAAGCAAGGCGACCCGTTATCACCACTTCTGTTCAATATTGCCCTAGATCCGATCTTCTGTCTACTAGACACACTTGAAAACGGCTTTGCTTATGAAGGAGGCACTGCGGTCAGCTCATTAACCTACGCAGACGATACTGGCCTCCTCAATGAACACCGAGAAGAGTTGGCTTACAATCTTACACTCTTCAACAAGTTCTGCAAAGACACAGGACTACAATTAAATTTCAAAAAGTCCTGTGCCTTCACAATTTCTCCAGTTGGAAAAACCTACGTTATTAACATGGGTGAATCAATTACAGTAGACAATGAAAATATACCCTGGATCCAACCTGGAGAAAGTACAAGATATCAAGGGGGCTATTTCGACCCCTGGACAGGACTTGTTAAAAGCCATCCAGGTGAACAGCTGGATGGTTGGTGTTCAAAAATTAACAAAGCACCACTAAAGCCGAGACAGAAGATCGCGATTCTAAAGGAGAATCTTATACCTAAACTCCTCTACGCCATGAGCCAAGATAAACCCGTCAAAACCATGTTACAAAATATAGATCTGAGAATAAGATTCTGGGCTAAGAAATGGTTGCACTTGCCAGAATCAACGTCAACTCATTTCCTATACACAGCAACCTATGACGGAGGGCTAAATTTACGAAGGCTAGAGGAAGTCATCCCACGCATTGTGGTAAAGGGATGGCTTAAGATTCTCCGAAGCGAGCCGAGAATACAGGCCATCGCACAAGGTGCGGGCCTCTATGACACACTCGACTGAGTCAGAGAAAATTTTCTCCTCCACCTTAACTGGAGAGACGAGGAGTGCCACAAATGGCATGCGCAAGAAACGCAAAGTAGCGGAAAAATGGCATACTACGCTATAAGGCCAGAGTTGATGGAAGAAAAACCAAAAGTCCACCCGACCAATAGATGGCTGTCAAGAGACAAAATTCTCTCTGAGAGAGAATTCATTGACGCCATTCGGATGAGGACCAATACCTTCCCAACTAAAGTGTCGGCCAATCGAGGTCGAAAGGCAAACCTTAAGTGTAGACATTGTGGTGCTCCTAGTGAGACCATATGCCACATTCTGTGCGCGTGTCCGTGGACTCTCGATCTCCGGATTAAGCGACACGATGCTGTAGTAACCTATTTCGGCGATCACTTGAGACGAAAAGGCTATACGGTTTTTGTGGAACCGAACTACAGGGTTCAGGAACAACTGTATAAGCCCGATCTTGTGATCGTCCGTGAGGAATGCAGTTGGATCCTTGATCCAACTGTGGTCTGGGAAGGCCAAGGGAGCGCGGCAATATTTCAACAGGCAATCGAGACTAAAGAGAAAAAGTACTCTTGCCTGAAAGAGACTGTTGCCCGCCAAACAAGCAGTACATTTCAAAGTGCAAAGGGCCTAGCACTGGGTGTCCGTGGGACATACCATAGTGTGAATGATGACGTCTTGAAACAGCTCTCAATGAACACTAACAAAATTAAAACAGAATTAGCATCGTTGGTGTTAAAACGTTCTCTTAAGATACTGAGAGCATTCTCAGGCCTATCAAGACGTACAATCCCCACGGACACTGAATAACTATACAACTCTCCCAGACCAAAATATGGACTATGCCCTGTTACACAAGGTCCAGTCACCTGCGTTACCGGCTGACAGATGTAATTCCAAATTCAAAATTAAGTCGGCAAGGTAACTAATGCACTGCCGCAACAGAACACCGTCTTGTCTCTAAGCATTGTCATGACTAGCGATTGTGGTGACGGGCCTGAAATGTAGGGCTTTGGGATTTAGACAGTGGAATTTCTTTAGTCAGATAATGCAGCAGTCCTTCCAAGGACTTGAATACTGTTTTGTGATTTTAACAATACGCGTCTACCAGACGTAAAATGGAAAAGAGGACTACGTCCTCCAAACTAAATGAAGACACAGAAGACATAACATTTCCACTGACTCAAATACCCAGCAACACTGCACCAACAACACATCATGGTATTGATGCCCAACCTATTCTCCTAGATTTGACAATAGTAGACTACCGGAGCGACAAAAGTGGCAAGTATATATACTACAAGCCTCAAGATGTAACTTCGCTTTTAAATAGATCTGCGATCGTCCTCCACAACGTTGCTAGTAGCAACGAGGAAATCGCCAAACCTCAAACCGACTCGATCTATAATGAAATCTTCAATAAATGGACACTGAAAAGCAAGAAAGCTGTATCAGGGAAAAAAACGTCCGCAAGACAAATTTGGATAGATGTACAAAACATGGGACGAATGTTGCATGAGAGTGTGGCTGAAGGTGTGGAAGGGGCATATGTTGTTCTTCTTTGTATGTCCAACAATTACAAGAACAGCGAGTACTGGAAAAAGGTAACTGCTTACAAACACTATTCCTAGTTATTAAAATTGTTTTGATGTACACATGAAAATTACTGTTTTCAGTGTAGACATTTGGAGAATTTCCGAATATCGATTATCTTTTTTGCCTAATCAAAATATATTTTATTGAAGGACGAAACATTGGTCAAACAAATCCTCAGCAGTTTCAAATAATCACCTCACAAATGCGTAAACATTTTGTCAAGAGAACCAACCATTAAATTGCTAAATCAGAGGTATATTTTACGGCTGCTTCAAAACTCACATCTCAAAGATGGCTTCTTATGACTGGTACAATTTCAATTTTTAATTCAGAGGAATGAATATTGATATATTATGGATTGATCAACTGCATAAAAATCTGTTGACAGATTAACTGCTTAAGTATAGTTTTCTCAAACAAACAAACAAAAAAATTTCATAGAAAACTAGTGTAGTTCAGAAGGACGATACTAAAACTGAAGCAACAGCTAATCAGGAAGCAAAAATTATACATTGTATGGTACATTTAATAATTAAGAATATCAGTGGGTTTTTCTTAGCTCAACTGGTCATAAGCCAGAAGAACGTATAGTATGGTACGTTGCCATTCATCCATCCATGTGTCTACAACAAGTTTGTTATCACTACTAGCTCTAAACTACTATGGTTGTCATAGCAGTCATCTTGAAAATATTGTTTTCGCTACTCCTTCTGAATGGATGGTCATATCAACGTATTGTGTTCACTAAATGCCTACTTAATATGATGTCTAGTAGGTCGTAAATGCAAATGGTGCCGATCTAAGCAGCCATACTGGAAATTTTGTTATAGCTACTGCTCCTGAATTGAAAGTCATATTGACATGGGGTTTTCACCAGAAGACTTTTTAGGATATCTAGTTGGACCTAAATGAAAATGTTACCACTCAGACATCCAGTATGGCCGACACAGTGGCTATCTTGAAAATCCTTCTATCGCTGCTCCTCTTGAATGGATGGTCATATCAAATAGGGTTTTCACTAAAAGACTTTCTATGATGTTTAGTTGGTCCTAAATAAAAATGATGCCGATCGGATGTCCAATATGGCTACCACGGTGGTCATCTTAAAAATTTTGTTATACCTACTCCTCCAGAATGAAAATGTAAACAGAAGAATGTTTAGTGGGTCCTAAATGAAACTGATGCCACTTGCACATCCAAAATGGCCACCACGTCCTGTAATCTTGTCATTGCTACTCCTCCTAAATGGATGGTCATATCAACGAGTACATGAAGGTAAGATGAGATAACTTTTAGAAGCGCTTGACAAATGCTGCAACAAGGCGTTTAAAGAGTTCCAAGTTACACCATTTGCCAGCACAATTTTAATAAAATTGTACAGTTCCTTTTAATTGTTCAATGCGAGCTTTGGTAAATCTAAATTTATCCTAGAAAAACAATCATGGTAGTGTTTGACTTTTGATGTATAAATATAGAATACTGTCTCGTACATAAACATCAAGAAATGAAATAAGTCATAGAAAATGGATCCCAATAGCACTCCCCTGTTGACAAACCTGTTCAACATTTGGCTTATCACAAGGACAATACCCGAGGCAGTGAGAAATAGCAGGAGCATGTAACTACCCAAAAAAAGAGAAGGATTAGATGACATCAACAACTGGGGACCTCTTACTATCTCTAGTATACTCTTGAGACTATACATTGCTATCCTTTCCAAGAGACTATACAGCAGCATTGATCTCAATCCGAGGTAACGAGGATTTATTCCCGCATCTAGATGTATAGAGAACATTTTTCTCCTAAAAGAAGCAATCAAGCAAGCTAAAAGTCACGGAAAGGAACTATGCGTCGCACTCCTTGATCTAGCAAAAGCATTTGATACGGTGTCGCATAAACACTTGCATGCTGGTCTACAAAGATTTGACATTGACAATCACTGGATTGGTCTTGTCATGGATCTATATAAAGACAGCACAACCGCCTTTATAGTAGATGGTAAAACAAGCAACATCACTGTAACAAGGGGTGTAAAGCAAGGCGGCCCGTTATCACCACTTCTTTTCAACATCGCGCTAGATCCGATCTTCTGTCTTCTAGACTCTCTCGAACATGGCTTTGCATATGATGGCGGCATTGCCATTGGCTCACTAGCCTAAGCAGACGATACTGGTCTCCTCAATGAACACCGTGAAGAGTTGGCTTATAATCTTGCACTCTTCAACAAGTTCTGCAAAGACACAGGACTTAAACTTAATGCCAAAAAGTCCTGTGCCTTAACAATTTCTCCAGTTAGAAAAACATACGTGATTAACATGGGTGACCCAATCACAGCTGACAAGGAGATTATCTCTTGGATCCAACCTGGAGAAAGTACAAGATATCTAGGGGGCTATTTCGACCCCTGGACAGGACTTGTCAAAAGCCATCCAGGTGAACAGCTGGATCAATGGTGTTCCAAAATAAACAAAGCTCCATTGAAACCGAGACAGAAGATCGCGATCCTAAAGGAGAATCTTATACCAAAACTCCTCTATGCTATGAGCCTCGACAAACCCATCAAAAGTATGTTGAATGGTTACACTTGCCCGAATCCACGTCAAATCACTTTCTGTTTACAGAACATACGATGGAGGACCCAATTTGCCCAGGCTAGAGGAACTCATCCCTCGCATCGTGGTAAAGAAATGGTTAAAGATTCTCCGTAGAGAGCCAAAGATACGGGCCATCGCACAAGGTGCGGGCCTATATGACACTCTCGATGGAGTTAAAGATACTTTTCTCTTGCACCTTAATTGGCGAGGAGTGCTACAAGTGGCACGCACAAGAAACGCAACGCACCGGCAAATATGCATATTATTCTGCAAGGCCAGAGTCGATGGAAGAGAAGCCAAAAGTACACCCGACTAATAGATGGCTGTCAAGAGACAAATTCTCTCTGAGATAGAATTTATTGACGCCATTCGGGTGAGGACAAATACCTTCGCGACCAAAGTTTCGGACAACAGAGGTCGAAAAGCAAACCTCAAATGCAGATACTGTGGTGCTCCCAATGAGACCATATGCCACATTATGTGCGCTTGCCCGTGGACCCTCGGTCTCCGAATTAAACGACATGATTCTGTAGTCACATATATTGGCGATCACCTTAGACGTAAAGGCTATACAGTCTTTGTAGAACCACACTACAGGGTTCAAGACCAGCTGTATAAGCCAGATCTGGTGATCGTCAGAGAGAAATGCAGTTGGATCCTCGATCCAACTGTCATCTGGGAAGTGCATGGCAGCGAGGCGAAGTTTCGACAGGCAATTGAGACCAAAGAAAAGAAATACTCTTGTCATGGACCTATACAAAGACAGCAATACCGCCTTTACGGTGAATGGCAAAACAAGTGGTAATATCGCTGCAACAAGAGGCGTGAAGCAAGGTGACCCGTTATCTCTACTCCTGTTTAACATAGCCCTAGATCCAATCTTCTGTCTCACTGACACTCTAAACAATGGCTTTACATATGAAGGAGGCACTGGTTCGCTAGCATATGCAGATGACACTGGCCTCCTCAATGAACACCGTGAAGGGTTAACACAAAACCTAAAACTCTTCGACAAGTTCTGCAAACCCAGGACTGAAATTAAATGCCAAAGAGTCATGTGCCTTCACAATCGCTCCAGTTGGAAAAAACTTACATTATCAACAACGAACGAAACTATCCCTTGGATCCAACCTGGAAAGAGTACAAGATATCTAGGGGGCTTCCAAAATTACTAAAGCATCATTGAAACCTAGACAGAAGGTCGCGATCTTAAAAGAGAATCTTGTGCCAAAGCTCCTCTATCCTCTATTAAGTTCTATGGGAAATGAAATAGTCCGATCCCTATAGGGATGGGGGGCAATGTGTGTATCCATTACAGCCACGCGCATCTCTGCATCCATTTCAATATCATTGGTTGATTTAAGAATAATTGTTGTAAAATTTATCATTTTTGGAGTAATTTATAGGGCAGACACTAATGAAAAAGCAAAGAATTGTGTAAAACTAGCATGATTCTGTAATTTGGGTTCGGAAACGTGACCAATCTGGCTATGAGAAGCCTAAACTGAGATGCGTTGATAGCACTATTTCCTATTTAACTAAGTACTGATTTTCATATATGATAAAAAGAATTACATGTGACGTTGACGACGAGAGAAATGAATCTCAATGTTAGTCCCTTGTGTCATGAAAAAATGTGTTTGAACATTGGCCATTTAGTTTCGAAACCCCGAGAGAGAGACAGAGACCACGAACTATAAACAAAATGCTCAAAACCCCCGTTCAATATAATGGATCTTATTCAAGGTAAATCTTTTATATTCTTGTCATATTGTAACATCACATCAACGTACTGTTGCAGCTGTTTAATTTGTTCCTTAATGCAAACTTTATGCCCGAGTCATTAGCGGGTCTGTTTATTTGCAAGAATTACACACCCAAGTCTCGCGGTCATTAAATGATTCCTTGATGCATATTTTATGACACCATTGTATTTTACATTTTTTACTCAAACACTGTATCAAATTGTCAACACACGAAGGTAAACGACATGAACAGTACAAAACTATTTTGGAAACTGTATTTTCATTACTTTACATTCTTGGCATCTTTGCAATTTTCGCAAATTGTTCAAGTTATCCACTCTCTAAGCACCCTACTAAATGCTGCCGCATTTTATTTATATCTAACCTATCATGTTTATTGAAACTGAAGTTATTGAAGCACAGTTCTGTTAGAAAGGCAATAGCAAATACACCACAATCAGAACCGTTTAGTTGTTGTACATGGAGAATGTTTACACAAATGGTTCTTTTTATTCCGAATTTCCATAAATCTGAGCAAGCTGCTTGGTCATGGGGGAATTTACTGTTTTGTTTGATTTTAAACTATCCAAAACATATACATTATCTCGAGTATCTCCGAATGAGACGTCCCAATGATTAGACCCATTAAAATGAATTAGGGCAGAAGGTTCTGTTATAGATTTCATTCGTTTGTCTAAATTTCCCTTCTTCATTTTACCGTTGAAATGCGGTATATTAAGAGTATATTTGAAGTCATTGGATACTTGGGAATTGCCGTTTCAATAAAGTAGATACTGCAGTCATATGCCTGTCATTTAACAAGCCCATTTCGTCTGTAATAAATTCTTTGTTTCATATCATCCTAGATTTTAAATCCAAAACTCTGGCGAATCCAAACTTTCATTATTTCTGGACAGATCTTGTTGTATTTCACATAAATCATCATCAAAATGTATTTTTTCTGGGACTTGCAGCTTGGAACACTCATTGACATTTTTTTTTTTTAACGAAGATGTTTTATTTTCATTTCGTGGAGTTTTAATACTAATTTTGGAATCTGTTTTCTGCGTTTTTTAAATAAGCAGTACAATTACCCATTTAGATGCGGCATCAATAGTTAAATCATTCTTTATTGGCCGCGATGGGCAACAGTTTATTTGGCCGCATTTTAGACCTGTCCGGTTAGAACCTAGGACCTCAATTGATGACGAACGTAAATAGGCCATCAATGAAACCCTTGCGCCATCTACAATTACTTTTTTTGTGTTGTTCAGGTTTTTGTTTGTGTAATCGTGGTTATTTTTTGGGTTGTTTTGTTCGTGGTTTTGTGTTCTTTAAAAAGGAATAGGTAGATTCCGAAAGCGCGTTGGCTGGTCTCACACAAGTTTTGAACTGTTTTTTTGTCAGTTTTTATTTTCATACCTATTATTTCCCCTAAAACACGAACAAAAATTTTTTTTGATCCAGTGCTTTTGTAAAGATGTAATTTGCCGTATTATTTGTTACAAAAACATTAATAACGGCGCAAATACAAAAGTTTCCCAACGTTTCGAGCTAAACAAGCTCTTCGTCAGTGGAAGAAACAATTTACATCCACAAACAAGCCAAGAAGAATTTTTGACTCCTACACGTTCAATGACAGGGACATAAACAAAGTATACACAATAGAAGAAAGAGAGACAAAATTAAAAATCGGTCTAAAACGGGTAAACTACATATTTATGTTATGCTGCCATCAGCCAAGCAGAGTCGTGTAAAAAAAACTCAAAGAAGTGTTTATCGTGTGTATCACGCAGAGGGCCAAAGTGTTTTGACTTTATTCCAGGCTGGGAACAAAGGACTAACACCATGCGCGGCGAAAATCAAGGTCATCATTAAAATGTGCAAAAGAAATTATATCCCGGTAAAGTTCTGCATGAAGGCACTACTGAAGTAGGTCAAGAGCTTTGTATAACTGGATAATGGACAAGAGTTTAAATAATAATAATAATAACAACAACATCAGAAGTTAGATGATAAAGGATGGTGGAAGACTGAGGCCATATTCATGATGATAATTACATAGTGGTCAGCCAAAGCACAATCTGACATCAACAATTATTGAGCAACGACAACTGATTGGTGATCGCAGTGTATCGTTCCCAGTTATATTATAAACCTTTCAATAAATGATTGTGTACTCGTCCCTGTCATTTTTTTATATATATATATTTTTTTCTTTTTTTTCAGAGCTCTGGGCAATGGGATTAGGACACCAATTTAGGTTCCTATATAAATTATTTAGTCATATTGTTAAATCTCGGCATTTTTGTTGTTGTTGTTATTAATTTTTATTTTCAGCAAAATCGACAAAATGTATATGAAAGAGCTGTTTAAGTATGCAAATTTTTACTCAAAAACCTTTTCTGTTATAGAAGGTAATATTCTAATGAATGGAAAGTATACAACAGAATGGTTAAATGTGTTATTTCATCAATGACTGAATAGGAATTGTTGCTGAATAACATATTGATCAAATCAAAGTACAATCTGTCGGCACCTTTAATAAGGTGATATTTCTGCATGGTTATCATGGTTGTTGTGCTAATTTTTGAAGTGGTTAATAACCAGATTGATGATAATAAGTAACAATTTGGTAAATTTTAAAAACGGAATTTTCCAATAAAAGTGTTCTTGCAGAAGAGATGATCGAGTTATTTTTCATTGTGGTACATGATGGACACGAGTTTATCCATATGGTTCCACTTTTATAACAAAATCTCAACTTTCATCAAAGCTGTGATAAAATTGTTCATGCAGGTTTTTTAAAAAGGATCATAGATAATTGTATTAAATCTACTTTTTAATGACAGTAAAACTTTACCTGTCACTATTATTAAGCTTTACCATTCCGCAATGGAAATACCTCGTCCGTGCTAGATGCATCAACTCCCTGTTCTAAAGATTTCGTAGAACACGTTCATCAACCCAGTCCGACATGCGTCATCGGCCCATGCGCTATAGTGTGTCTTCATTCTTCTTCGGACGACCATTGAGTCAACATGTGTTTTGCAAAATACCAGGGCTTGAGATTCATAATTATTTTCAGGGAAATTATCCTGTCCGTATCTATCAAAAAAATATTCTTTGATAAGATAACAGTGATAATTTTGAGTGTTTCGCAAGCCACCCACGCTTCCTACTCCTACTTACGTCAGGGTGTGGGACATTGCGGTAGGAATATGTGTAATTATTTGAGTCATCAAAATATTATCCGTTCATAGTTTACACAAAAAGTGTTCACAATTTGACGGGGGGTCTGATATTATGATATTATTGTGATTATTGTTATTAATGCAATGGCATGGTCACATTATGAAATCTCCTAAGAAAGACTGGTGGGTCCTTTCTATAGTGAAGGAGAGTTTATGTCTACGCTTCATAGAACTCCTCCTCTTTCAAGGACACCCATCGTCATCCTTTAATCAAATGTAATAAAGTTAAGGGAAGAAATGCACAACCTTCTTCAGAAGGGTTCAGTAGAGAGGGTTCAAAACATCCAGTCGCCAGCATTCTACTCCAGGATATTTTTGATCTCTAAAAAAGGGCGCAAAACTGAGGCTTATTAAAGATCTTTCCCGCCTAAAACAAATTTATGCCAGATGAAAGTTTAAATATGGAAACTGCAACTTAAGTTTGGAACGCTAACAAACCAGCAGACTGTGCAGTTTTCATCAATCTTCAAGATGCGTACTTCCAAATTCCTATTTTGCCTCCGCACAAAAATTATTTCCAGTTCTTGATCAGACAGGAAGTATTTCCATTCTGAGCCTTGCCGTTCGGTCTAGCCTAAGCACCCCGGGTCTTCACCAGAGTCTAGGGAGTAATAGCTGCGCACTTGAGGTGCTTGGGGATTTCGTTGATCCAGTACTTCGATAACTGAATGCAACACAACAACAACAAACAGTCGAGATTACATCACATGACCCGCCGAGTATCATATATGTGTAACTGGAATGGCCCTAATGTAATTGTCGAGGTTTTGAGGTCATTATAGGTAACTAAATTTTACAAAAACCACTTGGCTTGATTGTTTGTTTTGAGGATGCACGTCATACTTGCGAAGTTCTTGACCTCGGGAATGGGACCAAGAGCATCATATATAGCTGAGTTCCTGACCGCAGGGGTGGAATCAAAGGCATCATATCTAGCGGAATTCTTGACCTCAGAGATGGGATCAAGAGCATCGTATCTAACCAAGTTCTTGACCTCTGGGATGGAATCAAGAGAATCATGTCCAGCCGAGTTCTTGACCTCTGGGATGGGATCAAGAGCATCATATGTAGCGAAGTTCTTGACCTCGGGAACGATATCATGAGCATCATGTCTAGCTATTAGAATGTCCTTATGCTCATTCAGACCCTTTCTGATTATTTGTATTTTTCATTTCATTTCAAGGGTTTTCTCCCAATATACGACCATTCAGGTCTCCAAAAAGGTTCTAAATAGGCTGTGCGGCTATGATAGTCCACCATTGTCTTTAGTATACATACATGAGGTATACTCCCTAAGACTTGCTTTCGATCAATGACATAATGTATTAACTCACATTAACGTAATTATCAGCAAATGTGAAACCCGTATATTTTCTGACACAAGTACAAAGCACTAACACACTATATTCTCAGGTATGTTGAATTATGTAGTCCTTACCTGTCACTATTTAATGCCCTCCTCCCACCCTGCTCTGATGTCCATCATTCGCCAACATCATTGAAAAGAATGACAAGATATAGCGCATGGGTCGATGACGTAAGTCAGACTTGGTTGATGCACGTGCTCTAGGAAATCTCTAGAACAGGGAGTTGGTGTATCTAGCACGGATGAGGTATTTCCCATGCAGAAATGCAGAAAGGTAAACAGGTCTACTAGCAAACGAGATGAAACAAGGAGTGATGAATGGGTAGATGAACAGAAAGGATATGTGACAACAAGTTTCAGCTGGGCCCAAAAGGAAAAGGCATTATGGATAAAGAAATAGCTTGAGAAAAATGGATACTCCATATGGATAGATGTACATAACATGGGACGAATGTTGCATGAGAGTGTGGCTGAAGGTGTGGAAGGGGCATATGTTGTTCTTCTTTGTATATCCAAAAATTACAAGAACATTGAGTACTGGAAAAAGGTAACTGTTTACAAACACTATTCCTAGTTATTAAAATTGTTTTGTTTTACACATGAAAATTACTGTTTACAGTGTAGACATTTGGAGCATTTCCGAATATCGATTATCTTTTTTGCCTAATCAAAATATATTTTATTGAAGGACGAAACATAGGTCAAACAAATCCTCAGCAGTTTCAAATATTCACCTCACAAATGCGTCAACATTTTGTCAAGAGAACCAATCATTTAATTGCTAAATCAGAGGTATATTTTATGGCTGCTTCAAAACTCACATCTCCAACATGGCTTCTTATGACTGGTACTAGTTTTTAATTCACTGGAATGAATATTAATATTTTATGATGAACTGCATACAAATCTGTTGATATATTCACTGCTGTAGTATAGTTTTCTCAAACAAACAAAAAATAAGTTTTATAAATAGTTTGATAGAAAACTAGTGTAGTTCAGAAGGACGATACTAAAACTTAAGCAACAACTAATCAGGAAGCAAAAATTACATATTTTATTGTACATTTAATAATTAAGAATATCAGTGGGTTTTTCTTAGCTCTACTGGTCATAGACCAGAAGAGCTTATAGGATGGTCTGTTGCCATTCATCCTTCCATCTGTTACAACAAGTTTGTTATCACTACTCGTTCTAAACTATTTGGACGATTGCATTTAAACTTTACACACACGTTTTCCAAGGTCTAGTTGGTCATAAATGAAAATCGTACCATTTGGACATCCAATACGGTTGCCATAGCAGTCATCTTGAAAATCTTGTTTTCGCTACTCTTTCTGAATGGATGGTCAAATCAACGTATTGTTTTCACTAAATGCCTACTTAGTATGATTTCTAGTCGGTCGTAAATGAAAATGCTGCCGATCTAAGATCCAGACAGCCTATTGGAAATCTTGTAATAGCTACTCCTCCTGAATTGAAAGTCATATTGACATGGGGTTTTCACCAGAAGACTTTTTAAGATATCTAGTTGGACCTAAATGAAAATGTTACCACTCAGACATCCAGTATGACCGCCAGAGTGGCTATCTTCAAAATCTTGCTATCACTGCTCCTCTTGAGTGGATGGTCATATCAACATAGAGTTTTCACTAAAAGACTTTCTATGATGTTTAGTTGGTCCTAAATAAAAAATGATGCCGATCGGATGTCTAATATGGCTGTCACGGTGGTCATCTTAACATTTTTGTTATAGCTACTCCTCCAGAATGAAAATGGAAACAAAACATGGGGTTTTCACATAAGACTTCTTACAATGTTTAGTGGGTCCTAAATCTTGTCATTGCTACTCCTCCTAAATGGATGGTCACATCAACATGGAGTTGTTATCTCTACTTGTCCTGAAGTCATAGAAGATATGCAATGTACCGTTCTCTTTCTTAACACACCAAAAAAGAACATATATTGGACGATGCAAACGAAACCTCCCGAAGACGAGTTTCGACCTCCAGACTCTGAATATGCATTGAAAATGGAAGAAATAGATGATTGGCTTGGTATTTTGACCGCGGGCTACAAATATTACGACTTCTGCGGAAAATGAGCCCATGAAGATAATATGAAAGAAATTTTAGAAGCGCTTGACAAATGCTGCAACAAGGCGTTTAAAGTGTTCCAAATTACACCATTTATCAGCACAATTGTAATAAAATTTTATAGTTCCTTTTAATTGTTAAATGCGAGGTTTGGTAAATCTAAAATGTTTGCTAGAAAAACAATCATGGTAGTGTTTGACTTTTGATGTATAAACATGGAATACTGTCTCGTACATAAACATCAAGATATGAAATAAGTCATAGAAAATATGCAATGCAATGTTCTCTTTCTTATCACACTAAAAGAGTTTGCTGCTGAGTAGGTAGGTCGCAAAGAAATGACAATAATTCCCCTGAAAATGGAATCAATGGACCAGTCTGATGATGATGGACCAGTCTGATGATGATTGACTTCGCCTTCTGATGGCGAGTTAAAAATATTGCGACTTCAGCGGAAAATACTCCGATCAGCAGAAAATGCGATAAATTTTAGAAGCGCTCACCATATGCTTCAAGAAGAAATCTGAAGAGCCGCAAATTACACCATTAGTCAGCACAACTGTAAGTAGATACTTTATGTTCATGATATTAGAATGATACTGCTTAATGATGATAGACCCATTTAAAAATCGGAAACTGTACCTTAATAATTCTTACATTACTCTGTGGTCAATAGCTATGGTGCTGAATCATATATTCAAAGAGACAGTCTAACAACACACGAACTCTTTCGAACAATTTGAAATAAGAGCATTTATATATCCTCAGTTAAATTCACATTGGTATTTATACAGAAGAATTACATTATTATACCACCATCTCTTTAGAAAAGGTGTGGTATATAATAATCCCCATGTCTGTCCATCCATCCATCCAGCATAATTGTTTGTGCAAATAATCCTGCAGTTTATGATGGATTGCCATCAAACTTGATAAATATCACTGTCAAAACATGAAGATTCACAGTGACAAATTGCTTTGTTCTTATTTTAAGAGTTATTGCCCTGTATGACTTGCAGCTGAATGTAGCGTTTGAAAAACTGTTGGGGACACAACTAGTGTCATATTTTGTAACGAATCACAGGTGCCGAGTTAATAACATCATTCTTTTATGTGCATCTATCCCTCAACTCGCCGACTTTTTTTGTCGGTCTCTACGAGGAGAAACAGTTCGCCCCAAATGCCATCAAAGGCTACCACTACATGACATCTGACACATTCAGACATCATGGCAGAAGTGATATCAGTCATGATAAAGATCTATCAGACCTAGTAGACAATTTTGATTTGGATCAACCAAACATCCCTCACCCTATTTCCAAAATGGAATCTGTCCTGGGTTTTAACAGTACAATTCAGAGAAAATAGGACCTTTCGCCCATACCTCGCTGAAGATAATATCATACAAAACATGTTTCATGATAGCCTTAGCTTCGGTATGCAGGGTGCGCAAGTTAAATGCCCTTTCAATTGACCCGAACTATCTTTAGTTAAGATCGAATGATTTGGTGGTCCTCATAACGCAACCAGGGGTTGTGGCCAAAAATAGGTTCCCGTCAGTGGACAGTTAGCGAGTAGTTATACACTATCTTGCTTTGATAGCTTTGAAAGCAGCCCGCCATTCAATACCCTGTCCGCGCCCTCGTGCATTACTTGAAACGCACAGAGGCAAGTTGTGGCACATGCAACCGACTCTTTTCTCCGGTAAAGGCTGGGAAATTAGAGTGATCCATGCGAGCATCGCGTTTTGGATGCAACGTTTCGATCCGAGACGTAATACAAGCTGTTGGCTAGTAAGCAGGGTCAACTTTCTCCAGTTTTTATCTCAGGGATATAGGTTCGCAGAGACAAACTTTGAATATGATGAGTGCTGTAGCGGCAGCACAGATGACCACCAGACCCAATTAAAACCAACTCAGCCTCTTAGCTTCACCGGATTCGCCAGTGAAATTTTGTCGGTAAGAAAAATTCATTAGTCATCTCATTAACTGGATATAGGTATCGGACCACTAATTATTTTACAGCTAGGGAACCAGTCTACTGGTGGGGGAATACAAATTAGAGTACTCAATCTTTTGAGATGCGTCCATTCGGTAATAAATGGTTCAATTTTGTTTCATTATTAATTTCACAAACTTTAATATATCAACTAAAGCTGACAAAAAATATTTACTTTTAGTTCGATATCTTGTATTTAATTTCCTACTGACAAAATAGCATATGTACTCTTGGTGCGAGGCTATATTATTTGGTGCAGACCAGGGAGTCCCCTGTATAGCATCACGAGACTCAAAAATATGCTGCGAGGCACCGGTTTTTAAGGCTGAAAAAGTTTCTCCCACTGTAATGAATGGAACCATGTTTGGTTTGTATGCCAAACTACTATAGAACTTATTTTTATTTTTTAATATGTTAACATTAAGTTCTATGGGAAATGAAATAGTAGTCCGATCCCTATAGGGATGGGGGTAATGTGTGTATCCATGACAACCACGCGCATCTCATCATCCATTTCAATATCACTGGTTGATTTAAGAGTAATTATAGTAAAATTGATCCTTTTTGGAGTAATTTATAGAGCAGAAAAAGCAAAGAATTATGGAAAACAAGCAGGATTCTGTAATTTGGGTTCGGAAACGTGACCAATCTGGCTATGAGAAGCCTAAACTGAGATGCGTTGATGACACTATTTCCTATTTAACTAGGTACAGATTTTCATACATGATAAAAAGAATTACACATGACTTAGACTGGATGAGAAAAGTCAATCTCAATGTTAGTCCCTTGTGTCATGAAAAAATTTGTGTGAACATTGACCATTTAGTTTCGAAACCCCGAGAGAGAGAGAGAGAGACCACGAACTATGAACAAAATGCCCCAAACCCCTCTGTTTAATATAATGGATCTTATTCAAGGTACATTTTTTATATTCTTGTCATATTGTAACATCATATCAACGTACTGTTGCAGCTGTTTAATTTGTTCCTTAATGCAAACTTTATGCCCGAGACATTAGCGGGTCTGTTCATTTGCAAGAATTACACACCCAAGTCTCGCGGTCATTAACTGATTCCTTGATGCATATTTTATGACACCATTGTATTTTACATTTTTTACTCGAACACTGTAACAAGTCGTCCACACACGAAGGTAAACGACATGAACAGTACAAAACTATTTTTCAACTTTTTTCATTACTAGACATTTTTAGCATCTTTGTAATTTTCGCAAATGGTTCAAGTTATCCACTCTCCAAGCACCGTACTAAATTCTGCCGCATTTTATTTATATCTAACGTATCATTTTTATTAAAACTGAAGTTATTGAAGCACAGTTCTGTTAGAAAGGCAATAGCAAATACACCATAATCAGAACCGATTAGTTGTTGTACATGGGGAATGTTTACACAACTGTTTTTCCTTCAGAATTTCCATAAATCTGAGCAAGCGGAATGGTCATGGGGGAATTTACTGTTTTGTTTGATTTTAAACTATCCAAAACATATACATTATCTTAAGTGTCTCTGAATGAGACGACCCAATGGTTGGACCCATTAAAATGAATTTGTGCAGACTGTCCTGTTACAGATTTCATTCGTTTGTCTAAATTTCACTTCTTAATTTTATCGTTGAAATGCGGTATATTAAGAGTACTTTGAAGTCCTTGGATACTTGGGAAATGCCGTTTCAATCAAGTAGATACTGCAGTCATATGCCCGTTATTAAACAAGCCCTTTTCGTCTGTAATAAATTCTTTGTCTGTTTGATATAATCCTAGACTTTCGATCCAAAAATCAGGCCAATCCAAACTTTCATTATTTCTGGACAGATCGTGTTGTATTACACATAGATCATCGTCAAAACGCATTTTCTTCTGATACTTGCAGCTTGGAATGCTCATTGACAATTTTCTTTTCAACGAAGATGTTTTATTTTCATTTAGTGGAGTTTTAATACTAATTTTGAAGTCTGTTTTCTGAAATAAGCAGTACAATTACCCATTTAGATGTGGCTTCAATAGTTAAATCATTCTTTATTGGTCGCGATGGGCAGCAGTTTATTTTGCCGCATTTTAGACCTGTCCGGTTAGAACCTCGGACCTCAATTGATGACGTACGTAAATAGGCCAGCAATTAAACCTTTGCGCCATCTACACTTACGTTTTTGTGTTTTGTGTGTTGTTACTGTTTTGTTTGTGTAATGGATTTTTTTTTTTCTTCGTGGCTTTTTGCTCTTTCAAAAGGAATCGGTAGATTCCGAAAGCGCTTGGGCTGATCTCACACCAGTTTTACACTGTTTGTTTGTCAGTTTTTATTTCA
Organism: Margaritifera margaritifera; assembly: GCA_029931535.1. NCBI lineage: Eukaryota > Metazoa > Mollusca > Bivalvia > Unionida > Margaritiferidae > Margaritifera > Margaritifera margaritifera. The sequence continues at coordinate 1,218,737 of JAQPZY010001170.1, read as the reverse complement.
TACCTATTATTTACCCAACAAACACGATCTTTTTTGATCCAGTGCTTTTGTAAAGGCTATTGGACAATTCGGCCCAAAGACAATTCGGCCCAACTTGGACCGAAAATAAGACAATTGGGCCCAACTTTAAAGACAATTCGGCCCAATAGAAAGACAATTCGGCCCAACTTTTTCTTCAAACAGCAAGTGGATACTATGCAAGTTTTATATATAGTTGTAACAAATATTTATTTTTAAAAGAAAATACTTAGCAAGATATACTGATATATTTAGAAAAATCGTCGGCACAAGAGTAATAACTGAAATTTCACATACACAATTTACTCACAAACATGGTCATTTATTGCACTTTCTAATTAAAAAAAAGTCATAAATTTTGTATGCTTAAAAAATATATGCATCTGCACAACGACATTCTCAATTGAAGTCGTCTGGTCAAATTATCCATATTGATTTATCAAATAATAATTAAAAGATAATATTCTACAGACACCGTACATGAGATATTATACAAATATATATAATTTTAGGTTAAGATTGTAACACCGCTTCATATACGACACACTCGACTGCACATGGCTTTATAAAATAGAAAGGATATATTGTTACAAATCAGCGACAAGAGTACAAGCCATGCATACCTCTTGAAAACACTAATCCTACTTCAAAGGCTTTGTTACCTTTTAATTAATACTTACTTGTTTTGTTAGACGATCTGTTATTTTATTAATAGGCAAATAGAGTAGAAAATCAAGGACCATTGGTGCCTATGACATATGTTTCACCGAGGCTTCATAAATGTACTTCAAAGAGACTATAGTAATTGTTATTACATCTTTTAATCGATTCTCCCTTTCGAAATCGTTGTTTGAGCAATGTTTGTTTAGCGCAGGCCTATATATACATATAGAACCAATCGAATGCACATTTTTTTATTTATGAGTTATAGTGTTATACCGTGTGTCTGTACTTTGTATATTCCAACAATGCACTATCCATGTATTCAGTGTACTAAGGAGGTGACGACTCGTCAACAAGCTGTGGAATGTGACTGTTGTCATCGATGGCAACACAGGACATGTGGCACAGGTGAGAATAACTTAAATATTTTGTTAGCTAAATAATTATTAATAGTTTCAAATAATACGTATTATAAAACATCATTTGTGCAGTATATATGGAGAAAAAAGGGATTAATTAAAGATCGAAAAAACATAGTAGAAGCACTATGTTTCGGTTTTACATGTAAAATGAGCAAGTTTTGTTCTTATACAAAGATAATTATATTATGACTAATTTTGGTACTAACTGTAGCGTGACTCTTGTCATCAATAACATAATCATAACATTTGTTTTCAGGAATTTCTTTAAAAATGTATAAGGAGGCACTGAAGTTGGGTAGGTTGAACTTTGTCTGCAGCCCATGCTGCAAAGTGAGCGAGCAAGCAGATGACATCAATAAGTTAAAACTAATTCTAGGTTTATTGTGTCCTCATACGATAACATTAATAACGTCATGAACTTTAACCAGTCGCTGTCGCAGAGTCATACGATGAAGATCCACCAACTCGATAGTTTATAATAATGTTAAAAACCAATACAGCTTTATATACCCTATTATGATAATAACTGCATTATATCGACTACCTTTATAATTATATATATATAGTGAAATATTAGCTTGCGCTGTTGACCGTCGCTTATATCTTTATACCTTGGTGAGACATTATTATAATTGTTTAATTTTTCAATGTTACACGTATATATATGTTTTTTGTTTTTATTCAGACTCCAGTTGCTGTCAATGCATCAAACGACGTAGAGCCGCCAGCGCTTGAACTTAGCGTAAGTGGCAATAGAGTAAGAACTTAGTGTGCGAGTTGCTGATTAAAAAATGTCATTATAATTGATATATATATATATATATATATATATATATATATATATATATATATATATATATATACTTTCAAATTCATCATTATTTAATCCATTATATTTGATCAAGTATATGTTATACATTTATGTGCATTGTTGTGGATCATGATGAATTTCAAAATATTACTTTTTAATTATTAGAATTATGATGTCACCCACTCATGGTCAACTGTAAATCCTATCGCTGTGTCAACGCCAATGGATGCTTATCCCTTTTTAGAGAGCACCTTTATAGACAACCCTGGATCATCTTTCGACTTGCCAAACAGAAGCGTTCAACCAGTACACTCCATTGAAGATTCTACCTTTGATATAACGAATATGTCTTTGATTCAACTACATGAAGAAGTACAAGAAAAGTATATATGTTGTTTTGTTATTTGTTCTTCCAGGCAAACACACATAGTGTCATTAGAAACAAATTACAAATTACACCATTTTATATATACAAATTTCCTAAATCCTGGCCAACTTAAATATTAATGAATTAAATACTCCTTGTAATGATTACGTATTACTTGTATCTGAACGATTAATGTACACTGAGTGAATGAAGAAACTAGTATTTATTTAGTTTTAAATCAATGCTCCCATTAAAAATCTTTGTAACGCTAAATCCAAGCGCGTTTGTTCATTTACAGCTGTATGTACGGGTACATGCAACAGCATATCTTTTTCTTGTCATAGATCGCTGACAGATGACTCAATCCAAACTGGGAACACTACGGCAGATGCTGTTGTTACGTACACAGTTGTCGACAAGGGAACAGAGAGAGGCAAGAGAAAACTCATCGCTAGTGATGGTTATACATATACGTTAAAGAGACAAACAAAGGAATTACAGAATGGCGTTGCAGCACCCGCAACAAGGTTACTACCTGTCCTGTCATCATCCGACAACAGGGTGACTCGTTCATTGAGCCTCAACAGACACATTTACATGCTGCTAAACCTGGTGTACTGACAGCAGTTAATATTCTCAAGGAGGTAGAATTCAATTACATTTTGTACATTTAATGGCAAACTAGTGATAACAGGACAACACGATAATAATACATAAACATGATATATCTGCTCACTTATAATCTGTTTTAAATGATTTCGACTATGTTCTAAACTTCACTATATGAATAATATCAAATTTTCATAAGTATAGTTGCAATTATGTATACTGAATAAAATTCATGGCAAACGTATAGTGTTGCATAAATGTATCAAAATTCTTCTTTTCAGCTGAGAGTAAAAGCGGTACAAGATCTGTTTGATCCTGCTCAGAATATTGTAGATCAGTTAATTCAGGAGCACATAGATGCTGAACAACCTGAAGCATCAAGACCTACTTACAACAACATGATTCGAAACTGCAACCGATATAGAGAAAGAGAAAGACCTACAGATCCATCAGACTTATCATTCGAGGTACATAAATGACGTTACATAACTCGTTATTTTTCTCTATCGAATATTACATGTAAAATACAATCGCGACTTTATATTGAATAAATTATATCCATTTTACGTTTGATTCGTATCAAATAAATGTTCTTAAGAATGTGTTGTTTATTTTCAATTTTCAGCTGGACGAAGAGTACTTGTCGACTGCAATTACAGAGCCCTTTTTCAGACAAGATGTAATCCGCAAAGACAACCGTCATTTAATATTTGCAACGGATTACCAGCTGGAACTACTGAGCAAGGCTAAAACATGGTACATCGATGGTACCTTCAAGATCGTGAAGAAACCGTTTTATCAGTTACTAACAGTTCACAGTTTCTTGAAGTCCGGCGAACATATGAAGCAAGTACCACTTGTGTTCATCGTCATGTCCGTCAAGAACAAGAAAGATTACAAGAAGGTAGTTTATTATTTTGCTCACCTCACCACTTTAGATCAAAATCACTATAAATGAAAGCGCGAGTAACTTTACAATGTCTTCGATCTGCATAATATGAATAAAACAAACATTAGTTTACATTTTACATGTTCTCTGTTCGCTATATAACTTTTCTCCATATTAAGTAACTTATTGTTTCCTTATTAGGTGTTCCAGGCTCTACTTCGACTTCTACCCAGAGAAGCATCAGTCAAGTCATTCGTAGCCGACTTCGAGAGTGGAATATGGCAGGCACTCCGTTTGGTATTCGATAATCCACATATAAGTGGATGTGCGTTCCACTGGGGCCAGGCTGTGTGGCGAAAACTTCAAGAAAAAGGTCTTCAGGTATTGTTTTAATTTTATATACCACTGCTATAATATATTTTTTCATAGTCGATTCGTGAGACGTTAAGTCGTCATATATATAGTGTTTTCAGCTCTTCACTGTTTGAACCTAGAGATACGATGGTTCACGGTATTCATTTTTACAATTTGCCTTATTTTGTTAATGATCTCATTATCTGGATCAATTTGATGTATAATATGTATATATTGTTTATTTGTAGACGACATACACCCAGCGGGATGCTGTATTCAAGTTATGTAGGAAGGTGTTTGCTCTGGTATTTCTTCCAGCCGAGCATATCCCATCAGCATTTGCAAAATTGAAAGGAAAGGCAAGAACACCCGCGTTACAAGAATGGATGACTTACATTAGTGACCGGTGGATATCCAGCAAAATTTGGCCCGTATCCACGTGGAGTGTCTTCGGTAAAAGTGTACGGACAAACAACGACGTGGAGGGCTGGCACAGTCGTTTGAATCGCAAAGCGCGAAAGAGCAATCTGCAGTTTTATCTCATGATAACTTTACTATATAAAGAAGCACAAATGATACCGTGTCAAGCAAAGATGGTATCGGAAGGAAAACTTACAAGACATCAAACAAAAATGATCCGTACCTTGCACGGAAAAATTTTTAAGATGTGGAGGATGTACACCAATAAGGAAATCAGTACTAACAATCTTCTACGATTGTGCGGAAGAATCTACGGTCCACGAAGTTGAAGAACTAAGAACTGAGAGAGAGTGAGAGAGAAAGAGAGGGGATGAGAGAGAGAGAGAGAAATGCCGTTAATTTTGTGAATAAACTGATTACTAGTCTTAACTAAGTTACATTTTTTGTTTGTTCCCTTGCTTGTAAGCTGCTATTTTTTTAAGACAAATATACACACATGCAAAGAATGTACGTCTGAATGCGTCTGTCCATGTGTGCGTCTCTCTCTCTCTCTCTCTCTCTCTCGCAAATTAGAAACAAAATAATTGCCAGAAAGGGATAAAGTGAAACAAAGCAAAATACATCTGAGCCCGTATACATAAAACTCACCAGCCTGAGTGCACATACATATCCACATACATACACACATGCATGCATACATACACACACACATACATACATACCTACATACATACAATTGATGCTGCATCGATTAATTGCTTTTGACACCAAAATTCACTAATTAGGCAAAAATTAATGCCGCAGACACGTTATCACTAAAGTAACAGGGGTAAATTTTTTCAGATGATCAGGCGTAGGGCTCTTGCGCGTGCCCACAAAAAAATCGGTAATCTGAAATCTGACGTTTCAAACCTGAAACGTAAGATAAAGAAAGAACTTACGAAATTTGAGCGACTACGTAAAATACTATGACTGTTGCCAGAACCGACGGAATTAGCACCAAGTAAAAGAACCGATGCAGAGGTGTACAAATGTATATCCGATCCCAAGAAGACGGAATCTTGTAAGACGAAACCTCCTTGTATGCAATGCATTTGCTTCACGTTAGTGAAATACATAAGTTACCTATACCGTACACTTGTATCGGCTAAAAACTTTGTTTTCTGTATGTGAGACTGTATATCAGTTTAGGTCATTTTAATTACTCACAAAAGTGTACATTTAAGTTGTTGGAACTTTAAATTATATCTATTTTACACTACGACACAAAGGTTACCATTCTACGTTACATTTTGTTTTTATAAAATACTTTTTTTTTTTTTAAATTAGATGTCTTTTCTATAACTCATCATAGCAAAACGCAATAATGTTCTGAACTAAATGTATGTGAAATTATCACAAAACAACTAAATATGCAATTTTCAACCATTTTTCACGTACAATTTTATTTGTAAATCATAAAAAAAACTTTCAAATACGAGAAGATCTCTTGTAACGTATGTATTTTGCTTGATAATTAAGGTTTTGAGACCATGTTTGTGAGTAAATATAAACAAAATATGGATCGATTTGTGTATGTGAAATTTCAGTTATTACTCTTGTGCCGACGATTTTTCTAAATATATCAGTATATCTTGCTAAGTATTTTCTTTTAAAAATAAATATTTGTTACAACTATATATAAAACTTGCATAGTATCCACTTGCTGTTTGAAGAAAAAGTTGGGCCGAATTGTCTTTCTATTGGGCCGAATTGTCTTTAAAGTTGGGCCCAATTGTCTTATTTTCGGTCCAAGTTGGGCCGAGTTGTCTTGGGCCGAATTGTCTTTGGGCCGAATTGTCTTTAAGTCTTTGTAAAGATGCAATTTGCCTTGTGATTGGTAACTTGTAGATACATTGACAAAAACATTAATAGCGGCGCAAATACAAAGGTTTCCCAACGTTTCGAGCTAAACAAGCTCTTCGTCAGTAGAAGAAACAATTTACATCCACAAACAAACACTTAAACACAAAAGCCAAGATGAATTTTTGACTCCGACATGTTTCAATGACAGGGACATGAACAAAGGATACACAATAGAAGAATGAAAGAAGACAAAATTAAAAATCGGTCTAAAACGGGTAAACTACATATTTATGTTATGCTGTCATCAGAGAAGCAGAGTTGTGTAAAATTAAATTCAAAGAAGTGTTTATCGTGTGTATCACGCAGAGGGCCAAAGTACTTTATTCCAGGCTGGGAACAAAGGACTAACACCAAGCGCGGCGAAAAAGCTACGTCATCAGTAAAACATGCAAAAGAAATTATATCCCGGAAAAGTTCTGCATGTTAGCACTACCGAAGTAGGTAAGAGCATGGTATAGCGGGATAATGGACAAGAGTTCAAATAATAATAATGATAATAACAACAACATCGGAAGTTAGATGATAAAGGATGGTGGAAGACTGAGATAATCACATAGTGGTCAGTCATCCGCCAGGGCACATCAACAATTATTGAGCAATGACAGTTGATTGGTGATCGCGGTGTATCGTTGCCAGTTATATCATAAACCTTTCAGTAAATGATTGTGTACTCATCCCTGTGTCATTTTTTTTTTGTCAGAGCTCTGGCAAAGGGATAAGGACACCAATTTAGGTTCCTATATAAATTATTTAGTCATATTGTTTAATCTCTCCATTTTTGTTGTTGTTATTGTTGTGTTTTTCAGCAAAATCGTCAAAATGTATTTTGAAAGAGCTGTTTAAGTATGCAAATTTTTACTCAAAAACCTTTTCTGTTACAGAAGGTAATATTCTAATGAATGGGAAGTATACAACAGAATGGTTAAATGTGTTATTTCATCAATGACTGAATAGGAATTGTTGCTGAATGACATATTGATCAAATCAAAGTACAATATGTCGGTACCTTTAATAAGCGGAAATTTCTGCATGGTTATCATGATTTTTATGCCAATTTTTGAAGTGGTTAATAACCAGATTGATGATAATAAGTTACAATTTGGCAAATTGTAATAACGGAATTTTCCAATACAAGTCTTCTTGCAGAAGAGATGATTGAGTTATTTTTCATTGTGGTACATAATGGACAAGAGTTTATCCATATGGTTCCACTTTTATAACAAAATCTCAACTTTCATCAAAGCTGTGATAAAATTGTTCATGCAGGTTATTTAAAAACGATCATAGATAATTGTATCAAATCTACTTTTTAATGACAGTAAAACTGTACCTGTCACTATTATTACGCTTTACCATTCCGCAATGGAAATACCTTGTCCGTGCTAGATGCACCAACTCCCTGTTCCAGAGATTTCTTCGAACACGTGCATCAACCCAGTCCGACATGCGTCATCGGCCCATGCGCTATAGTGTGTCTTCATTCTTCTTCGGACGACCATTGAGTCAACATGTGGAAAACACTATGAAGCGAAAAAATATCTGCAAGTGATTGTTTTGCTAAATACCAGGGCTTGAGATTCATAATTCATTTTAGTGAAATTATCCTCTGTCCGTATTTATCAAAAAAGTATTCTTTGACAAGATAGCATTGATAATTTTAGTGCGTTTCGCACGACAAACCACCTACCCTTCCTACTCCTACGTAAGGGCGTGTGACATTGCGGTAGGAATATGTGTAATTATTTGAGTCGTCAAAATATTATCCGTTCATAGTTTACACAAAAAGTGCTCACAATCTGACGGGGGGGGGGGCTGATATTATTGTGATTACTGTTATTAATGCAATAGCATGGTCACATTATGAAATCTCCTAAGAAAAGATTGGTGGGTCCTTTATATAGTGAAAGAGGGTTTATGTCTACGCTTCATAGAACTCCTCCTCTTTCAAGGACACCCATCGTCATCCTTCAATCAAATGTAATAAGGTTAAGGGAAGAAGTGCACGCCCTTCTTCAGAAGGGTTCAGTAGAGAGGGTTCGAAACATCCAGTCGCCAGCATTCTACTCCAGGATATTTTTGATCCTTAATAAGGGCGGAAAACTAAGGCTTATTAAAGATCTTTCCCACCCAAAACAAATTTATGCTAGATGAAAGTTTCAATGTGGAAACTGCAACTTAAGTTTGGAATGCTATCAAACCAGCAGACTGTGCAGTTTTCATCCATCTATAAGATGCGTACTTCCAAATTCCGATTTTTCCTCCGCACAAAAAATTATTTCCAGTTCTTGATCAGACAGGAAGTATTTCCATTCTGAGCCATGCCGTTCGGTCTAGCCTTCACCAGAGTCTAGGGAGTTGATATGATCTGTTGGCTCTCTCCAAATCATTGGCACTGCAGAAGGCATAGATTTCCTTTTCCTGTTCAAACACTGGCGAAGATTTGTTGCACAAGTGTTGCAGCATATGTGTGGGGCCCACCTCTTGTCCTGATCTCCAGCCAAAATAAAGGTGATAGACTTTCTTAACCATAGTGTTTATACTGCGCTTTTGTGATGCAAAAGTCACTTCACCACAAATATAGCAGAAGTTATCTGCATTGTTCACACAAGTACGAGGCATCTCCAGCTTCAGATTTCATCATTCATTGTTTTGCCTAAAAAGCAAGTACTGTCCAAACCCAGTCAAAGATTTATTTATAGATCCAGTCAAAGATGTATTTTAGTCATTTTTGGTTTAAATTGAGATCCCTTCCTTTTATAACTCACTTATCCTCCGCCATTCTCATGTCAAGGCTCGTATATACTGACCCAGTATAATATCCTTAAAACTAGAGCCAATCAACAATTTTAAGTATCATTTTCGTTCTCAGTGACCCATAATTAGTTAAGTTTGACAACATTTATTGCGGAAGCATTTTGGCTGTAAACCAGTGTTATAGGTAACTAAATTTTACAAAAACCAACTGGCTTGATTGTTTGTTTTGATGATGCATGTCATACTTGCAGAGTTCTTGACCTCGGGAATGGGATCAAGAGCATCATATATAGCTGAGTTCCTGACCGCAGGGGTGGAATCAAAGGCATCATATCTAGCGGAATTCTTGACCTCAGAGATGGGATCAAGAGCATCGTATCTAACCAAGTTCTTGACCTCTGGGATGGAATCAAGAGAATCATGTCCAGCCGAGTTCTTGACCTCTGGGATGGGATCAAGAGCATCATATGTAGCGAAGTTCTTGACCTCGGGAACGATATAATGAGCATCATGTCTAGCTATTAGAATGTCCTTATGCTCATTCAGACCCTTTCTGATTATTTGTATTTTTCATTTCATTTCAAGGGTTTCCTCCCAATATACGACCATTCATGTCTCCAAAAAGGTTCTAAATAGGCTGTGCGGCTATGATAGTCCACCATTGACTTTAGTATACATACATGAGGTATACTCCTTAAGACTTGCTTTCGATCAATGACATAATGTATTAACTCACATTACCCTAATTATCACCAAATGTGAAACTCGTATATTTTCTGACACAAGTACAAAGCACTAACACACTATTGTCCATCGTGCTTGTGATACTGTCTGTTAATGCGACTGATACTTTTAAAGCATCTTTATCACAGCTGAAGAGCATATTCATGGGTAAATGAAGCCATTGATTCTGTTTCCATGTGATTAAACACATATATCCATGGATGTAATCATATCTTAATGCCTTAATTATAAAGATTTGTGTACTGTATATACGTTTTTGAAATAACTGTAATATATCTTCCTTCATCATTTGAAATGATAGAAAGTGTCTGCACTTATATATAGCTTCTGTTTCACCTGCAAAGCGTAGGCGAGACGTATAGACCACTTTTCTGATGTCATTGCTGTTATTATCATTGAAGGTGTCAGCATTGTTTTTGCATTTAGCAGTGTCAGATACTGTAGGTGACTGATCTACTTTCTACACTCAGTGATAACATTAATGTTTGGCATTTAGCAGTTTCTGACACCTTTGTTTGTAAAGTCAAAAACAGTTTATGGATGTATTCATCTTGGAGAATGCTACTCAACACAGGCAAAAATAGGTCACATTTCATGCTTCAGTCTGCATTTAGCTCATTTTCTCAGATACGGTTGTATCTACAGTCATGAAACTTGATAGGCATATTAATCTTGGAGGGTAATACTCGCGATGGACACAACTTGGTCACAATGATCTAATTTTCATGCTCCAGTGATTAATTAGCTCAGTTTCTGACAACTTTGTATGTACTGTCATTAAATTTGATGGGTGCATTCATCTCAAAGGATACTACTCACCATCGAAAAAGTAGATCACAGTGACCAACTTCTAATGCTCCAATGATTCTGTTGCATTTCTCCATTTAGCTCAGTTCCTTACACTGCTGTGTATGAAGTCATGACATTTGTTTGGGTATATTTATATTAATCACCTCTCACTGATCTACTGTTAAGGCTACGCTGACCTACTTTCTGTCTAGACTATGCAATGATTATGCCATACGGCAGCATCTGAAACAAAGCATTACAAAGAATTCGTGTCTTAATGTGATTATATTTGTGTGGTTTTTCTAAAAGAAATTTTGTTCAGAATTTAAATCTTTCTTAATTATATCCATAAAGGATACTTTTTTCAACTCATACAAGTTTATCTTAAAATTCTTTTAAATATTTTAAACGGCGTGGTTTAATTGATTACACAATAAACTGAAAGCATGTTGTTTTTAGCTGCTTATTGAAATTGATACAATTTTCTATGGCGAGTTTAGTAGTCAAACGGTCAAGCTCACTGACTAAAAGAAGAAAAATTGGTTTCTGCACAATAACTCGAGTTCTACATCACATACCTTGACTAAACTTTGTGAATGGCTTGCACCTTCAGTAAGTAAGATTCTTGACTTTGGCGTGAAAAGGTTAAAGATCAAGGTCACTGTGACCGAAGAAAAGAAGATGGCTATGGCATACTAACTTGAGTTCTAGACCATGAACCTTGACCAAAATTGTGCACACAAGATCTGTCATACGTGACAACAAATCTTTACATTAAATGGGCAAAACTTTTGAAAAACTGATTAGAGCAGAACAATTATCATTGTTTTTATTAGTAAGTGATAATTAAGTTTCAAAGTTTGAGCACAATTCATGAAAAGAAACAAAAAACATTGTGTACAGTTTAATTAAGATTTCTCATATATATAGATAAACGGGTCTGACTAACGAACTTGAAAAAGCCAACTTCAATATCATGGAACATCTTGTGTTCAATACCCCTTGTTCTCACTGTGTCATTTGTAATGTTAAATTCCCTTTGTCCCCATACCACCCCACAATGTTAAACCTATGGAGGTTTTCAACATTAAATTCCACTTCTCCGCAGATTGTCATTTGCAATGTTAGGTTCCCCTTGTCCCCATACACATCCAACAATGTTAAACGTATGGACGTTTTAAATTCCCAAAGAATTATGTACAAACCCAAACCAACATGGCGAGTAAGATTAAATGATCCATGTCTCCAGAGTGTCCTCCAACGTCAGATTCCACTTGTTTCCAGAGTGTCATAGGTATCATGGTACCAATTGTTTTTTCCATAGACCTTAATCTTAACGTTTGGTGAAATAAACATACTTTCTCTCCTACTTTAGCATGCATGTCGCACACTGTCAGAGAGAGCAATATTAGATTGTTAATTTGACAAGGACAGAACCAGGTACTCCATTGCATTTAAGAGAGATAACTCTGCTGGAACTACACAGGGGTAGGAGTTATCCAGTCACAACAGACACTTTTTCAGTGATGTGTATCACATTTTTTTAAAAATCGTAAAAAATACAAAACATGATCTACATATGAATTAACATAATCTCAAATGTTGCCAAGAGACTCAACATTTTTTTAGCCTGACAGAAACTACAACTCTTTAATAATGCACCAATCACTGCTAGTTTTGTTGTTTTTTTCTGAATACAATGTTCCCTCCACCTTAAGCTCCGCCCCCCTGGGCTTGCACAATTGGTACCGTGATACGTAAAGCCAACCTTAATTCTTTTAATAATCTGTGATATAGCTCGGGACTGTACAAGTAACAAGTGTACTAAGTCTCGCTTGTCAAAAACAATTGTGTGAGGTACCAAACTATGTCTTATATTGATGTCTGTGGAAATGTCATTGGGCTTTTTCAACTGCTGTTTTCATACTTGTGTTTTACTACCAAACTATTTGTGTGTGGAATAAAATGAATTGTTTTAACTACGAGTTGTGTTTTATTCATATCAGCACTTATTGAACGTCACATGGGTGATATGGAATGAATCACATTATGTCATATTATGTAATAACTAGGTCAAAGGTCAATGAACTAATTAGTATGTACCTCTCCTACTTCAAAATAGAGAATTCATCTTAAAAAACTTTATATTTGTTTAGTAGACAAACTTAACATCAGAGACATGTGGACATGACTCAATCTTGTTATAAAGTATAAGCTTTCAACACTTTACACCAACTGCAGATACATGAGGTCCCTAACTCCTAGTCCTTGCAAAAAGGTCAGCCTACCCATTATCTCTTTAACACAAATAGAAAGCTTTCCTCCTTTGTGTAGTGAATAAAATTCATGCAATAAGCCAATCTGTCACCTAATATAGTAGATCCCAGCTTCTAAGCACTTATTTTGAATTTGGAGTGAAATCTGGGAAATAAAATACAGAAAAATGCCAAGAAAAAACAATAAGAACAGCAAGTCAAATGGAGTTTTAAACAGGAGGAAAGTGTACATATAAAAGGGACATGTTGTTTATAATAAAAGAATCAAAAGAGACAACCACAACATAGAGAAAAATGAGAAGGTAAAGTTTGATCGGCTTACCTTAGCGAAATATGTGGATGCAGTGCCCTATTGGTCCAAGGACAGTCCCAAGGCATCAGTACTATTACATCCCTTACAATCAACAAAACTTCAGGTGAAGCAGCGTGCATTCTCATCTGAAATAAAAGAGTAAATAATTTAAATCATCTAGATGCATATAATTTATATTGGTCAAACATATACAATTAAAAATTATTGGCTTAAGTTAGGCAAAAGCAAAAAGGAAGAAAAAAAATAGTCTATTTTTAAACCTTTTAAATATTGCTGTAAGAAATTATTAAATCAGTTGTACTACACTTGCATAAAGATTGAGGGCTAATATAATATTTCACACTAAATATTTTCTTTATTTTCATAAACTAGCACTGAAAATGCGAGTTTTTATTTCCTCTTATGTCCTGTATGGTGTAAGGGAGATAACTGAATGAAATACATAAGGTGTGGTATATTTATTGCCTCCAATATATTGTCCATGTAATATAAATTAGTTCATGAAAACATGTATCAACTTGCATGTAACTAAGTTATCCAAAAAGAAATTATTGATAAGGTGTAGAACCTAAAATTGAGGCTTCTATATGTAGTGGGGACCTTGAAAGTGATTTCATTTTGTTCTCACAAATGAGGAGGCTGCCTCGTGTCGAATGGTTTATGTTCTCTAGAATGCCGATATGTGGAGTGCAACCTTCCGTAAACATGCCAGTATGATCCCATGCTATTCTGGATTCTTGCGATGGGACCCAAAGTTTGAAGAACTGTGTGGACTTGAATGGAAGGAATGGGCAATATGTGACTAATGTGGTTACCACTTAGAAATGTTTGGCCTTATACGAGGAAATTCCAAAAGAAACAGAAGTAAATATGATTAATTGAAAGTCAATAGAGGATTATAAATGGGATCATGCAAGTGTCAATGGGAAATGCAAACTTCAAGAAATTGCTCATGTCTGATAATATTCCTGCTACTTCAACATAAGGGAATGCAACAGAACTTATCTTTGTAAATGGCATGAAGAATTTCAAGACAAGAAAGTGTACAAAAAGGGGCAAGTATTGCATGACAAGAAAATGAAATTGGGAAGGAAGACAATATCTATAATAAGTTATCTAAAATTACTCATACCAGCATATCCTATATGATACAAAGTGATCTACAGCAACTGAAGCACCTTCCTTGAACCCTATAATGTTCTCTATCCTGGTTTATGGCATGCTTTTCAAGAGCAGATATTTACTGTTTATATATGATTTATCATGATATGCAGGTCAAATAGTTAATATTTGGCCAAAAACATCCGCATTGTGGTTACATAACATATTTTTGCATGTATGGCAATCACTGAGCTGACTCCACTGATATTAATCCACTGCTTTATATCAATGTATGTTTGTGATCGAAAATGTACTCTGGTTTCGTTGTCGCGTACAACGTTAACCGAGGGTGGTTTATTTTTGTCGGCTCTAGTTATTCCGAAATACTGAGCGCGACTCAACCCATGCTGCATGTGCAAATTGCCTGCAGTGAAAACCCAAGTACCTAGCTGCGCATTTTCATCACAGCTAGGGTACATATAGAGCAAATTCTCTATGTTCAAGTTAAATTACGACGAGTCTTGTCAGGAAGCGTACCACTTTCCGGTAGCAATCTTCAGCTGTAGAGGTATGTGAAATTTAAGATTGCATTCTTTATGATTATTCGTTTTATATGACATAATTGTTTCATATATTCGATGTTTTAGAATGTATTCTAAATTCTACAGAGAGTCAATACCTAGGTCATACAACGTAATGATATTAGAAATAATATAGTCTGGTTCGAGTGAGCTATTTGTTGTAACTGAACAGACAGATTTTATGTAATTATACGTTATATGCATGCATTGAATGATTAATGTAATGTGTAACGAAACGAATTCATGTGCGCGCATGCGCAACATATATCAGTGATAAAGTACTTAACCGTGCCATATGTACTACACGGTTCAGTTGTTATATTTTTAGCTGCTTTTGTGTATGGTTTGGTGATGTGGAGTTGCAGAACTCTGTGGGGTTTCTTGTGACGTGTACGCTGTGTCTGGTGACGTTGGCTCGGAAGAGAGTACTGGTGTTCTCGATGTGTGGGACCAAGGCTTCGCGACCATCGGGTCTGTGTTGAATGAGAAGTCTCTCTCCTTCAACAGACTGTGAGGGGTGGACCATGCGCGGTGGTATTCTCCTTGACCATTGACTAGAGCGGGTGGAACCGGAAATACATCTTGGTCGTCAACTGGACGCCACGATAGTTATATATATTAAGTGTTCCATGCTATTGTAATTTTCACTATCGCTATCTGAGCAAAATTTCATGCATTCACATTTTTAATATCGCTATATGAGTGATAAATTCATAAAATCGTGCATCCATTGTTCAATATCTCGATATGAGTGATAAATTCATAAATACGTGCATCCATATGTCAAATATCGCTAACTGAGTGATATGTTGATAAGTGTATAATTCATGCGTCCATCTCGTGGATAAATTGTTATGATGCATTATTTGTAGATCATATAATTCTATTTGTTGATTAGTGATTGGACGTTATTCACGTTTGTTTCAATTCCATTCGTTTATTCATCTTTGATTTTTCTCGTTGAGTTACTTGTTGTTGATAGTTCCATGTTAGGAACTATATAATTTTCCTTATCTTTTTGTTATAATGGTGTCAGATTCGTTCATCTTTAAATTGCGTTTATAAATAAACATCTCATTAACGCAATTGCTTTCGGTGTCTTCACTAATCCAATCCCAACCCGGCTTCATCGTGTTACATAGAGGAGATAATCCCCCGCATTGTGGTAAAGGGACGGTTGAAGATTCTCCGAAGCGAGCCTAACATACAGGCCATAGCACAGGGTGCAGGCATGTATGACACAATAGATGGAGTACGAGAAAATTGTCTCCTCCACTTCAATTGGCGAGACGAAGAGTGCCACAAGTGGCACGCACAGAATACGCAAAGCAGCCGTACGATTCCATACTACGCTGCTAGATCGTAATCAATGGAAGAGAAGCCCAAAGTCCACCCGACCAATAGATGGCTGTCGAGAGACAAAATTCTCTCTGAGAGAGAATACATTGACGCCATTCGGATGAGGACTAATACCTTCCCGACCAAAGTTTCGGCCAATAGAGGTAAAAAAGCGAACCTCAGGTGCAGATACTGTGGTGCTTCAAGCGAGACCATATGCAACATTCTGTGCGCATGCCCGTGGACCCACGGTCTGCTCATAAAGAGACACGACGCTGTAGTCTCATATATTGGCGATCACCTTAGACGTAAAGGCTAATAGTCTTTGTAGAACCACACTACAGTGTTCAAGAGCAACTGTATAAGCCAGATCTGGTGATCGTCCGAGATAAATGCAGTTGGATCCTGGATCCAACTGTCGTCTGGGAAGGTCGAGACAATGAGGCAAAGTTTCAACAGGCAATAGAGAACAAGAAAACAAATATTCTTGTCTCATAGGAAACCGTAGCCCTGCAGACAGACAGTACATTTCAGAGTGCAAAAGGCCTAGCACTGGGTGTCTGTGGGGTATACCATAATGTGAATGATGACGTCTTGACCCTGCTCTCCATGAAGACAAAGTCAAAACAGACTTAGCAGCGTTGGTGCTAAGACAATCTATAAAGATCCTGAGAGTATTTTCAGGCCTTTTAAGACGTCCCATACCCACGGACTCTGAATAAACTGTATTTCCCTCCCAGACCAAATCTGGACAAATACCCTTGATACACATGGTCCAGTCACCTGCGTTACCGGCTAACAGTTGTAATGTAAAATTCAAAATTAAGTCGGCAAGGTAACTAATGCACTGCCGCAAATAAAACACCGATTAGTCTCTTCGCATTGTCATGAGCAAGTGATTGTGGTGTTAGCCCCCAGTGCAGGGCTAGAGGATTTCGTTGGTCAGATAATGCAGCTGTCCTTTTTTAGGTGAATATCTTGATTCGTGACAACTCTCGATTATGTCAAAAATGACCAAGGACAAGACTTCGGATTGCGATTTAAACACTACGCGTCTACCAGAAGTTAAATAGAAAAGAGGACTACGTCCTCCAAATTAAACTGCATCTGGCGACTCGTAGTTACAGGTACGATACGCGCAATAGCATGGTGTGCCAGACAAAACCTGTTCAGTTTGAAAGCCTCAGCGTACCTGAGGGTACAACCAAAAACATTGCATTGAAAACATATATTTGCTTAAAGAGACAATAAATCTTTTATTCATTACATTTTGAGATTTCATGAAGAGTTGTACTACTTGTGCTGTGATATATCACAGAGAGCACCAGCCACACCAGGGTTCACTGCAAGAAACACACTCAGGTGGGTCTTCGCCATTTAGGATGTAGGAATGGGTTACATAAGTATGACCAATTCTAATTCTTGCAGTGACTACCTCGTCTTTACGGATGGTTCTGTAGGAAGGAGCCCAGTCGCCTAGGGTTGGTTTTATTACATGTAGTTTGTTATTCACTGCATCATTCCATGATGCCTGACACATATTAAGTAAACACTTTTTGATACTAGGTTTAAAATCAGTGTATGGTATTTTAAATCAGATGGTTCTACGGATAGGGCCATTTTAGCAACGCGATCAGCTTTTTCGTTACCTTTAATACCGATATGGCTGTGTAGCCAACAGTACACTATATTGTAATGAAAAAGCGGACCGCGCTGCCCAAGTGGCCTTATCTATCCAACCTTCCAATTTTGAAACAGCTTTATACTGATTTTAAACCTTGTCATGTTAGGTTTTTATTTAATAAGTAGCGGGCCTCATGGAATGATGCTGTCTATAACAAGCTTCACTCAGAAAAGCCTACTTTAGATGAATAGACCCCAGCCCATAGACCAGTCATTAAGGATGAAGTGGTTGTTCCACGTCCTAGAACTGGGCACACTCGAATAACTCACTCCTTCGTTTTTCAAGTGTGAGGACCCACCCGAGTGTATCTCTTGCAATGAACCCTTTACCGTCAAACACTTTTTAACTGACTGTATCGACCTCCAACCATTACACGATAGATACCATCGTGTTAAAAATATGAAGGAACTTTTTGACACAATAAGTGTATCTCGGATTTTGGATTTCTTTCAAAAAGTAAATATTTTTAACCAAATAGAACTTGCTGAATCGTCTGAATGATTGTAATCATTACATCATGGTTTCTTGATTTGAACTACCTTGTGTGATATCGTTAAAGTTTTTGATCTGTTTATATTGCCCGTTTAAGGAGAGGGATTCTTTACATACTTTTATTCCAATTGTTTTTATATGTACTTTTTTATGTGGCCTTATTGTGCTGATGTGCCGTAAAACCCCAAATCGTCATATCGTCATTTTACGTTTTATATTTTGTCTTGTACTTCACTTTTACATTTATTTGGAAGGGTTTATCTTCCTGGCGATTTTGTACAATTCCAGTTGGTATATTTCAAACATATACCCTTAGTTGGCAGCATATAGCCACTGTTGTGCTGAGGTACTGTAAAGAGCTACTACAAACAAACTATTCGAAAAGTGTAGTTTGTTTAAGTTAGTTGCTTTCTTTAAAGATTGCTACAGTCATGAATCATTATTTATTTTTGTCTTCGTACTCATCAAACAGTAGATCTGACCACTTATCCAGATTGTAATCAGGATATATAACTAGTATCATTCCATCACTGTGTAACTAGTTGCTATCAATAAACATACTGAACAGTCTCTGTATCCATTCTTCAGATTTAGTACAAACGTAGTATTGTATGGGCATAGCTTTTACATATGATTCCCATATGTAATCAGCTATTGCTTATGTTGGTGTCCTTTATGTTACATCTGGACTTAATGACGCGCCGGTAAGCGTGTTGACTCTGGGACTGCTGTCATGGTTACACAGAGGTGTACGCGCAACTGCGTATTCAAAGACGCCATTCGTATAATACTCTCACGAACAGAAAGCCTCTACCCTCTGGAGGGTCCCCCCACCCCACCCCACCCCCGGTTCACAACCGCCTGCTGATTCAGCGAAGTGGGAACCCTCAAAAACTCTACACACTCTAATGAGCAACAAAAATAATGAATTGTATATGGAAGGACCAAGCGCCAGAGAAACGTGGTCCGAATCATCACTTTCCGAGAGTGATGCTCGCGGAGAACCTGAGGGTACCACCACCCGAGGGCAATCTAGAAGAGACATCTCGGCAAGGGATAACGAACCAGAGGTTGCATAGACTGGATCGGTGGTGATTCACTTCTCTGCACCAATCTATCAATGTCAATTTTGTACAGGCTTGGCGTTTAACACCTTACGGAAAACGAAAGAACATTTGCAGAAAAAGCACACAAATTCAAAAGTTGAACACATTTGCAACGAGTGCAACAAGTGCTACGAAAAGGTCCATGCGGCGGAATGTCACATCCCCAAATGTGCGGGACCGAAACCAGCAGAAACAAATGCAATAAAATGCCAAGACTGTACATTCGTGGCAAAGTTGATAAGTGGGCTGGGCCAACATGTAAGGCACATGCACCCCCTCGTGGCAAACGAAAAACGTAAGAATGTTAGTCACAGGAAAATCGTGATGGAAACTGGAGTGGAAATAGTGGCTCCGGACAAGCGGGGGAAATGGAATGTGGAGGACGATGCGCGACTGTCGCAACTTAACATGGACGCAGACAAAGCGAATGTTAAAAACATCAACGGCTTCATAAAGACACACTTGAGTCGTTTCACAGTCGAACAAATCAAATATCGAAGGAGAAAATTGGGTCTATCAAATATATCAATTGCAGAAATCATACCAGATGAGAACATGGAAACCAGCACTAACACAACAGTGCAAAACATATCTATAATATAAGACATAACATTTCCACCTACTCTCATACCCAGCAACACTGCACCAACAACACATCATGGTATTGATACCCAACCTATTCTCCTAGATTTGACAAAAGTGGCAAATACATATACTACAAGCCACAAATTGTAACTTCGCTTTTACATAGATCTGCCATCGTCCTTCACAACGTTGCCAGTAGCAACGAGGAAATGGGCAAAGCTCAAACTGACTCCATCTTTAATGAAATCTCTGAAAAATGGACACTGAAAAGCAAGAAAGCTGTATCAGGAAAAAAATCGTGCGCAAGACAAAAGATTCAAAAGGGTAAGAGAAGTGTCAAAGCAGTGGCTAAAGTGACAAATTATAGGAGGACACAGCAGTTGTATGAGACAAATAAGAAGCGGCTAGTTGAAGAACTTCTGACTGGTAACAGTGGCCAAAAATGTGAAATCCCTGTGGAGGATATAGAGTCCACCTACAAAGAAAGATTTGGAGGAATCAGTCAGGAGGTCAACCTGTCCGAGTACCCTGCTCCAATAAAGCCTGCCAATCTGGAAATTCTAAGACAGCCGGTCAATAGCTTAGAAATAGGGGAGATCCTGCGGAACAAGGATAACTCGTCAGCCCTTGGGCCAGACGAAATAACAATCCAAACGCTGAAACAGGACCCCGATAGCATTCCGCTATTGACCAACCTGTTCAATATATGGTTTATAACAGGTAGAATTCAAGATAATACCAGAGGCGGCAGGAGCATGCTCCTACCAAAAAAAGGGGAAGGACTGGACGACATCAACAACTGGCGGCCCTTAACTATCTCGAGCATCATTCTGAGATTATACACTGCGCTCCTTGCAAATATGCTCTATAATAGCATATAACTCAACCCCAGACAGCGGGGCTTTATACCGGCATCAGGCTGTATAGAGAATGTTTTCTTATTAAAATAAGCTATTAGACAAGCGAAGAGACAAAAAAAGGAGCTATGTGTCGCTCTACTGGATTTGGCCAAGGCTTTCGACACGGTGTCACATAAACACCTGCATGCTGGACTTGTTAGGTTTAATGGACAATCACTGGGTGGAAATGGTGATGGATCTATACAAGGACAGCACTACCACGTTCACAGTGAATGGCAATTCTACGAGTAATATCACTGTGACTCGAGGGGTAAAGCAGGGTGACCCGTTGTCTCCACTTCTCTTCAACATCTTCCTTGATCCGATCTTCTCTCTGATAGAATCGCTGGACAACGGCTATATCTATGAAGGAGGCACTGTAATTGGCTCATTGGCCTATGCAGACGACTCGGGCCTCCTCACCGAACACCAAAAAGAGTTATCAGCCAACCTTAAACTCTTTGACAAGCTCTGCAAAGACACAGGACTCACATTAAACGCAAAAAAGTCCTGTGCCTTCACATTCTCTCCAGTTGGGAAAATCTACGTTATAAACAAAGGAAAACAGATAACAGTAGGCAACGAGGCCATTCATTGGGTCCAACCTGGAGAGAGCACAAGATCTCTAGGGGGATATTTCGACCCCTGGACAGGACTTGTCAAAAGCAACCCTGGCGAGAAGCTGGACCAGTGGTGTTCAAAAATAGACAAAGCTGCGCTGAAGCCCAGACAGAGGATCGTGATCCTCAAAGAAAATCTTGTTCCAAAGCTCCTATTCGCATTGAGTTTGGAGAAACCCGTCAAGCGAATGTTACTTAATATCGATCTAAAAATTAGATTCTGGGCAAAGAAATGGTTGCATTTGCCAGAATCTACATCGACACACTTTCTGTACACAGCGACGTACGACGGGGGACTAAACCTGCCCAAACTCGAGGAGATCATCCCTAGAATAGTGACAAAGGGTTGGAACAAGATCATGAACAGCGAACCTAAAATTCAAGCAATACCTAGAGGGGCTGGCCTCTACGAAGAGATTAACGGAGTTAGCGAAACATTCAAGCTCCAACACAACTGGAGGGATGAGGAGTGTCGCAAGTGGCACACACAGGAGACTCAGAGCAGTAGCAAGATTGCCTACTACGCGCCTAGGCCTGCTACACTAGGGGAGAAGCCAAAAGTGCACCCAACGAATCTATGGTTAGCTCGTGACAAAGTTCCACAGATCGAGAATACATAGATGCGATTAGGGTGCGCACAAATACTGTACCCACCAAAGTGTCAGCTAACAGAGACAGAAAGGCAAAAGTCAAGTGCAAGTTCTGTGCGGCACCTAGCGAGACAATCTGCCACATCCTGTGTGCCTGCCTTTGGACGCTTGCTCACCGCATCAAGCGACATGACGCGGTGGTCAATTACCTCGGCGATCACCTGAGGAGGAAGGGATGTACAGTCCTGATAGAACAACAGTATAGAGTAAATGGGCAACTGTACAAACCAGACCTTGTGATTGTACGGGACGAACACAGTTGGATCATAGATCCAACGGTGATCTGGGAGGGAAGGGGCGGTGATACGGTGTTCACTAAGGCCATAAACGCAAAAGAGGCTTAATATAACTGCCTCAAAGACACTATCTCAAGGCACACAGAGACCACATGCGTATGTGCAAAGGGCCTAGCACTGGTTGTCCGTGGTGTATACAGTAGCGCAAACGATGAAGTCCTAAAACTGCTTAATATGAATATCAAACAAGTCAAATCAGACCTAGCAGCTTTAGTATTGAGACACTCTCTCAAGATACTGAGAGCCTTCGCAGGCTTATCAAGACTTCAAATACCCACGGACACGATCTAAATCGCCGAACCCCCCAGATACCCTAAATCTGGACTGTGCGACCCTAATACACAAACAGTCCAGTCACCTGTGTTATCGGCTTACATTTGTAATTTAAAATTTCAAAATTAAGTCGGCCTTGATAATGTACATCGTCGCATCTAATTCAACACCGATGTATGTCTATTCACATTGTCAGGACTAAGATAGATGGAGCTGTGGCTTTAAGTGGATGTACGAGATAATGGGTTTCCTTTAGTCCGATAATGTTGACGACCTAATTGGTGACTATCAAGAATTGTATGACTGCCCGAACGAGACCTGTGACTGACCCTATACCGAAATGCCCAAGACTATTCTCAATGATTAATGATTACCACACCACACGTCGACCAGACGGAAAAATGGAAAAGATGAGTTACTCATCCAACAAATAGTTACTCCCTCAAACAACTCTAATGAAAATAGGGGAGATTCTGAAAAACAAGGACAATATGTCGACCCTGGGCCTGACGGAATAACCATCCAAACACTGAAACAGGACCCCAATAGCATTCCACTATTGACGAACCTGTTTAATATTTGGCTTATAACAGGAAGAATTCCAGATAGTATCAGACGCAGCCGGAGCATGCTCCTACCAAAAAAAGGGGAAGGATTGGAAGACATCAACAACTGGCGTCCTCTAACCATCTTAAGTATCCTACTGAGATTATACACTGCGCTCCTAGCCAAAAGACTCCACAATAGTATAGAACTGAACCCCAGACAGCGGGGCTTTATACCAGCGTCAGGCTGTATAGAGAATGTATTCTTACTAAAAGAGGCTATCAGACAAGCCAAGAGTCTGAAAAAGGAGTTATGTGTCGCTCTCCTTGATTTGGCGAAAGCTTTTGACACGGTGTCACACAAACACCTGCATGCTGGACTTGCCAGATTCAACATTGACAATCACTGGGTAGAAATGGTCATGGACCTGTACAAGGACAGCACTACCTCGTTCACAGTAAATGACAAATCTACTAGTAATATTACTGTGACTCGAGGTGTAAAGCAGGGTGACCCGCTGTCGCCACTTCTCTTCAATATTGCACTAGATCCTATCTTCTGTCTGATAGAATCACTGAACAATGGCTACATCTATGAAGGAGGAACTGCAATTGGCTCATTAGCCTATGCAGACGACTCAGGCCTCCTCACTGAACACCAAAAAGATTTAACATCTAATCTTAAACACTTTGACAAGCTCTGCAAAGACACAGGACTCACATTAAATGCAAAAAAAGTCCTGTGCCTTCACGATCTCTCCAGTTGGGAAAACCTACATCATAAACAAAGGAATACAGATAACCGTAGGCAATGAGGCTATTCCTTGAGTCCAACCTGGAGAGAGCACAAAATATCTAGGGGGATATTTCGTCCCCTGGACAGGACTTGTCAAAAACAACCCTGGTGAAAAGCTGGACCAGTGGTTGTTCAAAAATAGATAAAGCTGCACTAAAGCCCAGACAGAGGATAGCGATCCTGAAAGAAAATCTTGTTCCAAAACTCCTATTTGCATCGAGTTTGGAGAAACCCGTCAAACGAATGTTACAGAATATTGACCTAAAGATTCGATTCTAGGAAAAGAAATGGTTGCATTTGCCAGAATGCACGTCAACTCATTTTATGTACACTGCTAAATATGACGGGGGCCTCAACTTGCCCAAACTCGAGGAGATAATCCCAATAATAGTGACAAAGGGATGGAACAAGATCGTAAATAGTGAACCGAAAATACAATCTGTGGCTAGAGGGGCTGGCCTCTACGAAGAAATAGATGGAGTCAGAGAAACGTTCATGCTCCATCACAACTGGCGGGATGAGGAGTGCCGCAAGTGGCACACACAAGAGACACAGAGCAGTGGCAAGATCGCCTACTATGCGCCTAGGCCTGAGACACGTGAGGAAAAGCCAAAAATGCACCCTACAAATCTATGGTTAGCTCGGGATAAGATCCTAACTGACCGAGAGTACATATATGCGATTAGGGTGCGTACCAATACTTTCCCCACGAAAGTGTCTGCGAACAGAGGCAGAAAGGCCAACATCAAGTGCAGATACTGTGCTGCACCAAGTGAAACGATCTGCCACATCTTGTGCGCCTGCCCTTGGACACTCGCTACCCCTTCAAGAGACACGACGCGGTGGTCACATACCTCGGTGATCACCTGAGGAGGAAGGGATGTACAGTCCTGGTCGAGCAAAACTACAGATTATACGGCCAACTGTACAAACCAGACCTTGTGATCGCGCGAGAAGAACACAGTTGGATCATAGATCTAACAGTGATCTGGGAGGGAAGGGGCGGTGATGCAGGGTTCTTAAAGGCCATCAACGCAAAAGAGGAGAAATAACAATTGAATCCGAGACACAATTTCTAGGCAGACAGAGACATCGTGCGTGTGTGCAAAAGGCCTAGCATTGGGTGTCCGTGGTGTATACAGTAACACAAATGATGAAGTCCTAAAGCTGATCAATATGAATACCAAACAAGTGAAATCAGACTTGGCAGCTTTAGTATTGATATACTCACTCAAAATACTTAGAGCCTTTTCAGGACTATCCAGACTTCCAATACCCACAGACACTATCTAATCGCTGAACCCCCCAGATACCAAAAACTGGACTATGCGACCCTTACACACAAATAGTCCAGTCACCTGCGTTATCGGCTGACATATGTAATTCCAAATTTCAAAATTAAGTCGGCCTTGATAATGTACATTGTCGCATCTAATTCAACACCAATGTATGTCTATTCACATTGTCAGGACTAAGATAGATGGTGCTATTGTAATAAGTGGATGTACGGGATAGTGGGTTTACTTTAGTCTGATAATGTAGACGACCTGATTGTTGACTATCAAGAAATGTATGACTGCCCGGACGAGACCTGTGACTGATTATATCGAAATGCCCAAGACTATCCTCAAAGATTAATGATTACTGCACCACACGTCGACCACACGGAAAAATGGAAAAGATGAGATACTCATCCATTATAAATAGTTACTCCCTCAAACAACTCTAAAAACTCAAAAGAGCCACAACAATAATGAATTGTATATGGAAGGACCAGGCGCCAGAGAAACGTGGTCCGAATCATCACTTTCCGAGAGTGATGATCGCGGATAACCGGAGGGTACCACCACCCGACGGCAATCTAGAAGAGACATACCGGCAAGGGATAACGCACTGGAGGTTGCATAGACTGGATCGGTGGTGATTCACTTCTCTGCACCAATCTATCAATGCCAATTTTGTACAGGCTTGGCATTCAACACATTACGAAAGACAAAAGAACATTTGCAGAAAAAGCAAAAAAGTTCAAAAATTGAATATATTTGCAACGAGTGCAACAAGTGCTACGAAAAGGTCCATGCGGCGGAATGCCACATTCCGAAATGTGCGGGACCTAAACAAATAGAAACAAATGCAATACAATGCCAACACTGTACTTTCAAGGCAAAGTCGATAAGCGGGTTGGGTCAACACACAAGGCACCAGCACCCCCTGGTAGCAAACGAGAAAAGAAAGAATGTCAGTCACAAGAAAATTGTGCTGGAAACTGGAGCGGAAATAGCGGCTACGGACAAGCGGGAAAAATGGAATCTGGAGGACGATGCGCGACTGACGCAACTTAATCTGGACGCAGTCAAAACGAATGTTGAAAAACATCAACGGCTTTATACAAACATACTTAAGTAGCTTCACGGTCGAACAAATCAAATATCGAAGAAGAAAGTTGGATCTATTTAAAAAATCAATTGCAGAAATCACCGCAGATATAGACGAGAACATGGAAACAAGCACAGACACCACAGTGCACAACACATCCATAGTAGAGGAGTAACATTTCCACCAATTCTCATACCTAGCAACACTGCACCAACACTACATCATGGCATAGATACCCACTCTCTACTTTTAGATCATACAATCATGGACGACCGTAGTGGCAAAAATATATATTTCAAGCCACAAGATGTAACTTCGCTATTACATAGAACTGCCATCATCCTCCGCAAAGTTGCCAGTAGCAACGAGGAAATAGACAAAACAGAAACTGACTCCATCTTCAATGAAATCTCTCAAAAGTGGACACTGATAAGCAAAAAAGCTGTAACAGGAAAAAAATCGTCCACAAGACAAACGGTTCGAAAGGGTAAGAGAAGTATCAAAGCAGTGGCCAGAGCTACCAGATACAGGAGGACACAGCAGTTGTATGAGACGAACAAGAAGCGTCTAGATGAAGAACTCCTGACTGGTAACATTAACCAAAAATGTGAAATCCCAGTGGAGGATATATAATCCACCTACAAAGATAGATCTGGTGGAATCAGTCAGGAGTTCAACCTGTCCAAGTACCCCTGCTCCAGAAAAGCCTGCCAATCTGGAAATTCTAAAACAGCCGGTCAATAGTTTGGAAATATGGGATATCCTGCGGAATAAGGATAACTCGTCGGCCCCTGGGCCAGACGAAATAACCATCCAAACGCTGAAACAGGACCCCGATAGTATTCCACTATTGACCAACCTGTTTAATATATGGCTCATAACATGAAGAATTCCAGATGATATCAGAGGCAGCAGGAGCATGCTCCTACCAAAAAAAGGGGAAGGACTGGACGACATCAACAACTGGCGCCCTTTAACCATCTCAAGCATCATACTGAGATTATACATGCACGCATAGCAAAAAGACTTTATAATAGCATAGAACTAAACCCCAGACAGCGAGCTTTATACCAGCGTCGGGCTGTATAGAGAATGTGTTCTTGCTAAAAGAGGCTATTAGACAAGCGAAAAGTCAGAAAAAGGAGTTATGTGTCGCTCTACTTGATTTGGCCAAGGCTTTTGACACGGTGTCACATAAACACCTGCATGCTGGACTTGTTAGGTTCAATATAGACAATCACTGGGTGGAAATGGTCATGGACCTATACAAGGACAGCACTACCACGTTCACAGTGAATGGCAATTCTACGAGTAATATCACTGTGACTCGAGGGGTAAAGCAGGGTGATCCGCTGTCACCGCTTCTCTTCAATATCGCCCTAGATCCGATCTTCTCTCTGATAGAATCGCTGGACAACGGCTATATCTATGAAGGAGGCACTGCTAATTGGCCCATTAGCATATGCAGACGACTCGGGCCAACTCACCGAACACCAAAAAGAGTTATCAGCAAACCTTAAACTCTTTGACAAGTTCTGCAAAGTCACAGGACTCACATTAAACGCAAACAAGTCCTGTGCCTTCACGATCTCTCCAGTTGGAATAATCTACATAATAAACAAAGGAAAGCAAATAACAGTAGGCAACGAGGCTATTCCTTGGGTCCAACCTGGAGAGAGCACAAGATATCTAGGGGGATATTTCGACCCCTGGACAGGACATGTCAAAAACAATCCTGGTGAAAAGCTGGACCAGTGGTGTTCGAGAATAGATAAGGCTGCGCTAAAGCCCAGACAGAGGATCGTGATCCTCAAAGAAAATCTTGTTCCAAAACTCCTATTTGCATTGAGTTTGGAGAAACCCTTAAAACGAATGTTGCAGAACATTGATCTGAAAATTCGATTCTGGGCAAAGAAATAGTTGCATTTGCCAGAATCCACTTCGACCCATTTTCTGTACACTGCGACATACGACGGGGGCCTCAACCTACCCAAACTCGAGGATTGTGACAAAGGGATGACAAAGGGATGGCACAAGATTATCAACAGTGAACCTAAAATACAAGCTGTGGCTAGAGGGGCTGGCCTCTATGAAGAGATAGATGAGTCAGATAAACTGTCATGCTCCATTACAACTGGCGGGATGATGAGTGTCACAAGTGGTACACACAAGAGACACAGAGCAGTGACAAGATTGCCTGTTATGCGCCTAGGCCTGAGACACTGGAGGAAAAGCCCAAAATGCATCCTATAAATCTATGGTTAGCCAGCAGTGATACTGCTGGCTTGGACGTCATCACATATTTCCTTGGGAGTCAGCTGCACCAGTTGTGGTGGCGCTTTCACAGGAGTATCCACAACAACTTCATTGGAGCTTTGGTGAGTTATGTGAAATGGATGTCCCTTTCTCAATTTTGTTTTTCTCCTCTCCCGATTTCTTTTGCATGATTTTCCTTTTGCTTTGGATTGATTCTAGGCATGTTACAATCACTAGCAAAACAAACTTCTCTAAATAGCAGCTTCTGCAACAATATGAGCTGAGCAGTTTGAAAATGACCCAAATGTGACTTTATTTTTGTTCTGAAAACAATAATTTTCCAAAAATAGTGTATTATCAGCAGGTGGAGTTAGTCTGGGTATAGAATTTCCTTGTTTAAGTTGACCTAATGATGGGGTTCAGTTTACTGACATTGGTCCATATAGTTTGGTTACCTGAGGAGTTGCCTCCCTTAAACTTTGTCTCAGATATATGCGTTGTAGCAAATACTTGACATACTTCGTGAAATCAGTGAGAGACTGCTGGTCAGTTTATATATGTTGTGCATACTTTTTAAGCTCTTAGGATGCACATTTTGCAGTTACTTTACATGAGAAGCAGCTGTGGTATATCACTGAGAGCACCAGACACAAACATTGCAGGGTTTATCAACTATGAAAATCTTACAAGGAATTTTTAGGTTTAAAGTTCAAGATGAAGTATGACAGTGTATAATTGTTGTTGCTGCATATGGTGGCTTCTCGGACATTTACAAATGCAATAATCATAGGAAACAAACCGTTTTGAATTTTACCCATATTAAGGTTGCGTTTTATTCAGAAGTGTTCAATGTTTTGAAACTGAGAACCTTTTCCCCTAATCAGACTCGTATGTGAATTCTGTATTAGGTCGCACTGTACAGTTTCATATTTTGACACCCCTCTAAATTTTATGGTAGAAGGCATGAGCCTAATTAGCATGAGCCTAGTGTTTATAAATTCACACAAAAACTAAATCTGTAATATGGTTTACATTTACTTTGAGTTAGGCGTGAAAATGGGTTGGCTTGTTTGGTTACTGTATGTCAAAGTTAGACTAGCATTGGAGATCAAATGCGTAACTTTGGGCTGCAGATGAACAGTCGACTTGGCTTACATATTTATGTATGTCTGCTACATCGGTAAGTATCTCCAAGTCGAGATGGTTAAGGGGTGATGAGAAGTATGTTAATTTGTTATAATACCAGTGAACTTTAATCATGCATAAGGCACATATTGATTCTTTGAGCCTCCTTGTCACAGGCAAATATTCAAAATAGCTCTTTGCTCTAAAAAATGAACGTAAAAATGAGGGGTTAGTAGTAGTGTCGGTTCAGTAAAAAAAGACATCAGTTGTACCAGGAATTAACCTGAATACAAATTATTCTCATTTTTCTGTAATATGTCATTGTCGGAGGAAAATTCACTAAAACAACTGTACAGTGAGACCTTAGAAGAAGCTTTCAGTATTTGCAACTATTTAAGTCACAACGTGAAGTGCTGATTAACATAAAAGCCTGTAGGAATTTAATTAGTTTGTGCGCATGAGATTTTATTGTAAAATTAATATCATTAATTTATGGAGTAGCAGCACTTTTCTTCAAACTTTGGTTTATACACCTTTGTAGTACCAGTAGTAATTAGTTTTAAGTGCATTTCTGGCGCAGCTTTATATTGCTGAGCTGTTGCATGAATTTAGTTACCAGTGTTTTGCATCAATATTTTTACAGAGTTATCGTCTATTATTGTTGGAAACACCTACTTTTGTTTCCATAAAGTTCTTATATGTAAGGCTTCCCAGGCCACATTGCAGCAAGCAGTCGTTTGCAATGCACTTAGCACTAATAGCTTCAAGTTGTTTTTAACTTTTGTAAGGTCTAATTATATATTTTTTTTAATACTGTATTTAATTAGTGTCATAGTTACATATTGCTCCTCTAGTGCAGATTTAATTGGCTTTCCTTTTGACTTCAGAAGATTATTTTGTACATATTTTTTATCAATATTGCACATTACTCTCCCTTCGTTTATACCTCATTCCACAACTCTCATTTGATGGTCACATTGGTTTCATGGATAGCTTCGATTAAAGTGTTTTTTGAATCAGATTCATGGTCAATTTTGTTCATCTTAAGCTTAAGATGATGTAATCATTATTTTTAAGACAAACTTAGTAGCATCATTACCTCAAAGTAGCATAGTGCTATGGTATATTGAGAGTGATTGGACTTAATATTGAATACTGTTAAACAAATGTAACTTAAAATGAAAATAAATTATTACAATATCATTCTGGTAACAAAAACCTATTAAACAATATATAAAAATGCAAATATCTCTCTCTCTCTCTCTCTCTCTCTCTCTATATATATATATATATATATATATATATATATATATGTGTGTGTGTGTGTGTGTGTGTGTGTGTGTGTGTGTCTTGCAGCATTTAAATTAACTTGAGTGACGACAAAAACAGGTCTACTAGCAAACGAGATGAAACAAGGAGTGATGAATGGGTAGATGAACAGAAAGGATATGTGACGACAAGTTACAGCTGGGCCCAAAAGGAAAAGGCATTATGGATAATGTTATGTATGATGTTTATATGGTGTTGTAGGTATTTTGGGAAATTGTAAATGTTTCTTCACTTTAATATTTGCTTAAATCTTAATGTTTATCAGGAAAAACATGTTTAACTAGTGTCCTTGAATTAGGTTGTTTTGATCAATATGTTTTCTCAATTTGAAGGTCAAGGTTGATTTTTGTTTACAAGTAAAATTCCATTAAGATGACACACATTCTAGAACATTCTGTCATGTGACCAATCTTTATATATACCATGTTTGGTGGACATTTATTCAGTTTTGACATTACCATCAGTCTTGTAAAGAGCTATTACAGTTGTGAAAATTCATTCCAAATTCTAAGAGAGGAATTATTTTAAGTATTCATTGGATTATAACAGTGCTCACAAACTTTTGGATTTTGGATTTTTAATTGATGATTTTGGAAATTATTTGAACTTATTCAAAGATTTTGGAATACTTCATTTTGACATCAGCACATCAAGATTTCTAGTACATCAGGACTTTGGAGACCATTGGCACATAATAACATTCAAGGACACAGCCGTGAATTCTAAACATTCTATATTTAGGACTTGTGATTAGAACAATCATTCTTATTGGATTATTAGGATTTCAAAACACATTACTGTAAGTGACTTTTTGATTTTTCATTTTAATTATCTACTAATAAATTGCTTGTTGATTTTTTACTTGATTTGTTGGTTTCACTTTCTTTCTGTTACATTTTTCTTAGACCATAGAGTCGTAACAGAAATTGGGGGCTCGTCTTCTGGGATCTGAATTTCTTTAAAGCATATTAGAGATATTAAATTTATCTTTGAAATTCATATTGATTTTGTCTCGGAGAATTTTTTTTTGTCTTTGGCAAAGATTTTTAATAGAGAATTTTTTGTGTGTGAAACCAACAAGCATTTACAATGGCATCTAATGTTCAGAATTTCATTTCAAAACCTACCCAGGAGGGGTTAGAGTGCATGAGAAAGGATGAGTTGCTCGAGCTTGCCAGAAAATACAGTCTATCTGAGGCAAAAGTATCATTGACAAAACAGGAAATAAAGATTATTTTAATTCAGTATTTAGTAGGAAAGGGAATTTTTGAAAATAGTGCTTTAAGTTTGAAGAGAAAGCCTGTATCTGGTTCTGACAGGAAATTAAGGGAATTAGAGTTAAAGTACCAGATGGATTTAGAATTGGCAAAGCTTCAGATTCAGAGGGAGAGAGAAAAAGAAGAGAGGCAGATGGAGAGAGAGAAAGAAGAGAGGCAGATACAGATGGAGAGAGAGAAAGAAGATAGGCAGATACAGATGGAGAGTGAGAAAGAAGAGAGGCAGATACAAATGCAGAAAGAAGAGAGGCAGATGGAGAGGGAGAGAGAGAAAGAGGAGAGACAGATGCAGATGCAAAGAGAAGAAAGGGAAATGCAATTTAAGTTAAGAGAATTAGAACTGGCAAACAGAGCACACTCCACTCCTTTAAATACAAGTTCAGGTTTTGATGTTACTAGATATATTAGGTTAGTACCCCCTTTTCAGGAAAAAGAAGTAGATAAATACTTTCTTCATTTCGAGAAAATAGCTGAAAACTTGAAATGGCCAAGAGAGCATTGGACTTTGTTATTACAAAGTGTACTTATTGGCAAAGCTCGTGAAGTCTACATTTCACTGTCAGTACAACAAAGCACTGATTATGATGTGGTTAAGGAGTACATCTTGAAAGCTTATGAGTTGGTACCAGAGGCATATCGACAAAGGTTTAGGAATTGTAGAAAAGAAACTGGACAAACTCATGTCGAATTTGCAAGGGATAAAGAACAGCTATTTGATAGGTGGTGCTCAGCCAAGAAAGTTGATCAAGCTTATGATAACCTCAGACAGCTCGTATTAATTGAAGAGTTCAAGAGGTGCATCCATAGTGATGTTAAAACCTATCTTGACGAGCAGAATGTGGAAACTTTGGAAAATGATGCTCGTATGGCTGATGATTATTCCTTGACTCACAAAATTTCATTTGGCAATGAGTCGTCCTCTCAGCAGTTTTCTGGTAAAAAACCATTTCAATCTCATTCGAGTACTTCCAAATTTCACAACAGCACAACTGTTAGGAATCAAACATCTGATAAGACTGATCAGAAATCCTTATCTCTTCCTACGTGCACTTATTGTAAAATAAAAGGGCACGTTATTTCTGATTGCTTCAAGTTGAAAAAAAAGCAACAGAGTAAAGACAGAGCTTTTCCAAATGCTCTTATTTCTACGAGGTCAAGGTCACGGTCTTGTATTGAAAGCAATACATTTGTTGGGTCAAACAAACCCCAGTCTGATTCTATTTTGGAGGCTTATGAACCATTCATGTCAGAAGGTTCTATATCACTTATTGGTGATTCTGCCAAACCTATCCCAATTAAAATATTAAGGGACACTGGAGCTTCTCAGAGTCTTTTATTATCAGGTACTTTGCCTTTGTCTGAGGAGTCTTCTTCAAGTGAAAGTGTTCTTGTTCAGGGAGTTGAGTGCGGCTTTGTAAATGTTCCTCTTCATTGTGTAAATTTGGCATCAGACTTAGTTTCTGGACCTGTGACTGTTGGGGCAGTGACTTCTTTACCCATAGAGGGTGTTCATTTATTACTAGGCAATGACCTAGCTGGAGATAAGGTTGTGGTTAATCCACTTGTAACTGACAAGCCTTGTTTGGATCAGAAAGTTGATCCTGTCGAAACTGAAATCCCTGATTTGTACCCTGCTTGTGCAGTTACTAGAGCTATGGCAAAAAGAGCTCTTGAGAGTGATGTTGATCAGGATATTATTCCTTTAGCTGACACATGTATTGGTCAGTCTTTTGATGAGGTCACCTTTTCCTCAGGTATTGATCAATCAAATGGTATTGATCACAGTGATCGTCTTTTGGCAACTCATTCTCTTTGTTCTAATCAGGATGACAAACGACAATCCCTTGTCGTTGAACAGGAGCAAGATCCCGAGATATCTTGTTTGTTTCAGAGGGCTATTAGTGAAACTGAAGCCACACAAGTTCCAGTGTGTTACTTTGTGAAAAATGGGGTCCTTATGAGGAAATGGAGACCACCTGATGTACCCGCTGGTGACGAGTGGTCAGTGAGCTATCAAATTGTTGTTCCTAAGTCATATAGACAGGAAATTATTAATTTAGCCCATGAAACTCCTTTGGCTGGTCATTTAGGAGTCCGTAAGACTTATCACAAGATCTTGAATCATTTTTATTGGCCGAAACTCAAAAGTGATGTTTCTAAATACTGCAGATCTTGTCACACTTGTCAAATGGTAGGAAAACCCAATCAGAAGATACCTAGGGCTCATCTGCAACCTATTCCTGCATTTGATGAACCATTTAGTAGAATAATGGTAGACTGTGTTGGTCCTTTACCTAAAACCAAGTCAGGCAACCAATACTTGTTGACCATCATGTGTGCATCTACAAGATTTCCAGAGGCAATTCCTCTGAGAAATATAAAAACTAAAACTATTGTGAAAGCTTTGGTGAAGTTTTTTACACTTGTTGGCCTTCCCAAATCTGTCCAGTCGGATCAAGGGTCAAATTTTATGTCTGGAATTTTCCAGCAAGTTATGCATGAACTAGGCATCCAACAGTTTAAATCTTCTGCCTATCACCCTGAAAGTCAAGGTGCTTTGGAAAGATTTCATCAAACTTTGAAGAATATGATTCGATCATATTGCTTTGATACAGAAAAGGATTGGGATGAGGGTGTTCATTTGTTGTTGTTAGCTGTTAGGGAATCAGTTCAAGAGTCGTTGGGTTTTAGTTCCTTTGAACTAGTTTTTGGTCATACTGTCCGTGGACCATTGAAATTATTGAAAGAGAAACTTCTTTCAAATGAAGACTCAAAGATTAATCTTTATGTTTCTGATTTCAAATACAAGTTGTCAAAGGCCTGTGAAGTAGCAAGAACTAATCTTCACACTACCCAGTCAAAAATGAAATTAAGGTATGACAGAAATTCACAGGAAAGGAGTTTTAAACCTGGTGACAAAGTTCTGGCTCTCTTTCCCATACCTCAGAATCCTCTTCAGGCTAAATTTTATGGTCCTTATACCGTTGAAAAGAAAGTAAATGACTTAAATTATATCATTAACACTCCTGGGAGACGGAAACAGAAACAACTTTGTCATATAAATATGTTAAAGGAATATTTTGACAGAGATAGCCCAGCTAATTACTCAGTTAATTTAGTTGTACCTGTTCCACACAGTGAAGATATCAACGATGGAATACAATCAGACTATAGTGACTCTGGTATAACCAATCTTCGGAATTCAGAAATATTGAACAACCTAGACCAGAAACTTTCACATCTACAACAACAGGAAAGAAATGAACTAAAACAGCTATTACATGACTATGAGCACTTGTTTCCTGATGTTCCATGTAAAATTTATCACGACGTTGACATTGTAGATTCTGCGCCTGTGAAACAGCATCCTTATAGGATGAATCCTCTCAAACAGAACTATCTGAAGAAAGAAATTCAGTATTTACTGGAGAATGATTTTATAGAACCAAGTAAAAGTAACTGGAGTTCACCATGTATTCTTGTTCCCAAGCCAGATAATACATTCCGTATGTGTACTGACTATAGAAACGTCAACAGTGTCACCAAAACTGATTCATTTCCAATCCCAAGAATGGACGATTGCATTGATAAAATTGGAAATGCGGAATATGTCACCAAGTTTGACCTTTTAAAAGGATTCTGGCAAATTCCACTGACGGAAAGGGCAAAAGAAATTTCAACATTTGTAACTCCAGATGGACTTCATCAATATAAAGTCATGCCCTTTGGAATGAAAAATTCGCCTGCAACGTGTCAACGTCTGATGAACATGATAACATTTGGTCTTGATAATTGTGACGCTTATATCGATGATGTCATTATCTACAACAACACTTGGGAAGATCATTTGGAAACCATTCGAAAATTCTTCGATCGACTCAGTGATGCGAATCTGACAATTAATTTGAGCAAAAGTGAGTTTTGCCATGCTTGTGTCACATTTTTAGGACATATTGTGGGACAAGGTCAAGTTAAACCTATAGAAGCTAAGGTCAAAGCTATCTCTGAATTTCAAGTTCCAATTTGTAAAAAGCAACTGATGCGATTTCTAGGTATGGCTGGATATTATCGGAAATTTTGTTCCAATTTTTCCAAAATTGCTGAACCTTTGACAAGTTTATTGAGTAAAAAAAAACAAATTTCATTGGTCTGACAAGTGTCAGGAATCTTTTGACAAGTTAAAGGCCATGCTTAAGAATGCACCAGTTCTTTCTGCACCAAATTTCAGCCAATCATTTAAATTATCTGTTGATGCAAGTGATGTAGGGGTTGGTGCAGTATTGATTCAGGAAGACAAAAGTGGTGTGGATCACCCTGTGTGTTATTTTTCTAAAAAACTAAACAAGCACCAGAAAAATTATTCCACAATTGAGAAGGAATGTTTGGCTTTGATATTGGCTTTACAGCATTTTGAAGTGTATGTTACCTCAGCTCTTTCTCCAATTATTGTGTACAGTGATCACAATCCCCTTACTTTTATCAACAAAATGAAAGATAAAAATCGGAGATTGTTGAGATGGAGTTTGATATTGCAGGAATATAACATTGACATCAAACACATCAGGGGAAAAGACAATGTGATTGCAGATGCACTCTCACGTGCCTAGAAATGTAATATTGCTTGATGTAATTAAATCCAGTATCATAAAACATGTTCTTATGTATTTTTGGTTATTGTAGTATTAGATGTATATTCAAAAGAAAGCTTTATTATATAAATCTTTCTTTTTCTTTATGAGGGGAGCTGCGATGTATGATGTTTATATGGTGTTGTAGGTATTTTGGGAAATTGTAAATGTTTCTTCACTTTAATATTTGCTTAAATCTTAATGTTTATCAGGAAAAACATGTTTAACTAGTGTCCTTGAATTAGGTTGTTTTGATCAAATGTTTTCTCAATTTGAAGGTCAAGGTTGATTTTTGTTTACAAGTAAAATTCCATTAAGATGACACACATTCTAGAACATTCTGTCATGTGACCAATCTTTATATATACCATGTTTGGTGGACATTTATTCAGTTTTGACATTACCATCAGTCTTGTAAAGAGCTATTACAGTTGTGAAAATTCATTCCAAATTCTAAGAGAGGAATTATTTTAAGTATTCATTGGATTATAACAGTGCTCACAAACTTTTGGATTTTGGATTTTTAATTGATGATTTTGGAATTTATGTGAACTTATTCAAAGATTTTGGAATACTTCATTTTGACATCAGCAGATCAAGATTTCTAGTACATCAGGACTTTGGAGACCATTGGCACATAATAACATTCAAGGACACAGCCGTGAATTCTAAACATTCTATATTTAGGACTTGTGATTAGAACAATCATTCTTATTGGATTATTAGGATTTCAAAACACATTACTGTAGTGACTTTTTGATTTTTCATTTTAATTATCTAGTAATAAATTGCTTGTTGATTTTTTACTTGATTTGTTGGTTTCACTTTCTTTCTGTTACATTTCTCTTAGACCATAGAGTCTTAACAATAAAGAGATAGCTTGAGAAAAATTGATACTCCATATGGATAGATGTACAAAACATGGGACGAATGTTGCATGAGAGTGTGACTGAAGGTGTGGAAGAGTCATATGTTGTTCTTCTTTGTATGTCCAACAATTACAAGAACTTTGAGAAATGGAAAAAGGTTACTGCTTACAAACACTATTCCCAGTTATTAAATTTGATTTGATGTACACATGAAAATTACTGTTTTCAGTGTAGACATTTGGAGCATTTCCGAATATCGATTATCTTTTTTGCCTAATCAAAATATATTTTGTTGAAGGATGAAACATTGGTCAAACAAATCCTCAGCAGTTTCAAATAATCACCTCACAAATGCGTCAACATTTTGTAAAGAGAACCAACCATTTAATTGCTAAATCAGAGGTATATTTTACGGCTGCTTCAAAACTCACATCTCAAAGATGGCTTCTTATGACTGGTACTATTCAATTTTTAATTCAGAGGAATGAATATTGATATATTATGGATTGATCAACTGCATAAAAATCTGTTGACAGATTAACTGCTGTAGTATAGTTTTCTCAAACAAACAAACAAAAAAAAAACGTTTCATAGAAAACTAGTGTAGTTCAGAAGGACGATACTAAAACTGAAGCAACAGCTAATCAGGAAGCAAAAAGTATACATTGTATGGTACATTTAATAATTAAGAATATCAGTGGGGTTTTTCTTAGCTCCACTGGTCATAAACCAGAAGAACGTATAGTATGGTACGTTGTCATTCATCCATCCATCTGTCCACAACAAGTTTGTTATCACTACTAGTTCTAAACTACTATGGTTGTCATAGCAGTCATCTTGAAAATATTGTTTTCGCTACTCCTGTTGAATGGATGGTCATATCAACGAATTTATTCCCGCCTCTGGATCTATAGAGAACATTTTTCTTTTAAAATAGGCAATCAAGCAAGCTAAAAGTCACGGAAAGCAACTATGCGTCGCACTCCTTGATCTAGCAAAAGCATTTGATACGGTGTCGCATAAACACTTGCATGCTAGTCTACAAAGATTTGACATTGACAATCACTGGATTGGTCTAGTCATGGATCTATATAAAGACAGCACCACCGCCTTTATAGTAGATGGTAAAACAAGCAACAACATCACTGTAACAAGGGGTGTAAAGCAAGGCGACCCGTTATCACCACTTCTTTTCAACATCGCCCTAGATCAGATCTTCTGTCTTCTAGACTCTCTCGAAAATGGCTTTGCATATGAAGGAGGCACTGCGATTGGCTCACTAGCCTAAGCAGACGATACTGGCCTCCTCAATGAACACCGTGAAGAGTTGGCCTTTAACCTGACACTCTCAGCAAGTTCTGCAAAGACACAGGACTTAAACTTAATGCCAAAAAGTCCCGTGCCTTCACAATTTCTCCAGTTAGAAAAACATACGTGATTAACATGGGTGACCCAATCACAGTTGACAAGGAGATTATCCCTTGGATCCAAACTGGAGAAAGTACAAGATATCTAGGGGGCTATTTCGACCCCTGGACAGGACTTGTCAAAAGCCATCCAGGTGAACAGCTGGATCAATGGTGTTCCAAAATAAACAAAGCTCCATTGAAACCGGGACAGAAGATTGCGATCCTAGAGGAGAATCTTATACCAAAACTCCTCTATGCTATCAGCCTCGACAAACCCATCAAAAGTATCTTGAATGGTTAGAATGGTTACACTTGCCCGAATCCACGTCAAGTCACTTTCTGTATACAGAACATACGATGGAGGACCCAATTTGCCCAGGCTAGAGGAACTCATCCCTCGCATCGTGGTAAAGGGATGGTTAAAGATTCTCCGTAGAGAGCCAAGATACGGCCCATCGCACAAGGTGCGGTTCCTATATGACACTCTCGATGGAGTTAAAGATACTTTTCGCTTGCACCTTAATTGGCGAGGAGTGCTACAAGTGGCACGCACAAGAAACGCAAAGCAGCGGCTAATATCCATATTATTCTGCAAGGTCACAGTCGATGAGAGAGAAGCCAAAAGTACACCCGACTAATAGATGGCTGTCAAGAGACAAATTCTCTCTGAGAGAATTTATTTACGCTATTCGGGTAAGGACAAATACCTTCGCGACCAAAGTTTCGGACAACAGAGGTCGAAAAGCAAACCTCAAATGCAGATACTGTGGTGCTCCCAATGAGACCATATGCCACATTATGTGCGCTTGCCCGTGGACCCTCGGTCTCCGAATTAAACGACATGATTCTGTAGTCACATATATCGGTGATCACCTTAGACGTAAAGGCTATACAGTCTTTGTAGAACCACACAACAGGGTTCAAGACCAGCTGTATAAACCAGATCTGGTGATCGTCAGAGAGAAATGCAGTTGGATCCTCGATCCAACTGTCATCTGGGAAGTGCATGGCAGCGAGGCGAAGTTTCGACAGGCAATTGAGACCAAAGAAAAGAAATACTCTTGTCTAAAGGAAACTGTTGCCCTGCAAACGGACAGTACCTTTCAGAGTGCAAAAGGCCTAGCACTGGGTGTCCGTGGGGTATACCATAATGTGAATGATGACGTCTTGATCCCGCTCTCCATGAACACCAACAAAGTCAAAACAGAGTTAGCAGCGTTGGTGCTAAGGCAATCTATAAAGATTTTGAGAGCATTTTCAGGCCTATCAAGACGTCCCATACCCACGGACACTGAATAAACTGTATCTCCCTCCCAGATCAAATCTGGACAAATACCCTTGATACACATGGTCCAGTCACCTGCGTTACCGGCTGACAGTTGTAATGTAAAATTCAAAATTAAATCGGCAAGGTAACTAATGCACTGCCGCAAATAAAACACCGATTAGTCTCTTCGCATTGTCGTGAGCAAGGCCTATCAAGAAGTCCAATCCCCACGGACACTGAATAACTATACAACTCTCCCAGACCAAAATATGGACTATGCCCTGTTACACATGGTCCAGTCACCTGAGTTACCGGCTGACAGTTGTAATTCAAAATTAAGTCGGCAAGGTAACTAATGCACTGCCGCAATATAACACCATCTTGTCTCCTCGCATTGCCGTGACCAAGTGAATGTTGTGACAGCCCCAAAAGTAGAGCTACAGGATTTCGACGGTGGAATTTCGTTGGTCAGATAATGCAGCTGTCCTTTTTGGGCGATTATCTTGATTCGTGACAACCCTCGACTATGTCAAAAGTGCCTAAGGACAGGACTTCCTATTGCGATAGAAACAATGCGCGTCTACCAGACGTTAAATGGAAAAGATGGAAAAGATCCAAATTTAAAAAAAATGCATCGGCTGAGTCTTAGTTACATGTACGATATGCGCAATAGCATGGTGTGCCAGACATCCTTTTCAGTCTGAAAGCCTCTACGTACCTGAGGGTATCTCCGGTTCAAGTTCCGCCCGCCTTTAGGAACAGAGTAGAACCCTCAAGACAACCAAAAACAAGGAATCTTATACGGATAGGCAAGGAGCCGAACATAATCGTGAAACTTTAACCCCTCTGTTGACTCCAGGCAACGGCGGCACCAAACCCCCTAAACCCACCGCTTGGGAGAGGGTGGGCGGACGAAATGCAATGTACACCTGGTGGGCCAGATTGCTCTTTGTGGGCTGGACCAGCGGATAGAAAGGTGGTTGTTCGATTCCCTGTCCAGCAATACCGATGTGACCGATGTGAGGGCGATGCCTTCACGAGCCTGCAAAGGCTCAAGAAGCATTTCGTAGAAATGCATGGGGACCCCGAGGTCAAATCCCAATACCTCTCCTGCACGCAAGTGCTCGAGAAGGCCCATGGAGCAGCGTGTCATACGCCCAAATGCCCTGGAATGCGACCAGAAGGACCAGAGACACCATACACTTGCACGGAATATAATTTCTCGTGCGCGTCTTCAATTGGCTTTGGGAGACACAAACGGCATGAACAACCAGACAACCTGTTTAGTTTGAAAGCCTCTACGTACCTGAGGGTACAACCAAAAACATTGCATTGAAAACATATATTTGCTTAAAGAGACAATAAATCTTTTATTCACTACATTTTGAGATTTCATGAAGAGTTGTACTACTTGTGCTGTGATATATCACAGAGAGCACCAGACACACCAGGGTTCACTGCAAGAAATACACTCAGGTGGGTCTTCGCCATTTAGGATGTAGGAATGGGTTACATAAGTATGACCAATTCTAATTCTTGCAGTGACTACCTCGTCTTTACGGATGGTTCTGTAGGAAGGAGCCCAGTCGCCGAGGGTTCCTTTTATTACATGTAGTTTGTTATTCACTGCATCATTCCATAATGCCTGCCACATATTAAGTAAACACTTTTTGATACTAGGTTTAAAATCAGTGTATGGTATTTTAAATCAGATGGTTCTACGGATAGGGCCATTTTAGCAGCGTGATCAGCTTTTTCGTTACCTTTAATACCGATATGGCTGGGTAGCCAACAGTACACAATATTGTAATGAAAAAGCGGACCGCGCTGCCCAAGTGGCCTTATCTATCCAACCTTCCAATTTTGAAACA
The DNA here is from genome assembly GCA_029931535.1 of Margaritifera margaritifera. Taxonomy (NCBI): domain Eukaryota; kingdom Metazoa; phylum Mollusca; class Bivalvia; order Unionida; family Margaritiferidae; genus Margaritifera; species Margaritifera margaritifera. The sequence goes on along the minus strand of JAQPZY010001170.1, from coordinate 1,176,030 downwards.
GCTTTATACTGATTTTAAACCTTGTCATGTTAGGTTTTTATTTAATAAGTAGTGGGCCTCATGGAATGATGCTGTCTATAACAAGCTTCGCTCAGAAAAGCCTACTTTAGATGAATAGACCCCAGCCCATAGACCAGTCATTAAGGATGAAGTGGTTGTTCCACGTCCTAGAACTGGGCACACTCGAATAACTCGCTCCTTCGTTTTCAAGTGTGAGGACCCACCCGAGTGTATCTCTTGCAATGAACCCTTTACCGTCAAACACTTTTTAACTGACTGTATCGACCTCCAACCATTACACGATAGATACCATCGTGTTAAAAATATGAAGGAACTTTTTGACACAATAAGTGTATCTCAGATTTTGGATTTCTTGAAAAAAGTGAACATTTATAACCACATAGAACTTGCTGAATCGTCTGAGTGATTTTAATCAGTATATCGTGGTTTCTTGATTTGAACTACCTTGTGTGATATCTTTAGAATGTTTGATCTGTTTATATTGCCCGTTTAAGGAGAGGGATTCTTTACATACTTTTATTCCAATTGTTTTTATGTGCTTATATGTCATGTACTATTGTTTGCTTTGGCGCTGTGTAGCCATATTGTGTTGATGTGCCGTAAAACCCAAAATCGTCATATCGTCGTTTTACATTTTATATTTTCTTGTACTTCACTTTTACATTTATTTGGAAGGGTTTATCTTCCTGGCGATTTTGTACAATTCCAGTTGGGATTTTTCAAACATGTTCCTTAGTTGGCAGCATATAGCCACTGTTGTGCTGAGGTACTGTAAAGAGCTACTACAAACGAACTATTCGAAAAGTCAAGTTTGTTTAAGTTAGTTGGTTTCTTTAAAGATAGCTACAGTCATGAATCCTTATGTATTTTTGTCTTGGTACTCATCAAACAGTAGATCTGACCACTTATCCAGATTGTAATCAGGATCCATTACTATTATCTTTCCATCACTGTGTAACTAGTTGCTATCGGTAACCATCTTGAACAGTCTCTGTATCCATTCTCATATGTAATCAGCTATTGCTTATGTTGGTGTCCTTTATGTTACATTTGGACTTAATGACGCGCTGGTAAACGGCGGGAGTAACTATGACTTTCTTTAGAACTTTTGAACAAGAATAACGTCAACTTTAGGTCTGCTGTCATAGTTACACCGAGGGATATTGCGTCACTACGTATTCAAACACGGCTCCCGTGCTTCCTTAGCAGCGATGGGAAAGCCTCTACCGGTTCTCGTTCGCCCGCTGATTTCGCCAAGCGGGGGCACACACAAAATCCAAAACTCATGATGAGCACAGAAAAACCAGAAACCCATACAGAAGGACCAGGCGCTGAGACGTGGTCCGTGCGGTCATTGTCCACGAGTGACGGGCGCTGGGAACCTGAGGGGACCACCCCCAAAGGGGACTCAGAGGAGATATCGTGGTTGGGGACGGAACTTTGGCGGTTGCAGAGCCTGAGTCGGTGGTGATTCAGTTCTCAGCACCATCTTGCACTTGTCAAATCTGCATTGGGCTGGCATTTAATTCGTTACGCCCTTTGCAAAGTCACTATCATAAGAAACACTCCAAAATAGCTATTCAGTACTCGTGTATCAAATGTAAGAAAATATACACTAACTTACATGCAGCGCAGTGCCATGCGACCAAGTGTGAAGGGCACAAGATAGTAGACATAGACCAGATACAATCTCAACATTGTAATTACAAAGCCAAGTCGTTAAAGGGACTGGGTCAACACATAAGACACCAGCATCCCTTAGTTGCAAATGAAAAGCGCAAAGATAAGAAGCATCGTAAATTGGATCCAGTAGTAGTTGAAGACAAGCGATTCAAGTGGAAAACGGAGGATGACGCTAGACTGCAATATCTAAATCAAGCAGTCGGAACCAACACTAAAAACATCAATGGTTACATACAGACCCACTTGACGCAATTCACGGTTGAGCAAATCAAATAGCGTAGGCGCAAGCTAGGTCTATCCAACAAAATCATAGCAGACAGTAGTGTGGACATAGACAACAGTGTGGACGCAGACATCAACATCAATGTAATGCAAAATTCTAAATTAAGTCGGCATGGTAAGTAATGCACTGCCGCAATTAAACACAAATCTGTCTCTTCGCATTGTCGTGACCAAGTGAATGTGGTGACATCCCCCAGTGTAGGGCTAGATGATTTCGGCAGTGGGATTTCGTTGGTCAGATAATGCAGCTGTCCTTTTTGGGTATTCATTATGATTTGTGACAACTCTCGACTATGTCAAAAAACGCCCAAGGACAAGACTTCGGATTGCGATTTAAACACCACGCGTCTACCAGATGTTAAATGGAAAAGAGGACTACGTCTTCCAAATTAAACTGCATCGGGTGACTCGTAGTTACAGGTACGATACGCGCAATAGCATGGTGTGCCAGACAACCTGTTCAGTCTGAAAGCCTCTACGTACCTGAGGGTATCTCCGGCTCAAGTTGCGCCCGCGAGCGGATAGAACGGTGGTTGTTCGATTCCCTGTCCAGTAATACCGATGTGAGGGCCATGTCTTCACGAGCCTGCAAAGGCTCTAGAAGCGTTTCGTAGAAAAGCATGGGGACCCCGAGGTCAAATTCCAAGGCCTCTCCTGCACGCAGGTGTTCGAGAAGGCCCATGGAGCAGCGTGTCATACGCCCAAATGCCCAGGAACGCGACCAGAAGGACCAGAGACACCATATACATGCACGGAGTGTAATTTTTCGTGCGCGTCTTCAATCGGCCTTGGGCAACACACACGGCATGACCATCCCGTCCAAGCAAACCTGCGACGCATCGCGTTAAGGAAAAAGGACAACGAAAGGAAACGGGAGGCTCGGCGACTAGAGGGGCGACCTTCTAGAAACAAACCATGGTCAAGCGAAGACGAGGAGAGACTGGCTTCGCTCAATAAGGAAGCTATCCAGTCGGGCACGCGATGTATAACTGTATACATCGTGGACAGGATGCCTGGATATAACTCTGAGCAAATAAAATACAGACGGAGAAAGCTAGGCATTCAACACATAATGCGGAGCACCGGGGTGGAAGACGAGGAGACGTCATTCTCTTCAATGAGCAGAGCCACGGAGACTGCTCCAGAGATTGAAGATAGAGTAAACGACCGAAAGGGGATAGACATTACACCCATGCTCCAAAATGTGCCGGTCGCCTGGCGAGACAAACCCGAGACTCACTGTATTTTCGACGAGCTAGACGAACGGTCTCTCCCGACACAGGACGGCGGCCCAACTACGACGAGTCGCCAATGGGACTCAAAACCTCGATGAGTGGGACGCACTCATTGAGGAAATCCTGACGGAGTGGCGGATGCCAGGTAGGACGCGCGTCTTACCAGGCAGGCCCCACCCAAAACGAAAGGGCGAATGGCGAACAAGAGAGGAAAACGTGCACAGAAAAAGGCGGAGATCTATAGACGAACTCAAAAAATATTTCTTGAGAACAAGAAATGCCTTGTTGATGAGATTCTAACTGGAAAGGAATCCACTGACTGCAACATCCCGATTGAAGCAGTAGAGGAGATCTACCATGACAGATTCGGTGGGGTTAGTCAGGAGGTTGACTTGTCAGCCTGCCCACCGCCTGCGAGAGGAGGAGATTGCCAAAATCTGAGCACACCGATCTGCGAAGCAGAAATCCAGGAAGCCATAAGGGGAAAAAGCCTGAAATCCGCTCCACGGCCAAATGGGTTAACTCTTGGAGACATCGTCTCCCAAGAGGGACACCTGTGGATATTGACAAATATCTTCAACATCTAACTCGTTTCACGTGGTATCCCGCGGACATCGAAGGCCTCCATGAGTATTCTCCTCACGAAGGCGGCCGACGGCCTAGAGGACATCAACAAATGGCGACCACTTACAATCTCGGGAGCGGTCCAGAGATTGTACACGGCCGTACTTGCGAAGAGGCTATACTCGAGTATAGTGCTCAACCCGACAGAGGGGGTTCATCCCGGCGTCGGGATGTGCGGAAAACGTGTACCTCCTAGAGACAGCGATACGGCAGGCAAATAGAAGTGGTAGGCATTTGAGTGTAGCGCTATTGGATCTTGCGAACTCCTTCGATACGGTTTCGCATAGGCACTTGGTTAAGGGTCTCGAACGATTTCAAGTTAATCCACATTGGATCGAAATTGTGAATGACCTGTACGTCGATTGCACTACCTCCTTCAAAGTAAACTGGAAAACGACAGCGGAAATTAACATCACCCGAGGTGTTACACAAGGGGACCTGCTGTCGCCATTTCTATTCAATATAGCCCTTGACCCGATCTTCTGCCTCATAAAGGAGCAGCAAAATGTCTTCACCTATACCGGCGGTGTGAGTATAGGTTCGATGGCTTACGCTGACGACTCCTCCCTCCTGGCCGGAGGTAAGAAAGAGCTGCAAGCCAATCTGGAAATGTTCACTGCATTCAGTAAGGACACTGGTCTAGCGCTGAATGCCAATAGGTCCGTAGCGTTCACATTATGCCCCATGGGAAAGCCGTTTCCTGTTGAGGGGACTGACGTCCCATGGGAATGCACACGATACTTGGGCAGTGAATTCGATCCGTGGGCAGGATTGGTGAGAGGTAGTCCCGTGCGACTCCGCGATGAATGGTGCCGGAAAGTAGGAAAAGCAGCTCTAAAACCCAGGCACAAAGCGACAATCCTCACAGAAAATCTAGTCCTGAAGTTACTGTTTGGTCTCAGTCTTAACACCCCGGTTAAGAAGACTCTTAAGGAACTGGATACGACGATAAGAAGCTGGGCGAAAAGGTGGCTCTGCCTTCCGGAGTCGACCTCAAACCACTTCTTGTATACAGCTACCTATGATGTAGGCCTGAATCTTCCAAAGTTCGAAGAGATCATTCCTATCAACAAGGGGGATCAAACGGCTTTCAATATTTAAGGTAAATGACACATATATGTCAATGAAACCTACAACTTCTATTGTTCCCTGTCTATATTGTGGTCAACTGTCTTCCCAAGTCAACATATGCATATGGGTGAGTCTCTGCTGGAATTCGACCATGTGAATCATCACATGATTACATCTGGACTTGCAGTGTTCGATTGGTTGGACAAAAGCTGGCGGATGGAGCCTTCACTATTTTAAAGATACAATTTCAAATTCTGGTATTTGTGGATTTTTTTTTTGTTGGTATCTTCATAAAATACTTAATTCCATACAGTACCTCAGTATCCTGTTTCTATCAATTTGATGTTGTTTGACAAAAAGAAATATAGTGATTTTAAAGGAATAGATATGCTACAAGTACATGTACCATTCTCAGATTTTCAATTTTGCTATGCATGATGTCAATATCTTCACAACTGCTGCGATCTTCCTCTGGTATAAAAAGTGCAAACCTTTTTTCAGTGCGTGCACACATCTTTTACACAGAAACTTAAGGGGGGGGTGATTGATTGATTGATTGATTGTGATTTAACGGCGCATCAGCACTGTGAGGCTATTTAGCGCCATAGAAAAGTTTGTATGAAAAATAATTTACAAATGTTAAAAGGTTCATTATCGACCAGCGATAATAGAGTCAAACAATTAAAGTGTAAACGATGAGGTGGTGAGGGTAATATATGAAGTTTCCCGATCAACGGGTAATGTAAATGGTGTGTCTATGAGTACGAGTAAAGGTACTTAGGATGAACGACTGTACATATATTCTAAAAATACTCAAAGTGATTGCTCTAAAGTTAGATTTTAGGATAGATGTTTACTTCTTTCAAGTAATTTAAAATGCAGGGTACGTTTACTGTATCAAAAAGTTCCTTCATGTGTTGAACATTATAGTAACGATCGCCTGTAGGTTGGAGATCGATACAATCTATCATAAAATGTTTCACAGTGAAGGGTTCATTGCAAGAAACACAATCAGGTGGGTCTTCGCCCTTTAGTATGTAGGAATGGGTTACATAAGTATGACCAATTCTAATTCTTGCAGTGGCTACCTCGTCTTTACGGATGGTTCTGTAGGAAGGAGCCCAGTCGCCGAGGGTTGGTTTTATTACATGTAGTTTGTTATTCACTGCATCATCCCATGATGCCTGCCACTTATTAAATAAACACTTTTTGATACTAGGTTTAAAATCAGTGTATGGTATTTTAAAATCAGATGGTTCTAAGGATAGGGCCATTTTAGCAGCGCGATCAGCTTTTTCGTTACCTTTAATACCGATATGGCTGGGTAGCCAACAGTACACTATATTGTGGGAGGTACACAGCTCGGTGTGTTTCATGAGAATGTTGGTCAGTAATGGATTTTCCAATTTCCTATTGTGAAGTGACTGAAGTACTGATAGTGAATCCGAGAAAATGATGGAGTTTAAAATACGTTTGCTTTCGATATATTTCAGGGCAAGGTCTATTGCCCTGATTTCAGCTGAAAAAATCGCGGCACCGTCTGGTAAACGAACTTTTGTAGTGTGATTACCACTAACGAAGGCTGCAGCAGCCTTTTCCTTATCCTTGGACCCATCAGTGTAAATTCTTGTGTAGTTATAAAACTCGGTAAGGAGTTCGTGGTAAGTGTTATGAAAGATGGAAGGGTTTGTCTACGATTTCTTGCCGTCATGTAGTGTAAAAAGTACTGTTGGTTGTTTAAGTAGCCAGGGAGGCGTTTCAGAAATTTACATCTTCTGGATTTTAGAAAGATCAACTTTTGTATTGTTAAGGCTGAGTGATATTCTAATGCCAAAGGTAGGTATGGCATTTGGTTTGTTTGCATATAATGTTTTGTATTTTGATTGAAATACAGCCGAAAAAGCAGGATTTAAAGGGTTCGATCTTAATTTGAGGGCATATTGTAGAGACAGCATTTCTCTACGATGTGATAGTGGTGGCTCATTTGCTTCAGCCAAAAGGCTTTCACATGGTGATGTCCTAAATGCTCCAGAGCGAGTCTTATTCCTTGGTGGTGAATTGGGTCAAGCATCTTTAAGTATGATTTTCTGGCTGAACCGTACACAACACAACCATAGTCTAGTTTGGATCGAATAAAAGTTCTATATAAATTGAGAATGACTTTTCTATCAGCACCCCAGTCAGTGTGCGCTACTACTTTGAGCAAATATAGCAATTTCAAGCATTTAGCTTTCAAATTCTTTGTGTGGAATAAAGGTGAGTTTTCTGTCGAAGATAATACCTAACAACTTTGTTTCCTCCACAACTGGTATACGTGTTCCGTCCTGTGTGAGTTTAGGTTCATCATGATGTCTTCGTAATTGACAGAAATGCATGCATACTGTTTTCGATTTTGAGAATTTGAAACCGTTGGCATTGGCCCAATTTTGAATCTTGTTTATTTTTTGTTGCAGTTGTCTTTCAATTGTATGCATGTGCTTTGATCGATAGCATATTAGGAAATCATCAAAATAAAATGAACTGGTTGAGATATCCCTTTAATGGTCAGTTGACTGTCCTAAGGGCAGTATGGTGTGATTGCAATGTGAGAGGTCTTGTGATAACACATGCAAGATGGGGACATCATTTGCATAGTGTCATGTATTCCGAGTACTTATGTTAACAGAACTGGAAGATTTTCTTGGTGATACTATTTTCTTTAATATCAATAGTTATATGTCATTGCTTTTCCATGAATTATGGGTGTGGTATTTTTTTTTCTTTCTCATGCAGTTTGTTTTTTACAGTACTTCAGGCCTCGTATTCTCATGCAACTTGTTTTTAAAGTCCTTCAGGCCCCGTATTCTCATACAACTTCTTTTTAAAAGTATTTCTGGGACCCTATTCTCATGCAACTTGTTTTTTAAAGTAATTCAGGCCCCGTATTCTCAACGTTTGAGCATGAAACTCAAGCTCAGGGTCAAAACTGTCTAATCAGATATGATTACGCAGGGGTTGACTTAACAGATTTTTCCAATGGCCAGCAGGGCCAGCTTACATGGAAATCAATTAGAAGGCATAGGAACGCGATATAAAAAGCTGCATTCAATAAACAACAAGAACTATTTTTTATATGTATATAAAAATTAAAAATATTTCATAAGCATTAGATTTCTTCAAATATCAAGGGCACAGTATCTATTTAGTTTGTGTTTGTGTGTATCTATCACAAATTTATAATTAGTAAATCAAATTTTTACAAAATAAACAAGTTTACAAGAAGACGTCAGCAAAGTTTGGGACTCTAGATTGAACTTGGGACTCTCCAGATTGAACTCGGGACTCTCTAGATTGAACTTGGGACTCTCTGAAAATGGCAGGGGATTGTTGAATTCTGGAAGTTGAGAATCCTCGAACCTAATTTTGCCGAGATCCTTGACTTTTTAATGTAGATATAATATTCTACTTGCTTCATCGCAGAAAGTTAATATGAAACTTGCAGAATTGTCCACAGTGTGATTTATGGCAATAAAACAAGTTCCCAACATTTGCTGTATATTTTTTCATGACTAATAATTTTGAATTGATACGCCTATATCAGAGTATTTAATTCATGGCTATTTAATATTGTGGATGTAATACTCGTGTGAACTTTGTGAAAAATACAACCTTTGGGGACACAAAAGTTGCTTGACTGAATAGTTGGCATGTCCAATTCTTATTTGGACAGCACCATTTCTGTCCATGTTGTTGACAATCATGAGTAAGCTTTCTGAAGATAAATAAAGGAGCTTGTTGGTTTGAAAATGAATTAAAATGTAATTTAAGCTACTGTATGAAATGCAATTTTACATTGTATGTTTTAGATAAAGCTGCGTAAAAGCATTTAATTTTGTATTCAGTATGAACCTTTCATTTTGTTTGTATTTGCAGGAAGTGATAGCTGTGAAGCAGATGGAAACAAAAACTGCGGAATTACTGACCCAACTCAAAAGGGTGTTGGACTGTTTTTTCCGTTTTCTATTGTGTGGATGTTACCCTGGCAACCAAACTCCTGTAGAAAGTGAGAGTTCTACACATGTTTTATTGGACTTGCCGTTGTACTTAGAAAATAGTAAGCATAATGCATTTCCGCTGAGTAAATACCAATGGTATAATGACCAAGGACTGCACATGCTATTTTGCATTCAACCAATGACAGAACGCGCTGTACTACCTTTGACCAAATCATTGGTAATTAATCAAGGGCAGTCTAATGCGTACCCTCTTTGCTGAATTGTTTGGTTGTTGCTTTTGTATGTTTGCATTTCCCTCAGATTTTCTTATTTATAATGCCCCTATCCGACGGATATAAGCTATTAACAAGCATTGCACACAGATTTTTTTAAAAAGTGTTAAATCTGAGACTAAGTTGATAACCTAGAAACGAATTCCAGGCTTAACTGTCTATTTTCATTGGATTTGTAGTTTAAAGCAAAAGTTTTATTTCTTGTATGTATTTTGCAAAAAACTCAAAAGAGATTTCCAATGCTTCAAGCATGTGTACTTTCTTGTAGCCATACTCGAACACAGCTCCCGTTTATTGTTTGTCAACTTTAAATTACAGATATTTGGGTGCTAAATGTAAAAGAAAAAAAAATGGACATAACAAATGTAATTGCATAAACAATTTAATGTACTTGGAGTTTTATGTCTATTTGTTTTTTTCTGTAAGATTATTACTTTGTGCATGTGACTAATAACCATGATTTAGATTAGCTTTCAAAGCATTAGTGTCACATATATCTATTGCTAAGGAAGGATGGAAAATTAATACCGAAGATGGTTGTGTCAAGGATTTTACTCCTGCATCTTTTTGGGGTGGACTACAGAAGCATAGGATTTACAGAACTTTGTAACTGAAGGCATCATAAGAGTTTTATGTGATGGAGTCAAGAAAGCGTTCACTCAGTACTCAGAAATACTTGCCAAACTATGCAAGAGTAGAAAATCTATCTGGATGTGGGTGATAGAGTTTAAAGACCATGCCCTGTTTCTGTTGTTTGTTGATGCAACTAATTTGAATAGAAACGTCTAATTCTTGAGGAATAAGCTTTTTATTACGATGAAGTTTAGTTGTGTTCAATAGGACTGTAAAATTCATAATTATGAAAGACATTCAATATTTTAACTCAACTACTTATCTCAATAAAATACGGCATCCTTTTGACCAAGAGATTTTTAAGTGTCATTTATGGAGAAAAATTACCATACTCTATTTAGGTGAAGGGGAAAGTCTGATCAGGACACCCACAACACCATTTTGAGTACTATAAAGTTGTAAATAGAATCTGTAGGGAATTTTCATTTGAAGTGAAGAGTATGAAACTTGTTGATTAATACAGTATAACACTCACTTCCCTGAAATATCATTATAGCCATTTGATTAATCTTTGATATTATTAATGTGGAATTCTCTATTTACTATTTTCTGGTTCTGTTGTGGACGAGATAGTTTTGCAAACCTTTAGAGACCACAAAATTGACAACATGATTTCCAGTATCGCCTAGTCGAGTTATCTGTGAGCTATAAGTGAACATCTACAGTGTGCATTGAGGCGTTTGAACGGAGAAGGATCTACATCAATCATTGGCTGACAAGAAAAGTGTCCGAAAAATGGAAAAATAATTGCACAAATATTTTAGGAAGAAAAATCTACCAAACAGATGTAAAATTAAGCACAACAAGATAAAACACAAAATGGAAAGATGTTAATTTCTATAAATGTATATGGAGTTTGTGTCAAAAGACATTCAGAAACGGGTATTACGGAGCAGCTTAATTTATCTATTGTTAGCTCTCTAGATTATTGCTTATCGGTAAGACTAGTTGATTGTTGACCGACAATATCGCTGACTATTTGCGAGTTATTACAGCTACATTGGAACGGTCTTGGAGCATTCAGTCTGTTATAACGATACCAGCTGATCGTAAATTAAAGTAGTCACAACTTTAGTATTTCCCCGCCGCTTTTAATCAAGGTTTCAGGATTGACTTAAAATCAGTTTTACTTTAAATGAATCTTAATGTTTAATGAAATAATATAAACTATGGTTGATAAATTATGTTATTTTAATGAGTAGGTGGATCTTTACTTGGCAGTAAGTTAACTGCAAGAATACATCACATAATGATTGGTTGTGGGTCGACGAAAATCATACATTATAAAAGGCATCTATTTTGTATTGTAAAATACATGCATCCTTATTTGAGATGGATGGTGACGAGTTCTTCACTTGGTAGTAAATTAATTGCAAAAATCGATTATCAAACGAATCATTCTTGGGCCACAAAAATCGAACATTATAAAAAGGGAAAACAATATTTGTACATACAAATATAGTTTGGATTCATGGGGGGAGGTTGGTGTTTGAAATGTTGTCATGGTGATTACAATTTGTTATTCAGGCCCTGCATTCACCCGACAGCGATATACAGTACTACTTGCTCGGTTGCACTCAGTAATATCACCGTCAATGAAAAACAGAACTATGATAACAGCAGTGGGATATCATGATGCTTTTGAAATTTTAATACAACTAATCTCCTCAAAGTCCACAAAAGGTAACTAATGAAAATGTTTTTAAAAAATTGTGTGCAATCTTACAGGGATCAAACGTATTTTGCAGTGTGCAAACGTTTGCCGGAGATGGAGAAAAGAGTTTGAGCACGAGGGTTCAAAGTCTTTTGACAGTGCTCCAGGAAAAATGTGACACAGAAAACACTATGATCGCTGTACTTAAACGATCAACTACTTAGTACATAAAGTAACTACCAAATACAGTTTACTCCTGTTTAACCGAGAAAGCACTAGAAACTGTGTAACGTAACTGTTGATGTATGTATGTAATTGGGTTTTACAGCATCTCATCACAAAAGTGGCTATGTTGTCGTTGATTGATTGATTGTGATTTAACGGCGCATCAGCACTGTGAGGCTATTTAGCGCCATAGAAAAGTTTGTATGAAAAATAATTTACAAATGTTAAAAGGTTCATTATCGACCAGCGATAATAGAGTCAAACAATTAAAGTGTAAACGATGAGGTGGTGAGGGTAATATATGAAGTTTCCCGATCAACGGGTAATGCAAATGGTGTGTCTATGAGTACGAGTAAAGGTACTTAGGATGAACGACTGTACATATATTCTAAAAATACTCAAAGTGATTGCTCTAAAGTTAGATTTTAGGATAGATGTTTACTTCTTTCAAGTAATTTAAAATGCAGGGTACGTTTACTGTATCAAAAAGTTCCTTCATGTGTTGAACATTATAGTAACGATCGCCTGTAGGTTGGAGATCGATACAATCTATCATAAAATGTTTCACAGTGAAGGGTTCATTGCAAGAAACACAATCAGGTGGGTCTTCGCCCTTTAGTATGTAGGAATGGGTTACATAAGTATGACCAATTCTAATTCTTGCAGTGGCTACCTCGTCTTTACGGATGGTTCTGTAGGAAGGAGCCCAGTCGCCGAGGGTTGGTTTTATTACATGTTGTTTGTTATTCACTGCATCATCCCATGATGCCTGCCACTTATTAAGTAAACATTTTTTGATACTAGGTTTAAAATCAGTGTATGGTATTTTAAAATCAGATGGTTCTAAGGATAGGGCCATTTTAGCAGCGCGATCAGCTTTTTCGTTACCTTTAATACCGATATGGCTGGGTAGCCAACAGTACACTATATTGTGGGAGGTACACAGCTCGGTGTGTTTCATGAGAATGTTGGTCAGTAATGGATTTTCCAATTTCCTATTGTGAAGTGACTGAAGTACTGATAGTGAATCCGAGAAAATGATGGAGTTTAAAATACGTTTGCTTTCGATATATTTCAGGGCAAGGTCTATTGCCCTGATTTCAGCTGAAAAAATCGCGGCACCGTCTGGTAAACGAACTTTTGTAGTGTGATTACCACTAACGAAGGCTGCAGCAGCCTTTTCCTTATCCTTGGACCCATCAGTGTAAATTCTTGTGTAGTTATAAAACTCGGTAAGGAGTTCGTGGTAAGTGTTATGAAAGATGGAAGGGTTTGTCTACGATTTCTTGCCGTCGTGTAGTGTAAAAAGTACTGTTGGTTGTTTAAGTAGCCAGGGAGGCGTTTCAGAAATTTACATCTTCTGGATTTTAGAAAGATCAACTTTTGTATTGTTAAGGCTGAGTGATATTCTAATGCCAAAGGTAGGTATGGCATTTGGTTTGTTTGCATATAATGTTTTGTATTTTGATTGAAATACAGCCGAAAAAGCAGGATTTAAAGGGTTCGATCTTAATTTGAGGGCATATTGTAGAGACAGCATTTCTCTACGATGTGATAGTGGTGGCTCATTTGCTTCAGCCAAAAGGCTTTCACATGGTGATGTCCTAAATGCTCCAGAGCGAGTCTTATTCCTTGGTGGTGAATTGGGTCAAGCATCTTTAAGTATGATTTTCTGGCTGAACCGTACACAACACAACCATAGTCTAGTTTGGATCGAATAAAAGTTCTATATAAATTGAGAATGACTTTTCTATCAGCACCCCAGTCAGTGTGCGCTACTACTTTGAGCAAATATAGCAATTTCAAGCATTTAGCTTTCAAATTCTTTGTGTGGAATAAAGGTGAGTTTTCTGTCGAAGATAATACCTAACAACTTTGTTTCCTCCACAACTGGTATACGTGTTCCGTCCTGTGTGAGTTTAGGTTCATCATGATGTCTTCGTAATTGACAGAAATGCATGCATACTGTTTTCGATTTTGAGAATTTGAAACCGTTGGCATTGGCCCAATTTTGAATCTTGTTTATTTTTTGTTGCAGTTGTCTTTCAATTGTATGCATGTGCTTTGATCGATAGCATATTAGGAAATCATCAAAATAAAATGAACTGGTTGAGATATCCCTTTAATGGTCAGTTGACTGTCCTAAGGGCAGTATGGTGTGATTGCAATGTGAGAGGTCTTGTGATAACACATGCAAGATGGGGACATCATTTGCATAGTGTCATGTATTCCGAGTACTTATGTTAACAGAACTGGAGGATTTTCTTGGTGATACTATTTTCTTTAATATCAATAGTTATATGTCATTGCTTTTCCATGAATTATGGGTGTGGTATTTTTTTTTTCTTTCTCATGCAGTTTGTTTTTTACAGTACTTCAGGCCTCGTATTCTCATGCAACTTGTTTTTAAAGTCCTTCAGGCCCCGTATTCTCATACAACTTCTTTTTAAAAGTATTTCTGGGACCCTATTCTCATGCAACTTGTTTTTTAAAGTAATTCAGGCCCCGTATTCTCAACGTTTGAGCATGAAACTCAAGCTCAGGGTCAAAACTGTCTAATCAGATATGATTACGCAGGGGTTGACTTAACAGATTTTTCCAATGGCCAGCAGGGCCAGCTTACATGGAAATCAATTAGAAGGCATAGGAACGCGATATAAAAAGCTGCATTCAATAAACGACAAGAACTATTTTTTATATGTATATAAAAATTAAAAATATTTCATAAGCATTAGATTTCTTCAAATATCAAGGGCACAGTATCTATTTAGTTTGTGTTTGTGTGTATCTATCACAAATTTATAATTAGTAAATCAAATTTTTACAAAATAAACAAGTTTACAAGAAGACGTCAGCAAAGTTTGGGACTCTAGATTGAACTTGGGACTCTCCAGATTGAACTCGGGACTCTCTAGATTGAACTTGGGACTCTCTGAAAATGGCAGGGGATTGTTGAATTCTGGAAGTTGAGAATCCTCGAACCTAATTTTGCCGAGATCCTTGACTTTTTAATGTAGATATAATATTCTACTTGCTTCATCGCAGAAAGTTAATATGAAACTTGCAGAATTGTCCACAGTGTGATTTATGGCAATAAAACAAGTTCCCAACATTTGCTGTATATTTTTTCATGACTAATAATTTTGAATTGATATGCCTATATCAGAGTATTTAATTCATGGCTATTTAATATTGTGGATGTAATACTCGTGTGAACTTTGTGAAAAATACAACCTTTGGGGACACAAAAGTTGCTTGACTGAATAGTTGGCATGTCCAATTCTTATTTGGACAGCACCATTTCTGTCCATGTTGTTGACAATCATGAGTAAGCTTTCTGAAGATAAATAAAGGAGCTTGTTGGTTTGAAAATGAATTAAAATGTAATTTAAGCTACTGTATGAAATGCAATTTTACATTGTATGTTTTAGATAAAGCTGCGTAAAAGCATTTAATTTTGTATTCAGTATGAACCTTTCATTTTGTTTGTATTTGCAGGAAGTGATAGCTGTGAAGCAGATGGAAACAAAAACTGCGGAATTACTGACCCAACTCAAAAGGGTGTTGGACTGTTTTTTCCGTTTTCTATTGTGTGGATGTTACCCTGGCAACCAAACTCCTGTAGAAAGTGAGAGTTCTACACATGTTTTATTGGACTTGCCGTTGTACTTAGAAAATAGTAAGCATAATGCATTTCCGCTGAGTAAATACCAATGGTATAATGACCAAGGACTGCACATGCTATTTTGCATTCAACCAATGACAGAACGCGCTGTACTACCTTTGACCAAATCATTGGTAATTAATCAAGGGCAGTCTAATGCGTACCCTCTTTGCTGAATTGTTTGGTTGTTGCTTTTGTATGTTTGCATTTCCCTCAGATTTTCTTATTTATAATGCCCCTATCCGACGGATATAAGCTATTAACAAGCATTGCACACAGATTTTTTTAAAAAGTGTTAAATCTGAGACTAAGTTGATAACCTAGAAACGAATTCCAGGCTTAACTGTCTATTTTCATTGGATTTGTAGTTTAAAGCAAAAGTTTTATTTCTTGTATGTATTTTGCAAAAAACTCAAAAGAGATTTCCAATGCTTCAAGCATGTGTACTTTCTTGTAGCCATACTCGAACACAGCTCCCGTTTATTGTTTGTCAACTTTAAATTACAGATATTTGGGTGCTAAATGTAAAAGAAAAAAAAATGGACATAACAAATGTAATTGCATAAACAATTTAATGTACTTGGAGTTTTATGTCTATTTGTTTTTTTCTGTAAGATTATTACTTTGTGCATGTGACTAATAACCATGATTTAGATTAGCTTTCAAAGCATTAGTGTCACATATATCTATTGCTAAGGAAGGATGGAAAATTAATACCGAAGATGGTTGTGTCAAGGATTTTACTCCTGCATCTTTTTGGGGTGGACTACAGAAGCATAGGATTTACAGAACTTTGTAACTGAAGGCATCATAAGAGTTTTATGTGATGGAGTCAAGAAAGCGTTCACTCAGTACTCAGAAATACTTGCCAAACTATGCAAGAGTAGAAAATCTATCTGGATGTGGGTGATAGAGTTTAAAGACCATGCCCTGTTTCTGTTGTTTGTTGATGCAACTAATTTGAATAGAAACGTCTAATTCTTGAGGAATAAGCTTTTTATTACGATGAAGTTTAGTTGTGTTCAATAGGACTGTAAAATTCATAATTATGAAAGACATTCAATATTTTAACTCAACTACTTATCTCAATAAAATACGGCATCCTTTTGACCAAGAGATTTTTAAGTGTCATTTATGGAGAAAAATTACCATACTCTATTTAGGTGAAGGGGAAAGTCTGATCAGGACACCCACAACACCATTTTGAGTACTATAAAGTTGTAAATAGAATCTGTAGGGAATTTTCATTTGAAGTGAAGAGTATGAAACTTGTTGATTAATACAGTATAACACTCACTTCCCTGAAATATCATTATAGCCATTTGATTAATCTTTGATATTATTAATGTGGAATTCTCTATTTACTATTTTCTGGTTCTGTTGTGGACGAGATAGTTTTGCAAACCTTTAGAGACCACAAAATTGACAACATGATTTCCAGTATCGCCTAGTCGAGTTATCTGTGAGCTATAAGTGAACATCTACAGTGTGCATTGAGGCGTTTGAACGGAGAAGGATCTACATCAATCATTGGCTGACAAGAAAAGTGTCCGAAAAATGGAAAAATAATTGCACAAATATTTTAGGAAGAAAAATCTACCAAACAGATGTAAAATTAAGCACAACAAGATAAAACACAAAATGGAAAGATGTTAATTTCTATAAATGTATATGGTGTTTGTGTCAAAAGACATTCAGAAACGGGTATTACGGAGCAGCTTAATTTATCTATTGTTAGCTCTCTAGATTATTGCTTATCGGTAAGACTAGTTGATTGTTGACCGACAATATCGATGACTATTTGCGAGTTATTACAGCTACATTGGAACGGTCTTGGAGCATTCAGTCTGTTATAACGATACCAGCTGATCGTAAATTAAAGTAGTCACAACTTTAGTATTTCCCCGCCGCTTTTAATCAAGGTTTCAGGATTGACTTAAAATCAGTTTTACTTTAAATGAATCTTAATGTTTAATGAAATAATATAAACTATGGTTGATAAATTATGTTATTTTAATGAGTAGGTGGATCTTTACTTGGCAGTAAGTTAACTGCAAGAATACATCACATAATGATTGGTTGTGGGTCGACGAAAATCATACATTATAAAAGGCATCTATTTTGTATTGTAAAATACATGCATCCTTATTTGAGATGGATGGTGACGAGTTCTTCACTTGGTAGTAAATTAATTGCAAAAATCGATTATCAAACGAATCATTCTTGGGCCACAAAAATCGAACATTATAAAAAGGGAAAACAATATTTGTACATACAAATATAGTTTGGATTCATGGGGGGAGGTTGGTGTTTGAAATGTTGTCATGGTGATTACAATTTGTTATTCAGGCCCTGCATTCACCCGACAGCGATATACAGTACTACTTGCTCGGTTGCACTCAGTAATATCACCGTCAATGAAAAACAGAACTATGATAACAGCAGTGGGATATCATGATGCTTTTGAAATTTTAATACAACTAATCTCCTCAAAGTCCACAAAAGGTAACTAATGAAAATGTTTTTAAAAAATTGTGTGCAATCTTACAGGGATCAAACGTATTTTGCAGTGTGCAAACGTTTGCCGGAGATGGAGAAAAGAGTTTGAGCACGAGGGTTCAAAGTCTTTTGACAGTGCTCCAGGAAAAATGTGACACAGAAAACACTATGATCGCTGTACTTAAACGATCAACTACTTAGTACATAAAGTAACTACCAAATACAGTTTACTCCTGTTTAACCGAGAAAGCACTAGAAACTGTGTAACGTAACTGTTGATGTATGTATGTAATTGGGTTTTACAGCATCTCATCACAAAAGTGGCTATGTTGTCGTTGATTGATTGATTGTGATTTAACGGCGCATCAGCACTGTGAGGCTATTTAGCGCCATAGAAAAGTTTGTATGAAAAATAATTTACAAATGTTAAAAGGTTCATTATCGACCAGCGATAATAGAGTCAAACAATTAAAGTGTAAACGATGAGGTGGTGAGGGTAATATATGAAGTTTCCCGATCAACGGGTAATGTAAATGGTGTGTCTATGAGTACGAGTAAAGGTACTTAGGATGAACGACTGTACATATATTCTAAAAATACTCAAAGTGATTGCTCTAAAGTTAGATTTTAGGATAGATGTTTACTTCTTTCAAGTAATTTAAAATGCAGGGTACGTTTACTGTATCAAAAAGTTCCTTCATGTGTTGAACATTATAGTAACGATCGCGTGTAGGTTGGAGATCGATACAATCTATCATAAAATGTTTCACAGTGAAGGGTTCATTGCAAGAAACACAATCAGGTGGGTCTTCGCCCTTTAGTATGTAGGAATGGGTTACATAAGTATGACCAATTCTAATTCTTGCAGTGGCTACCTCGTCTTTACGGATGGTTCTGTAGGAAGGAGCCCAGTCGCCGAGGGTTGGTTTTATTACATGTTGTTTGTTATTCACTGCATCATCCCATGATGCCTGCCACTTATTAAGTAAACACTTTTTGATACTAGGTTTAAAATCAGTGTATGGTATTTTAAAATCAGATGGTTCTAAGGATAGGGCCATTTTAGCAGCGCGATCAGCTTTTTCGTTACCTTTAATACCGATATGGCTGGGTAGCCAACAGTACACTATATTGTGGGAGGTACACAGCTCGGTGTGTTTCATGAGAATGTTGGTCAGTAATGGATTTTCCAATTTCCTATTGTGAAGTGACTGAAGTACTGATAGTGAATCCGAGAAAATGATGGAGTTTAAAATACGTTTGCTTTCGATATATTTCAGGGCAAGGTCTATTGCCCTGATTTCAGCTGAAAAAATCGAGGCACCGTCTGGTAAACGAACTTTTGTAGTGTGATTACCACTAACGAAGGCTGCAGCAGCCTTTTCCTTATCCTTGGACCCATCAGTGTAAATTCTTGTGTAGTTATAAAACTCGGTAAGGAGTTCGTGGTAAGTGTTATGAAAGATGGAAGGGTTTGTCTACGATTTCTTGCCGTCATGTAGTGTAAAAAGTACTGTTGGTTGTTTAAGTAGCCAGGGAGGCGTTTCAGAAATTTACATCTTCTGGATTTTAGAAAGATCAACTTTTGTATTGTTAAGGCTGAGTGATATTCTAATGCCAAAGGTAGGTATGGCATTTGGTTTGTTTGCATATAATGTTTTGTATTTTGATTGAAATACAGCCGAAAAAGCAGGATTTAAAGGGTTCGATCTTAATTTGAGGGCATATTGTAGAGACAGCATTTCTCTACGATGTGATAGTGGTGGCTCATTTGCTTCAGTCAAAAGGCTTTCACATGGTGATGTCCTAAATGCTCCAGAGCGAGTCTTATTCCTTGGTGGTGAATTGGGTCAAGCATCTTTAAGTATGATTTTCTGGCTGAACCGTACACAACACAACCATAGTCTAGTTTGGATCGAATAAAAGTTCTATATAAATTGAGAATGACTTTTCTATCAGCACCCCAGTCAGTGTGCGCTACTACTTTGAGCAAATATAGCAATTTCAAGCATTTAGCTTTCAAATTCTTTGTGTGGAATAAAGGTGAGTTTTCTGTCGAAGATAATACCTAACAACTTTGTTTCCTCCACAACTGGTATACGTGTTCCGTCCTGTGTGAGTTTAGGTTCATCATGATGTCTTCGTAATTGACAGAAATGCATGCATACTGTTTTCGATTTTGAGAATTTGAAACCGTTGGCATTGGCCCAATTTTGAATCTTGTTTATTTTTTGTTGCAGTTGTCTTTCAATTGTATGCATGTGCTTTGATCGATAGCATATTAGGAAATCATCAAAATAAAATGAACTGGTTGAGATATCCCTTTAATGGTCAGTTGACTGTCCTAAGGGCAGTATGGTGTGATTGCAATGTGAGAGGTCTTGTGATAACACATGCAAGATGGGGACATCATTTGCATAGTGTCATGTATTCCGAGTACTTATGTTAACAGAACTGGAGGATTTTCTTGGTGATACTATTTTCTTTAATATCAATAGTTATATGTCATTGCTTTTCCATGAATTATGGGTGTGGTATTTTTTTTTCTTTCTCATGCAGTTTGTTTTTTACAGTACTTCAGGCCTCGTATTCTCATGCAACTTGTTTTTAAAGTCCTTCAGGCCCCGTATTCTCATACAACTTCTTTTTAAAAGTATTTCTGGGACCCTATTCTCATGCAACTTGTTTTTTAAAGTAATTCAGGCCCCGTATTCTCAACGTTTGAGCATGAAACTCAAGCTCAGGGTCAAAACTGTCTAATCAGATATGATTACGCAGGGGTTGACTTAACAGATTTTTCCAATGGCCAGCAGGGCCAGCTTACATGGAAATCAATTAGAAGGCATAGGAACGCGATATAAAAAGCTGCATTCAATAAACGACAAGAACTATTTTTTATATGTATATAAAAATTAAAAATATTTCATAAGCATTAGATTTCTTCAAATATCAAGGGCACAGTATCTATTTAGTTTGTGTTTGTGTGTATCTATCACAAATTTATAATTAGTAAATCAAATTTTTACAAAATAAACAAGTTTACAAGAAGACGTCAGCAAAGTTTGGGACTCTAGATTGAACTTGGGACTCTCCAGATTGAACTCGGGACTCTCTAGATTGAACTTGGGACTCTCTGAAAATGGCAGGGGATTGTTGAATTCTGGAAGTTGAGAATCCTCGAACCTAATTTTGCCGAGATCCTTGACTTTTTAATGTAGATATAATATTCTACTTGCTTCATCGCAGAAAGTTAATATGAAACTTGCAGAATTGTCCACAGTGTGATTTATGGCAATAAAACAAGTTCCCAACATTTGCTGTATATTTTTTCATGACTAATAATTTTGAATTGATATGCCTATATCAGAGTATTTAATTCATGGCTATTTAATATTGTGGATGTAATACTCGTGTGAACTTTGTGAAAAATACAACCTTTGGGGACACAAAAGTTGCTTGACTGAATAGTTGGCATGTCCAATTCTTATTTGGACAGCACCATTTCTGTCCATGTTGTTGACAATCATGAGTAAGCTTTCTGAAGATAAATAAAGGAGCTTGTTGGTTTGAAAATGAATTAAAATGTAATTTAAGCTACTGTATGAAATGCAATTTTACATTGTATGTTTTAGATAAAGCTGCGTAAAAGCATTTAATTTTGTATTCAGTATGAACCTTTCATTTTGTTTGTATTTGCAGGAAGTGATAGCTGTGAAGCAGATGGAAACAAAAACTGCGGAATTACTGACCCAACTCAAAAGGGTGTTGGACTGTTTTTTCCGTTTTCTATTGTGTGGATGTTACCCTGGCAACCAAACTCCTGTAGAAAGTGAGAGTTCTACACATGTTTTATTGGACTTGCCGTTGTACTTAGAAAATAGTAAGCATAATGCATTTCCGCTGAGTAAATACCAATGGTATAATGACCAAGGACTGCACATGCTATTTTGCATTCAACCAATGACAGAACGCGCTGTACTACCTTTGACCAAATCATTGGTAATTAATCAAGGGCAGTCTAATGCGTACCCTCTTTGCTGAATTGTTTGGTTGTTGCTTTTGTATGTTTGCATTTCCCTCAGATTTTCTTATTTATAATGCCCCTATCCGACGGATATAAGCTATTAACAAGCATTGCACACAGATTTTTTTAAAAAGTGTTAAATCTGAGACTAAGTTGATAACCTAGAAACGAATTCCAGGCTTAACTGTCTATTTTCATTGGATTTGTAGTTTAAAGCACACGTTTTATTTCTTGTATGTATTTTGCAAAAAACTCAAAAGAGATTTCCAATGCTTCAAGCATGTGTACTTTCTTGTAGCCATACTCGAACACAGCTCCCGTTTATTGTTTGTCAACTTTAAATTACAGATATTTGGGTGCTAAATGTAAAAGAAAAAAAAATGGACATAACAAATGTAATTGCATAAACAATTTAATGTACTTGGAGTTTTATGTCTATTTGTTTTTTTCTGTAAGATTATTACTTTGTGCATGTGACTAATAACCATGATTTAGATTAGCTTTCAAAGCATTAGTGTCACATATATCTATTGCTAAGGAAGGATGGAAAATTAATACCGAAGATGGTTGTGTCAAGGATTTTACTCCTGCATCTTTTTGGGGTGGACTACAGAAGCATAGGATTTACAGAACTTTGTAACTGAAGGCATCATAAGAGTTTTATGTGATGGAGTCAAGAAAGCGTTCACTCAGTACTCAGAAATACTTGCCAAACTATGCAAGAGTAGAAAATCTATCTGGATGTGGGTGATAGAGTTTAAAGACCATGCCCTGTTTCTGTTGTTTGTTGATGCAACTAATTTGAATAGAAACGTCTAATTCTTGAGGAATAAGCTTTTTATTACGATGAAGTTTAGTTGTGTTCAATAGGACTGTAAAATTCATAATTATGAAAGACATTCAATATTTTAACTCAACTACTTATCTCAATAAAATACGGCATCCTTTTGACCAAGAGATTTTTAAGTGTCATTTATGGAGAAAAATTACCATACTCTATTTAGGTGAAGGGGAAAGTCTGATCAGGACACCCACAACACCATTTTGAGTACTATAAAGTTGTAAATAGAATCTGTAGGGAATTTTCATTTGAAGTGAAGAGTATGAAACTTGTTGATTAATACAGTATAACACTCACTTCCCTGAAATATCATTATAGCCATTTGATTAATCTTTGATATTATTAATGTGGAATTCTCTATTTACTATTTTCTGGTTCTGTTGTGGACGAGATAGTTTTGCAAACCTTTAGAGACCACAAAATTGACAACATGATTTCCAGTATCGCCTAGTCGAGTTATCTGTGAGCTATAAGTGAACATCTACAGTGTGCATTGAGGCGTTTGAACGGAGAAGGATCTACATCAATCATTGGCTGACAAGAAAAGTGTCCGAAAAATGGAAAAATAATTGCACAAATATTTTAGGAAGAAAAGTCTACCAAACAGATGTAAAATTAAGCACAACAAGATAAAACACAAAATGGAAAGATGTTAATTTCTATAAATGTATATGGAGTTTGTGTCAAAAGACATTCAGAAACGGGTATTACGGAGCAGCTTAATTTATCTATTGTTAGCTCTCTAGATTATTGCTTATCGGTAAGACTAGTTGATTGTTGACCGACAATATCGCTGACTATTTGCGAGTTATTACAGCTACATTGGAACGGTCTTGGAGCATTCAGTCTGTTATAACGATACCAGCTGATCGTAAATTAAAGTAGTCACAACTTTAGTATTTCCCCGCCGCTTTTAATCAAGGTTTCAGGATTGACTTAAAATCAGTTTTACTTTAAATGAATCTTAATGTTTAATGAAATAATATAAACTATGGTTGATAAATTATGTTATTTTAATGAGTAGGTGGATCTTTACTTGGCAGTAAGTTAACTGCAAGAATACATCACATAATGATTGGTTGTGGGTCGACGAAAATCATACATTATAAAAGGCATCTATTTTGTATTGTAAAATACATGCATCCTTATTTGAGATGGATGGTGACGAGTTCTTCACTTGGTAGTAAATTAATTGCAAAAATCGATTATCAAACGAATCATTCTTGGGCCACAAAAATCGAACATTATAAAAAGGGAAAACAATATTTGTACATACAAATATAGTTTGGATTCATGGAGGGAGGTTGGTGTTTGAAATGTTGTCATGGTGATTACAATTTGTTATTCAGGCCCTGCATTCACCCGACAGCGATATACAGTACTACTTGCTCGGTTGCACTCAGTAATATCACCGTCAATGAAAAACAGAACTATGATAACAGCAGTGGGATATCATGATGCTTTTGAAATTTTAATACAACTAATCTCCTCAAAGTCCACAAAAGGTAACTAATGAAAATGTTTTTAAAAAATTGTGTGCAATCTTACAGGGATCAAACGTATTTTGCAGTGTGCAAACGTTTGCCGGAGATGGAGAAAAGAGTTTGAGCACGAGGGTTCAAAGTCTTTTGACAGTGCTCCAGGAAAAATGTGACACAGAAAACACTATGATCGCTGTACTTAAACGATCAACTACTTAGTACATAAAGTAACTACCAAATACAGTTTACTCCTGTTTAACCGAGAAAGCACTAGAAACTGTGTAACGTAACTGTTGATGTATGTATGTAATTGGGTTTTACAGCATCTCATCACAAAAGTGGCTATGTTGTCGTTGATTGATTGATTGTGATTTAACGGCGCATCAGCACTGTGAGGCTATTTAGCGCCATAGAAAAGTTTGTATGAAAAATAATTTACAAATGTTAAAAGGTTCATTATCGACCAGCGATAATAGAGTCAAACAATTAAAGTGTAAACGATGAGGTGGTGAGGGTAATATATGAAGTTTCCCGATCAACGGGTAATGTAAATGGTGTGTCTATGAGTACGAGTAAAGGTACTTAGGATGAACGACTGTACATATATTCTAAAAATACTCAAAGTGATTGCTCTAAAGTTAGATTTTAGGATAGATGTTTACTTCTTTCAAGTAATTTAAAATGCAGGGTACGTTTACTGTATCAAAAAGTTCCTTCATGTGTTGAACATTATAGTAACGATCGCCTGTAGGTTGGAGATCGATACAATCTATCATAAAATGTTTCACAGTGAAGGGTTCATTGCAAGAAACACAATCAGGTGGGTCTTCGCCCTTTAGTATGTAGGAATGGGTTACATAAGTATGACCAATTCTAATTCTTGCAGTGGCTACCTCGTCTTTACGGATGGTTCTGTAGGAAGGAGCCCAGTCGCCGAGGGTTGGTTTTATTACATGTAGTTTGTTATTCACTGCATCATCCCATGATGCCTGCCACTTATTAAGTAAACACTTTTTGATACTAGGTTTAAAATCAGTGTATGGTATTTTAAAATCAGATGGTTCTAAGGATAGGGCCATTTTAGCAGCGCGATCAGCTTTTTCGTTACCTTTAATACCGATATGGCTGGGTAGCCAACAGTACACTATATTGTGGGAGGTACACAGCTCGGTGTGTTTCATGAGAATGTTGGTCAGTAATGGATTTTCCAATTTCCTATTGTGAAGTGACTGAAGTACTGATAGTGAATCCGAGAAAATGATGGAGTTTAAAATACGTTTGCTTTCGATATATTTCAGGGCAAGGTCTATTGCCCTGATTTCAGCTGAAAAAATCGAGGCACCGTCTGGTAAACGAACTTTTGTAGTGTGATTACCACTAACGAAGGCTGCAGCAGCCTTTTCCTTATCCTTGGACCCATCAGTGTAAATTCTTGTGTAGTTATAAAAATCGGTAAGGAGTTCGTGGTAAGTGTTATAAAAGATGGAAGGGTTTGTCTACGATTTCTTGCCGTCATGTAGTGTAAAAAGTACTGTTGGTTGTTTAAGTAGCCAGGGAGGCGTTTCAGAAATTTACATCTTCTGGATTTTAGAAAGATCAACTTTTGTATTGTTAAGGCTGAGTGATATTCTAATGCCAAAGGTAGGTATGGCATTTGGTTTGTTTGCATATAATGTTTTGTATTTTGATTGAAATACAGCCGAAAAAGCAGGATTTAAAGGGTTCGATCTTAATTTGAGGGCATATTGTAGAGACAGCATTTCTCTACGATGTGATAGTGGTGGCTCATTTGCTTCAGCCAAAAGGCTTTCACATGGTGATGTCCTAAATGCTCCAGAGCGAGTCTTATTCCTTGGTGGTGAATTGGGTCAAGCATCTTTAAGTATGATTTTCTGGCTGAACCGTACACAACACAACCATAGTCTAGTTTGGATCGAATAAAAGTTCTATATAAATTGAGAATGACTTTTCTATCAGCACCCCAGTCAGTGTGCGCTACTACTTTGAGCAAATATAGCAATTTCAAGCATTTAGCTTTCAAATTCTTTGTGTGGAATAAAGGTGAGTTTTCTGTCGAAGATAATACCTAACAACTTTGTTTCCTCCACAACTGGTATACGTGTTCCGTCCTGTGTGAGTTTAGGTTCATCATGATGTCTTCGTAATTGACAGAAATGCATGCATACTGTTTTCGATTTTGAGAATTTGAAACCGTTGGCATTGGCCCAATTTTGAATCTTGTTTATTTTTTGTTGCAGTTGTCTTTCAATTGTATGCATGTGCTTTGATCGATAGCATATTAGGAAATCATCAAAATAAAATGAACTGGTTGAGATATCCCTTTAATGGTCAGTTGACTGTCCTAAGGGCAGTATGGTGTGATTGCAATGTGAGAGGTCTTGTGATAACACATGCAAGATGGGGACATCATTTGCATAGTGTCATGTATTCCGAGTACTTATGTTAACAGAACTGGAGGATTTTCTTGGTGATACTATTTTCTTTAATATCAATAGTTATATGTCATTGCTTTTCCATGAATTATGGGTGTGGTATTTTTTTTTTCTTTCTCATGCAGTTTGTTTTTTACAGTACTTCAGGCCTCGTATTCTCATGCAACTTGTTTTTAAAGTCCTTCAGGCCCCGTATTCTCATACAACTTCTTTTTAAAAGTATTTCTGGGACCCTATTCTTATGCAACTTGTTTTTTAAAGTAATTCAGGCCCCGTATTCTCAACGTTTGAGCATGAAACTCAAGCTCAGGGTCAAAACTGTCTAATCAGATATGATTACGCAGGGGTTGACTTAACAGATTTTTCCAATGGCCAGCAGGGCCAGCTTACATGGAAATCAATTAGAAGGCATAGGAACGCGATATAAAAAGCTGCATTCAATAAACAACAAGAACTATTTTTTATATGTATATAAAAATTAAAAATATTTCATAAGCATTAGATTTCTTCAAATATCAAGGGCACAGTATCTATTTAGTTTGTGTTTGTGTGTATCTATCACAAATTTATAATTAGTAAATCAAATTTTTACAAAATAAACAAGTTTACAAGAAGACGTCAGCAAAGTTTGGGACTCTAGATTGAACTTGGGACTCTCCAGATTGAACTCGGGACTCTCTAGATTGAACTTGGGACTCTCTGAAAATGGCAGGGGATTGTTGAATTCTGGAAGTTGAGAATCCTCGAACCTAATTTTGCCGAGATCCTTGACTTTTTAATGTAGATATAATATTCTACTTGCTTCATCGCAGAAAGTTAATATGAAACTTGCAGAATTGTCCACAGTGTGATTTATGGCAATAAAACAAGTTCCCAACATTTGCTGTATATTTTTTCATGACTAATAATTTTGAATTGATATGCCTATATCAGAGTATTTAATTCATGGCTATTTAATATTGTGGATGTAATACTCGTGTGAACTTTGTGAAAAATACAACCTTTGGGGACACAAAAGTTGCTTGACTGAATAGTTGGCATGTCCAATTCTTATTTGGACAGCACCATTTCTGTCCATGTTGTTGACAATCATGAGTAAGCTTTCTGAAGATAAATAAAGGAGCTTGTTGGTTTGAAAATGAATTAAAATGTAATTTAAGCTACTGTATGAAATGCAATTTTACATTGTATGTTTTAGATAAAGCTGCGTAAAAGCATTTAATTTTGTATTCAGTATGAACCTTTCATTTTGTTTGTATTTGCAGGAAGTGATAGCTGTGAAGCAGATGGAAACAAAAACTGCGGAATTACTGACCCAACTCAAAAGGGTGTTGGACTGTTTTTTCCGTTTTCTATTGTGTGGATGTTACCCTGGCAACCAAACTCCTGTAGAAAGTGAGAGTTCTACACATGTTTTATTGGACTTGCCGTTGTACTTAGAAAATAGTAAGCATAATGCATTTCCGCTGAGTAAATACCAATGGTATAATGACCAAGGACTGCACATGCTATTTTGCATTCAACCAATGACAGAACGCGCTGTACTACCTTTGACCAAATCATTGGTAATTAATCAAGGGCAGTCTAATGCGTACCCTCTTTGCTGAATTGTTTGGTTGTTGCTTTTGTATGTTTGCATTTCCCTCAGATTTTCTTATTTATAATGCCCCTATCCGACGGATATAAGCTATTAACAAGCATTGCACACAGATTTTTTTAAAAAGTGTTAAATCTGAGACTAAGTTGATAACCTAGAAACAAATTCCAGGCTTAACTGTCTATTTTCATTGGATTTGTAGTTTAAAGCACACGTTTTATTTCTTGTATGTATTTTGCAAAAACCTCAAAAGAGATTTCCAATGCTTCAAGCATGTGTACTTTCTTGTAGCCATACTCGAACACAGCTCCCGTTTATTGTTTGTCAACTTTAAATTACAGATATTTGGGTGCTAAATGTAAAAGAAAAGTGCTTTAGTTTAAAGCACACGTTTTATTTCTTGTATGTATTTTGCAAAAAACTCAAAAGAGATTTCCAATGCTTCAAGCATGTGTACTTTCTTGTAGCCATACTCGAACACAGGTCCCGTTTATTGTTTGTCAACTTTAAATTACAGATATTTGGGTGCTAAATGTGAAAGAAAAAAAAAATGGACATAACAAATGTAATTGCATAAACAATTTAATGTACTTGGAGTTTTATGTCTATTTGTTTTTTTCTGTAAGATTATTACTTTGTGCATGTGACTAATAACCATGATTTAGATTAGCTTTCAAAGCATTAGTGTCACATATATCTATTGCTAAGGAAGGATGGAAAATTAATACCGAAGATGGTTGTGTCAAGGATTTTACTCCTGCATCTTTTTGGGGTGGACTACAGAAGCATAGGATTTACAGAACTTTGTAACTGAAGGCATCATAAGAGTTTTATGTAATGGAGTCAAGAAAGCGTTCACTCAGTACTCAGAAATACTTGCCAAACTATGCAAGAGTAGAAAATCTATCTGGATGTGGGTGATAGAGTTTAAAGACCATGCCCTGTTTCTGTTGTTTGTTGATGCAACTAATTTGAATAGAAACGTCTAATTCTTGAGGAATAAGCTTTTTATTACGATGAAGTTTAGTTGTGTTCAATAGGACTGTAAAATTCATAATTATGAAAGACATTCAATATTTTAACTCAACTACTTATCTCAATAAAATACGGCATCCTTTTGACCAAGAGATTTTTAAGTGTCATTTATGGAGAAAAATTACCATACTCTATTTAGGTGAAGGGGAAAGTCTGATCAGGACACCCACAACACCATTTTGAGTACTATAAAGTTGTAAATAGAATCTGTAGGGAATTTTCATTTGAAGTGAAGAGTATGAAACTTGTTGATTAATACAGTATAACACTCACTTCCCTGAAATATCATTATAGCCATTTGATTAATCTTTGATATTATTAATGTGGAATTCTCTATTTACTATTTTCTGGTTCTGTTGTGGACGAGATAGTTTTGCAAACCTTTAGAGACCACAAAATTGACAACATGATTTCCAGTATCGCCTAGTCGAGTTATCTGTGAGCTATAAGTGAACATCTACAGTGTGCATTGAGGCGTTTGAACGGAGAAGGATCTACATCAATCATTGGCTGACAAGAAAAGTGTCCGAAAAATGGAAAAATAATTGCACAAATATTTTAGGAAGAAAAGTCTACCAAACAGATGTAAAATTAAGCACAACAAGATAAAACACAAAATGGAAAGATGTTAATTTCTATAAATGTATATGGAGTTTGTGTCAAAAGACATTCAGAAACGGGTATTACGGAGCAGCTTAATTTATCTATTGTTAGCTCTCTAGATTATTGCTTATCGGTAAGACTAGTTGATTGTTGACCGACAATATCGCTGACTATTTGCGAGTTATTACAGCTACATTGGAACGGTCTTGGAGCATTCAGTCTGTTGTAACGATACCAGCTGATCGTAAATTAAAGTAGTCACAACTTTAGTATTTCCCCGCCGCTTTTAATCAAGGTTTCAGGATTGACTTAAAATCAGTTTTACTTTAAATGAATCTTAATGTTTAATGAAATAATATAAACTATGGTTGATAAATTATGTTATTTTAATGAGTAGGTGGATCTTTACTTGGCAGTAAGTTAACTGCAAGAATACATCACATAATGATTGGTTGTGGGTCGACGAAAATCATACATTATAAAAGGCATCTATTTTGTATTGTAAAATACATGCATCCTTATTTGAGATGGATGGTGACGAGTTCTTCACTTGGTAGTAAATTAATTGCAAAAATCGATTATCAAACGAATCATTCTTGGGCCACAAAAATCGAACATTATAAAAAGGGAAAACAATATTTGTACATACAAATATAGTTTGGATTCATGGAGGGAGGTTGGTGTTTGAAATGTTGTCATGGTGATTACAATTTGTTATTCAGGCCCTGCATTCACCCGACAGCGATATACAGTACTACTTGCTCGGTTGCACTCAGTAATATCACCGTCAATGAAAAACAGAACTATGATAACAGCAGTGGGATATCATGATGCTTTTGAAATTTTAATACAACTAATCTCCTCAAAGTCCACAAAAGGTAACTAATGAAAATGTTTTTAAAAAATTGTGTGCAATCTTACAGGGATCAAACGTATTTTGCAGTGTGCAAACGTTTGCCGGAGATGGAGAAAAGAGTTTGAGCACGAGGGTTCAAAGTCTTTTGACAGTGCTCCAGGAAAAATGTGACACAGAAAACACTATGATCGCTGTACTTAAACGATAAACTACTTAGTACATAAAGTAACTACCAAATACAGTTTACTCCTGTTTAACCGAGAAAGCACTAGAAACTGTGTAACGTAACTGTTGATGTATGTATGTAATTGGGTTTTACAGCATCTCATCACAAAAGTGGCTATGTTGTCGTTGATTGATTGATTGTGATTTAACGGCGCATCAGCACTGTGAGGCTATTTAGCGCCATAGAAAAGTTTGTATGAAAAATAATTTACAAATGTTAAAAGGTTCATTATCGACCAGCGATAATAGAGTCAAACAATTAAAGTGTAAACGATGAGGTGGTGAGGGTAATATATGAAGTTTCCCGATCAACGGGTAATGTAAATGGTGTGTCTATGAGTACGAGTAAAGGTACTTAGGATGAACGACTGTACATATATTCTAAAAATACTCAAAGTGATTGCTCTAAAGTTAGATTTTAGGATAGATGTTTACTTCTTTCAAGTAATTTAAAATGCAGGGTACGTTTACTGTATCAAAAAGTTCCTTCATGTGTTGAACATTATAGTAACGATCGCCGTGTAGGTTGGAGATCGATACAATCTATCATAAAATGTTTCACAGTGAAGGGTTCATTGCAAGAAACACAATCAGGTGGGTCTTCGCCCTTTAGTATGTAGGAATGGGTTACATAAGTATGACCAATTCTAATTCTTGCAGTGGCTACCTCGTCTTTACGGATGGTTCTGTAGGAAGGAGCCCAGTCGCCGAGGGTTGGCTTTATTACATGTAGTTTGTTATTCACTGCATCATCCCATGATGCCTGCCACTTATTAAGTAAACACTTTTTGATACTAGGTTTAAAATCAGTGTATGGTATTTTAAAATCAGATGGTTCTAAGGATAGGGCCATTTTAGCAGCGCGATCAGCTTTTTCGTTACCTTTAATACCGATATGGCTGGGTAGCCAACAGTACACTATATTGTGGGAGGTACACAGCTCGGTGTGTTTCATGAGAATGTTGGTCAGTAATGGATTTTCCAATTTCCTATTGTGAAGTGACTGAAGTACTGATAGTGAATCCGAGAAAATGATGGAGTTTAAAATACGTTTGCTTTCGATATATTTCAGGGCAAGGTCTATTGCCCTGATTTCAGCTGAAAAAATCGAGGCACCGTCTGGTAAACGAACTTTTGTAGTGTGATTACCACTAACGAAGGCTGCAGCAGCCTTTTCCTTATCCTTGGACCCATCAGTGTAAATTCTTGTGTAGTTATAAAAATCGGTAAGGAGTTCGTGGTAAGTGTTATGAAAGATGGAAGGGTTTGTCTACGATTTCTTGCCGTCGTGTAGTGTAAAAAGTACTGTTGGTTGTTTAAGTAGCCAGGGAGGCGTTTCAGAAATTTACATCTTCTGGATTTTAGAAAGATCAACTTTTGTATTGTTAAGGCTGAGTGATATTCTAATGCCAAAGGTAGGTATGGCATTTGGTTTGTTTGCATATAATGTTTTGTATTTTGATTGAAATACAGCCGAAAAAGCAGGATTTAAAGGGTTCGATCTTAATTTGAGGGCATATTGTAGAGACAGCATTTCTCTACGATGTGATAGTGGTGGCTCATTTGCTTCAGCCAAAAGGCTTTCACATGGTGATGTCCTAAATGCTCCAGAGCGAGTCTTATTCCTTGGTGGTGAATTGGGTCAAGCATCTTTAAGTATGATTTTCTGGCTGAACCGTACACAACACAACCATAGTCTAGTTTGGATCGAATAAAAGTTCTATATAAATTGAGAATGACTTTTCTATCAGCACCCCAGTCAGTGTGCGCTACTACTTTGAGCAAATATAGCAATTTCAAGCATTTAGCTTTCAAATTCTTTGTGTGGAATAAAGGTGAGTTTTCTGTCGAAGATAATACCTAACAACTTTGTTTCCTCCACAACTGGTATACGTGTTCCGTCCTGTGTGAGTTTAGGTTCATCATGATGTCTTCGTAATTGACAGAAATGCATGCATACTGTTTTCGATTTTGAGAATTTGAAACCGTTGGCATTGGCCCAATTTTGAATCTTGTTTATTTTTTGTTGCAGTTGTCTTTCAATTGTATGCATGTGCTTTGATCGATAGCATATTAGGAAATCATCAAAATAAAATGAACTGGTTGAGATATCCCTTTAATGGTCAGTTGACTGTCCTAAGGGCAGTATGGTGTGATTGCAATGTGAGAGGTCTTGTGATAACACATGCAAGATGGGGACATCATTTGCATAGTGTCATGTATTCCGAGTACTTATGTTAACAGAACTGGAGGATTTTCTTGGTGATACTATTTTCTTTAATATCAATAGTTATATGTCATTGCTTTTCCATGAATTATGGGTGTGGTATTGTTTTTTTCTTTCTCATGCAGTTTGTTTTTTTACAGTACTTCAGGCCTCGTATTCTCATGCAACTTGTTTTTAAAGTCCTTCAGGCCCCGTATTCTCATACAACTTCTTTTTAAAAGTATTTCTGGGACCCTATTCTCATGCAACTTGTTTTTTAAAGTAATTCAGGCCCCGTATTCTCAACGTTTGAGCATGAAACTCAAGCTCAGGGTCAAAACTGTCTAATCAGATATGATTACGCAGGGGTTGACTTAACAGATTTTTCCAATGGCCAGCAGGGCCAGCTTATATGGAAATCAATTAGAAGGCATAGGAACGCGATATAAAAAGCTGCATTCAATAAACAACAAGAACTATTTTTTATATGTATATAAAAATTAAAAATATTTCATAAGCATTAGATTTCTTCAAATATCAAGGGCACAGTATCTATTTAGTTTGTGTTTGTGTGTATCTATCACAAATTTATAATTAGTAAATCAAATTTTTACAAAATAAACAAGTTTACAAGAAGACGTCAGCAAAGTTTGGGACTCTAGATTGAACTTGGGACTCTCCAGATTGAACTCAGGACTCTCTAGATTGAACTTGGGACTCTCTGAAAATGGCAGGGGATTGTTGAATTCTGGAAGTTGAGAATCCTCGAACCTAATTTTGCCGAGATCCTTGACTTTTTAATGTAGATATAATATTCTACTTGCTTCATCGCAGAAAGTTAATATGAAACTTGCAGAATTGTCCACAGTGTGATTTATGGCAATAAAACAAGTTCCCAACATTTGCTGTATATTTTTTCATGACTAATAATTTTGAACTGATATGCCTATATCAGAGTATTTAATTCATGGCTATTTAATATTGTGGATGTAGTACTCGTGTGAACTTTGTGAAAAATACAACCTTTGGGGACACAAAAGTTGCTTGACTGAATAGTTGGCATGTCCAATTCTTATTTGGACAGCACCATTTCTGTCCATGTTGTTGACAATCATGAGTAAGCTTTCTGAAGATAAATAAAGGAGCTTGTTGGTTTGAAAATGAATTAAAATGTAATTTAAGCTACTGTATGAAATGCAATTTTACATTGTATGTTTTAGATAAAGCTGCGTAAAAGCATTTAATTTTGTATTCAGTATGAACATTTCATTTTGTTTGTATTTGCAGGAAGTGATAGCTGTGAAGCAGATGGAAACAAAAACTGCGGAATTACTGACCCAACTCAAAAGGGTGTTGGACTGTTTTTTCCGTTTTCTATTGTGTGGATGTTACCCTGGCAACCAAACTCCTGTAGAAAGTGAGAGTTCTACACATGTTTTATTGGACTTGCCGTTGTACTTAGAAAATAGTAATCATAATGCATTTCCGCTGAGTAAATACCAATGGTATAATGACCAAGGACTGCACATGCTATTTTTGCATTCAACCAATGACAGAACGCGCTGTACTACCTTTGACCAAATCATTGGTAATTAATCAAGGGCAGTCTAATGCGTACCCTCTTTGCTGAATTGTTTGGTTGTTGCTTTTGTATGTTTGCATTTCCCTCAGATTTTCTTATTTATAATGCCCCTATCCGACGGATATAAGCTATTAACAAGCATTGCACACAGATTTTTTTAAAAAGTGTTAAATCTGAGACTAAGTTGATAACCTAGAAACGAATTCCAGGCTTAACTGTCTATTTTCATTGGATTTGTAGTTTAAAGCACACGTTTTATTTCTTGTATGTATTTTGCAAAAAACTCAAAAGAGATTTCCAATGCTTCAAGCATGTGTACTTTCTTGTAGCCATACTCGAACACAGCTCCCGTTTATTGTTTGTCAACTTTAAATTACAGATATTTGGGTGCTAAATGTAAAAGAAAAAAAAAATGGACATAACAAATGTAATTGCATAAACAATTTAATGTACTTGGAGTTTTATGTCTATTTGTTTTTTCTCTGTAAGATTTTTACTTTGTGCATGTGACTAATAACCATGATTTAGATTAGCTTTCAAAGCATTAGTGTCACATATATCTATTGCTAAGGAAGGATGGAAAATTAATACCAAAGATGGTTGTGTCAAGGATTTTACTCCTGCATCTTTTTTGGGGTGGACTACAGAAGCAAAGGATTTACAGAACTTTGTAACTGAAGGCATCATAAGAGTTTTATGTGATGGAGTCAAGAAAGCGTTCACTCAGTACTCAGAAATACTTGCCAAACTATGCAAGAGTAGAAAATCTATCTGGATGTGGGTGATAGAGTTTAAAGACCATGCCCTGTTTCTGTTGTTTGTTGATGCAACTAATTTGAATAGAAACGTCTAATTCTTGAGGAATAAGCTTTTTATTACGATGAAGTTTAGTTGTGTTCAATAGGACTGTAAAATTCATAATTATGAAAGACATTCAATATTTTAACTCAACTACTTATCTCAATAAAATACGGCATCCTTTTGACCAAGAGATTTTTAAGTGTCATTTATGGAGAAAAATTACCATACTCTATTTAGGTGAAGGGGAAAGTCTGATCAGGACACCCACAACACCATTTTGAGTACTATAAAGTTGTAAATAGAATCTGTAGGGAATTTTCATTTGAAGTGAACAGTATGAAACTTGTTGATTAATACAGTATAACACTCACTTCCCTGAAATATCATTATAGCCATTTGATTAATCTTTGATATTATTAATGTGGAATTCTCTATTTACTATTTTCTGGTTCTGTTGTGGACGAGATAGTTTTGCAAACCTTTAGAGACCACAGAATTGACAACATGATTTCCAGTATCGCCTAGTCGAGTTATCTGTGAGCTATAAGTGAACATCTACAGTGTGCATTGAGGCGTTTGAACGGAGAAGGATCTACATCAATCATTGGCTGACAAGAAAAGTGTCCGAAAAATGGAAAAATAATTGCACAAATATTTTAGGAAGAAAAGTCTACCAAACAGATGTAAAATTAAGCACAACAAGATAAAACACAAAATGGAAAGATGTTAATTTCTATAAATGTATATGGAGTTTGTGTCAAAAGACATTCAGAAACGGGTATTACGGAGCAGCTTAATTTATCTATTGTTAGCTCTCTAGATTATTGCTTATCGGTAAGACTAGTTGATTGTTGACCGACAATATCGCTGACTATTTGCGAGTTATTACAGCTACATTGGAACGGTCTTGGAGCATTCAGTCTGTTATAACGATACCAGCTGATCGTAAATTAAAGTAGTCACAACTTTAGTATTTCCCCGCCGCTTTTAATCAAGGTTTCAGGATTGACTTAAAATCAGTTTTACTTTAAATGAATCTTAATGTTTAATGAAATAATATAAACTATGGTTGATAAATTATGTTATTTTAATGAGTAGGTGGATCTTTACTTGGCAGTAAGTTAACTGCAAGAATACATCACATAATGATTGGTTGTGGGTCGACGAAAATCATACATTATAAAAGGCATCTATTTTGTATTGTAAAATACATGCATCCTTATTTGAGATGGATGGTGACGAGTTCTTCACTTGGTAGTAAATTAATTGCAAAAATCGATTATCAAACGAATCATTCTTGGGCCACAAAAATCGAACATTATAAAAAGGGAAAACAATATTTGTACATACAAATATAGTTTGGATTCATGGGGGGAGGTTGGTGTTTGAAATGTTCTCATGGTGATTACAATTTGTTATTCAGGCCCTGCATTCACCCGACAGCGATATACAGTACTACTTGCTCGGTTGCACTCAGTAATATCACCGTCAATGAAAAACAGAACTATGATAACAGCAGTGGGATATCATGATGCTTTTGAAATTTTAATACAACTAATCTCCTCAAAGTCCACAAAAGGTAACTAATGAAAATGTTTTTAAAAAATTGTGTGCAATCTTACAGGGATCAAACGTATTTTGCAGTGTGCAAACGTTTGCCGGAGATGGAGAAAAGAGTTTGAGCGCGAGGGTTCAAAGTCTTTTGACAGTGCTCCAGGAAAAATGTGACACAGAAAACACTATGATCGCTGTACTTAAACGATCAACTACTTAGTACATAAAGTAACTACCAAATACAGTTTACTCCTGTTTAACCGAGAAAGCACTAGAAACTGTGTAACGTAACTGTTGATGTATGTATGTAATTGGGTTTTACAGCATCTCATCACAAAAGTGGCTATGTTGTGGTTGATTGATTGATTGTGATTTAACGGCGCATCAGCACTGTGAGGCTATTTAGCGCCAT
This sequence comes from Margaritifera margaritifera, assembly GCA_029931535.1. Taxonomy (NCBI): domain Eukaryota; kingdom Metazoa; phylum Mollusca; class Bivalvia; order Unionida; family Margaritiferidae; genus Margaritifera; species Margaritifera margaritifera. The sequence continues at coordinate 1,138,502 of JAQPZY010001170.1, read as the reverse complement.
AGAAAAGTTTGTATGAAAAATAATTTACAAATGTTAAAAGGTTCATTATCGACCAGCGATAATAGAGTCAAACAATTAAAGTGTAAACGATGAGGTGGTGAGGGTAATATATGAAGTTTCCCGATCAACGGGTAATGTAAATGGTGTGTCTATGAGTACGAGTAAAGGTACTTAGGATGAACGACTGTACATATATTCTAAAAATACTCAAAGTGATTGCTCTAAAGTTAGATTTTAGGATAGATGTTTACTTCTTTCAAGTAATTTAAAATGCAGGGTACGTTTACTGTATCAAAAAGTTCCTTCATGTGTTGAACATTATAGTAACGATCGCGTGTAGGTTGGAGATCGATACAATCTATCATAAAATGTTTCACAGTGAAGGGTTCATTGCAAGAAACACAATCAGGTGGGTCTTCGCCCTTTAGTATGTAGGAATGGGTTACATAAGTATGACCAATTCTAATTCTTGCAGTGGCTACCTCGTCTTTACGGATGGTTCTGTAGGAAGGAGCCCAGTCGCCGAGGGTTGGTTTTATTACATGTAGTTTGTTATTCACTGCATCATCCCATGATGCCTGCCACTTATTAAGTAAACACTTTTTGATACTAGGTTTAAAATTAGTGTATGGTATTTTAAAATCAGATGGTTCTAAGGATAGGGCCATTTTAGCAGCGCGATCAGCTTTTTCGTTACCTTTAATACCGATATGGCTGGATAGCCAACAGTACACTATATTGTGGGAGGTACACAGCTCGGTGTGTTTCATGAGAATGTTGGTCAGTAATGGATTTTCCAATTTCCTATTGTGAAGTGACTGAAGTACTGATAGTGAATCCGAGAAAATGATGGAGTTTAAAATACGTTTGCTTTCGATATATTTCAGGGCAAGGTCTATTGCCCTGATTTCAGCTGAAAAAATCGAGGCACCGTCTGGTAAACGAACTTTTGTAGTGTGATTACCACTAACGAAGGCTGCAGCAGCCTTTTCCTTATCCTTGGACCCATCAGTGTAAATTCTTGTGTAGTTATAAAAATCGGTAAGGAGTTCGTGGTAAGTGTTATGAAAGATGGAAGGGTTTGTCTACGATTTCTTGCCGTCGTGTAGTGTAAAAAGTACTGTTGGTTGTTTAAGTGGCCAGGGAGGCGTTTCAGAAATTTACATCTTCTGGATTTTAGAAAGATCAACTTTTGTATTGTTAAGGCTGAGTGATATTCTAATGCCAAAGGTAGGTATGGCACTTGCTTTGTTTGCATATAATGTTTTGTATTTTGATTGAAATACAGCCGAAAAAGCAGGATTTAAAGGGTTCGATCTTAATTTGAGGGCATATTGTAGAGACAGCATTTCTCTACGATGTGATAGTGGTGGCTCATTTGCTTCAGCCAAAAGGCTTTCACATGGTGATGTCCTAAATGCTCCAGAGCGAGTCTTATTCCTTGGTGGTGAATTGGGTCAAGCATCTTTAAGTATGATTTTCTGGCTGAACCGTACACAACACAACCATAGTCTAGTTTGGATCGAATAAAAGTTCTATATAAATTGAGAATGACTTTTCTATCAGCACCCCAGTCAGTGTGCGCTACTACTTTGAGCAAATATAGCAATTTCAAGCATTTAGCTTTCAAATTCTTTGTGTGGAATAAAGGTGAGTTTTCTGTCGAAGATAATACCTAACAACTTTGTTTCCTCCACAACTGGTATACGTGTTCCGTCCTGTGTGAGTTTAGGTTCATCATGATGTCTTCGTAATTGACAGAAATGCATGCATACTGTTTTCGATTTTGAGAATTTGAAACCGTTGGCATTGGCCCAATTTTGAATCTTGTTTATTTTTTGTTGCAGTTGTCTTTCAATTGTATGCATGTGCTTTGATCGATAGCATATTAGGAAATCATCAAAATAAAATGAACTGGTTGAGATATCCCTTTAATGGTCAGTTGACTGTCCTAAGGGCAGTATGGTGTGATTGCAATGTGAGAGGTCTTGTGATAACACATGCAAGATGGGGACATCATTTGCATAGTGTCATGTATTCCGAGTACTTATTTTAACAGAACTGGAGGATTTTCTTGGTGATACTATTTTCTTTAATATCAATAGTTATATGTCATTGCTTTTCCATGAATTATGGGTGTGGTATTGTTTTTTTCTTTCTCATGCAGTTTGTTTTTTTACAGTACTTCAGGCCTCGTATTCTCATGCAACTTGTTTTTAAAGTCCTTCAGGCCCCGTATTCTCATACAACTTCTTTTTAAAAGTATTTCTGGGACCCTATTCTCATGCAACTTGTTTTTTAAAGTAATTCAGGCCCCGTATTCTCAACGTTTGAGCATGAAACTCAAGCTCAGGGTCAAAACTGTCTAATCAGATATGATTACGCAGGGGTTGACTTAACAGATTTTTCCAATGGCCAGCAGGGCCAGCTTATATGGAAATCAATTAGAAGGCATAGGAACGCGATATAAAAAGCTGCATTCAATAAACAACAAGAACTATTTTTTATATGTATATAAAAATTAAAAATATTTCATAAGCATTAGATTTCTTCAAATATCAAGGGCACAGTATCTATTTAGTTTGTGTTTGTGTGTATCTATCACAAATTTATAATTAGTAAATCAAATTTTTACAAAATAAACAAGTTTACAAGAAGACGTCAGCAAAGTTTGGGACTCTAGATTGAACTTGGGACTCTCTGAAAATGGCAGGGGATTGTTGAATTCTGGAAGTCGAGAATCCTCGAACCTAATTTTGCCGAGATCCTTGACTTTTTAATGTAGATATAATATTCTACTTGCTTCATCGCAGAAAGTTAATATGAAACTTGCAGAATTGTCCACAGTGTGATTTATGGCAATAAAACAAGTTCCCAACATTTGCTGTATATTTTTTCATGACTAATAATTTTGAATTGATATGCCTATATCAGAGTATTTAATTCATGGCTATTTAATATTGTGGATGTAATACTCGTGTGAACTTTGTGAAAAATACAAATTTTGGGGACACAAAAGTTGCTTGACTGAATAGTTGGCATGTCCAATTCTTATTTGGACAGCACCATTTCTGTCCATGTTGTTGACAATCATGAGTAAGCTTTCTGAAGATAAATAAAGGAGCTTGTTGGTTTGAAAATGAATTAAAATGTAATTTAAGCTACTGTATGAAATGCAATTTTACATTGTATGTTTTAGATAAAGCTGCGTAAAAGCATTTAATTTTGTATTCAGTATGAACCTTTCATTTTGTTTGTATTTGCAGCAAGTGATAGCTGTGAAGCAGATGGAAACAAAAACTGCGGAATTACTGACCCAACTCAAAAGGGTGTTGGACTGTTTTTTCCGTTTTCTATTGTGTGGATGTTACCCTGGCAACCAAACTCCTGTAGAAAGTGAGAGTTCTACACATGTTTTATTGGACTTGCCGTTGTACTTAGAAAATAGTAAGCATAATGCATTTCCGCTGAGTAAATACCAATGGTATAATGACCAAGGACTGCACATGCTATTTTGTATTCAACCAATGACAGAACGCGCTGTACTACCTTTGACCAAATCATTGGTAATTAATCAAGGGCAGTCTAATGCGTACCCTCTTTGCTGAATTGTTTGGTTGTTGCTTTTGTATGTTTGCATTTCCCTCAGATTTTCTTATTTATAATGCCCCTATCCGACGGATATAAGCTATTAACAAGCATTGCACACAGATTTTTTTAAAAAGTGTTAAATCTGAGACTAAGTTGATAACCTAGAAACGAATTCCAGGCTTAACTGTCTATTTTCATTGGATTTGTAGTTTAAAGCACACGTTTTATTTCTTGTATGTATTTTGCAAAAAACTCAAAAGAGATTTCCAATGCTTCAAGCATGTGTACTTTCTTGTAGCCATACTCGAACACAGCTCCCGTTTATTGTTTGTCAACTTTAAATTACAGATATTTGGGTGCTAAATGTAAAAGAAAAAAAAAATGGACATAACAAATGTAATTGCATAAACAATTTAATGTACTTGGAGTTTTATGTCTATTTGTTTTTTCTGTAAGATTATTACTTTGTGCATGTGACTAATAACCATGATTTAGATTAGCTTTCAAAGCATTAGTGTCACATATATCTATTGCTAAGGAAGGATGGAAAATTAATACCGAAGATGGTTGTGTCAAGGATTTTACTCCTGCATCTTTTTGGGGTGGACTACAGAAGCATAGGATTTACAGAACTTTGTAACTGAAGGCATCATAAGAGTTTTATGTGATGGAGTCAAGAAAGCGTTCACTCAGTACTCAGAAATACTTGCCAAACTATGCAAGAGTAGAAAATCTATCTGGATGTGGGTGATAGAGTTTAAAGACCATGCCCTGTTTCTGTTGTTTGTTGATGCAACTAATTTGAATAGAAACGTCTAATTCTTGAGGAATAAGCTTTTTATTACGATGAAGTTTAGTTGTGTTCAATAGGACTGTAAAATTCATAATTATGAAAGACATTCAATATTTTAACTCAACTACTTATCTCAATAAAATACGGCATCCTTCTGACCAAGAGATTTTTAAGTGTCATTTATGGAGAAAAATTACCATACTCTATTTAGGTGAAGGGGAGAGTCTGATCAGGACACCCACAACACCATTTTGAGTACTATAAAGTTGTAAATAGAATCTGTAGGGAATTTTCATTTGAAGTGAACAGTATGAAACTTGTTGATTAATACAGTATAACACTCACTTCCCTGAAATATCATTATAGCCATTTGATTAATCTTTGATATTATTAATGTGGAATTCTCTATTTACTATTTTCTGGTTCTGTTGTGGACGAGATAGTTTTGCAAACCTTTAGAGACCACAGAATTGACAACATGATTTCCAGTATCGCCTAGTCGAGTTATCTGTGAGCTATAAGTGAGCATCTACAGTGTGCATTGAGGCGTTTGAACGGAGAAGGATCTACATCAATCATTGGCTGACAAGAAAAGTGTCCGAAAAATGGAAAAATAATTGCACAAATATTTTAGGAAGAAAAGTCTACCAAACAGATGTAAAATTAAGCACAACAAGATAAAACACAAAATGGAAAGATGTTAATTTCTATAAATGTATATGGAGTTTGTGTCAAAAGACATTCAGAAACGGGTATTACGGAGCAGCTTAATTTATCTATTGTTAGCTCTCTAGATTATTGCTTATCGGTAAGACTAGTTGATTGTTGACCGACAATATCGCTGACTATTTGCGAGTTATTACAGCTACATTGGAACGGTCTTGGAGCATTCAGTCTGTTATAACGATACCAGCTGATCGTAAATTAAAGTAGTCACAACTTTAGTATTTCCCCGCCGCTTTTAATCAAGGTTTCAGGATTGACTTAAAATCAGTTTTACTTTAAATGAATCTTAATGTTTAATGAAATAATATAAACTATGGTTGATAAATTATGTTATTTTAATGAGTAGGTGGATCTTTACTTGGCAGTAAGTTAACTGCAAGAATACATCACATAATGATTGGTTGTGGGTCGACGAAAATCATACATTATAAAAGGCATCTATTTTGTATTGTAAAATACATGCATCCTTATTTGAGATGGATGGTGACGAGTTCTTCACTTGGTAGTAAATTAATTGCAAAAATCGATTATCAAACGAATCATTCTTGGGCCACAAAAATCGAACATTATAAAAAGGGAAAACAATATTTGTACATACAAATATAGTTTGGATTCATGGGGGGAGGTTGGTGTTTGAAATGTTCTCATGGTGATTACAATTTGTTATTCAGGCCCTGCATTCACCCGACAGCGATATACAGTACTACTTGCTCGGTTGCACTCAGTAATATCACCGTCAATGAAAAACAGAACTATGATAACAGCAGTGGGATATCATGATGCTTTTGAAATTTTAATACAACTAATCTCCTCAAAGTCCACAAAAGGTAACTAATGAAAATGTTTTTAAAAAATTGTGTGCAATCTTACAGGGATCAAACGTATTTTGCAGTGTGCAAACGTTTGCCGGAGATGGAGAAAAGAGTTTGAGCACGAGGGTTCAAAGTCTTTTGACAGTGCTCCAGGAAAAATGTGACACAGAAAACACTATGATCGCTGTACTTAAACGATCAACTACTTAGTACATAAAGTAACTACCAAATACAGTTTACTCCTGTTTAACCGAGAAAGCACTAGAAACTGTGTAACGTAACTGTTGATGTATGTATGTAATTGGGTTTTACAGCATCTCATCACAAAAGTGGCTATGTTGTGGCAACTAAAGGTAAAGTTTAAAAGATTGAAAAAATGTATCACACAACTTTAGGAAGATAAAACCTTCCAAATGGATGCAAACATTAGGGACAAAATAAAATAAAACCAAAGATGTTTAAAATTCTGTAAATTATACATAACTTGAGAGATAAAGGTAACCTATGTAAAACCTTAAAACATTATTAAAATGTCTTGTATACACCGCATTCCCTTAAAAAGTCCAATATTTCTTCGTACAGTTTCCACAATTGTACGTTTCATACAACAGTGAACTTGGGATTGACGCTGTTTTCAGCAGTATTAATCACGTCGCCATTTGAAGATCTCGTGAAGATGGGCAAGCAGTTTGGTTATGAGGGGAGTCCCTTAGGAATTTTATTCAGGAGGAGCAGGCTCGGGAAAGGAATCAGAGATTAAAAGAGAGGGGATTGAAAGGGAAAATTTAGGGATAGCGCAGCAGGCAGAGCGGGAAAGAAGGGAATTTGAGAAGGAAAATAATTGAAAAAGCTGTCAGAGTAGGAAAGATTTTTGGTGGGAAGGGAAGCAGAAAGGGATAAGATTGCATTAGAGGAAGGGAAGTTAGAGAGGAAAAACAAGCAAATCTAGAATCAGCAGTATTAGAAGAGAGGAATACAAAGAGGGAGCACAATAAGAAAATTTAGCTATCAGAGTCAAAGAGAGAGCGGGAACAAGATCCTAACTCGAGGAAGTTAAAAGGCCCAAACTTACAAACGTTTGCGGACGATACAGATACTATGTACTATGAACAGTTATTTGCACAGTTTCGAACGATATGCCACTGTCCAGAAACGTAAAAGAGATGGATGTGCATTCGCGTCTCCCCGCGAACGACGCGCTATATTATGACGCGCTAAGAGAGGCACTACTTAAGAGGTATAACTAACCGAGTAAGGGTTCCGGAAGAAGTTTAAATATAGCAAACCCAAGAGAGGGGAAACATCCACCCAGTTTGTCAGTAGAACTGTGAATCGTCCAAAACGATGGGTTGCATATTTGAAGGTGGAAAAAACGTCCGAGGATCTGACAGACTTCTTACTCAGAGACCAGTTATGAACCGCTTGTAGTAGGGAGTTGTATGCATTTCTGAGGGAAAAATCCTTCACAAATTTCTTTGACATGGTTACGTAAGCACATAGCTCGGGAGGTAGCCAGAATGCGGTCTCGAAGAACAATAAGTCAGGTACTCAGTCTAAAAACCAGAGACCCCGAGAAAACTGTCATCATTAAATTAAGCATCAATTATATGTATTTTTTGACATGGAATTTCTACGAACACTGATATCTGATGCTTACCTCGATTAATAATGGAAGTAAAGCATTTATCAATTCCAACTCTATTAACGAAAGTTACATAAGTTTTCGTATTGGCATTATGTCATTTAAAATAACATTAACGCGTCATGTTCTTCTTTGCTACTTGTGGATATACCTAGTACTATTATAAAAGAAAACCAAATCAGAGGATGAAAATCTTAAAGCTTTTTCCAAGTATTGTGCTTTCTGTATCCACAATTAAGGAAGAAGATGCTGACAGTCCTATGGGTAAGATCACCGCCTTTTTTAAGGACGACCTATCATAGAAAACAACTGATGTTGAAAATAAGGTCAGCAACAAATTGGTGGTATGTTCATCTCCAATGAAAACCTCACTTAAAAAATAAAAGCCCACTCCAATAAAAATATCAGAGACGGAATTCCTTCACCGTCAGAGAATCCTGGAGAAAACACTGTTGATAAAATAAATTTTGCAAAATTTCTTTTATCATTTAGAACTTCACATAAAGGAAAAGTTAATATTTAGTAGTTGTTTTTAAATGTCTTTTGACAGGAAGGAAGGATGTTGCTAAATTTTATTGAGAGTGAGCAGTTAGAAGAGCTAGAGAACTTGACAATGAAGAAGCTGCAGAAAATAAAAACAATGGTTTTCAGTGAAAGGAAGAAGTTTAGAGAAACCATGCCTCAAAACAAAAATAATACAAAAATACAATCACAAAATCTGTAATGCTTTTGAAAAAAAGTATAGTTTTATCTATGAGGAATTCCTCAGCTTTTTTCCAAGAACGAAAGTAACGTGAGGGCTACAGTTTTACAATTGAGTTATTTTTCATCCAGCTCACTACCTTTACATCTGGCAAAGATCCAAGTACTGTCAGATGCATCGACAAGATTAAAGCAAGAAAATCTAAACTCTCAGTGTGAGGATGATTTTTGTATAAATTTAATGAAACTGTCGTCTGGTTAATTTGTATGTATACCATATATACAAGACTCCGTTTTAGTGATGCTGATTGTCTGTTTATCCATGAACTTTGCATGACTAATGATCAACTTTCACTGGCTATTCGCTATCATCATGACAGTTTTCCCATATGTACGTTTCTTCTAGTTCTTGAATTAAGTTTGTCCCAGCATCAAAGGTTTAGATCACAACTGGTTCAGATATTTGTGGATGGAATAATGCTTCACCATTTTGAGACTTTAATTCTGGCTTTTCCGTTTGTTTTGTATACTTGCTTCAAATGAAAGTAGTCTCCTCAAAATCTCAGAGGGATAATATCAAATCTATTAGTATAGACTTGTTACAACCCTTTTTTCTACATATCAGTCTAAATAAAATAGTTGTATTTTTGTATTGTTATCAGTGGCTTATGCATGACCCACATTCCTGTTTTGTTCTCATACCATTAATAATAAAAACGTCTGATTCTGTTCAGATGAAGCCCTTTAACCAAGGGAATAGCTTGCTACTGGTATATTAAGCAAAACAGTAAAACCTGTTTTGAGAGACCTCTGCTGTGAGCAACCACCTGCCATTTATGACAACAATCGTCATGCACGGATCGATTTGTTATTTTATAAATGCACTGTAGTGCGCAACCTGCAGAACGCGACTGAAACATTTTTTTGGAAATAAGCATTTCGACACTGCTGTGAGCAACCGCATAGCAAAAACCGAGACAAATACCACTGACCTTTATTTAGTCTTTTGTAACCCCGATCGCTTAAGAGGGTCTGTAGGCAGGTGCAGATTTTTTTCAAAAATACTGCTATGAACGACTGCATCACAAAACAGAGATAAACACCACCTCATAGAAGGATTTGCAATGAACAACAAAAAAAAAAGTTGAGTTTGGCTACCGGTTTTCTAAATTCTACGAGCATGCAGAATCGTATTCTAGCGACCGTAAACCTGACTAAAATACATGTCACTATCCGCCACTGTAGTGCCAAAGTCATGTAAATTCCCATTACGATTAGACACTCCTTCTTCCAATAGGGAGCAGTCAAGAAGGTACGTAGTTATTTCAACGCTTCGTATTGTTTCTTTATCTTTGGCAAAAACAGCACAACGCTGATACTGCCATAATGAGAAACCTTCTTAAAGGGCTTCACTGTAGTGATGGAGTATGTTGTTTGTCTTAGGAGTAAATCCGTAATATTTGGCGTGAATGAGGTCTTTATCTTTATGAAGTGATTGTCGTTTTCCAGATTTGATTGTCATTGTCAAACGATGTTCGTGTTGTTTGTTGCTATTTTTAAGTTACAGTTAATAAACCCACACACCAAGCCATCATCTACAAGTTATTCTCTTTATGTCATCGGTGAATTAAGCCTTTAGTTTTGGTCTCTCAGTACATTTTTTTTCTGTATGTGTTAATTCGGTTTTTCTTTATTTCATTTACTGTTACATATATATTCTATATTTACCCAAAGCCTGCTAAAAACCGCTGCTGTACAGTTTATATACAGGATAAGTAAGTGTTACCACAGTTAACTGTGCAATTATGCTACATTTGAATTAACTCAGAAATTTATGGACATGTGAGGCTAACTTATGAACAGGTTGAATAAATGTTACCTTAGTTAATTTTGCACTTCATTTGCTAACACATGCAGACCTAATTTTCAAAAATAAATATGAATGTTTTATGATAGCTGTATATCTTTATTGCTATATAAAATTAGTTTGAGATAAAAATGAATGCAATATTTTAACAAGAACTGTGAATAAAGAATAAAATCATGTACAGTAATTGTGGATGTCTTTTGTCCTTAAGCCCTGTTCAATTTCGACCTTGAAAAACTGGTCATCTTGCACAAACCGGTTATTAAAGATCACCGGTCTTTAGAGACCACATTTTGTTGGCAGAAGGGGTGGTCTCAAAACAGGATTTACTGTACCACTAAATGCATTTATATTTTCTGATATTCTAATTTGTACAGGACAATTCTATAATTGGCTCTTGAATTAATATCGGTAAGCATCATACGTTTGTATATTTCGTAATTGTATCTAAAAAACAAAAACCTTTTAATAACTTCATTTATATAATTATGGGATTTATTAACATACTTAGTTACTAGTACAGACGGTCTTGTTGTCATACAATAATACTTCCATTTTGAAAGTAATATCAATTCGTATAATATGATATTCGTGATTTTGCTTATGCTATTGTGAATATTTCATCAGTTAGATCTGGATATTTCCATGGAAACAAGATACAACTTATATTAATTTTGTTTTCTGTGCGTAACTCGAAAACTGGTGGATCTACGAACTTGGTATATATGATAGTGAATTTGATGTAATAAAATGTCGAGTTTTCCAAAAATTTTATAGTTACAAGTTGCTCATTTTACTTAATTTGAGCCACCCGATATGGGGCATATTTCCATATGAATGGAGATAGTTCTCTCATCGGCATTGAAGAAAAAATTAACTTATTTCAGTTCAGCAAAAGATTAGCGAAAGTCATCAATGGGATCTTTATTCTACAATTTTAAAAATATCATTGAAAATATCTAAATGATATTCTGATTGTGAGATAACAGAGACACAACAGAATCAATCTTTCTATACTGAACAAGATCAGTTTATGAAAACTCGTCATTAATTGGTTGAAGATGTAACAGGATGCCATATTTGTTTCTAACTAAAGATTATGAAACATTAGATGACTACAATGAAAAATCGTCCGATTTAAACATGCAAGTTGGCATAATGTTTTTGCATCCATATTTTGCAGTTTACTGGTTTAATATTGTTAATTTGGGTAATATAATTTTGTTTTGTTTGTTGTTATCTTTTGTTACACCCATGGCATGCTATTTCTTTCCTGTTTGGTCACTGGAAGCACCCACCATCTCCTGACATAATTTCCCGTATACAATTAATATAAGCTCGGTCAGTTTTAATCATTTTCTGTTATTCTTGCAGACATGTCATTACCATCCACCTTCTTTTTAGCTCGAGCACCTGGCCCATTAACAATTGCTTGTTACCACTTTGGAGTTCATATTTCTGATCCGATTTCAATCAAACTTGGAATATGGGTTTCCACCATCAAAATCTCAGAAGAGTTCTATAATGAGCGAGATCCATACATATTAATGAGATGATATAGCATCTGATTGGTTAACCTCGTTACCACTCAGGAGTCCATATTTCTGATCCATTTTTGATCAGATTTGGAATATATGCTTATGTCATTAAGATCTCGTGTGAGTTCGATAATGAGCGAGATCCATAAATATTAATGAGATGATATAGCATCTGATTGATTAACCTTGTTACCACTCAAGAGTCCATATTTCTGATCAGATTTGGAATATATGCTTATGTCATTAATATCTCGTGTGAGTTCGATAATGAGCGAGATCCATGCATAATGAGGTGATCTTGCATGTGTTTGGGTGAGCTTATTACCACTCTGGAGGCCATATTTTTAATCTGACTTTTATCACACTCGGAATATATGGTTATATCATTAAGGTATTAATGCCTTTGAGTGCTGTTTGGTAATTGTGCTTGGTTCAATGCACATCAAGTTATTTCCCATAAACGCAAATTATTTGAGTAATTATATAGAGAGCGTATAGCAAATGTATCAGAAATTAATCCTATTTCTCTTCTCCTTTTTTCTGCCAATCAACATATCTTGTAGTATGTATGATGTCAGGCTTTTATAACTGGGTAGGATGTAGATGCTGGAAAATACTGTTGGCTATTGACAATGTCGGCTATTGCATCCAAATGTCACAATATTCCGAGACGTAACATACGGACACCCAACCCGATTTACAAATTGGGAAAACTGTCTGAAATTATTTTGGTCGTTTCTATTTTTCTTTTACTTGTGTGATAAATTAGGTCAAACATTGTCTGAATTTACGAGATTGGCATAAAATTTATCCGAGTTTGGGGCATAACACTTATGATGCGAATGTACATCCCTGACATGGTGAAAAACAATTTGATACTATATTATTTATTCTGTTCTGAAGCTCTCTGCATGATTCTGAATGTGTATTTGTTATCTTAAGGAGAAACTGTGCATTATGACGCCCAATAAATCATGACACCTTCATTGCAGACACGTTAAAACTTGTGAATGTCAATATTCTGCTTGTCAATTTCAGTTTTTGAATTCATTTAACTTATAATCAAGTAAAAATTATGCAATATTATCTCTATTGTTAGCTCTAAACGACATATGCACAACTTCAGGTTTAGTTTTTTCTTCAAATACTAACATCTTCTACCGACGTAAACCCCATTTCATGACATCAAATTTTGTATCATATGTAAAACTGTTGATTTACTTGTGCCTTTTACTAGCATGAATTCTGCTTTTGTAATGTTGTGTGTTCTTCATTGCAAAGTTGAAACTAAGCCACTTTTTGTGCATATTCTTGACTTTGGTAAAATAATTGAAAATTTAATCTATTACTTCCATAAATGGGCATAGGCATGGGATTTAAAGACTCATTTTATTTTGACATTTCAACTTTTATTTGTATGCATCTAAGACAGCGGTATCTGGTATTTGGATTGTTCATTTATGCATGTGTTTTGGGAAGGGAGGGGTTTGTAAACCAGTAGTACCTTATCTGATTCGCTTCATATTTAAAACATCACCAGATACCCACCATTCTCACGATACCATTCCTACCCATGGGTGCTGCCCCAGGCCATGAGGTGAACAATTACATTACGGTCAGGTTATGGTTAAATTTGTATGTTAAAGTATTTCCCAACACCTGTAGCTTCGTAATTCCTCACTCGGTACACTTCATGTTTGGAAGGTCAAGTGATGCTCGCCCTTCTCTCAGTATCACTCCTGCCCATAAATAGTTTCAATACTCAGCAGTCTTGAAGAAACGGTCTTATCTTGGATTCCTGGGAAGTTGTTTTTTGTGTTTTGTTGTTCTAGAATTCATAAAATGTGAGCCCTATTATAAATATATAGGCCGGTACGTCCTATTACCGCGTTCTAACCAAGACAAATACCCCAAAGGTTTCACTATACTTACTTTCTAAGTTGTATCCTACTGCAACAGTAATTAATGTGTGGTGCGTTTGTCACGGTGAATATTCGACGAGATCGCCAAAGTGCTGGATATTCTGAGGTGACCTCTAACGGGAGGCCCTCTAAAAAGAACATCCTAATACCGCGTCAATTGAGAAATACATTGACCGTTGGTAGTACATTATAAAAGTAAAAAAACAAATGAAAAAATCAGGAAATATTATGTAAACTCAATACATTTAAAAAGAAAATTTCAACATTAAATTCATAAATGTAAGCAAGATCTTCATATGCCGAGTTGTAGCAAAGCCATGAAATAATTATGGTTTATGATATTGTTATAATATTATTAAATGGATATTTATGGTTAATCTAAACCCGCGTAAACTTTAATTGTATACCCATGTCTAGAAAACACCTATAATGAATTTGAAAGGATGACAGGGTTTATTAACTTGCTTTTATACTACTTATGTAAGAAGCCACACTAAAACAAACGCACGAGGTTCACAATAAACCTTAATGGGCCTCCCCCCCCCCCCTACACACAAGTTGGATAACCATTTTTAGCGAAGAGCATGATTCAGGTCACCAATTCTGCTTGCATTATTTAAATTGTGAAGCAGACGATTTGCAGACATTGTGCTCGGCACGATTTTCTGATTGAAAAGTACAAAAAAGGGATTGGAACTGGATATGGTATGAATGGGATTTTATCACTTACTTAAATTTGTACATGTACAGGAAATCTACGACTTTGTTTACCCTGAACATGCAGGTTATTCCGATGTTACGCATGGTGACATCATTGAATAGAAATGCTTAAATACCGCGGTAATAGGACGTACGAATATACTTTTTGATTGATTTTCAGATGTAAATTTACAACTGTTAGTTGTTTGTTCAAATGGCTTGATTTTAGATGGGTAAAATAAAGCTGAACGGTTTAAATCAGACTACGGAGTATTACTGTTTCCTCCCACAGCATGTGCGTTCTCTTATTTTGGTTTACGTTATATTTGGATATAAAATGACGACAAAGCGGAGAGGTTATTTTCCACTCGCCAACAAATTTTAAAGATACACCTGGCCAAATATATCTCAATTATATAAAACCTAGGTCAGTGAGACCTAACTTTGAATTTAATGATGCTTTGTGCATACAGTCAATTACCAAACCAGCTGTATCCATGTATAATGTTAGACTATTCATCCATTATAAAAAATCGCATTCATTTCTATTGTAAACAAATGTATTCTCTTTTCAATGTTAGACATATAGCCTTGAGATTGCAACATCTTTTGTCCATATCAATGTTTTATGGTAATGAATTATGGTGTAATATTTCAAAAGAGTGACCTCTCTTCATTGGATAAAACTCTGAGGTATTTTGCCAAACATTTACAAGGCTTCCCAACACATACAAGATCAGAGATCGCTCTGGGAATGATAGGATGGACTTCAGCGCAGTCAGAAATTGATAGAAGAAAATTGATGTTTTTACACAAATTGTGTTTGATGCCTAATAATGCACATACTATACGCGTGTTTAACGTTGCATTATTTCACTTCATTTTGAGCGGATGCGTATCAAGCTACGGGTTAATTTCAAATCTATATGATATGTTAAAGACGTTTGACTTGCTTGAGTATCTAATTGATTATTTGCAGCATTCCGAAATTCCAGATAAACTAAATTGGATAGAAATTGTAAGGTCGAAAATTGCTGGTTTTGAAAATAGCCTGTGGAGAGTTCGTATGTCTAATGAAGTAGATTTTGACAGATTCTCTTCGATACACGAATCCTTGCGACCTGCCTCAGTATGGCGGTCGGCTAAAACCAGAGAGCACAGTAAGGTGTTTACGTATATAGTTAAACAATGGGCTGCTGCTCCTCAAGCACAGCTCGATATGTGTATTCGATGTGGGAATGTTTATACAGACTTGATACTTCATTGTTGTGTTGCATGTCCTTATATGTCGAATTTCAGAAACTCTTTCTGGGATTTCCTGACATAACTTTCCATGCATGCTACGTTATTTAATGCAGAAGATGAGCTGCAACTGCAATATCTTCTAGCTAAAAGGTTACCAGCAGGTGTAATCGACAAAGAAAACTCCAAGTTATTCGCCCTGTATGCAGCATACTTTGTCATGCAGTGTGCAGCTATCTTCTGAAAATAAGATACTGAAACTTACAACTTATGCAGCTGATTAACAATTTAATGATGGATATTCTGTAAGGATTTTGAGTTGAATATTCTATTTTATACCATAGACGAACAGTGTTATGATAGTCGCACTATATATCTCTTGACATTATTGTATGCACGAAATAATTGCTGTTGCTTCTACGGCCTAATAATGACTTTCTGCACCGGAAACCCGGACTCACAGTTTGTCTATATTTTTTGTTCTACTAGTGTTTGTTTATATTCATTTCTTTATTTTGGTACTTATTTATTTTTATGAAAGTTTAATGATTGTATT
The DNA here is from genome assembly GCA_029931535.1 of Margaritifera margaritifera. Lineage (NCBI taxonomy): Eukaryota > Metazoa > Mollusca > Bivalvia > Unionida > Margaritiferidae > Margaritifera > Margaritifera margaritifera. Next base: position 1,122,412 of record JAQPZY010001170.1, on the reverse strand, counting down.
AAGATGATTTATTGTACTTAACTATTATATCATGCAATCTTCTACAGAAAGGAAATAAAGATGATGATGATGATGTCTAATGTGAAACTATTTATTCATTATAAAAAAATCTCATTCATTTCTATTGTAAAATAAAGTATTCTCTTTTTATTGATAGTCATTTAGCCTTGAGATTGCAACATCTTTTGTCCATATTTGTAGAATCCCATCAGTAATGCAATATAAAAGCGACACAAGATCTAACACAGGTATGTGAATTGCAAGAAATAATTTATAATGAATTTATAATGAAAGAAGTAAAAGAAGCAAATAAATAGGTTCCTTACCACTAATTTATACATTTTTGATCGGTCAATAGCAAATCCATTGGATACGGTATTTGCAGTTCTCACAGGGTGTGCATAATTTCGGACAGGGTGTAGGAAAATTGTGACATGTTCACAGTGTGTACGAATAGTGTCATTGGCAAAGTCGTAAATATAAAGAAATAGGCGTCCTCCATTCTGTGGATTCGAAACTTATAAATTGGTTATTGGATATATTTTACGAAATGGTTGTAATGTTTTGTAATATTTCGAATATCTTCAATATAAATATTATATTGTGACGTCACAGATAAATTACGTCAACGGGAAAAAATCTAGAAAACATCGTTTGTTTTATATTACAGACGCATAGAAATACCCCATAGTATTCGCTTAATCTCCCGTTTGTTTGTACACCCTATCCTCCCCCACCCCACCGTCGATTTAAAAAAATAAAAGCCTCAAGAATATTTAAAAAATGCACAAAGTTTAATCATTTCGTACATCAATTTATAATTTCTAACCTGGTTTTCGCCAGGGGATCGTAAAAGTGCTTTTTGTTTTTAAAATCGGTAGGAGCGTACAAACAAACGCGATGGTAAGCGAATATTATAGAAATGCGCTTGCCTAAAACGATACCATTGGATGATGATAAGAGCAATCCAGTACCTAAGCTAATATTATCTTTTTTAGAATATGCCCAGGATAATAGCTTCAGTTTAGGCAAAGATAATATATTTCTTGGAGAATCAAAAGAGAATTTATGACTTGTTCAAAAATATTTTTTTATAATATAGAGAAAATAAAAAAAGAATTTAGTCTTGGCCGTTTGGCAAATCTCTATCTGGTTTCTCTTCCTATCGAAGTAATGTTTCGCACTGGTTTCTCTACACAGCAAAGGACCATTCCACGAGTCAACGAAAACCAAAATCCTTGTAGAATGGGGGAAAAGTGTGTGAATTTGTACATGGCGAGTCATGGAAGTACAGTTGTATCTGTCTTATGAGGCCACCACTATTAACACTGAAAATGTAGCCTTATAAAAAGAGTGGCCCCTAATGAGGGGAGCTAAATGATTCAAATATACTATTTTGGTGTTGGGCCAAATTGGCTTTGAGTAGAGTGGCCTTTTTTGAGAGGAGCGGATGGCTCATATATACTATAGCAATGTGGTCTTTAAAAGTGTGGCCTCTTTTGGGGAAGCCTGTAATAGTGGGAGCAATGTAACTCTAGTCTGAATGCGAGATAAATATACATTGCTGTAGTAACACGCTTGGTTTGCATCTGAACCGTCTGGAGTGTGATCTGCTTCAGCATATAGTAGGATAAATGGACGCTCGTGTGTCAGTGACTTTCTTTGATTTGTTTAATTTGTATGATCACCAAGAGCACACTATCCCAATATTTTAGCTGTCTGCAGTACAATATATATGTCAGAACAGTCTCTGCAAAAAATGTAGATAAAGTACAGACTAATTGGAATCTTAACAGTTTTTCTCATGTTTTTTTTAATTTTTAATTTTTTTTATTTCAGAGAGAAACAAGGATATGATAACATGATGTGAGGCACTCCCAGCTTTATTACGAATTTTAGACGCAGACAGTGTGGAGGTCCTGTGTAACACTTAAAGCTGTATAAGAACACTAGCAGCAAAAGGTACAGTTACATCAGTTCACCTTTGGGAACAATTTGATTAGACTCCATAAATGGGAAAATGTGTTAAATTTCAGGATTGTTAAAATTTCTTGGTGACACTGACTTTAGTTAACATAAGATCAGTTTATCTTGTATATTTGACTTCTGGGTGACATAAAAAGAGGACCGGTGTCCAAATGCATTATGAGTGATTGCTTGTAAAATGTTGGAGGATTGAACTTTTTGAAGAATTGATATTTTTACACAGTCAATAGTCCAAGCATACCATATTACTTAAATATTTATTGGTTGATTTGAATTTGCTTGCCTTACACTTAGTTGAAAATGTATCCCAAAGTAGGAGCTATTACATAAAAAGTATGGGGAAAAGAACCTTGTCGCTAATTGTCTGTAAAGTAATAAATGAATGTGTACTGAAAACAAATCATTAAATTTGCATAGGTTGAAAATTATTAACTCCTCTTATCAAATACACAAAGAAATGGGCATGTTAGTGATCGACTTTTCAGTATGACACATTTACTAATATTACATTAGTTTTCAGCGAGGGAAAGCTTGCATGGCCGATTTACAAGTGGTAAATCACTAAAGATTTCCCAAGGCCTCGTATACTTTCGTTGACTTTGCCATTTTCTTTCACAGACTGCTATTGCAATTGTTAACACTGTTTAAGAAGTTTTCTTTTTTGCAACCAAGTCCTGTTAAATCCAATCTCTCCCAGAGTTAATAGCACTACGATACACTGTGGTAACAAGTGATAAAATCAATGATATCATAATGTACTGATCACGTCATTTCGAGTTGTGCACTTAATGTTGATTTTACAACAATGGACTACCTTAAAAGCCTTCATTTTCTTCAAAATCTTCTTGTATAAAAATGCTAAGCTATCTATATAACATATTTTCCGTATAGCTTCTCTTTGCATTTGAATTTTAACTTTTATTGTAATTGAAAATGGAGTCAAACCTCTCCTCAATCTGGTGATATCACATGATTTCAGAGTTCAACGTAATGCTGCAGGAGCTGTACCCACCATCAGGTATTTACGTAAAGTTATCATAATTTAAATATTTACCAAGTATGACAAACATGCTAATTTATACAATACTTGTAGCGCAGCTTTGGCTGCTTATCAGCTCTTTCATTACCCTTTATCCAATGTGATTAGGCAGCCAACAGTATAGAATACTTTTCCCAGATTGTACAAGAACACCATATTTCCCTAGTATCTGAGATAACGGGTTGTCAAATTTAAGATTCTGCAAGGCTTTCAATGCGGAAAAAAAAAATCCGAAAAGATGACGTAATTTGTTTTCCGAGAGGTTTCAACGTAGTTTTGAAGCTTTGAGTATAGCTGTAATTTCTGCACTAGTAATCGAGGCTTTATTCGGTAATCGACTCGAATTGGTGCCATGATGTGTTGCAATGGGAACTACAACTTTGTCACGATCTTTCGGATCATCTGTATACTGGGACGTCTGGCTACGATAGAAGGCTCTGATTTCATTGAAGTTACTCTGAAAAAAGTAAAGAATCTGTTGAAGATTTTCGAATTTGCAAAGGTCATATATTATTTTGGGAGGTTTTGATAACCACGGTGGAGATTTGGAAATACAGAATTTTGCAATATTTCAAACAATGAATTGTGCTGTTTCTAAGTGAGGACGAATTCGTATGCCAAAAAGTAGAATGATGGTTTGTTTCTGAACGTACACGTTTTTGTATGTGGACCTAACCACTATGTCATATGCGGGCTTAGATGGATTTAAAGAAAGTTTTGTTGCATAATGTAGGTCCACTTTCATTCGTCTGAGATAATGAGATGGTTCATTTGCCTCAACATAGAGGCTTTCTGAAGGCGAAGTTCCAAATGCACCCAGACAGAGTCAATGTCCTTGATTGTGTATCCGCTCAAGCATCTGCAGGTAAGATTTACCAGCCGATCCCTAAAGAATTGAGCCACATTCAAGTTTTGATCTTGCTAATGACCTGTATAACCAGAGCAAGACTATCTGATTAGGCCTCAATCTGTTTACGATTGAAACTAAGCACTAACAATTAAGTATCTTCCAAAATGAGGATAAAACAACCTTCAATATAGAGCTTTGGGTCATCAGGAATGCGATGTATTCGGCAGAAATGCATATAGTTACTTTTTATTTAAAAAATGTGAACCCTTTTTTCTGCCCATTTCCGAGCTTTGTTTATGCTCATCTGTAGTTGATGCTCGATAGTATGCACACTCTTTGATCAGTAGCAGATCAAAAATTCGTCAACATATAATGAAGTAATTTCCTAGACTAAGGGATTTCATTTCTCATACATAAATCATGCATCATCTAGCCTTTTGAAGGAAGTTAATATTTATTCTAAAATATAACTCGTATACAACCTACTTACTTCATGTAGTTTTAATCAACATTTGTACTGTCAATCATCCTAAATATATTTTATGATCCAGTTACCCTTTATACATACCATTTACATTCCCCGTTGATCGGGAACCTTCATATATTTCTATAACCACCTCACTGTTTTGTTTTTGTACTTTTATCGCACGTTGATCGTGAACCTTTTCTCATACATAAATCATATATCACCTAACCTTTTTACGGCGCTATATAGCCTTACAGTTCTGGTGCACCTTAAAATCCCAATCAATCTATCAATCAACAGTCACACACACACACACACACACACACATATATATATATATATATATATATATATATATATATATATATATATATATATATATATGTTTTACTCCTGCAACTTTGTTGGGTCGACTACATATGAAACAGGATTTATAGAACTTTGTAACTCGGGAATCACTAGTGTCGTCAGTTTCATGTGATGGAGTCAAGAAAGTTTTCACTCAGTATTCTGAAATAATTGCCAAAATATGGACGAGTAATAAGCTCGATCTGGATTTGGGTGATCGAGTTAAACATCATGCCCTGTTCCTGTTGATGGAAATAATTTGAATAGAAACTTTCAGTTCTTTAGGAATAAGCTTTTTCTTAAATTCAAGTTTTGTTGTGTACAATAATTATGTAAGACATTCATTATTTTAACTCAACTACTCCCGTTGGTAAAAGAAGGCATCTTTTTGATCAAGAGACTTTTAAGTGTCATTTTTGGAGAATTGCCATGCCCTGTTTAGATCATGGGGGAATCTCTAAACAACACAAAACAATATTTTGAGTAGTAGAAACTTATAAATACAATCTCCAGAAAATTTCTAGTTGAAGTGAACATTATTAAATTTGTTGATTAATACAATATGCCACTCACTGCCCTCAAATATCGTTATAGTCATTTCATTAAACTTCGATATTATTAATGTGGGATTCTCTATTTACTATTTTTGTTTCTGTTGTGTACGAGATAATTTTGCAAGCCTTCAGAGACCATAGAACTACCAACATGATTTCCAGCATCGCCGAGTCGCGTTACTTGTGAGCTATAGATGAACCTGCACACTGTGGAATGGGGCATTTGAAAGGCCATGGATCTACATCAATCAGCGGCTAACAACCAAGATGTTATGTCCGCAAAATTGGACAAATATTTTAGGAAGAAAAAGTCTTCCAAACATATGTAACATTAATCACAATAAGATAAAATACAAAACGTAAAGATGTTAAATTCTGTAAAAGTATATGGAATTGGCCTCAAACAACATTCAAAAACGGGTAATTACGGGGCTGCTTAATTTATATATTGTCCGCTATCTAGATTATTGCTAATCGGTAATACTAGTTGATTGTTGACCGACAATATCGCTGACTATTTGTGAGTTATTACACGAGTACTGCTACATTGGAACGGTCTTAGAACTATGAAGAACTAGAGTTAAATACAAACAACTAGATCAACAGAGAACTTCCTCAAATAAACAACCTTTTATAATTCAAGAAAGGCGACCCGAAGAAAAAGAAAACGATAAAGAAAATGATATTATTAAAAACAGTATTAATAAAGGAGAAAAAAAGGGGGGGATGTAAAGTGTTAAAATTATGGTAATAATAATTAATGAAGATGATGATTATTATTAATTAATGAAGATGATGATTATTTTTATTTAAAAAAAATAAAAGTCTTTAAAAAAAATTTAAAAACAGACGAATGCAATAAACTCAAATCGGGTGGCGATGATGATACCGATGAAACCATTTCTACTAAAGCGTTATTAAACATTTATAAAGATCGTATTCATGAATTAAAGAAAAAAACGTATAAAAAACACATGGAAACTTCTGAAGAACAAATGGATATTTTAATTAAAGAATTAGTAAAAGAATATGAAAAACACGTTAGACCAGATTTAAACGAATTAAATAACGGCATGAGCACTATATGTGACCATATAGAAGGAGAAGAATGGAAAACCACGGATCGTATTTATCAAGACGTTTTGACCGACGAAGGATTGTTTTCGGAACAAGAGTCTTCTGTATATAATGAAATAAGAGACTGATAATGAAGAAGACTGTATTGATGTTAATCTAGGAGAGACCATTTCAGGTCCTACCCACCAAGATGAAGATATTCTTGCCGAATACGGTATAGACGGCGACTCAAAAAGTGAATTTTTAATTTTAGAAAAGTTTGAAATGTACATAAAAGATGTCAGATCTAGTAAAAATATGTTTGAAAATTTACATAGTAAATATTCTTGGATAAGACAATTACATACACGTTAAACATTACAACAACATCGGCGACTTTAAGAAGTTTATAAAAAAAAAAACATTCGTGAAGAAGCCAAAAAAAGTAGCGAGATTGAGTTAATTAAACGACATATAAAAGAGCTTATATAACTTTATACTGAGCATTTAAATACAACTAAAAATTCGTGCTAAAAAAAACTTAAACAAAGATGTAAAAACGTAAGTTGTTACAACAACAAATATTTTTTTTGGTAACGTTGTTAATAATAATAATAAAAAAATAATAATACTAATACTAACAATGAAAACTAAGGCGGTCCTAGTAATAATATACTAATGGATAAAAAATGCAAAAAAGAAAAAAAGAAGATATAGTAAGAACATCGTACGCACTAGAAACATTACCTATTAAAAAACACAAAACTCTAGATTTTTGTTGAAATGAAACATACATCAATAGGAATATCAATCCACAAATTTTAACTATTTCGGGCGTATTTCGACAAGCTATGATGGATCCCCAAGTTTCTGGAAAAACAATTTCATCTTATTATTTTACACTAAAACTAAACTAGATGTGTAGAAAAAAAAAAATAATAACCATTTCAACTAAAAGGTCGTAGAAACGGGGGATTTAACCATGAATTATTACACCAAAGTGATATATGGCCGTTTATGTCAGTTATTTTATATGTAACTTTACCTTTCGATTTTTGTGACAAAACATTAATGAAGCATTTTCACGATATTGGATTCGAGTTATCAACATTTACTAGATTACTAAGACTGCCTCTTTTTAGGAACGTTGATGTTGAAGCGTTTATATCATTGTTTTATTATCAAGATGGATCATCTGGAAACAAACAACATATTAAAACGGATAAACATTGAAGATGAGTATGATGATTACATTCACGAACAAAAACCCTTTGTAAAACAAACTCTCGTAAAATAATAATAACGAAAAAATACAAAATAAAAAATGCTTTTTTTAATGTTATTTATGGTGGGGGGTTTTTTAACGATAATTATTCTTCCCCTTCTTTTTCACCATCTATATCAGTTTTTAACATATTTTCAAGGTAGGATGAACTTTCTTCTTCTGATATCGAATTTTCAAAAGGAGCTTGTATTATAAGGCTAGCAACTTTACCCATATTTTTTAGATTTATTTTAGCTAGTGCGTTTTTAATTGATGTTTCTGTTAATTAAGAATATTCTTTTTCTCCATACATAAACTGTAATAATCCTTTAGTGGCTTCAAGAGGTTTTGTACCAAAATTGAAAATTCGCTTTATTTTCTTGCCGTTTACATTTTTGGGCGCTTATCTTGCCGCCGCTGCCACCAATATATGAGATGGAAGCTTCTTTTTTAAGATATGAATGTTCGTTTCGTGATTTCGCCTGATAATTCCATTTCCGACATTAATTAGTTGTGGTTTAAAAATTTTTTTAAAAAATACATATATAAAAAAATGGCTGACTTAGATTTTACTTTTTTTTACAAATACGAACGTATCATCAAATTACAAGAAACTGAACATATATATAGCAAAAAATGAATTAAAAAAAAACAAACAAGAAATTCTTTGTGAAGACATATTTTACTGCTCCTCATCGCTCCAAGTTTAATAACATTATTACAATAGCAACTGATATTACTTTAAACTTTCAAACAAAAGAGTGAAAATAATAATAATAATAACAATAATGTTACTACTACGAGTGACGAATACAAAATTAAATCTTCTTGTTTAAATAAAACGTTATTTACACATTTAGAAAAACAAACAGCAAAAGAAGGACACATTAAATATTTAGTGAATGAAGCCAATATTATGATTTCACAATATCCAATACCCGCAACAATTTATTTAACGCAGCAAAAAAAAAAAAAAAAAAAAAAAAAAAAATACCATAAAAATAGCAGCACAAAATAAAGCTAGTCAGAAACGAAAGTTAAAGGAATATGAAGATCTGCTTAAAAAAGAACAAGATTCTAATGCGCCCAAGATTCTAATGCGCCCAAGTTAATATCGTCATATTTACAACGATGCATGTGTAATTGCTGGGAAATGGAACGCGTTTTACAAAGTGTTTGCGAAACGGTTGATCAGTTTGGACAAGATATCGGCGACGATGTTTGAACAACTCTTATCGTTTCTTTTACCGCAGATTAAGATTTTGTTTCTGGTGTTATTTTGGGTCAGTTAGATCATGCCAAAATTAAAACGTTGACACGTTTCGTCCACTAGACATGTCTTTACGTACGAAAACTTTTGTCAACCTAGATTTAGTTATGCCAACCTATTTATCAATGCATTGTCCAACTGATTGTTGACTACGTAATATAGGAGATGGGAATCAAACATTAAAAAGATTATTTTCAACGGTATTAGATTATATAAATATTGATAAATTAAAAACGATTCAAGACTTTATTAAACATTATAAATTATATTGTAATAAAATGACACAACGCCGCTACCGCTTTTAACAAATCTTACAAGAAATGAAAGAGGTGGGTCGTGGACAATACTTGAATGTTAAACGGAATAATTCTTTTTACAAATAAACAAAATCAACATACTTTGTATCGAAATATTCAACTAAAACACCAAGAAACAAATAAATCGTATTTTGATTACGTTTATGTTACCGGGTTATCTTAATTAGTTATAAATTATATATTGCCGAAAACGATTTTTTTACTTTGTTTAGTTGCTTTTAATAATAACATGTCGTCGATATTAAAAAGCAAGATATATGAATATGTAGAGAGTAAAAATTAGGAACATGGAATATGGACTCAAAAATGTAAGAACTATACTGGACTATGAATCAGTAGTACGCGATGTCCAGTGGGAACAATTGCTCTATCTTTAAAAACATGCGTTCATCTTTAGTGCTTACGTGTGGTAGCAATTAACACATGTAGATATCTACGGATTTAATTTGTAATATCATAAAGGGACAATATGCTAATTTAGTCATCAGAAAATAATGTGGCCTTTGAGTCAATATGAACATGTTATATTATTATATAAGTATACATAACTTACCGGTAGAAATGGCGTCGCAATACACAACCCAGGCCGAAGGAAGGGAAATCAAGGCTATGAAAAGAAGAGCTGGCAAGTTTTGGTTTGTTCCTGGAAAATAACACATGTATTTATTCATGAGCACGTCACTACGGTATCCCCAAGTATTGATGGGGGGTCGCTCTCATCCGCGTACTTAAGTCTCTAAAAGTTCAGCCTACCAATATCCCTACTGACATCACTAGTCTCACGATTCTTGGAACGAATTATCGCATCGGTCTCACGATATGATCCTTGCCCGTTCCATACTCAAGATTAGCCTTCGCAACGGAATCGTTTATAGTTCGAACGTTCAGTTATCGGTGTGTGTTGGGGTTCGATGACATGTGCGCGGAATATTGCCGTCAAGGCAGTATTTAACGCCTTAACATGGGGGAAAATTTTGTTTTATTTATTCACGGGACACGTCACGATTATATCCTCAAGTATTGATGGCGGGAATTGGGTCGCTCTTATCCGCTTACTGAAGTCTCTAAAAGTTCAGCCTACCAATATCGCCAATGCCATCACTCGCCTCACAATTCTAGGAACGAAGTTTCGCCTTAGACTCGCGATATCAGATCCTTACCCGTTCATTAGCGAAAATAGCCTCCGCAACGGAATGGTTAATAGTTCCACCGTTCACTTGGGGGGGGGGGGGGAATTGATGACACGTGCACGAAATATTGCCGTCAAGGCAATATTTCACGCCATTACAATGGGGAAAAAACCCCGATGTATGTATTCACGGCCCACGTCAAGATGGTATCCCCAAGTATTGATGGCGGGAATTGGGTCGCTCTTATCCGCGTACTGAAATCTCTAAAAGTTCGGCCTACCAATATCCCTACTACCATCACTCGACTCACAATTCTAGGAACGAATTCTCACCTTGGTCTCGCGATATCAGATCCTTGCCCGTTCCACAGTCAAACAAGATTTCTTGACCTTCGACAAGATTAACCTTGGCATGGAATAGAACGTGTGGGCGGTCACCAATGAAGTAAGCCTTCGGCTTGAGATTAGCCTTCGCAACGGAATGGCTAATTATTCCGCCTTTCACTTTTCTGGTGAAGATCTGATGACACGAGCACGGAATATTTCCGTCAAGGTAGTATTTAACGCCCTTACAACGGAAAAATAACATGTATATGTTCATGTCGTCAGAGTACTCATAGTACCTTTTCAGTCCCTCAGCATCGGAAATTACATCAGCGTGGTAGTCGCACACTACCTCGCCCGCTGAGATTGGCTCTGTGGCGTAAACCCCATTTCCAATGACTGGATTTCACGTGCTACGAATAGCACACAGAGGCCAATTTTGATGCTCAATTCGGTCAGCGAACTGTTTCAATAATCGTTCGTTTTCGACGTACGTTGTCTGTGTACGTCGCTGCATTGGTGTCCAGTTTCTATCGACCATATGGATCAAACACACCGTGTACCATCCTAACTTATGGATATGATCCACTATGGCGGAACGGGATGGTCGGACACGAGTCGATTACTTAATGAGCTCTTAGAGCCAAACCTGCATACTCAAGATTGTTCTGAATCTTCTTGAAATCGTTTTCGTTCAGCACACTACATCCGGGGTGACTACGACTACGAGTTCGGATGAGCATTACAGACGGCATCTCGGAGTGCGCTGTCAATTTAAATGTGCTTTGCACACATCGGTTCAAATCTTTGTCTTAATCAACCGCGACGGAGCTGGACAAGTTTCCGTCGGGTTATTGCGAGAGGCGTTAACATCGATATCGCCTCAATAGTTTTTCTGTATCAGAGTCTGCGAAACATCCACGAAATGGGTTTGGGCTTTATTGTGCGTATGCAACACATTATCGGAGGACACAGCAGTTGTATGAAACAAATAAGAAGCGTCTCTCCGCAACAGGACGGCGGCCCAACTTAGACGAGTCACCAATGGGACTCATTCCCTCGATGAGTGCGACGCGCTCGTCGAGGAAGTCCTGACGGCGTGGCGAGCAGCTAGGAAGGACACGCGTCCAACGGGGCAGGCTCGACGCCAAACGAAAGGGCGAACGACGAACAGAAGGGGAAAACGGGCACTGAAAAAGGCAGAGATCTATAGAAGAACTCAGAAGCTATTTCTTGAAAATAAGAAACGGCTTGTTGATGAGATTCTGACTGGTAAGGAATCGAAGGACTGCAACATTCCGATTGAAGCAGTAGAGGAAACCTACCAGGACAGATTCGGTGGGGTAAGCCAAGAGGTCGACCTGTCAACCTACCCACCGCCTGCGAGAGGAGCAGATTGCCAAAATCTGAGCAGATCAATCTGCGAAGCGGAAGTCCAGGAGGCCATAAGGGGAAAAAGCCTGAAATCTGCACCGGGGCCAGATGGGTTACTTTTTGGGGACACCTGGGGATATTAACAAATATCTTTAACATCTGGCTAATTTCAGGCCGGATCCCGCGGACATCGAAGGCCTCCAGGAGTATTCTTCTCCCGAAGAAGGCCGACGGCCTAGAGGACATCAACAACTGGCGACCACTTGCAATCTCAGGAGCTGTCCTGAGATTCTACACTGCCGTACTTGCCAAAAGGTACACTGCCGTACTTGATGATCGCGGAGAACCTGAGGGTACCACCACCCGAGGGCAATCAAGAAGAGACATCTCGGCCAGGGATAACTTACCGGAGGTTGCAGAGACTGGATCGTTGGTGATTCACTTCTCTGCACCAATTTATCAATGTCGTTTTTGTACAGGCTTGGCATTCAATTCCTTACGGAAAACCAAGGAGCATTTCCAGAAAAAGCATTCAAAGGCAAAAGTTGAATTCACTTGCAACAATTGCAATAAATGCTACGAAAAGGTCCACGCGGCGGAATGCCACATCCCCAAATGTGCGGGACCTAAACCAGAAGCATCAAATGCTAATGCAATAAAATGCCAAGACTGTACCTTTGTGGCAAAATCAATAAGTGGGCTGGGCCAACATGTAAGGCACATGCACCCCCTCGTGGCAAACGAGAAACGTAAGAACGTCAGCCACAGAAAGATTCAAACTGGAACGGAAATAGTTGCACCGGACAAACGGGAAAAATGGAATGTGGAGGACGATGCGCGACTGTTGCAATTAAACACGGATACAGTTAAAGCGAATGTCAAAAACATCAACGGCTTTATACAAACCCACTTGAGTCGTTTCACGGTCGAGCAAATCAAGTATCGAAGGAGAAAATTGGGCTTATCAAACAAATCAATAGCGGATAACATGGCAGAAGAAAACATGGAAACAAGCACCGACACAGTGCAAAACATATCTATAGAAATCATAGAAGACAGTACGTTTGCAATGACTCAAACGCCTAGCAACATTGCACCGACACCGCACCATGGCATTGATACCCAACCTATCTTTCTTGGTTTGACAATAGTTGACGACCAAAGCGGTAAAAGTGGAAAGTATATATACTACAAGCCCCAAGATGTGACTTAGCTTTTACATAAATCCGCCATCGCACTCCACAACGTTGCCAGTAGCAACTAGGATATTGATAAAAATCAAACAGATTCGATCTACAACGAAATCGCAAATAAGTGGACACTGAAAAGCAAGGCAGTATCAGGGAAAAAAACGTCCACGAGACATAGGGTTCAAAAGGGTAAGAGAAATAAGAAAGCTGTGGCCAAAGCAACAAATTATCGGAGGACACAGCAGTTGTATGAAACAAATAAGAAGCGGCTAGTTGAAGAACTTCTGACTGGTAATAGTGACCAAAATTCTGAAATCCCTGTGGAGGATATCGAATCAACCTATAAAGAGAGATTTGGTGGAATCAGTCAGGAGGTCAACCTGTCAGAGTACCCTGCTCCATTAAAGCCTGCAAATCTGGATATTCTAAAACAGCCGGTCAATAGCTTAGAAGTAGGAGAGATTTTGCGGAACAAGGACAACTCGTCGGCCGCTGGGCCTGACGAGATATCAATCCAAACGCTGAAGCAGAACCCCGAGGGCATTCAGCTATTGACCAACCTGTTTAACATATGGCTAATAACAGGTAGAATTCCGGATAACACCAGAGGCAGTAGGAGCATGCTCCTACCAAAAAAAAGGGGGAAGGACTGGACGACATCAACAACTGGAGGCCCTTAACTATCTCGAGCATTATTCTGAGATTATACACTGCGCTCCTTGCAAAAAGGCTCTATAATAGCATAGAACTCAACCCCAGACAGCGGGGCTTTATACCAGCATCAGGCTGTATAGAGAATGTTTTCTTATTAAAAGAAGCTATTAAACAAACGAAAAGACAAAAGAAAAAGGAGCTATGTGTCGCTGTACTTGATTTGGCTAAGGCCTTCGACACGGTGTCACATAAACACCTGGATGCTGGACTTGTTAAGTTCAATGTAGACAATCACTGGGTGAAAATGGTGATGGATCTATACAAGGACAGCACTACCACCTTCACAGTGAATGGCAATTCTACGAGTAATATCACTGTGACACGAGGGGTAAAGCAGGGTGACCCGCTGTCACCACTTCTCTTCAACATCGCCCTTGATCCGATCTTCCGTCTGATAGAATCGCTGGAAAACGGCTATGTCTATGAAGGAGACAATGTAATTGGCTCATTAGCCTATGCAGACGACTCGGGCCTCCTCACCGAACACCAAAAAGAGTTATCAGCAAACCTCAAACTCTTTGACAAGTTCTGCAAAGACACAGGACTCAAACTAAACGTAAAAAAGTCCTGTGCCTTCAGGATCTCTCCAGTTGGGAAAACCTACGTTATAAACAAAGGAAAACAGATAACAGTAGGCAACGAGGCCATTCCTTGGGTCCAACCTGGAGAGAGCACAAGATATCTAGGGGGATATTTCGACCCCTGGACAGGACTTGTCAAAAGCAACCCTGGTGAGAAGCTGGACCAGTGGTGTTCAAAAATAGACAAAGCTGCGCTGAAGCCCAGACAGAGGATCGTGATCCTCAAAGAAAATCTTGTTCCAAAGCTCCTATTTGCATTGAGTTTGGAGAAACCCGTAAAGCGAATGTTACAGAACATCGACCTGAAAATTAGATTCTGGGCAAAGAAATTGTTGCATTTGCCAGAATCTACATCAACACACTTTCTGTACACAGCGACGTACGACGGGGAACTAAACCTGCCCAAACTCGAGGAGATTATCCCTAGAATAGTGACAAAGGGTTGGAACAAGATCATGAAAAGCGAACCAAAAATTCAAGCAATAGCTAGAGGGGCTGGCCTCTACGAAGAGATTAATGGAGTCAAGCTCCAATTCAACTGGCGGGATGAGGAGTGTCGCAAGTTGGTCACACAGGAGACAGAGCAGTGGCAAGATTGCCTACTACGCGCCTAGGCCTGAGACACTAGGGGAAAAGCCCAAAATGCATCCAACGAATCTATGGCTAGCTCGTGACAAAATTTTCACAGATCGAGAATACATAGATGCGATTAGGGTGCGTACAAATACTTTCCCAACCAAAGTGTCAGCTAACAAAGACAGAAAGGCCAACATCAAGTGCAAGTTCTGTGCTGCACCTAGTGAAACAATCGGCCACATCCTGTGTGCCTGCCCTTGGACGCTTCCTCACCGCATCAAGCGGCATGACGCGGTGGTCAATTACCTCGGCGATCACCTGAGGAGGAAGGGATGTACAGTCCTGGAAGAGCAACACTACAGAGTATACGGGCAACTGTACAAACCAGACCTTGTGATCGTCTGGGACGAACAAAGCTGGTTCATAGATTCAACCGTGATCTGGGAGGGAAGGGGCGGTGATACGGTGTTCACTAAGGCCATAAACGCAAAAGAGGCGAAATATAACTGCCTCACAGACACTGTTTCAAGGCAAACAGAGACATCATGCGTGTGTGCAAAAGGCCTAGCACTGAGTGTCCGTGGTGTATACAGCAACGCAAACGATGAAGTCCTAAAGCTGCTTAATATGAATACCAAACAAGTCAAATCAGACCTAGCAGCTTTAGTATTGAGACACTCTCTCAAGATACTGAGAGCCTTCGCAGGCTTATCAAGACTTCCGGTACCCACGGACACTATCTGAATCGCTGAACCTCCCTGATAACCTAAATCTGGACTGTGCGACCCTAATACACAAACAGTCCAGTCACCTGCGTTATCGGAAGACATTTGTAATTGAAAATTTCAAAATTAAGTCGGCTTTGATAATGTACATCGTCGCATCTAATTCAACACCAATGTATGTCGATTCACATTGTCAGGACTAAGATACAAGGAGCTGTGGCAATAAGTGGATTTACGGGATAGTGGGTTTCTTTTAGTCTGATAATGTTGACGAACTAATGGTTGACTATCAAGAATTGTATGACTGCACGGACGAGACCTGTGACTGATTATATGGAAATGCCCAAGACTATCCTTAATGATTAATGATTACCACACCACACGTCGACCAGACGAAAAAATGGAAAAGATGAGTTTCTCATCCAACATAAAAAGACCAGAGAAGCGTGTTGACTCTGGGACTGCTGTCACAGTCGCACAGAGGTGTACGCGTAACTGCGTATTCAAAGACACCATTCGCTTAATATTCTCACGAACAGAAAGCCTCTACCCTCTGGAGCCCCCCCCCCCCCCCCCCCCCCCCCGGTTCACGTCCGCCCGCTGATTCAGCGAAGTGGGGACCCTCAAAAATCTCTAAATACTCTAATGAGCCACAAAAATAAAGAAATGTATATGGGAGGACCAGGCGCCGGAGAAACGTGGTCCGAGTCATGACCGCGGAGAACCTGAGGGTACCACCACCCAAGGGCAATCAAGAAGAGACATCTCGGCAAGGGATGATATACTGGCGGCTGCAGAGACTGAATCGGTGGTGATCCACTGCTCTGCACCAATTTACAACTGTCAATTTTGTACAGGCTTGGCATTCAGCTCATTGCGTAAGACAAAGGAGCATTACTCTAAAAAGTACAATAAGTGTACAATCCAGTTTACATGCAAGGAGGATTGTGACAAAGGGATGGCACAAGGTTATCAACAGTGAATCTAAAATACAATCAGAGGTATATTTTACGGCTGCTTCAAAACTCACATCTCAAAGATGGCTTCTTATGACTGGTACTATTCAATTTTTAATTCAGAGGAATGAATATTGATATATTATGGATTGATGAACTGCATAACAATATGTTGACAGATTAACTGCTGTTGTATAGTTTTCTCAAACAAACAACAACAAAAAAGTTTTATAGAAAACTAGTGTAGTTCAGAAGGATGATACTAAAACTGAAGCAACAGCTAATCAGGAAGCAAAAATTCTACACTGTACGATACATTTAATAATTAAGAATATCAGTGGGTTTTTCTTAGCTCCACTGGTCATAAACCAGAAGAACGTATAGTATGGTACGTTGCCATTCATTCATCCATCTGTTACAACAAGTTTGTTATCACTGCTAGTTCTAAACTACTATGGTTGTCATAGCAGTTATCTTGAAAATATTGTTTTCGCTACTCCTTCTGAATGGATGGTCATATATACGTATTGTGTTCACTAAATGCCTACTTAATATGATGTCTAGTTGGTCGTAAATGCAAATGGTGCCGATCTAAGCAGCCATATTGGAAATCTTGTTATAGCTACTGCTCCTGAATTGAAAGTCATATTGACATGGGGTTTTCACCAGAAGACTTTTTAGGATATCTAGTTGGACCTAAATGAAAATGTTACAACTCAGACATCCAGTATGGCCGCCACAGTGGCTATCTTGAAAATCTTGCTATCGCTTGTCATGTTAGGTTTTTATTTAATAAGTAGCTCACATCATGGAATGATGCTGTCTATAACAAGCTTCACTCAGAAAAAGCCTACATTAGATGAATAATCCCCATCCCATAGACCAGTCATTAAGGATGAAGTGGTTGTTCCACGTCCTAGAACTGGGCACACTCGAATAACTCACTCCTTCGTTTTCAAGTGTGAGGACCCACCCGAGTGTATCTCTTGCAATGAACCCTTTACCGTCAAACACTTTTTAACCGACTGTATCGACCTCCAACCATTACACGATAGATATCATCGTGTTAAAAATATGAAGGAACTTTTTGACACAATAATTGTATCTCAGATTCTGGAATTCTTGAAAAAAGTAAATATGTAGAACTTGCTGAATCGTCTGAGTGATTTTAATCAGTACATCATGGTTTCTTGATTTGAACTACCTTGTGTGATATCTTTAGAGTGTTTGATCTGTTTACATTGCCCGTTGAAGGAGAGGGATTCTTTACATACTTTTATTCCAATTGTTTTTATATGTACTTTTTTATGTGGCCTTATTGTGCTGATGTGCCGTAAAACCCAAAATCGTCATATCGTCATTTTACGTTTTATATTTTGTCTTGTACTTCACTTTTACATTTATTTGGAAGGGTTTAACTTGGCGATCTTGTACAATTCCAGTTGGGATTTTTCAAACATATACCCTTAGTTGGCAGCATATAGCCACTGTTGTGCTGAGGTACTGTAAAGAGCTACTACAAACAAACTATTCGAAAAGTCTAGTTTGTTTAAGTTAGTTACTTTCTTTAAAGATTGCTACAGTCATGATTCATTATGTATTTTTTTGTCTTCGTACTCATCAAACAGTAGATCTGACCACTTATCCAGATTGTAATCAGGATATATCACTATTATCTTTCCATCACTGTGTAACTATCAATAACCATATTGAACTGTCTCTGTATCCATTCTTCAGATTTAGTACAAACGTAGTATTGTATGGGCATAGCTTTTATATATGATTCCCATATGTAATCAGCTATTGCTTATGTTGGTGTGCTTTATGTTACATCTGGACTTAATGACGCGCGGGTAAACGGCGGGAGTAACTATGACTCTCTTTTGCATATCCTGCGAAACAAGGATAACTCCTTGGCTACACTTGCCAGAATCAACCATGTGCCCAAGTGTGCCGGGCCAAAAATAGTTGACGCAAATCTAATACAATGCCCGCATTGTATTTTTACTGCCAAATCAATGAAGGGACTGGGTCAGCACACAAGACACCAGCATCCCCTAATTGCCAATGAAAAGAGAAAGGACACCAAACACAGAAAGATTGTATTGGATCCTGTTACCGTTGAAGACAAAAGATCCAAGTGGACAAAGGAGGATGACACAAAACTGCAAAAACTAAATCAAGATGCAGTAAAAGCCAAAACCAAAAACATTAATGGCTTTATACAATCCCACCTTACTCATTACACGGTAGAGCAAATCAAATATCGTCGAAGAAAATTAGGTCTATCCAACAAACTAAACATCAGTGTGGAAACAATAAATACAGAAACCAATACTGATGATGTGGCATCAGAACATGAAATTTCTGTAAGGGAGGAACGTCCACTCCCACCATTTACACCCAGCAAAACCACACCAACTGAACCTAAAGGGATAGACCCGCTCTATATTATTGAAAATATGACGATCATGGACGACCGTGATGAGAAGGCAGGGAAATGTATATGGTATGATCAAAACGACGCAACATCGTTATTACAAAGATCAGCCGTCATCCTCCTTGAAGTCGCAACAGGCAACATTGATTTGGCTAAGTGTGAATCTATCTTTGCTGACATCTCGCAAAGATGGGTCCTGCATAGTAGGCATATTGCCTCTGCAGGAAAACCCAAAGCAAAGTCAAGCTCGAAAAGAAGTTACGCTCACAAGGGCAAAAGAAGTAACAAGGCCAAGATCAAGGCATCAAATTACAGAAGAACACAGCAGCTGTATGAGTCGAACCAAAAACGCCTTGTTGATAAACTCCTGACTGGCAATGTAGCTCAAAAATGTCAAATTCCACTTGAAGATATAGAAGCTACCTATAAAGAACGCTTCAGTGGATACAGTCAGGAAGTTAATCTATCCTCCTACCCTGCTCCTCGCAAACCTGCCAACAATAACATCTTGAATCAGCCAATCAATAGCATGGAAATAAGGGAAGTGGTTAAAAGCAAAGATAATGCATCTGCTGCTGGACCAGATGGCATATCAATGGAAACGATCAAACAAGATCCCAATAGCATTTCCCTCCTAACCAACTTATTCAACATTTGGCTGATAACAGGAAAAATTCCTGCGGCAGTCAGAAATAGCAGGAGCATGCTATTACCAAAAAAGGGAGAAGGATTAGATGACATTAACAATTGGCGTCCTCTCACCATATCTAGCATGCTGGTTAGACTCTACACTGCAGTCCTTTCCAAAAGACTATATAGCAGTATCGACCTAAACCCGAGGCAAAGAGGATTCATTCCCGCCTCGGGATGCATTGAGAATATTTTTCTCCTAAAAGAGGCGATCAAACAAGCTAAAAGTCATGGAAAGGGACTCTGTGTTGCATTACTTGATCTTGCTAAAGCCTTTGATACGGTGTCGCACAAACACCTGCTTGCTGGGCTAATGAGATTTGGCATAGATAACCACTGGATAGATCTTGTCATGGATCTCTATACAGACAGCACCACCGCCTTTACAGTGGATGGTAAGACCTCCAACAATATTGCTGTAACTAGGGGTGTGAAGCAAGGCGACCCGCTATCACCACTTCTATTCAACATAGCCCTAGATCCTATCTTCTGTCTATTGGACGCTATAGAAAACGGCTTTGCCTACCAAGGAGACACAGCGATTAGCTCACTTGCCTACGCAGATGACACTGGTCTCCTTAATGAACACCGTGAAGAGTTGGCCTACAACCTGACACTCTTCAACAAGTTCTGGAAAGACACAGGACTAAAATTAAACGCCAAAAAGTCCTGTGCCTTCACGATTTCTCCGGTTGGAAAAACCTATGTAATCAACATGGGTAAACAAATCACAGTAGATACTGAGAATATACCATGGATCCAAGCAGGAGAAAGCACAAGATATCTGGGGGGCTACTTTGACCCCTGGACAGGACTTGTTAAAAGCCATCCAGGTGAACAGCTGGATGGTTGGTGTTCAAAGATCAACAAGGCACCGCTCAAGCCGAGACAGAAGATAGCGATTCTGAAGGAGAATCTGATACCAAAACTCCTCTATGCCATGAGTCTTGACAAACCCGTGTGATATCTTTAGAATGTTTGATCTGTTTAGATTGCCCCTTGAAGGCGAGGGATTCTTCACATACTTTTATTCCAATTGTTTTTATATGTACTTCTATGTCATGTGGCCTTATTGTGCTGATGTGCCGTAAAACCCAAAATCGTCATATCGTCATTTTACGTTTTATATTTTGTTTTGTACTTCACTTTTACATTTATTTGGAAGGGTTTAACTTCTTGGCGATTTTGTACAATTCCAGTTGGGATTTTTCAAACATATACCCTTAGTTGGCAGCATATAGCCACTGTTGTGCTGAGGTACTGTAAAGAGCTACTACAAACAAACTATTCGAAAAGTCTAGTTTGTTTAAGTTAGTTACTTTCTTTAAAGATTGCCACAGTCATGAATCATTATGTATTTTTGTCTTCGTACTCATCAAACAGTAGATCTGACCACTTATCCAGATTGTAATCAGGATCTATAACTAGTATCATTCCATCACTGTGCAACTAGTTGCTATCAATAACCATATTGAACTGTCTCTGTATCCATTCTTCAGATTTAGTACAAACGTAGTATTTTATGGGCATAGCTTTTACATATGATTCCCATGTTATGTTGATGTGCTTTATGTTACATCTGGAGACCAGAGAAAGGGTCATTAAGTGGCCACAAGATCATACTGACTCTGGGACTGCTGTCATAGTAACACAGAGGAGTACGCGCAACTGCGTATTCAAAGACGCCATTCGTTTAAAATCTCACGAAAAGAAAGCCTCTACCCTCTGGAGGGTTCCCCGGTTCACGTCCGCCCGCTGATTCAGCGAAGTGGGAATCCTTACAAACTCTACAAACTCATGATGAGCAATAAAAACAAAGAAAGGTACCCGGAAGGACCAGGGGCCGGAGAAACGTGGTCCGAGTCATCATCGTCCGAGAATGATGACCGCGGAGAACCCGAAGGTACAACCACCCGAGGGCAACCAAGAAGAGAAATCTCGGCCAGGGATAGCATACCGGAGGTTGTAGAGACTGGATCGGTGGTGATTCACTTCTCTGCACCAATTTATGAGTGTCGTTTCTGTACAGGCTCGGCATTCAATTCCTTACGGAAAACTAAGGAGCATTTCCAGAAAAAGCATGCAAAGACAAAAGTGGCTTTCACTTGCAATAAATGCCATAAATGCTACGAGAAGGTCCACGCGGCGGAATGCCACATCCCCAAATGTGCGGGACCTAAACCAGAAGCTCCAAATGCTCATACAATAAAATGCCAAGACTGTACCTTCGTGCCGAAATCAATAAGTGGGCTGGGCCAACATTTTAGGCACATGCACCCCCTCGTGGCAAACGAGAAATGCAAAAACGTCAGCCACATAAAGATACAAACTGGATTGGAAATAGTGGTACCCGACAAACGGGAAAAATGGAATGTGGAGGGCGATGCGCGACTGTCGCAATTAAATATGGACGCAGTTAAAGCGAATTTAAAAAACATCAACGGCTTTATACAAACCCACTTGAGTCGTTTTACGGTCGAGCAAATCAAGTACAGAAGGAGAAAATTGGGCTTATCAAACAAGTCAATTGCGGAGAACACGGCAGAAGAGAACATGGAAACAAGCACCGACACAGTGCAAAAAACTTCTCTAGGAGTCCTAGAAGACAATACGTTTCCATTGACTCAAACGTCTAGCAATGTTGCACCTACACAGCACAAGGGCATTGATACCCAACCTATCCTCCTTGATTTGACAACAGTTGACGACCAAAGCGGCAAAAGTGGAAAATATATATATATATATTACAAGCCCCAAGATGTGACTTCGCTTTTACACAAATCCTCCATCGCACTCCACAACGTTGCCAGTAGCAACGAGGCCTTTGATACAATGCAATTAGATTCAATCTACAATGAAATCGCTAACAAGTGCACACTGAAAAGCAAAGCTGAATCAGGAAAGAAAACGTCCACGAGACATAAGGTTCAAAAGGGCAAGAGAAGTAAGAAAGCTGTGGCCAAAGCTACAAACTATCGGAGGACACAGCAGTTGTATGAAACAAATAAGACACGGCTAGTTGAAGAACTCCTGACTGGTAACAGTGACCAAAAGTGTGAAATCCCTGTGGAGGATATTGAATCCACCTATAAAGAGAGATTTAGTGGAATCAGTCAGGAGGTCAACCTGTCCAAGTACCCTGCTCCATTAAAGCCTGCAAATCCGGATATTCTAAAACAGCCGGTCAATAGTCTAGAAGTAGGGGAGATCCTGCGGAATAAGGACAACTCGTCGGCAGCTGGGCCGAACGAGATATCAATCCTAACGCTAAAGCAGGACCCCGAGGGCATTCAGCTATTGACCAACCTGTTTAACATATGGCTAATAACAGGTAGAATTCCGGATAACACCGGAGGCAGTAGGAGCATGCTCCTAGCAAAAAAAGGGGAAGGACTTGATGACATCAACAACTGGCGGCCCTTAACAATCTCAAGCATCATCCTGAGATTATACACTGCGCTCCTAGCAAAAAGGCTGTCTAATAGCATAGAACTTAACCCAAGACAGCGGGGCTTTATACCGGACTCTGGCTGTATAGAAAACGTTTTTCTATTAAAAGAGACTATTAGACAAGCCAAAAGACAAAAAAATGGAGCTTTAATTCGCTCTACTGTACCTGGCCAAGGCTTTCGATACGGTGTCACATAAGCACCTGCATGCTGGACTTGTTAGGTTCAACGTCGATAATCACTGGGTGGAAACGGTGATGGATCTATACAAGGACAGCACTACCACGTTCACAGTGAATGGAAATTCAACGTGTAGTATCACTGTGACACGAGGAGTAAAGCAGGGGGACCCGTTATCACCACTTCTCTTTAACATCGCCCTTGATCCGATCTTCTGTCTGATCGAATCGCTAGAAAACGGATATGTCTATGAAGGAGGCACTGCAATTGGCTCATTAGCATATGCAGACGACTCAGGCCTCCTCGCAGAACACCAGAAAGAGTTGTCAGCTAACCTAAAACTCTTTGACAAGTTCTGCAAAGACACAGGACTGAAACTAAATGCAACAAAGTCCTGTGCCTTCACAATCTCTCCGGTTGGAAAAACCTACGTTGTAAACAAAGGTGATCAAATAACGGTAGGCAACGAGGCCATTCCTTGGGTCCAACCGGGAGAGAGTACGAGATATCTAGGGGGATACTTTGACCCCTGGACAGGACTTGTCAAAAGCAACCCTGGGGAGAAGCTGGACCAGTGGTGTTCAAAGATAGACAAGGCCGCACTTAAGCCTAGACAGAGGATCGTCATCCTCAAAGAAAATCTTATTCATAAACTCCTATTCGCTCTGAGTTTGGAGAAGCCCGTCAAACGTCTGTTGCAGAACGTCGACTTAAAAATTAGATTCTGGGCAAAGAAATGGTTGCATTTGCCAGAATCTACATCGACTAATTTTCTGTATACAGCAACGTATGACGGGGGATTGAACTTACCAAAACACGAGGAGATCATCCCCAGAATTGTGACCAAGGGGTGGAATAAGATTTTAGCCAGCGAACCAAAAATTCAAGCGATTGAGAGTGTGGCTGGCCTCTATGATGACATAATTGAAGTTAGCGAATCATTCAATCTAAAAAACAACTGGCGGAATGAGGAGTGTCGCAAGTGGCACGCACAGGAAACCGAAAGTAGTGGCAAGATCGCCTACTATGCACCTAGGCCTGCTACACTAGGCGAGAAGCCCAAAGTGCACCCAACGAATCTATGGTTAGCTCGAGACAAGATTCTTACTGAGCGAGAATACATAGATTCGATTAGAGTACGCACAAATACCTTCCCAACCAAAGTGTCGGCAAACAGAGGCAGAAAGGCAAACGTTAAGTGCAAGTTCTGTGCGGCACCAAGTGAAACGATCTGCCACATCCTGTGTGCCTGCCCTTGGACACTTGCTCTCCGCATCAAGCGTCATTACGCAGTAGTAAATTACCTCGGCGATCACTTGAGGAGAAAGGGTTGTACAGTACTGATAGAACAACAGTACAGAGTAAATGATCAGCTGTACAAACCTGACCTTGTGATCGTGCGAGATGAACAGAGTTGGATCATCGATCCAACTGTGATCTGGGAAGAAAGGGGCGGTGACACGGTTTTCAAAAAGGCCATAGAGACAAAAGAGGCAAAGTACAACTGCCTAAGAGAAACAATATCGAGACAAACAGAGACAACATGCATCTGTGCAAAAGGCCTAGCACTGGGTGTCCGTGGTGTGTATAACAGTACAAACGATGAAGTCCTAAAGCTGCTAAACATGAACAGCTAAACAGTCAAATCAGACCTAGTAGCTTTAGTTTTGAGACACTCTCTTAAAACACTGAGAGCCTTCGCAGGCCTCTCAAGACTTCAAACACCCACGGACACAACTTAAACCGCCGAAAGACCCAGATAAATCTGGACTGTGAGACCCTAACACACAAACAGTCCAGTCACCAGCGTTATCGGCTGACAGTTGTAATGTAAAATTTCAAAATTAAGTCGGCCTTGATAATGTACATCGTCGCAACTAATTCAACACCCATGTATGTCGATTCACATTGTCAATGACTAAGATAGAAGGTGCTGTGGGTATAGACATCGATTTGCTTAAGGAGATGTATGGGATAGTGGATCTCGTTAGTCTGATATATTATGTGACATCCTAATTGGAGACCATCTAGATTTGAACGACTACCCGGACGATACATGTGACTGAACCCCTACCAAAAGCCCAAGACTAGCCAATTGATTAATGATTGTTACAATACACGTCGACCAGACGGAAAAATTGAAAAGATCAGTCTTTCTGATCCAATACAAACATCGTAGAGAATTTTGACCTAGAGAAACGTGTCGACTCTAGGTCTGCCGTCATAGTTACACAGAGAGGTATTACGTCTCCGTATTGAAACACGGCTCTCGTGCTACTTTAGCAGCGATGGGATAGCCTCTACTCTCTGTTGCCCCCCCCCCCCCCCCCCCCGTTCTCGTCCGCCCGCTGATTTCGCAAAGTGGGGGCCCAACCAAAACCCAAAACTCATGATCAGCAATGAAAAAGCAAAAAACCATACAGAAGGACCAGGCGCTGAGACGTGGTCTGTACGCTCACTGTCCACGAGTGACGTCCGCGGGGAACCTGAGGGGACCACCCCCCAAAGGGGACTAAGAGGGGATATCGTGGAATTGGACAGACCTTTGGCGGTTGCAGAGCCTGAGTCGGTGGCGATTCAGTTCTCTGCACCATCTTACAGTTGTCAAATATGCACTGGGCTGGCATTTAATTCGTTACGCCCAGTGCATAATCACTATCTCAAAAAGCACTCCAAAGTTAAGATTCAGTATTCTTGTATCAAATGTGACAAGCTCTATACCAAGATACATCCTGCGGAGTGTCATGCCCCCAAGTGTGAAGGGCCTAAGATAGTAGACCAAATTCAGATACAATGCCCGCATTGTATATTCAAAGCCAAGTCAATGAAGGGACTGGGTCAACACACTAGACACCAGCATCCCTTGATCGCAAATGAAAAGCGGAAAGATACAAAACACCGCAAGATAGTATTGGATCAAGCAGTGATTGAAGACAGGCGATCCAAGTGGAGAATGGAGGATGACACAAGACTGCATTTCCTTAATCAAGAAGCAGTCCGGGTTAATGCCAAGAACGTCAATGGCTACACACAGACCCACTTGACTCGGTTCACAATTGAACAAATCAAATATCGTCGAAGGAAATTGGGTCTATCCAACAAAATATTGAATAGTGGTGTGGACACATCAAACATTGTGGATGAGGACATAAATATCAGCACTAACACAACAGTGCACGTTACACCTATACAGGAAGAAAGACCGCTTCCGCCATTCACACCTAGCAGAAACACACCTACAGAACATCAAGGGATAGACCCATACAATATTTTAAACGATATTACGATAACAGACGACCGTGATGAGAAGAGTGGGAAATGTATTTATTATAACCCTAAAGATGCAACGTCCCTTTTGCACCAATCAGCGGTCATCCTCCATAAGGTTGCAAGTGGCAACATTGACTTGGCAGAGTGTGAAACCCTCTTTGGTGAAATTTCACAAAGATGGGCACTGCATAGTAGGCATCTTGCCACTGCAGGAAAAAACCCGTTCAAAGACATCCTCGAAACGAGGAAAGACTCGCAAGGGCCAAAGAAGTGAGAAGGCTAAGATCAAAGCTAATAATTACAGGAGAACACAGCAGATGTATGAGTCAAACAAGAAGCGCCTTGTTGATGAACTCTTGACAGGTACTGTGGCCCAAACATGTCAAATTCCAATTGAGGCCACGTACCGAGAAAGATTCAGTGGATATAGTCAAGAAGTTAATCTGTCCTCTTACCCAGCTCCTCGCAGAACTGCTAATGCCATGACATTAAAACAACCTAACAACAGTCTGGAAGTAAGGGATGTGACAAAAAATAAAGAAAATACCTCGGCCCCTGGGCCTGACGGTATATCAGTTCTTTCGATCAAATTAGATTCGAACAGCACTCCCCTACTTACTGTTCAACATCTGGCTAATCACAGGGAAAATCCATGTGAAAGTTAGAAATAGCAGGAGCATGCTATTACCCAAAAAGGGAGAAGGACTAGATGACATCAACAATTGGCGACCTCTCACAATATCTAGTATACTCTTACGACTATACACTGCCATCCTTTCCAAGAGACTTTATAGCAGCATTGACCTCAACCCGAGGCAAAGAGGATTTATTCGCGCCTCCGGATGTATTGAGAATATATTTCTCCTAAAAGAGGCAATCAAACAGGTTTAAAGTCACGGAAAGCAGTTATGTGTTGCACTCCTACATCTTGCCAAAGCCTTTGATACGGTGTCGCACAAACACTTGCTTGCTGGTCTGCAAAGATTTGCCATAGATAATCATTGGATTAGTCTAGTCGTGGATCTCTACAAGTTCTGCAAAGACACAGGACTTAAACTTAATGCCAAAATGTCCTGTGCCTTCACAATTTCTCCAGTTGGAAAAACACATGTGATTAATATGGGTGATCAAATCACAGCAGACAAGGAACCTATACCTTGGATCTAACATGGAGAAAGTACAATATATCTGGGGGGCTATTTCGACCCCTGGACAGGACTTGTTAAAAGCCATCCAGGTGAACAACTGGATGGTTGGTGTTCCAAAATCAATAAAGCGCCATTAAAACCCAGACAGAAGATCGCGATTCTAAAGGAGAATCTAATACCTAAACTCCTCTACGCCACGAGCCTAGATAAACCCGTCAAAAGCACGCTGCAAAATGTAGATATGAGAATAAGATTCTGGGCTAAGAAATGGTTACACTTGCCCGAATCAACATCTACTCATTTTCTTTACACAGCAACACACGACGGAGGGCTCAATTTGCCAAGGCTAGAGGAAGTCATCCCCCGCATTGTGGTAAAGGGATGGTTAAAGATTCTCCAAAATACAGGCCATCGCACAAGGTGCGGGCCTGTATGATACTCTTGACGGTGTGAGACAATCTTTTCTCATCCACCTTAACTGGGGAGACGAAGAGTGCTATAAATGGCACGCACAAGAGACCCAAAGTAGTGGAAAATATGGGTATTATTCTGCTAGCCCAGAGTCGTTCGAAGGAAAACCAAAAGTCCACCCGACAAATAGATGGCTGTCAAGAGACAAAATTCTCTCTGAGAGAGAATTTATTGATGCCATACGGATGAGGACTAATACGTTCCCGACTAAAGTATCGGCCAACAGAGGTCGAAAAGCCAACCTTAAATGCAGACACTGTGGAGCTCCCGGTGAAACAATATGCCATATTCTGTGCGCCTGCCCATGGACTCTCGCTCTCAGAATCAAAAGACATGACGCTGTAGTTGCCTATATCGGCCATCACTTGAGAGCGAAGGCTATACAGTATTTGTAGAACCGCACTACAGGGTTCAAGAGCAACTGTATAAGCCAGATCTTGTGATCGTACGAGAGAAATGCAGTTGGATCCTTGATCCAACTGTTGTCTGGGAAGGACAAGGGAGCGAGGCAAAGTTTCAACAGGCAACTGAAACCAAAGAGAGAAAGTACTCTTGCCTGAAGGAAACTGTTGCCCGCCAAACAGACAGCACATTCCAAAGTGCCAAAGGCCTAGCACTGGGTGTCCGTGGGATATACCATAGTGTGAACAACAGATTAAACGGGCAACTGTACAAACCAGACATTGTGATCGTGAGATAAGAACACAGTTGGATCATAGATCCAACGGCGATCTGGCAGGGAAGGGACGGTGATCTGGCAGGGAAGGGGCGGTGATGCAGTGTTTACAAAGGCCATCAACGCCAAAGAGGCTAAAAACGATTGCCTCAAAGAAATGATATCAAGGCAGACCGATACCTCGTGCGTGTGTGCAAAAGGCCTAGCACTGGGTTTCCGTTGTGTATACAGCAATTCAAATGACGAAGTCCTAAAGCTGCTAAACTTGAATACAAAGCAAGTGAAGTCAGACTTGGCAGCTTTAGTATTGAGACACTCACTCAAAATACTGAGAGTCTTCTCGGGCTTATCAAGACTTCCAGTACCCACGGACACTATTTAATCGCTGAACCCCCCAGATACCCAAAATCTGGACTATGCGACCCTAATACACAAATAGTCCAGTCACCTGCGTTATCGGCTGACATTTATAATTCCAAATTTCAAAATTAAGTCGGCTCTGATAATGTACATTGTCGCATCTAATTCAACACCAATGTATGTCAATTCACATTGTCAGGACTAAGAAATATGAAACGAATGTAACAAGTGGATGTATGTGGGATAGTGGGTTTTCGTTAGTCTGATAATGTAGACGACCTGATTAGGGACCATCATGAAAGTATGACTGCCCGGACGTGACTCAAACTGATTATATCAAAATGTCCAAGACTATTCTTAAAAGATTATTGACTTTTGCACCACACGTCGACCAGACGGAAAAAAGGAAAAGATGAGAACTTCATCCAATATAAATAGATAAGCCTGCGCTAAAGCCTAGACAGAGGATCGCGATCCTTAAAGAAAATCTTGTGCCAATAAGTCCGTAGCGTTCACATTAAGCCCCAGGGGAAAGAAGACCTTCACGGTAAAAGAGGGAAAGCCGTTTACTGTTGAGGGGACTAACGTACCATGGGTGGTTCCAGGTGAATGCACGCCATACTTGGGCGGTGAATTCGATCCGTGGACAAGATTGGTGAGAGGTAGTCCCGTGCGACTTCCCGATGAATGGTGCAGGAAAGTAGGAAAAGCAGCTCTAAAACCCAGGCACAAAGCGACAATCCTCACAGAAAATCTAGTCCCGAAGTTACTGCTTGGTCTCAGTCTTAACAGCCCGGTTAAGAAGACTCTTAAGGAACTGGATACGACGATAAGAAGCTGGGCGAAAAGGTGGCTCCACCTCCCGGAGTCGACCTCAAACCACTTCTTGTATACAGCTACCTATGATGGAGGCCTGAATCTTCCAAAGTTCGAAGAGATCATTCCGAGAATGGTCTCCAAGAGCTGGACGAAGACATTTAAGTTATAATAGCCTATATATACACCACCAATCTAACACTTGCTGAAAAACAGCAATTTGAGGTTATTTAAAGCAAGAAAACTGTCAAATCGGAAACGTTTACAATTTGGCTTGGACCAAAACTTTCAACATGGTATGGAATGATTCGCACACATTTCAGAGGGAAGCGAATAAAACTTATAACACATTGTCTACTATTTTTCTTGCACCATCCTAAAGAGTTCATCTAAAAAAATCGACAGGTGTCCCATATTTGCCACAATAAAACATGCATTTAGATTTCACATTTATCTTTGGAAACAGCTTTGGTTAATAATAAATGACAAATTTGTCGCAACACTGGTGAGTGCACAGGACATTATGGCTTTCGAAACTGCGTACTGTAAGGTAATAATTACAAATTATTTGCAGTGTTTCTATTTTAATTACTGTTTTGTTTATGTTGTTGTATTTAAACTATATTCATGTTCCTCGGCAATCTCCTGAAGTCCTTCAGAGAAAACAGAGTTCTTACAAATTGTTTGATTGTTTTTCTTCTTGCAAAAAAAGTATCTATTTCTTTTGTATTGAAATGTCATTTGCCTCTTACTGTCATATTTTACCTTTGTATCAATTTTGTTTAATTGCTGATAAAATGGATCATGAGATTTATCTTGAATTCCTATGTATTTTGCCAAATGAATGGTAGAATGACCAGATCCGAGTGAAGATGAATGAGCGGCTGAATTACTCAGACCAATTTTTAAATTACTAATTACATTTTCAATTGAGTCTTCTGATGGCTGACTGCATTCTGAAAGTTCTGGGTTTTTTTTCTTCTAGGCCTCAGGGTGTATGGTAGCACACCTACCGAAGTGATACTGCTGGTCTGGACGACATCACAGATTTCCTTGGGAGTCAGCCGCACTAGTTGCTGTGGAGCTTTCACAGGAGTATCCACAACAACTTCACTGGAGCTTTGGTGAGTTATGTGAAATGGATGTCCATTTTTAAATGTTGTTTTCGCCACTTTTCCTGAAGTCATAGAAGATATGCAATGTACCGTTCTCTTTCTTATCACACCAAAAAAGAACATATATTGGACGATGCAAACGATACCTCCCGAAGACGATTTTCGACTTCCAGTCGCTGAATATGCAGCGGAGTGTGCACATTGCAAAACAATGACTATAATTTCATTGAAATTGGAAGAAATAGACGACAAGCTTGATGATGATTGGCTTGGTATTTTGACCGCGGGCTACAAATATTACGACTTCTGCGGAAAATGAGCCCATGAAGATGAGGAGAGAACTTTTAGAAGCGCTTGACAAATGCTGCAACAAGGCGTGTAAAGAGTTCCAAATTACACCATTTATCAGCACAACTGTAATAAAATTGTAGTTCATTTTAATTGTTCAATGCGAGGTTTGGTAAATCTAAAATTTTGCTACAAAAACAATCATGGTAGTGTTTGACTTTTGATGTATAAACATCGAATACTGTCTCGTACATAAACATCAAGAAATGAAATAAGTCAGAGAAAATATGCAATGTAATGTTCACTTTCTTATCACACCAAAAAAGTTTGCTGCCGAGTAGGTAGGTCGCAGAGAAATGACTATAATTCCCCTGAAAATGGAATCAATGGACCAGTCTGATGATGATTGACTTCGCCTTCTGATGGCGAGTTACAAATGTTACGACTTCAGCAGAAAATACTCCGATCAGCAGAACATGCGATAACTTTTAGAAGCGCTCGCCATATGCTTCAAGAAGGAATCTGAAGAGCCGCAAATTACACCATTAGTCAGCACAACTGTAAGTAGATACTTCATGTTCATGATATTAGAATGATACTGCTTAATGATGATAGACCTATTTAAACATCGGAAACTGTACCTTAATAATTCTTACATTCCTCTGTGGTCTATAGCTATTGCGCTGAATCATATTCAAAGATACAGTCTAACAACACACGAACTCTTTCGAACAATTTGAAATAAGAGCATTTATATATCCTAAGTTCAATTCACATTGGTATTTATACAGAAGAATTTCATTATTATACCACCATCTCTTTAGAAGAGGTGGGGTATATAATAATCCCCATGTCTGTCCATCCATCCATCCAGCATAATTGTTTGTGCAAATAATCCTGCAGTTTATGATGGATTGCCATCAAACTTGATAAATATCACTGTCAAAACATGAAGATTCACAGTGACAAATTGCTTTCTTCTTATTTTAAGAGTTATTGCCCTTTATGACTTGCAGCTGAATGTAGCGTTTGAAAAAATCTTGGGGACACAATTAGTGTCATATTTTGTAACGAATCACAGGTGCGGAGTCAATAACATCATTCTTTTGAGTGCCTCTATCCCAGAAGTGATATCAGTCATGAAAAAGATCTATCAGACCTAGTAGACAATTTAGATTTGGATCGACCAAACATCCATCATCCTATTTCCAAAATGGAATCTGTCCTGGGTTTTAACATAGAACTATTCAGAGAAAATCGGACCTTTCTCCCTTACCTCGCTGAAGATAATATCATACAAAACATGTTTCCTGATAGCCTTAGTTTCGGTAACCAGGGTGAGCGAGTTAAATGCCCTTTCAATTGACCCGAACTATCTTTAGTTCAGATCGAATGGTTTGGTGGTCCTCATAACACAAGCAGGCTCTGTGGCCAAAAATAGGTTGCCGTCAGTGGGCAGTTAGAGAGTAGTTATACACTTGACATATTGCAGAAAAATGAGAATAATTTTAAATAAAAGATACAAATAAAAACTAGCCAAGAGTAGTTATACACTATCTTGCTTTGATATCTTTGAAAGCAGCCCTCCATGCAATATCCTCTCCGCGCCCTCGTGCACTACTTGAAACGCACATAGGCATGTTGTGGAACATATAAACGACTCTTTTCTCGGGTAAAGGCTGGGAAGCATTATATCACCCCTCAAGCCATCTCTTCATGGCTGAAGTGGGTTACACGCTCAGCGAACTCTTAAAGTATCAAAAGATTAGAGTTGCCTTATGAGGGTTTTAGCTCATGAAATTCGAGTGATCTATGCGAGCATCGCGTTTGGATGCAACGTTTCGATCCGAGACATAATAAAAGCTGTTGACTGGCAAGCAGAGTCAACTTTCTCCAGTTTTTTATATCACGGATATAGATTCGCAGAGACAAACTTTGAATATGGTTGAGTGCTGTAGCGGCAGCACAGATGACCACCAGACCCAATTAAAATCAACACAGCCTCTTAGCTTCACCGGATTCGCCATTGAAATTGTGTCGGTAAGAAAAATTCAATAGTCATCTTCTTAACTGGATATAGGTATCGGACCACTAATTATTTTACAGCTAGGGAACCAGTCTACTGGTGGGGGAATACAAATTAGAGTACTCAATCTTTTGAGATGCGCCCATTCGGTAATAAATGGGTTCAATTTTGTTTCATTATTAATTTCACAAACTTTAATATATCAACTAAAGCTGACAAAAAATATTTACTTTTAGTTTGATATCCTGTATTTTATTTCCTACTGACAAAATAGCATATGTACTCTTGGTGCATGGCCATGTTATTTGGTGCAGGCCAAGGAGTCCCCCTGTATAGCATCACGAGACTCAAAAATATGCTGTGGGGCACCTGTTTTTAAGGCTGATACAGTTTATCCAACTCTAATGAATGGAACCATGTTTGGTTTGTATGCCAAGCTAATGAAGAACTTATTTTTATTTTTTAATATATTAACATTAAGTTATCTGGGAAATGAAATAGTAGTCTAATCCCTATAGGGATGGGGTAATGCCTGTATCCATGACATCCACGCGCATCTCAGCATCCATTTCAATATCATTGGTTGATTTAAGAGTAATTATAGTAAAATTGGTCATTTTGGGAGTAATTTATAGAGCAGATACTAGTGAAAAACCAAAGAATTATGGAAAACAAGCAGGATTCTGTAATTTGGGTTCGGAAACGTGACCAATCTGGCTATGAGAAGCCTAAACTGAGATGCGTTGATGGCAGTATTTCCTATTTAACTAGGTACATATTTTCATATCTGATAAAAAGAATTACACATGACTTACACTGGATGAGAAAAATCAATTTCAATGTTAGTCCCTTGTGTCATGAAAGAACGTATGTGAACATTGACCATTTAGTTTCGAAACCCCACGAGAGAGAGAGAGAGAGAGAGAGAGAGACCACGAACTATGAACAAAATGCACAAAACCCCTCTGTTGAATATAATGGATCTTATTCAAGGTAAATCTTTTATATTCCTGTCATATTGTAACATCACATCAACGTACTGTTGCAGCTGTTTAATTTGTTCCTTAATGCAAACGTTATGCCCGAGTCATTAGCGGGTCTGTTAATTTGCAAGAATTACACACCCAAGTCTCGCGGTCATCAAATGATTCCTTGATGCATATTTTATGACACCATTGTATTTTACATTTTTTACTCTAACACTGTAACAAATCATCCACACACGAAGGTAAACGACATGAACAGTACAAACCTATTTTTTTACTGTATTTTCATTACTATAATTACTAGGCATTGTTGGCATCTTTGCAATTTTCGCAAATGGTTCAACTTATCCACTCTCTAAGCACCGTACTAAATTCTGCCGCATTTTATTTATATCTAACCTATCATGTTTATTAAAACTGAAGTTACTGAAGTACAGTTCTGTTAGAAAGGCAATAGCAAATACACCACAATCAGAACCGTTTAGTTGTTGTACATGGAGAATGTTTACACAAATGTTTTTTATTCAGAATTTCCATAAATCTGAGCACGCTGAATGGTCATGGAGGAATTTACTGTTTTGTTTGATTTTAAACTATCCAAAACATATACATTATCTTGAGTATCTCTGAATGGGACGACCCAATGACTGGACCCATTCAAATGAATTTGGGTAGACGGTCCTGTTACATTTTCATTCGTTTGTCTAAATTTCACTTCCTAATTTTATCGTTGAAATGCGGTATATTAAGAGTACTTTGAAGTCCTTGGATACTTGGGAATTGCCATTTCAATAAAGTAGACACTGCAGTCATATGCCTGTCATTTAACAAGCCCATTTCGTCTGTAATAAATTCTTTGTCTGTTTGATATAATCCTAGATTTTCGATCCAAAAATCAGGTGAATCCAAACTTACAATATTTCTGGACAGATCTTGTTGTATTTCACATAAATGATCATCAAAACGTATTTTCTTCTGGGACTTGCAGCTTGGAACACTCACTGACAATTTTCTTATTAACGAAGATGTTTTATTTTCATTTAGTGGAGTTTTAATACTAATTTTGGAATATGTTTTCTGCGTTTTTTGGAATAAGCAGTACAATTACCCATTTACATGTGGCTTCAATAGTTAAATCATTCTTTATTAGCCGCGATGGGCCGCAATTTATTTGGCCGCCATGGGCCGCAGTTTAGACCTGTCAACATATAAAGATGGCGGTGCAGGCCATTGAAAATAAAATTATCAACGAGACTTGTGTCCATTGCTGAGTTTTACAACACAGGGCACAAAAATTAAGAAACTTCTTTATTTAAGAAAATTCTCTTTATTTAAGACAATTAAGACAATTCTCTGCTAATGATGGCAAAATTTAGCTTCATGTGTTCCATTAAATCTCGTATGAATGTTTTGGCTTTTGCATGTTTAATTGTACATCCTACGTATGAATCGAAAATATTTATCTAAGAAGATTATATAATAAATTATTTATTATAGGAATATCCTTGCTGGCGTACAGGGAGGCTGTAAATAACAGAGGGGAAATCAGTTTTACCTGCAGGCCATGCAGAGAATTGAATCCGGTATGATATAAAGCAACTAAAATATAAGAAATCATTTTTACCACGTACGACCATGGCGGTGGTAGGTGAAGACAAAGACGATCCGATGAACCCAACTTTGCTGTATATATAAACAAGTAAAAATATAGTTGATTAATTTCTGATAAAATTCACGGCGGTTATGCAGAATTAGTGCTGTCAAGTCGTAACACTATTTTGTTCCAGATGAGCGTTTATCGAGGCAAATTTTGCATTTAATAAATATACCTTAATCGTTTACAACAGGTTCCTTTGACTATAGCTGTATCAGACGAGGACCAAGACGAGCCAGTAGATCCACCTTTTTTGGAGTTAAGTGTAAGTGTTTAAACTTCATAAGGCGACACGAGGAATTTTAAGGACACTTGTAACAAGGTAAAAAGCATTTAAATCATGTTCATTTCGTATTTATGTTGTATATATAAACAAGTAAAAATATAGTTGATTAATTGCTCATAAAATTCAAGCCGGTTATCCAAAAATGCTGCTGACATCTTTAATCGAAAAGTGTCCTGATATAAAAAAAAAATCATTATATGGTGCGAAGAAAAATAGAAAATGGAATCGTTTTTTATTGTTTGATTTATTTCATAGATCCCTAGTATTGGCGAGTTGTCGAACGATATTCCTGTGGCCGAGTCAACGGCAATTGAAGTGGACCCATATGGGGCGAGTACGATTGTCCACATCCCCGACACAGACACTTCATCCGATATCAGTGACAGAAACATTGGTCCAGTGAATCTTATTGAAGAAGAGTACGTATATGCAAGTAATACCAGTAATATTTGCAAAGAGTATGGGAATCGTTATTATAAACTTGATTTAGAACTCATAGGTAATCACATACAAACATGAAACATGTGCAACCGCTATACTTCCTTAAAACATAAATGCATCAATTTTGTATGATTGCTTGCATAAAATTGTTCATTTCAGGTCAGTGCACGATGTTTTGACTGAGACGATGGTCGAATACCGTAGTATAACGTATACAATCCTAGAGGAATCTTCACATAAAAATACCCGGCTATTGGTGTCCAGTCTTGGTTATTCATATGGGGTAAAGGTGTGTGAAAATGCAAAATTATAAATAATAATGTTGTGTATGTCTTGTCGAAAAAGTATGTATGTGTGTCTGCGTTTGTAAAATGCGCGAAACGGGGACATCATTGTGAATACACACCAACAGACCGGGGACACACCTCGAAACGGGGAAATTCCCGTTTTGTAATTTCGGCTTAAATGGAATGCGAAGACTTTACTTAATGATACAAACCTTTAAAAAAGCGTATCTGAGCGTAGCCCCGTTGTGTCGGTATTTTTTCAGATCATGCTATATACAACAATACACACGTCCCACTCGACTCAAAACCTCGTGTATATCAGTCGGAAAACCGCGTCCCCGTTTACGCGTAAAAATTCAACCAAATTAGATCGGGAACTCAAGAAAACTGAATAAAAGGTTTCATGCAGATATTATGCATGGTTTTTACGATGCGTATTAAAATATATCTTTCTCGAACTTAATTTGTTAAAATAAAAATGGCCCCATTTTGATGGTAAAAATCATACGTTCCCGTTTTGTAGGTTTTACAAGAATGTGTGTGTGTGTGTGTGTGTGATATCAAATCTTTAATTCCATTACAATTCCTCATTGGATAAGACTGTTCAAGGACATACATGCATGCATTTTTGTTCTTGCAGCGAGATAACGTAAACTCTACTTTGTGGCGCTGCACTTCTCGAAGTGTCAGCGTGAAATGTCCAGTGACAATACGCCAGCAAGGGAACTTGTTTGTTCAAAGCTATGCTCAGCACACACACCCCGCTGTCCCTGTCCGTCAGCTAAAGGCACAGGTGTACGCCAAGGTAATTATTTGTCAGTATAGCAGCTAAGTGTGAAATTTGTACAAACTCAACGTACATTTGAAGTGCTTTTTATAATGATTTTGTCTTTCGGGGTAAAGGCGAGAAATTTCCATATATGTTTAGTGTTTAATTATACGCTTGTGATTACCTCCTTTGACATAACAGGATTTCCTATTTCTCAAAGGTGAGACGTGCTGCTGGAGAACAACTATTCACACCAGCCTTGAAAATTGCAGAAGACGCTATTCTGGAGAGTTCGGGACCAGATACAGTCTCTCTCACAAAGAAGGCGCTTTTGAAAAGAGTTGCTAATAGAACCAGAGCGAAGCTACGTCCAGAAGAGCCAAGAACGTTGGACTTTGAAGTTGGTGGTTTATATAGAACTCAGACAAATCTACAGTTATATATAAAATTTAAACTAACTGATTTTTATTTTTGTATAATGTTTGCTCATTAATCTTACTGTCTGCTATCAAACTTTTTTTGAATAAAAAAATGTCTTATATCTAGTTTTTAATTAAACTTTGCTAGTATAAATTGTGGCTCTTTTTGTATTTGTAACTTGTAGTAATCACTATGATATGGGCACTAAAATGCATCTAACACAGCTATACTTTGATCCATATTGTGCATTATGAGAGAACGAAGTTATGAATATTTTATTACATGAATGATATTGATAACAATGATCTATTTGTTCTGATTTTTACAGCTGAATGAGGACTTCATCAACGTTCCTGACTTCTTGGTAGCAGACATCAGAATGGATGGGGAGCGACACTTCCTTCTGGCAACTGAATATTAGTTAGGACTTTTGCGAGAAGCGAAACGGTGGTACATGGATGGAACATTTAAGGTAAATCATTACGTTGTATTCATTAGTTTTTGCTGTACGAGTACCAGTTATTGCTGAGCTCCATATATTGTTGGTTTAACATTTATAAAGCACGCAGTAATAGCCTTCATGTACATTTCCTTAATAAATGTTGTTATAACTTACAGGTCCTTGGTGAACCATTCAGACAACAGGGTCAACTCATGTCCATCCATGCCTTCATCGAAAGGAATGGCGCACAGAAGCAGTTGCCGCTTGTGTTTTGTCTAACGAGCCGAAAGACGAGGTCAGACTATCTGGCTGTAAGCCATTATGTTAAGCTTTCTTTCTCTCAACCTGTTACAAAATTCATTTACATTTACTGCATGTTTATTGGATAGATACAGGATAGATAGAAGAAACAGTAACAAAATAAATACTCTCTGTGATGAGACTATTTCGTGATCTCTCGAACTTGAAACATATGTCTAAATAATGTTCAACGCAGTTTTTCCAGCATTTGTATTTCTTTCCAAGAATTAAATGAGGAGTCATTGTTGAATGTAAGGTAAATGACGTTATGCAACCGCTGTAGAATTGATTATGGTCAACGCAATACGAACACTGACCTTATTTCGATTCTTTGATTACAGGTGTTTCGTTCACTGCAGTCAAGGTTGGGTCATGTATCGTTAGAAGGATTCGTACTGGACTTCGAGAAAGGAAAGCTGTTTATTAATAACATTAATGTAAATTTAAAATTGAACATTACTCAAAAACGCTAACAGTGCATGGCAGCAAAAATTAATCACATCACGGAATATCATTAGGACAACAGTATTACATTTCGCATAGAATTGCTTCATATACAAACAATATAATTAAAGGATTTTTATTTGCATATTTTCAGCTGCATGGCTCGCCATCAGAGAGGCCTTTCCCGACTTCGAACTTAAGGGCTGTGGCTTCCACTGGTCCCAGGCCGTGTGGCGACACGTTCAGTCCATTGGATTGGCTGAAACGTACATGCAACGAGAGGGCCTTCACTCCTTCGTCCGTCAAGTGCTGGCCCTTCAGTTCCTGCCCAGCGCTCACATACGTCAAACTGCAGATGCTGCAAATGAAGGCTACAACCGATGCTACACGGACCCTTATCGGGTACCTCCGCAGGCAGTGGCTGGACAACCCAGTGTTTCCAGCTGAGGCTTGGTCAGTCTACCGCCAGAAAGTACGAACGAACAACGACGTTGAAGGTAAGCAAAGCAAAAATAAAGCATATCAGTAAAAAGATATTATTCTATTAATATGCATGACATAATTCTGTAACAAATGGGCCTTTTTGGGTCGGGCCTTTTAAGCACTAGTCCGTTTTGGTCATGGGCCTATTTGGTACCGGTCCGTTTTGACCCGGAACCGTCCGGTTAGACGGCTATTGGACAATTCGGCCCAAAGACAATTCGGCCCAAGACAATTCGGCCCAACTTGGACCGAAAATAAGACAATTGGGCCCAACTTTAAAGACAATTCGGCCCAATAGAAAGACAATTCGGCCCAACTTTTTCTTCAAACAGCAAGTGGATACTATGCAAGTTTTATATATAGTTGTAACAAATATTTATTTTTAAAAGAAAATACTTAGCAAGATATACTGATATATTTAGAAAAATCGTCGGCACAAGAGTAATAACTGAAATTTCACATACACAATTTACTCACAAACATGGTCATTTATTGCACTTTCTAATTATAAAAAAGTCATAAATTTTGTATGCTTAAAAAATATATGCATCTGCACAACGACATTCTCAATTGAAGTCGTCTGGTCAAATTATCCATATTGATTTATCAAATAATAATTAAAAGATAATATTCTACAGACACCGTACATGAGATATTATACAAATATATATAATTTTAGGTTATTATTGTAACACCGCTTCATATACGACACACTCGACTGCACATGGCTTTATAAAATAGAAAGGATATATTGTTACAAATCAGCGACAAGAGTACAAGCCATGCATACCTCTTGAAAACACTAATCCTACTTCAAAGGCTTTGTTACCTTTTAATTAATACTTACTTGTTTTGTTAGACGATCTGTTATTTTATTAATAGGCAAATAGAGTAGAAAATCAAGGACCATTGGTGCCTATGACATATGTTTCACCGAGGCTTCATAAATGTACTTCAAAGAGACTATAGTAATTGTTATTACATCTTTTAATCGATTCTCCCTTTCGAAATCGTTGTTTGAGCAATGTTTGTTTAGCGCAGGCCTATATATACATTTAGAACCAATCGAATGCACATTTTTTTATTTATGAGTTATAGTGTTATACCGTGTGTCTGTACTTTGTATATTCCAACAATGCACTATCCATGTATTCAGTGTACTAAGGAGGTGACGACTCGTCAACAAGCTGTGGAATGTGACTGTTGTCATCGATGGCAACACAGGACATGTGGCACAGGTGAGAATAACTTAAATATTTTGTTAGCTAAATAATTATTAATAGTTTCAAATAATACGTATTATAAAACATCATTTGTGCAGTATATATGGAGAAAAAAGGGATTAATTAAAGATCGAAAAAACATAGTAGAAGCACTATGTTTCGGTTTTACATGTAAAATGAGCAAGTTTTGTTCTTATACAAAGATAATTATATTATGACTAATTTTGGTACTAACTGTAGCGTGACTCTTGTCATCAATAACATAATCATAACATTCGTTTTCAGGAATTTCTTTAAAAATGTATAAGGAGGCACTGAAGTTGGGTAGGTTGAACTTTGTCTGCAGCCCATGCTGCAAAGTGAGCGAGCAAGCAGATGACATCAATAATCCGCCGGCACTTGACCTTAGTGTAAGTTAAAACTAATTCTAGGTTTATTGTGTCCTCATACGATAACATTAATAACGTCATGAACTTTAACCAGTCGCTGTCACAGAGTCATACGATGAAGATCCACCAACTCGATAGTTTATAATAATGTTAAAAACCAATACAGCTTTATATACCCTATTATGATAATAACTGCATTATATCGACTACCTTTATAATTATATATATATAGTGAAATATTAGCTTGCGCTGTTGACCGTCGCTTATATCTTTATACCTTGGTGAGACATTATTATAATTGTTTAATTTTTCAATGTTACACGTATATATATGTTTTTTGTTTTTATTCAGACTCCAGTTGCTGTCAATGCATCAAACGACGTAGAGCCGCCAGCGCTTGAACTTAGCGTAAGTGGCAATAGAGTAAGAACTTAGTGTGCGAGTTGCTGATTAAAAAATGTCATTATAATTGATATATATATATATATATATATATATATA
Source organism: Margaritifera margaritifera (assembly GCA_029931535.1). NCBI lineage: Eukaryota > Metazoa > Mollusca > Bivalvia > Unionida > Margaritiferidae > Margaritifera > Margaritifera margaritifera. The sequence goes on along the minus strand of JAQPZY010001170.1, from coordinate 1,080,139 downwards.
TATATATATATATATATATATATATATATATATATATATATATATATATATACTTTCAAATTCATCATTATTTAATCCATTATATTTGATCAAGTATATGTTATACATTTATGTGCATTGTTGTGGATCATGATGAATTTCAAAATATTACTTTTTAATTATTAGAATTATGATGTCACCCACTCATGGTCAACTGTAAATCCTATCGCTGAGTCAACGCCAATGGATGCTTATCCCTTTTTAGAGAGCACCTTTATAGACAACCCTGGATCATCTTTCGACTTGCCAAACAGAAGCATTCAACCAGTACACTCCATTGAAGATTCTACCTTTGATATAACGAATATGTCTTTGATTCAACTACATGAAGAAGTACAAGAAAAGTATATATGTTGTTTTGTTATTTGTTCTTCCAGGCAAACACACATAGTGTCATTAGAAACAAATTACAAATTACACCATTTTATATATACAAATTTCCTAAATCCTGGCCAACTTAAATATTAATGAATTAAATACTCCTTGTAATAATTACGTATTACTTGTATCTGAACGATTAATGTACACTGAGTGAATGAAGAAACTAGTATTTATTTAGTTTTAAATCAATGCTCCCATTAAAAATCTTTGTAACGCTAAATCCAAGCGCGTTTGTTCATTTACAGCTGTATGTACGGGTACATGCAACAGCATATCTTTTTCTTGTCATAGATCGCTGACAGATGACTCAATCCAAACTGGGAACACTACGGCAGATGCTGTTGTTACGTACACAGTTGTCGACAAGGGAACAGAGAGAGGCAAGAGAAAACTCATCGCTAGTGATGGTTATACATATACGTTAAAGAGACAAAACAAAGGAATTACAGAATGGCGTTGCAGCACCCGCAACAAGGTTACTACCTGTCCTGTCATCATCCGACAACAGGGTGACTCGTTCATTGAGCCTCAACAGACACATTTACATGCTGCTAAACCTGGTGTACTGACAGCAGTTAATATTCTCAAGGAGGTAGAATTCAATTACATTTTGTACATTTAATGGCAAACTAGTGATAACAGGACAACACGATAATAATACATAAACATGATATATCTGCTCACTTATAATCTGTTTTAAATGATTTCGACTATGTTCTAAACTTCACTATATGAATAATATCAAATTTTCATAAGTATAGTTGCAATTATGTATACTGAATAAAATTCATGGCAAACGTATAGTGTTGCATAAATGTATCAAAATTCTTCTTTTCAGCTGAGAGTAAAAGCGGTACAAGATCTGTTTGATCCTGCTCAGAATATTGTAGATCAGTTAATTCAGGAGCACATAGATGCTGAACAACCTGAAGCATCAAGACCTACTTACAACAACATGATTCGAAACTGCAACCGATATAGAGAAAGAGAAAGACCTACAGATCCATCAGACTTATCATTCGAGGTACATAAATGACGTTACATAACTCGTTATTTTTCTCTATCGAATATTACATGTAAAATACAATCGCGACTTTATATTGAATAAATTATATCCATTTTACGTTTGATTCGTATCAAATAAATGTTCTTAAGAATGTGTTGTTTATTTTCAATTTTCAGCTGGACGAAGAGTACTTGTCGACTGCAATTACAGAGCCCTTTTTCAGACAAGATGTAATCCGCAAAGACAACCGTCATTTAATATTTGCAACGGATTACCAGCTGGAACTACTGAGCAAGGCTAAAACATGGTACATCGATGGTACCTTCAAGATCGTGAAGAAACCGTTTTATCAGTTACTAACAGTTCACAGTTTCTTGAAGTCCGGCGAACATATGAAGCAAGTACCACTTGTGTTCATCGTCATGTCCGGCAAGAACAAGAAAGATTACAAGAAGGTAGTTTATTATTTTGCTCACCTCACCACTTTAGATCAAAATCACTATAAATGAAAGCGCGAGTAACTTTACAATGTCTTCGATCTGCATAATATGAATAAAACAAACATTAGTTTACATTTTACATGTTCTCTGTTCGCTATATAACTTTTCTCCATATTAAGTAACTTATTGTTTCCTTATTAGGTGTTCCAGGCTCTACTTCGACTTCTACCCAGAGAAGCATCAGTAAAGTCATTCGTAGCCGACTTCGAGAGTGGAATATGGCAGGCACTCCGTTTGGTATTCGATAATCCACATATAAGTGGATGTGCGTTCCACTGGGGCCAGGCTGTGTGGCGAAAGCTTCAAGAAAAAGGTCTTCAGGTATTGTTTTAATTTTATATACCACTGCTATAATATATTTTTTCATAGTCGATTCACTGTTTGAACCTAGAGATACGATGGTTCACGGTATTCATTTTTACAATTTGCCTTATTTTGTTAATGATCTCATTATCTGGATCAATTTGATGTATAATATGTATATATTGTTTATTTGTAGACGACATACACCCAGCGGGATGCTGTATTCAAGTTATGTAGGAAGGTGTTTGCTCTGGTATCTCTTCCAGCCGAGCATATCCCATCAGCATTTGCAAAATTGAAAGGAAAGGCAAGAACACCCGCGTTACAAGAATGGATGACTTACATTAGTGACCGGTGGATATCCAGCAAAATTTGGCCCGTATCCACGTGGAGTGTCTTCGGTAAAAGTGTACGGACAAACAACGACGTGGAGGGCTGGCACAGTCGTTTGAATCGCAAAGCGCGAAAGAGCAATCTGCAGTTTTATCTCATGATAACTTTACTATATAAAGAAGCACAAATGATACCGTGTCAAGCAAAGATGGTATCGGAAGGAAAACTTACAAGACATCAAACAAAAATGATCCGTACCTTGCACGGAAAAATTTTTAAGATGTGGAGGATGTACACCAATAAGGAAATCAGTACTAACAATCTTCTACGATTGTGCGGAAGAATCTACGGTCCACGAAGTTGAAGAACTAAGAACTGAGAGAGAGTGAGAGAGAAAGAGAGGGGATGAGAGAGAGAGAGAGAGAAATGCCGTTAATTTTGTGAATAAACTGATTACTAGTCTTAACTAAGTTACATTTTTTGTTTGTTCCCTTGCTTGTAAGCTATTTTTTTAAGACAAATATACACACATGCAAAGAATGTACGTCTGAATGCGTCTGTCCATGTGTGCGTCTCTCTCTCTCTCTCTCTCTCTCTCTCGCAAATTAGAAACAAAATAATTGCCAGAAAGGGATAAAGTGAAACAAAGCAAAATACATCTGAGCCCGTATACATAAAACTCACCAGCCTGAGTGCACATACATATCCACATACATACACACATGCATGCATACATACATACACACACACACACATACATACATACCTACATACATACATACAATTGATGCTGCATCGATTAATTGCTTTTGACACCAAAATTCACTAATAAGGCAAAAATTAATGCCGCAGACACGTTATCACTAAAGTAACGGGTAAATTTTTTCAGATGATCAGGCGTAGGGCTCTTGCGCGTGCCCACAAAAAAATCGGTAATCTGAAATCTGACGTTTCAAACCTGAAACGTAAGATAAAGAAAGAACTTACGAAATTTGAGCGACTACGTAAAATACTATGACTGTTGCCAGAACCGACGGAATTAGCACCAAGTAAAAGAACCGATGCAGAGGTGTACAAATGTATATCCGATCCCAAGAAGACGGAATCTTGTAAGACGAAACCTCCTTGTATGCAATGCATTTGCTTCACGTTAGTGAAATACATAAGTTACCTATACCGTACACTTGTATCGGCTAAAAACTTTGTTTTCTGTATGTGAGACTGTATATCAGTTTAGGTCATTTTAATTACTCACAAAAGTGTACATTTAAGTTGTTGGAACTTTAAATTATATCTATTTTACACTACGACACAAAGGTTACCATTCTACGTTACATTTTGTTTTTATAAAATACTTTTTTTTTTTTTTTAAATTAGATGTCTTTTCTATAACTCATCATAGCAAAACGCAATAATGTTCTGAACTAAATGTATGTGAAATTATCACAAAACAACTAAATATGCAATTTTCAACCATTTTTCACGTACAATTTTATTTGTAAATCATAAAAAAAACGTTCAAATACGAGAAGATCTCTTGTAACGTATGTATTTTGCTTGATAATTAAGGTTTTGAGACCATGTTTGTGAGTAAATATAAACAAAATATGGATCGATTTGTGTATGTGAAATTTCAGTTATTACTCTTGTGCCGACGATTTTTCTAAATATATCAGTATATCTTGCTAAGTATTTTCTTTTAAAAATAAATATTGGTTACAACTATATATAAAACTTGCATAGTATCCACTTGCTGTTTGAAGAAAAAGTTGGGCCGAATTGTCTTTCTATTGGGCCGAATTGTCTTTAAAGTTGGGCCCAATTGTCTTATTTTCGGTCCAAGTTGGGCCGAATTGTCTTGGGCCGAATTGTCTTTGGGCCGAATTGTCTATAAGTCCCACGTAGGTATATAGGCCAGCAATGAAACCCTTGCGCCATCTACAATTACGTTTTTATGTGTTGTTCAGGTTTTGTTTGTGTAATCGTGGTTATTTTTGTTGTTTTTCTCGTGGCTTTGTGTTCTTTAAAAAGGAATCGGTAGATTCCGAAAGCGCGTGGGCTGGTCTCACACCAGTTTTGCATTATTTTTTGTCAGTTTTTATTTCATACCTATTATTTCCCCTACAAATACGAACTTTTTTGATCGAGTGCTTTTGTAAAGATGTAATTTGCCGTGTGATTTGTAACAAAAACATTAATAACGGCGCAAATACAAAAGTTTCCCAACGTTTCGAGCTAAACAAGCTCTTTGTTAGTGGAAGAAACAATTTACATCCACAAACAAACACTTAAACACAAAAGCCAAGATGAATTTTTTGACTCCTACATGTTTCAATGACAGGGATATAAACAAAGGATATACAATAGAAGAAAGAAAGAAGACAAAATTAAAAATCGGTCTAAAACGGGTAAACTACATATTTATGTTATGGTGCCATCAGCCCAGCAGGGCTGTGTAAAATAAATTTCAAAGTGTTTATCGTGTGTATCACGCAGAGGGCCAATGTGTTTTGACTTCGTTCCAGGCTGGGAACAAAGTACTAACACCATGCGAGGCGAAAAATCAGCGCCATCATTAAAATATGCAAAAGAAATTTTATCCCGGTAAAGTTCTGCATGTAGGTACTACTGGAGTAAGTCCAAGAGAATGGTATAGCGGGATAATGGACAAGAGTTCAAATAATAATAATAATAATAATAATGCAAATAATAATTATAATAACAACAACAACAACATAAGAAGTTAGATGATAAAGGATAGTGGAAGACTGAGGCCATATTCATGATGATAATCACATAGTGGTCAGCGAAAGCACAATCTGACGTCAACAATTATTGAGCAACGACAACTGATTGGTGATCGCAGTATATCGTTGCCAGTCATATTATAAAGCTTTAAATAAATGATTGTATACTCGTCCCTGTGTCATTGACAATGGGATTAGGACACCAATTTAGGTTCCTATATAAATTATTTAGTCATATTTTTAAATCTCGGCATTTTTGTTGTTGTTGTTATTGTTGTTTATTTTCAGCAAAATCGCCAAATTGTATTTGAAAGAGCTGTTTAAGTATGCAAATTTGTACTCAAAAAAAACTTTACTGTTACAGAAGTTAATATTCTAATGAATGGAAGCTATACAACAGAATGGTTAAATGTGTTATTTCATCAATGACTGAATAGGAATTGTTGCCGAATGACATGTTGATCAAATCAAAGTACAATCTGTCGGCACCTTTAATAAGGGGATATTTCTGCATGGTTATCATGGTCGTTATGCTAATTTTTGAAGTGGTTAATAACCAGATTGATGATAATAAGTAAAAAAAATTTAAATTTTAATAACGGAATTTTCCAATAAAAGTGTTCTTCCTGAAGAGATCATTTAGTTATTTTTCATTGTGGTACATGATGGACACGAGTTTATCCATATGGTTCCACTTTTATAACAAAATCTCAACTTTCATTAAAGCTGTGATAAAATTGTTTATGCAGGTTTTTTAAAAAGGATCATAGATAATTGTATTAAATCTACTTTTTAATGACAGTAAAACTTTACCTGTCACTATTATTAAGCTTTACCATTCCGCAATGGAAATACCTCGTCCGTGCTAGATGCATCAACTCCCTGTTCTAAAGATTTCGTGGAACACGTCCATCAACCCAGTCCGACATGCGTCATCGGCCCATGCGCTATAGTGTGTCTTCATTCTTCTTGGGACGACCATTGAGTCAACATGTGGAAAACGCTATGAAGCGAAAAAATATCTGCAAGTGATTGTTTTGCTAAATACCAGGGCTTGAGATTCATAATTGTGAAATTATCCTCTGTCGGTATCTATCAAAATATTATTCTTCGATAAGATAACAGTGATAATTTTAGTGCGTTTCGCACGACAAGCCACCTAACCTTCCTACTCCTATGTTAGGGTGTGGGCCATTGCGGTAGGAATATGTGTAATTATTTGAGTCGTCAAAATATTATCCGTTCATAGTTTACACAAAAAGTGTTCACAATTTGACGGGGGGGGGGGGGTCTGATATTATTGTGATTATTGTTATTAATGCAATAGCATGGTCACATTATGAAATCTCCTAAGAAAAATTGGTGGGTCCTTTCTATAGTGAAGGAGGGTTTATGTCTACGCTTCATAGAACTCCCTCCTCTTTCAAAGACACCCATCGTCATCCTTCAATCAAATGTAATAAAGTTAAGGGAAGAAGTGCACACCCTTCTTCAGAAGGGTTCAGTAGAGAGGGTTCAAAACATCCAGTCGCCAGCATTCTACTCCAGGATATTTTTGGTCCCTAAAAAAGGCCGGAAAACTGAGGCTTATTAAAGATCTTTCCCGCCTAAAACAAATTTATGCTATATGAAAGTTTCAGTACGGAAACTGCAACTTAAGTTTGGAACGCTATCAAACCAGCAGACTGTGCAGTTTTCATCCATCTTCAAGATGCGTACTTCCAAAATTCCGGTTTTTCCTCCTCACAAAACAGTTATTTCCAGTTCTTGATCAGACAGGAAGTATTTCCATTCTGAGCCATGCCGTTCGGTCTAGCCTAAGCACCCCGGGTCTTCACCAGAGTCTAGGGAGTAATAGTTGCGCACTTGAGGTACTTCGTGATTTCGTTGATCCAGTACTTCGATGACTGAATGCAACACAACAGCAACAAACATTCCCTATTACATCACATGACCCGCTGAGTACCATATATATTTAACTGGAATGGCCCTAATGTAATTGTGGAAGTTTTGAGGTCATTATAGTTAACTGAATTTTACAAAAACCAACTGGCTTAATTGTTTGTTTTGATGATACATGTCATACTTGCGGAGTTCTTGGGCTCGGGAATGGGATCAAGAGCATCATATATAGCTGAGTTCCTGACCGCAGGGGTGGAATCAAAGGCATCATATCTAGCGGAATTCTTTACCTCAGAGATGGAATCAAGAGCATCATATCAAGCCGAGTTCTTGACCTAACGGATGGGATCAAGAGCATCGTATCTAACCAAGTTCTTGACCTCTGGGATGGAATCAAGAGAATCATGTCCAGCCGAGTTCTTGACCTCTGGGATGGGATCAAGAGCATCATATGTAGCGAAGTTCGTGACCTCGGGAACGAAATCATGAGCATCATGTCTAGCTATTAAAATGTCCTTAAGCTCAATCAGACCCTTTCTGATAATTTGTATTTTTCATTTAATTTCAAGGGTTTTCTCCCTATATACGACCATTCATGTCTCCAAAAAGGTTCTAAATAGGCTGTGCGGCTATGATAGTCCACCATTGTCTTTATTATACATACATGAGGTATACTCCCTAAGACTTGCTTTCGATCAATGACGTAATGTATTAACTCACATTACCCTAATTATCACCAAATGTGAAACTCGTATATTTTCTCAGACAAGTACAAAGCACTAACACAGTATTGTCCATCGTGCTTGTGATACTGTCTGTTAATGCGACTGATACTTTTAAAGCATCTTTATCACAGCTGAAGAGCATATTCATGGGTAAATGAAGCCATTGATTCTGTTTCGATGTGATTAAACACATATATCCATGGATGTAATCATATCTTATTGCCTTAATTATAAATATTTGTGTACTGTATATACCTTTTTGAAATAACTGTAATATATCTTCCTTCATCATTTGAAATGGTAGAAAGTTTTTGCACTTATATTAAGCTTCTGTTTCACCTGCGAAGCGTAGGCGAGACGTAGATACCACTTTTCTGATGTCATTGCTCTTATTATTATTGTAGATGTCGGCATTGTTTTTGCATTTAGCACAGTGTCAGATACTGTAGGTGACTGATCTACTTTCTACACTCAGTGATAACATTAATGTTTGGCATTTAGCACAATTTCTGACACCTTTGTTTGTAAAGTCAAAAACAATTTATGGACGTATTCATTTGATGGGTGTATTCATCTGAAAGGGTACTACTCACCATGGGCAAAAAGTAGATCACAGTGGCCTACTTTTAATGTTCCAGCGATTGTGTTGCATTTTTCCATTTAGCTCCGTTCCTTAGACTGTTGTGTGTAAATTCATGACATTTGATAGGCGTATTTATATTAATAACCTCTCACTGATCCACTGTTACGGCTACGCTGACCTACTTTCTGTGTTGACTGTTCAAGGTTTAATGAGGATAAGGAAGAAATATATTAACTTTGGAGTCCAACGGTCAAGGTCACTGACTAAAAGAAGAAAAATTTGTTTCTGCACAATAACTCGAGTTCTGCATCACATATCTGGACTAAACTTTGTGGATAGCTTGCACCTTCAGTATGGAAGCGTCTTGACTTTGGCGTGAAAAGGGAAAAGAACAAGTTCACTGTGACTTAAGAAAAGAAAATGGCTCTGGCATACTAACTTGAGTTATAGCCCATGAACCTTGACCAAAATTGTGCACACAAGATCTGTCATACATGACAAAAGTTTTGTCCATCAAATGGCCACAATGTTTGAAAAACTGATTAGAGCACAACAATTATCATTGTTTTTATTATTAAGCGATATTAAAGTTTCAAAGTTTGAGCACAATTCGTTAAAAGCTACAAGAAACAGTGTGTACAGTTTAATTAAGATTTCTCATAGATATAGATAAACGGGTTTGAATAACCAACTTGAAAAAGCCAACTTAAATATCATGGAACATCTTGTGTTCAATACCCCTTTTGACCAAAGTGACAAACAATGATAAACCTATAGACATTTTTAAACATTAAATTCCTCTTGTTCTCATGGTGTCATTTTGTAATGTTAAGTACCCTTTGTCCCCATACTATCCAACAATGTTAAACGTATGGACATTTTAAATTCCCAAAGAATTCTTTACCAACCCAATCCAAGATGGCGGAGTAAGATTAAATTCTCCATGTCGCCAGAGTGTCCTCCAACGTCAGATTCCACTTGTCTCATGGGTGTCATAGATATCACGGTACCAATTGTTTTTCCATTGACCTTAATATTAATGTTTGGTGAAATAAATATACCTTCTCTCCTACTTTAGTATGCATGTCACACACTGTCATAGAGAACAATATTAGATTGTCAATTTGACAAGGACAGAACCAGGTCCTCTATTACATTTAAGAGAGATAACTCCGCTGGGACTAGACAGGGGTAAGAGTTATCCAGTCACAACAGACACAATTTCAATGATGTGCATCAAATTTTTAAAAAAAATCATTTAAAGAAATACAAAACATGATCTACATATGAATTAACTAATTTCAAATGTTGCCAAGAGACTCAACATTTTTAAGCCTGATAGAAACTACAGCTCGTACATAATGCATAGTTTTGTTGTTTATTTCTGATTACAATGTTCCCTAAAACCTTAAGCTCCGTCACCCTGGGCTTGCACAATTGGTACCGTGATACCTAAAGCCAACCTTAATTCTTTTAATAATCTGTGATATAGCTCGGGACTGTACAAGTAACAAGTGTACTAAGTCTCGCTTGTCAAAAACAATTTTATGATGTACCAAGCTATGTCTTATATTGCTGTCTTTGGAAATGTCTTTGGGCTGTTTCAACTGCTGTTTTCATACTTGTGCATTACTACCAAACTATTTTTTGGGAATAAAATGAATTGTTTTGACTATGAGTTGTGTTTTATTCATATCAGCACTTAATGAACTTCACATCGGTGATTTGGGATGAATCACATTATGTCATGTTATGTAATAACTTGGTGAAAGGTCAATGTACTAATTAGTATGTACCTCTCCTATTTCAAAACGGAGAATTCATCTTAAAAAAAAAGAACTTTATATTTGTTTAAAAGACAAAGAACTTAATATCAGAGACAGGTGGACATGACTCAATCTTGTTATAAAGTATAAGCTTTCAACACTTTGCACGAACTGCAAATACATGCGGTCACTAACCCCAAGTTCTTGCACAAAGGTCAGCCTACCCATTATCTCTTTAACACAAATAGAAAGCTTTCCTCCTTTGTATAGTGAATAAAATTCATGCAATAAGCCAACCTGTCACCTAATATAGTAGATCCCTGCTTCTAAACACTTATTTTGAATTTGGGGTGAAATCTGGGGAATAAAATGCAGAAAAATGCCAAGGAAAAACAATAAGTACAGCAAGTCAAATGGAGTTTTAAACAGGAGGAAAGTGTACATCTAAAAGGGACGTGTATCTTATAATAAAGGAATCAAAAGAGACAACCACAAGATAGAGAAAAATGATATGGAAAAGTTTGATTGCCTTACCTTAGCGAAATATGTGGAGGCAGTGCCCCATTGGTCCAAGGACAGTCCCAAGGCATCGGTACTATTACATCCCTTACAGACACCAAAACTTGAGGTGAAGCAGTGTGTATTCTCATCTGAAATAGTGAGGTACATAATTTAAATCATATAGATGCATAAAATTTATATTGGTCCTACATATACAATTATAAATAATTGGCTTAAGTTAGACAAAAGCAAAAAAAAAAAAAAAAAATTATTGTAAGAAATTATTAAATCAGTTGTACTTACGCTTGCGTAAAGATTGAAGGCTAATATAATATTTCACACTAAATCTTTTCTTTATTTTCATAAACTAGCACTGAAAATGTGAGTTTTTATTTCTTCAAATGCCATGTATGGTGTAAGGGAGATAACTGAATGAAATAAATCAAGTGTGGTATTTGTATTTCCTCCAATATATTATCCATGTAATATAAATAAGTTCATGAAAACATGTATTAACTTGCATGCAATTAAATTATCCAAAAATAAATTAGTGATAAAGTGTAGAACCTAAAATTGAGGCTTCTGTACGTAGTGGAGACCTTGAAAGTGATTTAATTTTTTTATCACAGATGAGGAGGCTGCCTCATATCGAATAGTTTTGTGTTTTCTAGAATGCCGGTATGTGGAGTGCAACCTTCCGCAAACATGCCAATATGATCCCGTGCGCTATTCTGGATTCTTGCGATGGGACCCAAAGTTTGAAGAACAGTGTGGACTTGAATGGAAGGAATGGGCAATATGTTACTAATGTGGTTACCACTCAGAAATGTTTGGCCTTATATGAAGAAATTCCAAAAGAAACAGTTAGACAGAAGTAAATCTGATTAATTGAATGTCAATAGAGGATTATAAATGGGATCATGCAAGTGTCAATGGGAAATGCAAACTTCAAGAAATTGCTCCTGTCTGATAATATTCCTGCTGCTTCTACATAAGGGAATGCAACAGAACTTATCTTTATAAATGGCATGAAGAATTTCAAGACAAGAAAGTGTACAAAAAGGGGCAATTATTGCACGACAATAAAATGAAAGTGGGAAGGAAGACCATATCTATAATAAGTTACCTAAAATTACTCATACCAGCATATCCTATATGATACAAAGTGATCTACAACAATTGAAGCACCTTCTTTGAGCCCTATAGTGTTCTCTATCCTGATTTATGGCATGCTTTTCAAGAAGCAGATATTTACTGTTTATATATGATTTATCATGATATGCAGGTAAAATGGTTAATATTTTGGGCAAAATCATCCCCGTTGTGGTTACATAACTTATTTTGTTGCATGTATGACAATCTCTGAGCTGACTCCACTGATATAAAGCCATCAGGCCATACAACTCTCTGTCTGCCATAGTCATCTTTATCAACTTCCCCCTCCAAAGCCAACATGTGTTATTTTTTGAAGATTTTATACATTTTCTAGCTAAAAGTCTGTCAATACTGGACCAAAACTTTTCAATATCCATTGTTTTTACCACATGACATTACTATAGTTTATAAATGGCGCCCACATGTACACGTTACTATGGATACAATGCGAGGCTTGTATTCCCTTTAGTTATCACGGTACCAATTGTTTTTCCATAAGCCTCAATGTTAACCTTTAATGAAATAAATATACCTTTTCTCCTACTTTAGTATGCATGTCACACACTGTCATTGAGAGCAATATTAGATTATCAATTTGACAAGGACAGAACCAGGTACTCCATTGCATTTAAGAGAGATAACTCTGCTGGAACTAGACAAGGGTAAGAGTTATCCAGTCACAACAGACACATTTTCAGTGATGTGTATCACATTTTTAAAAAATCATAAAAAATACAAAACATGATCTACATATGAATTGACATAATCTTAAATGTTGCCAAGAGACTCAGCTTTTTTTTAGCCTGACAGACATTACAACTCTTAAATAATGCACCAATCACAGCTGGTTTTGTTGTTTATTTCTGAATACAATGTTCCCTACACCTTAAGCTCCGCCCCCCCCCCCCCCCCCGGCTTGCGTAATTGGTACCGTGATAACATCCAATGTTAATCCATTGGACATTTTTAAAAAATTAATTCCCTTTGTACACAGAGTGTCATACTTCCAAGATGGCGGTGTAATGTTAAAATCCTTTCTCAGCCGTGCGTTATGTTTGTCGCTAGAATGCCACCTATAACTACTATTTCTCTAGAGTTTATCGTGATAATTTGTATGCATCATGGCGCAAGTTGACCTGCTATAAAAATACAATGACATGAGCTAATACGTGCCTTGTTTTACTTTATTTCCAAATATATTTCGTAACTAATTCATCATGGTAACATCACAAAGTTCAGTCTTTGTTTCTGATTTGAGGCTATGTGTCTAATTTGTCTCCGTAGCTCTATATTTCCTTGCCTTGCCTCTTTACATGCTAGATGAAGCAAGACGTGTATGCCCCTCATAATCTTATGTAGGACACAATGTACATAGCACATGCACATGCTTCTCTTACAAATTGAATTGAATGTCATGATTTAATTTTCATGCACATAGCAAGTTCTTCGTGTATGGATTAACACGAATATCTGATGGCTGCCTCTTTATAAATACTTTGGGACCATCCATTGAACTCTGGATGGATTTGCGATACTCATCTCATCAAGACACTGACCAAATGAAATGTTTTGCCCTTCCTTCGTTTCTATTAACTTTTTCTGTACATCACGATACCTTTTTTATATTTGGTCCTGTCCTCACTGTCATCCAAAGATTCAAATATCATGCCAATATCCATATATTGTTGCGGGAATCCAAAGTGACAAACTCCTTTCTCTTTCTTCCTGCATGATCTTGAATTCGTATATGCCTGAAGATCAACAAGGGGGATCAAACGGCTTTCAATATTTAAGGTACATGACACATATCTGTCAATGAAATCTACAATTATTATTGTTCCCTATCTATATTGTGGTTAACTGTCTACCCAAGTCAACAAATGAATATGTGGTGAGTCTCACTGCTGGAATTCAACCCTGTGAATCATCACATAATTACATCTGGACTTGCAGTGTTTGATTGGTTGGACAAAAGCTGGTGGATGTAGTCTTCGCTATATGAAACATACAATTTCAAATTCTGGTATTTGTGGCATTTTTTATTTTTTTTATTTTTTTTTCGTATCTTTATAAAATACTTAATTGCAAACAGTACCTCAGTATCCTGTTTCTATCAATTGGCTATTGTTTGACAAAAAGAAATATAATTATTTTAAATGAATATATGTGCTACAAGTAAATGTACCTTTCTCAGATTTTCAATTTTACTGTGCATGATCTCAGTATCTTCAAAACTGCTGCAATCTTCCTCTTGTATAATAAGTGCAAACCTTTTTTCAGTGCGTGCTCACATGTTTTACAAAGAAAATTATGTTTTTTGGGGGGGGCCCCTTCAAAATATCACTAATTGAAAGTCTTTACGCGGAAGCCAATGAGCCATCCCTGTCAACTCGCAGAGAAAAATTGTCTATACAGTAAGCCATGCAATTAAGATTAAATCCTTCCAATCATGCCACCGTATCAATCTTCCATCCCAACTATAAAACACTGTGTCACCAAAACGAACGCCATCCCAACATTTCGAATAAGAATCTCATCATACTTTGACAATGCAAAGACTGAGCTTTCAAAAATTGAAAAAAAACTTCCGTCCCTGAAAATACTACCAAGGCTTCTAAAACAACCCAGAGTTCTGTTTACTCTGCATCAAGGGAAAAAGTCAGAAACAACTCCTTCCAGTTTGAATGCTTCCTACCAAGAACTCCTTTCAGAATATGAAACATGCACTAAGATTTTTACTGATTTTTCTAAAGATGGTGAAAAGGCTGCTACGGCTCTCTTTAATTGTAATTGCACCGTAAAATGTCGTTTACCAGATGGTGCATCGATTTTTTTTCGGCTGAGATCAAGGCAGTCGATCTTGCTTTGAACTATATCAAAAACAAAAATATTCCAAATTCAATAATTTTTTTTCCGATTCTCTGTCGATATTTCAGTCACTTCATAGCAGAAGTTTGGAAGAAAAAACTTTTTAAAAATATTCTTATCAAATACACATAACTATCTACCTCTCACAATATAGTTTCCTGTTGGCTACCCAGTCATGTTGGTATCAAAGGTAATGAAAAAGCAGACTGCGCTGCCCAAGTGGCCTTATCTCTCCAACCTTCCGATTTTAAAGCACCCTATACTGATTTTAAACCTTGTTATGTTAGGTTTTTATTTAATAAGTGGCGGTCATCATGGAATGATGCTGTCTATAACAAGCTTCACTCAGAAAAAGCCTACTTTAGACGAATAGTCCCCATCCTATAGACCATTCATTAAGGTTGAAGTGGCTGTTGCACGTCCAAGAATAGGGCACACTTGAATAACTCACTCCTTCATTTTGAGGTGCGAGGACCCACCCGAGTGTATCTCTTGCAATGAAGCCTTTACCGTCAAACACTTTTTAACTGACTGTATCGACCTCCAACCATCACGCGATCGATACTATCGTGTTAAAAATATGAAGTAACTTTTTGACACAATAAATGACACGTTTTTGTTTTGTTGATTTGAAAGTTTATTCATTGTTGAATGTTACCTAATTTAGTACCACCACCAAGCAATGTATTATTATGTCTACTTCTCAAATCATGCCAGATAACATCGTAGTGTAAAAATGTTTAACGCTCTTGTTACTGAGTTATATTTGCTTTTGTTTCTTATTAGCTAAACACTTTATGGCTTCTTGAAACTGTTGTATTAATGTGTGTCTTGGTACACATCAAACGGTGGATATAACCACTTATCCAGTTTATCATCAGGACCTATCACTATCACCTTTTTATCTTTGAATAACTATATTCTATCGATACCTTTCTTGAACAGTCTCGATACACTCTCTGTCAGAATTAGTTCAAACTTAGTATTTCTACAATTAGTCACTCCACAGTTTATCATATTATGGGACAGTGTCAAATACATTTGTACATGCGTGAAACAGTTGAATTTAGTTGGGTGTTTTCAATGAAATAAAGATACATTTTGTGGACAACTACATGTTTGTTCTGTTGATGTTCAAAGTTAATACTTTGTTAAATGTAAGCTAATTAAGAAGGCCACCAAGCAATCTATTATTATGTCGACTTCTCAAATCATGCCAGATGCAATGGTTGCCAATGAAACAATTGTTAACACTTGTGTTAAGGAGTTCTATTTGCTTTTGCTTTTTGTTAGATAATTACTTTGTGGCTTCTTGAAACTGTTGTATCAATTGGAAACTCGGGGAATAAATCATATTTAGCAGAACTTCAATATTCAATAAAACTTGTTCTATTGCTTGGTTATAAGACTTTCAGGGTCACTTTCTTCACTCTTTTTGCTTAGTGTCAAAACACACTTTAAACTTATACTGGTAGATTTATGTTTGAGGTTCGTTAAAGTTGTACTAGCTGGTAGTTGATGGATTTGTCCATAGTGAAACAGATCGCCAGCATGCCCCTCATCCTCTCTGCCTCTTCACATTGATTCGCTTTTTTGCAGAGATAGCATTTTAGTGTGTAGGATCTGTACGCTATGTTAAGTAAACCCATATACCATCGGGCAGAAAATAAATGCTATCCGAACATCTATGCAGCTATTTCAGTTCCTTACCTAAACCTTAAACTCCATCAAGAAATACATAAATGCCTTATGAAACATAGTATCTGCGCAACAAACCCAATGGCTTTTGTTATAAATATCTAACACAGAAGAAAAACGACACCCTAGGGCAGAACCTTTACAACTCTTTAGCTGTGAAAGATCCGACAGAATCTTCCAGAGATACAGATCCGATTGCTTGAGTAGATAGCACTGCGTGTCTCTTAAGTACGCTTATTAGTCGCTGTATCACATTACTTTGGATGACAGACTCTGCACGACAACGCGAGAGAGTCTCTTGTTGGAAATAGGATGTCAATTTGATTGAGAATGGCTAACAAAACGCGACAATTTCTTCGAAAAATCCATAACTGCAACAGATGACTAAACGAAACGACTAATAGTAAATTTGAAAGAAATTTCCCATAGTGACTTTGTTTTGTGTGGCGAATAATTGATCCATAGAGCTGGCGATAGAGCCTTAGGCAGATTTTATCAACAGGCACAGAGTGATGCTCTGGCTCTATACCTTAGAGAATTGTGTTTCCGCATTCGATTCAGACAAACGTGCGGTGATGCCGTTCTCATGTAATTTCAATATATCGGTCGTTTTAAAGCCTTTTAAATATACAAATTTAAATAGCACATGACAGTGGTAAGTTCCTTCATTGGCATACACAAAAAAAACTCTATATATATGCAAGTGGGTCCATAACAAGTTTTTATCAGGGTAAAGAAACAAAACAAATTCACGATTTTATTTTTTTTTATTAAATCAGCATTTTCTTTTTCTTATTCACTGGAAAAGAAACCTTACAAAAAAAACCATACATTAAACCTTGTTCAAAGATGCTTCATCCGATACACAATCAGGGACTCAGACTTTGTCTAAGTGAATTTAGAACTTCCCCTTCAGAAAGCCTCTATGTTGAGGCAAATAAACCATCACTTTCTCTCAGACGAATGAAATTGACTCTTCAGTATGCTACCAAACTATCTTCTAAACCATCTAACCCCGCATTGGGTTTAGTGTTTAGGCCAAAATACCAAACCTGGTAGGTTCAGAAACCAAACTACATATCAACATTTGGCATACGAATTTGTCCACACTCAGAAACAACAAAAATCAATCTTGCAAACATTGCAACTTTCTGTATTCCCAAAATCACCACCATGGATATAAATGCCTAAAATAATGTTGAACCTTTGCGAATTAAAAAAGTCTTCAAGAAATCCTCTCCTATTTCAGAGTAAATTCAATGCAGTCAGAGCCTATTTTAGTAACCATACGTTCCTGTATACAGACGGTTCGAAAAATGGAGACAAATTTGGAACTGCCATAGCGACACCCCATGGTACCATCTCGAGCCGATTACCGGATAAATCATCGATTTTTAGTGCAGAAATTACAGCCATACTCAAATCTTTGAACTATATCCAAAGCTCTCAAAACAAATTACATGTGATCATTCGGATTCTCTTTCCACAATGAAAGCATTCCAGAATCTTAAATTTGGCAAGTAGTTAATATCCCAAATATTAGAGAAACATGATGTCCTCATGAAATCTGGGAAAAGTGTGCTGTACTGTTGGCTGCCTAGTCACATTGGCATAAAGGGTAATTAAAGGGTGGATGGAGCGGCCAAATATGCCATGTAGTCACCCGTTTCCGAATGGAAGATTCCATATACCGACTTGAAATACCGTATAAATCAGCATGTTGGTCATACTTGGCAAACTATGTGGACTGAAAACTCGACAAACTTAAGAACAGTAAACACACTATAGGTGAGTGGTATCCATCGTATACAACAAATCGGAGAGATGAGGTGGTATTATGCCCATCGCGTATCGGACACACATACCCGACTCATGCATGTCTCCTTAAGGGTGAACCTCGACCGGAGTGTGTACCCTGCTAGTGTCCACTGACAGTGTAGCACGTTCTTGTCGAGAGTGTGTCCATTTTCATCCTGTGAGACAGAAGTATTTTGACGCTAACTGCTTGACGAAACTGTAGTAGAATACACCACCCGAGAAAATCTTGGAAGTTTTCAAGGAATCTGGTCTATACAAGAACTTTTAAGCACCTTTCAAGGATTTGAAAATATTACCTTTATCTGTTATTTTATATATATTTTAGAGAATGTTTACAACTTTACGTTTAATATTTTATGTTTTTGTCCTTAGTTCTACATTTATATGGAAGGTTTTATCTTCCTAATTTTTGTGCAATTAATTTGTATAGGTTTGGAACATAAACTATAGTGCTGAGGTACCATAAAGCGCTACTATAATATATTGTTACTGTTAGATGAAAAATAAAGAAAACTATTATTGTATTGCGCAATAAACTTATCTTAAATTTTTTAGGGATCTGAAAACAAAATCTACTACTAAATTTGTCAATACTGTACCAAAGTCAAAGTATGAATAATATGGAAACATATATTAATGGAAAATGAACTGTTTGTTACAAAGCGATTTTATTTAATGTACCACTTATGTAATGGAAAATTCTCGATTTACGAGGGATGCCACTTTGCAATAGCTGATTGCATGGATTGCAAGGGATGTTCCTGTAAGAGCAACGTGGGTTCTTTCTTGTAAAATTGTACCTAATTGCCAGCTGTTTCTACCACTGGTTTACATTCCTATTGCTTTTTGCAATTTTTGTATCTTCACATTTGTAGAATTTTGCTTCTGTATATAACCATTATTCTACTGACAAACCGCTCAATCCTATACATGCATAGCTATGTACTTTTTAACTCAATAAGGTTAATTGAAATCAGTCATAGAAACTATCCAAAATGTCCACCATTGATATTGTTATTAGCAAAATATATATCTTAACATTTATAAATGCATGTTGCATTTAAATTACGCTTCTCCAACATACATTAAATATACTTTTATAAAATGTTCTCTGAAAATTATTTTCAAGTAACGTGATTTGTGAATATCTAATTACATGTTTATATTTTACTCTGTCTTCTAGTTTTTAAGCATTTAATATGCATTTTTAAAAATCTGTTATCGTTACTTCGGTTTAGTTTTAAAACCAGGCATACACATTGTAATAATGTATTTGATTGATTTAGATATTTGTTGGATTTTGATTTACTTTGTTGATTCTGCACGCTGCCTCAGCTGCTAGTTTGAAATATGTGATCAACCTCTATTCATCTGATACAAAAGGGTAAAGTTTTAAACTTTGGGTCCAATGCTTACACTGCGGTGAGTAGATCCATTTGATCCAAATATCTAAAAAAAAAAAAAAAATAGGCATAAAGTGTTGTGCTAGTTTAATCCGACAAGAAGTGATAACATTTTCAGATAAGAATAATTACAATCTCAAAACCTCATAATGAACATTATCCATTATTTGACCAATGACTGTTCTTACTCAGATTTGTAATTTAGGTCCCCCTGCGGGTTCGGGGTTGTAGAAAAGGCTATATGCGTCCTCGCTGCATGTCTTATAGGCGACTGAGTGAAGGCAACCCGTTTGCCGTGGGTTGCCTCCAGTGTTGTTGGAGGAGAGGATCCTGGTAGTTGATTAGCCTCGACAAGAATGCATCCCATGCCATTGTTCTATGGCAGTGGAACGCATTCTTGTCGAGTATGTCGATCTTCACTCTGTGGTGCAGAAGTATTTTGATCTGAGCTGCATGAACAAAGTGTATGATGATAAACCACCGGAGAAAAATTTCGACTTTATAAGGAATTGCCGTTTATATAACACATTTTGATCATGAATTAAGGAATTTATATATGTTACATTTATCTTTTATTTAATATTCATTTTACAGGATTTTAAGATCTTTTACGATTTACATGTTTTCTTGTGCCATCTTTTTCGGGGGGGGGGGGGGTAACGTTAGTTGGCACCATATATCCACTGCTGTGCTGAGGTGCCGTAAAACGCTACTACTACATACATTAACACATGTCAATTTGATTTTACTCTGTATCAATCACGCGGTAAGCGTCTGGGGATTGACATCCTCAGTTAATCTTGATTACGTCTCCAGAAACGTCACTGAGTGGATGAACAACCGCTGTAAACGGTGCCTTGAATAAACACACGTCAGCTTTGGATACAGGTAGGAAAACACTATTAAAACAATTTACGAGAGTGCAAAGCATATTTTTTTAAAAAGTGCACAACAAAGTGAGACCCGCCGAATGCGATAAAGCCTCCTATTTGCATTATAAGGTAATATTCTGAATTAAACTAGGATAATCCCGAGAGGTTTAATAAAAAATACATCAGATGGATATAAAAGGTAATTTACATAGCAGTCTGATAAGACTTATCAGCTAGAGTCTATTTGTGTTCCTTAATGACGCAAATACTTATTGATACAATTGTGCTGTTGTACGTTTGCATAATAGGACTTTTCACCGCTTCAGAGATTTTGTCTGAAAGTTTCCAAGACGGAAGAGCGCTTCCCATTCATCAAGATATAAATCTTTCGGATTTCTTTTAAATAAGCCACAAACCGGTTTCGCTTAAAGACATCTCTCCCAAATGATTTAGAGTAGCGGTCAGAATGCGTGTCAAAACGGCTCTTGTTACAATAATAATATATCTTAACTTTTGAAAATGCTTTCACTTTTAAATTCCGTTTCAACGACATACATCAAATAGAAACTTGTATGAAATGTTATCGGATCATTATTTTCAATTTCTGTGCTTGTCAAATTTGCAGTTATTGCATTGTATATTTTACTAAATGACATTTGACTCTAAAGTATTTAATATGCATATTTTGAAACTCTAGTATCTGTTAGCTTTATTGCATTGTGCATCTTAATTTAGAATGTAGTTCCTTTTTGATTTACGTCGTTCGCACGCTGCCTTAGCGGCTAGTTTCGAATAAGGGATTTGACACAAAAGGTAGAGATTTAAGCCTTGGGTCCAAAGCTCACGCTATTATAAGAAGATCCATTTGATCCAGATGTCAATAAAAGCAATAAGTGTTGTTCCAGTTTAATCAGAAACAAAGTTATAATGTTAACTCCACACAATCCTGTCATTCGTCATTTGTTCTGCAAATGTTCCTATTAAAATTTGTAAGGAACACAGTGTCCACTGACACTAGAATACATTAATGTCGAGTGTGTCGACTTCCACTTTCTGAGACAAAAGTAATTTCATGTGAATTGCATGATGTACCACCCGCTGAAATCTTGGACTTTTTGATGAAATCTGGTTTACATAACACAGCTTCATCATGTTTTAAGGATTCTATATATGTTACCTTTATCTTTTAATGTATATATCCATTTTAAACTATTTTAACATTTTTCTGTTTTATATTTTATCTTCTGCTTCATGTTTACATTTATTTGGAAGGGTTTATCTTCCTAACTTTTTTCCAATCTTTTTTTTGCATTTTTAGAACTTTATCTTTACTTGCGACTATGTATACATACATACGTACAGTACACGCATACTGTTTACATTGACTTTGTACATGATATAGCTTAAAAATACATTTTACGAGTTAAATAAGACGTATATATAAAATTATTAATTGGTATTTTCAAGAGTTAATTTGCTGCCCCCTGTGGGTTCATAAATCGAGAATAGACCTGACGCATCCTGCTGCATGTCGTAAATGGTTACTGAATGGAGGCAACCCGTTTGCCGTGGGTTGCGTCCCAGAGGATCCTGGTAGTGGAGTAGACGTGAGGCCGAATGTTGCCTCTCCAATGCAGCACGATATTGGGCTCAACTTCAGCTAGACGGTTGGTTAGAAGGGCAAAGGTCCGATCAATCGGGCCCAGTCCGATCAATCGGCTTGTCACGCTTAAACTTCAGTGATTATGTTAAGGACATTCAGTTTAACTGATTTCCCATAATTTTCAAAACTTTCCTACGTGATTAAAGAAATATAGTGCTGTTCTTCAAGTCTTACAAAGTACTTAGCCTCTGAGGGCAGTGGCATGGGTCAGTTGAGTAATGTTACTTCTTTCCTCGAGTATATCACCCTGTATATCACCCTGTGTTGTCCTGACATGAGAAACACAAGCAATTAATGTAAACCTCTGTCCCCATGTTGGGTTATGCGGCGGGTGAGGAGCACTGGTGACGAAATAAGAATCTTGCGTTGGGGAAAAACCAACCAAAACGTCAGCCTGTAATCTGAGACCTGATCTCAAAAGGACCAGGAATAACGCAACCAACGACTCGGATTATGGTTGTTGGTTTGGTACTTTACCGCAGAACAATACAAGTAGGTTATCCAATGCCGATATTTTCGAACATCTCAGAAATACTGCACCAGCAGCTAAAGTGGAGATGAAACCTTCGATAAATGCTGTATATAACGTCCAGAGCTTTAATGCAGCGCAAGGCCAACTTCTACTCGATGTCAACTTGGAATTTCAATTATAAAACAGAAGAGATATTTCAGTTTCAACAATTTAATGAACATTAACAATAATATAGACGAACTGTGCACTGTCTGAAAATCATTGTTTTAATACAGTTTTCAGCCTTTGACATTTCAGTATATTCAGTTGAATAAAGTGTTTTGTTGTGAAATGGGTCCAAATAAATTCAAATAATTTATATGTGCTCTTATTTATTAAAGTTACACATAGAACTCGTATATGCATAGCTAAATGTAAATGACACGTCTCGTCTTATTACTAAATGTTTAGGGGCTGTTTTCAACAGTAAAGTGAATTTTCTTCCATTTATCAGATACCTTCAAAAGCCCTAGATATAACACAATTCGTGGCAAACACAATTTGGGGAGCAGTTTGGAGGTCTTGCTCCGCTTGTACAGGCATTAAGATCGATACGTGCCTATGGCTCCATTGTGTACGGATGAACTTGCAAATCTTACCTGTATATGCTTGATCCGACACACTATCAGCGACTTAGACTCTGGGAGCATTTAGAACTTCGCCTGCAGAAAGCCTCTATGCTGATGGAAATAAACCATCACTTTATCTCAGACAAACGAAATTCACTCTAATCCATCTAACACTGCTACTGATGTCGTGATTAGGCCCAAGTACGAAGCCATAAACGTTCAGAAACCAAACTTCATTCCACATTTTGGCATACGAATTTGTCCTCACTTAGAAACAGTAAAATGCAGTGTTGGAAATATTGCAAAATTCTGTTTTCTCAAATCACCACAGTGGTTATCAAAACCTCACAAAGTAATATTTGACCATTGCAACGGAATGCGGTTTATATAACAATTTTACATGTGTTACCATTATCTGCTATTTTATTAACATTTTACAGATATTTAACACCTTTCCATTTTATATTTTATCTTGTTGTACTTGTACATTTATTTGGAAGACATTTTCGTCCTAAATCTTTGTGCTATTCAATTTTATATTTTTCGAATATAACCTTTTGCTAGTACTACATAGACATTTTTGTCCTGAGGTGCAGTAAAGCACTACTACATACATTCATATCAACATTTTTGCATTCTTTGAATTGTACCTTTAGTTGGCACTATGTAGCCACTGTTGCACTGAAGTGCCGTAAAACACTACCTACATACATACATCCATACATACCTTTTAACACCAGGTCACATACTGTTGATTGAGGTTGTGGTTTTTTTTCTCGTTTGGTAAGATACCTATTTCGTCATCTGTGCTCCCCACCCGCCTCAGAGTCCAACAAGGAAAAATATATTTACGCTCAATTATTGCGTTTCTCGTGTGTTGGCTACACAGGATGATATACTCAAGCAAAGAACAAACTTTACTCAACTGACCCTTGGCACCTCCCGCAGAAGCTATGTCCTTGGTAATTTCGGAAGAACAACACCGTGTTGCTTTAATCACAAAGGCGACTTTTGAAATTATGCATATTGGTTAAACTAAATGTCTTTACCATAGCCCCTGAAGATTGGAGCGACTAGGCGATTGATCAAACTGCGACCTTCTGACCACCCGTCCAGCAAAAATTTGAGGCCAAAGCAGTGTATTACATCAGAGCGGCAATCATCAGTCTTTCCTCTACACAACTGAAAGGATCTTCTCGTCCCATGACACGGAATGCACCCAACAGCAATCGCATCTTACAACATGGAGGAGGACGCGCCAAGCTTATTCAACATCTCCGATTCCGGAGGGCTGGAGAAAACAGATACATAAATCCGAATCCTGAATTTATTTCTATATATGAATCGGCATACGCACCTATTCACTTTTTCGTATATATATATATATATATATATATATATATATATATATATATATATATATATATATATATATATATATATATATATATATATATATACAGAAAGAGAGAGAGATTAGTTATTGATATGTATTTATTACTTATTTAGGATTATTGGGTATTTGTTCAGTAAAGAAAATTGGGCATTTATTTGTATATTTACTTTTTATTTATTTAAAATTACTCGACATTTATTGTTATTAATTTTTATTAAAGATTATTATCTTCATCATAATCACATACTTTTTTGCGATTTAAGCACAGATTGTGAAGCACACAGGAAGGTCTTAC
This sequence comes from Margaritifera margaritifera, assembly GCA_029931535.1. Taxonomy (NCBI): domain Eukaryota; kingdom Metazoa; phylum Mollusca; class Bivalvia; order Unionida; family Margaritiferidae; genus Margaritifera; species Margaritifera margaritifera. The sequence goes on along the minus strand of JAQPZY010001170.1, from coordinate 1,055,105 downwards.
TCCGAATATACAGGACATTGGTAAGATCTGTGCTTGAATATGGCTCGATTGTGTACTGATCAGTTTGTAACTCTTACCTACAGATCCAATGTACAATCAAGGACTTCGGCTTTTACTGAGACTATTTAGCTCCCACCCGCCACCCCCCCCCACCCCCACTTCAGGAAGTTTCTATATTGAGGCAGTTAGTTAAGCTATCACTTTAACGAATCTGCCTCTTAAAAAACCTGTCCTCTAATAGATTTAATCCCAGATTTCATTCAACCTTATGGCATGCGAATTCGTCCTCACCTAGAAGCCGCAAAAATTAATGTTGCAAATATTGCGAAATTCTGCATTCCCAAATTACCACCATGGTTATAAAATACCTCTTGGGAAAGGCACTTAGCTCCCATTTCCTCGGCATGATATCGCCAATAATTCATTAAAAGTGCCGTTAAAACTAATAAAAAATAAAAGCTCCCAAGATTTGAAATTTGATTGTCGCGAGTTCAAAAAGTCCTCAGCAAATCCTCTCGTTTTTAAGACTAAATTAGATAAAATCGGAACCTCCTATCGTGGCTTTACGTCCCTGTATACAGAATTTTAGAAACATTGAGACAAGATTTGAACGGCCATTGCAAAACCACTTAGCACCGTTTCGAGCCGATTACCCGATACGGCCTCCATTTTCACCGCTGATTTTATAGCCATTCTCTAATTGTTGAACTACATTGAAATATCGGATTCGGATTGCATTCCAAGACAAAGCCTTACAAAACCTGAAATCTGAGAACGCGTCATTATCCGAAATCTTACAGAACACAAATTGCTAATGCAATCTGGGAAAAGTATTCTGTATTTTTGGCTGCCTAGTCACATTGGTATAAAGGGCAGTGAAAGACAGATAAAACAGCCAAAGCTGTCCTACAGTCTCCAGTTTGCGAAATGTAGATTCTATATATTATCTTCCAATATTATATGAACCAGCATATTCTCTAAACCGTTCATACATCATATTGGTACAGGTGTTCATAATTTTGTTACTGGAAGAAAACGACAATTGAACGAGTAATAATTACTTGCAATGGTAAGTATTTGCTACAGATCCATTGATTCTTCCTCTTTATATCCACTGAATATTTTGAACATTTCCAAGCGGCGAAATACAGACCCTCTTCAATGAATAAAATAAAGAACGAAAACATTATTGATATTCGTTAGGGACAATATGTACTTGTTCTATGATAGTTTATAAGTTGGGAGGTTTGAAATAGAAATCGACAGTGACAATAAAGCTCATTTGTTATATGAGTAAAGTATAATCAACAACATCCACTTCTGAGTGAAAATTAATGACATATATATATATATATATATATATATATATATATATATATATATATATATATATATATATAAATGATACTTGAGATCACAATTTCAAAAAGGTGCTACTTTTAAAACCTTTCTTTAATTAGAATTTTCAAAAGTCATAAAGAGAAACGTGCAAATTAATAAGCAGGTTTGAAAGAATGGGTAAAATAATTTCTCTCCAACAACATGGTTAAGAATATTATCTAGTCCAGCTTGTTTATTTTTACAGGCAAGTATATGAATTAGTAGCTTTCAGCATAGAGATATCTATTCCAGAGACTGGAAGCATAAAAACGAAATGAGTGCCATATAAATAGTGTTTTATTCAATAATGTATAGGATGCCATATTGTATAACCCCATTTTGTCAGTGCGATTAAGCATATAGAAAGGTCTACGTCAAGCAAAGTATTTAAGAGCTAGATCAATCCAGGTCATATTATCACGAAATCCTTGTCCCTATTCGATGTTTAAAATATAATTTGAATTTTTCAAGTACTTTAATGAACAAATGTCTTTTAGAGACATCAAACTACATTGTTGATATGTATTTTTGCAGCACTTAAGAAAATACATCTCTCTCTCTCTCTCTCTGCGCTAAATAAAGCGTAACCTCAGTAAGTTTATCATACTGTTTGCCGAAAGGACCTCTATAGAAATTGATCCAATTGTTTACATGAAGGTTTAGTGCTACAGCTAATGCTGTATTTGGAATCCCTACTCAAGCTCTCTATAGAACTGGTTTTTCTTTAGGGCCGAGGTCACGTTATAAAAGTCGGATTATCGCATCTGGACTCATTCTTACGCTCTCTGCTCTCGAGTTTAACAACCTTACATAGAACCCTAAAAGCGTCATTCATTTGGACACCTGTACCATTATAGACATGGCCCCTTCATGCAAAAAGTTCGCCAGCAGACGCACGAAGTAAGGTGAATTATTCAAGGTATTCATATGTGACTTTTAGGGAAAGATGACAACGTCAGCATGGAAACGAAACACGATGCTATCTATAATGTCCATTACGAGATCTATCCTGACAATGTAATCACAATTGGAAAGAAATCGGACAACATCGAAGAGAGAACAATGTCAGTTAATTAATCACGAGTTAACAGTTTCCCACAAATTTCGAGAGAAAATAAAGATCTTGTACTTAGAGTATTACTTTTTTTGTTTACCAGGGGCAGACCCAGAAATATTGTCTGGGAGTGGGAGACGTCAACAAGTAGGAGAGGAGTCTGGAGAAATCCCCCGGAAGTTCCTGCATTTTACGCGTTTCCAGATCATAATTGTAACCATCTAACCGTAAGGAAAACGTACTCTAGCATACGTTCCGGTTGTTTTGAGCTTATTTGAGGGCTGGGTGGGGTGGCAGGAGGGACGAGGAAACACCTCCCCCTATTCTTCTAGATTCGCCGTTGTTTACCTTGGATTGTGATTTTGCTTTCATCATTAGATGCATGAAAAGGGAAGGGGCTGGGGTTTCTTCTGTTATAGATTGTTATCTGGTATTTAAATTCAATGCTTTACCTGATATTTTCATTACCCTTTTAGAACAGTAAGTTCATTGCCTTTAACACTGATTAGAAACAAAACAAGAGGAAACACAGGCACTACAACAGCAATGCAGGTAATAAAAGTCCAAGTTACATTACTAACTCGGTAATACGGCATTTTTATTAACCCTTAAAAAGCATCCATGACAGAGTAAATTGGTAATTGTAGACGCTGTGGTCAATCAAGTAGCATATGAAACATTGGCAGAAAAACAACAATGTTAGTAAACAGCTCAGTTTTCTTTCCTGTGTATTGCTCATATTGTTTTATGGAGTAGACCATTACATCATTGGCAAGCATATAATGAACTAATGTGTATTCGATACTTTAGGCCTTACGTCATTAAATGTTGCCGATGTAGTCCTTAGAAACAATCTATCATGAGACAACAGGTCGAAAATATGACTTGAAACTAACACTTGTTCTTATATCAAATTTCCAGTGCATATTACTGTGATATCATAGAAGATAGATTTTACTACGTGATTTATTTTAGCCTGTTTTCAAATGGCAAAGCACCTGAAGCAGAGGATATAACAGCCGAAGTCTACAAAGCCGGAGGCTCGTACATGGCACAGAATTCAATGAACTCTTCCAGTCAACGTGGACTCCAGGAACTATAACAACAGGAGTACACGAATGCATCCATCGTCCACTTATACAAGTGGAAATGCAATAGGCTATCATGCGACAACCATCGGGGCATATCCTTGGTGTCAATAGTCGGCTAAATCCTCCCCATAATTCTGCTCAGTCGCCTTGTGAATCACATCGATCAAGGGCCCCTGCCTGGGAGTCAGTGTGGCTTCAGGAAAGAACGAGAGACCACAGACATAGTGTTTGCAGCTCGTCAACTCCAGGAGAAATGGCAGGAACAGAACTCCAACCTGTACACGACATTCGTCACCCTGACAAAAACCTTTGACACAGTCGGTCGTGGGGGCCTTTGGATGATCATGGCAAATTTGTTTGCCCAGAGAAACTCATCGTGGTGGTTCGGCAATTGTATGATGGCATGTTTGTTGGTATCGTGGACGACGGCAAGTCAGCTGAACAATTCACAGTCACATATGAACTCAAACAAGGCTGTGTGTTGGCCCCAACCCTATTTCAGTATGATCTCTGCCATGCTTACCGATGCCTTCCGTGACTACAACATCAGATACCGGACTGACGGCAAGCTCTGAGGAGACTACAGGCGAAGACGAAGTTACAGAAAGTGACAGTTCGTTATCCATTTGCTGACGACTGGTCCCTGAATGCCAAATTGAGTCTGACATGCAACAGAGTATGGACTCTTTCTCTTCAGCTTGTGACAATTTCGGTCTCACAATCAGTATGAAGAAGACAAAGGAGACGCACCAACCTGCACCAGGAAAGCCTTACGTAAAGCCTACCATCACAGTAAATTGACAAACCCCTTTGGCAGTGGACAAGTTCACCTATCTCGACAGCACACTATCACGTGCAGTTCACATCGATGATGAAACCAAGGACAGACTACGCGCAAATGTGTGGGAGCGCAGAGGCATCAGTCTACAAACAAAACGTAAGGTCTACAAAGTCATTGTGTTGCAAACCCTGCTGTGTGCATGCGAAGCCTGGACGGTGTACAGACGCCATGTCAAGAAGCTGAACCATTTTCACATGGGCTGCCTGAGGACTGGTGAGGATAAGATAGCAGGACAGGGTCCCAGATACTGAGGTTCTCACCTGCACCAGTAAAAACTCCTGCATCCATGTGAAAGACTAGTGAAAGGATAGTATGGTCCCAAATTGTATATGCTTAGAAACATTGCAATACTATACTAGTTTGGGAAGATAATAGCAAAAATGACACCCATTACATATTTGTTTACTATAATATACATGTGCCTTTCACATTTTAATGGTGTATAGTAGACAAGAACAAGAAATTAAACTGTCCGAAATCATATTTTTCCGATACAAGAATTTGTATTTATCAATACTCAAGTTGATCAGTACTGAGTGATGATGAAGACAAACCAAGTGGTTGATGTAGGTCAAATTTACTTTTCATTATACCCCTTCAGGGCTATAGGAAAATCGTCATAACAGACAGTTCATCCATCCATACTTCTGTTCATCACATATCTTGTGAACACAATTAGTCCTTCTGTTTGTGATGGATTGCCATGAAAATTGCCAATATTATGGTCATCACCTGAAGATGCAAATATCGACAAATCACTTTCCTGTCATAATTTTTATAAGAGTTCTTACCATTTCTGGCTTGCAGCTGAATGCAGTAAATAACAAAATCTTATGAACGCAGCTGGTTTCAGTTTTCAATGGATCTCCATTAAACTTGGTAAACGATATGGTCATCAGCTGATGATGGGCAAACAGACAAATCACTTTGCTCCCACAATTTTGGATAAAGTTATTGCCCGTTTTGTCCTGCAGCTGAGGTGTAGTGTATGGAAAAACCTTATGAGCCCAATTTATCTCGAAATGTTCAATGGATCACCATGCAATAGTGTACATGTTATGGTGATCATTTAAAGATACACATATCAACAAATGTCAATGAAGTGTACGACAGTACCATATAAATGCAATCTCCATTTTCAATGGATCACCAAGAAACTCTGTACATGTTATGATAACCATTTGAAGGGTGGTAAATTAAAATTTCTGCAGATTTGCTCATGGATTAAATCCAAACATGATTTAAAACATGAATTTCAAAAACGTTCATTGAAATCGTTTCAATTTCTTGGGTCAAAACATATTGGTGAGGGCACCGAATTTCAAGTCTGCACCTTACAGAAGATAGATACAAAGTACGTATAACTGATATATTTAAAAAGTTTATGCAAGTGCGCTTAACAAAAATCCAACATTTGCATTGCTTTGGATATACTGGCCTTAACTTGGACATTATAACTAACGGTACTTGTAAGCCATACACCCAAATCTTTCAAACTACCCTTGCCCTTTGGCTCCACACCTCCCATTAAATAGCTAAAGCAAAAAGTTATTTTTCTTCTTTGTAAAATTGATATAGTAACACTTCTTCACGTTCACTTTCAGCTGCAATTATCATACCACTCGTATACTCTGACTACATATATCAGAATGAGTTCACAATCGCTTATCTGTCCTATAGATTTATGAAACATTCCTTCGTCAGCAAATAAAAGAGACTTTGAGTAGCCCAAAACTAAAGGGGGTGGGGGGTCATTTATATACAATAAAAATAATTTTATCCCCCAAAAAGGGCCCCGAGGCATCCCAGAAATGACCTCGCTCCGTTTTGAACCATGACCATTTACAGCATCTCGTTGATATCTGTCACACTAATATGAGGAAAATCAGTTAAAAACATTTTGAAGTCACACAACAGGATTGAAGCAGTTTGTGAGATATGGAATCCAATGCTTGGCAAACGTCAAAATAAATTGCATGAACTTGCGACTCGCTATCAATTTAATTGAGTTAAAATAAGTCAAACTTGCTCAATTGGTTATAAATAACTCTTTGGCATAAAACCGTGCTGTTTTTCCCCTTTTTGTGAGATTTTAAGTAAAATCGCAGTTACCCAGGTCTGTATTTTGAGACTAAAGTTCTATTAACTATCTTAACAATTGGAATAGCATTTGTCTTTTTCAACAAATCAGGAAAAATACAGGACATTATAGACATGTTAACAAGTTTGCACAGACGTACATATAATTCATCGGCACGTGTTTTTTTTTTTTTTTGTTTGTTTGTTTTTATAGGCATTTTTCTTTTAAGAATACCAGAGACCGCGTCCAAACCACATTAAGTTTACTCAAAACTTTGTGCACTGCAGTACATTTTATGGCTATGATATTTAAAGGATCCATGAATGGAATCCAACTGTGTATATCCAGTAAATACTCTTCAAAATTGGAGTTAACGACACTTTTAAATAAACTATTGAATATGTTTGTTGACCGCTGCTCCATCTGAGGCGGAGTTTCGTTTGACGTCTGGGGTGCTAAACATGTCAGAGTACAAAACGGCCTGATGGTCTGACACCATAGCCAGTTCGATGATGTAATATGTACACATCCAAACTACACCATCTTTCATCTAATGTCATGAAATTTTTGAACCAATCATATTCTCTACTAGAGTTGTAACATTTTCAACTGGAAGTCTTTTATTGTAAGAAAAATGCTGTGGCAATTAGTAGACGTGGTTTTTTCTGATTTGGGGAATTTAACCTGCCCTGCCGTCACCAGTTCTGAAATGGAATATTCCGTATACTGACCTGAAATATTGTATAAATCAGAAAGTTCGTCATATTTGGCAAACTATGTGGAATAAAAACTCCTCAAACAAACTTAAGAACATCAAACCCTCCCTCGTATAGAAGAAATTGGATAGATGAGGTGGTGTTGTGCCAATCGCGTATAGGACATACATATCTGACTCCTGCATATCTCCTGAAGGGTGAACCTGGACCGGAGTGTGTACCCTGACAGCGGAGTAGATTATTGTCGAGTGTGTCAATTTCCACCCTGTGAGACAAGTATTTTGATGTTAACTGCTTGAAGAAACTTTACGAAGATGTACCACCCTAGAAAATCTTGGAATTTTTGAGGGAAAGCGATTTGCACAAGAAATGTTAATCACGCTTTAAGGATTTTAAATGTCTTATCTTTATCTGTTATTTTATCTAAATTTTAGAGAATGAATACATCTTTACGTTTTATATTTTATGTTGTTGTGATTAGTTATACATTTATTTGGAAGGCTTTATCTTCCTAATGTTTGTGAAATTCATTTTTATATATTTGGAACATGACATATTGCTTGCACTACATAACCACTTTTTGCTGAGGTGCCTTAAAGGAATACTACATACAAACATACATTACAGTTCTAAGGCCACCAAATTCTGAGCTAGCAGCCACCAAAACAGAGAGTGAAGCAGATAAAGCAAAGAATCAGTGTGATAGTATGAATATAAAATAAAGCTTATGCTACAAAGGAGCAACACACCACTAGCCCCAGTGGACATAGAATCAGTGTGACACAAAAGATTCCGAATACTACTCCAGAAAAACGGGTTAAAACCGTTCCAGCAGAAGAGCATAAGACCGCTGGCGCCAGTGGAAATGCATGCTCTCAGCCAAATAAAGAAAGGCAATAAAGAATCTATTCGACTTCCCAAAGGATCTAACTATCACTCTCTTTGATTAATTTCCGAGTCTAGAGAGAATGGGCACTGGAAAGCCCCATGATATCGCAACAGGGAAAGCTCCCACAAGCCCGTAGCACCACCACATTTATAAATATGTCTGACACCGTAATTCGATGGAACGGCCGAGTATTACAGGCAAATATTGACGAAATTAGTCTTCTACATAAAAAAAATTAAAAAATTAGCTGTTTGCCTTCAGGTAACTTTTTTCAAAGACAACGAGAGTCAATCTTAAAAACTTCACTACATACAGCACCTTTTCTAGCAATATTGATAAGACTGCTGGAGAAGTGTCCATCATCATAAGTAATAAAACTCCTAACAGTCAAATTAATCTCAATAGTACTTTACAGGCTGTAGCCTTTTTTGTGTCGCTACATAAAACTCCTCACTTTGTTCAATATATCTCCTTTTGAGGCTGTAAAGATATCAACGACAAAGGGAAGAAGATAGACGATTTTGTTTCAAAATACAATCTTTGCCTTTTTAATGATAAATCGTATACTTACCTACATCCTGCCACAGGATCCTACTCGTCCTTACATCTGACGATCTGCAATCCATCTCTTTTACTGGACTTCTCTTGGGAAATTGGTAACAACCTATGTTGTAGTGACCCCTCTGCAGTATATCTAAGATGTAATATGTCCAAACCCCAAGGACTTGGGCAGAGATAGAAATTGAACAAGGCGGATTGGGAAATGTTTCAATCCCTCTGCAAGTCAAATCTGACAGGTGATCTTTTTCTCAACGTAGTGGATCAAATGCCCCTAGTTACCAAGATACTGCAAAATGCTGCCAGGTATACAATTCTTAAACCTTCAGCGAATTCTAAACGTGTCAATAAACCACGCAGAAACGCCATCAAGGAACGCAAAAATGTACTTAAACTTTTTAAACACCAATCCAACAGCTGAAAATCCGAACAAATTCTCGATATACCGAGCTAAATCTCCTCGTACAGTTAGAGCAAGAGGAAAATATGGAGATCCGATATCTCTAGCTTGAACTCTCGCTTTGCAATTAAATCAGTATAGAATATAGTACAAAAATAATTGGCAAAAATAAAAGCAGCTGTATAAAATACTTACAATTAAATAATATGATCAAATGGTAATACCATATTATAAATCTCAAATACCTTGGCTGAAACATTCTCGACAAACTCCTCACAGAAGAATTATTCTGACAACTCCTGCCGATTCCAAAACTTGAAAGAAAAGGTTCCGCTAAATTTCAAATCTGCTAATGCTGAAGGTTGCAATAAACCTATCACTCTCCGAGAGTTACAAGAGTGGCACTTCAAAAAGCAGGACCAAATGATATCCACTGTAAACTTTTGAGACATTTACCTGGCACAGCTCTAAATACACTGCTAAATATTTTCAATAAAAGGTGAATTTGCAAACCCATGGAACGGATGATAAACGTTAGACTACTTTGGTATCTCGAGTCGAAGAAACTACTAACAGAGGCTTTGTGTGGACTCAGGCGTCAGGATAGCACAAAAGACTTCTTGGACTTGGAGAAAGCTTATGATACCACATGGAACTACGGCATAATCAATAACCTATTCAACCTAGATCTAAAGGGCTGCCTACCTAACTTTATCTCATTATATCTTGGCGACATTTTGATGAAAGAGTATGCATGCTGTTGAACATCAACTACAGATAAGCTTGAAAAGATTTCAGAAATGGGCGGAAGAAAACAGGTTCAAATTTTTGTATTCATTATGATCCAAACCTCATTCTCGACGGTTGTTTTGTTTCTGTTGTGGAGGAGGTCACATTTTAGGGCTTATTCTCGCCAGTAAACTAACTTTTCTTTCAAATGTTAGATACCTCAAGGAGAAATGTCAAAAATCCTTGGACTTAACACGAGTCGTGGCAAACATAGATTAGGGAGCAGATCGGAAGGTCTTGCTCGGGTTATGCAGGTCATTAAAAAGATCTAATCTTGCATATGGCTCGATTGTGTACGGATCACCTTGTAAATTTGACCTGCAGATGCTGGATCCCATTTAAAAATCATCGTGCCAAATGTACTCACTTTATCTCAAGCTAACGAAAATTAGCAGTTCTGTATCCTACCAAAAACTAGCCTCTAATTCACCTAATTCCGCATCTGGTGCTGTCTTTAGACCAAAATACCAAACCTTATAGGTTACGAAACCAAAAATGTATTCCACCATTACTTAGAAACAGCTAACGTCAGAGCTGAAATGCTGCAAAATTCTGTGTTTCAGTATCACCAGCATGGTTATCATCACTTCCAGAAATTATATTTGATCTTTGCCGATTCAAAATGTCTTGAACATATCCTGTTCTTTTCCATGGTATATTCAATGAAATAAGATCCTCCTATCGTAGCCATACGTTGTTGTATGTAGATGGTTTGAAAGATGGAATCAAAGTTGACTGCCATGCTACACGCCATGGCAGCATCTGGAGCTGGTTACCGGATAAAGTCTCAATTTTTACTAAAGAAATTACAGCCTTACTCGGCTTTGAACTACGTTGAAATCTCGAAAAACAAATTTCATCATCTTTTCTGATTCCATTTCCACATGGAAGGTATTGCAGAATCTTAAATCCGACAATCGGTTAACATACCAGATATTACAGGAACATGGTACTATCATGCAATCTGGGAAAATTAATCTGTACTGTTGGCTGCATGGTCACATTGGTATAAAGGGTAATGAAAAGTAAACAAAACAGTCAAAGCGGTCCTGCAGTCACCCGTTTCCCAATAGACGATTCTATATAACTGACTTAAAATATTGTATAAATCAGCATGTTCTTCAATCATGGCAAAAATATGTGAAATGAAAACTCCACAACCTTGCGAACACTACAGCCACTATCGCTGGCATACATGGTGTATAACAAATCACAGATATATGTTGGCACTGTGCCGATTGCGTATCGGACACACATACCTGACTTATGCATACCTCCTGTAAGGTGAGCCTTGACCAGAATGCATAATATGCCATTGTCCTATGACAGTGGAACACATTCTTGTCGAGTACGTCGATCTTCACTCTGTGGGGCAGAAGTATTTTGACGTGAGCTGCATGAACGAAGTCAGAGAAACCATCAAAGCCCTAAAAATGGAAAATCACTTGGTGTAGACAGCATTTGCACAGAAATGCTGTAGTCAGAAGATACAGGAAGCCCAAAGATCCTCAGAGAAATATACCAAAAGATATATGAGTGCGAAGAAATCCCCGCCGAATGGAAAACAGGAATCATCGTCAAGTTTTACCAAAAAAGGGTAACTTTGGTACTGTAACAACTTGAGAGGCATCACCAGCAAGGTCTTCAGCAGAATCATTCTCAAGAGGATCACCATCGCAGCTGAGGACCTCATCAGAAAGGAACAAGCTGGTTTCAGGAAAAGAAAATCTTGCACTGACTAGATTTTCACACTCCGACAGACACTAAAAAAGACAACTGAACAGCACAGTGCCGTCAACATCAACTTCAAAGACTTTGAAAAGGCTTTATGCAGCCTTCACCGTGACTCCCTCTTAAAAATACTCCGGTCCTATGTTATCCCACTGAAGATTGTAAACATCATCAAACTTCTGCACCAAGACTTCCAGTGTTAATTCATCTGCGACAACCATCTTACAGACTACTTCAGCTTCAAAACAGGCGTGAAACAAGGCTGCATCACTGTACCTTTCCTCTTCACCCTCGCCATCGGCTGGCTGATGAAAGAGACAACTGTGAAAGGCAAAAGAGGAATTAGGTGGACCCTCACTTCATCTCTGGAAGACCTCGACTACGCCGGTGACATTGGGTTGTTTTGAAATCGGCATATAGATATGCAAGAAAAAACAAACTCAGTGAGACAGCCATAAAGACAGGACTGAAAGTGAACAGCACGAAAACCAAATTAATGAGGAAGAACCATACAACCAACGATCCTATCACTGTGAATAATTAACCAACAGAGGAGGTAGAGGAATTCACATGCCTTGAAAGCAAAGTGTCCACAGACGGAGACTCAGAGAGAGAGAAGCAGCAACCAGAGTTAGAAAAGCATATCAAATCTTCGGTATGCTGAAACACACATGGAAGTCCAAACAGCTCGGACTTAACGTCAAGCTGAGAAGTTACCGAAGAAATGTCATCAAAGTGCTACTGCACGGCTCTTAATGCAGGAAGCTAACATCAAAAATAGCACAAAAGCATGAAATCTTCCAAACCAAGTGCCTTAGGAAGATTCTTGATTATTCTGGCCAAACAGGATAAAAAATAAAGACTTTTATCAACGGACAGAATTAACATCTCTTGTCCAGATTGTGACGAAAAGAAGATGGCGATGGCTGAGACATATATGTCGAATGTCACTGGATGCACCGCCCAGGACAGCCCTCCGCTGGACCCGGATGGTAGACGAAAGAGGGATCGGCATAAAGAGACTTGGAGGAGGACTATCGAAAAAGAGATGAAGAAATGCGGCGCGACAAAGAACACCATCGCATGTAGGGCTGCAGACCGTCAGCAGTGGCAATCTCTCGTTGAAGCCTTATGTGGCACCTGAGGCACGACGAGAGATGAGTGAGTGAGTGCATGAACAAAGTGTATAATGATGTACCACCAGAGAAAAATTTCTACTTTATGATGGATAGCGGTATATATAATACATTTTGACCATATGTGTTAAGGAGTTAATATGTATTACATTTATCTTTTATTTGATATACATTTGACAGGATTTTAAGATATTTACGATTTACGTATTCTTTGTGTGCAATCTTTTTTCTTTGTTGTTTTTTTTTTTTTTTTTTTTTTTTTCGTTTATTTGGCACCATATATCCAATGCCGTGCTGAGGTGCCGTAAACACACATTACAACGTGTCAATTTTATTTTAGTCGGTATTAATCACGCCTTAATCATTTACTTTGCGTCTGGAGATTGACATTCCTTGGTTAATCTTGATTAGGTCTCATCGAACATCATTAAGTGGATGAACAACCGCTGTAAAACGCGCTATAAATAAGCACACATCAGCTTTGGTTACATGTAGGAAACCTATATTAAAAAAAATGTACGTGACTGCAAAGCAGCTTGTAAAAAAGTGCATACGAAGTGCTACTGAATAAGGTAAAGCCTACTATTTTAATTATAAGGTATTAACCTGATTTAAACAAGGAAAATTCCTAGAGGTTTAATTAAAATTGCATCACACGGATATATAAGGTAATTAACATAGCAGTCTGATAAGGCTTATCAGTTTGAGTCTATTTGTGTTCATAATGAACCAATCTATTGTCAATCGATACAATTTGTGTTCATAATGAACCAATCTATTATCAATCGATACAATTTGTGTTCATAATGAACCAATCTATTATCAATCGATACAATTTGTGTTCATAATGAACCAATCTATTATCAATCGATACATATGTGGTGTTTCACCTTTGCATAATAGGACTTTTCACTGCTTGAGAGATTTTCTCTGAACGTTTCCAAGACGGACGAGCACTTCCCATTCATCATAAAATTCTTTCGGATTTCTTCAAAATAATACACAAATCGGTCTCGCATAAAGAAGTATCTGCCAAATGATCTATTCCACGTCTAGAGGTCAGCGTGTCAAAACGGCTCATGTTACAATAATATTATATCATAACATTTCAAAATGCTTTCACTTTTAAATAACGTTTCTGCGACATACATCAAAATAGAAACTTTTATGAATTGTTATCTGAAAATTATTTATGTTATGTGCTTCTTAAATGCTCAGTTATCGTATTTTATATTTTACTAAATGTCATTTGATTCTAAAGTATTTAATATTCATTTTTTTAATTCTGTTATCTGTTAGCTTCATTTTGTTGTACATCTTAATTTAAAATTTAGTTACTTTTCACTTTATCTCGTCTGCACGCTGTCTCCGCGGCTCATTTGGAATAAGGGATCTGACACAAAAGGTAAGGATTTTAAGCCTTGGGTGCAAAGCTCACACTGTGATAAGGAGATCCATTTGATCCAGATGTCAAAAAGCAATAAGTGTTGTTCCAATTTAATCAGATAAAAAGTTATAATATTAACTCCACACAATCCTGTCATTCATCATTTGTTTTGCATATGTTCTTGCTCAAATTTGTAAGGAACATAGTGTTCACTGACAGTGGAATGCATTCTTGTCGAGTGTGTCGATTTCCACTTTGTGAGACAGGAGTAATTTCATGTGAATTGCATAAAGAAACCGTATAATGATGTGACACTGGACACAATCTTGGACTTTGTGATGGAATGCGGTTTTCATAACAGATTTTCATCATTTTTAAGGTTTTTATATATGTTATCTTTATCTGTTAATTGATATATTCATTCGAAAGAATTTTTGCATCTATACGTTTTATCCTGCTTCATGTTTACATTTATTTGGAAGGGTTTATCTTCCTAACTTTTTTACAATCTATGTTTGCATTTTTTTCGAACTTTATCTTTACTTGCCATCATATAGCCACAATTGTGCTGACGTGTTCTGAAAAGCTACTACATACAAACATATATTCTGTGTACATTTACTTTTTATATGATATAGCTTAAAAATACATTTTACTACTTAAATAAGACCTATATATAAAATTATTAATTTGTATTTTCAAGAGTTTATTAGCTGCCCCCTGCGGGTTCGGAAATCTGGAATAGACCCGACGCATCATGTTACGTATCTTAAAATACGACTGAATGGAGGCAACCCGTTTGCTATGGGTTGCGTCCCACTGGATCCTGGTAGTTCAGTAGATGAGAAGCCGTTTGTTGCCGCTCTAATGCAACACTATTTTGGCCTTAACTTAAGCTAGAGGTTGGTCAGAAGGGCCCAGTCTGATCAATCGGCTAGGCAGACTTAACTTCAGTGACTATGTTAAGGACGTTCAGTTTAACTGATTTCGCATATTTTTTTAAAAGTAATCTTTGTGATTAAAGATTTACAGTGCTGTTATTCAACCCTTTCAAAGAACATAGACTCTGAGGGCGGTGGCAAGAGTCAATTAAGTGAAGTTACTTATTTGATCGAGTATATCACCCTGTGTTGTTCTGATATGAAAAACACAAAATATTAGCGTAAACCTCTGCCTTTTTGTTGGGCTCTGAGGCGGGTGGGGAGCACAGGGGACGAAATAAGAATCTTACCTTGTTGAAAAACCAACCAAAATGTCAACCTGTAGTGTGAGACCTGATCTCAAAAGGACCAGGAATAATTCAACCAGCGACTCGGATGAGGAAACTCCTCCGAGTCAGGGAAATTAGCAAAGATTTCATATCACTCACTCCAGTGATGACTACCAAAATATAATCAAGATAGCACTTTTTGTGATAGCTAAAGCACTTCAAGACTTGGCTGGAGAGCCATGTAGTGTAAAAATAAAAATTAGTTCAGGCCAACTACATGTGGAGTATAGCTGCGACACGCGGACAATCTAGTTTGCTCAAAGCGGTTTGTGAAGATACATATTAAGGTATTTTCACACGAATTTCGCAACTCGTCAAGAGGTGTTGATCGATCTAGAGATTTGGATGGCTGCAGTGAGGCTGAGATGCTCGAAAATATCAGCTTTCAGGTTAAACGAATCAACATTCGCCGTACCAGCAAGTTGATTCCCACAAACAGTTACAATGACGTTAAAAATGTGGCTATTCCTACATCGATCAAAGCTGGGTTCTGAAATATCCATGTCAACACTTTCGTTGCTAATCCGTTGTGTGTTAACTGCCATAAATATGACCACCACAAAGATGATTGAAAGAGGAAACCAGTCTGTCCCAGATGCGGGCATGAGGGTCACAGTGGATTCTCCTGCTCAGAGACAATTTATTGTGCGAATTGCCACGAAGAATATTTCTCATAGTCTAGAGACTGTCCTAAGTGTAAACTAGAGAAAGACGCCTAAAGCAGGAGAAAGGCATCAGCTTTCCTGAGGCCAAGAAACGTACGGAAGCCACAGCTCCACTTAACACAGCTGGCAAATGCTACACCGGCAGCTAAAGTGTAGAGGAAACCTTTAACAAATGCTGTCGTTAACGCCCAGAGTTTAACTTCAGCGCCAGGCCAACTTCGACTCGATGTCAGCTTGGAATTTCAATTATAAAACAGAATAGCTATTTATGTTTCAACAGTTTATTGAACACTAACAATAATAAGAACCAACTGTGCACTGTATGAGTATGATTGTTTGCATAAAGTTTTAAGTCTTTAACATTTCAGTATATTCAGTTGAATAAAGTGCTTTGTTTTGAAATGGGTTCAAATAAATTCAAATAATTTATATGTGTTCTAGGTTATTAAAGTTACACATATAACTCTTCTTTGCCTAGCTAAATGTACGTGGCTCATGTGTGGCTCAGTATCGAAAGTTAAGAACAGACATATGAATAGAACGACTGCAAGTATGGCTCATGTATTTCTCAAAAAAGAATACAAACATTCACAAATTGAACTGTAGAACACATGAAATTATGATGACACTCGGGTGAGTTTCCCAATGTATATAAATCAGAAGATTTAAAATCCAGGAAGAAAATATTGAAACATAAGATCAGGACATATGACAAAAATAACTGCAAATATGGTCAACGTATTTCTCAAGAAAGAATACAAATAGACACCAATTGAACAGTAGAACACATGGAAGAACATTTCAGAATTTCCAGTGTAAGAAATAAAACTGCATATAGCATTGGGTTATGTTCACGAATGCACGGATACTTGAAACACAAACTTTGTACATATGGATTTGTTCCTTGTTGCGAACAAAGGTCACTCAAAAATGGTGATATACATATAATGAATGCTTACTGTAAGAATACCATTATGGATGCTCCCTAAGGTACACATTTGTCTATTCCAGCAGTAATGGTACTGGCACCTTAATAGACTTCTCTAGTATAATTATTTTATGCAATAGTATATAATTTATTTTATCGTGTGCTATACTTTAGCTGAACAAGCTACATCGTTTTTATCAGGAATATTATACCAATGTTAATTCTAATGGAGCATCCTTCTCAAGCAGTATGAATACACTATGTTAAAAAAGCTTTAATCACGTTTTTCAATATCTTTCTCAAATATCCAGTATATTGGAATACTTTCTTTCATTGTACTATACGGGTCTTGAATGCTAACATTTACTCTGCCAGTCAGAATGCGTCTGCCGCAGCACGGTACAAGACTGGTATTTATACCCTTGAGAACCATTGGTCTTGCGCAAAAGTTGACGGTTAAAACCTTGGTTCGAATAATATTTGACAACGTCTTAGCAACGCTCAAAAATATGATGGCGTGCTGATTGTGATTCGCACCTATACATGCGGTTTGTCAGTGGAATTGCACTATCATTGGAGACTTTTTGCAAAGATATTCACAACGGAACCTAAACATATATCTAAAAAAAACGAATACACTGCACTATATAGTGTAAAATAACTTAAAGGAGGTCAAAACACAATCATCCAAAAGATCAATTTGGAGCAACATTGACAACGGGAGACAAACCCTTACGATGTAAATGTCTGTCACAGCCACCCAAATTTACAGTATATTAATCATTTAAAGACACATGACGTTATATTATACTACTTACATAGTTCTTTATTAAAAGTCCTCTATACCTTCGTGTATTGTATCCATATATTGTGACCATTGATGTAGACATATAAAACAGTAAACGTTGGTGTTGATGCTGAGACTTGTCTGAATTATTTTAATATGAGCCACACATTATACTTTTAATGACGATTATAATTATTACATTACCCCCTCCCCCCAACAAATGTATTTCATGAACTTGAATATATGTTGCATGATCATAAATTAAACTGAATTATTTCACATTGTACTCCAGTGTCCGCTGTTTGCTTGGATTGTGTTGAGACTCATTATGTCAGTTTCAACACGAGTTCTGTATATTAGAATCCAGGAGAAATAAGCGTATTAAGTTCATAAAGTTCAAAGCAAGATAGATAGGGCCTTTCACTGCGACGAATCATTGCGACACTTTCATGAACATGATAGACTTCCCTGTTAGGGCACACCAAAGCACGATCTCTTAACGGACGTAGTAGATCAGCAGCTATCCCAGTGTGTTACAATGAAGGCGGGCCTGCGAAGAATACCCGACGGTCGCTATGTTGGTTCTCATACAGGCGTCGTACTGGGGGATCAATTTGATCAAGGAGTATTGGTATAATCCAGTTCCTAACAGGCATCATGCGACCAGGTCGCCTGGAGGCATGGGGAATAATCTAGCCTGTTTCATTGTACCGGGGTTTCGAAATCTTGCTCGTCAAACTGGGAACGGTATTAATGGCGCTGCTGTCTACGCCTATTCCAATGGTGGCACTGGGGCAGATTTACCAAGGCATATCACCGTTTCCACTGGCTTAGTAATGGCAGCCCCAACGTATAAAAAACATAAGTCACTTATAAGTGACTTATATTACTCATTTATAAAGGGCTTATAAGTGACTTACCACTTTAATATAGACGACTTATAAGTGACTTATACGTGAAGAGTTAGGAGTTTATATGTAAATTAGTCATTTCACTTGTACATGAATATGTAAATTGGGCATTTCACTTATAAATGAAGTATACTTCCCTTATTTCACTTATGCATATACTTTACTTATGAATGAAGTATACTTCACTTATAAGTGAAGTATAAGTGAAATACGAGTGATTCACTTGCGACACTTTTTATAAGTGAAGTGTCAGTCATTCACTTTGGCCACAGATGTTTCGTATATATCAGCAGGTTGTTCGGTTGGTTTTTACAGCACATTAATGGCAGAGGAAATGGGAGTAATGAGTCTTTCCCAAAGTTATGCCAGGGCATGCTCTCTATATATCCCCAATATTACAGTCCGTACGACATACAAACATCTGCAGATTTTTCTCTGTTTGCTGATTTGTACCTCAACGTCTTCCTTGTCGCTGCTTTTAACTACATAACCTAGGAATAACTAATAGCATAACATTTATATTTATTAAGTATTTTTATTGCCATAAAAGACATATAGACAACTATAAGGCTGCTAATATGCAGTCTCTTTTTCCACTGCAGCTTATGCTAGTCTCTGCATTTAAATAATGTGCTTCATTTCGGTGCATTTCCAATTGATGGCCTGAACAACTTCTTTTGCCGTCGTTTTCTTCTGGCTAAATTCCAAGCAGCACTCTGAAAATAGAAGGTAAACAAATGATGTCATTAGAACTGTTTTATTTAAACAAACATGGTACCCAGGGAATGCAAGTTTTAAAAATATTTGCCAGGGTACTCATTTTTCTTTCAGAATTTATGTGAAAATGATTTTAAAAAATTCATCTTTGGGTGACTGCTCCACAAAGCTAAAATTAAAAAGAACATTGGATGGAAACGAGCATACAATGCAATTTAAAATAAAAGACTAAAGTTTGTATTATAACCTTATTTACATCTGCCCAGTCTGTGGTAATTTTTCTTATATAATTCCCAAACATGAAGATACACAACTAAGCTGATTTGTGAATAAAATTAGTAACTTCTCTTAATGTGTTTGAAAACAAACAAACATTTCCTCATGCTTCATTATGCTTTATCAGATAACTCCACCACCCCACCCCCACCCCCACCACCCCACCCCCCACCCCCGTCTGATCTGTGTGAATCAAGTCGGTGAATACACATACCAAATTTCACTCACATAGGAAATGCAATACAAATGCCCATGCGAATGGGCAGGATAATAATATTCCCACCTTTTCTCAAACCACATAGATAATTATAGTTATGTCATAGGTCACCATCCTGTTGACTAAGACTGCAACAAATACCAACATTTCAATTTTTAAGACAAGTCTTTCTTCAATATATATGACAATTTATGTAAAACATCCTTATAATCATGATGATATTCTTTTAACTACATGTACATAAGAAAAAACAAAATCAAAAAAGCAACTTAATTGGACTGATCTGATGCTTTTTTAAAAACTACCATGGGTTACAAGAGCTTGAAATGGCATTCGTTTAAAATAAAATGTTACTCATCAAAGGTTCCGTTACCAAATATTTACTTACGTATGATAACATGTACAATATCAGTGTTTAGTGCAGGTCGTTCTGAGGTTCCTCTTGCACAGCTGGCTGCAAGGGTTTTGGGATCAAAGAAAACAACAAGCAACACTCTTGCCAGGGTTGTTGCACTGCCTTTGGCTTTTCTAATGCAAATATTCAACTGGCTTGTTGTCATGAAAACACCATAACCTGCAACCAGTTCCACCATCTGACTTGTCTGTGTCTGTAGATCAAAAGAAAAATCAAAATTTAATGCCGTCAATTTCTAAAAAATGATCGTTATCTGCACTCATGTTGCGGACAAATCTGTGTCTAATAAATTGCATGATTTTATGAATAGGTGAGATCAGATACCAAACCACCCATGACACCAATGCAGGTCTGGGAACTGATTTATGTGGCTTTGTGTACACTTATTACAAAGATTTGATTGAACTGAATCCATCAAGATAAACAGCCATAATTTGTAATGCTGAATTGTTTTATATACTATGATCAAGCCTTTTACAATGGATATTTCTTCCAAGCAGGTTACGCTGAAAAAACAACATGCTACAAGGAATTTATGCTATAGTGGAGTCTATTCTAGATCTGAAAATTAGGGTGGTCGGTGTTGGCGAGGAGGAGGCTTAATCAGACACCCGCTCCATTTGAGAAATGAAAATGGGTGAGGGTCTTAATACATGAGGGATTTATAATGATGAAATAAAACTAGTACATGAAAATATTATACATGATTTTTGCACTTTTGGTTAATATTTTGGTTTAATATTTGAGAAATTAGCTTGAAATCGCACGTCCGAAAATAGACCATACTATAACGACAGCTGATTGTACTTAATTGTAACACTCAAGTTTCATATATTTGTGAGGGGGGTGGGGGCATGCTTGTTTGGACACGAATTCATAAAACTGTATTTCCAATGGTGGAATTATGTTACCCAGCACCCTAAGACAGGCTGAAATTATGCTAGGCAATAAAACATGTTATTACTTGACCAGAATTTAATAAAGAATCAGACGGAAAAAATCCCTGTTTTTGCTCAAGTTTTGTGAAAATTTTATTTTGGGCAAGTAAAAAAAAATTCAGATTTTTCCAGTCCTGATTTCTGGTTGCATCACACTATGTGAAAAATAAAACTTTATCTAATGGATGGACAGAAAGATGGACATATCTCAACAATGGTAAGAACAGATATTTCTAAAGAAGAAAAAAGAAAGTGGCAGGTGATCATTTTACTGGGGTAAAAAAAGCGTTTTCACTTTTTATTTTTATTTTACCCAAGCACCATCCAAAACTGGAAAATTCTCACCTCTGCATACGATGTAACTGATTACATTAGATGCACAAGAAACCAGATTAAAGGAAATACTAGCTGAAATGAGAAATCCAAAGTTTCGCCTGTAACTCCGCTTAACAATTAGCTGCCAATGCACACGTTATCTAGTTACTCGGGCGGTTTGGTTCCAAATTCACATTATAACAGCTGCTTACCCATCTGGAAGAAAGCATTTGTTAGTGAAAAAAAACGTTTAGTCTTAAAATACTATTACTTACTTTTTATGGTGTACAGGTATTTTCTATAGTAACATTACTGTTGACTACTTCTTTTCCATCTTGTCCAGGAGAAGCAGTAGACAAGGGCTAGTCATTGATCTGTTGAAACCTGCTTATAAAAAACCAAAGCAACATGCTGTTTAAATGTACTAACAAAGGATGTTTAGGTCCAACCATTCAATTTTCTAGTGGGGCGAGGACCTGGGATTTTGCTCTGATTAAAAAAAAAAAAACTTTATTCTATCCATCATACTAGTTGAAACAAATGCATTGAGATTATATATATATATATATATATAAATATAAATATATATATATATATATATATATATATATATATATATATATATATATATATATATACTGCGTGGAAAGAAAATCCCATGGATCACCCGACGCCAAAGATTGAATGATCAGTCCCTTAGATCAATAACTTACTGAGTTCAATATTTTTCATTTTTTTATATCTAATGCTGATATTGGTCACTAATCCGGTCTCCAAACTTGACTTCATGACTTTAATAGGCATGCCAAGCCAATAAACAGGAAAGGGTTTACAAGTAATAAGTGCAATTTGATCGCATTTGGTTTTATTTTTTGCAATCATTAAGAACTCTGATTAAATCATATATAAGTGCATCCAAGAATTTACCTGCAATGTTATATACATTAACACCTATATATATACATTAACACCTATCTATATACATTAACACCTATCTATATACATTAACACCTATCTATATACATTAACACCTATCTATAAGATCACCCAAGGGACCATCTAAAAAGTGGTCTTAGGAGCATAAGGTAGTCATTATTTACAGGTAAAAATATATTTTATTTCTTGACAGGTGGTCTTTATATGCAGTTGGTTGTTGGAACAGGTTTTTTGCATGTATGCACTAGCTGTGATGTTTGCATGAATTGTATTAGTCCTTAATTCTTCCTGCATTAGTGAACATCGATTGAACCTAACTGTTTTGAATTACATTTGTTGGTCAGTTTGTTGAGGAATTCCCTCATTAAGTTTCCTTCCAAGAATTCAAGTTTTTGTTGGAGTTCTTT
The DNA here is from genome assembly GCA_029931535.1 of Margaritifera margaritifera. Lineage (NCBI taxonomy): Eukaryota > Metazoa > Mollusca > Bivalvia > Unionida > Margaritiferidae > Margaritifera > Margaritifera margaritifera. Next base: position 1,032,271 of record JAQPZY010001170.1, on the reverse strand, counting down.
GATCTGTGTTATCCAATCCAAGTGCTAATCGGATTGTGATTCTTCGTAATATGTACAGCCATCCTGTTTCAAGGTTTCGTTAGCTTCATGGAAAGCTTCTATCCAGTTTGGCGAGGAAGCACTATCCAGATCTGTGATAATGGACATAAGTATCTGCAAATAGATACATTGAAGACTGTCACAAAGCGTGATGTGATTGACTGTTTGGAGCGTGCAGTAGCTGCTTGCTGTCGCAGAAATTGTGGCACATTGGTAGTTGACTCTAGTCCTGATAGTTTAAGAGCATGAATGATAGCTGCCTGTTTGTCCATGAAGTTGTGGTAGAGTAGTAGCAGTGGACACTGGTTCTGAAAGCCAATGTGCATCAGTGGTAGTTGCATGTTGTCCGAGAAGTTGTGGTACGGGTGTTTTCAGTCCAGTATCTGAGTCAGTGTCCAAAATGTGTGTTGCTTATGTCTGATATGATTTTATTGGGTGCTGATGTCCTTGCAATGGAGATGTCTTTGAAACCTAAGATTGCCGAGGATCCATCAAAAAATCTTTCCTGCCATTTTCTTTGATGCTTCTATGGCAGTCAATTGTTGCTGCTTCTTTTCTTCCTTTTGTACCTGCACATTTGTTTGCTGAGTAGTAAGCTTGGCCTTTTTATGTTTATTTTCTTTGCTACTATCAACTGCTTTCCCTTTCTTTTGCCTTGGTTTATTTCAGGCTCCCGTGTTGTATATAATTCATCTTGCAATCTCCTTTCAACTGTGACTTCTTTCTCCATCCGATTCACTTGATTATCTGAGACATAAGGAAATAAATGTTGTTACTACTTCAGCTATAGGCATAACCTACAGAGTCTATGCTAGGACACACAATTGCAGGATTCATGCAAGTTTTAAAACAGTGTGCCTAGTTCCCTTACCGAAATGATTTAGTTACTGCAAATTAGTGGCAACTAAGCCGCTCATAAAATTTATTCCCACAAGTATTAGCCAAAAGCAATCAACTGTGGTGATGTCTCGTGATTTTTTTTTTCTGCACGTCTCCTGACGCCATGAATATGTGAGGACTTGCAGATTTGTAACATGCACGAAACATTACCATCCGGAATTTCTTGCATTCAGGACGTTTGTTCTTACTGTTGCCGTAATTGTCTTAAGTGTTTCAAATTATGTCATACTCATCTGTCAATAAGATATTTAGCTTTGTTTAAACATGATAAGTGTTACTAAGAAATAAATGCAACATGAATAGGCTAAGCAGATCACATAACAAACTGAGTTTGGTAATGTGTGTATATATATATATATATATATATATATATATATATATATATATATATATATATATATATATATATTACTAAATTTGTGTGAACCATAAACCTTTACTCATATTTTGAATAGCATAAATGTAACATGTATATTATCTTTTAATTTCCGTTAATTCCATTAGTATTATTTACTGCTGCAGTTATTGAAGCAATTGTGTTGCTAGTTATCGACAATAGGGTGACAATTTAAGCAAATTACATGCAAACTTGTTATCGCTCTCCCGTTTCTCTGGACTTATTTTTTAATCACAAACAGCAGGCTCTAGCAAATGTGTGCACGTGTACTCAAAGACAGACAATTTTTGCATAACACTGAAGAGAAAAATGCTGCGATCTAAACTAAGCACATGTACCATACCGTTCATTGCACTATCGACCATTTATTTTTCGGGCGGGAGGTGGGTCGGGATTTTAAAAAAAACAAACAACAAGAACAACTTGCGATCCCAAAATAAATTGAACAATAAAAAAGCAACATTATTCTTGTGATTTGGAGAAACAAAGGACTAGTAATATACAATGCAGAGGTCGACTTAGGACAAAGTTTGCCATTGGCCAGCAGGGACAGCTCACATAGAAATCAACTGGGCCAGCAGAAAATCAGCTGGCCCTCCCAATGAAATAAGAGCAACGACTTTGGAACATTTAATGGCCAGTTGTCAGTATTAACTTGTCCTTCTCAAAACCTCAAGACAATGACCTGTGGGCCAGTGTGCTAAATCGACCACTGACATTGTATAATTTGTACCAAAAAAAATTATCTTCAAGTGCAATAAGAAAACAAATTCTGGTTAAAAATAAAATGTGTGCCCACCCATCTCCTCAAATTAAATCGTCAGTCCGTAATTATTTACACAAAGTTGGATATCATATCAATTGTAGCCAGAATTCTCATTTGCATACGAAAAGTTAATTAGCCACAAGAAAGTCGCAAAGTTTCGGCTCATAAACCAGAATAGTTAGTCAAAAGACCCATATTTTCATAATAAATGAAAATGTGTGTTTACAAATGTATGAAAACTTGCTTTCTATACCAATCCTCAGCTGCCTGTCTTTATCTATAGCATAGTTATTATAGGACCCAGGGGTGGACAAATTAGTAATATGTTTAGTAACGCCCATTTTTCAATGAATAAGAATTTCCTTATGATACGCCATTAAAAACGTATATGGATAAAATTGCTAGCTGGTACAAGATTCCGAATAATAGACAAACACTCCAAGTAAATTTAAAAAACAAACAATTACATAAATCATTTATGTAGCATAAAATGCTTTATGTAATTATGTTTTGGGGTTTTTATTAATTTTTGCATTCTGCACTCAAATATCTGTAATTCAACCTTGACAAACAATCAAGGAAACTTTTTGCACTATGACTACAAGAAAATACACATACTTGAAATATTTGAAATCAGGTTTTAGTCTTTGCACAATAAATAAAAGAAATAAACAGCGTAGCTTAAATTATGAATCAAATGAAAATAAAATGTTATGCCTGGATAAAAATGCCTAAGCGGGTCTTTATTCCACAATGCTGCGTTACAGTTTATACGTACAGTTTATACCACAGAATTTGGAAACTTCCCTGGCAGTTTATGCTCCCTTCAAAGTTTAGAACAAAAAGCCCAAAGGATATTTTTAAAAATGCACAAAACTTAGTCATTTCATTCGTTAATTTAAAATTTCAAATTAGATTGTCACCAGAGGGTTCCTAATATTGTCATCTTCGCATTTCAAACCAAACAGGAGTTTCTATGCTAAAACTGCATCCATATAAAAGTGGGCGAGTCCATTTTGATAAACTGGCACAATAAATTTACAATTCTTCAACCTATTTACTGCGTGTTGACATATTTTAGGGCATATATTTTCCATTTCTATAGGGTTTTCTTTCACTTTTGTGGGTATATATATGCATATGGCGCAGTGTTTACTTTCTACATATGTGTAGTCCCAATATTCCACCCCTTCTCTACAAATGGACTTTTTACAGTGAAAATGCTCATCATTTACATTGGAAACTTCCTTTTGGTCTAAAATGCGATGGAGTTGACATTGTTAAGCACCCCCTGATGATAATTTGGTTACAAATTATGAATTAAGGAATGAAATGACTAAGTTTGGTGCAATTTGTTTATATCCTTCAGCCTTTTCATTTTTAAAATTGGAATTGGGTGGTACACATTGCTGGAGGTGTAGGTTGTCTAAAACAACAGAGAAGGGTACTACTACATCCCTTAATTCTAGAAAAGATGCGTATATTTATATGTGTATCTATCCAGATATGTGTCTTGTCTGGAATTTTGTATCTGTATGTGCATGTATTACCTTTAGTAAATTCCAAGCTCTGGGTTATGTTAACATTCATCTCCATCACCATTTTTGGAGTCAGTTTGATGTCCTTTAAAGGTTCCTCCAACTTTACTTTATCCTCATTAAGGAGGCCCTTATTACCTTTTTAAAATATTAATAGCATTGTAACAATATTTTGTGTGCCTGTATATTGCAATAGTTTTAGCATTTTAAATTTATCAAGAGTTCAGCAAAATCCTTTAAAATGGATACAACTAATCATCCTTTTACACTTCTGTATTCAAATCGGCTAAAAAAAATGTCAACATTTTTACAAGATATTTGTTATTATAAACATAAATTTCAAGTGAGACAAAGGAAGAAAATAATGCTAATCAGTATTATTAGACTGTCTTGTTATTTTACTCATTGGTTATCTTGTGACTGTCCTATTACAAGACAGAGCATCATGGATACAAACGATGAGTGGAAAAGTATGACATCTCTCAGCTAGATCCAAAAATTTTCAGTGGCTTACCTCCATTTAAGCAGGGATGGTATCGGAATAGAAATTAAAAGTAAATTATCATAGGCTTATGATCCATAATAGGCCGACGAGTCTTTCTCTCTACAGTAATTTTATATTCGTTTTTCCCCTTCTCTCCCACTACTCCCAGTACCATAAATTGTATCATTTGTCCCTTGTTTCATAAATTGGAAGGTCTGCACCAGTTACCGTACAATCATTGCTTACTCCTGACTGTTTGAAGTATATTTTCAGCTAACAGAGGGAAACATTAACATGTAATGCAGGGTACATTTTGTTTCTGCAACTAGCAAAAATACCGTATAGAATTTAGAATAATTACCAATCATGCTGTAACTCGTGCATTCCCACAATAGATCTAACTACAATGTAATTGGCATAGCAATAAAGTAAATATGCCCTGAATTGATAAATTTCAAATTGACATCAAAGGCTAGAAGCTAGCTTAAAATTAATCATGAATATCATCTTGCTTTATGACATAAATGTTCTAAGAAACCATCCATTTAATCGGAGAAGTGGGGGAGGGGCTTCCAAGCAGTGTATTTGTTTTCTTGTATCTGAAAATAATTTGTTTATTAATATGATGGGTTGAATTAATCCTTTTTTTCTACAAATCGGGGCAAGAGTATTTTCGTAAAGCTATCAGCCGGCCGGATTTTTAAAATAAACAAAGAAAAAAAGAATAGCACCCCCCCCATTCATAAAATTAAATGGTCAGTCACCAAACGCCTTGAAACTGAACCCAACAAACATGTCAGCCGCACCCCAGCCCTCTCTACGTGGTGGGTTGGTCTAATCCAACTGGTAAAACGCTCCTCCAGATTAAACTATGTGATTAGCTGGCAAACACTGGCCAAGGAAAAGGTCACACAACTACTTAAGTAACATGTTAAGATAGAAACAACCCACAGCGGTTTATTTTACCTGCAATCCTCACGATCAAGGACTGATTAGGCTTTCCTTGGAACTTGGCCAGTACTAAATCCCCATCTTTATATTCATCTGGCTCACGTCTTGGATTTACAATTGTAGAGGTACTTTTCACCATTTAGTTTCTTTCTTCGTGACACTAATACAATGGACAACACATGTTTTCAACCTTGAAAACTTTTTGTAACTGTACCGCTTCGTAATATGGCGCTATGACGGAATCTGGTAGTTGTATATTCCCGGGTTTTATTTGTTACAGCCAATGAAATTTACATTATTTCTTGATGTCATCTCAAACAACCAATGAATTTTGCGGAATCTCGGGAGTTTCATATTTCCCGCATCTTTTTCTTTCTCCAGATCTATTGTATGCCGATCTTAAAATAATACATCATTAAGATGCTAAAATTTGATAAATGAATTTTAAAACATGTGATACAAACATCATATATTCACTCGATAAAACACCGAACAAAATTTTGGTAATGTGGTTTGACCTAGCCTGGTCCCCGAAGCATCTTCTGCTTCATCGCATGTTACCTTGGCTAAAAGTGAAACAAGGGACCAGTCTAAGGTTGATCAGGAGGATACAAATGGCAGAAAAGAAGCGGCAACGGGTACGAAATGGGCCATATAATCAATACTTAGGACAGGGAAACCCTGTCGCAGAGGCTTCAGCTGCCTCTAGGAAGTTATTATTGTCCAGCAACAACTATTATTCAGTTAACTGATTATTATTATATTTATATAGATAGTTTGATACTGAGTACACGCCATAAAAGGGTCTGCAGCATCAGCAAAATTGCACAGTACAGTACCCTCTGTATTATTTGTTTTGAAACTTTGCATTTTGTAATGACATCGTAACTTTGGATTATAATTGTAAAGTTCGCAACAGCAGGAGTTTCTTAAGTGCGATTCTAATATATATATATATATATATATATATATATATATATATATATATATATATATATATATATATATATATATATATATACATAACAATTCTGCAGTTTTAAGTATATAATTTTTTAGAGTCCATACATAGTTTAACATATTGAAACAAAGGTTCTTGTAAGCTTTTTCTACATACTGCAGTACATGCTTTCTGGATTATGGATTGTCCACTCAATCCAGTGGACGTAGACTCAGGGGCCAGGTGTTAAGTGTCCACTACGTCTAATGGATGTCCACTTCATCTGGTGGATTTCCAGCAAGTCTAGTGCACATTCACTCAATTTCCGTCACAGATTTTATTGCAGCCGGTGTGGGTTTTATGGCACCCATAGCTGATTTTATTGTATTCGCTCCGCGAGTCGGCATTACACAAAGAGATGAAAGAAACCCCGACGCCGTAACCCGACCATGGCAAGTGTCAATTTCATACCTTTACCTGTACAAACCATATTATATAGTAGTAACATTTCTTGTGGTATTTATCAGTGGCCTAGCTAGGGATACATACAGACGAATGCGCGTAACGTAGAAAACAAATACGAGGTTTTAAATTTCTTGGTTATTCTCTAGACAAACTGCCTAGCTAAATGTACATCCTTGTTGATCGATTGCATGTAAATGTACCTGTTATCATATACACATGTGGAAATTTACGTACTGCTCTGCATCAAGCAGTAACTTCGATGTTCTTTCTCAATAAAAGATATTTCATAAAAGTGCTTTTTGTACTTGTTATTAATTTGTCATAGTTTCCCTTTATTTAAAGCAGTATACAAATAAAACACGAAAAGCCCCATTTGGTTACAAACGCATAATATGTTCATGTAAGATAGTTAACATTTATTGCATTCGTCCTTTGGATAAGATTTGAAACAAAGTTTATATTGAGTAAACAGATTGATTAAATTTATCAAATTAAATAAGTGTCGAAGACACGTGTGACAATAATTTCTGAGAATAAAGATAACCTTTAAGGCTAATTATTACGAGAGAGAGAGAGAGAGAGAGAGAGAGAGAGAGAGAGAGAGAGAGAGAGAAAGAAAGAAAGAAAGAAAGAGTATACACCGTAACTTTCGATCATTAGAGAGTATGCATTATTTAAACGTGTTACAATTGTCTTTGTTTTAAAATTCGTCTACTGAAAAACTATAAAAATAAATTTTTGGTACAGCTCTTTATTCAGCATAAGTAAATAAGAAAATTGCTGCTTAGCAATTCATGTTGTATGCATAAAGAATTTTTATAATTCATTGGGTTATTAACCTGCCATTTGTGTGCTTTTCTTATTTTCTTATTATTCTGGTTCGGTTATGTAGTCGGATATGCTCACAATTAACATAAAGCTTCAGAAATTTTAAAAGATTGAAAGTCGAGTGAGCCAGTATTACTGCAATAATCAAAATGAACACAGTGACAATTTTCGCGACGACCTTAAAATAATTTGAAATGTTCTCAATAAACAGGAAATAATTGGGACTTGCAACTTTTGAAACCAAAACCTCTTCCACTTGCAGTTAGGACTAGATAAAGAAGTTCTACCAGGGATATCTGTTTAAAGCCATAACAAATATGAAGCCACGTATTAATAGCAAACAATGCAATAGATTTGATAGCCTTGGGAAACACGTGACTTTCGAGCGATATACAAGGCCTTTTTGATAGATACGATGTGTTCAACTTGCGCTTGATACAATACAAGTTAAACAAGGAGAAAAACAAAGTACGAATAAGAAGAAATTCCACATATAAAGCTAAAACTACACAACCTACGTACTAAACTAAGCCTTATTTAAAGCTAAAACTACACAACCTACTAAACTAAGGCTATTTATTGTACAGTAAATAAAATCGTATCTACCGCAGATACCCATTTCACAAATAAATTTGGATAATAGCAGGCATTTAGGTTGAATTGCAAAAGATGATGATGATATGATGGATGTCCGGGAGAAATTAACTGCTACTGCAATATGGAAAGAAAAATAAAATTTCCCCGTTCGCACTTACTAACTGACCACACCCGTTTTTTTATGCCGTGTAATTGTATATATTCAAGCATTTAACATTGGATTGTTACTGCTTTTAATTCAACTTCGGAGACGAAAGTTTCTTCATGTTACTTTAAGCTTAGTTTTGGTTCCAAAAAGAATAAATGCCATTTGAGTGATTATGGACATAATATCAGTAATTTCACATTGTTGGCCTAATTGCTAAACCTGTATAAATACACATTTTGTACGCGTTCTGTGACAACTAAATGTTTTATTTGTACGTCAACTTCTGGAAAAGGATAATCGGGTAAAAATGAAACAAATTATTAACTAAACTTATAAACAACATTGGCCTGATATTTGGGAACAGTTTTGCATTATATTTCTGTTACGACTCTATGGTCTAGAAAAATGTAACAGAAAGAAAGTGAAACCAACAAATCAAGTAAAAATAAACAAGCAATTTATTTCTAGATAATTAAAATGAAAAATCAAAAAGACACTTACAGTAATGGGTATTAAAATCCATATAATCCAATAAGAATGAGTGTTCTAATCACAAGTCCTAAATATAGAATGTTCCGAATTTACGGCTATATCCTTGAATATTATGATGTGCCAATGGTCTTCAAAGTCCTGATGTACTAGTAGTCTTTAATGTGATGATGTCAAAATGAAGTACTCCAAAATATCTCTGAATAAGTTCACATAAATTCCAAAATCATCAATTAAAAATCCAAAATCCAAAAGTTTATGAGCACTGTTACAATCCAATGAATATTTTAAATAATTCCTCTCTTAGAATTTGGAATGACTTTCCACAACTGTAATAGCTCTTTACAAGACTGATAGTAATGTCGAAACTGAAAAACTGTCCACTAAACACTGTATATATAAAGATTGGTCACATGACAGAATGTTCTAGAATATGTGTCATCTTAATGGAATTTTACTTGTAGGGACATGACTTTTTACACACAACTCTAAGAATTTTCCAGTTTTATCTGTAAACAAAATCAACCTTGACCTCAAATTGAGAAAACATTATGTTGATCAAAACTATCCTTTAGCTCAAATCTGAAGTAAACAACCTAATTCAAGGACACTAGTTAAACATGTTTTTTTCTGATAAACAAAATTAAGATTTAAGCTAATATGAAAGTCAAGAAACATTTATAATTTCCTAAAATATCTATAATATTATATAAACATCATACATAACAATTTGTCATGGAGATTGAAAGAATGTACTGTAGCAAATAAATTGTATCTGCATCAACTGACAATAATACATACAAGTTAATCTCCAACTGAAAATATTTAAATTATTATTCTTTATCATCACTTTCACACGTCCAGTTGGTAATCATAAACTCGTCAGTGGACCAAACAAGCTATCCTAAGTATATTTTTTTAAACCTCGTGATTATAGAATGTAGCATGACGTGCTTCGTACAGTGTGCATAAATACAGGTCCACGGTAATAGTAAATAAGTGGGCTAGTTTCTGAGCAAATGTGTCGCATAGATATGTACCAGAAATTTCAGATACTTTCGCCGAAACATTCTCGAAGAACTCCTCACAAGACAATTATTCTGAAAACTTCCGCCGTGTCAAAAACTTGAAAGAAAAGGTTCTTCTATATTTCAAATCTGCTACTGTTGAAGATTACAATTAACATTTCACTCTCCGAGAGTTACAAGACTCTCTTGATCGAGCCCATGATACTTCAGCAGGACCAGATGATATCCACTATCATTTTTTCAACACTTACCTGACACCGCTCAAATACACTGTTAAACATTTTCAATAAAATGTCGGAAACTGGCGACTTCCTGCAGTCTTGGCGAGGAATCATGGTTATACCCATAACCAAACCTGGAAAGGACCAAACCGACCCATCCAACTATCGTCCAATAGCAGAAACAAGTTGTATTTGCAAGACCATGAAACGGATAATAAGCAATAGACTACTCTGGTATCTCGAATCCAGGAACCTACTATCTGACGTTCAAAGTGGATTCAGGCGCCAGAGAAGCACAATAGACCATCTTGTCCGACTTAAATCATTTATTAGAGATGCCTTCATAGAGAAAGAACATATAGTTGCCGTCTTTTTCAACTTGGAGAATGCTTATAAAAACATGTCCTATTCAACTTATATTTAAAGGGGGCGCCTGCCTAACTTTATCTCCAATTTTTGTAAAGATAGAAACTTCAGAGTTAAGTTAGGTAGCACCCTTTCTGAAAGCTATTCTCAGCAGACGGGTGTTAATCAGGGCAGTATATTGTCAGTTACCCTGTTCAACGTCAACATTAATAGCATAGTGAAATACCACAATCCAGGAACTGAATGCTCATGATATGTTGACGACTTTATTATCTGCTATAGATGAAAGAGTATGCATGCTATTGAACCTCAACTACAGATGAGCATAAATAAAGTTCAGAAATGGACAGAAGAAAACAGGTTCAAAATTTCAAAATCAAAACCAACTATATGCATTTCAGCCGATTACATCGTATTCATGATGACCCAAAGCTCTACATTGACGGTTGTCTTGTTCCTGCTGTGGAGAAGAGCAAATATTTAGGCCTTATTTTCGACCTTAAACTAACTTTTCTTCCACAGATTAGATACCCCTAGGAAAAATGTCAGAAAACCTGGGTTTACTACGAGTCGTGGTAAACACAGATTGGAGAGCTGCTTGGAAGATCTTGCTCCGGCTATTCAGGTCATTGGTAAGATTGAAACTTTTCTTTCGCTCAATTGTGTACGGATCAGCTTGTAATTCCAACCTCCATATGCTTGATCCGATACATAATCAGGGACTTAGACTCTGTTTTGGTGCATTCCGAATTTCCCCTTGAAGCAAATGAACCATCACTTTATCTCAGACGAATGAAATTGGCTCTTCAGTATGCTACCAAACTATCTTCTAATCCATCTAACCCGCATATGATGTAATGTATAGGCCCAAATACCAAACCTTATACGTTCAGAAAACAAACTTCATTCCACTTTTTGCCATAGGAATTCCTCCCCATCTAGAAACAGCAAACATCAATGTTGGAAATATTGTAAAATTCTGTATTTCCAGATCACCACAGAGTTTATCAAAACCTCCTAAAATAATATTTCCCCTTTGCCAATTCAAAACGTCTTCAACAAATCCTCTCCTTTTTCAGAGTAAAATTAATCAAATCAGTGCCTCCGATTGTAGCCATACGTCCCTGTATACAGACAGTTGAAAGATGGAGACTAAGTTGTAGCTGCCATAGTGACACCCCATGGCACCATCGCGAGCCGATTACCGGCTAAAGTTTCAAGTTTTTAGTGCCGAAATTACAGCCATTCTTGCAGCTATAAACTATATCGAAACCTCTCAAAAAACAAATTGCATCATCTTTTCGGATTCACTTTCCACATTGAAAGCCTTCAAGAGTCGTAAATTTGATAACCCGTTAATATCCCAGATATTAGAGAAACAGGATGTTCTCATGCAATCTGGGAAAAGTGTTATGTACTGTTGACTGCCTAGTCACATTGGTATAAAGAGTCACATTGGTATAAATCCTCTCCTTTTTCAGAGTAAATTCAATGAAATCAGAGCTTCCTATTGTAGCCATACGTCCCTATTTACAGATGGTTCGAACGATGGAGACAAAGTTGAGCTGCTATTGCAACAACCCATGACACCATCTCGAGCCGGTTACCGGACAAAGCCTCAATTTTTGCTGGAGAAATTACAACCATATTCAAAGCTTTGAACTACGTTGAAACCTCTCTAAAAACAAATTACATCATCTTTCCAGATTCCCTTACCATATTGAAAGCCTTGCAAAATCTTATAACTGACAATCCCTTAATATCACAGATATTACAGAAACATGGTGTTCTTATATAATCTGGGAAAAGTATTCTGTACTGTTGACTGCCTAGTCACATTGGCATAAAGGGTAATGAAGGGGCAGATAAAGCTTCCGAATGGAAGATTCCATATACTGACTTAAAATATGTATAAATCAGCATGTTCGTCATACTTGGCTAACTATTAGGAATGGAACATAACCTTGTTGGCACTACAGAGCCACTTTTATGGTGAGGTGCTTTGAAGTACTACTACATGCATGCATACGTTCATTTGTTATATGAGACAACTATAATCAGCTACATCTGCTCCCGAGTTTTAAAACCTTACTTTAATTAGAATTTTCAAAAGTCATAAAGAGAAACTTGCAAATTAATAAACTTCTTGGAAAGAATGGGAAAAATCCTTTATCTCCTACATCATGGTTAAGAAGATCATTGAGTCCAGCTTGTTTATTTACTGGCAAGTATATAAAATAGTAGTTTTCAATATAGACATATCTATTTCAATGACTGGAAACATAAAAACGAAATGAGTGCCATATAATTAGTGTTTATTCAATAATGTATAGGATGCTATATTTTATAACCCCATTTTGTCAGTGCGATTAATCATATGGAAAGGTCTACGTCAAGAAAAGTATTTAACAGCTAGATGGATACAGGTCATGTTATCACGAAATCCTGGCCCCTATTCGATGTTCAAAATATAATTCGAAGTTTTCAAGTACTTTAATGAACGAATGTATTTTGGAGACATCAAAACTATAATGTTGACAGGTATTTTAGCAGCACTTAAGAAAATACATCTCTCTCTCTCTCTCTCTCTCTCCCTTTCTCTCTCTCTCTCTCTCTCTCTCTCTCTCTCTCTCTCTCTCTCTCTCTCTCTCTCTCTCTCTCTCTCTCTCTCTCTCTCTCTCTCTCTGCTAATTAAGCGTAACCCCAGTAAGGCGATCATGCTTTTTTTCCCGAAAGGACCTCTATTGAAATTGATTCAATTATTTACATGATGGTTTAGGCATTCAGCTAATGCTGTATTTGGAATCCCTCCTCTTTATAAAACAGAGTTTTCTTAAGGGCCGAGGCCACACTATAAAATTCAGATTATGGCACGTTGTCCCCATTTTTACCCTGTCAGCTGTCGAGCTGAACAACCTCACAAAAAACCCGGAAAGCGTCATTCATTTGGGATCAGGTACCATTATAGCCATGCCCTCTTTCTCCAGAAATTCCGCTTGCAGACGCACAAAGTAAGGTGAATTATTCAGGGGATTCATATGTGATTTTTAGAGAAAGATGACAACTTCAGCATGGAAATAAAACCCGATACTATCTATAATGTCCGTTATAAGGTCTATCCAGACTTTGGAATCAAATTTAGAATCAAATTGGAGAACAAGGAAGAGCAAAATGCCAGTTAATTAATCCCGTGTGAACATTTTCCCACAAATTTCGAGAGAGAAAATGAAAGATCCTGTACTTAGAGTATTACTTTTCTTCTTTACGAGGGGCAGATCAAGAAATACTGTCCTTGAGGGGGACGTCAACAAGTAGGAGACGGGTCTAGTGGACGGAACCCAGTTGAGGACCAGGGGCGAAGTCCCCAGAATCTCCTGCATTTTAAGGGTTTCCTGGGCATAACTTTAACCATCTAACTGTAAAAAAGATCCTAATCTCTAGGAGACGTTCCTGTTGTTTCGAACTCAATTTTTTGCGGGGGGGGGGGGGTAGAGGGGCGAGCAGACACCTCCGCCAGTCCTTCTAGATCAGCCCGCTTTGGGGTTTTGCTTTCATCACTAAATGCATAGGAGAGGAGGGGATGGGGTTTCTTCTGTTATAGATTGTAGTCTGGTATTGACTCTCAATGCTTCACCTGATTTTTCATTACCCATTTAGAACAGTGAGTTACGTACCTTTAACACATATTAGAAACCAAACAAGAGGAGACACAGGCACTACAACAGTATTACAGATAGTGAAAATCAAAGTTACATTAGTAACTCAGTAATATTACATATAGAAAAAATCAAAGTTACAATATTAACTAAGTATTACTACTTTTGTATTAGCCTTTACAAAGCATCCGTCATAGAGAAACATCATAATTGTAGACGTTTTGGCTGATCAAGAAGTATATGAACAACTTGGCAGAAAAACCACAACGTTAGTAAGCAGCTCAATTTTCTTTCCCGTGTATTGCTAATATTGTTTTATGGAGTAGATCAATACTTTATGGACAAGCGTATAATGAACGCTGTGTATTCAATATTTTAGGTACCACTGCATGTAATGTAGTTCTTAGAAATAATTTATCCTGAGACAACGGGTCAAAAAATATGACTTGAAACTAACACATGTTCTTATATCAAATTGTCTGTGCATTTTACTGTAATATCATAGAAGGTAGTTTTACCACGTGATTTTCATTAGTTGTTAAATATCAATTCCAGTCCTTTTGGGGTTGGGGGGGGGGGGTATTTGTTTGTTTTTGGTTTTTTATATCTTCTTCAAATTGATACAACACAGTACGGAGATACCGAAGGTCTTTAAGGAGATTAACAGACTTTTTAACACAAATTCTTGTAATCTTATATTAAATCATGCAAATATATTTCGGTTATCGAATATTAAAAATCCTTTAGAAACCCAAACCATATAATAACTGCTTAATGAAGATATAAAGTGGCATTATAAGAGGTTCGGGCATCAATACATTTCATGATAACAACCGGCCGCATGCGTAATTTAGTATTATCATTCCTCTTATATCGTTTGTAATGATATATAAAGGGTATCAGTCTAATAAAAACAGAAAGTAGTATTCGCACATATCGGTCATTCAGACGATATGTTAAGCTTATGATGTAAATAAATACAACTATACAGTAAAACAGAGTAAGAATTCGCAATCGTAGATATACGGTAATTTCCTAGGACATATCATTTAACATATCGTTCCATGTCAGTCAAAGCCAAACACTTGTCAATACCTATGGATAGACGACCACTACATTCACTAACAAAGGTGTGAGGCATCACGCGACTTACAGTCGCACTGGAAACTTTTCAGACATTCAGACCTAATGTCGGTCACCTAGCCAGCTGCCACTAGATATTATGTACAAATTCACATCGTCATAACTTCAATAAGCATATATAATCCTTAAAACATAATTATAAGTTCTTGCATCAACCGCATTCCCTTACAAGATCAAGATTTTCTCGTGTGATTCGTTCTCATACAGTTTCTTCAAGCAATTCACGTCCAAATACCTCTGTTTCACAGGGTGGAAATCGACACTTGACAAAAATCTGTTTTACTGTCAATGCACACTGGCGTGGTATGCATTACGGTCGATTTGCACCCTTTAGGAGGTATGCACGAGTCAGATGTGTGTGTCTGATACGCGATCGGCAAATTACCACCTCAACTCTCCGAGTTGTTTCTATACGAGGGATGTCACTCACCCATTGTGGTAGATTCATAGAAGCTTAATAGACCATCTTGTCCGACTTGAAGCATTTATTAGAGAAGCTTTCATGAAGAAAGAACATACAGTTGCCGTCTTTTTCGACTTGGGGTAAACCTTACGACACCTCATGAAAGTTGGGCATAACGAATGACCTATTTAACACACGTTTAAGTGGCGATCTACCTAACTTTGTCTCCAGCTTTTTGAAAGACAGAAACGTTAAGCGTTAAGGTAGGCCGCACCCCTTCTGAAAGCTCTTCTCAGAAGATGTGTCTAACTCTGGGCAAAATATTGTAGTCATCTTCTTCAATATCAAAATTAAGCATATTGAAAGACCATAATTTGAGAACTGACTGTTCGTTATATCGCGACTTTTTCTGCTGCTACAGATCTAAGAGAATGCATACTATTGAACGCCCAGAAACAATAAACCTAAATAGAGCCCTCAAATGGGCAGAAGAAAACTGGTTCAAATTTTTGAAATCTGAAACTGTTTTGCACGTACTTCTGCCGATGACATCGAAGTCAAGGTGACCCAAAGCCCTGTATTGATGTGGAGGAGTTGAAATTGTTTGGACTTATTTTCGACCGTAAACTAACGTTCCTTCCACACATTAGATACCTGAGGGACAGATGTAAAAAAGCCTTCTATTTAGTACAAGTCGTGGTAAATACACATTGAGGAGCTGTTCAGAAAATCTTGCTCCGGTTAGACAGGTGATTAGTAAGATCTAAATTTGACTACCGCTCAGTTCTGTATGGATTAGCTGGTAAATCTTACCTGCAGATGCTTGATGCGACACACGATCAATGACTTCGACTTTCTGTGTATTTAGAACCGCGGGCTCCGGGTGGCCGAGTGGTCTGAGGCGCTCACCTATACAGGTCACTTACACATCTCACCTCTGTCCGCGTGAATTCGAGTCTTGGTTCGACCAACGTGGGTATGCGAGAAAGCTTGCCAGTAGCTTCCCGTGGGTCGGTGCTTCTTCCCGAGGTCTTACATTACCAAATATACTGGCCGCCATGTATACCCTAATATGTGCTGAAAAATGGCGTTAAATCCTACAGCAAAACAAAATCTAGCATTTAGAACGTCCCCTTTAGAAAGCATATGTATTGAAGCAAAGGAACCATCACTTTATCTCAGACGAGCGAAAATGACTCTTCAATATTCTACTAAATTGTCTTCTAAACTATTTAATCCCACAAATAATATAGTCTTTAGGCCCCAGTGACATACCTTATACCCTAAGAAACCAAAATGTATTCCAAATTTTGGCATTTGATTTAGTACTCACTAAGAAACAGCAATAATTAGTGTTGCTGCAAAATTATATATTCCCAAATCAGCACCGTGGTTATCAAAACCTCCCAAAATGATATTTGGTGGCGACACCGTTGAAGTGTCTCCTTGTTGGACTCCGTGGCGAGTGGGGAGCACGGGTGATGAATTCCTTTCCTTTTTACAATGGGTAATAAAAACGTGAGAGAGTAGAATGCATACTCATGATCTGTGTGAATTATATAAGTTGTCGTGTTACACCTGATACCGTTACAGTGTGGAGATTCTGAGTTATGGTAAATGGAACCAAATATCGTTAATTCAGTGAGAATAAGAGAAGTCAAGTCCATGTACTAACGTAACTAAACATATAAAGGCTATATAGCCATCTGCACTGGGGTATGCACTGGTGTACTGGTTCATTGGCGTATGACAGGGCTATCGTACTTGCATATTTACATGCAAGAGGTGTATAACAGGGTTTTAAAAATGTATACGGGCATAGCTGTAAACTGCCAGCATGGACGTGGAACCAGGGACAGCTGAGCGTTACAGTGGTAGTGGAGAATCCGATATAGAAGATGAGGAATTGATACCAACACAAACAGAGAAAATATATACAATCAATTTCACTCGAAATATCGAACATTGGATATAGTAGAATTTAAACAGACATTGTGTATTGTAATGAATTTGCAGAACTTAAAAGATATTAGATTATCAATACATGACTTGGCTAGATTAGAAAACGACAACTATCCTGTAACTAGGCTAGTTGAGAGAACTATACGATGTGACAGTGCTCCTCTAGAGGAAAGATTAGCTGAGGACATATTTGTTTTGTACCACTTCCTAGCAGGCGACAAGAACCTATCTGAGGTGAAGTCCCTTGCATCGAGACATACTCCAAGCACAAGTATGGCTGATAGCAGTGTAGGTTCGAGCATAGCGTCTAAAAGAAAAGGATCTAGAAAACAATCAGAACCAGAACCATAAACAGTAGCAAAGAATTTGGATCACAGTTCAATAGCGTCTCTTGCAGGTGATACCAGTGAAATTTCTGCAACGACGGAGAATTTATAGAAAGTAATGGACCTAAAGCATTTTGTGAAAGTTATTATTCAACAAATCAAAGGACGACATTATAAGAGAGCTGAGAAACGAGCTGGATAAAATGCGAAAAGAACTTCATGCTAGGGATGTTCACTCGGCTAGGCTCCAATCACAGTTAGAAAGACACAAGGAAGAAGAGAATAAGTTATCAAAAGACAATTTGGCCTTAAGGGTATCAATCAGGGAAAAGAATAACCAGTTGGAAAACATCAAGGCAACCAAGTCGCATCTGCATCAAATGTTAGAGGATAGAACATACAATAATAAAGATAAAAAGCAGATAAATACAAAACATGTGGCACAGACTCAAACAAAATTTGCTGATATTGTGAGCGCTGTCAATCCTATAAGTGAAATATCAAAGGTCAAATCAGCGAAAGGGACAATAGATGCGGGCTCAGATGGTAATAAACGGCGGAAGCATTTGTCAGACCCAACAGTATATTCGGACCGTTAGAAAAGAATTCCTATGCATTCCACGGCCTAAAGCAAGGAGGTGCGCTTAGTCTGTCCACTAGACACAGTTCGTCGAATGAAGAAGTTATCGTAATCAAAGATAACGGCGGATGAGATTACAACAGTGATCATCATTACTGAACACGAGAACACAGGAAAAGCATCGACATGAGCGAAAGGCTTCCATAAACATTTACATCACATAACACAACAAAAGCAGAGGTTAAAGGTAATAAAACAATCGAAGTTATCACGACAAATAGAAACTACTGGCCTCAAAAACGTGTGAGAAACTTATATGAATGTCGAATTCGTATGTCAAGGATACTAGCAAACAGATCAAGAGAAGAGATGAGAAAGTGTATCAGAACCCACGCTGGAATAAAGGGTGTAGAAGTGATAGACACTCAAATTTTAAAGCATTGGCGTGTCAGAGAAGGAAAACACATACACTGTTTTAGTCACGGTAGATGTGTCAGATTCTGCAATGGTTTTAGAGACAGGTTTCTGGTAAAATTTTGTATGGGCAATGGAATGGTATGAGAGTTATGAGAAGTATGAGACGTATGTCGATAATGAAAATAGGCGTTATTAGTGAATTTAGAGAAACGAGCAGTAAATCACATACATAGATTATGGTTCAACAGTTAATAATCTTCGCTATATGTTTGATGATGATCAATTCTTTACGCCATATAATGTCGGACAATACATTTCGTTTGATGACATGGAACGTACAAAGAGTTATGTAGACATTGCAGTACTCACCGAGCACTGGCTTATGCCTGAGCAGCTCGATATTTTAGACACTATATATCCCGAGTTTAAATCTTTCTCACGTGCTGACAATTGGATAACAGTTACATTTGAAGAAAGATTAAGACGCACAGGGTTCGGGAAATTAGCAATCCTATACAGAAAGTCGATCTGCGTTAATCCTTTGTTGAGCGCTGGTAATGATAGAGTCTTAGGGGTGGAGGTAAAATTGAACGATATATGTAAATATTTTATTTTTTTAGCCCTTGTGCTTTCAAATAATTTTTCAGTTGCAAGTTACTCCGAGACAATAGAAGAATTGAAATATCAATTTGATATGTTTTGCCAAGAGGGCATCACCATACTCGCGGGAGATTTCAACGGCCGGTTAAGTTCACTGTTCAGCTCCAAAACGAAGTGTCTAACTGCAAATGCTAGAGGTGCTGTTTTAGAAAAGTTTCTGTTCTAAAGGCACTTAGTGTCTGTTAACAGTCAATCCATATGTAATGGACCTGAGTTTACCTTTTTCTCAGCCGATGCTAAATCTAAATCTCTGATAGACCATATACTTTTACAAAAAAGTAAGTTCGACTTAGTGGTTAAGGCCGATATCATAGATAACCATCCTTTGAATATTTCAGATCATCATCCTATAAAAATAGAGCTAGTCAGACCATTTGCACATAACACAATGAGGGCCGACCAGCATATAATCAAATCCGTAAATTGGAAGAAAGCCTCGGCAGAACAGATAAGTAGATATAAGGAAGCAATTCCCACCGATTTTTTAAAGTATGTGCATACGGCAAAACGAGAGTCAAATGTAGATATTTAAATTATTATTCAAGGCATGATAAACATATTACATGATGCGGCCTCTAAGTTCCTGCCCATAAAGAGTTTTTGCCCGTATGCTAACCCATATTGGAAACTACTAAACGTAAAAAGGTTTCACACGGAAATGCGGCAGAAACGTAGAGAATGGATCTCTAATGATAGGCCGCGAGGCTGGGTGTACATGTCATACGCGAATTATAAGAAGGCGAAAATATTGTTTGCAAAAGAATTGTGACAGAGAACAATTCAGCGAGCTTGAAAAGGCTGCAGAGCTTGATATTTCTACGTTTTATAAATTCTTACGGAAGAAACGATATAAGCATGAATGCACTTTCGAAATCGAATCAAACGGAGTAATTGTACACGACATCGACTCTATTCGTGAGTTATGGGCAAATCATTTTTCTAGGCTGTCATTACCTGACAATACTTATTTGTATGATGAGAATCATTGCCAGATGATGCTAGCATAGCTTAGAAAGTACAACAAAGAAACCTATTCTCACTTTGATAAAATTGTTGATAAAATCCCCACAAGAGAAGAAATAAGCTCTTCAATCAGATCTCTCAATAAAGATAAGGCCTGTGGTCCCGACGGTATTTTTGCAGAGCATTTACTTTTTGCGGACCTTCCAAGCAGTGTACGGTTACTGGAAATTGTATTTACAAAAGTGTACGAGACCGAGAAGTACCCGCGCCACTTTAAACAAGGCATTGTGTCAACACAGTTTAATGGTGGGAGGAAGAACAAATTAGATAAGAATAATTATCGGGATAACTATAGTTCCTGTGTTTCAGAAAGTCCTAGAAAAAAATTTATATACAATAGATTAGTTATCATTTCTGAACAGATTTCTTTCCCAAACCCATTACAACAGGGCTTTAGAAACAAATGCGGTAGTATAACTGCAGCTTTCTGTATCAAGGAAGCGATATGTTATTATATGGATAGAGATACTGCTGTCTATGTTACGTTTCTACATAACGCTAAAGCATTCAACACAGTTTGACACAGTGGGTTATTTTACAAGTTGCACAGACTTGGAATCCAAGCAAAGACCTGGCGCATCATCAAAGACTCGTTCGAGAGCGTGACATGTTCTGTCTTATTTGCGGGCAAACAGTCTGAACGTTTCGGTATTGAGCAGGGAGTAGGTCAGGGACACACCTTGTCTGCGTGATTCTTTCTTGTAATGTTAGATGATCTCATCACCGAATTAGATCAAACCATGTGTGGTCTAAAAATTGCTGATCTCCACCTGCCTTGTGTCTTATTAGCGGACGACACCACTGTAATGACTAATTCGCATCATTCGATGCAACATTTGCTTGATAAGGTGGAGACTTAGATATAACGCAGATAAAAGTTGCACTGTTTTGTTCACTAACAAAAAAACGGCTGTTTTCCCCTCTTTTCTGTTTGACAAAACTCACATCCCAGCAGTCAGAAGTAAGAAGTATGCCGGAGTACCTCTAGCATACAACTTAAAATCAAACTCGCTATAGAAGAAGCATGCGATAAGGGCAAACATTCGTTAAACTCCTTTTATTTTATTGGTATCAGAGATGGCGGAATGAATCCCTTAACAAGTCTTAAAATCTGAAAGAGAATTATTCTGCCCTCGGTTCTATACGGATGCGAACTATGGTCGGGCATCCCACATTCCATGATAGAAAAATTGGAGTTATGCCAGAGGTATGCAGCAAGACATATGCAAGCTTTAGATAGGTACTCGCCTACAGAAGCAACGTGCAGTACTTTAGGACGACGTTGGACAATGGAAGCATAATTAGCTAAGGCGAAATTATCCTTTTGCAATAGACTGTGTGTGGGCGAGTGGTCTTATATCTGGAAAAATATAGTTACTATACGTTTATGTCAGTATTTGACAAACCATTTAAATCAGACGGGTTTTGTACCAGACATTGACAGAATAACTAAGAAATACGGCATGGGAAACGTTCTCTTAGGCTACGCAGTAAAAGTCCAGCCAGAAGACAAAAGGGTTTGGAATCGACACATTAGTTATGTTATTCAAAGTCAAGAAGACACTCCCTGGAGAGCAAATATGGAATTAAGGGATGATCTAATTCACTTCAGAAATATTCATTTAGATTTAAAACCAAGTAACATGTGGTTTCTTGGACGTAAATTTCCATCGATGTTATGGCCTTTGTCTGAAATAGTGAAACTATCTGTCATGCCTGTTGTTAAATCTGTGATATGTAAACTCTGTGGAAAAGAGGTTGACGACAGAGCGAAACATATTATTGTAGGTTGTGAGATGCTACTTGAAGAAAGTAATGATTATTTTGACACTTTAGAGGTGAGAGACGGGATTGACTTATTCAACCAGGAAGATGATATTCTGTTAGCGACACTTCTTGGAAGCAGGGTTGACTGCTTGACCTCTATCAATGACGATGTATGGAATAGACTAATGCTGGTGACGGCGGGCGGTATAGCTTCATTATACAAGAAAATGCATGCCATACTTACAACCAACATGTTCTAACATAGCAGCAAAAAAAAAAGTAGTACAGTGTCGTTTAATGAAACTAGATCTGTACAAAGTCTCGCTATAACTTTTCGTGAATGTTGCTGTATAATAATACACGGGGATGTAATGCCGTTTGGTTCATATATAGTAATTTTTACCACATATTGTCACCTCTGTTTCTCTTTATCCACACGGGACTTGCTCCTGTTATTCTCACTTTTATTGGAATCTCGCTGTCTTATTAATTGTATCACTGTTTACTGCACAAAAGATATTTGTAAATCATCCTTTAATACATACATCATTACGTACAACGGAAGATTTCGATTTTTCTGGTCTCATTTTAATAGTAAAGGTATATCTGCCCTAAGAGACGTCTGCCTACTGTAAGGTAGGTATTTTAGAGATTAAATCTCATTGATAATTGCCCACATTTATCACGAATCAGGAAAGACACATACTGCAACCATCTGTTTACATTTTCCTATTTGTTGTTACTCTAAACGTGCTCTGAACGTCTCAGTGCGAAAATTAAGTATTATATCAATTATATTCCAAGCACACAAAGTAGGTACTTATCGCTTAACAATAGATGCCACATGTACATGTATTATTTTTTGGTACTAGTATTGGCACCAGGTAAGTGTTTATAGAATGACCAGGGTTATACTTGGCTAAGTGAAAGCAATTCCGGTACATCTAAAGATATATTTCTATGGGTTTACATAATAAGATATTCCGCAATTGTAAATATGTTAGTTGACGCAATATCTAGCATTCCTCTTTTAGTTAATAATGTTATTAGGTGCTGTGTTTCAGGATCACGCTTTATCCTGAATCTGATAAACCTGATGCAATCTCTGTTTACTAGGAAATAAAATCAGTCAGCCAACAATGAATGCATACACAGATACATTCATACACACACCGACGGACACACACATACATGCACGAAAGCATACATACGCGCATACATGCGTATATTTATCATGTGGTATGAAAGACACATATTGTTACCATTTGTATACATTTTCCATCTGTGTTGTTCTTTTTATTTTTGTTGGGCTATGTACGTATAATTGCATTAACGTATCAGTCGCCAGCTTGAGGATTAATTATAGCATAATTCTCAAACATATCCCAAAACACATAAAAGTCCTTATCTTCCCTATTTTAAGGTTATTGTTAATAATGTAACAATATATGCTATATTATAGATGTACTGACACTCGCTATGACATTAGCAGCATCAGCCAAATGCTCAAAGAAGGCTGGGGCCTTATTAAGATAAATTATATTTAGTTCCAAAATTTCTAAGACATAATTGTATCATTATATGTATTATTATGTTTCATCTTGTCTTAGCTTACGCAGTATGTCTCTTTTATCTTTTTACTGAGATCCTTATTGTGTCTCATGTTCTTGTAATATCCATGATTTGATTAACATGATGTATTTTTTGTTGAAGAAGAAACAAAGTCAGTCAGTTAGACAGGCATGCATACACGCACGCACGCAAGCACACATGCATACAAACATACATACATACATGCATACATCTGTCATGTAGCAAGAAATGCACATATTGTTACCATTTGTACAAGTTTGCCATTTCCTTGTCTTTACTAGCTCAAAATTAATGTTAATAATGTAACAATATAGTCGTACTGACAGTCATTGTATCATTAACAGCATCAGGCAAGTGTTTAAAGAAGGTCAGTGCCATGCTAAGTTAAATTATATTTTGTTCTGATATTTCTATAGATATATTAATATGATTGCATCTATTAAGATGTTTCGTTTTGTAAATACGTTAGTTGACACAGTATTTCTCTGCTAGTTATGTCACTTTGATTCCTTGTTTTGTTTCATGATCTTGTTTTGTCCTGAATTTGATAACCTGATGTAATCTCTGTTGAAGAGGAAATAAAGTCATACATACATACATACAAACATACATACATACATACATATATACATACATACATACATACATACATACATACATACATACATACATACATACATACATACATACATACATACATACATACATACATACATACATACATACATACATACATACATACATAGATACATACATTGAATCAGCGCGAGATTTCATTGTTTGTGCATGTATCAAACCTATTATAGATGAGTGGTTTCCCTCGTATAGAACAAATCGGAGAGATGGGGTGGTGTTGTGCTGATCGCATATTGGACACGCATACCCGAGTCGTGCATACCTCCTGGAGGGTGAATCTCAACCGAACAGTTGTACCCTGCCAACGTCCATGGACAATGAAGAACATTTTTGTTGAGTGTCTCCATTTACGCCCGGTGAGACAGAAGTATTTTGACGTGAACTGCGTGAAGATATTGTACGAGGACGTACCACGCGAGAAGATCTTAGACTTTTTAAGGGGATACGGTTTATACAATAGCTTTTAATCATGCTTGAAGGATTTTACGCGTGTTACCTCTATCTGTTATTTTATATACATTCTACAGAATTGTGATATCTTTGCGTTTTATATTTTATCTTGCTCTACTTAATTACGCATTTATTTGTAAAGCTTCATCTTCCCAATATTTTTGTGCAATTCGATTTTATAATTGTAGAACTTAACCTTTTGTTGGCACTACACAGCCACTTATGTGTTCAGGTGCCGTAAAGGGCTACTACATACATACATACATACATACATACATACATACATACATACATACATACATACATACATACATACATACATACATTTAGAGGGACTCAACATTTTTGACTTTGAACGATTTATGACTAGACTACGTCCAGTTATAATAAGCCTCTGTCGGATGTACGCATTATCCAAATTGGATTTAACGATTTGTGCGATTTGTTGGTCTCTCCACTTTCTCTTGGCAGGAAACTAATTTTGCTATGTTACTGATAATTCAATATGGCCTTCACATTGTTTACATGTGTCAAGTTTTTACACGTCCCTCCCAAGATGTATGACGTGCACATAATATGAAGTACGTTGCCAGGCAGTCAATCATTATCGTCTGATTATGCTGGGAGCACACGAGAATTTGTTGCCACACAAATATATATTTAGCAGTTAACAGTGTATTTTTTGACATAAAGGGATGCATCTGAATCATGTCGGAACATGAATATTCCACAAACCTCAACGAAAGGCAATTATTGCGGCTGAAGGACTCCAATCTATTAGTCCCTATTGATAGTAGAATAATATATTGCTTTATCTAGATTCAGCCACATATTCGCACCTGTTATTGCAATATTTCTATTGACGTTTTACACAGAGTATACAAATATATGCTCTGTTCTTGGAGAAACTTTAAGTGCAAAATAGTCTAGTGATTACATAGCGCAGTTGGTCACGCGGCTGCGTTGCGGTTTCTAAAGCTGGCGTTTCAAAATCTCTATTACGAGATTTGTTCACTTTCCACATATTTTGATAGCATTTTATTCAATAGCAGTAAAATAAAGTGCATACAGTCCAAAGTATTTTTGCATATGAATATTAATCAAGTTTGTACCTCTGGCTACTATGACTTGTATAGCAGATCACGCCAGTCTGTGCATTCATACTTGCTATGTTCTACTCAAACTTTGACCATAACGTACACTGTTTTCAGTGCAATGTTCTGTTAATAAATTGCACAATATGCAGCAGCTTATGTCTGCTATTATGTGGCTACCATGTGGCCGTGCATATTATGTTTGAATGTACACCAGCTAATAATTGGGTTTTATTAGAAGTGGGATATATTATTAGCCAAGGCCTAATAGAATTTCTGATATTTATGCGGTATAATTATATAAGTATACTATAATCTACTATGTTAGCAGAGAATGTCCAGCCTTGGCCACTGCGTGGTATGCTATCCTTTTCTTGTCAGAATTATCATGTTTGTACCTCACATTTTGGGGCCAAGGGTGGCCGAGTGATCTTAGCCGGTCGCCTTTACAGATCACTCACACATCTCACCTCTGTCCGTTTGAGTTCGAGTCTCGGCTCGACCAACCTTGGGATGTGAGAATGCTTGCCAGTAGCTTCCCGTGGGTCGGTGGTTCTTCCCGGGGTCTTTCTGGGTTCGTCCTCAACCAAATATACTGGCAGCCATATATAGCCTGTCATGTGCTGAAAAATGTCGTTAAACCCCACAAAACAAAAAGCAAACCTCACATTTTCTTTCTACTGAATCGAATTGGCATCTACGGTTCGGCTTCAAGTTAGTGTATATATATATATATATATATATATATATATATATATATATATATATATATATATATATATATATATATATATATATATATATATATATATATATAACACTGGATGTGCATGCAATTTTGCACTTCATTCCAAGCCGACGTAGTATACTTGTTATATATTAAACAAAGCGTAACTTCTTTCCCAGTAATGAGTATCAAATTAATACTTCATGTAAACAATTATATTCGTTATTTACTTCTGTAATTGCAAATGTTTTATACTGCAGAGGATACGAAAAGGAGTACAGTATAATAATACTGATCGTAATAATGACAACAACAACAATCATGATGTAACAAACCTTCTTGAGGCCAAAGTATTTTCAATTTGTTTCTTTCTAAAGCTGAAAGCAATTTGTCAGTATTGTATTCTGTAGCATGTACATGCTCACAGAGTACATATCACACACGTAGCATCTTTGTCATAGGTAATGCATTGAAAACTTTTTTAGAAATAATAAACAGATGGGGAGGATTGACAAATAGGTAAGATTTTTAATTTTTAAAAATAGAGTTTCAATAATATTATTTTTATACAAGTATTTTGTTTTATTTTAACAAATCGTACTATATTTTTTTATTTCCACACGACATGTACTTTAAGCTGATTTACATTATTGTTTTATTATTATAAATACATTGATTTTCCTTCATGTTCGGGCCCCGGGTGGCCACATGTTCTAAGGCGCTCGCCTATACATATCACTGAAATCTCACCTACGTCCGCGTGGGTTCGAGTCTCGGGCTCGGCCAAAGTGATTATATGAGAAAGCTTGCTAGTAGCTTTTTGTGGGCCTGAGGTTCTTCCCGGGTTCGTCCTCCACCAGATATACTGGCCACCGTATATAGCTGTTCTTGTGCTGAAAATGGCGTCAAACCAAAAAAAAACCACAAACCACAAACCATCCTCCATGTTCTGTTTCATATTTGAAGATTATTAGTCGCCAGAATAAACAAAACGGGAACGGTGCTCTAGCCATGGTGCTTTTGGAGGAGAAGAACAACAACTTGATGTTGCATCCCTCACATCTACCATTACAGCCATGATAGGCAATTTGAGGTCAGCAGGACTCTTTCAGTCAGCTACATCAGTCACCAAATTAGCAACGATGCCAAACCCAGAACGGAGACATCTCTGACCTACACAGCTGAGCAGAATCAATCCCAAGCAGCTTTACCCAGCCAGTACTACATATTTAAGAATCAATTTTATCAGAACAAGTTCTCACAAAGAATAAAATAAATGTTAATCTAGCCTCATCATCTTCCACCCTGACCGGTAACTCAGTTGATAGAACGTCGGACTCGTAATCCAAGGGTCGCGGGTTTGATACCCACCTAGGCTAACCCGGGTCGATTTCCTCTGTGTGTCTTAAGGGAAAGGCACTTAGCACCCATTTCCACAGCATGATATACAAACAATGTGTTACAAATGCTGTTAAAATCAACAAAGAAAACAAAACCAACCTGACAATTTCGGCCTCAAATTGATATTTACCATACCTAAATTCACATATCATTTTGTCTTTGACCGGACTCCCAGCATGTACTTGTGCCTCGGTCCGCAAAAGAAAAATATTGGGATGAGTTAGTGAGACTCTCAACGTCAATGGAGAAGGCGGCTGAGTTATTCAACTTTACCCTTGTCAATTGCGCTCTTGTGCATACTGTCAAAAAGAAAAAGAAATTCATTACCATATTACAGTGGACAGATGCATTTAATATATGTGTTACTGTAACGAAACATATATTACACCCATGCTGCGGATGGGCTAGCTTCATACATATAAATAATTTGTATAATACCTCAGTTGCCTGGCTCCTGTCTTTATTACGACTTTAACTTTTACCATCGACAGTTGCCAGTAAACTAGACTGGCAACAGCGACGATGAGCTCTTCTTCTTGTCTCATAGCAGGTTTCAGTCCTTTCTCAGCCTCATACAATCGCAACCAATTCAAGGGGAAGACAATATGCAAGGCGTTTCCCTTCTTGCGAAAATATAATTTCAGCATCCTATGTTCAAGATATCCCTTGTCGCACATCCGCTTGCTCTGTGGGGGCCCACACCCAAAATGTTGGTGTCGACAGTACCCAACTGAGCCTGCAAAACACCAAAATTTCAAAGCAATAGCAACCTACTCCCTTGTGCATGTTCCAGTTAGTTGCATAAAAGCTACAGTGCCATGCCATTCACCCATTCCAAAAGGGCTATCCTGAAAACAAAAGAATGCACCTCAAGCCCGGTTTTATTTTTGGCTTTCATATAGATTTAAATGGTGAAAGAGTTAGCCAGTCACGTCCCAGTTTGTAATCCTCTGTATCCCAACCATATGTGGTAAACATCAAAGTATCCAAATAAATGTCCTCAGGTTGGACTGTGAGCAAGTAATATATAAATGCCCTGAACTAATAGTTAAATTGTAAAAAGACTTTATTTTGGCACAACAAATACACAAAAATGATTCACTAAATCAAATTCCAGCTCTCTCATATATTACCTACTAATTGTTTGTCCCCTTTCCTGACTACTGAATAAAGCAACACAAAACAAACCATTTTCATAGACCTTACAACTCGACCAATTTCCTTACTACTGAATTTTCAAAGATATGGTCTAGACTTGTCATATTCATTACTACTGAAACACTGTCATACTAACGTGATATTAAATACATGACTTGCTACCTTATATGGAGTAGATCAAATGTTATAAATGTGGTACTTCAAAATATCGAATTGATATGGAACAAAGGAATACTCGATACCAACGATGTCAAGACTGCCCATTTAGGAAACAGCCTGATTTGGGTAGATCAAAAGCGTATCATTGCATCCTTACAGAGTTTGAAAATTACACATTGATGTATATATTTGGTAGAACCGTAAAATACATACATTTCGACCAGCATAATTAAAACAAAAAAGAATGCACACAATATTTGAAAAGTCAAATGAAGTACATATTCTAAATAGGTTAGAAATAATGGTAGTAAAATGTTGAGAGAAATACAATGCTTTTGTCAATCAACAAAAACAAATTAGTAAGCTGTGTACTGATGCAAATGTGTAATAGTATACAACCTGATTTCCTTGAGCAAATAACCAATTAATTCAATTCCTGCACGACCATTAGGTACTCTTAATCTACCTCTCTGTGTACATGATGTTGTTGCTTAACACAAAGGCGTGCATATTAGGCGTCATGAAAGAACTAGGTCGCACCTTTTTAGAACGTCCAGCAGAATCAATAAGATTGGGAAGTTACGCATAACAGAGGGCCATTAAAATACAGATTAAACGGGCAATTTTGCAACAGAATAAACATTGATATCTGATAACATTAATTCATTTGCAGAGAGATACTGCAACACAGGCAGGCAGCGAAAACCAATCTTCACATGGACTAGAAATTACATTGTTGGTAACTGACTGTATTAGTTTATTTAGTTTAATTAGTTTCATTAACTCTTAAAAAGTTAGTTCGTATGGTGGACTAATCTTGATGTCGAACAATTTGTTCAGCAGCATATGATATGACACAATAAAGTGCTATATGATACACATCACTGATTACTTCCTCATTCACTGATAACTTCCTGAATTCATACATAGGTAGAATACAGCATGAGTTACAGTATATTACAGACTTAGTGCAAGGCATTAAAAGACGTTTGTCTAAGATCTACATATATTTGCGCTAGCATTTCTGTTCGATGCGTTCTACAATGAAGAATCTGCTAAAACTTGATTCTCTGTCATGTAGCGTTTAAAACAAACTGTTCAATTTTTCTCTCGTCAGTTCTATTTCTTTTTATGCAACTTGAAAGCTTCCTCTGTTAATTTGTTGTCAGCCTTTTCAAGGCCTTTACTAACAATGGTTTTCATCGTATTTGGCTTGTCTCGATTTATTTCATACGTAATAATTGGCAAATTAATTCTCAGTGAATTTAATTCATCTACGTTGGTATTGTGCTTGTTTTATCAAATTACTATCAAAGAATTAGCATCTCAGAGAAAACAAATTGACAGTTTGCAATGTCATCCACATAGAGAGCGATGTATACGGTCTATATAAGAAATTATACTGCAAGAATTTGAATTAATCCGTCAGCCATTGGTTTCAATCAGTCAGAGTTTATACTGGTACACATTGGATCTCATTATACGGCTCTCTAGTTTGTTTTGATTGGTTGACAAAAGCATTGTATTTCTCTCTACTTTTGGCTATCATTCTTTCAATTCTGTTTTGAATGTATACTCTATTTAACTTCTATATTTTACGTGTATTTTTGTTTTTAGTATGCTGGTTGAAATATATGTATTTTACGCTCCTACCATATGTACACATAAATGTGTAAGCATCAAACTCTGCAAGGATGTTATAATACGCTTCTGATCTAACTCAATCGATCTGACATCGTTATAATCGAGCATTCCTCGATTCCATGTCGATTGGTAATTTTGACGCATCAAAACTAGCATTTCATCAACTCCACATAAGGTTGTAAATCATTGAAATAAAACGTTAGTTTGGAAGTGTTTCAGTTGAAAGGTATACGAGAAGACTGGAACATATATCTGACAATTTAGTATCACGGGAATTTGACCTGTAGTAAGGTCTAGGAACACAGTGGTGATTTTGTTTTTATTCAGTAGCTGAGGAGGTGGTCCAGTAGTTTGTGGATTAGGAATATGGAGGTCTTTTATGCAGTAGTAATGAAAGTGGTCTTGCAATGATGGTGTTTTGTGTTCTTTCGTGCAGTAGTAATGCAAATGGTGTGTTTTCGTGTTGCTTTATTAATTAGTATGGAAAGTGGTCCAGCATTTGAGTTAATCATTTTTTGTTTTATTTATTGCGCGTACGCACAGTCCACGCCCAAAAAGTCTTTCTATTAGAATTAGGTTAGATGACCAGAACACTATATATATATATATATATATATATATATATATATATATATATATATATATATATATATATATGAAAATGTCAATAAATACCATTTATACCGAGCTAACGCTCGTCGTACCATTAGATACAGTGAAAATTAAAACATGGAGATCCGATGTCTCTAGGTTAAACTCTCGCTCCTTTATTAAATCAGTATGGAATATGGTACAAAAAACCATTGGCAAAAATAAAAATCAACTGTATAAAACAGTTGAAGAAGTCCGATGAAATAACTGTACCAGAAATCTCGAATAATTTCGCCGAACATTCTCGAACAACTCCTCAAAAGAGAATTCTTCTGAACCCATCCGCCGTCTGAAATACCTGAAAGAAAAGACATTTCTGAATTTCAAATCTGACAATGCTGACGATTACAATAAACCTTTTACTCTCAGAGTTACAAGACTCTCTTGATCTAGCCCATGACACTTCATAAGGACCAGATGAAATCCACTATCAACGTCTGAAACATTTACCTGACACAGCTTTCAATACGCTGCCTAACATGTGCAATACAATTGAAGAAACTGGAGACTTCCCGCAGTTTTGGCAAGAAACAACGGTGATGCCAGTACCCAAACATGGAATGGACCAAGTTGACCGCTCCAACTATCGTCAATATCATTAACAAGCTGTATTCGCAAATCGGATAATAAATTATGGCATCCTCTGGTATCTCGAATTCAACAAGCTACCATCAGACGTTTAATATGGATTCAGACGCCAGACAAGCACAATTGACCATGAAAGTATTATCTACGGTTAGCTGCCTGGTCATATTGGTATAAAGGGTAATGAAAGGGCAAATAGAACAGCCAAATTTACCCAGCAGACACCCGTTTCTAAATGGAAGATTCCATATCCTAACTTCAAATATTGTATAAATCAGCATGGTCGTCATACGTTGCCAAATATGTAAAATGAAAAACCACACATTTAAGAACATCAGACCACTATATTAGAGTGGCATCCCTCGTATAGAACATATCGGAGAGGTGAGGTGGTATTGTGTCGATCACGTATCGGACATACATACCTGACTCGTGTATGTTTAAAACTTTACATTTTGGTGGCAACATATAGCCACTATTGTGCTGAGGTGCCGTAAACTACTACTGCATACATACATGCATCATCATATGTTCGGATTCCGTTCGTTTCCACATTAAAATCGGACAGTCTGTTAATATCCCAGAAACATGACGTGCTCATACAATCTAGGGATGGTTTTCTGTACTGCTGGCTGCCTAGTCACATTGGCATAATGTTAGTGAAAGGGTAGATAAGACAGACAAAGTTGCCTTGCAATCACCCGTTTTCGAATAGAAGATTCGATATACTGACGTCAAATGTTGTTTTAATCCGCATGTTCGTCATACTTAGTAAAATATGTGGAATGAAAACTCCACAAGCAAACTTAAGAACATCAAGTCCACTATTGAAGAGTGGCATCCCTCGTATAGAACAAATCGGATACATGAGGTGATATTGTGCCGAATGTGTTTACCAAACTTCCCAAAACAATATTTGACCTTTATGAATTCAAAATGTCCTAAACAAATCCACGCCTATTTCAGAAATAATTCAATGAAATCAGAGCCTACTATCATAGCCATTCGTCCCTGTGTACAGACGGTTCGAAGACGGAGACAAAGTTGGAGCTGTCATTGCAACACCCCATGGCAACATCTAAAGCCGTTTATTGGATAAAGTTTCAATTTTACTGCAGAAATTACGGCCATACTCAAGCTTTGAACTACGTTGAAACCTCTCAACAAAAAAGCAACACATTACATCAACTTTTTGGATTCCCTTTCTACATTGAAAGCCTGCCAGAATCCCAAATCGGACAGCCCGTTAATATCCCAAATATTACAGAAATATGATCTCATAGAATCTGGGAAAAGTATTCTGTACTGTTGGTTGCATAGTCACATTTGCATAAAGAGTAGTGAAAGGGCAGATAAAGCAGTCAAAGCTGCACAGAAGTCATCCGTTTCTGAACGGAAGGTTCCATATACTGACTTGAAATATTGTATAAGCAGCAAACTATGTGGAATAAAAACTTCACAAACTTAAGAACATCAAACCCACTATTAGAGTGGCATCCCTCGCATAGAACAGATCGGAGAGATGACGTGGTATTGTACCGATCGCGGATCGGACATGCGAGGGGTATTTGAAAAGTTCTCAACATTTTGTTATAACGTTTCTATTTCGTTAAACCTGTCAATAAATTTAATACCGGTCGATAGCCAAATTAACGTTCTGTACAATGATCTGTAGCTGCACGTGCAGAACGCTGGAAAACTTCAGATATGTGCGTGTGACGTAACATAGGTAAATGATAGTGACGTAAATATGTCGGAGAATGAGAACAATTCTGCTACTGAACAAAGATCACACTGTAAAATCCGGGCGTTCTTATGGTACTCAACGATTGATATCAAGCCCGACTTAGATAAACTTATTTTTAATTATTTGTTACTCAAGGAATCAATCGTCTCCATGACAACGCACATGCGCTTAAATCCGCCGTCGTGACATACTTCCAGAAGGAGCACTTTGCCAAATCCCCCATACAGCCCTGATTTAGATCCAGGTGATTTTTGGCTGAATCCCGTTATCAAAGATTCACTGGGTGGGGGAGGAGCAGATGATTTGAAAGCCGCCTTACGGTTGGAAATGCAGTATTCCAGTGTATGAATGAACAACAAAAAGTGAATATAAAATGGCATTCAATAAATTGGACAATAAGAATGATAAAGTGTGTAAAGGTGCATGGGGAGTATTTTGAGGGATGCACTGATGAAATGTTCACTGAAAAAAGAACTTTGCTATACAGCGCACTGATATTTAGTACTTTTTAAATAGCACTCGTACATACCTGACTAGTGCATACCTTCCGAAGGGTGAACCTCGACCAGAGTGCATACGATGCCAGTCTTCACTAACAGTGGAAAACATTCATGTCGAATGTGTCAACTTCCACCTTGTGAGGCAGAAGTATTTTGAAATGAACTGCATGAAGAAACGGTATGATGATGTACCGCCCGAGAAAATCTTGAACCTTTTGAGGAAATACAGCTTGTATATAAAAAAAATTTGACATGAACTGCATGAAGAAACGGTATGATGATGTACCGCCCGAGAAACAAAATTTTGACCAGATCTTTTAAGGATACCTTTATTTGTTACCTTTATATTTTATTTTATATACATTTTTTAAAAATTTAACATCTGTACATTTCATATTTTATCTTGGTGTACTCCATGTTTACATTTATTTGGAAAGGTTTATCTTGCAAAATTTTTGTGCAATTAATTTTTACACTTTTCTAACTTTACGTTTAGTTGGTACCATATTGTGCTGAGGTGGCGTAAAACGCAACTGCATACATACTAGTTTTTTAAACATATGTTTTGCGAATCGATTGTATAGTTGATGTTATTCACATAAACTGTGTTTACGACTCACATGATACTTCATATGCATAATTAAAGCTGCAAATGTCGCTATTGGATTATTTACCACCAGCTCTAATTGCATAAGATGAGTAATGCCAGTTATCATTCATATCAAAGTTTAAAGAATATTATAACTCTGCTGTCTGACCTAAATATTACTGGAAATATTTATATAGTGTTAACAATATGATAAAAACCGAATCGGATTGTTTTTGGTTAAATCGCTTAAATGAATACTTTCTCGGTCTAATTGATCAGTGCAGACATTTTGAAATGGAAATCAATTACGTAGACAGAAAATCATTAGTAACATGAGAAAAGGACGATTAACTGCAACTGTTTCTGATCGAAAATCAATGACTAAAATTTACATTTTTCAGTAACACGAGGAATCGCAATTTTAAACGTGTGAGTTTGAACCACGTCTTAATTTAAAACTTGTCAACAAATGTGAATGAAGTTCTGCGTAGTAATTACATCCTGCAAAATAATAGGAATAATTATTTCTCTTCAATACGGTAATGAAAAAAATCATTGAAACTCAAGCTCTTGTCTTTTTGGGATCGTGTATCCATCGTTTCTTCTGCATAAACTATCAAAAAGATGGACAGTGTAAAATTTCAATCAAAGTTCCGTGCTTCATATTGTTTGACAGTTTTACAGGTGATGTTTGTTAGGAACTTTGCAGGAGGTACGCTTTTATTTGTCTCCATATAACTTCATCACATACGATGTTTTCTGCTAATTAAGTAATAATTAAACAATAGATTGATGAAATCAGCATTTTTTCATCAGCTGATTTTTTCTGCCATTCAATAACTCCTTGCATTATAAGTATACGAAAGCCTTAACTTGACGATATTGATGAAGACTTCAAAACGTAAAATTTTGTTTCTTATGTAAAATAAAGACTCAAATGGCCTCTCAGTAAACTGAAACTGAACTAAAGAAAGCTGCTTATATTCTTTTCGCGATAACCTTTCATAAAACTCACCCTTGTATTTGCCGTAAAGGTTATGATATAATCAATGGACAAACTGACAGACATGAAAAATGTAAATCTTTTATAAAGTTTTCTGATATAAGTGGTGTATTGCCTTTTTAAATCAAGCTGAAAATTATCCAACGTTGCCTAAGTGTGATATATCTGCGAATATGCAATCAACCAATCAATATAAAATGTTCAAAAGCGTCATTCATTCAGAAACCGCCTGTGTTGAATATATGGGGTTTCCTTATTTAGATTCCACGGACCAAGCTTGGAAAGCTAATGTATTCTTCAAGATTTAAGTGACTTAGTTGAAGATGAAAAGGTCAGCTCTGAAACGACATTGTGTCTCGTTCTTCTTAACTTTGGAAAATATTGACCAGATCACATGCAAGTTTTCATCAGTTCATTATGAGACCAAATTTATTTGAAAATAAAATTCATAAAATATGATATTTCGTAGTGCGATGTCTCTTTCGTCGTGACAGATTCATGAAGTCTGGCATATAGATTCAGCCTACAAGCAAAATAGTTAAAATTAAACCCGCGAATAATCAATCAACCTAAATAAAATTTTCGAAACAAACTCTGTATGGCAAATAGATTTTCCTTTTTTAGGTTGCAAGATCAGCGTTGGAGGGCGGATGTATTCTTAAAAGATTTAAGTGACGTCATTGAAGAAAAAAAGGTCGGATATGAAACGACAATGTGATAGTGTCTCCTTCTTTCAAAATTTGGAAAAAGTCGACCAGACCAAATGTGATAGCAAACTAGAAAAAAAAATCTTTTCATTATGAGACGAAATTTACTATAAAAAAATCATAAATATCAATTTTCCTATCTTCGTTTATTTTATTTTTTTCATGATAGATCCATTTGGTCTGGCAAATAGATCCAACTTACCAGTACAATAG
This sequence comes from Margaritifera margaritifera, assembly GCA_029931535.1. NCBI lineage: Eukaryota > Metazoa > Mollusca > Bivalvia > Unionida > Margaritiferidae > Margaritifera > Margaritifera margaritifera. Next base: position 995,320 of record JAQPZY010001170.1, on the reverse strand, counting down.
TTAAAAGTTGCTTTCAAAATCATCAACTATTATATTCCTTATTGTGATTTCATTTTTCTCATGCCAAATGAATGAGGTCAGACAGATAAATTCAATCTATAAACCAAATAGTTTGCTGGTTTTTCTATATCACTACAGCAAGGAAAACTGCTCTCACGTTATTGATTTTATTTGTATTTTTTTTTTCTCAAAGCCTTACCTTATTTGTTTTAAATCTTAATAAAAACCGAAAGCTGGAGTGATAAATGAGACACTTCATATACCATTGATAATAACGAGAACAACTGAGACTGAAACAGTAACATATCAACAAAACTTTAATCAAGGTGTATATCATAACTCGACAACCGCATTATCGTGGTATGCATTGCTAGGCTTAACTGATATCGTAACTAGTTTATACAAATCTTTTGAGGCCATCCAATAAAAGCACATCTCGATATTATCGTTAATAGTCATTTATGGAGATTATTGCTAAATTATCATGTATCTAAGTATTGACATATATGGGTCATTTAGATGATAGTTCACACTTACTGGCAGTAAACATTTCTATAGGTATCGTACCACTAATTAGTTTACAGTCGACTGGTCAGGGAATAGAAAAAAGAGTACTAAATAATTTGAGATGCACCCATTGGCTAGTAAATGGATTTAATTTTTTTTTCTCCATTATACATTTCATAAACTTCGATCCATGTACTATAGTTGACAACAAAGTATTTACTTTTATTTGGATATCCTCTGTATAATTTCCTACTGACAAAATAGCGTATGGACTCTTTGCGTGAGGCTATGTTATTAAGTGCACACCAGGGAGTCCCCTGTTTAGGAGCACGAGGCTGAAAACAATGCTGCGAAACACCTGTGTTTCAGGGCTAAAAAATTATCTAACTCAAACGAATGAAAACATGTGTGGTTTGTATGCGAACCTAATGCAGAAATTATTCTTACTATTTAATATATTAACAATAAGTTCTACATGGAATGAATTAGTGGTCAGAGCCCTTTAACGATACCAAATCTTTAAATATGTTGAAACTGAGGACAGAGGCGGAACAGATGAGTTGATTTCAAATGTATTCATATGATTTTATTTAAAGAAGATTTGTATCACATCAATACCCAAAACAACATACGTAGGGATATGTAGAGGCCGTCAGGCCGAGACGTATTCATAAGCCATATCAAATGAGTTCATTCCTCCGACTAAAAAAAAAAAAAAGAATGAGGTTTTGTATTTATCACATACCTCCTCATTTACGCTTTCTAAATATTTAGCTTTACAGCGTGATTGAAATTCAAAACAGGATTTATAATAGTTTGAGTCGGTGTGTCTAAGAACATCGACGAGCGGACGGCGATGAAAACCCCTAAATTTTTCCAGTCTGGGTTTGTGACGCATACCTCGACCGTAGTACATACTGTGACAGAGTGTCCACTGATTGTGTAACACATTCTATACGAGGGATGCCATTCTCCAGTAACAAGAGAAAGAGGCAGGCCGACAGTCAGAGACAGAGACGGCCAAACATGATAACAAAAAACCAACTAGAGCACATTCAATAATCCACCATCGCAAATTGACAGGCTTTTTATTACATATTCCAATAACTTCTCACACATACAAAGTTTGGTCAGAAAATATTTTGGAACATGTCATTTTAATATCTAATAGTTCATTAGATGTTTTGAGCGGAATTAAATAGTCCTTTCATACAGAAAAGTGGTCCCTTCATACAGAACAAACTAGGACTTTCTACAGTCCACATGAAAAAAGTAAGTGTTTCTTCTAATTGCCCTTTGAAGATACAGTTGCATGAAACACCCCGTCCTGGTTGGCCATTCATGAGATTAAGGATTAATGGATCGGTTGATATGAAAATTTGCAGCTTTAGTTCTGTATTACCGACTCATCTTATTCATATCAGTATATTATACTCAATTCTATGTAGTCTGCCGTACAGTTAATGGATGATATCTACCATTTGATCAACGTACCAAGCTCAATTACGGAATTATATGCTAATATGTGAACGTATATTGACTGTAATGAGAGTAGCCTTTCATAGTTGTTTAGTCATAGAAGAGTAGTTTTTCATATCAATGGGAACCGGGCGTAAAGCCTCATTCAGTAGTCAGGACATGATAGGAGTCATTTAAATACAAAATAGAAAGGTTGATACTTGCATTGCTAATTACTAGAGCTATTTCCATGGTAAATTGGTACGCTTTTTACCACTGCACCCTCCACACACACACACACACACACACACATATACACACACGGACCATCAACCTCCACCGGTTCTCGACCATGTGTACAATTTTGACAAAAGTATATACATTTATTACTGTAAAATACACATTTTATATATAATTTGCATATATGACCTTAGAATCCTTACCAGTGATCCCGCGGCGGGGGGGGGGGGGGGGGGGCATATCCTTCTTTTAGATGGTTACAATATGTTTGGTAAATTACGACCCAGAGGTTTATGAGGAGACAGAGTTACTGACAGACAGATGGATACCCGAACAGACGAAGGGTATCACAATGTGCATTCACAAAATGCGTTTAGATAATAAGTTTACTAAACAGCAATGCTCTGTAATACTTCGCCAGTACTGTATAGGGCTTATCATTGGAAGCTGTTTAATTTTGACTGTATCCACATCGCCAGAAATGTACAGCGCCAATAGGATACTCGCACTTAGTGTATATATTACTCACCCAACTTTGAACAGAAAAATTAATCCACACCAGTATGTTCATTCTTGAAATCGATGAAATTGAAATAGCGTTATAAAGCGCTATATACAATATTATGCTGAATGATGAACAGAATGGAGAGATTGCATGAAACACAGACGTTGAAAACATACTTCGATGAACGATATGATTGACTGAAAAAATTATCAATAGATACGTGACAATTTAAGTGAAGAAGGAAAGAATAACCTCTAACTATAAGATGAGTGACGATGAAAACAAAAAATAAACTTTCACCTCAAAAATAACTGTATGAAGGCAGCTAACACTGATTTTTATATATATATATATATATATATATATATATATATATATATATATATATATATATATATATATATGCGTAAAGTAGCTATATATTAACGCAGATATTTTGAGGTCAATGTAGACAAAATCATATTTATTCCAAGACTGCGAATAGAAGGTGTTATATCCAGAGAATGGGTTATGCAATTATGATTTGCATCATAAATATGATAAAAGGCGCAGCGACGGGGTACTGGCCGCGCTAGTAGTTGAATGTGCAAACTCGAGATATAGAATTGCAGGTGCACTGAAAGTTACCACACGAAGGTACACCTTATATCGTGACTGAAGGTGCAATGTTCTAAAGATTCACGATACCACACGTCAAAGGTTCATTTTAGATAACTATACCAATACTCTTACAGTAGTATACGGTGCACTCAATATAAATCTCCGAAGGTGCAAGTACTAGACTAAATGGGTGAAAGTGCTACCCAGAAGATGCACAACCCTGACATAAGTGTGGCGACACTCAGTACATATTATTCCATAATGTGCATTTGTTCCAGGCTAGTGAGAGAGATATATACTCACGAAGGTACACACACTAGGAAACGTAAGCTTCAGCCTATCATATGAAAAACATAAGTTTTTCAAAGTGTGTAACAACCACATCGAAGGTTCAGTACATCAATCAACACTCTCTTGAGATGATCACGTCAGTATGTGTATATTATTACTTACACATCATCATACCATCTCAGCATTCTGCATCCTCACTACAAGAGCTTTCTGAACCATAGTTGTCAGAAGGTATAAAGAAAGATGAAAAAAAAGTTTTTTGCCGAGCGCCACGAGATCAGATTAAATCTGCCGCACCGGAAACCACTGCACCCGGCTTTTATACTCGCCATCCTAGCAACAGAGTGTAGCAACCAATCTGAGCGCTTGTTACGCCACAGCCAAAATTTAAGGGAAACGGACTCGTCAAAAAAATGGGAGGACAGTGAGTATTACCTAATAACATAGGCAGATTTCTCATTTCACGAAGGTCGTCATTAATGGAAAATACAGCTATAAAACCACATGTTCACCGGGTGATTAGCGTAGAAATTAAATTACACGAAAACAATACTCGCACGTTAAGGCTAACTTCTACACAAATCAATCAATACCCCACCCCTACCCCAACCCTCCAGTCATTTATCGATTCCCTGAAAATGGTGAATATATTTTTCTCCATATAAATATATATATATATATATATATATATATATATATATATATATATATATAGATAGATAGATAGATAGATAGATAGATAGACAGACAGACAGAGACACAGAGGAAGAGAGTGATTTGAATTAAGTAATAAATATGTAATATGACAGCAAGACAGAGATGATTAGATAGATGGTGGAATAAATGAATAGATAGATAGACAATTAGGACGTAAAGGAAAATTTTTAGTAGAACAAATATGGATCGAAACAGAAAATCAGATTAAATTGCTGCCCTCATGTTATTGTACTGGTCTATTATTAGATGTGAGACGTAAGGGAAATTGATTCTGAAAATGGAAATCGTCTGCAAGTTTGGGATTACAGTTGAGAGAAAAATATACGGTAAAATTACAATTGATCAGTGAAAATAGAGATTTCTGTTTTACACACGTAAGTTTAGTTCAAACTAATTTTGGACCTGTCAAAGGAATTAGAAAAGAAAGATCAATCTCAAACTTTGGGACACGTTAATACAGGAAATTGCCAGCCATATCTGTCTCTGAAACCAATCTTCTTTGTTAGAGACTAAATATCAGTGAAATTTAAAAAGTGTATGACACAGTACCCCGGCATAATGTCAAGGTCGTCAAGTCCAAGCGGGTCTTTCTCTTGGATGCGAACCGTACCAAAAACATGTGAAGCGCCTTCAACTTCAAACTCTTCTTGGCGCCATGAAGAGAACGATACTAATCAAGATCTTGATTTTTGGGAACATGCGCTACGTTGGCAAAGTCAAAGTGTATTTCGGGTTCTTCGATTTCAATAGCGCCCCTAGACCAACTTCCTGCTGCATTGCCTGCTCGCACCTAGGCCAAAGCTTCCGTAGCCGGTCGAGCCGCTTCTGGAGCTGCTGTAGTGTTGCGAGGCTCTGGGGTAAGGGGATTGAACCCCCGTCATTTTTTAAAACTCGTCACATACTTTGCCTGCTCGTTGCATATCTGAGTGGATACATTTTTATAAATTTTAAATAATGCACCGCAATAGCTGCAAGCCGCAGAAACCTGCTGAGTAGCCGAGCTTTTTAATTTTATACGGCGTGCTAGTAAAGTCTCCGAGTCACAACCTCTATAAAACGTGAAGCGTGCCTTGACACCAATACTGCACCACGTACAATGATAAGTTCCACCACTCGTACTACATCTCTGTGCGTGTATGTGACAATATTCGTTTATACAACTCTCGTTACACTTCTAGCATGCAGTAAATGTTTTAAAGTGTAGAACTACACGAGCACTGCGTGAATGGAGAGAAAACAGTTATGATCGCGGCATCTAAAAAATCTGCTTAACTTTTTGGGGGAAAAAATATGTATATGACTTCCAAAACTAAATACTTTGGTCAAATATCTGTATTTAACCTGGCTGATTAATGACTTTTTCATCGATATTACTTACGCTTCGATTTTACACTGATTATTTGAGAAATGTAAACGATAGTGTGACATATCAAGGGAGAAATTATTATTTGGGATCTAGTATCAGCCCAGTCATCGGTAGGTGGCGCTGATTGTCTAATAATCTAAAATATTAGAAAATCAGTTTTTATATTAGAAATGGTTTTCTAATATTGTACATTTATTTTCTCATATTAGAAAACCATTTTTAATATTAGAGAATCACACCTATTGAGATGATATAATGTATTGGATGTTAAAAAATGTCGTACACTTTGTTCGGTCAGCTTTTATATCTTTATATGTCTGTCGTAACAGCCAGTCTGTTTGCCGCTGTCATGCAATAGAGAATATGTATGGTACGGTATGTCTTTGTAAATCATTATTAACTTCCTTAAAGTCTAAGACAGGTAAGCTCATCTTTATCAATGATCTCTGGAAACTTGAAAACACCAACGAATTATATTATTATTTTTTTTTTTTTTTTTTATTTTTTTTTTTTTTTTTTTATTTTTTTTTTTTTTTTCTGTAAACTGAAATGACCTTAGTCTTTACGACCCGTTATTTCCATTTTTGTTTGATGATTTGATCAGTTTAAACAAAATTGTTAGAGTTATATATGACAAACATTTTACGATGAAATTTAAGTGAGGGCAAAATATGACCTCAGTATGTATAGCAAAGAAAGGGAATTTGTTATTAATGTCTTATGGGACGGGAAACTATACAGGACATGGACAACAATACAGTCTTTACTATAACAAATTGCATACAAATATAATCATTTGAATTCATTTGGGATGTCCCGTAAGAGATAATGCATACGTAAATCGATTTGTATTGGCAACTGAAGAGATAAGGCTACAAATAGGTAGGATATTATGTAACATTGCACTGGTAACTCTGTATGATCATTTCCGTTGCTAGTCATATAAATATACTATAAGTTTCACTGTGTTATTATGACGTAGCTCAATCATCTTAGATACGTCTAGGATATATGTCTGTGGAGTGATACAGCGTAAAAAGGAGGAAATCGTCTGAAAATAGCAGAGAACACAGTCATACGCTAAAGTACGCTAGACAGAACAGAAACATGTCAGTACCATTATGATAACTTCATGGAATTATTTGCGTAAGTTCAGTCAAAGAAAGTTCTCTGGTGAAATCATCCTTGAAAAAAGAAAGTTAGGAATGTTTCGACGAAGAATAAGTCATCTCGGTCGAGTCGCCCATAATGAACCATATGATGGTGTATGCCGTGCTTATGACGTCATTTAGTACACAGGGTACCTGTATATGCAATGGCGGCTACTGTTCCATTTCTGAGGTGTTTTTCCGATCACTGACGGAAAGGCCCGAACGTGTTCCAATTGCAGCGTATTGTGTATAAGCATATGCTAGTCTGTTAATGTGCATTACAATTTGACTTCCAAAAGTTCATATACGCAGTAATGTGTGACTTTTTCATTGATTGCACCGATATACCCATTTTAAATAAAAACATAGTGCAATTACAATTGAAAATATGTATTGTAAATATTTCAAGATGAGATGTAATAAATGAAACACTTAGGCAGTTTCTAGGATTCTTTTGAACAGTTAAGACTGAAATAGCACTGAAAATTTTTACTTTTCTAGGAAACAAATATTAGGAAATATTGTCAAAGTTTATATGTATATGCCTTTACCAGTCATTTAACAGTCTTGCTGACCCCCCCCCCCTCCATCCCCCAGGCGGCCTTTGATACGTATAATAGACCCAATGCTCTCTCCTGCATGACTTAAGAGTCGACAAATGAAAGCAGGAGCCCCGTGGTTCAGTAGTTATCGTTCTTGTTTCTAGAACGAAAGCCGGGTACAGGTTCAGATCCTACTATATGATCAGCCCGCATCGGCTTCCGTGGTGTGTCCTTGGGCAAGGCACTATGCACCAAATGCCACAGCATTAAATAACCTTCAGGTGTTGCTTCGCCATCAACACCAAACCAAGTCAAACAGTCTTGCTGTATAAATTCACCTAATGTTTCAACTGATACTTTACAAAAAAATTATTTTCAGATATCAAGATGTGATATAAAAAAATCTTTGCGCTGATTCTGAACAGTTAAGACTGGATTAGTACTGAAAAATTGACTTTTAAGGAAAACAAAATGGCACACATGGTGAAACGGGACTTGTTTAAGCTTTTAACTTACAACTTAACATTCTTGCTGTATACTGTTCCATTAACAGCTCAACTGTTACTTTACAAATTTTTTTCTCTTCAGATTTCAAGATGGACATAAATAAATAAAGAATGTATGGCAAGTTTAAGATTGGTTAACATTTAAGACTGAAATATCACTGAGCCTTTTTCCTCTTTTTAACAAAAGTAAAGAGACATTGCTAAGCTGACTTTTAGATGGACCTATCTCTCCATTTAATAGTTTTTTTAATAGATAAACTGTAATTATATAGAAGAGCACTGAGTGAAGATGCTAGAGCGTCGGACTCTCATTCCAAGAGTCACGGGTTCGATACCCGCCAGACCAGCCCGGGTCTCCTGCCTTGGCCTTTCCTTGGGAAAGGCAAATAGATCCAATTTCCTTGTCAGTAATGTTTTAACACTGCCGTTAAAACCAACAGAAAATAAAAAACATATACATACCTGTAAAGTGTGACCCATAAAATACATCAGAATATGTTTAAGTACATGCGCGTGCTTACGAGAGAAGACGCAAAAAATGTCATCAATATATAAGCTGTATTCAAAATGCTCTTATTAGCAGTGTCGTAAGAACATTATGCATGAAATATTATAGATAGTACTGCGTGCATTAATCACCGAAATAAAGATGAGATGAAAGTAAGAACAAAATAATAATAATAATAATCATCATAATAAAAATCAGGCAATGTTATGTAATTTTAAGTAGCATTCATCATATTATTACTTTCAATTAGTGCTCTATGGATATAATTTCCCAGATTTCTAACCTCGGCAGATTTCATGGAATTGAGTTTTTCATTAAATTTCAACATATTCGAGCCTTTCCAAAAATTAGAGTTTATATACTTCTTTCTTAGCGGCAAATACCATTGGCATTCTAATACAAATAAATACTCATCTTCAAGCAGATTGCAATAATACAGTTCCTTTAATCCAGTTGGGTACATTGTGGTCTCTTCAGTCTCCCTGATTTAATATGTAATGTATGGGCAAGAAAGGTTTGGGGTTTTTTGCGTTTTGTCTCATCTGAATGCTTTATTGTAAGTATAGTAATATTCCAAAAATGAGTAAATAACAATCACTGAACAATCGGTTTTTTTCGTGGTGCCAAAAATTATCTAAGATGATATCGTGTGATACATAAAAGTATGGAACAAAACGAGCACAAATAGGCTGTTGCTAAAACATAAATGATTTCCATCCGTATTTAAGAAAATGTTCAATGAATCTCTAGCATCAGTGATTTGATTACTTCTTGTTAATAAAATGAAAAGATGAAATCGTTTTTGTTCATTGTTTAATAAACACACAAATGAAAGCATTTATATACAAGCGTTTGTTTTTGTATGTATTAGGATTTTACGATTACCTGCGCATACACGTGAATCTTCTAAAAGTTAATCGTTTCCTTTATCTGGCCTTTTAAATGTCAGTGCAAAATATTGTTAAAAAATGGACATAATCTCCGTTCACGTTCGGGCCTTTCCGTCAACGATCGGAAAAACAGATATGTGTTAAGATAACACCATTGTATGGAAATACAAAGATAAATCCTTGAGTCCCTATTTTGCTGTGACAGCATATATAGCTTTTGATGAAATTCCAACACTTCATGTTAAAAACTGATCAAACTCGTTCAGTCTGCGCAAATTGCAGCATATGTTATCGATCCATATTAGCAGATAGTTTGGGTTCGATACCCAACCAGGCCAGCCCGGGTCAACTGCCTCTGCGTCCATGAAAAAGGAATTTACCTCCCATTTCCACCGGTTTATACAGCCAATAGTTGTGACAAAAGTGCCAGCAAAACCAACAAAGTAAACAATTTTCTTGACAACAAAACAAACACTGTTATCGGCTTGTATCTCCTTTTATCCTTAGAAACCACGTCATATTCTATTTACAATGTCAAATACATGTTAAATTTGATATAACTAATTTGAGAAAAAGAGGAAAGCGTATTTGGATTTGGGCTGGACGCTTTGTTTGACCATTTTCATATTTCCTTTCCGAAAAAATTGGTTTCCAATTAAAACAGTAGCCATAAGTATGTGCAATCTGTTGTCTTCCTTTTGTAAACATACTTGATGCCAGTTGCAGATTTTTTTGAATCGTCGTCCCAGACCTTCTTTAAAGGTGAAATTCGATCTTCTTGCATGCAAGCTGTGTGAGTATTGTATTTTCCCTGTAATTGAACTGTTTGAGATCACTTTGCTATCGCACTTAGTCCCACTGATGCGAAAACTTAAATATTACCACCTGGGATTTTATTAATCATTAAGATTATTTTTTCTCAACTTTATAAAAAGAAAAGGGAAATGAATATTTAATTTAAACATTCAAAATAATACTTGTCGACAAAACACTGGGATATGGCTTTCAATGCGTCACTAAAGTTTGAATGTTTGTTTGTTTTTTCGTTAGTATTAATTTCCCTGATTTGTTTTGTCAAAAATGAAATTTCATTTGTACTTAAATTCGTGGCTGTAGTGTGATAAACGTTTTCATCAGGAAATTAGCGAAGGTGGTGGACTCAACCAACTACCTCTAAGAAGGATAAGGCTATAGGTGATTGCAAAAATTAACTGTAAAACATAATATGCAAGTGTCTTTAAAGTTTTGCGAATTAGGTAAATTGAGCGCTTTTACATCATGACATTTTTGCGATTTGCTCACAATAGATCAGGTTAGATATACATATAAGTATGGTAATGTTGCTATCTGACGCGGATAATATTTTGGTGTATGTAGTCCACTCGCTAAATTTAGAAGAAGAAAAAATCTAATCACAAAATTTATGTTATGTACAGTTTGCGAAATGATGTTAAACAAACCGCATTGAATTATACAGTCAATGAACAGACTCTGCCAAGCAATGAAGGGATTCAGATGTAATATATTTTTTTCTTTTTCAATAAGCTTTTGTTACGAACAAAGAAAAATCGGAAACCTTAGTCGAATGTCCATAATATATTTCAGAAGTCTACGTCAAGCAACTAGTTACCCTAGACGAAGGAAATGTGTACAATATGAAGTATAACATGATTATTTCTATTTTTTTATTTTATCTTCAAGGCTTATACAATGATTATATCAGATATTCATATTAATTAATGTTAAGACAACCTGATCACTGTTCATTGTACATGTAGCACAGTTAGTCATAATAATTATTAAGGGAACCCCAACACCGTTCATTGTACATGTAGCACAGATATTCATGATAATTAATGTTAAGACAACCCGAACACTGCTCATTGTACATGTACCACAGATATTCATGATAATTAATGTTAAGACAACCCGAACACTGCTCATTGTACATGTACCACAGATATTCATGATAATTAATGTTAAGACAACCCGAACACTGCTCATTGTACATGTACCACAGATATTCATAATAATTATTAAGGGAACCCTGACATCGTTCGTTGTACATGTAACACATATATTCATAATAAATAGTGTTAACAAAACCTCAACACCGTTCATTCTACATGTAGCACAGATGTTCATAATAAATAGTGTTAAGAAAACCTCAACACCATTCATTGTACATGTAGCACAGATATTCATAATAATTATTAAGGGAACCCCAACACCGTTCATTGTACATGTAACACAGATATTCATAATAAATAGTGTTAACACAACCTCAACACCATTCATTGCACATGTAACACAGATATTCATAATAAACAGTGTTAACACAACCTCAACACCGTTCATTACACATGTAACACAGATATTCATAATAAATAGTGTTAACACCACCTCAACACCATTCATTGTACATGTAGCACAGATATTCATAATAAATAGTGTTAACACAACCTCAACACCGTTCGTTGCACATGTAACACAGATATTCATAATAAATAGTGGTAAGACAACCTCAACACCATTCATTCTACATGTAGCACAGATGTTCATAATAATTAATGTTAAGACAACCCCAACACCGTTCTTTGTACATGTAACGCAGATATTTGTAATAAATAGTGTAAGACAACCTCAACACCGTTCACTGTACATGTAACACAAGACTATACTGAATGCGAACTATCCCATCATCTATTATGGTACACGGGAATTACCTATCACTTGTAATTTAATTCAGCTTTTACAATCAGGAGGAGAATATTGATGCATTCTCTCTCTCTCAACTCACAAAAACAAATTGCACAAACGTTATGCGCTCTGTCAAATTTTGCATTATGGAACTGATTCCGTATTTAAGCACTGGTGCAATATAGTTTTCTTACCCAATGTTAAAACTGCATACACATAACTCATCATTTCTTGTATTTTAATTCTATAGCTATGCAAAATTCGGTGTAAACAGAAGCAAACATTAACTATTTTCAATACAGATACAGATCAGATATCTTTAAATGTCGATTTTGTGGAAAGTACATACAATGGAGTCTCTGAGCCATCTCATATGACCCTATACAATGCATAAATACTTAAACACCTGTTTATCTCAATTGAAATATGTTAAATTATATTGCAACTTTATAACAAAATGAAATACAATCGTGCATTGCTCACAGTATCACGTTGCAAAATCTCTCATAAATAGTGCACATAAACGTAGCACCTTAATGTGAATAATGGGGATGATTCAAAGATCGCGTGCTCAACCCAATTGTTCTCACTGCTGTACGTGCTGCATATCTGTCCGGTTAATTTCTATCTCAGTGTCCCCAAGGATAATACGAAAGCATCAACTTTTATATTAGTCTAAAGTCGAAACAAATGTATGTATTTTGATCTTCTCGATGGCATATCTTGCCTGTGATACTTTTCAACTGTGTAATTGACAGAAGGTTCATAACTTGATCCGACCTATGTAAGGCCACTACATGGAACGTTTCTGTATCAAAATTAATTACAAATACGTAAACAGTCCCTTTAATTTTAAGCAAGCAATTAGGAGCTCAATATGCTTAAAGTACATTTAGTTTAGAAAAATTAGTGCATGATTCTCCACTCGATGGTTTTCAGTGCGCCATTATGTAGTTATTGACTCAGTGAAGGAAGTATTGATTGTTTTCTGCAAGGTTAGTCTTGACAGTCTGACATGTTCTTTAGTGGACTGTAGAAAAGAAAATAACCAACCATAAAGAAAAGTACACACTTGCCGTTGTGGCTGTTATTCATTGAAACATCTGGTATTCATTTCATGTATATTATATATTTGGAAAAACAGTACCATCCAGAATAAATGTTGTAGGTATTTAATATTCAGTATATGTTTAGGTAGTCCCATCTGAATTAATATAGGGGTTCCAAGTATGCACATGAAAATAATAAGTCCACGAAAAGAACAACATCTCAATGTTTAAACCATAGAGATAACGCTGCTATTTTTTTTTATAGAAATATCAACTCTCTCTCTCTCTCTCTCTCTCTCTCTTGGTACCTGAACCACGAGCCAAAATCTGGTAGGTTTTATACGGTGTATTTAATGTCCTTTTTTCCCCATTCAACGAATACGTCGAAAGTAGAATATCACCGTCACTAGAAACAAAGTGCGGAAACCTATTATATATTTTTTACGATATCAGTTGTTATTTCTTCCACATCATATATCGGATGATTTTTACTTGAACATAGCCATGTCTTTATAAAGAATGTAAAACAGATAAAGAAATCATCCTTCACTTCGTGCCTTTGTTTTATATTACAAATCAAGAGCATACATCATCAAAACTTCAATTTCGAAATGAAGTAAATTGTTCCTATTGATAAAAAAAATGATTGATTGGTGCATCGACTGATTTTAAACTTTTATTTTGTGGATCTTTTAAACATTCCATGAAAGCATTCATATGCGATGTGCATACAAGCTGTAGACTAAAAATAGCATGACCGTTCGGAAGGATATTGAAGTATGTATGAACAGAAATCAGATAGTGGAAACAACATATATATTGTCGTCATGCTGTTTTTTAATTTTGTTTTTTATATTAATTTTTAAAAAATAAAAAAAAATCTGACAAAAGGATTGTTAATATATTTTGTACTAATTTCTATCTTTAATATCATGTGTCATTGGTTTGAGACGTAAATCGCAGAAAGGTCGATCAAGCCGAAACTTGTGTATTATTAGACATATAATAGACTGGTATATTATTAGACATATAATAGACTGGTATATTATTAGACATATAATAGACTGGTATATTATTAGACATATAATAGACTGGTTTTTTATTAGACATATAATAGACTGGTATATTATTAGACATCTAATAGACTGGTGTATTATTAGACATATAATAGATTGTTGGGGAGGAGGGAAGTAAAAATAAACAGCTTTCTGCCACTTAACACATCTGAACTGTCCATTGATTTTGTTTCGTTTGTGTCATCCTGTATTGCGTGCGCGTGCGTTACTTTGTATGTAAGGTCATGAGAAGAAGGAGACATTAAGGGATCGGACCACTAATTCATTTCCCATAGAACTTAATGTTAATATATTATAAAATACAAATAAATTCTTCACTAGCTTGGCATACAAACCACACATGGATCCATTCATTAAAGTTAGAGAATTTTTTTTCAGCCTTAAAAATCAAGTGCTTCGCAGCATGTTTTCGAGTGTCGTGATGCTATACAGGGGGGATCCCTGGTCTGCACCTAATAACATAGCCTCGCACCAAGAGTACATATGCTATTTTGTCATTAGGAAATTGAATACAGGATATCAAAATAAAAGTAAATATTTTTGGTCAGCTATAATACATAGATTGAAGTTTGTGAAATTAATAATGGAACAAAATTGAACCCATTTATTACCCAATGGGCACATCTCAAAAGATTTAGTACTCTATTTTTTATTCCCCCAACCAGTAGACTGGTTCCCTGGCTGTAAAATAATTAGTGGTCCGATACCTTAATGCATTTTTATCGGTTTAGATTTTGTAACTTTGGAAAAGTTGCTGGAAGATTTCTGAAGAGGTTAATACTCATAATCTATTGCTTGAGTAAGGGATATTGTAGATCCTATGAACTCTTTTAATTAAAAATAAGTGACCTGAATTCGTCATAAGTCCTTGAATTTCATGCAAAAATGAGATAATAAACTATATCAACTATATAAAAGAGTGATTAAATCCTGTACGAGCCTTATAAGAACCCAAAGATATGCACAAACATATTCAATAGTCACTGATGGAGACAGAACTCTCATTGATAGTATGAATACATACGAATATATATCTAACGGATATGCCTCGGATTACAAAGCAGATCACACACGTTTCAAATGAAAGAACCAAATACTGCACACCGTCATCTCCCATTTCTAATCCACAGACTTTATTAGGAAGTAGAAAATATTCAGGAAATTTCAGCAGCATGTCCCTAAATTCTTTATAAGGCTAAATCAGGCGATTAATTAACTTAGCCGAGTGAGATTGATTTTTATGATTTTATTTTGTGCTGGATATTACTGATTCATAGGTCTGTTCATAACGTTATATTCTGACAGCAGGCAAACGTGCCGTACAAGGGTTATACCATAATTATTCCATATATTCTTACGCGTGTAACTAGTGTAACTAAAACCTCTGGCACAGTACATTGTGGACGGCTTACGTGTAGAGTCATTGTGTTGTGGCAGTCGGTCCAGTAGCTGTTTCTGAATCTTGAAGATCCAAAAGAGGAAATTGGTATGGTATGTATATTCTCTCTCTCTCTCTCTCTCTCTCTCTCTCTCTCTCTCTCTCTCTCTCTCTCTCTCTCTCTCTCTCTCTCTCATTGACGTTTTCTAAAAGAGTATTTACTCTAGAAAAAGGAAAAAAAAAACAACTCTTTATCAAACTGTTTTGTAAAATATGGTTTTCTTTGCTATGTTTACAACCTATTCACATCAAATTTAAGATATAGTTTAATGTTATCAATTTTGAAATGAATTTCTTAGAAAAACACTTTATATATTCGTCAAGATATGATCCATCTCAGTAACT
The DNA here is from genome assembly GCA_029931535.1 of Margaritifera margaritifera. Lineage (NCBI taxonomy): Eukaryota > Metazoa > Mollusca > Bivalvia > Unionida > Margaritiferidae > Margaritifera > Margaritifera margaritifera. The sequence continues at coordinate 979,431 of JAQPZY010001170.1, read as the reverse complement.
GTATTTAATTGATCAAACGCACATGTCTAAAAGTTACATTTCCTATAGATAAAGACTTTTTTCGATAAAAACCTAAAGAGACATGCATACTTCTACATACATTAGGGGTGCATCGTTGGCCAAGTGGTTATAAGCGCTGAGTCTTCGACTCATTAGGGGTGCATCGTTAGCCAAGTGCTTGTAAGCGCTGAGTCCTCGACTCATTACGTTAACTGCGTTAGGCCGCAGACTTATGTCTCTCTGGTTTGAGCCAGCAAACGGCACAGAGGTGATATGTCTGAAGGGTCCGCCTTCCCTCCGATCGCACGGTGGTTTCCTCCGGGTACTCCGGTTTCCTCCACCTCACAAAGGCGGCCTCCCGTCACACCTTGAATGCATGATCAAGGTCGGGGAGTGTCGGGTTGATCACTCTACCTCACAAACTGAGGATGCTCTGATAAAGTATAGGAGGGATCTACAAGACATACATACATACATACATACATACATACATACATACATACATACATACATACATACATACATACATACATGCATACATACATACATACATACATACATGCATACACACACATACATACATACATACATACATACATACATACATACATACATACATACATACGTACGTACGTACGTACGTACGTAAGTACGTACGTACGTACGTACGTACGTACATACATACATACATACATACATACATACATACATACATACATACATACATACATACATACATACATACATACATACATGGCACTCAGTATCAAGTGATAAAGACTGGCTCTAATCATGAGAAAAATCTTGCATACCGATTCCTTGTTGGCAAACCTTAGCAATTTTTACGACTGCGAAGTTGAAGCCTCTTTCAACTCACTCTTGTACGTTAAACATTGTTTCTCAACTATGTTTTCTTTATAACTCTATACCTCCCACTGTTGGTATGCCGAAACCTTCAGGAAACTAATTGTCTATAACCATCAACTATCGTTATGGTGCAGAGTCTCCAGCGTGTTAGTACAATGTATTAAATCAGAACAATATGAGTACTTAGTTTGTTTTTGCTTTTTAGATTGCTTCTAAAATTGCTTAGATTGCTTCACTCAAACCCATCGCCCAATCCAGTCATATTAATCACCTAGTAATTAATAGTGTTCTCATCATTATCGTCATCATCGTGATCGTTGCCGCTTTTATCTTTGCTACCATCATCACATATTTCATTTTCTGAAATTTGTCCTTCACTTAAGCTACACCTCATTTTCCAATCTCATCTTCCTTATCAATATCGCATTATTATTATTATTATCATCGTCGTTTTCGTCGTCGTCGTCGTTATAGTCGTCGTTGTTGTCTTTATCGTCATCGTCATCATCGCAATTTGACTCCTTACTTCGTTATTAAAGATGTGCCCTCTTCTCAAGCTCTTACTTCGTTATTAAAGATGTGCCCTCTTCTCAAGCTCTTACTTCATTATTAAAGATGTGCCCTCTTCTCAAGCTCTTACTTCATTATTAAAGATGTGCCCTCTTCTCAAGCTCTTACTTCATTATTAAAGATGTGCCCTCTTCTCAAGCTCTTACTTCATTATTAAAGATGTGCCCTCTTCTCAAGCTCTTACTTCATTATTAAAGATGTGCCCTCTTCTCAAGCTCTTACTTCATTATTAAAGATGTGCCCTCTTCTCAAGCTCTTACTTCATTATTAAAGATTTGCCCTCTTCTCAAGCTCTTACTTCATTATTAAAGATGTGCCCTCTTCTCAAGCTCTTACTTCATTATTAAAGATGTGCCCTCTTCTCAAGCTCTTACTTCATTATTAAAGATGTGCCCTCTTCTCAAGCTCTTACTTCATTATTAAAGATGTGCCCTCGTCTCAAGCTCTTACTTCATTTCAATCTTATCTTCCGATTGATCATCACATTATTATCATCATCGTCGTCGCCAGTACCATCATCACCATCGACGTTTTCGTCATCGTCATTATCATCAGTGCCATCATTCTTATATGTACATATTTATAATCATCAACATTATCATCACCACAACCATAATTGACGTGGTGATCATTATCAGCGTCGTCGTCTTCACTGTCCTCGTCATTTTATCAACTTGACTCCGTTCTTTATTCTCTGAGATTTTCCCTCCGATCACAATCTTTCTCAATTTCTAATCTGTTCCTAATCACCATCACATTTTTTCATCAGCAACATCATCATGTTTATTGATGCATTCTATATTGTCATTGTTATCATCATTCATTTCCAAGCCGGTATTATAATAGTCATCATCATTATCATCGTCAACATGGCAACCATTATGATCATCATTCTTCTATCTTAGCGTTCTTCACATACTGTATGGTGGGAATTTTTCAGCGTTGGAGAAATTGCAGCGATCTAGATATCTCGGAGTCAGTGGTGAAAATAAACTTTACCAAAATTTCCCACCTAAGATATGACATTTCGAGATCCATTTCCCACCTAAGATATGACCTTTCGAGATCCATAATCGCTAACATATATTTAGCAAAAATTAAAATGTCCTGTTTTTGAACAAAATTGCTATATATTACCTCCGCGATAAATACCTTTATAAACGTTACATTGTACTGATATTACCATTCGAATCCAGATATATTAGATTGGACGTCGTATCGCTCGCTATTCCATGCAAATGTTTGTGCGGATGTTCTTTGGTGATATTTGTTGGAACATACGAGAAAGTTTGTGAGATAACCTTAACTGTGTTTTTCTACTGTTCAAATCTTTCATTTGGCCAGTCAGTCTATCATATAAAATTGAGGTCTCTTAAGATGAAACAAGTCCTTTACAAAGAAGTTACTGTACAAAATTTACAACTGTCTCAACACAAAGGTGAACGTACGTTTTCATTATCTTTTCCTTAACCCATTAAGCATTGTATGTACTTATCTTTTTGTACGACTAACGAATAAATTAACCTTCGTGTATATCTCAAATAACGGATACTTTACGATTGTCGGATTTAAATTGTACTTTCTTGCTGTGAAGGAAGTGAACCTTTTGCTTAATAACGGAAGAAAGCAACATTGTTTGTAGAGGACAAATATTGACCTAGATACTATTTCATATCATGCTGCGACTGTTGCGTTTGCAACACGGTCACTAAATTCTTTTTGGTCTATTTAACAATACATCTTAAAGGAATAATACAAGACTGGATGTGGTAAGTAGCCATTTTCAGCGTTTAAAATGTTCGACCCAAGAAGAAGAGCTTTTAATTTAACATAATGAATTGTTTGCTAGGTGAAAATGAGTTTCCTTCCCAGGTATTCAGATAACAGGTACGTTATCGTTGTGCTTGTGGAATCTCTCATCAAATTTATCAATCGTTCGCGATTCATTAAAGGAAATACATATTTTGCTCATTTTGATGACTAAAAGTGAAATAAATTCAGTGGCGGTGCGAGGGTGGGGACAATCGCTCGCGGGCGCCAGGCGATGGGGGGTTCCGTCGAGATTTTTTTTTTTTTTTTTTTTAGCTGAAATTGTCATACTACTTCACCTCACCTTAGTGTCACGGGGAAAATTCTTGACAAAACTAATATTTAACAGGGGCGTGGAAGGAGGGAGGTTGGCAACTAACATAAAAACTGTTCTCTGTGGCAAAGTAGGAGCGCCACTTAAGAACATTGCCCCCTAACGCCCTGAACCCTCGCGCCGCCACTTAATAAATTGCTCTTTTACGTGCTCTCTGTTCGGAGCCAAAGTCTCAGAATGTATTATTTTCTCCTTTGAGAGGAATGGGACAGTTAAATCATGTATTTGTATCGAAAACTTCTCAGGAGTTAAAATTGAATATTTCTTGTAACTACGTTAAAACGCATTTTATCGCAAACGACTTGCATAGTCGTAGTCGTTGGTGCACCTGCAGTTTATTCAAAATCTGATTATTTTTTAACTAAATTTAAATAGGATACAAAATGTTTCAATGGGTTTCATAGTCAGTCATGCAGTGTAGATTTTTTTTTTAATTTAATCTCTAAAAATGTTTAATCAAGACATTATAATTTTGCATCTAATGGATCATTTGTGACCATTTGAGGCATCCATCGCACTACCCTGAGTAGCATTCTACCGGAAATGAAATCAATATTCTTCTTAAGATTTCGGAAATCTCCAGATTTGATCGTTAGCTTGAGAAAATACGGAATACCAAATGTGCTGATTTATATTTCTCGCCAGTCTTTCATATTCAGGAAGAAATCAAGCAAAGAACGTCTGGGGATTGTATTTTTTTGGACTGTTATTAAGAACCTTCAGACTGTCACGGGTCACGGTAACAAACACAATCGGAAAAACGGCTTTTACTGCATGGGGGTATATGTGGAGAGATTTGCATGGGATTTTGAATCAGATGATAGACTATGCAAATGAAATACAAGATATAGCATGTGACATTTTCTCCTTTACTCATACGATGACATAATTACGAATTGGGAAAAAAACGAAAAACCTTCAACAAATGACCACGACGTCCGCGGAAGTCTAATTTAAGTAATTAATTGCAGAAGCTGAAGGAAACCTTATTATTATTGTTTAATTTCTCGATAAATGTGGCTGATATAAAGGTCCGACAATAGACGAGAATTATGACTGTAAGCAAGTCTTGCGGTTGCGCGGATATTCCAGAATTATTCTACATATTTAATTTCACCGATATTAGGTAAACCCCGGGAAATATTTATGTGAACGGTTCACTGTCAAGTTGTATTGTGGTAATTGCTTCACAGGTTTTACTTCTCTCTGTTATAGGCAACTTAGTATGGTATGTACATTAATCTCTCTCTCTCTCTCTCTCTCTCTCTCTCTCTCTCTCTCTCTCTCTCTCTCTCTCTCTCTCTCTCTCTCACACACACACACACACACACACATACAGAAATAAACTCATTCACACATCCGGAGGAACAAAATAGTAAGATATGTAACCTAACTCTTTGCCTCTCTCCTCCATATACTCCACTACCCACACTCACACGTAAATTCACTCACACTTTTACTCATTAATACGAACAGATTCATCCACGCATTCATGCATGCTGCACACGTTTCTAATCCTTTTAAAATTGACATCCTATGCATATAAATGTTTTCTTATGCAATATCATCGACTTGATCGCGCAATTGGAATTCGACATGTTATCGCTTTTTATTATACATTTCTGTGTGGAATATGGCTGAGCAAGCGGTAACTTTTCTAATAAACGTCTCACACATTTACACAAAGAGTAAAATAAATGTGAAGTTTGAATTTTTGTTCAACAAACAATATACTATGTGCCATGAGGATTCGGAAATTATCAAGAAATTGTCTATCCTTACGGTTAAACACAGAAATATAGGTAATATTTAAAATAACAGGTATTTTAATTTCCCACACGAGAAACAGTAAAAACAGGTATAACATTTACATACACAGCTGTTAGTATACAATAGAAAGAATATGTCACTATCGTGTACATAAAGATAGCATTAAGATTCCAAATTCCCATGTTGGAAAACCCAAAATATGCGTATGATTTACAGATTGGAAAATATTCCTGTGCAAAGTGGAGCCCTGAAACAATACTCTCAAACCTTCATAACAATCCTCACTTTTTTCTATCTCCGTTATACCTACAGGTTAAGCATACTAATTACTTGTTGATAAACATTCGCTATGAATAGTATGCGGAGATAGGGGGAATGTCAATATGGTATCGTCCTTACTTCACGATCTGTGATTTGCCCCCTGCTTCTTCCCTGGCCAAACTTCATTATCGTCATAATCGTCTTCGTCAACAACGGCAAGTACAACAGAAGCGTCTGTTTCTTATTTTTCTTTAAAAACATTATGTTTATTAGGACATGGGTAAATAAATGTATCTTCAGTAATGTTTTTTTAGGACCCATGCTGTTTTTATTCTCAATTTTTGTTTTATGAAACCATGAATATGTCGATACTTTGATGACATCCGTTCAATCGATCTATCATTTGTTTCATTTTTTGTACACAATAAAAATACTTTCCAAAATAATTAATACAGTGATACAATCTACGTACATGACCCAATTTAAATACATCTGCAGAAGACTAAACGGATGTCACTTTCAATGTACTTACTAATGGATCAGAATCCCCATGTAATACTTGTGCATATTTTTGAATGATAAGTTAAATTGTAATCTAATTAGTGTAATGCAGTGTATTCTCGAAATAAAATGTGTCATCTTCTCGCATAGGAAATTCTTCTCGGGCACAGCAACGAAAGGGATGCAGTCTTCAGAGACAGTACAGGAAAAAAAAAGATATTAGGGATAATTACTCGGACTTTTGAGTATTTAAGGACTATTCAAAAGAGAACACAATGCAGACAAAACTAATTTCTTAACATTTTAAGGGAATGTATTAGGAAGAATTGTCCTAATGAATCGGACGAAACTGCTGAGTGCACAGGTGCAATTTTAGGTGAATATAAAAGGAATAATTATCCTTACGAATTTGACGAAACTGCTGATTGTACGTGTAAAATATTAAGTAACCTTATCATGAAGAATTATCCCAATGAATCGGACGAAACTGTTGATTGTACACGGTGCATTTTAGATGAATATAACAGGAGTAATTTCCCAATGAATCGGACGAAACTGCTGATTGTACACAATAAATGTTAGGTGAATATATCAGGAATAATTATCCCAAATAATCGGACGAAACTGCTGATTGTACACGGTAAATGTTAGGTGAATATATCAGGAATAATTATCCCAAAGAATCGGACAAACTGCGTATTGTACGCGTAAATTTATATTTAGACCCTTCACATCTCTGCAATTAATATGGCGAGAAGAATCGACATCAGGAATAGAATTATTGGCATCAGGATATTTTTAATACAAATATGGGAATGTTGACTAGATTATTCTAAAAGAATTAAACATATGTTTATTCCTGAACTAAACTGACAATACCACTGTAAAGAAAGTAAAATAAATATTTGCAAGCATACATCTATTGAAAAATCAACACGATATTTTGATTTTTATGCTGTTGTGTAAGTAATTCTTGGAGGTATACACGTCTTGTAAAATTGCGTGAATATTGAATGTGTACGAATATTTAGAGTAAATAGTTAGAACGACATGAATTTCAACGCAAGATATGCTTATTCAAATTTAATAAAATATAATTGTTTTCTTGGTCACTTTGTAAATAATAATATTCATAAATCAAATAGATAAGGTTTTCCTAGCCCCAGCTTATACAAATAATTGGATCGGGGTCAACTAACTCAACTTGAGACTGCTTGACAACAAAATCACAATCACATACGCAGAGTACTGACTGGGGATTATAAAGCAGACGACAGGATCTGCATTTAGAGACGAGAAGAAAAAAAAGCGACAGTGTCTTCTGTTTCCAATATACTGATTTGTCCAGGACGCGTGGAAGCAGGAAATGTCAGCAGGAATTCATACATTTTTTATTAGATTTATATAGACGAAATATTACCCTTCCTCAAGGATAGCAATATTCATGATTTCATTTTTCCGGTAATGTTTTCCTGCCCTGACAAGGCAAGGTCGGCCGCCGTGGTACTTCACCAGGCAAGACATTTTACTTCAATCTCCAATTGCTTTGGCACAATATAGCCTTTCATGTGCCGATGTTCCGTTAAACATACGCACACACAAACAAACAAAGAAACCAGTCGTATGTCGACGACTGAATTGTATATAAGATAAAGCAAGAAATGATTTTCAGAGGTTGTACTACAGTTATGGCAGATAGTCATATCACTATAATATGAAAGGAAAAGTCCTGTACTTTTGTGTGGATGGTTAATATGTAAAGTCATTCACTATGGAGGCTTTAACCGGGTTTGTAAAATTATAGCATCAACTTATTATCGTATGCTCTCTCTCTCTCTCTCTCTCTCTCTCTCTCTCTCTCTCTCTCTCTCTCTCTCTCTCTCATACACACCCACATACCAACACAAAAGCATGCACGAATGCAAATAAAATTTTAAAGGGTTTCTTTCATTTTTGTTTTTGCATAAACTTTCCGAATGAAATGTAAGCCTGCAAATCACCGTGTTATCTTTTCTCATCTCACTTGTAAATTATTGTAAAGCATTCTTTATGAGCAATATTTGTATTCTTTATATATACTTTATGGGCAATATATATATTCTTTATATACACTTTATGGACAATATATATATTCTTTATATACACTTTATGGGCATTATATATATTCTTTTTATACACTTTATGGGCAATATTTATATTCTTTATATACACTTTATGGGCAATATATATATTCTTTATATATACTTTATGGGCAATATATATATATATATATATATATATTTATTTATATTTATATATATTTTTTTTTATATATATATATTCTTGATATACACTTTATGGGCAATATATATATTCTTGATATACACTTTATGGGCAATATATATATTCTTTATATACACTTTATGGGCAATATATATATATTCTTTATGGCAACATATATATTCTTAATATACACTTTATGGGCAATATTTGTATTCTTGATATACACTTTATGGGCAATATATATATATATATATATATATATATATATATATATATATATATATATATTCTTTATATACACTTTATGGGCAATATTTATATTCTTGATATACTCTTTATGAGCAAGATATATATATTCTTGATATACACTTTATGGACAATATATATATTCTTTATATACACTTTATGGGCAATATATATATTCTTTATATATACTTTATGGGCAATATATATATTCTTTATATATACTTTATGGGCAATATATATATTCTTGATATACACTTTATGGGCAATATATATATATATTCTTGATATACACTTTATGGGCAATATATATATTCTTGATATACACTTTATGGGCAATATATATATTCTTGATATACACTTTATGGGCAATATATATATTCTTGATATACATTTTATGGGCAATATATATATTCTTTATATACACTTTATGGGCAATATATATATATATATATATATATATATATATATATATATATATATATATATATATATATATATATATATATATATATATATATATTCTTGATATACACTTTATGGGCAATATATATATTCTTGATATACACTTTATGGGCAATATATATATTCTTTATATACACTTCATGGGCAATATATATATTCTTTATATATACATCATGGGCAATATTTATATTCTTTATATATACTTCATGGCCAGTATTTATATTCTTTATATATACTTCATGTGCAATATATATATTCTTTATATACACTTCATGGGCAATATATATATTCTTTATATATACTTCATGTGCAATATTTATATTCTTTGTATATACTTCATGGGCAATATTTATATTCTTTATATATACTTCATGTGCAATATATATATTCTTTATATATACTTCATGGGCAATGTTTGTATTCCTTATATATACTTCATGTGCAATATATATATATTCTTTATATACACTTCATGGGCAATATATATATTCTTTATATATACTTCATGTGCAATATTTATATTCTTTGTATATACTTCACGGGCAATATTTATATTCTTTATATACACTTCATGGGCAATATTTATATTCTTTGTATATACTTCACGGGCAATATTTATATTCTTTATATACACTTCATGGGCAATGTTTATATTCTTTATATATACTTCATGGCCAATATTTATATTCTTTATATATACTTCATGTGCAATATATATATTCTTTATATATACTTCATGTGCAATATATATATTCTTTATATATACTTCATGGGCAATATATATATTCTTTATATATACTTCATGTGCAATATATATATTCTTTATATATACTTCATGGGCAATATATATATTCTTTATATATACTTCATGTGCAATATTTATATTCTTTATATACACTTCATGGGCAATGTTTGTATTCCTTATATACTCTTTATGGGCACTCTTTATACTCTTTTATATACACTGATGGGCAATAGTTATATTCGTTATAGACACTTGACGATCAATATTTATATTCTTTATATAAACTTTATGGGCAATATCTGTATTCTTTATACACACTTTATATACACTTATATACACTTGATGGGCAATATTTATATTCTTCATATACATTTGATGGACAATATTTATATTCTTTATATACATTTTATGGGCAATATTTATATTCTTTATACACACTTTATATGCACTTATATACACTTGATGGGCAAATTTTATATTCTTTATACACACTTTATATGCACTTATATACACTTGATGGGCAAATTTTATATTCTTTATACACACTTTATATGCACTTATATACACTTGATGGGCAATATTTATATTCTTTATATACATTTGATGGACAATATCTATATTCTTTATATACATTTGATGGGCAATATTTATATTCTTTACGCACACTTTATATGCACTTATATAAATTTGATGGGCAATATCTATATTCTTTATATACATTTGATGGACAATATCTATATTCTTTATATACATTTGATGGGCAATATTTATATTCTTTATACACACTTTATATGCACTTATATAAATTTGATGGGCAATATCTATATTCTTTATATACATTTGATGGACAATATCTATATTCTTTATATACATTTGATGGGCAATATTTATATTCTTTATATACATTTGACGGACAATATATTCTTTATATACATTTGACGGACAATATATTCTTTATATACATGTGATGGGCAATATTTATATTCTTTATATACATTTTACGGACAATATATTCTTTATATACATTTGATGGGCAATATTTATATTCTATATATACACTTTATGGGCAATATTTATATTCTTTATATACGCTTTATGGTCAATATTTCTATTCGCTATTTATAAATCTCTCGCTCTTTCCCTCTCTCTCTCTCTCTCTCTGCCTGTCTGTCTGCCTGTCTGTCTGTCTGTCCGTCATTCTCTCTCTCTCTTTGTATACAAATTTCTTGATGATGCACATCAGTCATGTTTATGACGTTGGAACGGCAGCTTGCCAATATCTGAGAAATGTTCTTTCCTCTAGTCTTCTCTTCTTTCCCCCTTCCCCCCCACTAATCATCATTGCTGTGTTTGTCAAAATAATCATCACCACGAACAACGACATCATGATCGTCAACATCATCAAACACCACCGGCACATCACCATCATCATCATCGTCATAATTATCACCATCATCTTCTTTTTTTATTTTTCTGGTTATTTTATAACTGTATTCTTCAACTTAAATTGTCTCTCGAGGCTTAATATTTTAGATGTTGAATACATTTTTGTAGCCATAATTTTGTGGGTTTTATCAGTGATGTGACACAATCCCTTTTATGTTTTAACACTGATTGTGCTATTGTGTGGTCTACTTGCCAAAAGAGAATCCTTTCAGATGAATTATTGTTAATTGTACATTCGTAGAAAATTCTACACACTACAATCTGCGTTCCATAATAATTAAAAATGTGTCTACATTATACCGATGCTTCTGACAATATGCTACAATTGTACAAAGTTTGGTTCAATATGAAAAGGCAAAGTGCTTGCCGCAGTAGGTTTTTGATGTTCCTCTTTACAGCTACACAATCAACACCTGGTTTGATTGGACAATGCCCGAAGTAAGTTCCGAACGTTTTCAAAATTCACAGTACATGAGCCCACCTTACTTACTGAGTTGGACTCAGATATTACGAGGCTATGTTTCAGTCAAATTCTGGCAGTAAAAGGTGAAAACCTACCGTATATACTCGTGTATAACTCTATACCAACTGCAAACTGCATAGACCCAGATCTGCCGTCGCATAATGCGCCTGCAGAATTGGGTATATGCAGTTTGTAAGGACAAATCAGTAGAACAAACATCATAGACCCCGATCTGCCGGCGCATTATGCGACGGCAGATCAGGGTCTATATTGTTTCCATTTGGACTCGAGTTATACACGAGTATCGACGGTAACTTGATATATTCCATCTTAATACAAGGATCAGTCTGGATCGGCTACCGAGAACAAGGCACTTTACTCCAATTACTTGTGTTGATCTGCCGTAAAACACCAAACCAAACCAATTAGGGCCTCGTACCAAATGTGGATTTAATTCATTAAGTCCTTTAAAAGTAATTAAGCGGCAACGAAATTAATGGTGCAAGGGCAGGCAATGTTGTTTAGCCATGCAAGGGATATACCTCCATGATTTTCAACAAAAGGGCATACTTGTGCTGTTTAAAAGGTGAAAATCGAATTTGGCCTAGGTCGTCGTAATATATTATGCTTCACACTAAGTATGATTTCAATCTATGAAGTCCTTTAAAAGCTATTGAGCGGAAACGAAATTCGTCACGGACGAATAGACGGGACGGTCGGGACGGACGGGACGGTCGGGACGTAGATACAAAAAATTTTAACTCTACTTACACCTCCATAGATTATTTCGTGAATTAAAAAGTGAAATTACATTTTCATTACGTTCAACTGTAGACCGAGGCAGCTGTCTATGTATGATTAACATCTGAAGGCAGATTTAGTCTTTATGGACAAGAACAGGGGACCAGGCCACCAATAAAGCTTAATATGATATGTATTCATTTATTTACGTGGGTATCAATTTTCGTGGTTCTGTGAAAACAATGACAGTTCCCTTGGATCTTAAATAGGTGGAATTGGGAGAGTTTGGTCTTTTACTGCATAGCAACACAGTGGCTTGCCCAGGGACACACTACCGTAGCCGAATATAGCTGATCTGATGTTAGAATTCGAACCCGCACCCTTTTGTCAACAGTCCAGCACGCTAACCACTGATCTACAATGAGTCCTAATGTCTCAGCAGAAGGATAATTGTTCCCTGAATCTTTAATTTCGCGGTTTGTAGCAACCTACGAAAAATAGTAACTCCCAGTAATGTAATTGGATTACTGAAGTTTCTCAGGACTTGTAAAGTGTCGACCACACTTGCAATTTATTATTGATAATCTAAGATGACCGAATTGGAAGCAAGGGTATCGTACTTGGAAAAAAAGAGATTACATAACATGACCAAGTATGTATAATTTCTTTTTAGTGATTCAACATTCCAGTAAGAAAAATTTGATATGTTTAGGAAGATATTTAAAAGATACCTTTGAAAGACATGCTAAGTTCCTGATTGATCATTCCTCATCAGGAGGTCGCTGTAGCTCAGTTGGTAGTACATCAAACTCGTAATCCAAGGGTCACGGATTTAGTATCCCCCTAGTTAGCCCGAGTCGGCTGCAGCGGTGTGTCTTTGGGAAAAAGCACTTACCTCTCATTTCCTCTGTACGATATAACCTAATAAATTTCCCAAGTTGTGCCGTTACAAACCAACCAACAACAACCTTCCTTATCAGGTTGTATGTCTTTTACAAACATTAATAATTGTCTGCCATTTCCAACTTGGCGTGGAATTATTATCAAGTATTATTAGCATATAGCGAGCGATCATAATATATGGCTGTAGTGTTATAATGTTTATTCTCTGCTGGGTTATTTTATAAATATATTTTCATACTCCTGAACAGTACACTTTACTTTTTTACTTTCTAGAAAAGACATTTGTGTTGGTTGTCTGCATCATAGTATATTGCTTTAGAAAAGAGATCGTTCTGTTTAATTTTGTTTTAAGTTTCTTTAAAACGTATTGTCTACACAGTATGATGACGTATTGTCTACACAGAGTATGATGATGCATATTTCATTCCAAACTGACTTTATATACAATGCCAAAATTTCTAAAGCGTTCTAATGCTTTTTCAATTCAAGGCATCTCTAATTGTCCTGTTCGCGTGAGTTGCACATTGCAACCCTCTATGTACATCAGAAGTCCAAAATAGATTTTCGCTGCGGTCATTATGAATGTGTTCTCTTAGAATCCAGATTCCTCTACCTGAAAGAATACACTTCATAACTATAAGTCGTACTCAAATCATTCTTTACTTAGAGTATTATTATTTGTCATCAAACTAAAATACATTATATATTTCCAAAGACAACGATGGTTCTTTCTTACTTTACTCCAATCTCAAAGGCCCGACATTTAAATAAATTCTAATGATCGAATGAAGTTTCAATCGACTGATGAATAATTTTTTTTTTCTTTTTTTACCATCGAATGGTCTGGTGACATATTTATGTATGAATTACGAAAGGTGTTTACCATAGTATCATCATTAAGTTGCATATTTGACGGGATATGTTTAATGGAACCGGTGCTTCAAAACAGATTAACAATATCTGTAAGGCCTATGAACGGACGAAGACATTGATGCAGCGAATAATTAGACAAAATGCACACGTAACTGGGTAATTAAAGTCCTGTTGGGAAAATCCTAGTGATCTTCTGAAATGCAAATGTCGGTAATAAAAGTCTATGATAGGTACTCAAGACATCATTTCACTATTGGGCTTAGTACGAAGAATAGATCAACTCACACCTTACGTGTCAATGTAAAACATACCGTCTATAGATAGATAGATAGATAGATAGATAGATAGATAGATAGATAGACATACAAACGAATAATCGGAATCATATAGACAAGACTACTAACCTCGCAGCTCGAAGGCATTTTTGCCAAAACGTCTTACTTCCGTCTGCTTCCAAATAAAAGATATTTAATGTACCGTTGTCTACATTTATATTTTTCTTCCAAATCATGTCGATAAATCCATCAATCTGACAGTAGCTGTGAAAAGAAGCGCAGGAAAAGCAGTTCTCAAGAGGCATTTTTAAATGAAAATAAATGCATTTTCATAATTCGTCTAGCTATGAAAGCGATAGTTGTCTAGTGAAAACTGCTCAACGCACACTTGAATGCCAAAAAAAGTCTCAGATGTCATATATCAATCGCACGGACATCAAATGCCATATATCAATGGCACAGGCATCATATGCGTAGATATTAAAGGACACAGAAGCGTCTCTGTCTTGAACTAGGATATGAAATATTGAAATATATCCAATGGTTTATAGTTTTAGTGTCATTATAATACTTTGGTCATGCAATACCTTGTACAGTATTTACAAGGTCATTATCCGTGATGGATATGTAAGTCCCTAGGCTTCACTAGGGGCTTGTACAGTATTTACAAGGTCATTATCCGTGATGGATATGTAAGTGCCCAGGCTTCACTAGGGGCTTGTACAATATTTACACGGTCATTATCCGTGATGGATATGTAAGTCCCCAGGCTTCACTAGGGGCTTGTACAGTATTTGCAAGGTCATTATCCGTGATGGATATGTAAGTCCCCAGGCTTCACTAGGGGCTTGTACAGTATTTACAAGGTCATTATCCGTGATGGATATGTAAGTCCCCAGGCTTCACTAGGGGCTTGTACAATATTTACAAGGTCATTATCCGTGATGGATATGTAAGTCCCCAGGCTTCACTAGGGGCTTGTACAGTATTTGCAAGGTCATTATCCGTGATGGATATGTAAGTCCCCAGGCTTCACTAGGGGCTTGTACAGTATTTGCAAGGTCATTATCCGTGATGGATATGTAAGTCCCCAGGCTTCACTAGGGGCTTATACAGTATTTACAAGGTCATTATCCGTGATGGATATGTAAGTCCCCAGGCTTCACTAGGGGCTTGTACAATATTTACAAGGTCATTATCCGTGATGGATATGTAAGTCCCCAGGCTTCACTAGGGGCTTGTACAGTATTTGCAAGGTCATTATCCGTGATGGATATGTAAGTCCCCAGGCTTCACTAGGGACTTGTACAGTATTTGCAAGGTCATTATCCGGGATGGATATGTAAGTCCTCAGGCTTCACTAGGGGCTTGTACAATATTTAAAAGGTCATTATCCGTGATGGATATGTAAGTCCCCAGGCTTCAGTAGGGAATAAAATTAATCAATACACAGTACTATCACCACAGCTTGTACAAGTACTACGGACAAAGATTAAAGATAAAAAGGAGTTTGGCATGTCAAGTGAATAGGTCATGTAATGTCAACGTACATTGGCTACACATTTCCATTATTTATGTTTAAATGTATAATATGCTTAGAAACAACAGGTTGATGATTGGCGATAAGACAACACTTTAAAAAAAATTTTTTTATTCATTTATAAATTCGAAAGCAGGTAATTCAAACTTTAGAGCCGTCGTAGAAAGCTTGGTCAAATGGACTACAATGATTTGTTTTAATCTAAAAGAGCTAGTATTTACAGTGGGAATTAAATTCCCTGTTTCATTACGGATTGCCTGTTTTCCTGTTGAGAAACGATTTTCACTGTAAATGTATGCATCAAAAACATTCTTAGCATATAATTTATCTCCATCGTAGACAAGAAACAGGAAGTGTGTCGCTTACGAACATTTTCTCCTATGATTGATCGACTAATTGATTATAAAACTTTTAATGTATGATTTTGTGTCTCTTCATTGCCGCTTCTCGTTGGCACTTTCTGGTAAATATATACGCATTTATAAAGAATTCACAGATGGGTGTATACATTCAAACGAGAGAGATGAAATAAGATCAGTAACCATAAGTGACTTACTGAATACAGAGTTTTGCTTTTATCCATTCAAACAGTTGATAAGCTCTTCTTACAGTTTTAAATGCGTTGTCTTGAAACTTTTCTCAATTGCTGCAGTGCTAATGGAAATGTACTTAATGCATTATGACTGTGCTGAATATTATTTTGGGGTTTTTTAAATACCGCGTTTTGAGAATTTTCCTTTTTAGTGACAATCCTACCATAGGGTCCCCAGTTGTGAGTAATTCACTCCTGCTCCAGTTTCAGTGCTTTATTTCGAAATTTTGTTCAGTTGTTGCGAACTTCTGTATGACACATTGCGAGTTTGGTCAAATTCACCATGTTTTCAAACTTGATATTTATCGCACTTAAGGGTGGGATGGACGAGGAACACATTCTAAGAACACATTTCTAATTTGAAATTGATTGAAACGCGTAAAATTAAATTCATATTTTAAAATGATCAAAGCCATTCTTTATATATTTTAACAGTTTTGCAATAAAAGCAACAATTTTGCCATAAAAGAAACAAAAGAAATAATCAAAACGACTCAGTCATGTTTCAATTCAGTTTTTAAGAATTCAAACGTTTAGCCCCGGTAATCTAGACGCTAAATCGTTCTGACAGAGTTTGAATATAATAGCACATAAATTATGAGACACTAAAATCGGCCTCAATAGACCCATTCGCCAATTACCAGCTGGGGACATTATTTTTTTTTTTACAAGCGTTACTTCTGTTTGTGAACGATGTGGGATTAAAAACAGTACATTTGGTTTTTGATACTCAAGTTTTTTAGAAAGCAATTGCACCTTTAACATTAACAGTTGCCTACATGTTATCCACGTGGTGTAATTTAAAATGATTCGAGTTCGCCAACGTCCAATCAACGTGAACCGTTGGAATTATAGTTTTATTTGAATGACTCCATACAAGGAATCTTAGATTCTTCCTAGTGAACAAGGAAACTGTCAGATCACCTTTAGCGAAGTAAAGTTCTTTTTTTTTTTTTTCAAACGAACAAAGGGTTCCTGTCTAATTTGTCAACGTTTAACATTGCTCTTGGTAGATGCAATGATACCATTCCCTGACGGATACAATGTGTCAGATAATACAAATCAGCGGAGGAAATGACACAGGATGTTACATTACACGACACGGTAAAACTATAACATGAAATATGTCGGATTTTGATTGGCTAACTACCTTTCTCAGTCATGTTGGAATCAGCAAACTATATAGGTATTGCATATCTGCGAACAAGGCAATGTAGAGTACGACAAAAAATATGATCTCGAAGATGACGTTACAACTGGCCGAACAAAGAGGATCATGACCGGATTGTAATAACAAGATTTATATGGGACTTATAGAAAGTAGACATATTTTGAGTTTGGGAGTTTGGGGTATTAATTAATTATATATATATATATATATATATATATATATATATATATATATATATATATATATATATATATATACAGTACTGGCATCTATTTTATGGCATAGCTGCTGATTGATAGACCTTTTCGACTTCTTTTTTTGTCGAATAATATTCTAATTTGGAACATAATGACATTTCTTCCTTCCAAAATAAATCAGGTTTTTTTTTTTTTAAATCATACAATATCGAAAATAAATATAATTCACTGACTGCCATTGGTAGCTTAATTGGTGCAGCGTCGGAATCATAATCCAACCGTCGTGGGTTCGATAACTGTCTAGGCTACCCCAGGTCGGCTGTCTCTGTGCGTCCTTGGGAAAGGCACTTAGCCTACAATGTGTTAAAAGTGTCTTTAAAACCAACCAACAACATTCACTGACTGCTTACTGCCCGGCTCTTGATTTCGACGTTTCAATCTCTAAACGGTCCTGCTAACTTAAAATTCTATAATGTAAAATTAGTCGTGAAGAAACTCACTATTCTACCTTGGCAATTTGCCCATACTCCGATTCATTGAAAATCACGCGCAAAGGGATGTGTTCACTTCAGGGTGATGATCTAGCTGACAAGTGCCTGAAACAATCGCAAATGACAAATACACACTTTAATTGAAATATACCGCTACAACTCTAACAAAATGTCAAAGAGTTTCATTCTTTCCATGCCCCAAAGAGTCAACTACATTGAACGGCGATTTATTGCGGACAAGCAATGCCTGACGCAATGATAATATCACAACACCGGCAGACGACTGAGAGTTTTTCCCATGGATTACAAATTTATAGTCTGCTTGGAAATGTAAACTTGACTGGCTCCCGATATGACAAAAGAAATGTTTTAACTCGCATTCCTGATAATTTAGAAAGAGGACATGATAGTATTAAAACCAAAATCGTATTCTTCTCAATTTAATCATTCAACATCAAAAACAGAAATTATAGCGAATCCCTTTAAAGACTCGGGATCGGTTAGTGTTTTTGTTTGAAAAGGGTTATATCGGGTCTTTGAATGACTGAATCCAGCCAGCGTATCGATTGATTGCATGATACGTTTATCTTATTGACAGTCAATCCTCATTCGCCATAACTCAACGATTTGTTTTCAACAGAAGAAGGGCTTAGCAGTCTCTTTTGTGAACATGTTTTTGTATTCTATTCTATTATTCTGGAGCCATGTTAATGAGAAAAAGGTTTGCTTTTCATATCGTTAGACTCAAGAGCCCATTAAGCTGAATGGTTGTCATTATGGCTGAACTTGACTATATTTATACGTAAGTGAAATCGTGTTTCTTTCAGGACCTGGACCTTCGTACAGCAATAAACAAAACAAAGTTCATCATACTTCAGAAACAAATGCATATCAAGAACACCATTCGTTTTACTGTATGAACCTGTCATTCAGCATGCGGTTCCCAACCCACCCTCTCCCCTTCTAATTTCAATTGTTTATAATTCATTCCAATAATGCATTTTCACGCGGTGTGTATCGTGTTTCTGTTATAACGGATTGGAATAAGTTGAATTAATGTAATTTGTTTCCAATGTTATTGATTTTCTAATTCCCTGAGTGACAATTAAATATTTTGCAACTATGATAGCGTTACATTCTCCTATTGTCACAATACAACGGTCTGTTTCTCTTATTCAGAGTTGCAGCAAAGAGAACAAATGTTCCGCGAAAGCCGGTGTCTTTCCTGCGCTTGTGCAATATTGTGATATGCATCACCCCCACCCCCCGTATCTGAGTTGCAAAAACTTGAATGTTGTCGTCGCCCCTGTCGCAGCCTATATATATATATATATATATATATATATATATATATATATATATATATATATATATATATATATATATATATATATATATAATATGGTTTGGTTGGTTTGTTTTTGTGGGTTTGTTTTTGAGGGTTTAACGCCATTTTTTAGCACATGATAGGCTATACATGGCGGCCAGTGGAGGAAGAAGTCGAGTAAACTCAGGGAAGAACCACCCACTCACAGGAAGCTACTTGTAAGCTTTCTCACATACCCATGTTGGCTGAGCCGAGACTCGAACACACGCGGTCTTAGGTGAAATGCCAGTGATCTGTAAAGGCGAGCGCCTTAGATCAATCGGCCACCCGGTGCCCCATATAAAAATATAATAATATATAGTATATTATATAGTAAAATAGTTTAAATAAAATTTCACTCGGGATAAATAAATAAATCCGAAATTAGACATGACTTGGGGTGGTGGTGGTGGTTTGATGTGGTTTCGCGTTTTATGGCACAGTAATTCAAGGTATCATGCCGAGGAAAGTAGCGTAAAGTATGGCTTGTTATCTGCAACAGGTTTGTCGACAAACACATTTATTTATATTTAAAAAAGGAAAATAAACCTTACTCGATGAAGTAAATTGAATGATCATGTCAAGTGTTATACATTCATTATACGAAAACAACGTGTGTCTCCATACCCATTGCGTTACACTAGTGCCAGGTATTGGCCTTACACCTTTAGCCTCGTTCTCGACAAGTCTTCAGCAAAGGGAGGCAACTCTTGCACAGGATTCTGGAAGGACCGAATAAATGCTGGACGAGCGTTTTGCATGACATTTGGGATTAACTCCAGTGGAACACCTGCCGGGCCAGATGGGGCGGATCCAGGAATAGCGTTGGAGCGGGGGGTTGGGATGGGGGCTACAGAAATAACCAAAGGGTCTGTTGGATGGAACCTCTAGTGGCGACCCTGGGGGCAAAGCCCCGAGGACATTCCCAGTGCATATTTTTACTCATCTAACTGTAAAGAAAACTTACTCTAGGAAACCTTCCTATTGTTTAGCGCCCTGGTTCCGCCCCTGACCTGAGTTATTATATCCACCAGGGCTATTGACATCACTGATATGTCCTGGAGCATTATGCAAGTACATACTAGTAGATATAATTTTGCATTTTCACACGAAGGGAGACAAATTATCTTAGTATTTATGTATATTTACATATCAGAGAGTAAAAACGAGAGACCTTCACTCCATGTGGGAGTTTAAATATTTTCAGTATGAATGTACGAGTTTTACTATAATTTTTAATATGTATGACTAATCAATAATGTAGAAAGTATAGATGTGACTGTACGAGTTTTACTATAATTTTTAATATGTATGACTAATCAATAATGTTGAAAGTATAGATATGACTGTGCGAGTTTTACTATAATTTTTAATATGTATGACTAAACAATAATGTAGAAAGTATAGATATGACTGTACGAGTTTTACTATAATTTTTAATATGTATGACTAAACAATAATTTAGAAAATATAGATATGACTGTACAAGTTTTACTATAATTTTTAATATGTATGACTGTACAAGCTTTACTATAATATTTAATATGTATGACTGTACAAGTCTTACTATAATTTTTAATATGTATGACTTATCAATAATGTAGAAAGTATATATATATATATATATACTTAAAATAAAACAACCAAAAAACCCCACATTTGATCCTTTTTCAAAGCTGTGCTATTTTGAATCAATAATTCCTATAAATTATTGAGGATATAACCTTTAAAAAATATGCAGCTTCAATGGACAAATTGGAAAGAATCGTCGAATGCGATGATTAAAAATCTTAAATAATTATTTTGATTGGTTGCTTTCTTCTCCTAATCTCGTTGGTATAAACTTTAAAGCTATTACTGAATAGACAAATATTCACCAACTGAAATCAAGTCCTCCCCACGAGCGTGGAAGACAGAAAGAAGTCTGTAAAACTATACTGGGGAATAAATGTGAAGGAATCCTCTGGTAGTTTCAGACTTACTGCAAGTGGATATTAAATGGGATATTTGAACAACGGATACAAGAGAGTCAGGAGAACAGTCAGCAAAATAATCAATAAATGCGTCATTGGAAAAACAAAAGGCGATTTCTTCTTCCTATGAACGAGATCTTATCGTTTGGTTTCCTTTTTAAAGTAGAGTGACTGAATTATGGGTCTGGCTACAGACAGAAAGAGATTTTAATTGCTTGCAAAATGTGTTATTTCAGATTAATGCCACAAGGAACAGACTGTCAAAACAGGAGGAAACTTGATTGTGTTCTACTGTGAAATCATTTATAGGGTTTTGACGTCCTGGGTTTGGACTGAAATTTTCGGATCTTGAAAGGAAACTAATATGGTAAGTGTACGCTTTTTCCTCAATTAAACACACACGCACACACAGACAGGCACATTCATTCACACGCACATTCGCCTCTGTGCTTCAATAAGAATATTATTGATATGTTAGCTTTAAATAAAGCCTTATCCCCTTGAGAAAATGAAACTGTTGCATTTCATGGATAGTCGACTGAATCCACTCGCAAGTGAAAAATATAAAAGAAACAAGATAAAAATGGATCGATGACTATCAGAAATATATTTACAGTTCGATAAGAGCGAATTCGTTATCCAACATAATAAGTCGATTAAGATAACTAGTGCTATTATTGATTAGTGATAGATAAGCAACAATTAGCTGTCACATTTAAAGCAACTTGTAATTTACATTCCCGTACAGATAATTAATGGTTTGATCTGATTTTGTTTGGTTTGGAGTTTTATGGCACAGCAACATAAGTAGGTCATTATCGTATATACTCGCGTTTAATTCAGGTCCAAATGCAAACAACATAGACCCTGATCTGCCGTCGCATAATGCGCCGGCAGATCAGGGTCTATGTTGTTTTTTACTGATTAGTCCTTACAAATGGCATAGACCCAGACCTGCCGGCGCATTATGAGACGGCAGATCTGGGTCTATGCAGTTTGCAGTTGGCATCGCCTTATACGCGAGTACATACGGTAAATGCAGCGGGAATTTGAATAAAGTGCCTTGCCCAAGGATACAACAAGGTAGTCGACCCTAGCTGATCAGATGGTAGGATTCGAACCCACGCCCGTTTAATAATTTAACTCGCACAAAATGTTTTAACCAAAACCATGTACGGGGTCAACAAGTTCACAGCCAGTTCAAGTTTAGTTTGTATTTTGAAATTTAAATACAAAACTCTCATAGAAAGATTTTCTAGGAATGTTCGTTTGCTAAAATGTTCAATATAATTCTTGTTGCAATCAATAATATCTTTGATGTCATTTGTTGCAAGTCAATAATAGCTTGAACTTATTTCTTCCAAGTCAATAATAGCTTTGAATTTATTTGTTGCAAGTCAATAATAGCTTTTAATTTATTTGTTGGAAATTTAGTTTTATCCTATATTTAAGCTTGTAAGTTCTTGTGATCTTGTTTCCTATCCCTTTGCATATATATATATATATATTACTTTTATGGCAAATAATTATGATTAAACTAAAAAAATGTATATCCCCGATTATTCAAGTGAAAAGGAAAATAATTTAATTTTTTTGTTTTAATCCTACATTGTACACCAGTGTCTGCGTACACGTCAATTGATGAACACACTGCAGAACACTGGGCTGAATATAGATACTAATAAATGTTAAATTTCGAACTATTTTGTCAGACAATTTCCAACTCATTTTTAGTTATGCATTATTTGTCTGGGAAAAGAATGGTATTGACATGAACTATAGTTTCAGGTTTAATTTTCATTTTATCACACGACAAGCATAAATACCTAGAAAGTGACACTATTGTCAGACAAATTTTAATTCATATATTTCTTAAAAAACAGTTTTCTGTACTGTTTATTTTTACACCTGTTCATTCATTCAATCAAACTGAAGCAGAATACTGTCAAATTATGCAGATTTAGATCTGTAGTAAATCTATACCAAATGCAGTGAATGAGATTTTAAATGCTGTTTGTGTATACTTTTTCAAGAACTGATTGGGACTTCCTTTATATAAGTTTTAACTCTACAAGTTTTTAACATTTATTTGAAAGCTAGTTTAAATAGGTGATTTTTAAATTCTTGATGTTCTCTCTTCTGTGTGAAAGTTTTCTAATAAACTTTTTTGTTACTACTGGCATCATGAGGAAAGAAAAACGCAACGATAGAAACACCATCTAAGACAAGCATGTGCAACTTCCTCCAGGGAGCGGGCCAGATACGCGATTTTTAAAGCAACACCCTATGATGTATATAAGCGGACAAAACACGATCGCTGTCCAGATTCGGCCCACGGCCCGTAGTTTGCACATGCCTGATCTAAGATATACTATGGAAGCCCCAAACGTGCATTGGACGGATGTTCTTACGTCATCAGTATTACCAGTTACAATTGAACGCTTTATTTATCCAGGGCGACTTCATGGACCGAAACTTCTTTTCTCCGTGGTCCAGCATATTTTCACATTTATACAAGTATAAACATAAAATAGTTATTATCAGAAATGTTTGCAATAATTACTATACTCAATGCAAAATTCAGCAAAACACCTGTACAAAATGGCACAGGCACGTAAGGTTACAAATCTCAGAAGTATAAACATATTTCCACGCATAAAGGGATCAAATGAAATGAATCACACAAAATGTCCGATAAAATATACCAATTGTTGTGACCAATATCAAAGTTACTGTCATAGTTGAGAAATTGAAAACGTTGAGTTCAGAGTGTTAGAATATTTTTTTAGTTATTCTCCTTCAACAGAGTTAAGACTAAATGAATGTATTATTCTAACATGAGCCCTATTCATTTCCCCCGACATAGCAGGAAACAAGGCTCCGGGTGTCCGAGTGGTCTAAGGCGCTCGCCTTTACAGCTAACTGACATCTCACCTCTGTCCGCGTGGGTACGAGTCTCGGCTCGACCAATGTGGATATATGAGAAAGCTTACCAGTAGCTTCCCGTGGGTCGATGGTTCTTCCCAGGATTTTCCCGGGTTCTTCCTCAACTAAATATACTGGCCGCCATGTATCATGTTCGGAAAATGACGTTAAGCCCACAAAACCAAACCAAACCAAACCAAACCTTTATCTGATACAATAGAGGCATCTTTTGAGGCCGAGTGTCACTCACAGAAACTTTCGTTATGGTACAA
This sequence comes from Margaritifera margaritifera, assembly GCA_029931535.1. NCBI lineage: Eukaryota > Metazoa > Mollusca > Bivalvia > Unionida > Margaritiferidae > Margaritifera > Margaritifera margaritifera. Next base: position 954,376 of record JAQPZY010001170.1, on the reverse strand, counting down.
CATTTCATAACCAGACTCTCGTGTACTTTCGTTATGGTACAACATTTCATAACCAGACTCTCGTGTACTTTCGTTATGGTACAACATTTCATAACCAGACTCTCGTGTACTTTCGTTATGGTACAACATTTCATAACCAGACTCTCGTGTACTTTCGTTATGGTACAACATTTCATAACCAGACTCTCGTGTACTTTCGCAATGAACCAGCAGAGGTACTAGTTAATCATACCGCACTGGCAACGATGCCAACGCGACGACAACGATATTTCTACACATTGACAACGAAGAAAGCGCTAGAAGCAAATGTTACGGAAAGTGTTCGTGATCGATTTTTCTATTTTATTTATATCAAGACATTATTACTGCTGGTGGTGCTAGTCACAGGGAATGTCCCCAATACTCAGAACCTTACTGACTGTATTAATGCATATCTCTCGGTTTGCCGGTAAAACTTATCATTGTTTAAAACCACGCCATGAAATTGACCTTTTAAGCAAAGATTTGCATATATCGAGAATCATTTCAAGCTTTATGGACAACTTCCATGCTTACCTTGAGAATATCTAAACTAAATACGGATAGACTGTGTACGGACCATCGTATCAACAATCAGGGACTCAGACTTTGTCTGGGAGCATGTAGAACATCCCCATCAGAAAACCTATATGTTGAGGCAAATGAACCATCACTTTATCTCAGACGAACGAAAGTATCTCTTCAGAATACTAGCAAACTATTCTCTAATCCATCTAGTACCGCATATTATGTCGTCTTTAGACCCAAATACCAAACCTTGTACTATCAGAACCAAATTTCTTTCCGCCTTTTGGCATAAGAATTCGCGCTCACCTAGAAGCTGCAAACATCAATCTTGCCAATACTGCAAAATTCTATGTTCGCGAACCACCTCCTTGGTTATCTAAACCCCGCAAAATAATATATAACCTTTGCTAATTCGAAAAATCCTCAAACAATTCTCTCTTTTTGCAGAGTCAATTCATTGAGATCAGAGCCATTGCAACATCACAATGCACCATCTCGAACCTGCCACCTGACAAAATCTGCTCCCCAATCTGTGTTTGCTACAACTTGTATTAAATCCAGATCATTTTTGACATTTGTTCAAGAGGAGTTATCTAACATGGGGATAGAAATTTAGTTTACGGTGAAAACAAAGCCTTAAAATTTGGTCCCCTCGACAAAAGGGTAAAATAACCGTCAAGAAATAATTTTGGTCATCATGTATTGTATATAATCGGCAGATATAGTGCATACAACAGTTTTAGACTTCGAACATTTGAACCCGTTTTTTCTAACCATTTTTAAATCTATCCAATTGTAAGTTACGTGCACTTTATGAAACGATCGCCTGGATGAAATCAGCCGATATCTCTATGCAGTAATACCTGGCATTTAGTTTAGTGTAGTTTGAGTTTTCTGTCTAATTTGGTCCAATCCGGTCTCAGAGGAAATAGCTTTAATGTGTGCCTGTCTTTATTAAAGACGGTCACATTTGATGACAGGTTGGCATCATTCATAAAAGTTAAAAGGCTTAAATACCAAGAGGCTTTCTAACGTATCTTATAAGTTTAGCTGAGTGGATTTTAAGAATTCTTCGAGCGTTATTGTCAGAAATGGTAGTCATTTTTGTGACAGATCCACGTTTTTTTTATGTCTGACCTGCATCATTCGTACAAGCTTTAATACAATCTTGAATTCAGGATGTTTTCTTTCATATTAAGTAAAATTATGTTTAACGGTTTTCAAGAAGAAATCTTATAAACCATTTTTATTAAAGATAAAGTCGGCCATATTGGATGACAATTCGCCATCATTTGTGAAACATTAAAAGGCCTTGATATCAGAATGATGTCTGTCAAATTTGATTAAACTCTCTTGATTTTTTGTTTTTTACAAAACGTCGTTTAAAGTTATTTATACTTTTTAACAGAGACCATATGTGTTTGAGAATCGGCATCATTATACAGGATTAAAAGGTCTCTGTTTTAAAATCCTGCCTGTAAAACTGGGTTCTAATCGGTCAACCGGTTTTCGATAAGTCAAAAATTGGGAATTTATATAAATGGACGAGGAGCTAGGGACAATACAAAAGTCACGAGACAGTGCCAAAACGATATGCTCAGTTTTCCTTACTAAATGGAACAGACATAAAGTGTATTACTAGTCTGTTCTCGTTTTATCTTAGTTTGTGTTATTTTTGTTTTTCTCGACCGTGGTTCGATTATTCTTTTCCCCACAGAGAGCACATTCTGGTCTTGGCATGGTGTTTCAAAATCATCGTTTCACTACTGAGATAAATTAATCAAAGACATACTGATGTCTCTAACAGTGATAGCCTTAAAAGCAGATCAAATATTCCTCCGGGAGATAGTTCCAATCAGTACAGAGCATTTAACGTCATAATTATATTCGTTTAAATTATTCATACCAATGGGAGTTAGCAGGGTTGCAGAAAACTGTATGAAATGCCTCATGAAGTATTCATACGCTCCCTGGGCGCTGATAATGGTTTATGGCCACCATAAATAATGACGCTAATCAGGAGAGGAGCAAAGAACACAAATGTATGTATGTATGTATGTATGTATGTATGTATGTATGTATGTATGTATGTATGTATGTATGTATGTATGTATGTATGTATGTATGTATGTATGTATGTATGTATGTATGTATGTATGTATGTATGTATGTGTAAGTATGTATGTATGTATGTATGTATGTATGTATGTATGTATGTATGTATGTATGTATGTATGTATGTATGTATGTATGTATGTATGTATGTATGTATGTATGTGTGTGTGTGTGTATGTATGTATGTATGTATGTATGTATGTATGTATGTATGTATGTATGTATGTATGTATGTATGTATGTATGTATGTGTGTGTGTGTGTATGTATGTATGTATGTATGTATGTATGTATGTATGTATGTATGTATGTATGTATGTATGTATGTATGTATGTATGTATGTATGTATGTATGCATGCATGTATGTATGAGACATATTGGACGTGCCATCATTAATTTCCTCTCCAGACCTAATAAATTTAGGTAGGTTCTCTCAAATGCAGACAAAGTACAACATTTTCTGACAAGTGTGCACCATTAATAGTTCTACTATTATTTCTACTCTACTAATAAACATGTAGCCTCTATGATATGAGATCTTAATGGGACAAAATGTTTGTAGCTGAATCAGTCTCTACTCATGAGATCTTAATGGGACAAAATGTTTGTAGCTGAATCAGTCTCTACTCATGAGATCTTAATGGGACAAAATGTTTGTAGCTGAATCAGTCTCTACTCATGAGATCTTAATGGGACAAAATGTTTGTAGCTGAATCAGTCTCTACTCATGAGATCTTAATGGGACAAAATGTTTGTAGCTGAATCAGTCTCTACTCATGAGATCTTAATGGGACAAAATGTTTGTAGCTGAATCAGTCTCTACTCATGAGATCTTAATGGGACAAAATGTTTGTAGCTGAATCAGTCTCTGCTCATGAGATCTTAATGGGACAAAATGTTTGTAGCTGAATCAGTCTCTACTCATGAGATCTTAATGGGACAAAATGTTTGTAGCTGAATCAGTCTCTACTCATGAAATACCACTGCCTGCAGATACTTAAATAAATGTTGGAAAATTGTCTACTGCGCTTAGTGTTGTACGTGTAAGAAAGAGCATGTAGTGATTGCACGTGTAAGAAAGAGCATGTAGTGATTGCACGTGTAAGAAAGAGCATGTAGTGATTGCACGTGTAAGAAAGAGCATGTAGTGATTGCACGTGTAAGAAAGAGCATGTAGTGATTGCACGTGTAAGAAAGAGCATGTAGTGATTGCACGTGTAAGAAAGAGCATGTAGTGATTGCACGTGTAAGAAAGAGCATGTAGTGATTGCACGTGTAAGAAAGAGCATGTAGTGATTGCACGTGTAAGAAAGAGCATGTAGTGATTGCACGTGTAAGAAAGAGCATGTAGTGATTGCACGTGTAAGAAAGAGCATGTAGTGATTGCACGTGTAAGAAAGAGCATGTAGTGATTGCACGTGTAAGAAAGAGCATGTAGTGATTGCACGTGTAAGAAAGAGCATGTAGTGATTGCACGTGTAAGAAAGAGCATGTAGTGATTCTCTTTATATTTTCTTGTGCCGATATTTCTAGGGGGTTTTCTGTCAATAGTAACTCTATTTTTCATTTTTTAATTCAAAAAATAGGAAACTGATAATGTATTCATGACTTTAAATATTTCTGCATGTATGTACTGATTCATAAATACTGTGAAATTAATATATAAAATTCGAGAAGGATTGAATTTCGTTCGCCAATTTTTTTAATGGGTAACGAAAATCTAAGGAATACAATTTACAACAAAACATAGTACGTAGTCTAAGTTGGGTGTAAAGGTAAACAGTGTCACTCCACGAAATGTTCCCATATGGCCACTATTCTGCTGAGATGCCTTAAAACGAAATACACAAAATGTTCCGCCCGCCCCCCCCCCCCTCAATTTTAGCTACATACATGTTTCTAATTTTACATTATACAATTATATCCGTGTATGGTCGGGTTTTATGATATATTGAGAAACGAAACAAAGAATCATCAGTGATCCAGGCGATGCGAGGTCTTATGATAGGGCGTATTAATACCTTGATTTTACATAGTGTATGCATTGAAAATATCTGGTAGACCGGACATTTGTATTGTGATAGAATTAGAACAGAGCTGAGCGTTATAAATTTTAACAAAGATCCTGAGAAAAAAAAATTAGACTGATCTTGATTTTTTTTTCTCAAACGTCAAACAACGCAATGGTGTATATTTATTTTACAATCAGTCCATTTCATTTGAAGAAGAAAAATGTATTTAAGGAACATGAAAAGTGGACAGTTATATGAAGAAATAAAATCAATAGATAGTTTGTGCAAAGCAGTTTTGTTTCTTTTTCGCAGTGCGAAAAATTTCCATAGTTTCACGTGATGTCAGGTATCATTCACGTACCGGCGCGAAAAATTAGTTGCGTTCGCGCCAGGGGCTTTGCATATTTCATGTCAATTAGGTTTAAGAACGATAATTCTGGCGTGGTGGTTTGTGGGAAGATTTTTCGATCTTGGTAAAAAGTGCATAAGTTGTTTGTCAGCTTTATCGTATTGACGGTGAACGTAAACAGTAAACGAAATACATATGTAATACGTTCTGTCTACCTTCTGTTGCAACTTCAGGTACAAAAACAGACTAAAACATTTGTTTTATTTTGTTTTGTTTTGTTTTGTTTTGTTTCGTTTTCTTTTCAAATTTGAAAACTACTTGTCTGAAAATATATTAATTTTCTTGAACAACAAGCAACTTATTCAAATTGGAAAATTCACAATTTATTTTAGACCCCCTCCCCCACAATTAACGAATTCTTAGACATTTTGGTGATATTTGCAGATTTCTTTTCCGAATTATTTATCAAGTAAGCTTGTTATGCAGAGGGAAGACAGTTTCCAGTTTCACATTACAACTTTGTTTAACGTTCTATTATTTGCTCGCAGTCTCTTGTGAATCCCAAATGTATTTATATACATAGATGCAAATAAACTGTGTTAGAAATGTGAAATCCATACAAATAGTTAGGATCTCATCTCCAGCATCCCTAGTTTTCGGATTAAATTTCTTAATGAACTTGACCACGGAAAAGTAAAAATCATTTAATGATATTTAAATAATATTCACATAAATGAGAAGGAAATCAAATCTGTCATGTTGAATTTAAAGCAATATCTCGATTTTTATGTTTCTTTAAATAATTTGTAAAATTCCCTGGGAATTACCCTCGATAGTACTTTACAGAAATTCCCTGGGAATTACCCTCGATAGTACTTTACAGAAATAAAAAACATGCGTTGGTGTTTGAATCTGAACTGAAATATTTTTATTTCCGTTTGTATTAAGCAGAGACTGATATTTCTTCGTATATAAGTTCCCTGTTCTTTGTAGGTTAAAAGCTTTATACACACTACAAAGCCAGGTTATAAGGCAGAGAGTGCAATTGGAAACACATGGTATCTACTTAAAGTTAATCAAACCACTTATTCACTAAAACTTGCTGACTTACAAAATGAGTTCGGATCCTTGCAGTATCAACTTAACATTAATACCACGATGCAAAATTAAAAAGCGTTCAGTTTATATATATATATATATATATATATATATATATATATATATATATATATATATATATATATATATATAGTCATCACTGAGGGTGAAAAATTGCACTCTTTGTACTCGTTCTATCTACACCCCCACCCCACCCGTCACCAAGAGTGTAACCATTAATACTTTAATAGCATGACAGGAGTACTGCAAAAAGGATTTCAAGGAAAGAGCGAAGTTTATTTCTAAAGCATCGTTATTAGGCGTTAAATACCGGTGTTCAAATCGTATTGCACGTCCATAATGGACCTATATCAGATGCTTATATTCGATATACTATCGATTGAAATGTACGTAGAAAAAAAATATTCTCCAGTTTTTGTAAAGCGATTATTTGGACTGTAAGCAATTTCTATGGATTTTACAAGTCATACATTATTTCATAAATATGTGCGTCTCAATGGAAAAACGAAGCTGTTGTAAATATTTTAAATGAAGCCCGGGTGTGACTATTGTCAGCATTGACTGAAGAATTGATTTGAACTTGCATACATCCAAAATGTGCTTTAAAGTATTTGACGTACATGCATGCATACAAACATACATACATATATCACATACCCGTGTAGAGTTAGACTCTTTGAATATACAGACTTTTTATCCACTACACATGCATGCATCCATCCATCTATCTATTCCTACCTACCTACCTACCTACCTATCTGCCTAGTGTAATCTCTGTTTAAGAGGAAATAAAGTCACACACACACACACACACTCACGCGCGCGCATACATACATATACACATATACATACATATTCACACATACATAAACACACACATACATACATACATACATACATACATATATACATGCATGCATACGTGCATAAATACATACATATGCACACACATACATACATGCACACACATACATACATACATACATACATACATGCATACATGCATACACACACACATACATACATACATACATACATACATACATACATACATACATACATACATACATACATACATACATACATACATACATACATACATACATACATACATACATACGATTCCAGTCATTATATTTGTTATATTTTACATTATTCAAATTTCGGTACCTTTTTTAATTTTATGGAAATACGGATGATTTACTTTAAATTTATCATAATATCATTCCATTCATACCAACATATCATTCAATTTATGTTGTCACTCCAATCATACCAACATGCTATTTTATCATAATATCATTACATTCATACCAAAATATCATTCAATTTATAATATCACTCCATTCATATTTTATCAAAATGCTTCTCTTGCATTAGATGTGTAACCAAAATCTGATCAACGATTGCACAGGTCTTGCATTAGATATGTGACCAGAATGTGATCAACGATTACACAGGTCTTGCATTAGATGTGTAACCAGAATCTGATCAGCGATTAAACAGGTCTTGCATAGATGTGTAACCAGAATGTGATCAACGATTACACAGGTCTTCCATTAGATCTGTAACCAGAATGCGATCAACGATTACACAGGTCTTTCATTAGATGTGTAACCAGAACGTGATCAAAGGTTACACGTGTCTTGCATTCGATGTGTAACCAGAATCTGATCAACGATTACATAGATCTTGCATTAGATGTGTAACCAGAATGCGATCAACGATTACACGGGTCTTGCATCAGATGTGTAACCAGAGTGCGATCAACGATTACACAGGTCGCCTATACGAAGCTTTTAGTGATCTTTATCAGCCTTTGTAAACATTAATTATCCTGCAGAAAACAAATTCAGACTAAAGTGATCTTGCCAAGAAAATGCTGACCCCTGTGATAGAGCATACAAAACTAAAAACAATAAAAAGGAATTTTCTTTTTTATGATATCAAATAAGAGGTATTATAATGAGTTGATAAAAACCAGAGACTAATTTTTGCTTTTCTTTTTCCTTTACATAATTTTTTTAAAAATCTGCTTCGAAGGCTATTATCAATGTTTACCCCTAGACACCAGATTTGACTGGGTGAAAGTCACAGACTTTGAGTAACCTTGGAGTGACAGCCAGTATGAGCACCATTAGAAGCTCATTTCATATATCAATATTTTCCTTGATTAGCCACTACAGCTGAGGCCTCAAGATCAAATGTACGTAGTACATTCATCTAATTCCTATACCCAATGACCTGCACTATACACATATAACCTGTTGAGGGTAACCTATCACAATATACAATGTATAATCATTAAATTCTGCATTAATGGAGTAGTGCTCGTCAAGATGCACCCCCTCACCAAGCGGCATGCTTCTAGATGGAATAGTATGTACATAGCATGCAAAAAACCTATGTTGTCATGAGATAAACACAAGAACATAAAATGTTAAATGTAGATCATAGTGACCTTCTTTTGAAATGTAGGGCACAGTGACTTTCTTTTCGTATGGGTGTGGCACTAACAGATATGTATACAATCATCTGGTTTAATGATTATTTTATGAATAGATTAAACACAAACTTTCACCAACGTCAGTGAAGCGAGAAATATGGGTCACAGTGACCAACGTTTGTGATAAGAGTGTGGTGCTCATCAAGATGCAACCCCTCGCCCAATTTCATTATTCAAGGTACAGCAGTATTATACAGACTACAAAAAAGAACTGAGCTAAGCGGAACAAGTTAAACAAGAATGTGAAAATAATGTATATGGATGGTCAAAGTTAGCCCCATCCCCAAAAACGTAGGTGCTACGAAACCCACTACAAACTGTTGCCTAGGACCTAAGAAGAAGGAATGGTCGATCTGCAGTGAGGCTGTACATATGTATATGCTTTTGAATGTACGAACAGCGACGCCGACGTCAACACCGGGGTGGGGGGTGGGGGTGGTAAGCACAATACCTCTTTTCTACTTCCTAGAGGCGAGCTGAAAAATTAAATTTTGTAATCCATTCAAACAGCAATTTGCTAAATGTGACAGGTTAACTGTAGTACGCGTTTTCAGTCTGAAAAATCGATACATGAAATTTAAACTAAGAGGTTATATTAGAAATGACAGTAAAAAGGAGAATCAATACAGGGTAGATTTGCTACAGGACAAGAGTTCCAACACCTAAGATGATGGAATCGATAATCCGCATGTCGTGTGCAATTTAAGGGATGAAACTGTTTATATTTTAAGAATGGGATTTGCTGAATTATTTTATTGTATCTGATTCTTGATGGTTTTTTAATCTGGTAATGTGGATCTATCTACCAATACAGAAAAATATCGTATCATGCCGAACAGTGGTGGCGCGAGGGGGGGGGGGGAGTCAGGGGTGGAGGCAATTGCCACCGGGTGCCTCAAACCTTCGCGCCGTCACTGATGCCGAACATATCTTTTAGTTCATATGAGTATTATTATTTCCATGAACTAGGAACATTTTAGGGGTTCATAATTTTACGTACATTTATGAGGCATGACGGTAACATCTGATGTGTAGCGAAAGTACAGAATGAAACGGTTTATGATCTTAACCTTTACATTCTACGGGAGCCGCGGTAACTCAGTTGGTGGAGTGTCGGACTCGTAATCCAAGGGTCGCGGGTTCGATACCCGCCCAGGACAGGCCGGGTCGGCTGTCTCGGTATGTCCTTGGGAAATGCACTTAGCTCCCATTTCCTCTGCATCACATAGCCAATAACTTTTTTAAAGTGCCGTTCAAACCAACAAAGCCGAAAAAAACTTTGCATCCTACACACCTCATGAATTTTTATGATTCAATACAAAATACATTACTATGGCTCTCAAAATGTCGTGTTTTGTGACTAATCGATTGATGAAAATATACATAGTCCTCAAGGTGACATGTGGAGATAACATTTTACAGCACTGGTTAGTGGACCAAACTGCTTAGATTGAATGTCGATATGGCAGGAATTTGTACACGATCAGACGTTTTGCATCATGGATTAGAGCGCAAACATAGGAGCTAACATGTGTGCACAATTAATATTGCATGAGAGTCGTGCAACTGTTTGGATATATCTGAAATAAAATGTAAATAGTGTGCATCACAAGATAAAGGCGATGAATTTCAATATCTTTATCAAGGTGAAAATCTTTTGCTGAAAGCGAAAACCAATATATAAGTAAGAAGTATCTAAAAAAAAATCTTACTACATACAAATTGTTTGAGGTGCCTAAATAACACAAATATTTATGTATTTATTACATTAAGTAAATTTATAGAGACGATATTTAAATCATTCAATTCCCATGTAAACTCAAAACGGGTCTGCCTATTACCTGTTTATCCCATTTTGTCAGGTATATCCAAAATATGAACTAGAATATCTCTCTTTCTACCCTTCTGTTTCTACCCTTCTATTTCTACTTTTCTTTTTCCGCTATACCACCACCATTAATAATTTATATCTGTACTTAATCTCATATGTCTGTTGTTAGTTCTGAGTTGGCTATACATTTTACTTTTTTTCTGTTCGGGATAATTTCAATCATTGGCTCGTGTGCTTCCTTTATATGCAATCGACGAACATTGATAAACAATTCAAACCATTTGCGAGTCTACGTGTAATAAATTTCGTATGAAATGGGTACACATATAAGATTAAGCATATAAGAAGCCCATTTTATATCATTTAATACACCCCAAATGTAGGATATTCTGATTTATCACGTGACAACTGTATTATTTATGTAAATGTACCCATATCATAATTTTATATATGCAACGCGTGTAATAACACCTTTAATGTCACAAATGATGTCAAAACGTCATGCAAAGGAAAGGCGTGACGACCGAGGCATCCGAATATAGTTCAAAGTCATTTCACTGCACTATTCTGGGGTTTGATCAAATAATATCAGTATTTTTCGTCATGAGATAAATATAATCTTACATTTGTGCTCATTTCAATTGCAATTTATGAAACTCGTCGAATAATTTCAATCTTTTGCTCGCCAAGGTTTCAACTTGTTTCGTAAATTTCATTTGAAATGAGCACAAATGTAAGATACTCTATTTCTCACATTCCTATATGTGTATGATTGTTTTTTCCAGTGTAGAATACCGGTGCAGGATAGCTCTATCCTACCTCACACGTGACCTTGATCCCAACTCTTGAACTATTCTGACCTTCTCCTGCGAACATAGTGCACACAACGTTCCAAAATCTTCCAGATTTCCATCATAACATGAATATTCTTTCAAAATAAGCACGATAAACAATAATTGCAACATATTTACATGCTAAAACGAGCAGTGATTGAAGTTAAGTGTCCCGCAAACAGGTCGTTTCGCACTGATCGACCCAGCTACATTTGCGGCTTCTTTATGGTCCAGTTTCGAGTTGAAAAGTCGTTGCTGTAATTGTTATTTTTTATATTTATATTCTCATTATTATTTCTGATGGGTAAATCAATTTTGTCTGTCTCGATTAATCGTATGGACAAGAGTAGACTTTATTTTTTGACCTGTTCACATTTCCATCATTGCGCAAGCTATCTGCAGTACACAATTCGGAACTTCCACCCGGGGGATCAAAATTTTGCGTCAGACACTCCGCAAAGCCTCGTGTCGGACGCAAAATTATGAACTTCGGGTGGAATTTTCCTATCATACACCGATGCATATGAAAAATGATATTAGTCTCAAATATAACGTCTTTGTCTTTTCTGACGTCATAACTTTATTTCTGACGTCATAACTTTATTTCTGACATCATAACTTTATTTCTGAGGAAATAACGTGATATTGCACTCATTAATTAAGAATAAATCCTGGAACGTGTTTACGTAGCGTTGGATCGAGGACCTCGTGTGATATGCGATAAATAGAGAGTATGTATGTATGTATGTATGTATGTATGTATGTATGTATGTATGTATGTATGTATGTATGCATGTATAAAGGTAACAGATATAAAATCCTTAAAACATATGATCAAAGTTTGTTATACACGCCGCATTCCCTCAACAAGTCCACGATTTTCTCGGGTGGTACATCATAATGCAGTTTCTTCATGCAGTTCACGAGACAATACTTCTGACTCACGGGGTGGAAGTCGACACATTCGACAACAATGTATTCCACTGTCAGTGGACACTGACATGGTTTGCACTCTGGTTAAGGTTCAACCTTCAGGAGATATGCATGAGTCAGCTATATGTGTTAGATACACGATCGGCACAATACCACCTCATGTCTCCGATTTGTTCTATACAAGGGATGCCACTCTTCAATAGTGGGTTTGATATTCTTAACTTTGTTTGTGGACGTTTATACCACATATTTTGCCAAGTATGACGAACATGCTGATTTACACAATATTTGCTCTCAGTATATGGAATCTTTCATTCTGAAACGGGTGATTGCATATCAGCTTTGGCTGCTTTATCTTCGTCTTCATTACCATTTATACCAATGTGACTCGGCAGCCAACAGTACAGAATACTTTTTCCAGACTGTATGAACACATTATGTTTCTGTAATATCTGGGATATTAATGGATTATCAGATTTAAGACTTTGCAAGGCATTCAATGTGGAAAGGGAATCCGAAAAGATTTTTTTTCGAGAGGTTTTAATGTAATCCAAAGTTATTAGTATGGCTGTAACTTCTGCAGTAAACATTGAGGCTTTATAGATGGTAACGGGCTCGAGACGGTGCCATTAAGTGTTGCAATGGCAGCTCCAAGTTTGTCTCTCCAAGTTTGTCTCCATCTTCTGAATCGTCTGTATACAGGGACGTATGGCTCCGATAGAAGGTTCTGCTTTCACTGAAGCTAATTTGAAAGAGAGAGAGAGAGAGGCCGCTAAAAGTTAGAATTTCATATAAATTTGAAAATAGTTTGAGACGAAGTAGATAATTTTCTTGATAATGCATCCATTTCAATGCTTCGAATATTTTTCTAAAATACCGTGTATGAGCATCAGCTCCTTTTCGAGATTGACGAAGACCTGCTTTAAGTTTAATTCACGGTATAGTTTCAAGACCGAGTTTGTAAACAGGTCGGCTGGGCTTGAAAATGGAGACGTGCATAGATTTACATGAACTGTGATTGGTCAAACAAGTGGAACTTAATTATCTACTTGTTTTAAATTAGGTGTGAAAAACCGACAACAGTTATTATTAATTGATCTCGTGGTGCACGGAGTCGTTGGTTAAATCATACTTCTTTTTCTGCCAGTTGGCATTGATAGGTGATTAATCACGTGTCAAGCAGTTATTGTGTCAGGTATTTTCCTAATCCATTCAGCCAATCGGATTCCGAAAAGGAGCCTCGTTCCTCAATGACAAATCCCATTACACTGAACCTAAAAGTCGCTCCATTTGAAGGCAGTAACTTGATCATTAAAAAAAAAGCGTTTCTCGGATTAAAGATGCTTAGCTTTTTTGTCAGATGTTTGAAACTTGTCTTTGATGTGTCTCAATGCCTCTTTGTTCAGTAAGCCTACATAAATATCGAGAAACATGTTGGTAATGATAATTCAGTGCTATCCGTGGGAACATTATTATTGTCAAACATTACATTACGCCAGCTTTAGTGTTTCGTTATCGATTGCAACTATATGTACAATTACTCGGAAAATTGTTTCAAATGCCTAACAACATTGATGTTTACTTTTGTGACATTTGATGTAAATTTGTACAGCGCTTGGAACCTTGACATTTCCACAGTCTTCAATAGTATGCAAGACAAGGATATTATAAAATATATGTGTATTCCATTGAAATATGCAATCGATAAAATTAGGATGGCCATTAAAGATGTGGGGTAACAATGGATGACATTAAGATGAACATTACAGATCTGGGATAACTATGAATGACATTAAAATGGTCATTAAAAATGTAGGATAACTATGGATGACATTAAGATTGCCATTAAAAATGTGTGGTAACTATGGATGACATTAAGATTGTCATTAAATATGTGGGCTAACTATGGATGACATTAAGTTTGCGATTACAAATGTGGGCTAACTAGAAATGACATTAAGATTGCCATTAAAAATCTGGGATAACTATGGATGACATTAAGATTGCCATTAAAATGTGGGATAACTATGGATGACATTAAGATTGCCATTAAAAATGTGTGGTAACTATGGATGACGTTAAGATTGCCATTAAAGATGTGGGATAACTATGGATGACATTAAGATTGCCATTAAAATGTGGGATAACTATGGATGAAATTAAGATTGCCATTAAAGATGTGGGATAACTATGGATGACATTAAGATTGCCATTAAAAATGTGGGATAACTATGGATGACATTAAGATTGCCATTAAAAATGTGTGGTAACTATGGATGACATTAAGATTGCCATTACAGATGTGGGATAACTATGGATGACATTAAGATTGCCATAACAAATGTGGAGTAACTTAGATTGCCATTAAAGATGTGCGATAACTATGGATGACATTAAGATTGCCATTAAAAATGTGGGATAACTATGGATGACATTAAGATGGCCATTAAAGATGTGGGATAACTATGGATGACATTAAGATTGCCATAACAAATGTGGAGTAACTTAGATTGCCATTAAAGATGTGCGATAACTATGGATGACATTAAGATTGTCATTAAAGGTGTTGAGTAACTTAGATTGCTATTAAAGATGTCGGATAGCTATGGATGACATTAAGATTGTCATTAAAGGTGTGGGGTAACTATGGATGACATTAAGATGGCCATTAAAGATGTGGGATAACTATGGATGACATTAGGATTTTCATTAAAGATGTGGGATAACTTAGATTGCCATTAAAGATGTGGGGTAACTATGGATGACATTAAGATTGTTATTAAAGATGTGGGATAACTATGGATGACATTGAGATTGCCATTAAAGATGTGGGATAACTTTGATTGCCATTAAAGATGTGGGGTAACTATGGATGACATTAAGATTGCCATTAAAGATGTGGGGTAACTTAGATTGCCATTAAAGATGTGGGGTAACTTAGATTGCCATTAAAGATGTGGGGTAACTATGGATTACATTAAGATTGCCCTTACAGATGTGGAGTAACTATGGACGACAATTACAGATGTGGAGTAACTATGGATGACATTAGGACTGCCATTAAAGATGTGTGGTAACTTTCCCAAAACAGATGTATGACGCTAACATTTTATAATCACTGAGCCAATTTTTCCTTTCAAGTTCGAAATGTTGACTGATTGTTTTTCCTGCCTGATTGTACCATGCTTTTCTTGTTTGATTCATTGTTTAGTTGATTGTTTAATTGCGCAATTTTCTGGTTGTTGTATTGACCCATGCTTATTTCATTGATTCATTGATTTTTGCTTTCGCTTTTCCTGCCTGATTACTATATTGATTAATTCAAATATTCGTTCATTTATAATTCATTCATATAACTATATGTTAAAGACATTATATTGTCCAGTTCCTGCCTGTCCTTGAAAATAAATATACCTTCCATCGCAAACTCGCGGCGCGGGTTTAGGTCCTGTTGGGAACGAATTATTCCTCTCTAACCTGTTTAATTATGTGTATGTCATTATATATACATTCATTCATGCAACCATGTATCCATACGTACAATGTGGGATCCAGGGATAAGCTCCTTTCTCTCTGTTTGGTGCAAAGTTGTCAGCTTGTAATTATAATGCCATGTATATATTGTAATGGGCACGAAATCTAGCATCGATTTTTTTTTTTTTTTAAAATTAAGTTTATTAACCGTAAAGTTCTCGGTGGTAAAACAGGGTGGGTGGGTGTTGTCAATATTTACGGTCAACATTAAATTTCTTCATTAATACCTAGAGTTATCCAATGCCAAACGATCGTTGGTATGATTCCCGTTTATATTTCATATTCGCATATAAACTGATTATAAATCATCCTTTGAACTGTTTAAATGCATGATGTTACACCATGGATCGATGTGTAAATCCATCCTCGGTATCAGCCTCGTTTTCAGGTTTGTCACATTTGGAACACTTCCGTATTTATCTGGCTTAATGGTCGCTTACGGTATCATCCATTTTAAAGCTAAACATGTTCTTTTTTTATATTGCATAGTGTGACCATTTGGACATATAGTTGCTGTATGCGAACTTAGATAATACACTAAGTAATATATAATTTTAATCAAAATTATTTATTAAGGTGTAGTTTTGTTGTTATTAGTAGTAATGTACGGTTGCCCCTGTGAGCGCGCGCTTGCAGAATATTTCCTCCGGTAGCTACACAGTCAACGGCAGAATTTTCTCTGCCAGGCGCAGAATTCCGCGGGGAGTAAAAAAAATGCTAGTCAGCGTTTGTGCTAGGACCTGGTCGGGTTTCCGAGGGTCGCGTTAAGAGTTCTGTTGTTCAGGTAGTGCGTGATAAAGTCGTTTTACTATTTTCCTTCGAAGTCCATATAAGGCAGTGTGCAAAGAAAAGGTAACCCTTTTGATTATTATTTTCCGCGAGTCAGTAATTTACAGTTATTTCACGATGTCTTTATAAATAATTGCCAGTGAAAAATAACGTTTCTTATAGTTAATTTTTGACAGGTCTAAAAGTAAGTTCTGAAATCTGCATCTGTATAATCTAAACCTTTCAGGATATTTATTCTTTCATTTTTATGTTTTAAAATCAGCAACTTTAGCTTAAATATTTGTCCAATCAGTTAAATTTTATGCAGACAGTATTTTTCATGATCTTGTGAGGTCAAGTCAAATGTTTCTTGCAGACCTTATTAAAATAATAATACTTATTACAGTTCAATAGGAATATGGAATTATGGAATAATAATAATAATAATGTACACGTTTGATTATGAAGCCACTGAGTGTTTCTCAAGGCTCTTTTCATAAGTTATTTGTTATATTGTAAAGCTAATGAGTGTTTCTCAAGGCTTTGTGCATAACTTGTCAGTTATTATTATTATAGCCATAGAGAGTTTCTCAAGGCTCTGTTTGAAGTTAACCCATAAGAATATAATTAAATGTTAGCCCATGTTTCTAAGTCTATCCCTAAATAATAAATTAATATAAAATCTGAACATTAAAACTTTAGATATTTGTAAATGTGCATATCAAATTCTATCATAATAAACTTATTTAAATTATGTTTGTCCAAATGCACACTACCACTGTGATATCAAGTCAATGAGTCATTATATAGAAGTAATGTACCTGATATCTGAGTTTTGAATTTGTACTGTCATATGACTTTATGACTGTTAATAAACTAGATGAAACTTAAACTTTAGTCTGTGTTTCATCCCTAGTCCCATTCTTATAGCTGCGGCGCGTGTTCGATTCATGCTTGGAACGAAGTTCAACTCTCTAACCTACTGATTGATTATATATATATATATATATATATATATATATATATATATATATATATATATATATAGAGAGAGAGAGAGAGAGAGAGAGAGAGAGAGAGAGAGAGACAGACAGACAGACAGAGACAGAGACAGACGGACAGACAGTAGCAATGAAGTTGTATCAGTAATTCATTCACGAATATGAAACTTATCTTTCTTACAGTTATATAAAATGTATAAACCTGTTTCATATTACTGCTACAACATGTGTCATGCATACAAACACTATTTGGATGGAAATATTTAGACGTATATGAAGATAACATTTAATTTTGTTTGTTATCCGAAGCTACCAAGGTCTATAAGAACCAGGGAGTTCTTCTTCTGCTTGTGGATCTAGAATTCGATTTTTCTTAAACCCTCCTCCATCCCCACCACACCCTCCCCGACCCCGTGTCGGCAAAAACCCACGACCGCTGGCTTGAAAGCTGATCTGCCTCGCCAACCCTCTAATCTTCTCGTCTATTGGCGGTTACACCTCGTAGGGCAAAATTTATATACCTTTTTGCGCGGCCTTACTCTGCATTTTAAACTTCTTTTTCAAAAGAGCCAAACATATCGACTTCATTCAGACTTTTTTATTCCTGAGACAACATGCATGCAGTAAGTGATTATTCATGATATGTAATTACCGAGTGTCGACTTTGTTTTTAAATACTGTCATTTCACTCTTAGTATGTCAAGACATGTACCATACATGTGATAATGAAATTAGGAAAGGCCCACAGTGAAATAAAATCGAATTATTTTGCTGAGAGATCGGACATTACGCAACACCTACATGGATTCCCGCAAACATTTATATAGGGACATTTATGGATTTGTCGAATACAAAAGTTTTCTAACGGTAAAGAAGGCATGGCTATGGTATTAATTGTCCTCTACTTTTCGGCCACAGCAAAGCGCGAATACTTTAATTAATAGGCAAGGATGAATCAGTGGGGAGACTTAGCGATATGCTTCAACGTGAATATTGCTTTCGACTTACTGATAGGAATAAGTGTCCATTCAACCCTGACGAAGGCACTGCGAGCGGTTGAACATAAATACTTTTTTTTCTCCATTTCAACTTCATTGATTAGGAAAGGGAATTCAGTGTCGTCCTGACGTACTGGCAGTTCACGGGAAACATTAACCACACAGCACTATGGTATGTTGCACTTTAAATTTCTTTACATAGCGTATTGTATTGTTTTCAACTGTCTATCCGTTCTTTCAGCTTCGTATGTATGTATATATGTATGTATGTATGTATGTATGTATGTATGTATGTATGTATGTATGTATGTATGTATGTATGTATGTATGTATGTATGTATGTATGTATGTATCTACAATTAGCTATTCACCCGACTACCTACCAATTTATTTACCTATTCTCCAACCTTCCAACCCATTCATCTGCTTATGTTTCCGACCCATATTGTTAAATACATATTCATGTTTCAATGGGCCGCCGTTTTTACATATATTCATTCAATATGGAGCTCTCTAATTGTTTAGATTTGTCGAACCAATGCCGAATTAGAGATGTCTCTAATTCTCTTAGAGATCTCTACAATTGAATTAATGACCTCTCGTATTAGTTTGTAAAGGTCTCCAATTGAATTAATGACCTCTCTTATTAGTTTGTAAAGGTCTCCAATTGAATTAATGACCTCTCTTATTAGTTTGTAAAGGTCTCCAATTGAATTAATGACCTCTCTTGTTAGTTTGTAAAGGTCTCCAATTGAATTAATGACCTCTCGTATTAGTTTGTAAAGGTCTCCAATTGAATTAATGACCTCTCTTATTAGTTTGTAAAGGTCTCCAATTGAATTAGATAGGTCTACAATTCTAGTATAAACATCAACAATTATTAATTTAGGACAATTATTTAATTAGAGAGGTCTCTAATTCATATATAGATCTCTCTCATTTATATATAGAGGTCTGTAATTAAATTGTACAGCTCTCTAATTTATTTGGAGAGCTCTCTAAACAATTAGAGAGCTCTGTATTGAATTGAATATATGTACAAAAAAAAAAAACGGCCGCCCATATGTTTGAGGGTTAAAAGCTCTTTTATAGCATTCGTGACTCTGTTCCATACAAATAATTTGAGAATCGTTTTTCCTTTTCTTTTATTAATTAATATTGATTGTAATATATCTAGCAAACTACATACCGGTAGTATTTGCCTCTTTGTAAATACAAACATTTATTTTTTGAAGATCATATTTTATGTTGTATTCATGTGTATTGGAATCTCCTTACTATCGGCGTTATTTACTTTGTGTCGCTCTGAATACACATCAGCATGAATACCGTTTCCCCAGGTATAATTCGCTATGGAACGTATCAAATATTGAAATATCATTCAACTAGATACAATGGTGCTTCGTTTATGTTTGTTTTTCCTTTCAAACACACAGTTCTATACTACTGAAATAAAATGTCCAAACCACTTGTCGGATCAATAGAGAACATTATACTATGTGTGACTACAAAGCGTGACCGAGTTTTACTTTTATTTTCGGGCCTAAACACCTTCGGGGCGGGGTGGGTGAGCGGTGTGAGGGGGATAAGTTAACGGCTTAAAAGTGTATATACACTACCATTAACAAATTGCCATTCAGCTATACCGACTGTCATACACTCTCTGAATGCAATTAGAATTCAGCTAAAGTGACGCGGAGCAGACAATTACAGCGCAATAAAATTTAAGTCAAATTTGAGTTTAAAAATTTAAGATATAGCGATGTGTTCGTTGAATGGAGACCATGATGACGACGACAATGATGATTACTATAATAATAATAATAATAATAATAATAATATCATCATCATCATCATCATCATTATCATGATATGCGTTTATTAATCTGGTCAGATCCGACAAAACTGGGAGCTAATATGCCAAGTCGGATTTGTTCAGGGTGCACGGGATGTAATTATGAATATGCGGTATTCTGTCCAATTGCGAAACTTCAAATTGCTAGAAACCCCGTCGATATTTATCTCTTTAAAATGTCCAAGATTAAATGTTTAGCAAACACATGAACTCATTAGGGTAGCTAAGGTATTAGGGTAATTAACATGAACTAATTAGGGTAGCTAAGGTATTGATGTTAATCTTTTTCACGTCGATTTGTATCACAGATTTACTTAGATCATGGTCAGGCATTAACAAGTGTTAATTTAAAACATGCCATATTTCACTGGTTAGTATATGAAGGGACATTTCAAAATCTGGCTAAGTTTAATCATAAGGTTCTTAAGACGGACGAAGTGACCATAAATAGTGATGTTATAGGATTAATAAATTTATATACACATCACGTATCAAAATCATAGATTGAAAGTAAAGCTATAGAGCTTTATAAAATGGTTACAACCGCAATACTTCGATGTAAACAAACATCGAGGAAATTCTATACACCACTATATAAATACATAAGAATAGATATATTGGGAGTAATGGAGATCGACATAAACGGTAAGTCTTGCGTTTTAAAGATCAGCAATTCGATCTAGGAAAGATTTGAAGGTTGAATGTGTCCCTCCAAAGAAATGTATTCAAGTGGAAATGAAATGAACACCTGGGTGACTCAGGTGCAAATGTATTGTCGCACTTCCCAATAAGAGAGCTCGATAAGCGCACTGAAATTATAAATTGGCATGCTTTATAGTGCAGTCTTCCTTTATATATATATATATATATATATATATATATATATATATATATATATATATATATATATATATAACCGCGCATATATCCCCCTTTTTACAACGAAGCATGATTAATGACACTGCATTTATATTATTTTCCAATGGAGATTCTCCAATCTGATATTTTTACGCACAAGTCTGTACGACATTTGCGTACACTGTCATTTAAACAAGAACTTGCGTTTACGGTTTGCAATCACGAGTCACATTAAACAGAATTTTGTATCAGTTACTGCCACAAAGCCCAATCAGCGAACATTGTCGGTGTCGGCAATTATCCCCGATGTACTGCCAAAGCGCTTGAAATAGAAAGAGTGTAACAGCATCATTGCTGGGAATCAGTAATTGACTTTGAAATATGTCCTTGGGGAATAGTACTGAATTAGTTGATCTAGTGATGTCGAAGACCATGCACTTCCATCGCATTATCTTCACGACTACAAATAAATCCACAGTTGCGTCTAGTTTCAGTGGAAGCTGTATAACCCATGTTATGAAAAGAAAATAACATGTTATGAAAAGAAATAACACGTTTGTTTTGCACTTGGCAGTGAGCCGCAATACTCATTATTAAATCTACCAATATTACGTGAAGAAGGACTAATTTTACGTCCGCTATGGGAAGAGATTCGGGATAGTCTGTGACTGATTAAGACAGGTTCAGCTATAACATGTATTTGGCAAATCAGTATGCACGGATTGGGTGTCGTATGCGCGATCGGAACAATACCACGTCATCTTTGCAATTTGTTGTATATGAGGGATAACATAATCTAATGATGGATTTGATGTTCCGAAGCTTGCTTGTGAAGTTTTCATTCCACATATTTTGAAAAGTAGCGTAAACTGAGTGTGTACCATATATATTCGCGTATAAGCAGGTTCCAAATGCAAACAACATAGACCCTGATCTGCAGTCGCATATGCGCCGGCAGATCAGGGTCTATGTTGTTTGTTCTACTGATTAGTCCTTACAAACTGCATAGACCCAGATCTGCCGGCGCATTATGCGACGGCAGATCTGGGTCTATGCAGTTTTCAGTTGGTATTGAATTATACGCGAGTATATATATATATATATATATATATATATATATATATATATATATATATATATATATATAAAAATATATATATATATATATATATATATATATATATATATACATTTTGTCATTATATATGTGGGGTGGGGGTTAACGGCACATCAGCACAACCCCGGCTATATAATGCAGAATAAAAGCAAGGTTGTGAACATGTAAAGGAAAACGATGAAGACCTTTAATCATCCTACTTCATTGGCATATTCATTTTTATATTTGTTAAAATTTGGTAATATGATTTTCAAGTATGATAGCGCTGATGACATCGAAATTAACCTATAGATATGATAAAATTTGGCCCTTTAATTTTTTTAGTAGATATTGTTCAAAGTTACGGTCAGTTGTCTAAGTGTCTAAGGCATGTGCTGGTAATCAGGTCTTATCAGCAATCACTGCATTGGACAGGTGGGTCAAGTGGCGGTAAGATCAATCGCTAAAATCATTAAGGAGATAAACTCTTCAAAATAAAAGTATACATGTACAAAAATAAAAGGTAAGATTGCATACATTCTTTGAAAGGTATATAAAATAAAAGATAAAGGAAGAAAAGTAAAGTAAAATCCTTACAATATATTATCAAAATCTATTATATAAACCAGATTTTTGTTAGAAAATCCAAGATTGTCTCTGGTCGCACATCATTAAAAAGTTTATTCATCGAGTTGAACATAAAAAAAAACTTCTGTCTCCAATGGTGGAACAAGAATGTGCATCACTGTCAGTGTGTACTGGCAAGGCAAGCTCTAATATAAAATAACTGTCAGTGTGTACTGGCAAGGCAAGCCCTAATATACAATAACTGTCAGTGTGTACTGGCAAGGCAAGCCCTAATATAAAATAACTGGTTGAACTTAGTCTGAAAAACAAAGTTGCGTCCTTTCCTGCATAGCAAATACGTCATTAAAGGGGCACTACTCCATACATTTTCATAAATTATGCTTTTTCTCCTGTTTTATTCAAAATCTCGATTTCTTTTAAAAATTAAGCTTGTGTTCGATATAACAAGACTGAAAATCGCGTTTAAAGCTTGGACGTACGTAGGGGTTTCTTCGTCTAAAACTACAGCTTGACTACATGTAATATGATCAAGTGATGCATCAAAATGGTAATATAAGGTGCAAATGGAAGGTAGGCCTCGTGAGAATGTATGTTGATACTTTCACATTAATTTCTGTTATAATAAAAAATATATTTATTGTAATGTATTTTCCTATTAGTAATGCAGTATGATACGCTGTTTTATAATAATATATAGATCAAGCCATTTGTTGTGTAACGGGATTGTAGGGGTCATCTCAAGGTTTTACCGAGTAAAATAAACCCCTCTACCCTACCCCCACCCCTCCTCTCTCTCTCTCTCTCTCTCTCTCTCTCTCTCTCTCTCTCTCTCTCTCTCTCTCTCTCTCTCTAGTAAAACAAAATAATTAAATTAAAGGACGAGCCTTCTCTCTATGCATTTGATGGTAAAGATGGAATCAGGGCTGGCATCGATATATATTCAGTTTCCAAGTTGTCACCCAGGGGTAACATCCCCACAGAGCCCACCCCTGGTGGAAGACCCGAGAATGTAACCCAAAACCATGTTATATATGTTATAGCCGTGGCCATAATGATGGCACAAAGCAACATTCAGATCTCCACCAACAATACTTACAATATTGAGATTTAAAAAAAAAATATATCCCCAGCCCCTGGTCCCACCCGTAAGGGTCATATTAAAATCGTAAAACCTCTGTGGCCATCTAAAGACCACCCCAATCAGATCCAAAGTTTCAAGTCCGTATCATAATGGAGATGTTCTATGACTCCCCGTTGACTCTTCACGTTCATTTCAAATTACGATAACTTTAAGTATCATATCGAATACATATCCATTCCTCCGTCACTGATGTGTGTGAAAATGTCATTGCGATTTGAAGTTGCTGCAAACATTAAAAGGAAATCATGATAGGAATGCATCAAATAGATCATTAATAATCCAGCGTTCGTTGTTAACTCTTTTGATATGCCCCTCTTTCTCTCGTGTCAACGTACTTTAGGCCATTTTCCATAGGTTGGAAGCTTCTATCCCTGCTGTATCTGTTGAACTGTCAGCTATTTTTTTTTTCTCTGTCTTCTTAAATGATCCAATTCCGTCTGCCCTGTCGGTTTTTCCACAAGACACGTTTCCAATTCCGTCTTCCCTGACAGTTTTTCCACAAGACACGTTTCTTCTTCTGGAATATAGACCTTTGCCACACTCACATTTTAGAGGGATTCATTAGCTTCTACTGATACAGCCGTAGTTGTTGAAATATGTATACAAAAACTACGTATCCACTTTTCAAATCTGACAGTTTGACTTTAATTATCTACGTAAGCCCAAAATGTTTTACATGTATTTTATGGGACAGAAAGTTGTGTTTTTACTAAAACAAAAATTACCTATATTTTTTTTTTTTTTTTTTTTTTTTTTTTTTTATAATATAGAGTAATGATCCTTAAAAAAAACAAAAAAAACAAAAAAAGAAAAAAAAGAAAAAAACAACCAAAGGCAACAATTTAGGGATTATATGCAGATACAAAATTGTGCTCTGAAACAAACACACACACACACACACACACACACACACACACACACACACACACTCCATTTAATCAGTACTGAGGAATTATACTATTCCCCCAATATTGTTAATGTATCACCTCGTTGTAATTTGTGTCCTCTGTCACGTGAACTAAACTGAAGCTTGTGGCATGCAATCATGGTCCGAATCTATATCTAACAATCCGGGAACAATTTCAGTCAGCAGTCATCCCTATAGTAATGGTCAGAGTGCAGGAAAATAGAGACCGTAAGATTGATTTAGTTTTGGTTGGTTTTAACAGCACTTTTAACGCATTACTGGCTACATCGTGCTTAGGAAATGGGAGCCAAGTGCCTTCCCAAGGACACACTGAGGCAGCCGACCTGGACTGGTATCGAACCGTCGAACCTTGGCTTACGAGTCCGACGCACTACCAACTGAGCACCGCGGCTCTCCGAGACAATATGAATTGTATCAACTGCCAGTACAGTATTACCTAGAAGCTGTACATGATTTTGACAGAAGTTGGAAGGGAATCACTGTGCAATATTTGATCCATTTAGATGTCACCCTTTCATTTTCTTCAAATATTTTCACGATTTCTATAGCTATTAGTGATAATTCTATCAAATAGCCATGGTTGGATTTGATTGCGATGTGCAACACGATAAAATGAATGGAAATTCTTTTATCTGGGATGTAATACTCGATAGTAATTATTGTAATAATATCATTTGTATTTAGATTCTATTACCTAATCACACCAACCCCCTCTTGAGTTTCGGACTTAGCTTGTGAGTGCATTGGTTTTATTGATTATATGTTCATCATTTCTTATTTGTAAGTAGGAATTTTGTGAGGGCAGGGAGCTATCTCATAAATCTAGTTCTCTGGTAAGGGATTGCCTCTCGGTGAGTGCCAACACGCCTCACCAACAACATACTCCTCCAAAAACTAGTTCTCTGGTCAGGGATTGCCTCTCGGTGAGTGCTAACACGCCTCACCAACAACATACTCCTCCAAAAACTAGTTCTCTGGTAAGGGATTGCCTCATGGTGAGTTCTAACACCCATTACCACCAAAATACTTACACATCTAGTTCTCTGGTGAGGGATTGCCCCTCGGTGATTGCTAACACGCCTTACCACCAACATCCTCACACAACTAGTTCTCTGATAAGGGATTGTCA
The DNA here is from genome assembly GCA_029931535.1 of Margaritifera margaritifera. Taxonomy (NCBI): domain Eukaryota; kingdom Metazoa; phylum Mollusca; class Bivalvia; order Unionida; family Margaritiferidae; genus Margaritifera; species Margaritifera margaritifera. Next base: position 928,236 of record JAQPZY010001170.1, on the reverse strand, counting down.
CTCGGTGAATGCTGACACCACTTACCATCAACAGAATCGCACGTCTTGTTTTCTGGTAAGGGATTGCCCGTCGGTGAGTGCTAACGCCCCTTACCAGCAACATAATCACACATCAAGTTTTCTGGTAGGGGTTTGGTGAGTGGTAACACCCCTTTCCACCCGTACAGATGGCCCCAACGTAAGGAAAAATTACTACGAATTAAACCAGGGACGAATCAAATCAGTCCAGTCGCTATGCTGTTTATCCGACACACATAGAGACTTCCTGGCCCAGGGACCAGTCGTTATATATATATAATACACGATACAGACCGGGAGCAATAAGTATTTATCGAAAAACTCCAAACCTTCGTTTTCTTTAAGTTATAATGCCTCTATGTTGTATCTAGCTCGTAACAATTTATATTAGCTCAAAATTTTACTTTCATTATAAAAAATCTCAATTTCATATGATATACATGCAAAGAGCTCCTCTACTGCATCCGTAATCTAAACAAAGCCAAGGTATAACGAGAGCTATCAAAAACTAAACTATCTAACTATGACTATAACTTGCAAAACACTGATTTAACTTCAATACACTGATTTAACTTCAATACACTGATTTAACTTCAAAACACTGATTTAGCTTCAAAACACTGATTTAACTTCAAAACACTGATTTAACTTCAATACACTGATTTGATTTCAAAACACTGATTTAACTTCAAAACACTGATTTAATTTCAATACACTGATTTAGCTTCAAAACACTGATTTAACTTCAAAAGACTGATTTAACTTCAAAACACCGATTTAACTTCAATACACCGATTTAACTTCAATACACTGATTTAACTTGCAAAAACACTGATTTAACTTCAAAACACCGATTTAACTTCAAAACACTGATTTAACTTCAAAACACTGATTTAACTTCGAAACACTGATTTACCTTCAACACACTGGTTTAACTTCAACAAAACACTTATTTAACTTCAAAATGCTGATTTCACTGATTTGATTCCAAAAATACTGATTTAACGTCAAAACACTCATTTAACTTCAAAACAATGATTTAACTTCAAAACACTGATTTAACTTTAAAACACCGATTTAACTTGAAAATAAAACACTGATTGAACTTGAAAATACTGATCTAACTTCAAAATATTCAAGTTATGCTCTACATTTACGTTTGAAAATATGAAGTCCTAAAATGTTCCTGGTACACGTATTTGAAATCACTAAAATTTGTTTGAATCTCTGGACTAGAGTTCAATAATCACAAAAAAGCTTTGGATTTCTTGACTAGAATTCATTAGAATATAAATAAACCAATATTAAATGAATACACACTAAGTTCGCTCAAATTCAATTATTAATTCTTCCTAATCTATCATTTACTCTAAAGCATAGTCCTTGAACTTCACGGGTGGATTTTTTACACGTGTTGGTCTCACGGGTATGGTACTACATGAAGATGGTGAGCTGCGATGTCGATGTTCAGCTTATGCAGCTCGCGGTCAATCAGTGCTGTCTTGCAAACATCCTCCCCCCTAACTACTTCTGTCGATTGCAGGTCATCAGTCATTCCAGGACACATAGTCCTGACGTTCCAGCTTCCAAAGCAGAAAAGTATGCTTTTCTTTTTGCTGGGTACACTCTTGCCGTCTACTAGTCGAGAAGATGCACCCGATGAGGCAGGCAGACTGAGGCGAGTAAGTACCTTACGGGCTGGCAGCTGCCCAGTTTTGTCGGTGGCGATAAGTGACCAGTAGGATGCAATGATCCTTCCCACCGTCGGAGGCACCCCGTGGCGCCCGTGCTCAACGCCCATTGAGCTGGACTTATAAGCCGTAAACTGCTGCCTCCAGTGTTCTGCCCTTGCTGGTGAGAGCAAGGATGAAGTGTCCTCTCCATGGTTTACTGCATAGCCTGTGTAAAGGTATGGATGCTCAAACATGCCCAGCAACTGAGCCCACCTCTCGACCTCCCTTGCTTGGTTGCATGAGGTTCCGGAAGGTATATACATTGTTCACCAGCCGCCAAATGGGACCACTCCAGTTCTTCTGTCAGGGCAAGTTCCTTTAGCCTTCAGATCTACCGAGTATAACCCACAAGGCAGTGGGTGCTATTTGACCCATAGTTGGGGCTAGGTTGATGGATGCCAAGGCGTGTCCACACGCTGCTGGGCTTGTACATCGCGTCTCTGGGGGGACTGGTGCAAATAGTCTAGTGATATAGCTTCAGCTACTGCCGCTGGCTAACTCTTCGCAAAAAGAGAGTCAAGTGAGTAAGCCTCTCCTGCCAGTACATAGCCTATACACAGTCAAAACTCTCGCAGTGCCTCCTCGCGGCAACAATGGAAACTGGGTCCTTGCGGCCCCAAGCTAAACTGCAATGAATCTCAGAGGAGCTATTGGAATAATTAATTCAGAATCATTTAACTTGCCCACCCCCTTGAAACAATCTGCGTACTTGTTCATCAAATCATATGCTGTACTAACTATCTCATAAATCTCTAGCCCCACCTTGAGAACTCCAAATATCGGAGCAGTGTCCCTACCAAACAAAGATTTCCCCTTACAAATTATGATATAAAAATGTGTCTTTTTTCCATCGCCCCGAATATGACTTTCTCTTATGAAGGTCCCTAACAAATCGAATGGTCCGCAACTCCCAAATTGTATCAGTTTTTCTGGAAGTACATTTCACCCCCTGATCTTTTAAATATCCCCATAGTATCCGGTCAATCACATTGCAGCTGACACCAGAGTCAAAAACCATTTTTTTGGGAAACACCCTCTGCTTCCACCTCAATTTTGTCCCGTTCTTGACTGTCCCCTACACGGAACGCGTACTTCAGTTCTTGGTCATCTTGATCATTGTCATTCGTGTAATTCACATGTTTCGACTTTGTGCCACCCTTTGTTTCTTTTGTTTAGTGTGTTTTCATTTTACAGCATTTTGTGGGGTGTCCAAACATAGTACACTTGTTACATTTCTTATTTCGCGCTGGACAGTTTTTATCTCGACTACAATGTCCTGTGTTTCCACATCGAAAACAAGTCTCACTTTGTTCGAGTTAACATGTGCCCTTTGTACACCCCAGTTTGGCTTCTGTTTCGCGAACCCGATTAACTTACAGATCAAATGCTTTCACACTGCCGTCTATATTCTTAACGTGTTTATCGACTTCTTCTAGAGAACGAGCAATATCCAGCAGCTGATTTAATCTAAGATCTTTTCCTTTTTCTTGTAACTTTGTCCGAAGTCTGTGTGACCTTCATTTCTCAATAACCTGATGTAAATTCACATGTCTCTGCTTTACATCTCAAACGTGTGACAAATTGTTCGGATGATTCTGTTTCTAACTGCTCCATGCTTCGAAACACGTTTCAGTCGTAAGGAACGATGACAATGGGTGTGAAATGGTCTGTCAAGGCAGATAATGCCTGTTCATACTCGTTGTCACTATCGTGTATCCTGTACATCAACTCCTGCACAAGGAAGTAACAATGCCATTTTTCTGATATTGCTTTCTCAACACCATTCCCTTCTGCGAAAGGTTTAAAGCTAATTGTCCATCGTTTCCAACGTTTTCCAGATCTGTTCTGATCATCCCTACAGTCACACTTAGCAATTCCATGCAAAACAGTTAAGACTGCAGCGTGTGCCATTGTAAACTTGTAGTTCACTGTTCAATGTTCTTTGAACTTTATCTTCATCGCCAATTGTACGGACGGCCATTAACGTAAGGACAGATTACTACGAATTAAACCAGGGACGAATGAAATCAATCCAGAAGCTATGCTGTTTATTCGACACTCAGATAGACTTCCTGGTCCAGGGACCAGTCGTTATACATGATACAGGTCGGGAGCAATCGTTATTTATCGAAAAACTACACCACCAACATACACATCTAGTTCTCTGGTAAGGGATTGTCACTCGGTGAGTGCTAACACATCTTACTACCATCATAATCACAAACTTCACTGACTTTGGTTAGTATTTGTGTAAAAAGGTAATTGCACAACCCCTGTTCAAAGCAGAATCATCAAACTTCATGAGTGATGCATCTCTGTTACTACTGTATCTTTACGCCTAATTTCACTAAAATTAGGTAGCTTTGTCCCACATTTTACGCTTCATTGACTTGGATAAATTTTTTTTGTTTCAGTTAATTTCTGAGGCACTATTCATGTTAGTGTCATGAACTCAAAAATGAGGGTTAGGGTTATCTACCTCCTTCAGTTAGTTATACTTGCATAAAATGAATGAATTGATGGGCATACACGTATCCATACATCATTTCTTCAATCCATCCATCTATAAACGCATTCGCACAATCAAACGTACACTCTTTCTTCCATGAGAGAATGTGTAGGGACAGTGTATTCTGTTGCATAGCTACTACTGACATATAATTCATATTATATATACCCAAATACAATCTCACTCTCTTCCTCATGGCCAGAAGGGTGCAAGTTCGAATCCTACCCAGTACAAGCTGGGTGGGCCGCGCAGTTATAACCCTGGGCAAGGAACGATATGACCTTTCATATGTTGATGTACCGTTAATTGCCAACCAAACGTGCAACCAACATCTCTCTGAGCTTAATTATACCAAATCCAATAAATAATTAGCTACGGCTTCAATGAAGTGAAGTCTAGTCAGTAAAACGCCAGAAACGCGTCAAAGATCACTCCGTTAATTTCAACAGTACAAACAAATCTCGAGCAATGGGTACAAATTAACACCTCCGTTCGATATATCGACGTGATTGAGTTTATGAATTTCTTAAGCTCCGTGAAATATAGAACCCGAAATCACTGTTTAGAAGCGGACTGCCTTGAGTAGAATACTAAAAGTAGGGAATGGAAGTCATTTTCATGATACTCCAACATGTATGTCTCCGTATGTATGGATGAAGTGGTTCATTTATATATATATATATATATATATATATATATATATATATATATATATATATATATATATATATATATAGAACAGAATTTGAAAACAATGAGAAAAAATGCACGTGTCAAAATCAGAGAGCAACGGGTTAAAAAGCGATGCGAAACCACGGATCGAAGGTGGAAATACAATCTTCTTCCATAACATTTTTAATAATGATTTATTGTACAAGACCGCAACTTCATTTTAGAATTAGTTTACCTACCAGTGACAGACAATGAGGACAGCGTGAAAGCACAAGCCTATATCGTAAATAAAACTTTCACGTGTTGTATCGGATATGGTGCACAATTTACAGTCCTTTTGATCGAATTAACTGTACAATTAGCACGTACAGGCACGTCTTGCGCGTGCTTTCTTTTGGGCTAGTAAGGTACATAAGCGCTTGACTCGAGGAACAGTTGAAGATGCGGGAGCTGGTAGTAAACGAAAAAAGTGAGTAAAAAGTGATGTGTAATGTGAGTTAGAATTCCAGACAGTTTCACCATGACATGAGTTTCGAATTCTACCAAGGTGTCATAATTCTCACCGAGGCAATGAGAGTGAAGTGAAAGAACTAGAGGTAAACTATTGCAGGCGACCTGGGCGGGTCTTGGCAAGATTCGAATCCTTAACCCTTTGATTTAGTCCGGCACGTTAAACACTAAGCCACCGCGGATCCTCATAAAAAACAATGTAATAAATCAATTAAGGAATTGTAGAGAGATTGAAAACAAGAGCGAGCGAGTTATGGGCCCATTGTCTCGAACAAGTTCGAGAAAGTAGTTGAAAACATAGCTTAAGGTTAGAAAGAAAGAAAAAAATAAAATAAAACGTTGACACTCTGCAGGTTTAAACCACCACCAACAACAACCAAAAAAGAAATCCTTCAAGGCTAATGGTTTTCTCAAATTCTTTATTTCTTCTCCGTGCCTGGTGAATTTTATTGCCACAGATGTACTAACTTTAGTACCACTTCTGATAAGGGAATCTTTACCTCGAGTTTCAAGCTTGAAAAGCTTCGAGACCAGGGGGACTGAATTATACAACTGTTTGAAGCATACAGTTCAATTCATCTGTGGATGAACTTGGCAGCACAAATTTTAAATATTGTGTCTTTGACCCCAATAAAGGTTACTTACTTGTAGCTACTGAATTAGGCGAAATACAGCAAATCGTAAATCATGCAAACGTTGAATGTCCGGATATGTGTTTCCTCATCCGGAATAGATTAGCCTCGGCCTCCACTAATTTTGCTTTAAAATCTGCATTCTACGGAAAATTTTCTTCACTTCTACGTATGACGCCCACTATGTATGTATGTGGTAGTGTTTTACGGCACCTCAGTACAAAAGTGGCTTTGTAGTGCCAACAGAAAGTTAGGTTCGAAAAATGTATAATTTAATTGCACAAAATTGTAGGAAGATAAAGCCATCGAAATAAACGTATAATTAAGTTATAACGCACAGAACCGGCAGAGTTGATATCTGTTTTAGAAATAGCATATGCCTTGTATTTGGTGAAATTTTTTGTATATACTCTGTACAGTGAAACTACATAAATATGGACATAAGTACAGAACCACCATTTTTTGCAGTACTTTCATAAATGTACGTATGTATGCGAACACAGTGGCGGATAGAGGTATATTATCGTTACTATGTATATATATATATATATATATATATATATATATATATATATATATATATATATATATATATATATAGATAAATAGATAGATAATGGTGATGTTCGGTCAAATAAAGTTATTGAAATATTCAGACAGTGCAATTAACTTACGAAACAAAAAGTTGCTGAGGGGATGATCTGATTTAAAGATTGTGTATATCTCTATTATACAAGTTTATTGGTGAAACGGAGTGACTGTGGGGTGTGCATCTTCAAATGCATGGCTGAAATTGCAAAGTGTTTCTAACTGGTTTCCTTTGTTGTTGTCTCATACAAGTCATACGCAAATTTAACAAACAAACACTAACACTACCCCCCCCCCCTGAAAAAAGCAAAAAGATTTTTTAGCTTTGTATATAAAGCCGGAACTCCTTTCCACTGACCAATACACATAACAAACTTTAACTTTGTATATAAAGCCGTAACTCCTTTCCACTGACAAATACACACAGCAAACTTTAACTTTGTATTTAAAGCCGTAACTCCTTTTCACTGACCAATACACACAGCAAACTTTAACTTTGTATTTAAAGCCGTAACTCCTTTCCACTGACCAATACACACAGCAAACTTTAACTTTGTATTTAAAGCCGTAACTCCTTTCCACTGACCAATACACACAGCAAACTTTAACTTTGTATATAAAGCCGTAACTCCTTTCCACTGACCAATACACACAACAAACTTTAACTTTGTATATAAAGCCGTAACTCCTTTCCACTGACCAATACACACAGCAAACTTTAACTTTAACAAGGCGTAGAGTCTAAAATTATTTTCTTCAGCTAAAAATCTGATGTTTAAGACTTGTAGATGTTTTTGGCATAGTAATGCTTTTGAACTTGGATATTTTTGTAAGTTACCAATTCTTCGACGCTAACAAAATGTATATAGTGACCCAGTCTCAACTGCTCACCAAACGTGTATATTTACGAAGGTTGGAGTATGCATAGGCAGGCAGTCCTAGACTATTATAAAAAAATTAAAATCTCGTATCCCTATTCGAAAACAATTTTGGACCACTAATTTTAAAAAAATCCCATGTTCGTGTCGATAGAGGAGAGGACCCAGGTTGTTTAGTATGGGTTGTTGTAAAGTTTTTACCGGTCATCTCTTTGTATGTGCCATTTACAATAGCTATGTTCAATTCCTGTTTACTCTTCCAATTATGGAAAATGGTCCTATTTTTATTTTTGTCTTCTATAAATCTCAGTTCTTTTTCAAGTTATGACTTGTCCATTTCTTCGTTATTTAAAATAACAGAAAAATGGCTGAGAGGGTGAATATTTACTATTGAAAGAATCTATTTTTGTTGGTTTTAACGGCACTTTTAACACATTATTGGCTATATCATGCCAAGGAAATGGGAGCTAAAGTGTCTTTCCTAAATTTGTCCCCACTTAGAAACAATAAAAATCAATGTTGGAAATATTGCAAAATTCTGTATTCCATAATCACCAGTGTGCTTACTAAAACCTCCCAAAATAATATTTGACCCTTGCGAATTCAAGAATTCCTCAACAAATCCTCTCCTTTTTCAAAGTAAATTCAATGAAATCAGAGCCTCCTATTGTAGCCATACGACCCTATCTACAGACGGTTCGAACGATGGAGACAAAGTTGAGCTGCTATTGCAACAACCCATGACACCATCTCGAGCCGGTTACCGGACAAAGCCTCAATTTTTACTGGAGAAATTACAGCCATATTCAAAGCTTTAAACTACGTTGAAACCTCTCTAAAAACAAATTGCATCATCTCTTCAGATTCCCTTACCAAATTGAAAGCCTTGCACAATCTTATAACTGACAATCCCTTAATATCACAGATATTACAGAAACATGGTGTTCTCATATTATCTGAGGAAAATATTCTGTACTGTTGGCTGCCTAGTCACATTGGTATAAAGGGTAATGAAAGGGCAGCTACAACAGACAAAGCTGCCCTGAAGTCTCCCGTTTCCGAATGGAACATTCCATATACTGTATAAATCAGCATGTTCGCCATACTTGGCAAAATATGTGGAATGAAAACGCCACAAACATACTTGTGGCGTGGGGGTGGTGGTGGTTGTGGTTATCGTTATCTAGAGGATGATCGACCTCGGTGTTATTGCCCGGATCGAGTAAATAAAAATATAAATTGTGCAACTTATAGATGGAATGAATAGAGATCTGAGCAGATATATAGAACAGACTAAAACGAGCCCCCGTATATGAAATATAACAATTTAATCAATTACATAAACAAACTGTGATAATGCATTACATTAGGAAGATACACTTCTTTTTGAGATAAATCATTCACCGAATTTTAAACACAAATATACTTATATAAATAGCCGATCTGTTTAAATGATATAATCAAATCATCATAGAATTGAGTGAACAATCGAAGTCATTGCCTTGTACAGCTTCATAACCTTGTTTCCCTCCTGTTCACTCCAGCTTCACCGTGCTGTTCAACTGGTTCCTTCGCTTTCTTCTCACTCTGATTATCTTGTCTCTGTCGGCCCTCAAACTTTGTGTGGGTAGGTGGATACGTAGGTATGTAGATACGTAGGTACGTGGATACGTCAGTGGATTACGTCAGTGGAGCTATTTCCCCTTGTGCTTTCAAGCCTTGTTCGCTTCTACCGCCAGAATTGTGTCCGTCAACTTTCCAGACATCCGGTCCCTTAGATAATTGTTTTACGAGATAATTTCTTGCAAATTCAATCTCGGAGTCTCTTATACTCTCACGGAAAAAAACGTAGACTGGCTAAATTTTGCGATGTGGCATATTAAAACTATGATATTTCGTGTGGGAAACACGCCCCTTATTTAGCGTAGCCAATCAGGATTAAATATATCTACCGCCTTTTATAAATAGGCGCCAAAATTTGCGGTCATCCTGACCCTCTAGATTTCCAAATAACTGATTCTGGACAATCTCAACTCTGACATTTTCGATACAAAGACTGAGTTAACCTTTTCCCTTCCAGTTTCTCTGACTGTTAAATAAACGAATGCTTAATTAAAAATCGGTTCCTCTCACAACACAGACCTTAAAATCCTCGCAGCATAGCGATTTAATACGCACCCTGTCCTCATAAATCTAATTAATTGTTCTCTGTCCAAGTTAAGGTTCTCTTTAGAGATCGACATAAATTTGCACCCTTACAATACTTAAGAAAACATCAAAGCCACTGTTGGAGAGCGGCATCCATCGTATAGATCAGGTGGTATTGTGCCGATCGAGTATCGAACACGCATACCTGACTCATGCATACCTCCAGAAAGGTGAACCTCGACCGGAGTGTGTACCCTGCCAGCCTCCACTTACAATGGGGCACATTCTTTTTGAGTGTGTTGATTTCCACGCTGTGAGATAGAAGTATTTTGACGTTAACTGCTTGAAACAACTATATGAGGAAGTACTACCCGAAAAAATCTTGGAATTTTTAAGGGAATGCGGTTTATACAACATATTGTAATCATGTTTTAGGGATTTTACATGTGTTACCTTTATCTGTTATTATTTATACATTTTACATAATTTTTAACATCTTTACGTTTTATATTTTATCTTCTGGTACTTAATTTTACGTTTTTCGGAAGTGCTCATCTTCCTAAATATTTTTGCAATTCATTTTTACATTTTTCAAACTTAACCTTTTGTTGGCACTACATAGCCACTTTTGTGAGGAGGTGCCGTAAAACACTACTACATACATAGCTATCCAAAGACACACCGAGGCAGCTTATGTGGCTGGCCTTGGCGGGTATCGAACACGTCGGATTACGAGTCCGAAGCTCTACCCAATGTGATACCGCGGCTCCCTGATGATGACACAAGACCAACACAACATCAAATTCAAGTTGATGTTGATGGTACTGTAAATGTTGCTAGTAGTTTTGATGATTGACAATACGTGACAAAGTCAGGACGATTTCAAGAACATTAAGTTAAAGATATTATTTATTCAAAGAGACCCTGCTTATACTGTAAGTGACAAAGTTATAAACAAATATGCGAGAAGTGGGATATTGAAGATGAAATATACGTAAAATGTAAAGGAAGATATGGTAATGTAGTTAGTTTAAGGATTATACAAAGTGATGGTACTCAACTTTTAGCACTTTTCAGAATAGAGAGCAGGAGGAGTATTTGTTTTTTTTAAAGAATTAAACACCGAGGATTTAGCAAATAAACGAACTGTTCCTTCTTCCATCATAGCAGATGATTTCAGGATAGATTAAATAGACTCAGAGATACATAATCAACTGCACAGCAGCGAAATCTCAGACGAAAAGCATCAGCCTGTCCAAAACACTACTCAATCTCAATATCCGATTGGACCTGCTGTTCGACAAAGGTAACCAATAGAATATACTGGAGGTATGCCATTACTGAAAGAAATTTTGAATGATAAGAACAAATTAAGTCGGGGAAATAGGATAGGAAATACTGAATTGAATGAATTAATTCCTAGATTGAACGAAGCTTTTAGTAAAATAATTTCCAACTGTGAAAGTCGAAGCTAAAGAAGAACAAACTGTCCAAATGATATGTATTCCACAAGAAGAAGAAATTGTCTGAAGGTTATTCCACCACAAGAAGAAAAGAGAAATGAGAGGATATAAAAAGGCTATTAAAGTTGTCTCGTCAAAAATAGAAGCTGCTAAGATGGAACTAGAATGCCATGACGAACAAATAAAATGATTTACAGATGAAACTACCTTATTACAAAATAAAATAGACACAGCTAAAATTATGGGGACAAAATGAATTTAAAATATCGAAAAATGGAAAATATTTACAAGTTAAACATGAAAAAAGTAAAGAAATGAAAAGGGCTTAAGTACCTATAGGAGAGGGACTAAAACTCTTAATCAAAGAAAAGTGTGTAAATGTAGATACCATAACTACAGCAATAACATATCATTGGTTGGTCTCTATATAGCAATTTGGTAAAAAAAAGTGCTGTAATTGGTGGTAGTAGTGGAGGAGGATGGGTAGTCCGACTCAACCTCCTACCCAAGTTGAATTTTTTGATAAAATCAAGAATGACTTTAAAAGAAACTTTGTCATTTACTTTATTGGTTTAGGCAACAAATCAGCAGCAGAATTGCCTGGACTTATTTGTGGTGTGATAAGTTGGTTGCTTGATATTACTTTCCTGGTTTTAAATATTTCCTCTGAAAACTAGAAAGCTAGCCTTTTGCAATATTGTTTTGTATTTTGAAATTCTGACTGTTTCACCAATTTGAATTCAGGAGTTCTAAATGTATCAGTTGTCAAAATAACGGAATAGATTGATTTGTACTTTTTATGTTTTCTTCTTTGACCACTTCAACCTGAGTCATGTTACTGTATCCATAAATTAGATTTGGCAAAACTGCAACCCATTTTCTGGTTTCATTTTGAGTAAAATACTTCCACATTCTAGTCTTCAGAGTTCTTTGAAACTTTTGCACTACATATGCTTTTTAATACTCCTTGTTTTCCTTCCCCAGCAAGTCTCTTTTCCCTCATCAAACTGTATCTTTTCAGGCTTTCGCTCTTTGATGATTTCTCTGACATTGTCGTGTATGTCATCTTCCTTTTTCGTTTTTACTTTCTCAGCCCAGGCGTAGTTAGAGAAACATCTATCACAGCCAATATTTATGTGGCTCCATTGTCCTATGCGTGCATGTCAACAATGTCTTCATGCCACTTGTCATCCACGTGACTCACATAGCCCCTTATGCAGGGAAATGTTCAGTTAACCATTCTTTCAATTCAGTGTATTTAATTAATTTATTTTTTTATTTATTTTTTTTATAATTATTTTATTTATTTATTTACTTATTTATCATTTTTGGGGGTGGGTGCATATAATTTATTCACACAATTGATTAATATTTGTGTAAGTACCCGGATCTTTGAGGATCGTAGAAAAAATGTCTTAAATTCTGTTATTTGTCTTACCCTGCCAAGTCTCTGACTTCGACCAATTAGGACAGTATAAAAACATCCAGAAAACAATTTACGCTTGACATATTGATTTTAGGTGTTATCAACAGACCAAAGGGATACTTATGCGCGACTGGAACTTTTATTTTCAGCAGTTTGCAACATTTCTTCAACCCTTTCAAGAATAATATTGATTTCAGACTGATGTCCAATTTTGCCATTCATATGGTTGATTTAAAAACAGCTACTTCATATACTGATGCCCTTCATAAACTTTACTTTCTATAAATTCTCTGTTTTTGTGGAATTTTTGTAGATAGTCCTTGTCAAGTGTACGAGATCTTCAGGTGGTAGTGTAAATTTAGCCAAATACAAATTTTTTTATTAGTCCACATCAAATACGTGACATATTCCTTCTTCATATCGTACTATTTTATCAATCTTGCTACCAGGACTGCTGATGTCATCACTGAATGTAATCTGTAAATCTTTATCTTTTTTAAAATACTGCAGGACTTCATTCTTGCTGTTTAAAATAGACAAATCAAAAACATTGTATTCTCTTGAATGTTATTTTGTAACAAAACTAGCTTTAACCACACTTTAATACCATCCAAATTTATAAAGAAATACACGTTGTGTCTTGATACCGAGATTTATGCTTTTATGTAAAACTTGTGAAATATAAATCTGTCTCCTCGCTGAAAACTGTTGAACCTATCACAATATGGCTTTGTACCATTATTTATGTTGTGGAAATATTTCACATCATTTCCGCTCCACACAGTGCACATTCATGGGATTTTAATACGGTCTAGAACTAGAGCCTAATTTGAGTAGTTATGAAAATATGGTCTAGAAACATAGGGGTGGTTTAAAACAGTGAGTGGTCCACAAATGTTCTTGCATAGGATACGATATTTTAAATTCTGATTAGGAATTGAAAGTGGTCTAGGACTGAATAGCATTATCATCCAGCTTTAAAATATCACTATGGTCAAACTCTGATATATCACTTGGGTCTTTGGCAGTGGCAGCGCGAGGGGGAGTGGGACAACGTCGGGAGCTTCATTTTTTGTTTGCCAACCCCCACTCCCCATTTAAGCCCCCAGTTTCAGGGCCTAGATGGGGGGTTGGGGAGTTGGAGGTTGGCAACTGACATAAAAACTGTTCTCTGTGGCAAAGTAGGGGCGCCACTAAAGAACGGCGCATCAAACCCTCGCGCCGCCACTGGTCTTTGGACCCGGGGATGTTGTTGTTGTTTGTTTGTTTGTTTGTTGGTTGGTTGGTTGGTTTTGTTGTTGTTGTTGTTGTTTTTTAAATGAGTGGTCTAGACATGTGTTCGTTTAGGGATACGCGATTTTTAATTAGCAAAAAATTTAAAGTGGAATTGGACTCCCCTCCCTCCTTCAGCTGGTTTGTATATGCTGCTATACGACGAAAAATAGATAAGACTGCTCTAAACCTATTATTTCATGTTGATACTTGCAAATGTTGCAAATACGGACGAAAAAGGAAGAGCAGAGCTAGGGTGTACCTCTTACGTCAACCATCTTCTTCGCTTCTATATATATATATATATATATATATATATATATATATATATATATATATATATATATATATATATACATATATATACCACCAGAGCTGAATTCAAAAGTCTTTTATTTACACACACACACACACACAAACACACACACACCATAAATGCGAACATCTTCATAATTTTTCTTTCTTTCTTTTTTTCATTTGTTGATTTTCAAGTATACAGTAACATATTTCTGCTGTACATGCTTATAAGTTACTGACATTATTACAATATTGTATGTTCAGTTTTCTTTTATTATCTCATTAGCATGTTTCAATGTTTGCAATATTATGCCTTCATTATTCTCATCAGCCACATTATAAAAGTAAATATTGCTAATGAGGAGAGAGCTTGGAATAAGCCTATGCTTGTTGCTATCTTTTGTTCGATTTTATGTACTTTCCACGATGACTTCTTCAAATGAATACTGTTTAAATAAAGAAATAGATAATGAGTTAGCTAGACGTACACTAACAAATTACATGAACACTAATTGCTGTTAATTTTCGTCTTCCCTCCCTACGGTGATTTATTTATTTTACACCCTAATATTAAAGCATGTCTTTGACATGGAATTTAAACACAAAATAGATTTGCACGATATACAAACAAAATTACGAAATAAAAGAGAAATACTGCATCAAGTAACGCATTTACAAAATGGAACATCTATTTAAGTACAATCATATAAACATGTCTGTAGAAATATATAGGTAGGAAGAAAAGGACGTTCATACGTACGCTTGTAAGAAGAATGTATGACACTATGTATGTATGTATGTATGTATGTATGTATGTATGTATGTATGTATGTATGTGTAAAGCCATTCGAGTAATGAACAGTGACAGCAGTATTTTGTCAATGAGAAGATAAATGTAAATTGAAATCATGCATCAGCGATTTTTTTTTTCTTTTTTAGGTCTCTCTTCATTTCAAGAAAATAAAAAGAAATTATAAATACTCCAATTCATGAGGACCTTTATGCTTGGATCAGCTCTATCTGTCTATCTATCTAATGACACCATCTTAATATTTTCTTAACTCGCGCCATTAAAAAGTGCTGTTTTATAATTTAACATTATTCATTTCGCGTTGATCGTTGAAAAAGTTATCCCCAATCATAAACAGTAGTTTGAACGGCTTACAAGTTGGTGTAGGGTGGTTTTTAAAGGTTAAGAACACTGGAAATTCGAAGAAAATAACTGACATTGAATCGGTGACCACTTCTCCGTGCACTTGTTAAGATCGGGTATTGAACCCAGTAGACTCGCGAAACCAGTATGTTAAGGCAGCTCTACTGTTCTTGCATATGAAGATATCAATTGTACTTGGATGCCAAAATTAATACAACCTGAGTATGATTCAAAGAATACTTAAATAAAAATAAACCGCACCAGTAATGCGTAAATCACTTTGAATAGCATCGATTTTCTTTCTTGTGTTACACTATTATAGCAGCTAATCTTTCTACAAGATGAATAAAATTGTAATATTGTTTTCAATATATTTTATCATTTTCGGTCGTTTAGGAAGGAGTTCTGTACAATTTAAGTCTTTAATTTTGATTGATTTTGTACCATGAAATTATATAATCCCAGCTTTGTTTGTGTGATTACAACAAACACAGACATACAGACAGCTGTATTGTTCTTCTTTGTGGTATGTGCGTACGAGTGTCTGTATGTGTATGTGAGTGCGTGCAATGTCTTAAAACGTCAAGACTATTACATTTAATTTCTTTAGATTTATACTGGTTTGACCTTATTTTGGTACCTCCCATCCTTTGCTGAGGTCAACACTTACAAATTGTGGCAAGTGGCGTTCGAAAGGACACTTGTACTATTGAAAAGTTAATCATTTAAAAATAGACGCAGCTGACTTGAACGCTTTTTTTCTGATTGACCACACTTATTGAACACGCTTATTGAATTAAGATACGTTCTAATCTTATTATCCCCAATATTAGGAATGAGTACATCACACCAATATTGTCAATTTCGCGTCTGCTCTTTAATATGCCTTTCAGGAAGATTAATCTGGTAGCGCCATCTGCACTCGGTAGCAGGAGGTTACCAAAAGAATACTAGTTGAATGAAACGATAGCATAAGTTTTCAACTGCCTGCCTCCATTTAAGGTGTAAAAAATTATATGCATGGCCAGCCCAAACATCCACTTTCACTTCTAGACAGACATCGCTCCAACCCAGCACGAGTTTCTCTCCATATTGCGCCTTTTCTTATCAGATACTCAAGTCGACTTCCGAGTGTGTACAGCCGTGTTAAACCTAGCTATTCCGTTCCGCTCCGAGTCTACGGTAGATAACAAGAAGGGGGAATTTGTAGAGATATTCACGTTGGATTAGAACGATAGCAAAATACACTTCATTCAACAAGTTGATATTGAAGTCACAATAAAACAATAGGTTATGATTTGAAACGTGTCAAAGATCCTTCTCTTTTATTACAGAAAGGACAATGAGTGAAAATACTTTATACATCAATACGTATACACAATATCACACCACTTCATCGAGAAACGAGACTACTCGCAGGAATATAAAACGATTGTTTCAACCACTGTTCTGTCAATTCTTTACTAGATTTGATTTAGTTCTTGAATATGAGTGCTTACTAATTTTAAACGAGGGTCCAATATGAATGTTTTTGTGTGTGTGACTAACACATACAGATATATATATATATATATATTTCTGTGTTGATTGGGGACTATACTACATCTAAATGCTTCATGAGCTTGGACGGAGTTTGGCGTGCATTGAACCTACAACCTGAAGAAAATGGTAACTCCCACGCATCCTGTACAATTCTGCTTTAATCATGATATGTTCAGGGTCAACCGATGGTCAGTTGAAAATAATACAAACTTATGGCAGCAGATCCAATCCAATTTTCCTATTGGTGAGAAAAGGTCAAACTCGTCTGATTAATCGTTAGGTCCTTGTCATTACGATGATTGATGTGACCCCAAGGGGCGTTAGAGCCGTGCATGTCATTTTATTTGATAAGCGGGAGCGTATAAGCTGAAAGAGCCGATATTAGGTGTGTGTGTGTGTGTGTCTGTCTGAGAGAGTTTGAGAGAGAGATTTAAATGACACTGCATTTGATAAGGGGTATATTTGAATCAAAGGCTAATATTTTGTCAAAAAGAGGGGTGTTGTTGCTAATATTAGGACTTACATGGAAGTTTTCTTTTTTTTTAAATTTCTGGTTATCATTGGAATATATTAGTATAGAACTTGTTCAAAATAAAGCTCTCTTTAAAGTGTATTTATTATACATAGATTGTAGAGCAAGTTCTACATCGATCACTAACTCATAGCCTCGCCCTTGTAGTAGCCCAGATTAAGCCCTGGCCAAACTATACCTATGTATATTCTAGTATAGGACAAAAAATGGATACCATTGGGGTGTAGCTTGGCGTAGGCTAATTTATATCTCCGGGTATATTATAAACTAGCCCATACTCTTCTCTCGCTGCACAGATCATACCCCACCTTCCTTGTCTCTTAAATGATATCTTGAATTTTATATTACTAATACTCTTTGTTTTTCATACGATATTTAATAAAACATATACTTACAAAAATGATACAGTGGTCGTTTCACGTATCTAAATCGTACATCGGTATTTTGTCGAAGCCGTTTGAAGCGAGAGCTTTTCTTTCTTGATTCAAATATTAAACATCAAAATGCGAGGCTAAAAAATAGTACAAGATTTTTTTTAAAAATAAGAACAAAACAATGCCTTACGTGTATTTCATTTTAATGTCCTTATTTTTCGTAAATATTCGGCTATATTTTCAATATTTTCTGCACACGTAAATCTTCGTTCGTGTGTGCGTGTATGGGCTACTGATGCTGAAATTATGGCCACAGCCAAAGTACACTCCAAAGTGGGAGATTCTATGGACTGGCTCACATATCCGGCTTCATTCGCACTTTACCACTGACGTGGATATATATCTTGAGAATGTATCCAACCACTTTAACGCAGTTAACCATGTTCAGTAATTTTAGAGGATCGTGAGTGTTTTTCTGTGTGTTAAGATCGTGCACAAAATGACCGTAGACATCAGTGGGAAGCTTGAAGACTCTCTAAACCAAATTTTTGTTCCTGTATACCAGAAATGATTATATATATATATATATATATATATATATATATATATATATATATATATATATATTTGCACCTGTATACCAGAAATGATTTCGTATGATATATATATATATATATATATATATATATATATATATATATATATATATATATATATATATATTTGTACCTGTATACCAGAAATGATTTTATATATATATATAAATATATATATATATATATATATATATATATATATATATATATATATATATATATATATTTGCACCTGTATACCAGATATGATTTCGTATGATATATATATATATATATATATATATATATATATATATATATATATATATATATATATATATATATATATTTGTACCTGTATACCGGAAATGATTTTATATGATATGTATAAATTTGTACCTGTATACCGGAAATGATTTCGTATTATATATATATATATATATATATATATATATATATATATATATATATATATATATATATATATATATATATATATATATTTGTACCTGTATACCAGAAATGATTTTATATGATATGTATAAATTTGTACCTGTATACCAGAAATGATTTCGTATGATATATATATATATATATATATATATATATATATATATATATATATATATATATATTTGTACCTGTATACCGGAAATGATTTTATATGATATATATAAATTTGTACCTGTATACCGGAAATGATTTTATATGATATGTATTTGTACCTGTATACCAGAAATGATTTTATATGATATATATAAATTTGTACCTGTATACCGGAAATGATTTCATATGATATGTATTGTACCTGTATACCAGAAATTATTTCATATGATATATATTTGCTTATCTTAGTATGTTTTGAAAATAAACCTGCAGAAGGCCATTAATTGATTGTATACTTTTTTGCCTGCTTTAAAACATTTCCCATTCATCTAGGCTTAGGGGTGTGGGGGTGGGCGTAGAATACAGACTAGGCTTAGGGGTGTGGGGGTGGGCGTAGAATACAGACTAGGCTAAATAAACCTCATAAGGATAAAATAGCCTAGCCCAGACTATACCCCGATGTAGGATTACAGGGCGGGGAGGGGGTATATAATAATATAATATACTAGCCCAAAGCTATACCACTCGTTGTAATCTGGCCTATATCCAAATATACCGCGGGTATAATCTGGTTCAGCCTAGATTATGCTTAGGCATAAAATTGTTTGGTGGAGGGGAATGTGTTACACCAGTACCAACGATCGAATATGCGAGAACAATCATGCAAACGAGACTGTTACTGTTATGTTATCAATAGGTCATTTGCAGATGTCGACGTCATTTCCTCATTTGGTTACGACACTCTAAATCTCAATCAGCTATGCATGATACCAGCTACTTCAGGATTTTTGTGACGCCACAAAAACAATAAGATATCACGTATCTCCAATTAATAAGATATCACGTATATCCATTCGCAATTTATAAGTCCTGTGTCTCTTCATTATTTACCTCACGTTTAAATAACTAAAAGAAGCGATTCCATAGCGTAGCATTCATTTTTCAAAATGGTTTGTCATAAGCTCCGTCCCACTTAGAGCATATTGGGTATATTCTTACATTTTTAAATTTACCCTGGTTTTTGCCAAAAGATTTAATGGAACTCACAAACTAATTACTCCTACAGATGGCGTATATATATATATATATATATATATATATATATATATATATATATATATATATATATATATATATATATATATTGTCAACCTTTTGGTTCCTTGTTTAACCTCTTTACTCATATGCAGTGTTCTGCAACAGCGTACTAGTCCAGACAATCCCATTGTAAACTCAACCCATCTAGCGACAGGTGAAAGATGATGGATTTGTTGATTGTTGTCGACAAAAGGACATACGGTTAACACAGAAATTCGAGTGCTAATGTTATTGTAGACAGCCTATTTGTTATCTGAATCAATATTGCTTTCCACACGAAAAATCACGTAAGCACGTTATAAAGTGCCATTTGCACTATCTGCAATCAATCAACTCTTGCTGAGTTTCAGACGTGGATGATAAATGTATATAAAAGCATGTAGAATTCTTCAAAAGCTTTTAGGTATCTTTTTGAAATCCAGCTTTCATGACTCGAATTAGTGAATCTCTCGTGTGGAAAATAGGTGAATTTATTTTGCCTCAGCTGCAGCAAATGATCTATCATGAAGTTACATCTATGCAAGTTTTGTACTCCGGTCGACAAGTAGGCTTTAGAGGATTTTACATCAGTGCTCATTTGAAATACAATTTATGAAAAAGTCGAATATTTCTGTTTTGCGAACATTGACGAGCAAAGATTCAAATTATTCTACGAGTGTTATATTTTTATTTGAAATGAGTGCAAAATTTAAGATTTTATTTATCGCGTGACGAGAAATACTGATTTTATTTGACCAAACCGCAAAATAGTGTAGTGAAATGACTTTGAAATACCGTCGATGCCTCGGTCGTTACGCCTTTCCTTTGTATGACGTCATTTGTGATGTTATGAGGTGTTATTACACGTGTTACATATATGAAAAATATTATATAGGTATAATTACGTAAATAACACAGTAGTCATGTGATAAATACGGTTAATATCTCATGCATTAAGTTACAACAATGAAATTTACAGGACAATATCGAAGTAAACTCTTCTTCTTTTCTGTAAGTTTTTTTTTTTTGGGGGGGGGGGGGCATATTTGTTGAAATTAATATACTTTGTGACAGAATATCGAACATTTTGTTTTACATTTGAGCCTTCCTTTGAGTTTAATTACAACAAAAGATTTCCAAACCTTCAGGCATCAACATATGAAATCATTTGGAGTCTAGCTAATGTAGAAAGTCGCAAGATCATAACGATGCAAATTAAGCCACAGAAAAAGGACAACTTTAAATTTTGGATATACGGGCGAAATTTGCGTTCAGCATGGTCGGGACTACGTTACTACTTTAGACTACACCATCGCAAGCCTCTCACTTCAAAGTCACGCGAGACTGTTTGAACGAAACTGGACGAAAAAGAACATGGTAACTGCCATGTTTCGCCTACGTTCATCGCTGGCAAGATATTAGTTAAGCCAAATAGTTCAGCTGATATAAGCTTGGCATGTGTATGGTCAATTTAGACTCCTATCTTTTCAAAAAAACAGAAAAAAAAAGAAAAAATAATAATTTGCGAGTGCAGATTTTTCATTTCAATGGACGTTGGTGGTATAAAAATATATTTTTCAACAGCAGTGCGTTCATTCCCTTCCTCTATTAAAATTTTATTTTTTTCTTGTTTGAGAACGTCGTACAGATATGTTAATCCTGCTATTTTATTAATAATAAAATCGTTTTATTTTAGCAAAGGTATGTAAGCTGCGATATGCGTTCTTCTTGTAGCGAGTTCTTTTTTATGGTGCTAAACAAGTTATGTGGCGCTAGTCAATCGACTTACTAGCTGCGGACTAAGTCTTTTCAAGACTTTAAGCAATTAGCTAGTACTGAAGAGACATTCTATAAATAGTTTTATACAACGTCACGGGCTTTTATAATTACCTCCCTTAAATGTAGTCACCCATTTCGGGGGTCATTTTCTCATGCCAAGTGTATGGTAGAATATTATATATCTGGTTTGCTGATAACAGGCCCGTGGACAGAAATTCCGGGCCCCTGGGCAGAGCAGTCATGGGCCGCAAAACAAGTTTAAGTTTTTGTATATAAAAACCTGTGTACAGTTTTGCATATAAAACCTGTAGTAATGTACCAAAACTTAGACTCTGACAAGGAGCAAATTTTAATATGTACAAGATTAATTTATTTTTTATAACTGAGTGGGCCCCTAGAAATCGCCGGATCCCTGGGCCATTGCGACTCCCCCCACTCCACCCCCGTGCGCACGAAAACTCGCCTTTTTGTGGCCCCCCATTTAGAATATAAGAAATTAATATTCCTGACTGAAGGTTGACCGACAAAATACGGTGGACACCTATGTCCAAGGGAGGTAAACATGACATACATATGCAGGCATGTATTTCACCAACAGAAAGTAAGCCTGCACTTGAACTTAACTCTAGAATCCAGAGACATGTTGGGATTTAATTTAACTCTAGAATCCAGAGACATGTTGGGATTTAATTTAACTCTAGAATCCAGAGACATGTTGGGATTTAATTTAACTCTAGAATCCAGAGACATGTTGGGATTTAATTTAACTCTAGAATCCAGAGACATGTTGGGATTTAATTTAACTCTAGAATCCAGAGACATGTTGGGATTTAATTTAACTCTAGAATCCAGAGACATGTTGGGATTTAATTTAACTCTAGAATCCAGAGACATGTTGGGATTTAATTTAACTCTAGAATCCAGAGACATGTTGGGATTTAATTTAGGTATAAATGTAACTTTAAGAATTATATTGGTGCATATGGGCCAAAGGCACTAGAGTAGACCATCAATCTTCGGCATTAAGCCTTGATTACAGTTATCAGTGCTGCCTCAGATATCACGCCAAACTTTCATTAAAGCTTGGAGTATTTGCTGCTAAGTGTCCACGGAACCGGAATTCTCATGTCTGACAGATGGTGTTCTCAGTAATTATACATCCTGTAGGCAGCTGTTGCTCTGCCATTGTTTTAATAACCACATCATTTCTAGTAAACAGTTGTATCTGCTTTCATTAGTCCTTTACATGGGTACGTTTTCCGCCGTGTTAACTTTTGCAAATTCATTTTTAAAAAATATTGTGCATTCTATCTTCTTCATTTTTATACATTAGGTCTAGTGTAAGAGATAGATTTTTTTTTCTCTCTCTCTCTCTCTCTCTCTCTCTCTCTCTCTCTCTCTCTCTATATATATATATATATATATATATATATATATATATATATATATATATATATATATATATATATATATATATTTAGCTGGCATGCACACTTGTTTGAAACATTTTTATTGTATTTGTTATTTTCTTTTTATTATTATTTTTTTTTTTTTTTTTTTTGCGGGGGGGGGGGGGGCACACTAGTTGTTAAGTGTTGGTTTGTAAACAATACATTTTTAAAAGTTAAATCTTCATTTTTAAAATGCATGCACTTACAAATGCATATGTGTTACAGAACGCTCTCACACAATATTAAGGCAATTCCTTTATGTACCGAATTCTATGAAAGTCAGCTTTGCAACTGTTGTTGTGTTTTTTAATACTCTTTTTTATTATATACTTTAGTGTGAAATATAGAAACTTATTGGCGAAATAATTTTCATATTTTTTCATTCCTCTATTTTCACATGTGAAAAATATATCCTTATATTTTCACATGTGAAAATATAAGATTTCCCATCATGCCATGCGACGTTGGATTGTGTGTGCCTACAGAAGTTATACCTGCAGCAACAAAAACGAGCACTTGAAGAGCTAGAACAAATAAACAGAAACTGCATTACATTTCAGACATGGAAATTAATTTTTGCCGACGAAATTTGAGTCGACGCCGTTCGCGTCTCTATGAAGTTATTTCCCCTTACTCCCTTGACAACAATGATAAACCTGCTGTGATGCATTGATGAATCGGATTTGCTTTGTGGTCAAAAAGATTAGGTCAACCCAATCATACCGATATCTTAAGTCACTGATATTTATATGACCAGCGTATGAAAGTGAGGTGAATTTACAAAAAAGGGGTGGGTGGGCGGTGGAGTGTGGTGCTGAATAGTGAGTTTAATCTTCTAAACTTCAATTCTGGAGAAACTTTGGTATATAATAAAAAGAAAAGTTTCTTTTCGTGTGTTAATACCGGATATATTTCATCTTGTGGTACCAAAAACGGTATATTTTAACTCGTGGTTTCATTTCATATGTGGAGTTTTTAGATTTTATCTAATGAGTTACACAGCAGTGGTTGGAAGTTCTATTTCCTATGTCGAGAATTCCAATTTCATATGTTGAATCAAACTGTGTGTGTGTTGATATTGTCTGTCATCCATACATACGTTGTTTAAGGACACGTTATTCTTTTTTGTCCATAAATGTGACGATTAGAACTACATTTATTTTAGAAATCATGATATTTCAAATATTGATTATAATCAGAACACAAGTAAATATTGCAAGATTTCAGTGTTTAAGCAAAGAAAGTTTCTTCCATTAAATTCCATAGTGTTTACACTTTCAATCTGCCATAATTTTTAAGTTTCCTCTTTTATGTCCTTGCAGAGTTAATTTTCGTCACCACTTTTTTTTTCTTTTTTTTAATTAATTATTATTAAATAAGTTCTGAGTGTATTACATTACAATTAATGGGTCCACAATGGCTGTGTATTGATTGTAGCATAATGTTGTGTAGAGGGATCCAAGTAATTTTATGGCATGCTTGTGGCAAACATTTTTACTTTTGTAGCACACTTCTAGCAAGAAAAAAAAGTGTGCCTCAAAATGATTTCCCCCAGGATCTAATAAGGGCATAGTAATTATCCCCCAAAAAGGGCACTTTAGACAGGTATCTCACGATGAAAAGGGCACGTCATTTTATCATGAATTGCAGGGGTGGATCGAGAAATATAGTTTAGGTGAGCTTCTGCATTTTAGGCGTTTCCACGGCATAATTGTAACCATCTCACTGTAAAGAACATTTGCTATAGGAAACGTTCCAGTTGCTTCGCGCTCATTTTTTTTTTTTCTGTTATTGAGAGGGGAGGGGGGCGCTTACTCCGCCTCTGAATTGTTGCTGTTTTTCTTAATTATTATTAGTATTATTATTGTTGTTGCTGTCGTTGTTGAATAAGGAAATCTTCAAAGGGAGTAGTGGATTTGTAAAATTCGAAATCTCGAATGTTTCATGTGTAGTTCATCCATTGCAAAGAAAACTCCCGTTTACGTTCGTGAGAAATGAAAGGGGCATTTTGCAACTGAACAAGGACACATTGTTTGGAAAAACGTATGGCTCAATGTAAAAAAAACGGCCTGACGCAGGAAAAAGAGGGCAAAGAAAAGCCTGCCGCGGCGCCATTCTAAAATGGCTGGGCCTAGAGAGGGGGGGTGGGGGGTGGGCCTTACTTAAGTAGGACAGAGATGTGCCGCTTATGGCACACTCCTGTGCACTTTGTTGTGCACAATTATAGTGCACTGATTTATTTGTCACAACGTTGCTACAGCCTGTCATTAAAAGGTCATATCTGCTAATTGTGTGTGGCACTCACCAAGACATATCTCAAGTAGGATGGTATTATGATGCATATATTCCTTGAAAAACCGAACCAAACTCAAGAAGGTCAGGGCCTGCATGTTGAGACCACAATCGACACGGTGATGTAAAACGTGTGACCTTGACCCCAATGCCCAAAGGTGGAGCGAGCATGTTGCAGTATTAATTGTCTTACCTTCATAATAATTCATCCAATGTATGAACAAAATCCATTAAAAAAATCCAGCAAATGAAAAAATCCATCAAAAATCCAGCGAATGAAAACAACTTTAACTAAAACCTTCATGCAAATTTTATATATGACTGTGACCCAAAGATCAACGGGGCGAGAGTACGTGTCGCAGAATGGCCTTAGCTTCATAATGATTCAGCCCAAGTATGAAGAAAGTTCATCCAGTGGTTCAGGAAACATAAGCAAATGAAAACAAAAATTTTACAAAATATTAACCTATGATCAAAGGGCAAGTGTGCATGTCAACAAATGAATTGTTTAGCTTCGTTATGACTCATTCCAAGTATGAACAAATCCAATCAAGGAATTTAGGAAATATAAGCAAATGAAAACACTTTAACCAAAACATAATTGTAAACTTAATACGACTGTGACCTTGTCTCCAAGGTCATAGGGGTGAGCAAGCATATCGCAGAATGAATTGTGTTAGCTTTATAATGATGAATGCCAAGTATGATGAGAATTTATCAAGGAGCTTAGGAAATATTAGCAAATGGAAACAAAATAACCAGAACCTTAACGCAAATTTCTGTGACCTTGAACCCAAGGTAAAAGGGGCTAATGAGCATGTTATAGAACGAGTTGTCTTATAGTCATAATTAGTCATGTCAAGTATGATGAGAATCTATAACGGGGTTTAGAAAATGTACGCAAATTAAACATTGTAACAAAAAACCTTAGCTGTTGACAAGGACGATGCCGCCGTCAGAAAAGTGACTGCTGTGTTTCGCTTCCCACTAACATGGGCTCGGAAATAAAAATCGAGTGAAGTACTGAAGAATAAAAATAAGATTACAGTGACATACTTTAGTTGATATTTGTGGTACTCATCGTTCTACATACCAAGTTGTATTGCTCTGGAACTAACAATGCGAAAAGAACTGACCTAAACAAACAAAAAAACAATACAAACAAACAAACAAAATTAAAGCAGGCTCGCAGCATAAGGATTTCGGGTATGAAATTTTATGTTAAAAAAATTATAAACATAATAAAAGTCATTTGAGACCTTGTTTAGGCATGTTTTTTGGGGGGTGCCAGTTATTTCGCCCCATCATGGATTAGATAGTCATCCCATGACAGCATTACAAAATACATGTAATGTAATCAACATCACACATAATAGAAAAAGGTGCAAGAATAAATACAGGAGTAAACTTAATACAATGTCTTTCATACTTATGGGAATTTCTCGACATAGGAAATGGAACTTTCAACCACCACTGTGTAATTCAACAGAGAAAATCTAAAACTCGTCATTGAAAATGGAACTTTCAACGCAAACAATTTTATTCAACATGTGAAACTGGAATTCTCGACATTCAACATTAAAATTTCAACCACCGCTGTGTAATTCAACAGATTTTTTTTATCTGTAAACCTCGTCACAGGAAATGGAACTTGCAACCACCACAGTGTAATTCAGCAGATAAAGTTGCAAACTGGAAATATATAATGTATCTTTCAACACCAACAAACTGACTCAGTATGTGAAATTGAAATGCTCGACATATGACATTGAAATGCTCGACATATGACATTGAAATGCTCGACATATGACATTGAAATGCTCGACATATGACATTGAAATGCTCGACATATGACATTGAAATGCTCGACATATGACATTGAAATTTCAACTGCAGCTTCCTCATTGAACCAGCTTTTGCCGGCTACCTTGCCTCATAGTAACACGCCGAAAACATCGATCGAGAGATTAAATCACACTAGCGAAACTTCCGTTACAACTGGTTTTAGAAACACAGAAGAGTTTATGTCAACAGGGATAGGGGATGTAGGTTGGTTACGATGGACGGACCAAATAATCGGTTAGTCAAAGTCATTTAATTCACACACTGAATGTCAAGGACTTTCCTCGGATTTCGATCAAGATATTTTCATTAGCTATACCATATAGAACGACTTAATACAGGTGTGTTTTATAATTATTGTCCCGGATGTACTAAATTATCGTTACCTGTTCATAAAACTCACATGCCTCCCAAGGCAAAGTCTCGAATAATAGGTATCACCTTAAGCTGAATCAAGGCGTAGATCTTTCTTTTGCCTGCGACCTTTAAAGTTCGAAACAAGCAACACAATAACAAACATTTGTGTTCCCACAGAACCTTTAGGTTTGGACGTTTTGCTGTAGACGCTACAAGATACTTAGGCCAGAGTGACTAGTTTACTTTTGTTCATATTATGGTTGTAAATGTAAACTATTGGCATTATTTTAAGCGGGTGATGTTGGGCAGTTCAGGATCTAAAGTCCACTTCAAATAACTAGTATAAAACATTGACACACACACACACACACACACACTCGTACATGGCCGAATGGCCGCACACGAGTATAATCCAAATTAAGTAAGTAAACACACACACACTCACACACACACACACACATATATATATATATATATATATATATATATATATATATATATATCTTTATATATATATATATATATATACTCATCGAAATTTTCCATTAATATTGCGGTTAGAAAAAGGCTTTGTCATTCTAAAGCTTTGACTGACAAATTTGACAGAAGTTAATTTTTTAGTGTGTCTGTGCAGCACTTTGTTCTTGATAACTTCTTCCATTAGCGTATAGAGAAACAATAAACGGATTATAAGAAAAATCAATGACAACCCATTCAGTATATTTTAAAGCAGACATCAGACAATACAGATCCATTTAGTGTACTTGCTAATATTGATAGATCGTTCGTTAGCTTTAACCCTGCGGGACTCCAAGTGAGATATAATTTTTCGTATTTTATAGGTTTTTTTTATTGTATCACTGTCCAGGACCCAACAAAGATATTTTGCTTTTTTTCGGGGGGGTGGGGCAGTTTAATGATGCGTAGTTCATAACAACTTAGCGTGAAAAATACGCAATTCGTCAGCCTTAGCGTGCAAAACACGCAATTTGTCAGCCAATGTAATGTATGCTGTTGTAGCCCAACTAACGGACACACAAACACATACACACAGACACAATTATAGAATGGATAGATGGATATTTAACTTCCCATCTATACGAATTTAGTATTTGGAACTACTCGACTCGTCAGCAAAACATTACGTGCACGGTTTGGTCGAAAGTCCTTGACTGATTTTAAAGAAGGTTTGCTTTCGAGGTCAAGTTTATTTCAAATTTCAAGGATATATGGATTGACTGGTTTATTTCGAATTTCAAGGATATATGGATTGATTGGTTTTGTGATGTACGGATAGATGGACGCATGGGTATTTTGCTTTCCGTCTGTTCTGATTTAACATTTTGAACCACTGGAACTATTTGACGAATCAGTAGATTGTATTGACATCTATGGTTAAAATCTGTATTCTTCCGCTTAGTGATTGTAAAGTTTAATCAGCTATACAATTATTAGATAAAACATAGTTCATTTTAATCTTTTCTCGTCCATATGTCTGCCAACAATGTTCCAAATATTAGTTCCCATTACCTTTTAATATATTCAATGTCATACTGCAAAATTTGTTTTTGAATTAGGGACGAAATTCTGTGATCACAACTTGCATACAAAGTGAATAGATTTTCCAAAGTTATTTCATATTTTTTGTAAATCGGTTAATCCTTCCTGTTTCATCGTTCAGTTCCCCTTTTTGTCTCTCTTTTATTTGCATTTACTTCAGCGTTTTTGAGATGACATTGGAAGATTCTATCAAAATGCAATTTACTAAATTATTTCACTCCATTAATATTGATCGTTCTTGGATCTCAATAAATCGGTACACAATAGATTGATATTGAAATAGCTTTGCTGCAAAATTCAATAATCCTTGTTACTACGTTGCTATGGAATTTGTTTTTTATTATGTTCATATTCAATATTCACATGCCTTGTGGCACAATTTCCCGTTGATCTTCAAAATGCATGAGTCAGGCCCCCTTAAGCCTTTGGCCTTGAACTTTGTTCTGCTACCTGAAGCTCGATTTGTTTTGATCAATAGTATGAAATCATACCATGCACGGATTGATTTATATTTCATAGAGTTTGAGTGCCAGATGTTACATCTGTCTTTCATAGGAAACTGGTTATGCTGTGTTGGATAGCGCCATCATAACACAATAAGTACGCACTCCTGCCATCTAGGGGTCTTACCCGGAAGCAACACGTCCATGGGTTGGTGTAGCCTAAAAAAGATGTTGAGTCTTACTCATTTTTAGGGGCCCCGGGTTGCGAGTGGTCTAAGGCCCCGGGTGGCCGAGTGGTCTAAGGCGCTCGCCTTTACCGATCACTGCCATCTCACCTCTGTCCGCGTGGGTTCGAGTCTTGGGCTCGGCCAATGTGGTTATGTGAGAAAGCTTGCCAGTAGCTTCCCGTAGGTCGGTGGTTCTTCCCGGGATTTTCCCGGGTTCTTCCTCCACCAGATATACTGGTCGCCATGTATAGCATATCATGTGCTGAAAAATGGCGTTAAACCCATACAAACCAAACCAAACTACTCTTTTTTATTTTGACTTACTTGCTGATACTGAGGGCCAGCGCTAAATAACGAAATATGTGGAACTGATTTACTACGGAGCACCTCAAAACATATTACATGAAACTGCATACTTCGATATCGGCCGAGGAGCTTCAATTGTTTAACTTACATAACCTATCAATTCTAATACAACCAAAACACATTGGACTATTCTGTAATCCCGCAATAGTATATTCAGAGGTGTTACGTAGTCAGTCCTACAGAAGGATTTTTTGTTTGATCGTCTAGTGGGTAACGTGAGTTTATTTCGCGAACGTTCCTCAGCATTAAATCAAAAAGCTCAATCACTAAAATGAAAAAAAAACTGTACATTCTATAATTAAGTGTTTCGTTGTGACAACTAGCAGTAAGACTTGCAATACAATTAATAAACGTGTTCGGAATTTAATGATCGTCTAGTGCAGGGGTATCAAACATACGGCCCACGGGCCGGATACGGCCAGCCAGACTCATTATTTATGATTATTATTTATTATTATTTATATCGAATCTGTCCCGCCATAGCAAATGAGTTTGACACCCCTGGGCTAGTGCTTATGCAGCTCTATGAAGTGTTAGTGTCTGTAGTTCCAAAACTACATCTACATTGGTGAATGGTAACACAGCCACATTCGTGTATTAATTATTGAAATATTTAGGTCAAACAGCTGGAATTTTTACATTGACCTCGAGAAATATATGCATATTAATGATGGTGCAATTCAGCGACACTTTCGTATAGCCCCCAACCCCCATTAATTCGAATAGGAATATACTACTCATCATTTGAAAGAGAAAGCATGGAAAACATCCAGAAAATCGTAACGTGGAATGATAATAATTAATGTAGACGGACACCAAATTCACGTGCAAGTCATGCACCTTATTTGTCAATCATTATTTCAGTTTAGGCCTTCGAGTCCGAAATATATAATTGCGCTGTAGCCGTTATTATCTTCATTATCATCAAAGCTATTTTGTATCCCCAGGCTATCCTGGCTTTAGCCGTTTATGAAGAGCAATTGTTATTGCACTGCATAAATTAGATTAATAGCAATAAATGCAGCTGGTCCATATGCTACGTACTGACAAGTCCTATCAGGTGACGTCCCATTTGGGATGTTAACATGCAGACCTGAACGGGATATGATGAAAGTTGTATTGTCTATTCCGGATAAAGTACCATTTAATGAAATGCCATTTTCAAAGCAAAGTGCCGTATTGGATAACATGCAATAGATATATACAATCAGTATTGGTTGGTCCATACAGCGGAAAGGTGTGATCATTCAAACTCTTCATTGTGGAAGCCATGAGTTGTTGCAGATCTTCCGAAGGGAACAAGGTTAGTGATAAATAACATACCCGCGAGCACTTAGAAACCGGAAAGTTAGCTTTGATTTGCAAACTCTGCTCTTTATCACGCAATTATGTAACGATCAGGGAATTTCCACAAATCGAGGCCAAATGGATGGATTTCTCTGAGTTCGAAAAATGAATCGGCAACTGAGAGTGTGTGCTGAACATCGGAAGTCCTGATTAATTCCATACAGATTTCTTATTTTTCCCAAAGTCTAGCTATCGTGATTTGCTAAAGTTCCTTCTAGGGGACAAAAGTTGCTAAAATTTGTCTTTCGGTTAGAAACGTTCCCATTTATCAGATTTTACCTTTATTGTTCAATGAAGCATCCTTATTTAGTAATTTTTTTAGATAATAGACGAAAAATCATCTTAAATGCGATTAATATTTATTAGCGGTTAAAGCAACGTTCAATTTAAGAGAAAATGTTACGTTGCATTGTTTGACGACAATAGTGTGCATAGACGTTAAACGTTTTCAGCAGTGGTGCGTAGGCTTTATGGAAGCTTCTTTCCAGCCATGTAATAAATTCCCAAGATTAAAATGAGCATTTCTTTACAATTAATCCGAAACTTACAGGAGACATTTACAATGTTAGATTGCACAACTTGATTTCCCACGAAAAACTATACACTGTTACCTTCGTTAATTCCTTCAGCAAACTCCAGATTAGACGGAAGTGCTCTTTTAAGACAGCATATATAACAAACACGACAAATAAACAATATTCCTATGTCTGATATTTAGCATATAATTCTTTCGCTTTTTTTGTTTTTGAAAAATATATTTATATCCAAACATACTTATACTTTACCAATGCTTAAGAAAATGTACAAGTTTAAGCCATATTATTTGTGCACATGTGACTATGTATGCCCAGAAAGTCATATCCAGTCGCTTATCGTAATCGAGATATTGCTAAACTACCCAAATGCGCATTTCTTCCCGGATTTTGGGTGATAGTTTTTTATTTTATTTCTAACTTTACCGAAAAGATACATATGACAAACCTTGTTGAGTGATGCCAAGAACTTCCCAAGCGATGTCCCATCTGAATAGAACGTGAACTAGCGTCACTAATTAGATACTAGATTCGGACCATAACGCACATTTGAACATCGCTTAGGGTCAAAT
Organism: Margaritifera margaritifera; assembly: GCA_029931535.1. NCBI lineage: Eukaryota > Metazoa > Mollusca > Bivalvia > Unionida > Margaritiferidae > Margaritifera > Margaritifera margaritifera. The sequence goes on along the minus strand of JAQPZY010001170.1, from coordinate 895,462 downwards.
ATATCATATTTATATACTTTTTTGATACTGAGTCAAATATGCGTCATAGAAACAAATCAAGTTTTCAATTTTCAAAATAGAAGCTTTCAACCAAGATTTAGAATCGTCCCCATGTCAAGTAGTGACGTCATTTGAACAGTTAGTACTATGATAGCTTTGAGTGTCATGTCACATTTTGTGTTGATAAAGCTTTTGAAATGAGCCATTTGGGTGGTGGTTGGGTTGGGTACACATAGTGTATCAATTCTGCTTAAGTGTGTCTATAGATTGTGCCAGCCGCAGGTTTAAAACGGATATGTATAACTGAGCGTAACTTCAAACTTTGCTTGGCGCATCAACAGCAAGAGCAAAATATTTCTCGTTATCATACGTCTAGATTTCCGCTCTAATAGAGATTCTTTGTGAATGTATCTAACTGACCCTCTCTCTCTCTCTCTCTCTCTCTCTCTCTCTCTCTCTCTCTCTCTCTCTCTCTCTCTCTCTCTCTCTCTCTCTCTCCGTTTACCTTAGAAAACGTCAGTTCTATTTGTAATGTAGTTCTTCTTTCCTATTTAGCAGTGAATAAACAAAGACATGTTTGAGACTATTTAGAATGCATGTACTTTCCCGCCCGGGCATTCCGTGAAAAGGTTGGGGTTTTTTTTGTTTTTTGTTTGTTTTTTTTTTTGTTTTGTTTTGTTTTGTTTTTTTGTTTTAAAATCTGTCTAGATAGTAATGTTTGCTTCCTGTGGTTAAATTATCAAACATTCGTCCAACGAAAGAAGAGCATCCTACAAATTCAGCAGATAGTATATTCACGTTGGGAAGATAATTTAATCGTTTTTATGTGTTTACCATCAGCCTAATTTTATTGCGTCTCTGTATGCTATTAACTTAACAAAGTAAATGCAAACACCGGTAACCCCTATCTTATTCCATCGCCAAAAACCTAATAGTGTATATGGGGTTATAAAGCAAGCAAACATCCGCAACCTGCACATGTTAACTTATGTACGAAAGACCCTAATCTCGCTCACGTATAAATCCACTTGGTGTATTTACCTATGAGAGACAGGTGAATAACTATAATCAATAGAGATGATGAAAATTTTTATCATATTTACCTGAGAACACGCAGATCTAAGAGAACAAATGGCTGTTGTTGCTGTTTTTGCTGATGATGCTCGTGGATCTCACATTTCCAGCGTCGTCGTCAACGTTAAAGTTTTGCGTTGAAGTGTAGTACTGGAGATTTTGCCAGTTAGATACAGGGAAGAGAAGACGTCATTGCGCGGATCTTGTTGCTAAACCGTGTCAGGCGACCACTGGTCATCTCAGCAGTGTGTATTTTCAGGAGGTGTGGGCTTAAAGGCTTGCAGCTAATCCTAATCGTTTATATATATATATATATATATATATATATATATATATATATATATATATATATATATATATATATATATATATATATATATATATTTGTACAAAGTTTATTACATATTAACAAATATTGCGTTAAACAAAGATTTCTACTGCATCTGCTACCGCTGTACTCAGTATATGTATGTATGTATGAATGTATGTATGTATGTATGTATGTATGTATGTATGTATGTATGTATGTATGTATGTATGTATGTGTCCGTCCACCGTCCATCTTTTTATATATGGGAAAAGAACATTATTGTAATAACATACGTTGTTATGTCTGTCTGTCTTTCTTCCATTTTTATACATATTGGAAAGAACATTATTGTAAAAACAAAACCAACACATACTTTGCGTTGTTGCATAATTATCAGCCAGGATTTCAAGCTATTATTAACCAAAAAAAGTAAATTTAGATTTTTCAAATTTCATCCGTTGTTTCGCAAAAGGATCCCGATATTTCGTCCTACTCGCACATGGAAAAATGTGTCCTCATGGAGGCTATATGAATGTGATGATCCGATAATAAACAAATCACAAATACTGCTCGGTATATACTTCGGTTGCAGTGTGCTTTGTGATGGATTGCGCCTTCTTATATATAATAAGACATCGTGACGAAATATATTTTATTTTTAAATACAGCCCTCACGGTGGTGCACATACCTATTAACATTCAGGCACATTCTACCAGCTGACCAGCTGATCCGGACGAGGATGTACATATCCCTTCACCGGTGTATGTCTCCAGAATTAGCCCCTGTCCCCCACCTATCCAATCAAAGCTGTACGTTAAAAATTTTCTTTTAAGTTTTTTCTAATATCTTTGATCCGCAATTTATTTAGCAAGAACAGATTCGTATGATTGGCCATGTAGTAAATTGTTTTAATGCTAGAGGTATTTATATATTATCTCACAGTATCTCCATCATTATTACTCAAGGTGTCATTAATATATGGTAGGCCCTGTGCAACGTAAGTTTTGTGCAGAAATTCTTTGTGCCATTTGGGTTTAAGACTATGTTCAAGGTCAAAGTTGCTTGGCAAGTAACTTTGCGGAAAAACGGTCCGTTCATGGTCCACTTTTCTATTAAATTTGTACATATATGGATCTTGCCTGATAAGTTCTTACTGCTGTCTTTTCCACGATTTCGTTTGTTTTTTGTCTGTAATAAGGTTTTAAAAAATAAATGTACAGTTTTATCGATTTTCACTTATTTTTGGAGTGTGGGTGGGTGGGAAAGTCAATACGTGATATAGCTATAAGAAATATTTGTCTTGCAAATATTTTTTTTAAAACCGTTTCTTCATCATCTTACGAGCATAAAATATATACTTGTTGATGATTGCATTATAATTTATTGCAGTGGATGGAGTTTCATCCGACATGGTGTATGCAAGTACATAGACCTTGTCCAATACTATTTAGTGCCACCTTAATTTAAATACTACTCTTCTAAAAACAAAAATAAACAAAAAAAAAAAAAGCCAGGGTCTCATTAAAAAGAAAAATATGCACCATATTTTGATATTAAAAATATTAATGGGAGAAAAGACCTGCATTATTTCTTTCAATTCTTCAGTTTCACGTTTCTTACAGAAGGCAATTTATAACACTATTCTAATAAACAAAAAATAAAGAGTGACCCATATGCATTCATGTGCCTTGTCTAAGCAAACTTATTACAAATATTTAGAAAATTATAACTTATTTTATTTACGTCAATTATGTAACAAAAATATAAAACCCTAAACGCATCCTCGCTGCTGTACAGATGTTAGCATACACAGGTCTTTAAGGTAGCAGAAACCGATGAACGCAAAGGAATGCAACGATTGGAGCTTTTTTCGTACGCTTACATGCCACAACATAAGTGAAGTTTAGGCCCAGGATTTCAGACATGTAAAACTAAAGCGTACATATCCAGACTTCTGACATTTCACAGGAAAACAAGATCTATATTAGTCACAACGCCTGATTATGAATAATGACATGTGGGAAAAATGAAATGTTAAATCATCAATTATGCATTGCATGCTCTTATTGGGGAAATAAAAGAGTTGAACACCATATACCAAAGGGGGATGTTTAATGCAGTGAAATGCAACATTCCAGAATGGTAGAGCTGATTTTGTTATACCTAAATAATATGCAATCATTTTTAGAATTTTACTTTTAATCGGCACCATGTAGCCTGTATTATGCTGACGTGACGTTAAACCCTAATACATACATGCATACTTCCTTCATTATGGGTTTGCAGACCAATGCGGAACACCTCGGGTATTTATGTACACAGAGCAATATCACCGAGAGTGCAAGAAGGCAAAGGTGTTCCGAATTTGTACAAGGTCTTACATCTATTTGAAGCACTGTTGACTTTGCTGCAATTAGGGAAAAAAGATGTAAATCATATGAGAATGCTCGATTGTGACGAACATCAATATATTTTTTTTCTTGTAAAATAAATATGTTTAGTATATACCCATCAATGTTTTACTCAAGAAGGAGCCAGAATTTTAACTTCGTTTTCTAGAAGAAGGAAAATGATACTCACGTATTCTGATTCCGTATCACCAAACTTTCAAAACAAGGCTAGAATTACACGCTTCATTCATACATATGTGATATTAATGCGCATATCAGCTGATCCAAATGCAATTCCGTTTATCATTCAGTGTCAAGTTTATCTTAAAAATGTTGAAATGTTAAGCAATTTATTTTGTCCTCTGTTACGTATAGCGATTTTATTAAATTATCTGAAAATTGATAGGTATAAAACAAAAATATAATTATCATAGTAATTCGATCTTCCTTGCTAGATCACATCATTTTGTCAGCATCAGAAAATCCGTCTCGTCATGATCCGGATTTTCTGATGCAGACAACTTGACGTGATCTAGCAATTACGATCGAATTACTATGATATATATATATATATATATATATATATATATATATATATATATATATATATATATATATATACAAATAAAGTCTGATAAAAGGGTAGATCTAGTTTCACCAGGTCTTTAACACCCTGTCAAAGATAGTACGTGGGGCCAGTTTACTATCTAAGAACTTCAATCTAGCAAATCTGCAGAATTCATTTTTCATCTCGTTACGCCGTCTAAACGGAAACAACAAGGTTAGTGTTTATGTTCTCAGTGTTTGCTATCGTCACGCGCTTTGTAAAATATTAATCTCACGTCTGAAATTCAGTTGTTTCTAAAAAAAAATTAAAAGTATTGGAAAATAATCGGTTTCTTGGAGGAATTTCAGACATCAATTAGGACACTCTTTATCATTTACAGTCATTGTTGTCAAAGATGCGAAATAGATCTTTATATGTTCAATTGTTCTTATGCCTACAGTTGTTCAAATACGAATTAAATGGAAGTGAAATATGTATTCTTAAAAAATAAAGCAGAATTGTTTTAAACGATTTTATGCCTTTCACCTGCATTTTATGCCACGCACCCCCACCCCACCCCCAAAGCGTACTTAAAGGATCTGTTGCTTTTCTGTCAAAATGTCTTTCCAGAAATAAAGAAAAAAAATGTTTATACCGAAATTAGTTTAATCTAGCACGGTTTATATTTATATCAAATTCATCGCACAGTTCTCAGGTTTGTCCTAGTTTGTACGAATCTTTGTTAGACGGGTTCCTTTTTATGGATCTTTGTTAGACGGGTTCCTTTTTATGAATCTTTGTTAGACGGGTTCCTTTTTATGGATCTTTGTTAGACGGGTTCCTTTTTACGGATCTTTGTTAGACGGGTTTCTTTTTACGGATCTTTGTTAGACGGGTTCATTTTTACGAATCTTTGTTAGACGGGTTCCTTTTAAAGATGGATCTTTGTTAGACGGCTTCCTTTTTACGGATCTTTGTTAGACGGGTTCCTTTTTATGGATCTTTGTTAGACGGGTTCCTTTTTACGGATCTTTGTTAGACGGGTTTCTTTTTACGGATCTTTGTTAGACGGGTTCCTTTTTATGGATCTTTGTTAGACGGGTTCCTTTTTATGGATCTTTGTTAGACGGGTTCCTTTTTACGGATCTTTGTTAGACGGGTTTCTTTTTACGGATTTTTGTTAGACGGGTTCCTTTGGGGGCGCTCTACAGATAATACATGCTTCTGAGTGAGTGACAGGTGTAAGATGAAGTATTTTTTCATTTGCAACATGCACAATGGAGAGAATGTTGGCATACCTCTATGTTACTTTCATGTACTGTGGCTGAAATTTCTTTACATATTGTACTTGTGGAAACTGGACATGATCTAAGCACACAGCAGACAAAATGGCCGCTCCAAAGTACTCGAAAAATCAGCCTGAATTAGTCAAAAGTGCTCTATTTTCAGCAGTTATTATAATAGGGAAACGAATTTTACCAGAGCAGACAATACCAGCCTCTGAAAGTACTATGAATGAATTAAAAAATATCCAAAAAGTAAAAAAAGTTATCGGCTCTTTTTTTTTTATTTACCTTTGAAGTCCAGGAAGTGAAAATGACTAAGCGGAGCTAGCAGTTTTTTGAGAGGTGCACATCTTAAGTAAGACCAAGCTGTATACTCTATAACCCAAATTTCACCCATCAATCATAAACCAAAATAAAGGAAATTCAAGTTCTTTTAACAATACCTAAGATATACAAGGTCTTTTTTAAATAGCCAGGACAGCCAGTGAGGAAACCCTAGCTAATTTTTTTCTTTAAATTTCTAACCCTATGCAAAGTACGAAACCGGAGAGCGCCACCTTTTATGGATCTTTGTTAGACGTGTTCCTTTTTATGGATCTATGTTAGACGGGTTCCTTTTTAGGGATCTTTGTTAGACTGGTTCCTTTTTATGGATCTTTGTTAGACGGGTTCCTTTTTACGGATCTTTATTAGACTGGTTCCTTTTTTATGGATCTTTGTTAGACGGGTTCCTTTTTACGAATCTTTGTTAGACGGGTGCCTTTTTATGGATCTTTGTTAGACGGGTTCCTTTTTACGAATCCTTGTTAGACGGGTTCCTTTTTACGAATCTTTGTTAGACGGGTTCCTTTTTACGGATCTTTGTTAGACGGGTTCCTATTTACGAGAATGCAACGTTTTACATCTCTAAGTTTTGTAAATAGCAAAGATAACTTATTGTATATGAAGTATGACCCACATAAAATGTCCAAATGGCAACATTTCTATCAATATTCATTACATGAGAAACTAAATCGAATAATGGTCCAAAATATTTGTTTATTAATTTGCTGTACCCATTTGGGACTAGGTGGATACAGAAACCAAGTACATAACATAACCTCTACCTTTCATTATGATATTACGTCATCATTGCCACTCAACCAATAATTATGCTCCATATGAATTCATTAAAATGAAAAAAATTAGGAGGATATTTACTTGATATATGTTCCTTCCAATTTTGACTTTCATCAAGAATTCAATAATTGTACATTTCCAATTTTTATTTTTTGGATAATAAACCATGGCATGCTTAGCTTGAAAATTTTTTTTTAAAGATTTGTTTTGAAAATAAATTTTGAGAAATTTATTGACTATGGCATTTAAAAGCTTTTACATAAGAGGGACACTAAGATTCGGTATTCCAAATACTTTCACCGGAAATAGGACATTAGCCTGTGTGTAACATTAAAAGTCATGGAATTTACTGTAATCTTGGTACACGTTCACCCTTCCACCCAACGTCATTTTTATTTGGAGATTGTGATATCACTGAATCTTTGCCCAAAAACTAACAATAATGGCAAACTATATAGATGACAACTGACAGTAGAATGAATGCAAGTTCTGTTGACTTTTTTCTACTTTCAAAGTTACTAATTATAGTTATAAAAGATCTACTGCACTGATAACATTAATTTTGGATTATAGTTATTACTTAAGGTTTTCAATTGATTTATATTAAAAAGCAATGAATTTATCTCTCATCTTTATAAACCATCGTCTTTATATTTGGCTCTGATAGGTTTCAATGTAAAATGTAGTTTAATATATATTTATTATGTAACATATTTATTTTACATGGGCCAAGAGGATACGGTTCAGGACCGAAAATAAAATCATCATAAACACACATGATCGAATAGTTGGTTTGGTATATAGGTTATTTAGTGCTAAAGCAAGTGAAGTAAAGTGCCTTGCCCAAGGACACAACATTGCGTCCGACCCATGTTAATCCGATTGTAGGATTCGAATCCGCGCCCCTTCGGTCACAAGTCCGGCATGCTAACCAGTGAACCACCACGGCTCCATTTGAGTCAATATAGGTGACTCAATTATTACATACTGGTTTGACCAAATATATATTATTTAATATTTCGCAACGTGTATGTATGTGTCTGTCTCACTAGCTATTAATATATATATATATATATATATATATATATATATATATATATATATATATATATATATATATATATATATATATATAACTTACATAACATGAGTTCAAGTCCATCCAACCCAAACCCGAAACCATGCTACATCTGTAAATTATACCATCAAATAGAAGAAAAAAATTCCGAAATGTCTGTCGCTGTTCCTGTATGTGTGAAAAAGGGATGTTTTCAGTATGGGTGATTGATTGGTCGATCGATCGATCGATCGATTGATTGATTGATTGATTGATTGATTGATTGATTGATTGATTGATTGATTGATTGATTGATTGATTGATCCGATCGATTATTCAATTCGAATAGTTCTTATTATGTAACTAGCATAAGCACCCATGGTGTAACCATAATTCAGTATCATTCTCATACAAATAAAACCCAGATATATTATGTGTCTAATTCGTCCAAGTAGTGACTGGCCCAAGGAAGTTGCACTGCATTAATTTGTCTATTTATCTATACAATATTTACATGTTTATATGTTTAAATGTCAATTACTGCACGTGTATGTATGTATGTATGTATGTATGTATGTTCACTGTATGTATGTATGTATGTATGTATGTATGTATGTATGTATGTATGTATGTATGTATGTATGTATGTATGTATGTATGTATGTATGTATGTATGCATGCATGTTCGTATGTACAAATTAGTGTATTTCTGTATGTATGATCTCTATGTAAAGGGCTTTTCTGTAAGTCAGCACAATACTAGCTACATAGTGCCGATTATGTTGATCTCTCTCTCTCTCTCTCTCTCTCTCTCTTTCTCTCTCTCTTCTAAAAACTTCAGTCACACGTAATAAGAGGAGATATTCTAACTGCTCTTTAGTCCGTCGATTTGAAACTATTTTTGATGTGTGATGACATTAATATTAAATTACAAATTGTTTCCTGCAAGGTCAAGGCCTCCATCCGTGAAACCGTAACTTGTATTAGGTAATAAAAATTATTTTTCAAAAATGTGTCCATAAATGCTATATAATTTTGACAGACAATTACAGTGTGTAATCATATTTTCGTCATAATTAATTATATGTATCAAACTGCAACATTTTCATATAATTTAGAAATATCAACGAATACTCTGTAATTTGTAATCATAAAGTTTCAAAACCGTTGCATTTTCGGATTGATTAAAATTGCTCTTCAATTTTAAAATTTACCAACCGACTGCCCAAGAAAATGATCCAATTTCTTCTCGCCCACACTAAAATGTGAACCATATTTTGTGATATAATACGGTTGTATTTTGACTTTTCAGTACCAAGGAATCAATCAGCACGGTGTTTCAGTATATGGTGACTATTTATAGCACTTTATTTGATTCGCTGCTTCCAAAATGCACAATGTAACTTTTTAATGATATTGATTATAGCAACAAGAACTTGAATTTAGCAACGTGTTCCCGCTGATTAATTAATAGTTTTATGTGATATCTGTAGTCCTCAACCATTTATGTCTAAAAGTTTTATTTGATACAGCTGTCGATACAAATTGAATATTCGAAGTCTCTTATGATTGTCCGGTGAAGAGGAAAATATGCTTGCTTTGTAATAAATAGTTACAGTCAGTTTATGGATGCATTAAAATTAAAATCCGTAGTCGTTTTCAATTAGGTGAAGCAGATTAAAACGATACAATAGCATGTGGTATAGTACCGGCTAGACTCCAAATTTCAGGACGAGAAATGCTAATGGTTGAGCCTAACCATCTGTTTTAAGGATTTTACATTTTGCAGGGTTCATACAAAGTCTGGAAAGTCTGGAAAAAGTTTGGGAAAAAAAGGTTGCTTTTTCCAGACCTGGCAAAAGTATGGAAAATAAAGACTTTTCCCTAAAGGTCTGGAAAAGGTATGGAATTTTGGGTTGCTATGTTTTATTTTGCTGAAGACGCTTATCACCTGGGGCGTCATTTTGTCTAGGGACAGTCCTGTTGGTTCAGTATGGCTGACTAGACGTGTGATCTATCACCCACTTGTGATTGGTGGATAATACCGGTATTTTATATTATGCGGATACCACATGCTCATTTATAGTGACACAGACTTTGAATACATGTGCCAGAGGGATCTGGAAACAATTACAAACCAGTCTGGAAAAAGTCTGGAAAAGGTCTGGAATTTGTTTTATTAACAGCTGTATGAACCCTGATTCTGACCTTTATCTTTAATTTAAAAATATATCCAGGTTAAAAAGAAAATCGCACCCCTACCCCCCTTCTGAAACTGCAATGGTCAATTCCTTAGTCAACAGTTGTTTTTAGATTTAGGTTTAATTTTCTCATTGTCGTATTCTTTCGAAATCCCTTCATGCTTGTGATGAATTGACCTTTCATCATATGCGAAACTAGCGAGTTTCGAGTTTTAGACCTTTAATTATTTAAAAAGAAAATTCGAAATGATGCATGCCCTGCATATGAGACGTACAGGTTTGCGCACAGTTTTGGACAATAGGAATATCCTCAGCTTTTTCCGTCAGTTACATAAAGAAACCTCTGATGTAATTCGCCGCCATTGAGAACTATTTTCGAAACTACTTTTGTTCACATGACACAATATGATGACGGAAGGAGAAAAAGCCACAGCTTGGAACATTATTGGCCTTTTCTGTAGCAAAACACGTGGTGCACTCCGCCAAGTGCGAATCGCCAAAACAAATAAATTTATGTGTAATTCTGCAATCACTTCTGATTTTATTGATCGAATTGACGTAAATTGGCAAACGATCTTCCGACTGAGTTTGGGAATGCAGAACAATATGGGACACTTAAGGATATTTCAGGATATATGTTTAAAAAACGAAAAAAAAAAAAGGTGAACTTGATCCTCAGAAGCCAGTCACTTGCACATTCATTAATTACGTAAAGGCAACACTTTCAACAAACATAAACGCATCCTTCCTTTTCTTGTTACTTTTGCATCCGGGCCCACGATTACTATTTCTATCAATTATATCTCGGCAAAGGCATGAAAATGTTTAAAATTTGCATTTGTATTTATTTTATGTATCAAAGAACATAAGAATATTATTGTACTTGATTTTATATATTAATATGTTTGAAAAACCTTATTCTTTTTATGATTTTTTTTGATTCGTTGAATACCGAATTGTATTGTATTTTTGCACTAGAGTTACTGACACATCTGTATACGTGTAATGTTCACTCCATAACTATATGTTTGGGAATGCAGAACAATATGGGACACTTAAGGGTATGAAGGCAATAATCATGATGATGATGATGATGATGATGATGATGATTATTATTATTATTATTATTATTATTATTATTATTATCTTATTACTATATTATTTATTATTATTATTATTATTTCAGGCCTCTAAAGGAAAGAAGGGTAAAGGGGACAAAACTCTTGAACAAGGTAAGGCTCAACAAGACCCCGCCGACCGCCCCGAGAAATCAAAGTTCGACGCAGGCAAGCTAAATTTAAACGAATTATGATCTCGGTGTTGTGCGTGGCTTTTATTTGATTTTAAGTGCTTAAACTTTAGTTTTATGCTCCTTTGGTGAAAATAACTTTAATTTCAAAATTCGACACATTAATATTTATTAATGACCGTTCCATTTCTCCAGTTACCGTATCAAGCATGTCTGTACATTCAAGCCGAACGAAACAAACGGGATATACTCAAGTTTGTGTAGGATCCAACTGCATAGAACACAGACCCTGATCTTCCATCACATAGTGCACCAGCATATCAAGGTCTATGGTGTTTTTGTTCTACTAATTAGTCTTAAGAAACTGCATGGACTCAGACCTGCCGGCGCATTATGCGACGGTAGATCTTGGTCTATGTTTAAAGTTGGATCTGATTTATACACGAACATATACGGTAAATGGCAGAGGTATTGGAAAACATTACTGTTGCTTTGTTTGTATTTTGATTTGCATAGTACTATATTCTTTGACGTCAATCGGAATACTCGTCACCTTTGTTGGAGTGTTTATGACGCCACTCGGAATACTCGTCACTTTTTGTTGGAGTGTTTATATATTTTATATCCTGCTGCGATATTACATTCTTTTCACTGGATTATGGTAAATTAGAGCGAAATTAAGGAATTAAGTTGTATTTATAAAACTGAACAAATTCGATCTAAAAAGCAATAGTGGGACAAATATTATCTGAGATAAAAACGCGTTCGTTCGATATATATAGGTTACTGCATTTGTATGGGAAAATATGAACGAGTTTTCTGAGTTATACTGCACGACGTCAGGAGTGCAGTATTGCTCAGAAAAAACGAGTTCATATTTTCCCATACAAATGCAGTAACCTTTTTATTATATACTCATTTTGCTTTTCTACCTAAGGGTGAATAAAAAAAGAACACACTTCAAGAAACAAAGTAACTGAATTTCTGATATATTCTAAAGTAAATACACAACCGAAGTTAAACCAATACAGAGTAACAGTATTCATGCGCACATGGCACCGCCCAGTGACCTTTGAACTTGGTAGAGTACCGCGCTCAGTGATTTGTTTCAAAAAGAAATCTCATTTTGGTCTACTTAAAATTGAAATTTTGAGTCATATTGTGAATGACTGCGCCTTGGAACAACTTTCCCAGTTGATCTGGAATGGAGGGATTTTGTTTTTCTGTTGATTCAACTAAATTCTGCTCTTTTAGTTTTTAGCTGGTTCTATTACGTACGATGTACATGTAGCTAGAGGGACTGGCCTCGACAGCAAGCTAGCTTACACGTGTGTTACTGTCCTGTCATTGATAGTTTTGAATCATAATGTGGACAAAATATGAAATTCTTTTAAGTGAAATTCTCAAGAAGATGCAGGATTAAATATTTTTGTTAGGGAATATCAAATTCATTTCCTTTTGGAGTGCAGTATATTCTCCTTTGGAATGTGATTTCTGTTGGAAATGTAGTCTAGACTGCAGTGCAATTTCGCGCCGTGGATCAGAAAGTACATTTTGAAGAAATTCAAGATGCAGAAAAGTAAGTACATTTATAGCCATTCTTATTGCCAGCTATAGATGACATATTTATATGTACTGTCATAATAAATCCAAAATATTCTCAAAAAAACCCAAAAAAACCCGGCAAAATTGCAAAGCGGCTGGGGTGTGAGAGTCCATTTCGTCAGCGGAAAATAAGGCTTCTTCGTTATCGTGGCTTCTTGGCTCCGAGGCACTTGCTTTTATACCAAAACCCGCCTTCTTTAGTTGTATTTTTTCGAATTTAGTGCTTGGACTGACTTGTAAAATTGACGGTCTCTGAGAGAAACGGAATATCATTTGGTCATAAGATGCCTTTTTATGCTATTTTTTTTATAGACTCTAGAGAGCACGGTTCATAGTCTGAATTTTGCCTAAATAAGTGTTTAAATGATCAGAATGATATTTTCAATATCCTGGACGTGATATTCAATACTGCATGCCTCACGTTTGTTGTCATAAAGCCACCGCTGTACATTGTGAATATCACGTTCAGTCACTTGCTTGGTTGAAAGATTCTTTTGTGACTCAATGAATTCATCCACATCGTCACCTTTATCATCTCTACTCTCAAACAGCTTGTTTAGTTCATCCACAGACAAATCTAAAAAAGCGAAGCTCTGGTGTCTGCTACATTTGCGTACATTGTTTGTTTACAATAAAAAGTAGTTCTCAACACGCAATGCTATTTTTAGACACACGTGTCGTGCAGTATGAAGCCGTGCAGTATGGAGAAATACTGCACGATTCTGACAATGCAAAGTTAATGGAGAAAAAAATGAGTATATAATAAAAAAAACTTAATAAAAGTTGAAGAAATTGATGTCGACATTTTTGTCCTTCAAGTTATATTTTTAGTTTCATGATTGGTTCTGAGGACCGTGACGCATAACATTATGGCATGTATATATACCTTTATTATCCATAAGTGATTTGTATGCACATTCCTTTATCTTTACATCATTTCCTTTATCATGTTTCATCTGCACTTTGTTTGCTCAGTTAGGTTATTAAATTGTTACCCTCATACAAACATACATATATTTCATATATACTTAAGAGTGAAATATAGAAAATTATTGGTGAAATATTTTTCATGTCTTATCATTCCTATATGTTCACATGTGAAAAATATATCCATTATTTTCACATGTGAAAATAGAACATTTCCTATCATGCCATGAGATTGTGTGTGCGTACAGAAGTTATGCTTGCAGCAAAAACAAAAACAAAACAAGCAAAACAAACAAACAAAAAACGAGCATTTTGTGAACTAGAGTATATAAATGGAAACTGCAGTACCATTCAGGAATGGATATTATATTTTACCGAAGATATATAACTCACAATCTTTCGGTTCTCTCAGAGTCATATCCCCTGTACTACCTTGACAATAATGTTAAAAACCCAATTTGCAGCATCGCTCAGTCGGACTTGCGTAGTGGTTGGAGAAGGTAAAATAGTTGACAAAATTTCAAAAATTTAATTTACTGCAAGAAATTGTCATCCCAAACCTACCGTTCTCTCTAATCACTGATACTTTTATGATCAGCCTAAATACGATCGAAATTTTTTTGGAGGGGGTTTTGTTTTCTTTCTTTATGCGGATTTTAACGATACTTTCAACGCATTATTGTCTATATCACGCCGAGGAAATGGGAGCTATGTGCCTTCCCAAGGACACCCCATGGCAGCGACCCGGGCTGGCCTGGGCGGGTATCAAACTCGCGACCCTTGGATTACGAGTCCGACGCTCCCCAGGGCATGTGTGTGCTGAAGAGCGAGTTTAATCTTCTACGCTTTGAATCATGAGCGGGTTAGGTATATAATACAAATTTTTAAAACTTTTCCCGCGTAAATTCCGGATATATTTCATCTTGTTGTAAAAAGACAAAAATAATATATTTTAATTCGCGTCTTCGCCATTCGTTAATATATCACGTTTTCGTACAACACGATATAAATATATATATATAGAGAGACAGACAGACAGACAGACATACATAGAGCCAGACAGACATAGATATAGAGAGAGAAAGAGAGAGATAGAGAGAAATACAAATATACACCAAACAGAGCTGAAAGTGATATTCCTGGATCCTACAGGAGAATGCATGATAACATTAACATAATTTATATATATATATATATATATATATATATATATATATATATATATATATATATATATATATATATATATACACATATATACATTGACATCCACTCAGTTTATTATTGCAATCATTAACCCTCAACTATATATAGTGTTGATAGATTCCAGACATTTAGATTCTATATATAGATATAGATTATATATATTGAGTATAGTGCGATGTATTTAAGTATTTTTCTCTTGATTTTCGCAAGATCAATACTTGCATCGACTGTTACAGATATATATGATTTCTGCACGCTTTGTGTTCATTTTTTAATCAACTTTTTCTTGATATGTTTTCCTACACCTTACTGTCAATGATTTGTAGTATATAATCTCTTGTTCATCCTGAAGAATGAATATTTTCCTTTCATTATATTATTTGCAACTATATGTACGTGAAAACTAATACACATTTCACGATGATAAATGTTTTGCAAATTTGCAGTAAAAAAATATTTGTGAAAATAGTGTTAACTGTGAAGGCTGTGATGCGAAATACTATTAGTATATTTAAAAATTAGCCTCGAATTTGCCACATCTACTATATACGCGTAAATTTCATGTTGCTAATATATGATTTGCAGTATATGAGTGATATGCTTAAATTTATTTAAATCTTTCGTTACCAAAATACAGTTATAGATAAACGATTTACCAGATTTTGAAAACAATGAAAACTTAATACGACTAACTGCACATTATAATTTGAAAACGCATTCTCAAGGCCCTATTTGCAATAAACATATAAAATTCGATTCCTCAATCGGAATTTTGTAATATCTGCCGTATTGTTTGGTTGTCAACAGTCTGGTTCAACAAGATCCCTCGCATGGTTCTGTGAGGCCACCAAATTAGGGTTTGGCAAACAAAACTAAACACAATTAGTTTTCCTTTAACACAAGACCGAGCCTTTTCCAAAATATGGAAAAGTGATTTGATTGGCTTATGAGATGAAGTGACGTAATATGTACTTGTGATGATGAGATGACATTATGTTTCGCGAAAATATTTCAAGTTCATTGGTTAAGTGAAACATGCCTTCTTTATTGGCGTTTGTTTAATAATTCATGTTTAATTATATCCTTTTAATCTAACGATATAATTTTTGGCTTAAATGATTACAGAAAGTATGTATAGATATAATGTTTGACTTGAATGATTACAGAAAGTATGTCTAGATATAATGTTTCGCTTGAGTGATTAAAGAAAGTATGTCTAGATATAATGTTTCGCTTGAGTGATTAAAGAAAGTATGTCTAGATATAATGTTTCGCTTGAGTGATTAAAGAAAGTATGTCTAGATATAATGTTTGGCTTGAATGATTAAAGAAAGTGTGCCTAGATAAGTTCTGAGATAGCTACATAAATGTCTTTGTTGTTTCGGGAACGAATCACTTGCGTATTGCGGAGATCTCACGAAGTCACACTTAAGTCTGGTTGAACAAAACTAGGTTGTCCTTTGGTTTTTTACTGACTATTCAGCAGCCATCAAGCTGTTATTCATTCATGCTATCTTTAGTTTTTATCTAATCTCTGGGTAAAACTTGGTGATGTTCTCAATTGTTAGGAATCCATCAAAAATGTTTTCAAGATTAGAAAGATTCTAAAAGTACAATTTTAAAAGTTTAAATATTTTTCATCGACTCTACTATGTCTACCTCTGATAGGACAAAATTATATTCAGAAAGTCAGTCTACTTTGGTTAAGACATGACACAATTATATTAAAAAAGTCAGTCTACTTTGGTTAAGATAGGACACAATTATATCCAGAAAGTCAGTCTACTTTTGTTAAGATAAAACAAAATTATATTCAGAAAGTCAGTCTTAAGATAGGGTACACTTTACCACAAAAATCTGTTTTACATAATGCACTCGATTTCAGCGTAAAGAGATATAATTTATACATGAAAAACAACAAATGTAATTCTTGTTCAAGTTTCCTCTAACTAAATCAGTCATAGCCTGCTCAGATTTTCCCATAAGTTTATATTAAACCTTTATACGAATATGCAGTATCGTTTCTACAGTTTATATGTTTATATTATATTTTTTCTAGATATCTCTGTTTCCACTTTTATTGCAGAAATCCGAGAGTTATTTCAGCTTTTTGATAAGAATAACGACAAAACAATCTCCGCATTAGAGCTGGGAAAGGCGATGAGGTTTTTAGGAATGAGCCCCAAACAGAGTGAGGTGGACACAGCTATGAGAACCTTGGATAAAAACGGTACAACATTCATAATAACTTACAATTCCATGATACAAAGAGAGAAAGAAAATAGGACAGAGAAACTCACTTATAATTTAGGTTACGCGTGGCTACGAAACAAGGACGAGATGAAAGGTTACTCTAAAGATTATGTGGCGTGTATTTGGCTTATACTCATGAAATACATGATTCCATGAAACATTTTGTTACGTGTTTGCCTCAGGTTAGTCAAATTAATGCATGCCAAATTCTAAAAAGTAAATTCTTCATCACTTTCTTCAAAGTCACGATCGTTTCCTGGTGGGAAAGTTGGCGCTGTGCCGTTAAACCCTATTCATCATATCTCTTATCTTCTTAAAAGAGATACATGCTTTTCAAACCTTCTGTTTCTACCTGTATAGATTGGAACCAATACCCGTCTATAAAAACTATCGGACAGGTAAATGACCAATTATATACCTGTTTGAAGATATATGTAATCCTCCTTTTATACCCAAACTCTATCTTTAAATCAATGTCGCATATCCGCACTGCTGCTTACACCGCAAATATAATAAAACGATAAATATAGGGTACACAATTCAAAATTTCAACTTTGTAATGTTTAGAGTAAAGGTATTTTTGCTGAAAATTGAGAAAATGTAAATATAAAAATGCTTGAGAGGGAAAGTGACCGCAAGAGATACATGTTATTCTTAACGACGAGAGTCGTGGGTTGTTTTTCCGCCTTCCCACCACTGCCATCACTCATACAGGCATATAAACGCAGGAACATGTTTCCTTCTGAGCATCCCCCAACAAAGACCTGATAAAAATGTATTTATGTAATTCCCTTGTTTTGTGAAGTATATAATTAAGTCCTTTGGAAGTTATAATAAATAAGCAAGCCCGACGTTCTTTTTTTCTCACATACCCCTGACCGTTCTACTCAAGTGGTCAAGTGTTATGGGCTAAAACCATATATTATTTTTTATCAACTCTATTTTTGGCACTATTGCGGGGTGTTAAAAATAAAATGACTGTTATTTTCATAAACTTGGAGCTGTTGACAGAAGTGAAAAACCAACACCAAAAACATACTAAGAATAAATTACACTTGACTGAAGATTTCGAGCCGTTCCTCCACTTTTCGACGTGACTTCTCAAAATAGATCATAATGTGTATTCTTGCGTATTTATTTTTGGTTATTCTTGAGTATTTTTATTTTTTATTTTTTATTTATACTCTTGGCTAATTTTTTTAAATATTTTTATTTGTATTCTTGGCAATTTTATTGTGTGCATGTAATGGAGCTCATTTGTTTAATCTGTAGGTAAAACAGCAATCGGTCATTAGAAGGCGCGTAAATATATATTAGGTATTGTATATACTCGCTCATAAGTCGGGCCTAACTGCAAACTAATCCGCCTTCGCATAATTCGCTAGTAGACCTGGGTCTATTCAGTTTGTTAGGAAGAATCAGTAGAAGAAACAACATCAGTCCTAAATCTGACGGCGCATTATCTGACGGCAGATCAAGGTCTATGTTGTTTGCTGTTGGACCTGAGGATACATACAGTATGTTGCTGCTGCTTCAAGGGATGGTAGATATAATGATGATTGCAAATTTTCAGGTGTATTCTGGCATGAAAATATTGTATTTCAGAACATGAGGACTAAATGGGGATTTTACTGTTGCGCTTTGCACGCGTCGCCGGTAAAACGGCTACTTTTGACTGAATTGCTACCATTAAAATCTTGCATTCTTAAATGAAAACCGATTATCTCCATTCGAAGATACTTTTTTCTTTTCTTTCTTCTTTTTGATAAATAGTCGACAATGTCATCCGCTGTGGTACTGCGTCAAAAGAAGAATCATGACATCACAATGTCGTCAAAGATTCCTACAGCAATCAGAACACGCTCTGGCCTTTCCGCCAATGATCGTAAAAACACATTGGAAATACTACGGTAGCCGCCAATATATATATATATATATATATATATATATATATATATATATATATATATATATATATATATATACATGTACCATGTTTACTAAATGACGCCATGTAGCACGTAACACACCATCATATAGTACATTACGCTCACTCAACTGAGATGACTTATGCTTGGCCAAAACTTTCCTAAGTTTCTTTTTTCAAGTATGAACTCACTAGAGAACTTTCTTTTACTGAACTTACGCAAATAATTCCATGAAGGTATCATAATGGTGTTAACATGGTTTAATTTTGACCTAGCGTACTTTAGCTTGTGACTGTGTTCTTCGCCATTTTCCTATGATTTCTCCCTTTTTACGCTGAATCACTCCATCGAGGTATCTCAGAGGTGGATTCTCGCTCCTCACAGCTCTTTTAGAATATATCGTTGCTGGAAGGCTGCTTTGACATCCGGGTCATCTAAACCTTAGTACATTTTCTTTGCGCATTAATACACGAGGACATTGACTGACTAATATCTTGCGTGTGTGTGTGTGTGTGTGTGTGTGCGTGTATGTGTGTGTATATACATACATATATATATATATATATATATATATATATATATATATATATATATATATATATATATATATATATATATATATATATATATCACAGACTTAAATCCAAACAAAAACAAAGGAAAAAGAAATAGATTATGTTCGGTGGCTCAGTGACCCTTCATTGTGACGTCATCGGTATATTGTGATATAAGCTGTGTGCAAGCTTGGTACATCGTCAGCCATGTGTTCCATCACTGCAAGTAAATAATTCCTGACATTTTCCTCTAACGTATTTGGCAAAATCTTCTCATTCGAAATTAAATATGAATCGGTTGTCAAAGCGTACGGTTTTCTCAAGGTGGCATGCTACCACCTTATTTACAATGTTGTAGCAGTGGTATTAATCTATCCAAGGGAAGTAACCCACTGTGAGCAGTGCGTAGTTTAAATTGGTATAAAAGTCACGAGGCGTTCCGATTTTTCCAACAGAGTATCGTGGATTTGACCAGTACTAAACAAAAATTGTGTTTGACTAATCGTGATCAAAAGGCGTGTTACATTCACAGGTATGTAAGAATAAATATTATCGTGCAAAATGTCAATTAAATTAAGAGCATCATTTCGAAATCTGGTGCCATAATCAGTCATGTTTTCGGAATTGGTCGATTCTTTGATATCTAATGATAAGCCCACATTTTACTCGTGGATGCCAGCATTGTTTTGAGTGTTGTAATTGCACATATGAATTGATAGATCCTGAAACTGCAAATTAAGCCTCGTTCCTATCTACTAATGATTATACTTTCCTAACGCAATAATTACAGACTGAACCTTTCGTGTAAAAAATCTATTCGTTTTCAAAGCATTCCTGACAGTCCTGAGAAATGAGTTAGATATTCGTGCGAACAAAATAGCTCCAAACATGTATAATTTATCTTCTGACCTTTCTTTTGTACTACTTTTAGTTTATTGTACATGAATACAAAGATTTTGATTTTAATAAATTTAAAGCTGTTAACACAGGTATGAACTAAATGCGTCAACCCAATATGTTCCTGAAATTAAAAAAGAATCAAAAGTCTTTGCTAATTTTAATTACAGTAAGGATTCAAAAAGTTCCTTGTAATTCAAGACGTGACGTGTCCCAGAAAAGTTCCTTGTAATTCAAGACGTGACGTGTCCCAGCTGATTTTTCAAGGAATATTAAGGACTACTTTTGTATGTGATGATAAGAAGACTCCTAGTACAAAGTTCATTCCTTAATTTTCGTCTGCTTGTTTCATTGTTCGCAGTTGAACGAATTATTCTTTTCTCATCTCTAAAATTAACAAAATAATTAAAAATTGGCCATAGAACAAATAGATTTTACACATATCGAAGGAATTAACTAAATCAGCAACGACAATAATTACAGACTAAGTCATTAGCTGTTAAAACTAGCATCATTTTCCGAAACTTTGTGACAGTTCTGATAAATGAGTCGGATCCTTCTTCCAAGAAAAGAGTTCCAAAGATTCATTAGTTACTGTGCCTTGTTCAGAATAAAATGAATGCGATTTACATGAACTTAAAGCTGTCAACACAGATATAACTAAATGCGTCAAACGAACAATTTTCCTGAAATTGAATACGAAATAACAAGGCTTTATTGACTTGTATTAGAATGAGCATTTAGAATGGTTCCCTGTATTTCCAGACTTTACTTCCTCCAACAGATGTTCCAAGGGAATTATCAGTCATTTTTATGTGTGAAGAAAAGTACAGTCCCAGTACTACATTCATTCCTCAATTTTTATCTGTGCTTGTTTGTATTTAATATAATTCGTTTTATTATTAATATAATATATAATTCGTATTAATAATAATAATAATAATAATAATAATAATATTATTATTATTATTATTATTGTTATTATTCTGATTATTATTATTATAGTTATTGTTATTATTATTATTATTATTATTATTATTATTATTATTATTATTATTATTATTATTATTATTATTATTATTATTATTATTATTATGTTGTTGTTGTTGTTGTTATTGTTATTATTATTATTATTATTATTATTATTATTATTTGTGTTGAAAATATAAAACCAATAAAAATTGCCCATTGAATGAACTCTTTTTCAAATATCTATGAAATCAAATGAATCTTTTCACCAAATCCCTAACGTTTAATAAGGTAAGCCTTGCTCGTCCTATAAATTAATAACCTTTCCATACCTACTGAATAGCACTCGTCCTATAAATTAATAACCTTTCCATACCTACTGAATAGCACTCGTCCTATAAATTAATAACCTTTCCATACCTACTGAATAGCACTCGTCCTATAAATTAATAACCTTTCCATACCTACTGAATAGCACTCGTCCTATAAATTAATAGCCTTTCCATACCTACTGAATAGCACTAGTTGTAAGCACACACACCAACGACATTTCTTGTTTGGGTATGGCGTACATAAATTCATTGTCGCCAAGACCACTGAAACCTTTTTTTACACCTTCTGACAACAAAATTTGCATTAAACAATAATTGTAGACCAAACCTTATGTGTTAGAATTCTTCTGATTTTCAAAAGTATCCTGACAGTTCTAACAAATGAACTAGATCATCATTCCATGAAAAGAGTTTCAAACATTTGCTGTTCATGTATCAACCATCTTGTGCTTTTTTTGGGGGGGGGGGATCTATAATACAATGATGTCTATCAGCTAGAAACGATCGACAAAAGGGGAAACATAATTTGTCAAAATGGTGCTTTTAAAAATTAAAAACAATTTTTTTAAAATAAATCCAGGTCTTACTTTCAGGTGGCTATGACTTGAAAAATGTTCTCTGCCAGTATAAACGTAACTACTCAGGGTTTATTATAAACGATTTCATTTCTGACACTCCCAATAATATTTTACAATCTTGATTTAACATGACACTCCCAATAATATTTTACAATCTTGATATTTTCCTCCTTTTCATTGTTCATGCTTAGAAGAAAATCATTTTTAAGTCTAATACAAATTACCCATCAAACAAAATAAATTAAGCAAGGGTATCAGACGCTGAATATATATGTGTGTAAAACAATAAGAAATTATATATATATATATATATATATATATATATATATATATATATATATATATATATATGTCTGTGTGTGTGTGTGTGTGTGTGTGTTTATGTGTGTAATTATGTATACAAATCATGTAAAGAGCTATTTTGTTCGAACGAATAACTGACTCATTTCTCAGGACTCTGAGGCATGCATTGCAACCGAATAGACTTTTAACACATAACTTTCAGTCCTAATATGATGGTATATTAATAATAATAATAATAATAATAATAATAATAATAATAATAATAATAATAATAATAATAATAATAATAACAACAACAATAATAATAATAATAATAATAATAATAATAATAATAATAATAATAATAATAATAATAATAATAATAATAATAATAACAACAATAATAATAATAAAAATAATAAAAATAATAATAACAGCAACAACAATAATAATTTTATATATATATATATATATATATTTATATATATATATATATATATATATATATATATATATATATATATATATATAGATAATGCAAATCGAATCATATGACGAAAAACAGTAGTTTCAAGTGCAGTAGATCCAGCAAGAGATCGTGTGTGTCAGAGATTATATTAAAAATACTGACAACGAAGTGTGCAAAGCTAGTTTTTAATTAGCCTAAGCAATTTAAACTCCCTTTGAGTCTTTGTCGAAGGAAATTACAAAACAGGGACATACAAGTCAAACAATAAACATAAAATAAAGTGCTGAATTGACACAACTTTATATGATTGTATATCTAATGGAAGTGCTGCCTGAAACTTTTAGATGCACTTAATGTTGTTCCTGGGTAGTAAGTGTTATTTCATAATTGCTTATGCCTAAAAAGTATAGTATAGGAAATGGCTATTATTCCCCACAAACTTTGCTTTTGTGACCAGGACAGTGATATTTTGAAATTTACCTTTTTCCAATGAGAAAACGGGCGAATTTGTGTCTTTTCGTTCGCATAAAGTCAGAAAAACACAACATATGAATCCAAATTAACATGTATTTATACTAAAGTAATACAAAAATGACTAAAAAAGATTTAGAAGTGGGTACTTTTTCGAGATTTACGATTATACTGTAAATCACTATCACGAATCAGCCCCCAAATGTAGTCTCCCATCATGTTCTCGTTATACTGTCCTTGGTAGCGGCGTTCAAAGTCCAGTATATCCTGGTGGAAGCGCTCGCCTTGCTCCTCCGAGTACGCTCCCATGTTCTCCCTGAATTTATCAAGATGAGCATCAAGGATATGGACTTTGAGGGACATCCTACAGCCCATTGTGCCGTAGTTCTTCACCAGAGTCTCAACCAGCTCCACATAGTTTTCAGCCTTGTGATTGCCCAGGAAGCCCCGAACCATCTCGACGAAGCTGTTCCAAACCGCTTTCTCGTTACTAGTGAGCTTTTTGGGGAATTCATTGCATTCCAGGATCTTCTTTATCTGTGGTCCGACGAAGACACCGGCTTTGACCTTTGCCTCAGACAGCTTAGGGAAGAAATCTTGAAGGTACTTGAAGGCTGCCGACTCCTTATCTAGAGCTCTGACAAATTGTTTCATAAGGCCCAATTCGATGTGCAGTGGTGGCATCAGCACCTTCCGGGGGTCCACCAGTGGCTCCCACTTGACGTTGTTCCTCCCCACAGAGAACTCGGTCCGCTGTGGCCAGTCCCGCCTGTGGTAGTGCGCCTTGGTGTCCCTGCTGTCCCAAAGGCAAAGATAGCAGGGAAACTTGGTAAAACCGCCTTGGAGACCCATCAGGAATGCCACCATTTTGAAGTCTCCTATGACCTCCCAGCCGTACTCATCATACTTCAAGGCGTCCAGCAAGGTCTTGATGCTGTTGTAATCCTCTTAGAGGTGCACCGAGTGAGCCAGGGGAAGAGACGGGTACTTGTTACCATTATGGAGCAGCACGACTTTGAGGCTCCTGGATGAGCTGTCAATGAAGAGGCGCCACTCATTCTGGTTACAGGCGATTCCGATTGCCTCGAACAGACTGGTCACATTGTGGCAGAAGCAGAGCCCATCTTGACGGGTGAAGAAGCTGGAAAAAGGTTGGTGACACTTCCTATGATCTGCGACTTGCACACTTTCATCCAACAAGTTCCACTGCTTGAGCCTAGACGTCAGTAGCTCGGCATTGGACTTGGTGAGACCAAGATCTCTAATCAAGTCGTTGAGGTCTTTTTGTTTGGGGTAGTATGGGTTCTCTCCTCAGTTCCACCTCTGAAATTGTCATCTGGATCTACAACGTCTTCCTCGCTCTCTGGCTTGCTGCTCTCTTCTAAAGACGGCTGCTCTCTCTCCGGAGGAGTGGGTAATGGGAGCTCATGGCAGTGTGGCACCGGGGCGATGGATGAAGGAAGATCCGGATACGTGATAGCAGGTGCATTCTTGCCAGTCCGACGTTTGGAAGGGTCCACCATGCAGAAGTAGCAGTTGCTTGAGTGGTCAATGGGTTCCCGCCAAATTCTTGGGATAGCGAACTTCCTGGCTCTCTTTTCCCCTCTGTACCATCCTACAAAATACATTTATTTCACCCATGACTAATGTGTAAGAGATTCTCGCAACATTTTTCATATATGATATATTTTTTCAATAACATTGAAAATTGTAAAACATTTTAAAATTAAAAACTTTTACAATATTTAAAAATTTAACAAATTATATAACATAAAATTCCGAGCAACAATTGTCCATCTTACCTTCCAGAGTTTTTTTGCAGTGCTCGCAGGTGAAATGAGGTGCCCAGGGTTTGTCTTAATCCCCGACAGGCATGCCGAAATATGCTTTGTAGGCCTCACACATCTTAGCAGATGCTTCCACGGAGTACTTTTTCGCTCTTGTCTTGATAAATTGGCCGCAGACATAGCAAAATGCGTCTGCCGGATGCTTGCAGCCTCTTGATGCCATCTCAGAAAAATGCAGATATGTATCCACTTAGGCAGCTGGAACTAAACTGAACTGGTGGGCTTAAGGCCCCTGTATTTATACTACTATTTATATTACTGGAAAGTTCTAGAAAGTTCTAGAAGTTACTCCAAGTTTACTCAGCACCGAATCTATCTGGAATGTTCTGGAAAATAGGTACATTTCAAAATATCACTGTCCTTGTCGCAAAAGCAAAGTTTGTGGGGAATAAAAGCCATTTTCTATACTTTTGAGGCATAAGCAATAAGGAAATAACACTTACTACCCAGGAACAAAAAAAAATTTTTTTACACGGTATTATCCAATTATTACATTTCATTTTTATTCACTTTTAAGTGTTGTGTTCATTCCCTGGAAAACTGCACTTCCATCTGCATGGCAGCTTTCAAATCGTCTGCTCTCAGCGAATCTTTTATAACGGGATTCAGCCAAAAATCACTTTTATGTAAATCAGAGCTGTATAGAGGATGTGGAAAAGTTTGGATGCTGTACTCCTTCAGGAAGTATGTCATGACGGCGGTTTTATGCACCGGTGCGTTGTCATAGAATTGATGGATACCCGGTGCGTTGTCGTAGAGTAGAGAAGATTCCTTGGGAACCGATGCGCGAACGGGTGGTTCAGTGGTGTTCCACAGCTTTTAGCAACACTTTGAAGGCATAAAAATGTAACACTAGCAGAGTCAGAAGACCGGGCCTATTGTATCGAAAAATGCGTACAACACTGTCTTGACAGTCCGTCTACGTCAATCGATTTTTATATATATATCTTTGCTCGTTTTCTCCGATCCAAACTTTATTTTTGTCTTTTGAGTCGGGTTCAAAGAAGTAAATTCATGTTTCATCGCATGTGACAATCTTGTTCAAATTTGTCTGGTCACTCTTTTCATATTTCGCGTAGCTGCTTAGCGATTTCAACCCGAGTCTGTTTTTGATCAGCCGTCAACAAATGAGGGTCCCATCTTGAACAAGCCTTTCTGAGCTTCAAATTGTTCTTTAATATGTTAAAAACAACTGACCAATTATTTGCCCGTGATGGTAGAAATATCTTCCGCTAGGTGTCGTGCATCTTCATCAATTGCCACCTACATCACAACAGCCACTTCCCGCTCACCAATCGCAGACAACGGTCTTCCAGAATGTGGGTCACCATCTTCTATGGATTCGCGGCCATCTTGAAAATGAAACCATCTTAAAATTGTATGATATGACAGAGAATTACATTAGTAAACTTTATCCATGTCAGCCTTGATGTCAATGGGAGAGTACGCTAAGAGCGCCGGATTTTACAGTATGCTTTTTGCTCAGTAGCAAAATTGTTCTCATTCTCCGACATTTTTATGTCACTGTCATTTACTTATATTACGTCACACGCATATATCTGCGGGTGTCTGGCGTGATTCACGTGCATCTGAAGATCGTTTTAAAGAACGTTATTTTGTCTATCAATCGGTGTTAAATTTATTGACAGGTTCAAAGCAACAAAAAGGTCATAACGAAATATTCAGAAGGTTTCAAATACCCCTCGAATTAAAGAAACACCTAAAATCTCCCCATCAGTCAGAACGACTAAAACACATCTTCCCAAATCGACCACTTGTTTCTTTCAAGCGAGATAGCAATCTAAGGGGCATTTTAGACCACACGAGGCGCAATCTACAATTTCACACAAAATGAGAAAATGGGTGCAATCCTTATGGAAAGGATTGTGTGCTATTTAAATATCTGATGAAATCCAACCATTTATATGGGACGAATGGGAAAGAATACAAATCCTAGGCCACGTAGACTGTCAATCAGTATGACTAATTTGCTCTGTTTTCTGCAAAAGGTGTGGACAAACGGACTCTGTATGCCACACAGAGAGGATTCTTTATACAAAATACCACAGTTAAACATTTCTAAAATAAGAAACAGAAAAATGATGATCCAGTAGAAAAGTAGTTTAATACAAACAGACACTCTTTATGTGATTATTTAACACAAACAGCCACTCTGTGTGTGATTATTTAATACAAACAGCCACTCTTTATGTGATTATTCATCACAAACAGCCACTCTGTATGTGATTATTTAACACAAACAGCCACTCTGTATTTGATTACTTAACACAAACAGCCACTCTGTATGTGATTATTTAACACAAACAGCCACTCTTGATGTGATTATTTAACACAGACAGACACTCTTTGTGTGATTATTTAACACAAACAGCCACTCTGTATGTGATTATTTAACACAAACAGTCACTCTGTGTGTGATTATTTAACCCAAACAGCCACTCTGTATGTGATTATTTAACACAAACAGCCACTCTGTATGTGATTATTTAACACAAACAGCCACTCTGTGTGTGATTATTTAACACAAACAGCCACTCTGTATGTGATTATTTAACAGAAACAGCCACTCTTTATGTGATTATTTAACACAAACAGCCACTCTGTATGTGATTATTTAACACAAACAGCCACTCTTTATATTATTATTTAGTGATAGGCATTGAGAAGGTGTATGGTAAAGATTGTATAGGTTGGTAAAGGAATCATTGTGGATAAGAAAGCTAAACACTGTGTCTCAAGCATGACTAAATTCTCAGTGTGAATTCTATACATGTTTTCCGGCAAAAATGATACGTAGGTAAGTTTGTTATGATTAGATTGCGTAAGTTACGTCACCATCACTTAGTTTACATTTTTAATCCACTGCAAACTGCTCTCCATCAGACGTTTCAAGGGAAGTGAGCGCACTTGGGGAGCAGTTTGAATCCACTGATGAATTAGCAGAAATGTTTTGAAATTTAAAGAGACTAAAATATCGACCAAAACTGGGCCATTATTTGAAAATATTCTTTGTCATCACCAAAGTAAGATATGATTTTCCTCTATTTACTTCTTTGATATCTAATGATGATTTCTCATTTTTCTTGACATTTCAACAGATTTTCTGATTTTTAATTAGGCCTAAATTGTACCTGCTAATAACAAACTTGAATTAAATAATTATAACAGCTCCAGACTTATGTCTCAAAACATATATTCTATTTTAACATAACTGACAGTTTTGAAAATTGAGTCCATTCTTTTGTTCCATGAAAAGAACTTTAGACATTTATTATTTCATGTAATAAACTACTTTTCCTGCTATTTTAGATAATTTTTCTAAAATAAAATGATGGTGATTTTCGTGAATTGAAACCTGTCAACACAGTTGAAAACTAAATTCGTCAAAGTAAAGTCTTTTGTTTCTTTCTTTTCTGAAATTTCATTCAAAGTAACAAGACCTTATTTTCTTATACTTAAGTCAGGGTTCAGAATATTTCCCGCAATAACCAGACGCGACATATTAGGAACTATTTTCTGGTGCGGATGAAATTGAACTCCTAGTAATAATTTCATTGCATAATTATCCTCTTCTGTGGTGTTTTCTCGTAGTCATTCGTATTCTTCTTTATTTGCCTTGAAAATATTTTTAACAAATAAAAAGAATATATAAAAACAAAAATGCCCATTGAAGGAACAAATACTACAAATACTGACGGAATCAAAGGTATTTTTACACTAAATCGCTAAAATTCCCTAAAGTAAAGTCCTTGTTCTGTGACGTAGAAAGTTACTCTTCACATCTTACGGCGACTAATAGTGTAACCAAGACATTTCAAAGCCATGACTTTACAGGACCTGACAAAGTACGTCTAACCTTTTATCTCCTGCTTATAACAGAACTTTCATTACACAATAATTACAGATCAACCCTTGCGTGATTTACATCTTTTCCTTTTAAAAAAAATCTGAACACTTCTGAGTAATAAGTCGGATCCTTTTTCCAGTGAACGAACTAGACACATTTTATCTCCTGCGTTGATCTTCAATATGTACTATTTTTAAATTGTTTTTTTTTTCTGGAGTAAAATGAGGCTGATTATTTTTAAAGGAAAAGCAGTCGACACAGATGAAGCGCTTACATGGAAATAATACGCATAACCAGTCTAAATCAATTAGAGTAGAACGAAAAATTGGAATCGGAATTTAGCATGCAATGTGACAGGTTCCTGAAATAAGTATTTTAAAACTTTTTTTTTTAATGTATTCTAAATTATTTCCTTATGTGTTCGAATTCGAAAACAACTATCTATCTATCTATCTATCTATCTATCTATCTATCTATCTATATATATATATATATATATATATATATATATATATATATATATATATATATATATATATATATATATATATATATATATATATATATATATATATATATATAAATCAACTTTCAGGAAAATAAAAAATTAAATAATAAAATATAAATAAATAAAAAGAAGTTAAATATCTCTTAACCTTTTGGTAAGGAAATTAATTTGAAGTAATTTTAATCAAGGCCGATATTAAATAATATTTCTAGCTCATTTAATACATAATTGTAATGCAAATGAAGATGTAATTCGTTCATTTGACGAGGTTAATTACTCGGATTTCAGCGTTATACCGCCTTTATAATTGTAGAAAACTGAAACAACTTAGGTTGATATTTTTTAGAAATATTTGTTCTTACAATATTTATTCTTCCAATTACAAAAGTTTTAAGTTTAAATTCGAATATATTCGCAAAGCACGTCTATATTAAAGGTTAAAAAGAAACATTGATAATGTATGAGTAAACCAAATGATTTTATTAACTGAAAACAGAGCCCGAACATATATGTTAAAGTTAGGAATTTATTTGTCCCTAATAAAGCTTTATTCATTCGATCAGCAGTATATTAAAAGTTTCATTCCATTTTATCAGCTACTGCCCCAGAAACTAATTTGAGGAAACTTTTTTTATTACGTTCGGAGGTGCCAATAAACAAAAAATATGAATAGGGTACATCAATGTATTGTGGCATATATTGCCGTTCCAAAAAAGTCCATAATTTAAACATCAATCGCTCGTATAATCGACATTTCTCGGTCTCAGCGTAAAGCTAATTTTTTTCCTTTCTTTCTGCGGCCTTGAAAACTCGATACAACGGGAACTTTGAAAAGTTTGCCCGCAACACTTTGGTTTTTCGAAGGTTAAAGATTAAAGGTCATTTCGTAACCTATGAATAAACCGATTTATAAAGAAAAATTTAAATGGTGTTAGAAATAAAGCTGAAGAAATCGTAAGGCATTGTAGGGCGTATTATTGACTATTACATCAATGTCCCATTATCATCTCGAACAAAAAACAGGACAGTAGGCAGAAAACATTTTTGAGTTGAATTTCTGTTATTGTTGTTGCTAGTGTTCTAACCTTTAACACATATTTTGAACTTTAAAATAATTACGATTTCTAATCAGAATTATTTTCATAACTTACTTGAAAAGAAGTGGAATATTGTCTTGCAAAATTTCAGTTCGATGATACTGTGTCGTATACAGTGTAACAGTAACTCAAGTGTCTTAATCAATCACCATTTGATTTTTTTCTTTCCTACAAAAACTAAGACTCCCACATTTTCTTTCTAGGCAACGGCCGGATAGAGTTCAAAGAGTTCTACAACTTCATGCAGGCAGAATTATCCATAGTGAATCAAGAGGACTTTATGAATAAGGAAGAAACTGTTCGTGGCGCCTTCCAAATCTTTGACAGAGACGGAAACGGTTATATAGATGCAAAAGAGCTCAGGTTTGTCCGCTTCTTCCGCAGTTGCGGCGCGAGGGTTTGAGACGCTCGGTGTAATGTTCTTTAGTGGCGCCCATACTTTGCCACAGACAGAGAATAGTTTTTATGTCAGTTGCCAACCTCCAACCCCCCCCCCTTCCACCACCACCACCATCTACGCCCCTGTTACAACTGCGCACAAAAAACTCCCAACGGCGCCCCCCCTCGCTCCGCACTCAGGGGCAGTTGACCCCACCCCACCCCCCTCGCGCCGCCTCTGTTCTTCCGTCATGTGTATTATGCATGTTTTACTTATATATACCAGCAAAGATATCACCTTCATCTGCTGATTCTCTTGTAACTTCATGTAAACAACACCTGACTTTTCAATAATTTTTAATTACCATTTTATTTATGTACCTGCTTATGTAATTAATAGTTGCCATTTTGTAAAGGTCCTGAAAATTATGACTATCAATTACATGTATTTGTGATACTTTCTAGACAAGACTTTCAGTAATTTTTTGTGATCCTTTCTAGACAAGACTTTCTGTAATTTTTGTGATCCTTTCTAGACAAGACTTTCATTAATTTTTGTGATCCTTTCTAGACAAGACTTTCATTAATTTTTTTAATACTATCTAGACAAGACTTTCATTAATTTTTGTAATACTATCTAGACAAGACTTTCATTAATTTTTGTGATCCTTTCTAGACAAGACTTTCAGTAATTTTGTTATCCTTTCTAGACAAGACTTTCATTAATTTTTGTGATCCTTTCTAGACAAGACTTTCAGTAATTTTTGTGATCCTTTCTAGACAAGACTTTCAGTAATTTTTGTGATCCTTTCTAGACAAGACTTTCATAAATTTTTTATCCTTTCTAGACAAGACTTTCATTAATTTTTTTATACTTTCTAGACAAGACTTTCAGTAATTTTTCTGATACTTTCTAGACAAGACTTTCAGTCATTTTTGTAATACTTTCTAGACAAAACTTTCAGTAATTTTTTTATACTATCTAGACAAGACTTTCAGTAATTTTTGTGATTTTCAATTCAGACATGTCAAAACGTTTTCATACATCTGCAATTTTCTTCTTTAGGGCTGCTATGAAGAACTTGGGAGAAGCTTTGACAGAAAAAGAGTTAGATGACATGATGAAAGAAGCCGACGTTGATGGTGATGGCAAAATAAATTATGAAGGTAGTTTATTAATAACCATATGTTGCTAATATTAATAATAATAATAATAATAATAATAATTTGGTTTAAAAAATGACGTTCTCTTGTGTGCAACCCATCTTGTAATAATATGCTCTCTTTCTTTTTACCTTTTCACCAAATCAAATCAATCATACAAAAGCCATCAGTGTGTAAAATTGCATTGACACGTGTATTTTGTTAGAAAATCAAGAGACTTGTGGTTTTGAAAATAAATCATTCACTCAGTAAATGCGTATATTCAAGTATTCAGCTGATTTTTTTTAATAATGGTTGATATATTTTTTTTAAGAGTTTTAAAAATATTTGTATATTATCAGCGAGTTGGCGAAAAAATCAAAAGCTTATCTCCTTTGTTAGTCTACTCTTAAAAAATATGAATACCTATAAGTCCTTGAAAGGTTATCGATTCATCAGCGGTATCTCACTCATGGCAAAGAACGAAAGAAAAATAAATAACATTTAAAAAGGAAAGATATATACAAAGATCCAGATCAGTTTCATCAGTTTACTTGACGTCATTCATGCAGGGAACATTTGAGCTAGCCAAGGGTTGTGGATCCAATATTTGTTCCACATCGCCTCTTGTCATATAGAGCTTGCTAAAACGGTATGTGCCGCTGCGCTATATGACAGTATGCAGCTGAAAGAAACTGATCTAATCAGATTGCTCCTTTCATTTACCCAGGAAGATGATTGGGAATAATCATAGCAGCCTCTATAGAGAACGACACATGTCGCATGTAAATTTGTCCAAACCTTTTATAAATGTTTTTCTTGCGAGTCAAGGCATAAAGGCATAATGGAAGGCACCATTCTAAAAACCTAACAGGTCAAGTAACGAGCTCTCTGATTGGTCAATTGATTTTGCTTGTTATGGTCAGTAACTCTTCATCTGCAAGAGGGCACTTGTTCAAACACAGTTTTGGCTAGCTACATATGCCAAAGGTCGATGTGCAAAGAAGTCGATCGACGACACTTGGCTAGCGAAGATGTGCAGAGAAATTCCGTTTATTTATGGAAGGGGAAGCACTTCGATTTTTCGATAAAAGGACCTTAAATAGTTGTTACAGTTATTTCCCTTTATCTGTCCGATTTGTATTATCGTATGAAACGATAGTTTAGCACTTTTTCGATTGCATATGAAATGGTAGGTTTAAGGCTCTTTTATACAGTTAATATAATATTTATAAACGTGAAATATTTCCTCAATCTTTATTTCAGAATTTGTGAAAATTTGGTGTGAGACGAAGTAGAAAAATTAAATCAAGTAATGAAATTGGCCTGTCTCATGAACTGTGCTAAGACAGGAAGTGACGAGTGTGTACATTTAAAGGATTATTCAACCAGCTTGCTTTCAAGAAGATTCTCTGATGGAATATACACAAAAATCGAACCACTTTTCATGCCAAGAATCAATACGGCTATCATTTGTTACATTTATGAAGGACAATGCCGGTTTTTATGTGCTTTGTCTCTACAAAGGCCGGTTTTAAAACCACAAAAATTAAATTTCAAGAAGACAACATATTGTACCATATTTTGCACAAATCATCTCTGAATTTCTTGAAAATCTTCAAAATGTGAAATTGCGGATTTGATTTCAGCTTACAGGGTTTAAAAATACTCTGTAAATTTTGTAATTTTATAGGAGGTTGTTCCAGGCGTTAAAGCAATATTTACCCTAAATCGCGATGAAGCACCTCCTTCAATGTTTCTGCAAAGAATCGTCTAAGAAAATATTATAATGTTAAAGCTAAATTGTCATATTTATAATGCTATAACAGTCATCTCAAAATTTCACCAGGGTGAACCTTGTGTTCAGATTTGCTCAATCTGTAGAGTGATCGAAAAGCTTGACAGAGATCGAAACTCAAGGAAGATATCATTCTTTTTAATTGCCTTATTAGTCTGTGAGAATCAAGTTGAGTCGTTTTACCTTTCTCTGGATAAACAAATCACATCTGGTTTTCAGCATACTGCATTTTTATAATTAAACAATGTAGATGAAAAAGATTCCGATAAAGCAACATTTATTTTTCTGTCTGATAATAGAAATATGAGTAGCATAGTAACTGGTTTACAGGTAGCATAGTAACCGGTTTACAGGTAGCATAGTAACCGGTTTACAGGTAGCATAGTAACCGGTTTACAGGTAGCATAGTAACCGGTTTACAGGTAGCATAGTAACCGGTTTACAGGTGATGCTGTGCTCAAGGAACAGAACTATAAATAGAAGAAACACGTCAACTTATGCGAGCATTCAGGCACAGAGCTCTATCGAGGACGTTTTCTCGTCAGATCTATCTTGTCCTTTGTAAATCCATTTTTTTAAATGATATTTATGCTTGCAAGAATGTTTGCATAGGCACCGCTAGCCGCCCGATCCCGACAATACTGTATATTTACCATATATATAAGATTATGCAGTTGGTGATAAACCTTGAATTATCATTAAAGGAATTTTATATTCGTTGCAATAATAATAATAATATTGTGCATGCATGTATTTATGTATAGAGTTGAAAATCAGCACAATCATGGCTATACAGTGCCAGTTAAGTTTAGTTATGTCCCCCATAAAACACAAAACAAATATAAAGGCTTGCAATGGTAAAATCTTTAAATAAAACGAAATCCAATTTTATTAAAAATTATATAAACCGCACTCTTTTAAAAAGTCCATGACCTTCTCAGTTTGAAAATCAGTACAGAACGCATACCAGGGCATAACGATTGCCTCTAGTAGTCGCCTCTTACGACATGCGGGAGGGTGCATCAGGCCTATTCTGCATCCACGAGCCCTCAGGGAATAATAGTAGTAATAAAATAATAGTTATAATACTACTACTAATAATAATAACAATAATAATAATAATAATAATGATAATAATAATTATAGTTCTCTTTTAAAGAATTTAAATGGAAACAATCATGCCTTGTAATTGAGTTCTATTGGATTAAATTCATACAAATGTATATTATTTTGCAGTAAACCTTCATAAGAAGTGACACATGAAAAATGATGACTTAGAAGTTGTCATTATATACTGTCAATAATGCGGGGAGGAGAGGGGTGGGGGCTGGTTGTCTTTATTTTCTCAGTTGTTGTTACCTCATCTCAAATGTGGGGTGCAGGTGGGGGAAGGGATTGCGGTGAAGCGAAGAAGTTTCAGTGTTATCTAATTTCATGATAAATCAGGACTGAGATCGACAAAATTAAGACACTAACTTGGAAGTTCAAAAATCAGATCTCTGCAAAATTTTAATGACGTAGAAATCAAGTGTCACTGTTAAATATATATCATGTTGTCAATGAAGATGACATTATGGAGCATTTTTCAGAATTTTGCCTTAAATTGTGAAAAGTAAATTTTTATTTTGATGATAAACCACAAGCACTTACTTCACATAAATTATTCTCATCTGTGCTTAAAAATCAGCTATTAATATATACTCATTTTTTGTTCTCCATTGATTCAGCCTTGTCGGAACTGTGCAGTGTATCTCCATACTGCATTACGTCATACCACACAATACGTGCACAACACACTACCAAGTTCGCGGTAATGGGCATGCCTATTATTTGCATACGGTATTCATCCAGTCATCAAAAAGAGGCATGTATCGTGAAGGATATATACTTCTTTTTCTCCATGCGTTGTATAGGGAAACAAAACGTGTTAATTTTAGAGTCACTCATAGAAAAAAAAGGAGTATATATTAAACAGGTTACTACATTTGAATGGGAAAATATGAACTATATTTTCTGAGCGATACGGCACTCCTAACGTCATGCAATGTCACTCAGAAAAAAAAAATACGGGCATATTTCCCATACAAATGTAGTAACCTATAAATACTCTTGCATATTTTAGTCATATTAGTCAGATTGTATGAGTATTTGCCAGTAAACCAATGATATAAATGTTTAAGCTATGCCGATATATATTTTCTACATGCAAATAAGTTCTAAGTATTTTTGTAACTAACAACGCTTTATGAAAAATGCCGATTTTTCTAATGTACTACAACAGCAGCATTAATCTGAGTAAGACATATTTTTCTCTCTCTTTACCAATCATAAGTGTCAATAGTTATGTAATCGAGAGTACTGTATCACTTGTTCTTTGTGAAGGTTAAGGTCAAGTTCAAGGTCAAGGTGAATACATGACTTCCGGTGTTATCTATGTTAATCGTTTATAAAGTGAACTCATGCAAATGCTTCTGCAACTGTTAATATTACTTTGAGATCGCTTCTCGATTAGCCTCTGTGTCTTCACATACATGATCTCTATCTGAAAATGCTTAGAAAATCTTCAAGTTCTATCGTCGTATCCTCTATCAAGGAAAATATGGTTCACTAAGATTTGATGAACTTATTAGTAATACATGGAAAAGGCCAGGCTTTAAGGTAGCACTAAACAGTTTTAGGCTTCGGCAGTGGTTGAAGATGAAACTTTCAAGCCACCTGCTATCAAAATAAAACTCGATAACCATAAACATATATACATTTTAAAACTCGTCAGAAAATGGAAAAACAATAGAATCAGTGAAAAGGCTGGCATGACAATGCTGATTCGTCTATGATTACTCCATTTTGAGTTACTCCACTATCACCCCACTCCGCAAAATGTGGAAATCCCTAAAACCCACGATTTTCAACCCCATAAGAACCTATTCTGATCAAAACAGGATATATTTCATACGATTGCGTCCCATATATTACTTTAGTAAAGAGGGAAAATGGATAGAAACTCATGTACATTGTAGGCCAAAACGTAATCTCGAATCTGGCTTGCACAAAGGTGTTTCTGAACTTGAGTCATCACATTTTGCATACAACATGAGATCATGCATTCCTGACACCAATGTAAATAACGAATGAGAAAGATGGAGATAAAGTATGCATATCCCACAATCAAAAATCTACCCCACAGCCAATCACACGAAACTGTTTAGTGCTGCATATGTGAAAGAGAATCCATAATTATACCATACGGGCAATTTGAAGTCTTATTTCCGGTAGTTGAAAACATCCGGTTAACTCAGATCTGATCCACAGTCTTATTAAGCTCAATAATTCCGAACAATATGAAATAACTCTCACACAATCAGCGAAATGAATGTAATATTACTTTTTCAAGAAACAAATTTCTACGAAAACAAAAGCAGCATTGTTTCGAGATTGTATTTGACATTAAAACTGGTGGAACTGTAAGGATAAATACCAAGTAAGCCAACTCTTCCAATGAAAGAATATCAACTTCTGATTGGTTGATGCCAGGAATATCAACTTCTGATTGGTTGATGCCAGGAATATCAACTTTTAACTGGTGGATGGCATGTATGACCTCTAAGTTAAAATTATGAATTCCTCTGGGAGAGACAGGTCACATATTTTCAGTATTCGTTTTGGAGAGATATGGTGGTAGGTCAGATATTGTTTTCAACGAGGTACCAATCGTTCTGACGTGATATAAACGTTTTGTTTTGTTTTGTTTAATTCGAACGAGCGCATTTTCTATTGATGGTATACCAGATATGGATCTGCGTTTTCCGAACGGAACAATTAATGCAATGCTATGTTTCATATTGCAAATTGTGCATGAGCAAAACGGGAAAAATTGCTTGAATTTTCACATATGTGTGTATGGTATTCATAGCTAGTGTTTCTGGACTACTTTGATTTCGTAATGTTGTATACCTCTTGTACAATGGTGAATACTTTTGTTTCATGTAAATTGGATATTTTATGAAATAATTATCATACCGCAAATTTTTCATACCATACAGATATGTATCACTCATTTTTCTGCAACTTAAATATCCAGGATGGATTGACTGAGAGTCTTTTGTATGGTTCTGTTATTTTGTATATACGATAAAAATATTTCCATGACTCTCTCTCTCTCTAATCTTTTGACAATCAGATCTCGATAAACTGAAATAACTATTTTCAGAAACAATGTTTGCTCAACATGCGAATGTAATAAACATTGTATTAAGACTAACTCAGGCAGTTTATCATTTCTATTCATTGAGACTGTATTAATTAAATAACAGTTTGCATATTTTGACATTTTTTAGCATTTATGTTGATTTAACAGTTGTATTGGTCGATATTGATTTTACAAAATACCAACCCATACAATTTGCTTACGACAGATTAACTGATAATGTAAGTAGAGTAGAAGAAGACAGCACCAGTGGCGCCGCGAGGGTTCGAGGCGCCCAGGGACAATGCTCTTAAGTAGCGCCCCTACTGAGGCGCCCGGGTGAAATGTTCTTTAGTGGCGCCACTACTTTGCCACAGAGAACAGTTTTTATTTCAGTTGCTAACCTCCCTCCTACGCTCCCCCCCCCCCACCTCCTATAAGTTTTGTCAAGAATTGCCCCTGTTACACTAAGCTGAGGTGAAATACTATGCAAAATTGAGCTAAAAAAAAAGAGCTCCCGACAGCTCCCCTATTCGTCTGGCGCCCTGTGGAAAAAGCCCCCACCCCCACCCCCACGAACACGCACTAGGTATAAAAGGGTCTGTCAATATTTCGCAACAATAAAGCTCTTTAAATTTTATGAGTTCTTATTTTCAAGTTTATCTCAGGTAGGTGGCATTTAATATCGTCAGGTATAAGACTCAACTGTCTAATCCAAGGATTATTTGTAACTGATATGGACGATGTGTTTACTGTTTTAATCCATGAAATTCACAAAAGCATTAGTATATTATAAGGGAACATAACACTGCCAAATATCCCAGTATAAGATTAATACTGGGGCTACAGAGTTGCTCATGCACAAAGACAGATTTAAAATGATTTCTACAGAGGTTTGATTTTGAGAAGTTGGTGGTTCGTTTGCTTAAATTGCCCATCCATCTTATGTTTTTCAGTGAAAATTGACTGGAAAAGAGAGGTTCAACTGAGACCACCCAACCCCACACAACTCGTCTCTAAATCTGCCACGGTACATGTAATCTTTACACCCATTCGCACTAATAAGGCGCCAACTGAGGTTTAGAAAACTTAAAAATTAAACTTTGTATAAGCACATCTTTTTAAAATTCAAACCATTATCTAACATGTATTTAAACGATTTTGAAATTTGCAACTATTCAAGATGTCTAGTAAAAAAGTAAAAAAACGCTTGAATTATGCCACTGTCTTGAAACTGTTTTGTTCCTTTACACACACGTGACCGTTGAGTACATTGTAATGATTGCTTTTCTATCCTGAAATAGCTTACTTTTCCACGTTTTCTTTATCTAGTTTACTTGTTTATATATTAAAATAAATTTATGATCAATAAACTAGAAAGATTATCTTTCTTATTTGATTTGAAGTCCACTTAAATGACGACCATGAAAGGAAAGGGGTGGGTGGGATTTGAACAAACTAACTTTACTAAAACTTTCATTTGAACACAACTAACAACACTAAAACTTTCATTTGAACACAACTAACAACACTAAAACTTTCATTTGAACACAACTAACAACTTAATAAATAAAAGTGTTAACGAAAATTCTCAGACTGATAAAGCACAATTTGCTAAAAAGTATATCTCCACGTTTCTTTTTTTTCGTAACAGCATAATTATGCCATGTTGAAATACACCACCAATGTAATGTATATATCATGTGGTAAGGAAAATATGATTAACAAACAGCTATGCAAATTCCAAATTTTGGATGTTAAAATATTTCCATAATTACATCTTAGAGTATGTTTGTGTCATAGAGATTCACAACAGTTACAAATGAATTATAAAATGGTAAAAAATGAAAATACAAATATATTGGTGATACCAAATGATTGCCATTAAGTGTTTTGTGTTGTTATGGCATACATTCTCAGTCTTTCTGACTATTAGTAAAGTTTAATAACCATGGACCTGGGTTTTAAAATAGGAAAAAATTAAAAAGTTTAAACTCTAAAACAAGAATAAAGCACATTAACTTATGCAAACGTTCTTAATATAATGTACGTACCAAAGAAGTAGAACTATACATTTTGTACTATTGGCTCAAAGATAAACTGTAAAAGTGCAAACATCTTACACAGACAATTGAATTCTAAAAATAGTGCTCAACTAGAAATTTCTAGCTCTCAAGTCATCTAATATCCATCTAGACAGACATAGTTATTGCAAAGTATATTTTGGTTATGGATGTATTTTTTTAACACCTCGTCTATACTTTTGAAGTAAAGATGTTTTCTATCTTCTGCTCTTCAGGTGAGATTTTATAAAGCCTTTCAAACTTTCCTGATGGCGCAATGGTCTTCACCTCGCAGAAACTATGTGAGCCATCAGGCCAAATACAGTCTGGTATCTGGGGTCATTTAAACAATTTCTTAGCACGAGACATGAAATTAATTAATAGTCCCCTCCATCTTTATCTCTTTAATTTATTTGACCGATGTACCAGTTACCATCGTAAACTGTGGCGACATTACTGTCAACTTGCGCATTTACATTATCAGGAGTTGATTTGGCAACAATGGGTGTCGTTATCAGTTTTTCATCTGAACTCGCTTGAGCTGTCTCGACTGAACATTCGCTAATGGGAACCTGCAGGTTTAGGATACCTTCCGTGCACTGGAACTGCTGCTTCTGCCAGTTGTCACAATACTGCCCTGCAAGGCACACAGAACAATAACACGATGTTTCTCTGGTCATCAGTGTTCCATCGTCTTCTATCATTCCAACACGAACTTCATCGTGCCTTGTAATGGCTTTGCATTCATCTGGTTCATCGCTTCTTGCTTCCGCTTTGTTGCATCGTTTGACACAAAGATGAACTTTACCTCTTTCATGTTCGACTTCTCTATCCATGCAAATAATTCTGATGCATCCTGGATAACTGTAATTTTACCCTGTTTAATGGCATCGTCCGCCATCCTTGTTGCTGTGCCACCTTGCCATGGCCTACCTCAAAATAGTTCGACCTTGCTCCTATACCGTAAGGTTTTTCTGGTTGGCAATTGTGTAGAACATATAGCGATTTTGGCTCGAAGAAGAATCAGTCCAGTAATGTACAAATTTTATGTCAGTATTTATAAGTTTCAGACAAGACTCGATTTCATCCAGAAACGCGCATAATGTGCTTGACGAATGGGACATCTCGTCACTGACTACAACAAAACTGTGGTGCTTCAATTCACCCTCCTCTCTCTTGTAGGCGACAACTGGATGAAGAGTTACCAT
Organism: Margaritifera margaritifera; assembly: GCA_029931535.1. NCBI lineage: Eukaryota > Metazoa > Mollusca > Bivalvia > Unionida > Margaritiferidae > Margaritifera > Margaritifera margaritifera. The sequence continues at coordinate 853,664 of JAQPZY010001170.1, read as the reverse complement.
TGATTGGCTCCAGTATGCAGTTTAGATTTCATCTAAAGACCTACACGAATAATCCTCTGCAAAATCCATCTGTAGGATCATTTCATCTTTTGACAGTTTTTCTTTCAGTAGCATCACCTGTTGATACTGCTCACGAGCTCTAGAAACATGTTGTTCGAATACAAGATGTTGCTTCTTGATTTCTGATCGAAAAGTGTCAGCATCACTTTACTGTTCAATTACTTTCGTTTTCAATCTTCCATTCTCGATTTCAACTTTCTTCCAAGTCTTGAAGACAACTTTGTCTGGCAGGATCTCTAGAAGAGTATCAATGTCATCTTGATTTGTAATTATATTTGCAGGATTCTAACTGAACTTGATGCCAACGTTGCGGAGAGCCGGCACTTTTAATGCCATGTTTTGATGGTGAATGCACTGGCATGTGTTTCTGGTAATAAATGACGTAAGTAAAATATACTTCGACCGAAGACGACAAAAGATTGCTAGGGATACACTTTTGTCTGGATTCTCACACAGTTATTTATAATGATGGTATGTCATGAAGTCAGTTAACACTCGTGTTTGATGTTTTTCACCTGACTCTATTTTCTTGATATCGGCCTTACCTGGTTGTGTTCGACTGTTATCGTCACGATTTATAAACTCTTCTATGGACGCCTTTATACCGCTAGACAAGACTTCGCGGCTCTTCTTTACGGTAACCAGTTTTTTGTCAACTACCTTTCCAAGGAAACGTCTACAAAGGCCCGTTGGCTTGCTTATCATTCTCAGACAACGATATCTCTTAGCAATTTATACCAGACGCGACACGGTTGAGATGCTGACGCTTCTTCTTTGTGCTAGACTGTCTTACTTGATCAACCTTCGACATGATTGTATTACTTCTCAATAATTTCCTTCCAACTACTTTTCGACTTCTTGGTGTTAGGTTAAGATTGGCAAGCTCAATATCAGTTAGCTTACTTGGTATGGCTTTAGCTGGATTCAGTTTCTAAATTTTTCTTTCCATTCACTGGATTTTTCTATTTTTTATTTTTATCTTCTAATTTCGTCCATTTCTGATCTCAAAATTTTGACTTGCTTATTTGTTCTAGATAATGCCCTGGCCTTAACCATTTAAATGCCCTTTGATCTTACACTACTTTTCACAGAAGACAATCTAATAATCAGACGGGATGGCACTGTTATTTCTCCTGACGTTCATTTCTTCACGTTCAAACCGTAATAACAATAGGACGGAATGGTCCTGGTATCTCTGTTGGCGTTCTTTCATAACCGCTTGTTTCTTCAAGGCTTAGCTTATTTCTTTGCCTCCTTTTGCACGTGATAACCTGTTTCTGTGTTTCTTTTTTTCAAGTTTCTCTCCAGTCGCTTTCCTGATGAAAGTTGCGCTGCAGGCACGTAATAGTGACCTTGCCGTATTTTTTCCTTTTAGAGGAATGCTGGCCCTCTTTTTGCTTTCTGGCGTTCTCTTTAGGCCTTTTGAATCTCACTCCTAGAGTTCGCCATCTTGAAATAGGATATACTGAAGTTACGTTTGTATCAATACATACGCTACTGAACTGACCGGCAAACTCGGACGACGACAATATATATATATATATATTCTGTTTTAGTCTTCTAGTTTTGATGCTATTTTCTTCAACATACCTAACCCATTCTTTAATATGAAGGAAAGCTGATTAATACGATGGAATGCTGATTAAAGCACACAAATCTTTGAATTATGAGCAATATGCCAGACGGAATATGAAACTGCAGGGTATCTAATTTGTTATTGATTTCCCAATATTACATGGTAATATCTTTGAAAGTAGTCCCCCATATATATTGTGCCCTGAGAGGATTCATCGTAAATATGATCACGAAAATTTGATTAATCAGCTAATTTTATAATATTTTGGTTCTACAATGAACGATACATACGCTATCAGTAGTAACGTATGGATCAATACCATTATCACTTATTACTTACACATATGCACACAAAAAATGTTACGTGTTGGCATCACAAGGAAGATTTGACTATTTTCTGGCGCAAGTTAATGCATCTTTACTATTCATTTAAAAATAACTCTCAAAAGCATATACCTAAATTCGGATAGTTATTCCCAGAAATTCCTCTGTCTCTCTAAAACGTTAAAAACCTGCCAGATGAATCTCCGCATCTTAAATTTATAAAATGGCGGTCAAAGCAACTTTACAACACGTGGAGCTGATTTTTCTATGGCCTATTTGTTACATTCGAATTCATCAGTAACGCATGTATCGATCGCGTATGTATTTTTACGCATCTTTGGCTATTTATGATTTTCTTTTAAGATGATAATTACTGATCTGTATAGCGTTGGTGCCAGTCTGTTAACAAAACCAGCTTTTGATTTTTCATTAAAGATGGTAAATCTCCTTAAGGTAGATATCGTATGTGTCAATGCTTTTCTAAACAACAAGCGGCCAAAATATACACTGGTCTGTAATGAAAAATATTCAAAACCATGAAATGTTATTACCTTTATTTTAATGTACAATAATTTTTTAGTTACAATGACAAATTCGAATATGTATGTATCGTATGACTTTACCAAAAGAGAGTAGGCAATATGCTATAGTCACATACGTATCTGAGGTCCAGCGTCAGTGTTTCTAAAAAGGTTTGTGCTCACATACACGATTCAAGGTAAACAAATGCATTAAAAAATGACAAAGAAAGTAACTTCGAAGTGGAAACCTGGTATATATTGATAAGTAATTGTGTAATTGCTCTGCTAATATTAACTGAACAGAGATTTTCTCAGGTGGCGTCAATAACGTATTTGTATCGTTATGAAAATAAAAAAAAAATTATGCCTGACATATGTAGGCCGTGCTGTGGTGGGCTGATTAGGGACAATACTGGACTACAACGTAACACCTATACTTGTAATATTTGATTGATTATAATGCTGTCAGGACAAGACACACCTATTGGCGCCTGATTAGTGAGAAGCGAATAGATTACACGAACATCATGCGCAAAATGTTTAACAAGGGAAATAACTCTTTAAATATGAAATCATATCCGTAAGATTTGTGTCCCATGGAAGACCACTACTCGATGTATGCAGTAAATGTGCGTTGCTTTTTTTTTTCTTCTAATTTTCCCGTTAAACAATACTATCAAGTTAAAGGAACAAACCAATTGAATGCTTCACTGCTCAATAATATTAAACTCAAGAAAGGGAAGCAAAGTCGCGTTGTGTGTTTAAAGAAAATTAAAAGCTGTGGACACTTTTACATCATTCTCACTGAGTTGACATTCTTATGGCTTCTGCTCGGTTTTCACATTCACTTTTAACCGATGAATGATTGACTTTAACTTTGATTTTCATTTCGAATTTGATTGTAAAATATCTGCAAAAGGGCTACAATTTATTAGTAAATTTCAACCTTAGACAAATCAATGCTTAATTTTATATATATATATATATATATATATATATATATATATATATATATATATATATATATATATATATATATATATATATATATATATATATATATATATATATTTTAAAATACAGAACGGTAAAATACAATAGAAAATCTGATTTTTTTCATAAAAGACATTATGTGCATAAAGCAAGGTTGGTTGGCTGGGGTATAACGGCACTTTCAAAACATTATTGGTTATGTCAAGCCGAGGAAAAAGGAGCTAAGTGCCTTTCTCAGAGACACACCGAGGCAGCCGACCTGAGTTGGCCTGGGCGGATATCGAACCTGCGACCACTGGATAACGAATCCTAAGTTCTATCAAGAGAGCTACCGCAAGCCCCTGCATAAACGTCGGAGTTACATTATATAGAACTATCATGTTACACAGAAAGAGTCACGCACACCAAATATCGCATATAACACAAAGAAACTATTGTTGATAATCACCTGCAAATACATGTACCAGGTAAATCAAACCATTTTAGGAACAGACACTTTGATCTATAACCGAAAACATTTCATATCCAAACATATCGATCCCTCAATTTTTCACCCACGTTCGAACAAGTATGAAATTTGCGGAAAAATCGAGGGTGGCATAAAATCTGGTTTTGCAGGTAATGTCTACAAAACTTCTTGGGCGGTAACACGGGTATATAAATCAAGGCTGGCAGAAAATCGTGGTTCACAAGTAACGTTTACAGTAGAATCATGGGAGAAGAAAATTCATGGGCGGTAACAAGGGTATATAAATCCATATGAGAAGAAAATTCATGGGCGTTATCATGGGTATGTAAATCCATGGAGAAAAAAATTCGTGGACGTTATCATGGGTATGTAAATCCATGGAGAAAACAATTCATGGGCGGTAACCAGGGTAGCGATAAATCGAGGGGCAAAGCTATGAGGTAGCACCGTCTTTGTTTTGTTTACCTCTTTCTTGATAAAACAAATGTTTGTTCTAGGACTTGCAGATTTTAAATGGGTATTACTTCTCTTAAGTATGATATTCGTCCAACCTAACCATCTAATTCGGCGAATATGCTAACATAAAATTCTTCGTGTACATGAAGATCTTCAAAAACTTATTGTCACTTCAATAGCGTTTAATTTCCTTCTTTTCTGTTCTCGAAGCGATGTGTGTGTATTTGTTGTTTGTGTATTAAAACGGCTCGACGCGTATATTTTGACTCGTTTCAGCATACCGCTCGTTCTGTCTTTTTGATATAGAATATATATATATATATATATATGGTCAGAATAAAATGGTATCAAATTTTCAAAATTGAAAACTGTATTCACTTTTGCCAATCGCACAAATTCATGGTGAGCACAAACTCTATCTAGACGGTTCTCTTATCCCTGTTGTGGAGGAAACCAAAATGTTAGGACTCACTCTTGATCGTAAGCTAACTTTCCTTCCACATATTGGATACCTCAGAGACAAATATATAAAAAAAAAATTGATTTGATACGAGTTGTGGCAAATACAGATTGGGGAGCAGACCCGATGGCTTTACTCCGACTATACAGACCGTTAGTAAGAATCAAACTTGACTGCCTAGATTGTGTAGGGATCATCTCGCAAATCTTAACTTCATATGTTTGACCCAATACTCCGTCAGGCACTCAGACTTGGTCCGAAAATATTTAGAACCTTCCCTTCAGGAAGCCTCCATATTGAGGCAAATGAACCATCACACTACCTCGGACAAACAAGGGATCCACTGTAGCTTAGTTAGTCAGACTCCAATGGTCGGAGTTCTACACCTGCCCAGGACAATCCGTGTCGGCTGCCTCGGTGTGCTCTAAGGTCCCATTTCCTTTGCATGATATAGTCAATAATGCGCTGAACGTCTCCCAACAATAATATAATTCAAAAACTTCTATACTAACCCTCTACATCTGAGAATAAATTGAATGAAATCACCGCACCCAATCGTGGTCATGAGTCCTTCTATACAGACGGTCCAAAAGATGGAGGCAAGGTTACAGATGCCGTTGAAAAACCCAACGGCACCATCTCGAGCAAATTACTGGGTGCAGCCTCCATTTTAACTTTTAACTACACAGAAACCTCTCAAAATACTCATTTTATCAACATTTTGGATTCACTTTCCACACTGAAAACCTTGCAAAGCTTTAAATCTGACAACCCATTATTATCCCAAATCTTATAGAAACATGATTTGCTCATACGATCGTGAAAAAGTATCCTGTACCATTGGCTACTATTTACATCGGTATTAGGGGTAATGAAAAGAGCAGATAAAGCAGCCAAAGTTACCCTGCTAACACCCGTTTTTGAGCAGAGAAAGAATCAATATAGTGGCTTTAATTGACATGTTCTATCTACTTGGCAAAATATGCGGAATTAGAACTCCACAAGAAGCTTCTACACATGAAACCCATCGATGGAGAGTGCCCCCCCCCCCCCTCATATACAACAAATCGCAGAGATGAGATGATACTGTGTCGCTCACGTATAAGACACACATACCTGACCCATGCATACCTCCTGAAGGGTGAACTTCAACCAGAGTGCATACCTCCTGAAGGGTGAACTTCAACCAGAGTGCATACCTCCTGAAGGGTGAACTTCAACCAGAGTGCATACCTCCTGAAGGGTGAACTTCAACCAGAGTGCATACCTCCTGAAGGGTGAACTTCAACCAGAGTGCATACCTCCTGAAGGGTGAACTTCAACCAGAGTGCATACCTCCTGAAGGGTGAACTTCAACCAGAGTGCATACCTCCTGAAGGGTGAACTTCAACCAGAGTGCATACTCTACCAGTGTCCACTTACAGTGGAACACATTCTTGTCAGGTGTATCGAGTTTCACAACGTGAGACAGAAGTTTTTGGATGTAAAGTTAATTAAGAAGTTTCTTGATGATGTACCACGCACGTTTTACAAGAATGAGGTTTGTATAGACATTTTGATATCTTAAGGATTTTAGTGTTTATGTCTTTATCTTTTGTTTTATTTACTTATTAGAGAATTTCAAATACCTTCACTCTCTATCCATTATCTTGTAGGAGTACAAGTTTATGGATGTCTGGAAGGGTCTATCTTTCTAAAACTTCTAGTAATTCTTCACCTTTACATTTTTAGATTTAGCCAGATTTGGGCTGATCTACTGTTAAACCCTATATATCATACATGCATACATACATACGGACATGCATACATACATATGTTATACATACATACATACATACATACATACATACATACATACATACATACATACATACATACATACATACATACATACATACAGACAGACAGACAGACAGGCAGACAGACAATATTATACATGTGTAATATCGCTTTACGACTCGACAGATGACGTCATAACGTCATAAAGCACAAACCCATAACTTTAGAGACATATGCGTCTAAAGTAACTTTCTACAAAATTGTGCAGTTTATTGAATAAAATCAATGATTGTCGTCATGCGATTAATATAATATTAGATTTATGCCCTTCTTGAACTGAACATATAAAAACTCGTTTATAAACTTAGTAACTCGTTTGTTATTTTCATTCTAAATGAGCATTTCTGTAATATTCTCTATTTAAAATGATCTAAAAAGAAATCCAGAAGACAATTATTAATATGTTATTATCGTTATGACAGCTAATTTCACTTTTTATAATATATATATATATATATATATATATATATATATATATATATATATATATATATATATATATATATATATATATATATATATATATATATATCCGGCCTTATCATTCATTTTACTTTTTATCAGTCACGCATTGCACAAAAAAAGTTTTTATCGGTTGTACCGCATTGTCCTACTTCCCAACTTAGTGATAATAACTTTTCTAAAATGGCTGTATACTTTGCATACAATTATTTACATTTACTTTTTTTTCTTCCGCTTCTCGAAGTAGCAATTACTTTAAGGCACACACACACACACACACATATATATATATATATATATATATATATATATATATATATATATATATATATATATATATATATATATGTATGTATCATCGAAAATAAAATTCCTAGACGTACAAATAAAATGACAAAAGGGAAGATACAAGTAATTGGTTGATGTCAATATTAGTTTGTATGATTGGGAACACGACCATATAAATCATTCAGTATATAGCTAGGTAGATGAATGGATAGTTCGATAGATGGATGAGTGAATAAATAGATAGGTTATTCAGGTAGATAGATACATAGGTAAGTATGCAGGTAGAGTAATAGATGGATAGTTAGAATGATTGAGAGAGAGGAAAGTATTTAGTTATGCAGATAGGTAAAGAGATTGATTAGCGGATAGGTGGGACGGTGAATATGATAAAAGAATATATAAAACTTGATGATGAGTTTCTCTTCGCACATCTCGCCGGCTATTCTACAATCTGTTAAGTATCACTTCGATTACCTTCGAGTCTCTTTTAGCTATTTGACTCAGAAACTGAAAAGAGACGAGGATGTTCCGAAAGATCCGAGGTGGTCTTATTTCAATCAGACTCCCGCGTGAATCCCTGACATCTCCGCCATATGAGAGTCTGGTAAAATGCTAGTCTTGGCCAACCAGACTGTACCTGCAAAAATAATTTGTAGATATCATTCTGAGGAAAATAAGATAAAACCTATGCCCCCTTGCCGATTGTGTACTTCAAGAGTATACATTTTGAAAATGGAATCATTTGCTTGTCAGTCTCAAAATTGGACAAGAAGGGCTGGAATACTGATGCAATTGAACAAAAAAGCTCAAATGTAGCATCAATGCGCTTAGTTTTCATTGCTACACTTACGACACTGGAGACTTTGTTATTGGGCTTTTATACTTCTTTTGAATCAGTTTTCTTGTTAACATACTGCTCTACAGGTCCTCATATCTGTAGGGCTCGTTGACATACTAGGACACTTTCTAATCATCGATGATCAACAAATATTAGTGGCATCAGGGATAATCCTGTAACTTTGATGTAGTCCTACCTCCTACTTGGGTAATCTTTAAACAAGTAATACAAACTTCTTAGGATTGCAGAAATTCCCCATTCTGAAGCTACTGCACCTGATTTGAGGGCATTATACTTAAAATAAAGTCCAAAGAATCCCTTCAATCGCTTATAGACATCGTTGAGATTATTACGTCATATTGTGCATGATGTCAAAAATGACATTAGGCTAATATACTGCTAAATTAATCTTATCACATTGATCCTTACAGAAATGAATTTCGCTTTTGTTTGCTTTAGAGGTGTGAATTTGTTTTCGTTGTTTTTAATATTATGTTAATTTACATTAGTCATTGCATTTAGCACCATCTAGCGCGCTACAATTTGGGGCGCATCGTTTTCGTTTAGCATCTTTTTTTGTTTCGTTTTTATTTCTTTCTTCTTCCCAGACCATGGTTGGCTTTTGATTGCAAAGTGATGACAGCCGAAGCGGATCGGGTGACCCAAGCTTGTAAAATGCGTCACTCATTCCCTGTTGGCGATAGACGGCGCTTCGGTCAATCTGTGTACTTAAAAGCGAAATTCTCGCTATCTCAGAACTTATCAAGACATAGTTTCTTTGATCATTCAAACCAAAATTCTATTGTAAGCTTAAAAGGGTATCATTAAAAACCATTTTGAAAACAGACGCCGATACTGGAGGTTTTGCTAATTAAACTGTCAAGGTTTATTAAAAACATACGTTTGGCAAGGATCTCACAGAGCCACGCGAGAGATCTGGTTGATCGAGACTACATCTGAGGTCTTTTTCTGCCTTGAAGTGGAAAAGGCCGAGAACTTTCCGATTGTATTTAGTGGATTTCATTATAATTGTATCGACCACAAGATACATTGTATCAAACATTGTTACGTATATTGAATTTATAATATGTGTCCATGAGGTAAGTTGTACTTTAGTCATTTTGTAAACAATATATTTACTGCATCTGAGTTCAAGGTCAGTATTATGTACATAGCATTAACGATTAGATTGGAATTTTCCATAACTTGATGTGAGATAAGGCAGGTACGCACAGGAAATTTCCATTAGAGTTACTCATATTCTAGAATATTCTGTCAGATGTCTTATCTTTGTATTTATACAGGTTTGGTAAACAAGATTTCATTCTTATACTAAACTTCATATTATTAAGATCAGTATATTAAGGAATTTATTTTAGTAATCAGATGTTACAGTTGTGAAAATCAGAGCAAATTCAGACAGAGGAATTATTTATTTTACATATTCATTGGAATTACTAAAAGTGCTCATTCTCATATTGGATTAATACTTGACTTTGGGATTTATGTGGATGTATTCAAAGATGTTATGGATTACATCGTTCATGCATATCAAAACATTCAAGACTATTGACACATCAGAACATTCAAGACTACGGGAATTCATTCGGAACATTCTATATTTAGGACTTGTGATTAGGACACTTAGGATTATTTTATTATTTGGATTTTAATTCACGTTACTGTAAGTGTCTTTTGAATTTCACTTTAATTGTCTAGAAATAAATTGCTTGTTGATTCTACTTACATTGTTGGTTTCATTTTCTTTCTGTTACATTATTTTAAGACCTAGAGTCGTAGCAACATTGATACACTTTCATTACGGAGCCTGCGTTGAGTGGATTTTCTATAATGTATTCGATTTGATTCAAATTTAAAGTGACTGTTTTGTGACAGATTTTGATGTCCATTTTGTTTATTTTGTTTGATCTAGGACTGCGTGCATGATTGATGGTTATACCAGCCTTACTAATTTGTTTTTGTGTAGTGTTGTTGTGTATGGACATACATAACCTGTTTATACCTCGCCCTATAAACGATTACGTAGTGTACATAATAAACACGACAAATTGTTTAGTTACGAAAAACTATTATGAAGTAATATCTACCTGTCAAATGGCATCCATGACGATAACACGAAAGCACTCGAAGGAATACAGTATGGATATAATATTGATTTCCCTTTAAATGAAAATACATTTTTATACATAGGCCGACACAGGGACTTGGTTACTTTTTTCATATATATCTTGGTATATCAAATTGTTATTCGGCCATGTCGTATGAATACATATAATTATTGTTTCAACTGTAGACTATTGCTTCTATTCTCTCTAGATCAGTGATGAATTTCCACTTATTAATCATTAAAAAAAAAAAACGTGAAAAATACTAGCAGTGCCCGTTTTCTAAATGAATTTAACATGTTACGCAATTTCATCGAAATCCATTCTGCTATCCGTACTCTCTCTCTCTCTCTCTCTCTTTCTCTCTCTCTCTCTCTCTCTCTCTCTCTCTCTCTCTCTCTCTCTCTCTCTCTCTCTCTCTCTCTCTCTCTCATGCCATAAGGGGCAAAAATACGTTGGAAATCTATGGAGTTAGAGAGAAAGAAGAATTTGAGCTGGATCAAAACCTTGAATTTGAACTTCCACTAAGTAACCTATATTGTTCTAGTGTTGCACGATACCAATGATACAAAGTTGCGATATCTTGTCAAGACGAGAAGATCTTACTGTAAATTCTTTGGACAGGCGGCACATACAAACCATACAAACTGAAAGGGGGAGGGGGGGGGGCTGGAATTTTCTTTCCAGCTCGTATAAAAAAAACAACATTCTTGTACCTTAAGATAATTCATTTGTTTCAACTAATATAAAGAAGATCTCAAATGAGTAATGATTTAATATTTAATTTATGAAACGAGTTGAATAATTTCCAGCTTTTGTAGCCTTGTCGAGCAAAACTGAAAATTATTAAACGAATTTCATAAGTTCAATATTAAATCATCGCCCGTTTGTGATTCTCTTTATCGCATAGTTTTTATTCTAAGAAGAAAAAGAGTCTAGATAGAAAGAAGAATAAACAATTTTCGGCATTTTGTCTAATTCTGGCTCATATGAGAGTTAAAGCAATATTTCACAAATCGATAACCAATAGCATTTATAAGTAGATTTGTTTACAAATTACATTTCAAAGAGCAAATGTCCTTCCAATTAATAGAACATTTGACAAGGACAACATCGTTTTTTAACACCGGATATGCATTCGGCTACTGATTGGAAAGACGGCCACCATATTAGTAAAATAAAGTAGTTCCAGAAAGCAGGGCAAGGAAAATGTGCCCAGTCACAGTCAATCAATAATAAGAATACTGCACAAGGATTTCATGGGCTTATTTGGACCAATCAGATTCACATATCATATCAAAAATAATAAACTGAAACACTGCAGGTAAAGTGTAGCTATTATGTCATAAAATGGATATAATAGGTTTTTTTTTTTTTTTTTTTTTAATAGTTTTTCTGTTGTGTTTTGTTATATATCAGAGCAAGAATATTGTTTTCAAGCGATTTGGGAGCCGAACAAATCCACCCCCCGAATTAAATGGTCGGTCACAAATAAGGTTCTAAAACAGATGATTTTTAAATATTAAAATGTCTGCAGGTCTCTTTCAGTTTGATCAATATGAATGAAAATCGAAGCTCAAAAGGGAGGTAATTAACAATTCCAGAAGGATTGTGAATAGCTGCAGTGCTACATTTTGTAGCGGACACACTGGGAAGGGAGGTGAAGAGTTCACTCCCTCCGTCAATATACAGTTTCTTGCGGTCAATCATAAATCTGATGTAAACGTACTTATTGGTGTTTGTATGCTGTATAAAAATAATATATGTATAGTATGTACGCTGTATCATTTATATACCACTCGTTGAATAAATCTGTCAATAAAAATGTATACATCTCATGGTATATCAAAGATACAACGTACACGCACACACACACACACACACACACATATATATATATATATATATATATATATATATATATATATATATATATATATATATATATATATATATATATATATATAACACATGCTAATGTCTTATCTACGTTAAATGAGTCCTATAATTTCTAACTTTTACGAGCTTTATATATATATGTTTCCCTGATTAAGATGGTACCTTCTCCACACAAGCCGGCCGCACATTGCCTTTCGCTTGACATATGTTAATCTAAACCAGTTTGCAATTTGCCCAGATTTTGAATTGACATAAAAGGACAGTATAAATAAGCATATAGTCAGCTTACTGAAATGTCACACAACCAAACAATTTCAGGTTACAATTGCAACTGACAATAAAATGAATACGAATGTTGAAGAAACTGACAATAGCAAGGGAACAAAATGTCAGGTGTAGGCGTCAACTGTAAGACGATGACAGATGAGTACGCCTACATTCATTTCAAAAGCCTTGCATATGGAATGTTTTATTATTTGTTCTGCTCATTATTAATTTTATGTGATTGTACTGTGTTAGTAAGTATGGTACTGTGTTAGTAAGTATGGTACTGTGTTAGTAATTATGATACTGTGTTAGTAAGTATGTAAATGCTTGTAAAGAGGGTCAGCCAAAGAGACAGACCTGGTGTCCGATTTTTTTTGGCCTATATAAGAGCATTAAATCAGATATAACTGAATTCAACAACATTTTTCTCCATTTTCTCCATCTATATTGAAATAGGCTATATGCTTCCGACTTTTGACGTTATTTCTTGTAAAAAAAAAAAATTTGTTATTTGGGCGTTTTTTGTTTTTTTTTCTTTTTTTTTATCAGTATACTTCAACTCTTTAAATATAATTATATTTTTGTTTGCTTTTTTTTTTTTTTTTTTTTTTTTAATTCAAATATTTCAACAAAGTCTCGATCGGGCATCAATTTAAATGTAAATTTCTGAATACCTGCTACACTATCCCGACATTATCAAAATATTTCAAAAATAAGTATAGTTCATTAGAAATCTTATTAAAATCGAGACCACCGACATAGCAGAGGTCTGATGGCTGGTTTGTTTGTTTGTTTTTAACAGCGCTTTTAGAACATGAGGCAGGCGACCCAGGCTGGCCTGGGCGGGTATCGAAACAGCGACCTTTGGAATACAAGTCAAACGCTCTACCAACTGAAAAAGTGCAGCACCACAAACACCCATGTGAGGTCATGTTCTGTTGACCTTTCGATTCACCAATCAAATCACAGCTTTCACATTTATAAAAGTGAAAAACGTCATTCGGAACATATCGTTTCTAACGATAACTCTCCCTAACACTAAATGCGGCCCTTTCTTTAATAGGTTATAAAAAAGTAAGTGGAGCGGGAATTCCAAAGGTCACAAAATCATGAACCTTTATTGGTCCCTGTCAGATCTCCTTATAATAAGTAAATCTCACTTTTAATCAGATTACGTCCTATAGCAGTTTTGAACGTCTTTTGTTCATGGATGGAATAACATACAAAATTATGTCCTTGTTTGGTTTTTGTAGAAATCATTGCTAACTGTCAATTATTCATGCGAAAACTTTCCAGAAAAATTTACTTGTTCCATACTGCATCAACCTATAACTTGTCATCTTCTTTAGAATGTCTTTTTTGTTATCTATATCTCTGATATTACATAACTTTGTCTTGACTCTTAATGTCCCTTCATATATTTTACCGATGGTGATAACTTTAGATCTAAGGTCAAATGCGTAAACAACGTATCGATCGACAAGGATGTTTTTTAAAGTTCGTAAAATGTAGATATTATTGTAAACAGACCATAACACTATCCTCATTTCGGAACAATAGATATTTGCATGGAATGTACCTGCTGAAATTCAAAAATGGACTCCTCTTGTCAATTTATTTCCATTATTTTACCTGCGATACGCCCACAAGGTAAAAAAATGTAAATAAACAGTCCCAACGAGTCCGTTTTGGAATGTAAACGGGTACAAAGTGTAAATTTAGGTATGCAAAGCAATTGCCGTTGCAACGACACGTGATACTCTTGAACTACCCACGTTTCCGATTTAGTTTAATTCCCGCACTATTTATGTTTTGAGGGATCCAAAAGGGAATTAATCTCAGAAATTAAATAGCTGAGAATTTTTTTCTCCAAGCGATTAAAATATAACAATATAGGTAGACTGAGATAAATATGCAATCTGAAAAATTAAGTATTACTGTAAAAAAGAAAAAAAAGAAAAAAAAATATGGTATGATCCAATTATAGGGAGAGCAGGTTGTGTTGTAATTATTATCGACCGGTCAATTAGCGACAAATATGATAAGAATCATGACAAATGTTATACCAATATGCCTTTTGGCATGAAGTTAGGTTATCATGTGTAAAATAATTTTTGCTATAGACCCAAGCGCTTCAAATAATCCGATCAACTGTATGACGTCACGATTCAATATGACCGCCATTAGTCAGATCCTATTCATGAAGTTGTCGCAAATATTCCATTACACCTCGATTCCATAAAATTTCCACATATTTTTTCTGATTTAAATTATACAATTAGATTAAATGAGTACACTGAACACAAGGTTGCATACATCTTATTTTGTTTAAATTGAATTATCGATTCTAACTACTCATTCGTGTACATCCTTAAAACCAACGATTTTCGTGTAAACATTTGCACACTTATTTAAGCAGCACTATTTAACACAAATTGAAAGATTCGTTAAAATTTGGTAAAAATGTTCTAACTTTGTATATGTTATAAAATGAAAACATGATAGGTGTCCGCGCCTTACGCTAGACAGCTTTGACAAACAGCAGATATGTATCATATGCATGAACGTGATAATCAACACGTAGCTCGTACATTAACGCAATTTCTAATTGGCCAACAGTATGCTGCGATCGCTGCAACGCAATTTCTAATTGGTCAAACAGTGTGCTGCGATCGCTGATACGCAATTTCTAATTGATCAAACAGTATGCTGCGATCGCTGATACGCAGTTCACCGCGTATCCAATTTAGGTCAAATGGATGTTCGAATCGCCCTCTTTTTAGCGATTTTCTGTCTGCATACTTTAGAGAAAACTATAGTAACGTTTCTGCCTAAATAACACATTTAAACATGAGATTATGTGACATTATCCTATACTGCCTAAATAACACATTTAAACATGAGATTATGTGACATTATCCTATACTGCCTAAATAACACATTTAAACATGAGATTATGTGACATTATCCTATACTGCCTAAATAACACATTTAAACATGAGATTATGTGACATTATCCTATACTGCCTAAATAACACATTTAAACATGAGATTATGTGACATTATCCTATACTGCCTAAATAACATTTAAACAGGAGATTATGTGACATTATACTATACTGCCTAAATAACACATTTAAACATGAGATTATGTGACATTATCCTGTACTGCCTAAATAACACATTTAAACATGAGATTATGTGACATTATCCTATACTGACGTATTAGGGACATTACTGGATGAAAAACAAAAGAGCGAAGAAAGGAAGAAGAAACCAAGAAATTAATGAACGAATAAAAGAAGGAAATCAGTCTTGGGTACACAGAATGAATGAATATGCAAATGAATGTATATTGATTGATTGATTGAAATGGATATTAGCCAGGTTACTAAAGATTGTTCTTACTCTGTGTGCGCTAATTGTACAAGAGGTACATTTGAATTTCTAAGGTAACTTTATCGTATCAAACAAATAACGAACTTGAGTCATGAATAAGAAAATTTTTCAAGAAGTGTTCCGTAAACCTTCTGTCACAGGTATAATTAGTCACTGAACTCTAAATAATTTCTTATGCTTTCCATTCGATTTGAGAAGAACTTAAAGCTCCTGACGGGATCTTGAAACTTCGCCTCATCAAAGCATTGCAGCTGGAAGGCTTTAGTGAAGTAAATGTTTACCAATTTACGAGAAGTTATTCATGGCGATGCAATCGGGTTGCATCATCAAGAAAGAACCATTAGAACGGAAGTGTGGATAATTGGCATTGATATGCAAAGCGTGCAACATGCAGATGGTAAGGCAATCAAGAAGCATGACGAATATAACAGAAGCTCTAGACAGTGGCTTGAACTGGAATTAAAATAGACCGATAGAAGAACCCAGAGAAGATTTTAGCACAGCAAATAAATCAAATATATAATTCACTTCAATTCAAAGCTGGCTAAGAGATAGGAAAGCTTTTTATCGCGGCAAATATCTTCGATGTGATGATGCCCGAATTTATTAGACAGAATGGAGCGTTACCATTTAAAAATTATGGGCGCTGATTTTTCTTCACAATAAGCTAGAGAAATAACTAAGTTAATTGTTGCCCCGATGCATGCATAAAAGAAATATCTGAATCTCTGTATCGTCATACAGAAACCTTCAATATTACTTCGTATGCCTTCCAAGTGGAAGGCTCTCCAGCCTTTGAGATCCTTTCTGCGATCTTTTGTATGGCGCATTGCTTCTGCAAAGGTTTCTTAACAAAAGCCCCCTTGAGACTCGAAGACCATTGGTGAGACATACTGCATCTGCAATGCTATCCCAACAAGGGCCTTCGTTAAGATCTTGTTTGTCCGGATAAGAATGAAAGACGATCGTCCTCGGTTGTGAGAAGTTCAGATATGGCCGCAATTTTTCAGGTCATCAGACCGAGAGTATCGTTAATTCTTAGGGGGGGGGGGGGAGCTGTTGTTGTTGTTGTTGTTTTTTGTTTGTTTGTTTGTTGTTTTTTTCTGTTGTTTTTTGTTTTGTTTTTTTGTTGTTTTTTTTTTAATCTCAAAGGCACAATAAGAATAATTTAGCAATTGTAATTCTTTATCTTCTTTAGGACCATTGCAATCAGATTCAGAATGGGATAGAAACTGGCGCGGCCATTGATTCTCCCCACCCCCACTTTAACTTCCACAACCCGCCCCATCCGATCAACAAAGCATCCACTGCTTACGCTTCTTAATCTGGCACTTACTACACTAAGGTGGAGAGTTTATGATTCCACCTCCTGAAGACAAATCTAATATCCGTTAAAAGATAGAGGGTAGAAATGTCATTCTGTGTGCAATGTTGGCTATCTCCGTAGCAGGGAGTCCACAACCAAACTGGCTTTTCCGTTGAATGTAACAGACTTTTAACATGTCTTGTCGACAGGGAATGCCAATGGAGAAAGTCCTAGACTAAAATATTAAGCTCTGGTAATTTTGTCTTTGATGATCAACACTACCTTGCTGAGTTAAACATTCTGCCACGAAATAAAATATATTTGCTGTGGCCTTACATCAAGCACATATGTGTTGATGTTTTTCTTCTGGATTTCACTGGTTGCTGAAAGTAGCAAATTCAAGATGTTTAGGCAGAGGTACTCCTGCCAGTGATTAAATATAATTTAGCTACAACGCAAGAACATCTTCAAATTGCTTTGATCAGAATTAGTTGGTCCAAGCTTCCCGAAATTGGCGCAAAGAGATGGAAGTTTCATCCGCAGTGTATGTTGACATGTCCCAGGCATAATAGATCAGCTGCTATATTAAATACACCGATGAGTTGCAAAAACCCTTTCACCGTGATCTGCTGTTTGTTCAAGATGGACCTGTCGACTCGACAATTCCAGGAATTCGTTTTTCAAGGGAGGCAAACCATGTTCAGATGAGTAAGACATTACATCCAAAGACAGATGACTTGATGAGAGGACAAATAAACTCTTTGAAGCCATGTACATGCATAATAATGTGCCCACCCAACAAGACCTTGTCTCGTTTCAATACTGTCCTAGACCTTGTCTCGTTTCAATACTGTCCTAGAATTTGTCTCGTTTCAATACTGTCCTAGAATTTATCTCGTTTCAATACTGTCCTAGAATTTGTCTCTAACAACTAGGCTCAAGTTTTACATGGAATTCAAATAGTTGACACAGCTGACGCCAGAAAACCACACGCGTAAGTCTGGCTAAAATCGGTTAGATTTACCGAAATTAATAGCATCGATCGTAAAATATCGAATATAATATCTCTGTCGAAGTTTTAGTAACAGAGATATCGGAAAGTCGTGTAGTCCAAATAATATATAACTTATGGTCAATCTGGGACGATATGTGATGAATTCTTGCAAATATAGAAGGCAAAAGTAAAAGAAAAAGAGTACCATTGGTTCTGCTTGTGGGAAAAATCAAGCGGAAGATAACCTATTATCTGTCTGTTTTTCAAAAATGTTTGAATGGAAATAGAGCCCAGTGTTCTTTCCTTTTATTCTTCATTTCCAACTACATCAAAATATAAAAGTCATGCAACTCGACCAGCCTATTTCTATTGGAATATCATTCAGCTTTTCAGTATAAAGTCAGTGAATAATGCAGTAAAATGCCGAACAATCTCTACTGCAGCCTTTTTTTTTAAATCTTGGTTACCGCATAAAATCTTAGCTTTTTGAAGAAAAAATCGAACTTTAAAATATGTTGAAAACAATTAAAATGTTTAAAAACACGTTGAAAAAAGGGAATTCTCTTAGAGAGCAACGAACTAAAGGATCTAGAGTGTTACTTAAACTCTAATGAAATATATTTGAAGAGATTATTGTATACAATATTAACAGTGTAAATGGACAAGTTGATAAATGTTCTCACCATTATTGCGAACTAAAACTTTGCTGACAATGAAAAAATATGACAAAAAGGATGACGTTTTTGACAGTATACTTTACTTGTAGACACAGAGGATAAACAATATTCGTACATAAAAATGTTTGCGCAGCATTGCTGGACGAGGTGTATGAATGTGGCCGTATCCAGAGGGCCGTCGCTAGATTGCGCTGGACGAAACGGCGCCCCGGGTGAGAATCGCCTTCGGCGCCCCCCAGTCGGATAAAGTACCGCAAACTCTGCGAAATGGCACCCCCTCAGGCTGGGCGCGCTGGGCGGTCGTCAGTATCGCCCGCCCCTTACGACGGCCCTGCGTATCCATGTATCAACATCGGATTTCACGCGTCGGTCAATATGAGGTTTCCTGGTTCATAAAACTTCATATTGACCTCAACAAAGGACTATAACTGTAGATTATTACATGATTTCTGTGAGATATGGTTTTTCATTGGAGAGCACAGCGTCACGTGATATCGAATATTTCGTATCGAATGGTCATTATATCGTGTGGTAGTCATTGACTTTTACGTAATTCCTAAGCACTAAGTACTAAGCGTCATGCAGCTTAAATGAAATTAGCACATTAAATTGCATCCCTCTCTACATCACGTAATAAAACAAGTATAGACCTTTGTTTCCAAGGATATGAAATTTAAGGAATCAGTTAACCTGTAATATTGACTTCCGCTTCGCGCCGGTCAATATAAGACTTGCTAGTGTATAAAACTTCATATTCAAATCAACGTACGTATGTGTGTGTTTGTGTGTATGTGTGTTAATACGGAATCAGTATATAAACATGATTGTATTCCCACATATGTTACAAACATAATGTTTCAGACAAAGCGTAACATGTATCTGTAAAGTAACCTGAAAGTGACGATCGTCACGTGACTACGAATTAATTGTGATATTTGCATTTGGTTTGGGGTATATCAAAGCATGAAAATTGTGGAACTACCATAAAACAAAGCACAAAAACACCATAAAATTATATTATAAATAATTAAAACGTTTATATTGACATTTTGTTTTCTACATGGAAAATCTCTTATTTCGCTAAATACTGTCATTTACCCATAAATGTTTGCTGTCTCGAAATAATATCTTAGGGAGGAAATAATCCAATATGATACGGTAATAATATGAAGTGGACTCCAGATCAATAATCACTTTATTAAATCCAATATTGCACAACCCTTTCATCCGCGGGATTAAACTTCCTGTGCAATCTTTGTCAAACCAATATCACGGTACAGATCCTGATGCGGACTAGGGACGGAATTAAGCACTAATCAGATATCTTCAATCATCTGGTTTTAATTCTTGCTAGCAAACTTGATCAAGTGACAAGGTCGTAAGTGATTTGGTTCTGTATCCAGACCTGACCGGCATCCCGGTAAGTTTTACTTTTTTACTTTTGGTTAATACTATTATAGTTATGCCCCACCAAGGATGTTTATTTGGGAATAGTGTTACCCTAGTCCGTCCGTCTGGTTAGCCATTCGTGTTCCATGAACACATTTCTACCTTTGCTTTAAATTTGTTTTAACTTTATTTCATTTTTTTGGTTGATTGTACAGCGAGTTATATTGACTCATATTAAGTACTTTCGACGTCTCATGTGTTGCATTTAGGTAGACTTTGAGGTGGAGACTATGGAAAACTCAGAAAAGACCAAATAACTTCGATGAGCGATTATTTTTTTGTTTTCCGAACAGTGTTTCCAAGCCGGGATGATCAAATAGGCTGGAAACAAGTGTGCTACTATCGTGGTATCCTCGCCCTGGACTTTTTTTGTTGTTCTTTGTTTGGTTGGGTTTTTTTATTCAAAATTGGATGATGGACTCTAAGAAAAAATATTCTAAGACCTTCAGCCTGAATCGCTGGAAAGGCCAGTTTGTCAGAAGAAATCACGTTTTCTTAACAGCAATCATCTTATGAATAACTTGATGCAATTAGTCTCAATTTAAAACCGCGTGACGCAAACGATCAAATTTGCTCTTTCCCAAAAATGCCTATTCCAGTGTACAAGTTGGACAGTTCAACAACTTTGTTATATATCGTTTTATTCAACCAATTATAATTACTCTGGTTACTGATGTTAAAAGTCTACCTAAATGAGCAATTTTCATTTTTGTCACGTTTGCAATAATCAACTAAAGCTAATGTTTTTAATTCTTCAATTAAACCAAAATATGTATTGTTCACTCCACAAATATAAAACGAAGGTCAAATGAGACTCCTGGTTTCATTAAGGCTTTAATTCTGAGCGAGGATCTCTCTCTCTCTCTGTCTTGTCTCTGTCTGACTGTCTGTCTGTCTCTCTCTCTCTCTCTCTTTGTCTCTCTCTCTCTCTCTCTCTCTCTCTCTCTCTCTCTCTCTCTCTCTCTCTCTATATATATATATATATATATATATATATATATATATATATATATATATATATATATATATATATATATTGTACTGTCTGTTCCTTCATCTTGCTGTTGCTCTCTGGAGATGTCAAAGTTAACCCTGGGCCTAAAAGCAAAATAATTGTTTCCCGATTCTTCAGCTGATAACGGATATGATTGTCTTTCTATAAACCACTTTACTATTAGAAGCATTCGACATAAAAAATAAATGTATTGAAACAGATTTATACGATTTTGATATTTTATGTCCACTGGAATAGATCCTTGTCCCATATTTGATATGTAATATTTGGTACTGGATGTCTTTCATTTCCCGATATTCCGACATCGCAATACCTCTGGAGGGGGTGGGACACTCGCGCTACTTTGGCAGCAACAGAGTGCCTCAAATTAAAGCATTCGAGATTGGAATTGGTTGAGTCAAGGTACTAGACAAAGAAAAAACGTATTTAATAGGAAATATATACCGATCTCTATTAGAACCACATACTTTAGGGACGACTTTAAGCTATAGAACATGCTCTGAATATTACACAAATGTAATAAATATCTGCGACTTAAATGAAAAACCTGTTGGGTAGAAAATTACATAATTTAAATGACATAACACTGCTCAATAAGCTCACAAATGTAATTCAAGAACCAACTAGAGTTACTGATATATCCTCAACGCTTATTGATCCTATCATAGTGTCTGATGAAGTTCAGGTTTTTTAATCTGGGATAATGGGCTTTGATGAAGAGGTCAGTGACCATGTGATTACCTATGCATTTAATCAACCTTGATACCATATCAAATCATTTTAACTAGAAAAATATGGTTAGACACTATGGTTCTTTTGTGAGATTTAATATTTTAATAAGGAATGTTAATTGGGTGAGATTTTTTGATGATTTTTTGGGACATAAATGAACCTATACAACACTGAATTTTCCTCATGAATGCATTCTGCACAAAAATGTTAAAGCACATCAGAATAATATGTCCCAGTACGGCAATGCCATACAAAATGAAGTTGGTAACGCGACCGACTTAAACAAAACGTAATCCTTACTAATAACCTATCAGTTTGACTTAGATATAAACAATGTGAAAATCGAGTTAATAGTCTGAAAGGTCACGCGTAATGAAACCATTTATCATAAAATTAGAATATAAGAATTTTAGAACAAATCATATAGAGAAATTTTTTAAAACAGCAGATTCTTAATAAAAGATAATTCTACGCCACCACTGTGGACAAGGGAACAACGTAGTAATCGTGACTTTTAATGTTACTAATGCCGAATAAGTTATGCTACCAAATAGATACGCTTGTATGTAGTCTACGCGATTTATATAAACCCATTACTGATATACCTGACTACCATCAATGACAAATGGATTCATTTTCCCTTCCCGTTATTACTGAACGCAAAGTCCTTGAAATTATAAACTTCTGTTCTAGATGGAATTAGCCATAGGTTACCCAAAAGAATTACCGATTTGATTTCTCTTCCATTGAGCATTTTATTTAATTTATCTATATCATAAAATTGTTTTCCAGCTTTTTACAAAGAGCTTTGCATCACCACCGTTTATAAAAAGTTCATACCAAAACTGTTAGTAATTGTAAGATACTTTCCTTACTTAACTGTGTTGGATACTTGAAAGAATTGTATTTAAACACGTGTATAACTGTCTGCGTGACTTCCAATCTGGTCATTCAATTGTGTATCAGTTAATTTAAATATTTTATAAAATATTTAAGTCCTTTGATTATTGTGAATATACTTGCATATTTATTTTACGACATATTTAAAGGCTTTCGACAGGGTCTGGCATAAAAGTTTGATATACAAATGCTTTTCTTGTAGAATTATATCGGATTTATTATTATAGGTTGGAAATTATTTATCACGTGTTTAACAATGATTTTTGCAGATGACAGCTCCATATCTGGAAGTTCACATAACCTAATTCTAATTGAAATATATACAAAATTCTGATTTTTCAAATCGGCATTTATATCTATTGAAATGAGATTGATATTATAGCGGTAATACATTATCAAACAAATCGATACCTCGTGTGACACATGGGGGGAGGGAGGCTTTTTTCCCCTTTGATTGTACCATTCTAAGCAATGGTTCATCCCTCTAAGAAAAATCCTGATAAGAATTCATTCATTGAAATTAATGATATGACAAGACCTTTCGGTCCGTCATTAACAATGGTGCTCTTTCTTCACTTGCTGAGTCAGACAAACTTCTATAAGCAAGAAACACTTCACTTGCTTAGTCAGACAACCATCCACAGAAGCAAGAAACACTTCACTTGCTTAGTCAGACAACCATCCATAGAAGCAAGAAATACTTCACTTGCTTAGTCAGACAACCATCCATAGAAGCAAGACACACTTCACTTGCTTAGTCAGACAACCATCCACAGAAGCAAGAAACACTTCACTTGCTTAGTCAGACAACTATCCACAGAAGCAAGAAACACTTCACTTGCTTAGTCAGACAACCATCCACAGAAGCAAGAAACACTTCACTTGCTTAGTCAGACAACCGTCTAGAGAAGCAAGAAACACTTCACTTGCTTAGTCAGACAACCATCTATAGAAGCAAGAAACACTTCACTTGCTTAGTCAGACAACCATCTATAGAAGCAAGAAACACTTCACGTGCGTAGTCAGACAACCATCTATAGAAGCAAGAAACACTTCACTTGCTTAGTCAGACAACCATCCATGGAAGAAAGAAATACTGTCATCTTCAAACACTAACAAATTTACCAATTTGATTTTTGTGGTCTTGACATTGAACACTTTGACCCATACATCCCTATACATATAACATGTTCAAACTCAAACTAATGCGCAATGTCTACAGACAGTTCTTTTATGAAAACGGGAGATAACAGTCATATCCAGAAACGTTAACCATTTATACATACCCACCCGCCCTCCTTAATTGCCCCCCTGTGATCCTGTTGAACATTTTACCTTTTTATCTCTATAGTTATTTCTTTCCATCCTAATGAAGCGGGGGCAAAGTTTAATAATTACAACTGATTCAAACAGGAGATATTGCCCTTAGAAACGAAATATGAAATATTTAATCCAGTATTGACGCATGACAAACGAACGGAATTCAGACAAAAGGACTTTATAACGCTTGTGTATTGCCTTTTGCGACTTGTTGCAGGATTGATGCTAATAGAGATAAATGTAAGGTGGGGGTCCTTTCATCACGGGTTGAACACTTAAACCATTTATTAAATTTAGTGTCTACCCACCACTCCAACCTCTAGCTGGCCAACCAAAGTTTCGTATTTGCTTCTTACTTGTTCTTCGGTCTGTGGTAAGGCAAAGTTTGTATAGTAAGTCAGCTTTATATTACGGCGTGTGTTGTAACTCAGATTGCAAACTAAAGAGGGAATTGGGAGAATGGGTAAGTATGAATCGGATTCAATACAAACCATGCAAAACTAGGGTGTTTCTAGAACACATAGTCTTGCGCTTCCCCGTTTTATCTCATCCAACCCCAAAATACATATCCCAAGGGTTAAGTCCGGGGGGGGGGCGGAATAAATGCACCCAGGGGCCAAAGTCAGGAGCATATTTGAACTCGCCTTTCAAGCCCAGTAAGTGTATTTATAGTTTATTGGGTAGGATCTGAATAGTTTTTAAGTTGTGACACAGGCAACAACCCTATGACCCAGTGGCGAAACCCAGAGGTATCATCCCTCTCTACCTTTTCAGACATGTGTTGACACTATAGTCATTAATGACAGTCTCATGTAGTTTAGTGTGATAACATGTGGGTCAAGTGAAATTTATGTCAAATAAGCCACAAGCCCATAGGTCCGCCACAAGGGGCTGTATCAAAATTATAAAACTGTTTTGCACTTCAACAGACAACCCCCAATCATATACCACTATTTAAAGTCTCTATTTTCAAAAGTGTAAGAGGAGTTGCACGCCTTTACTCACGTACACACTGTGACGGCGCGAGGGGTTGGGGTGGGGGTCAATTGCTCACAGACGCCAGGCGAATGGGGGGAGGACGCCGTCTGGAGTTTTTTTTTTTTGCAGCTGTAACGGGGTCTTAGATGGAGTGGGGGGGGGGGGCGAGGATGGAGGTTTGCAACTGATATACAAACTGTTCTCTGTGGTAAAGTAGAGGCGCCACTAAAGAACATTGCCCCCGGGCGCCTTGAACCCCGCGTCGCCCGGGCGAACAGGACAACATAACCCCCATCTCTTTGTTTGCTAGAATCAAGGGAAATGATCTGCATATTGGATCAGTATTTGTTTTAAGGCCTTCACAGTATGGTAACACATTTTATACAAATAGTACTGGACACCAATATATATAATTACAAAAATATTGTACTGGACACCAATACGTATCATTGCCATAATGTGCAATATTATTTTTGATGATACAAATCGCACTGGACTCCAATATCTATCATTACAAGAATGTATTGCACTGGACACCAATATATATATCATTACAAGAATGTACAATATTGTAGTTGAATACTGATTAATCATTTCTTTCTCCGTTCTGAATGAGGTTGTTCGTCGTGGATGATTATTGTGAATGCAGCTGTCGTGCTGGTAACAAGGCACATCCATCAAGTTAAGCCACCATGTCTTATGTATTAACTTTGTTGGGTGTTATGAATTTCCATCGTACATCGATTTCAGGCAAGAAGCGAACAAAACAATTTCTGTCAAAAATTTTATTGATTTAGATGAGTTACGCTGAGTCTGTTATTTACATTTTCTAACTCTTCTGTATCGGAAATTATTTTGGATGCAAACATAATATGCTCCATAATTTGCATATTGTACGGATTGTAATTAGCAATCAAATATTCATATGTTGCAGACTTCGGCTTTCGGCTAATTTTACCAGAAATATTATACAACATTTTTAATTTCTATACTGAAGGGATACAAGTAACCTGACAAGATAGAGACAGACAGACAAACACATAGACAGACAAAAGGACATAATTTGATGCATTTCAGAGAGCCAGTAACAAGATACATTCAAGGTTATGGAACTTGACGATGTTGATTTTAGTGCACATAGACACACACACAAAATAAGCAAGCACTGTTTCTGAATTAAGAGTTACTTTTCTTTCACATATAATTAATGAGCAAAAAGCAAATTAGTTGACTAAAAATATAGACTTTGAAATGTGTTTTCTGTTGGTATTTTGCACGAAAAGCAAGCGACAAATATAACACTTTATCGTGTTCAACGCTCTCAGAATGGCAAAAAGCGTACACTCAGTTGTGCTGATACAGAATTCACAGATAGATCAGGGTCCATGTTAGTCGTTCTATCCATAACTTCAAACTTTCACTGTAGATTTTGATATACAGATTTATGCTACAGCTGATCTTGATATTTATGCCGTGCGCAGTTGAATGAGAGCAATTATACAAGTGTTAATACGGTACACAGCGTTAACGACTGAATTAGTTAATATTGATTTTATATAGAAATGTTTTATTACAGATAATATAATTCCCAAAGATATTGGTCCGAACAAGTAGATTTATTTGTCCCATTCGCCAGTTGTCTATTTATAACAGTTTCTACAATACCTTTAAAATCTGCCACATCTAATGTAAATTACAAATTCATTTCAGATGGATCGAATAGGAAATGCTATATTTTACTGCAAGAAAAGGACACTGACAGACCAACCACTGCGGTACAAATTTCGACAATACAAAGATTATGACCTGTTTATGTCAAATGTATTGCTTGATTTCAATAAATACTATGGTATGACGACAGTCACTTTTGATGTAATCCGTTTTTACGATCAATAATGTCATTCAAAGTAATTCACCTTTGTAAATTTAACGGTTAACAGGAAGTGTACTGTATGTTTTATCCTGAAATTCCAAACAGGTCATACAGCTAAAAACAAAACAATGTATAGCATTGACGAGTATTTTATTTGTCAGTGGGGCGGCACTTCAATGCAAAAAAAAAAATAAAAATAAAAAAATAAATAAATAAATAAAAATAAATATTATATGTGTATATTGTCTGTATCTTCGTCTCCGTTGCCTTTTTGTCTCTAAATGTCTCACAAATAAAATAACACATAAAACACCTGAAACTTGATCAAATGATATGCAATAAAAACAGTTATATTGTTCGATGATCAATAAAAATGACATCGCATTATTTGGAATTATTATGCAGACCGTAGTTCTTTAAACGACATGGCACTTAAACATTTTTATAAAAAAATACTCTGATATTTAGAAGCAGGATAATATAAAAAAAAATTATAAAGGCAATGATGGAGAAAAAAAAATGGAAAGATAAAAATAATCATGAAATATTAGATATATCATTTATTTACCATGCCAGTAAGAGATTTTACTTTGATATAATTTTAAATTGACGCAAAAACATAAGATATTGACAAAATCAGGTGTACTGCATTATCACAAGATCACGTGCCAACATAACTTCAACTATTTTTTAATGAGAAGATATAGATCAAGGTATCATAAACATACAGACAAACATACAGACACACAATCACACAGAGAAACACGCACAATGTATATCTGAATCTTAAATTTAAAAATTTGGCTACACAGTAATTCATCATTATAACACTGCCCTTGGCTACACAGTAATCCATCATTATAACGCTGCCCTTGGCTACACAGTAATCCATCATTATAACGCTGTCCTTGGCTACACAGTAATCCATCACTATAACGCTGTCCTTTCCTACACAGTAATCCATCATTATAACGCTGTCCTTGGGAGTTATGATATATATTCTGACAAACCTAGGATATGTGCCATTTGTATTAATGTCTCTGTTTTATAGCATTGTTAGATTTTTTTATTATTTGTTTGATTATGGGGAGTCGGTGTTGGGAAGATATTTCTCTAACTGAGTAATTAGACAAATACTATGAGCAGACGTCATAATGTACAGTATTCAGTATTCACTAGACTTTATTGTGGGATAGGTTAGTTTCTTAGTATTGACCCTTCCTAATTTCTTAACATAGGAATTCTCGGGATATTATCACGTATAGTGATTAGTAATTTGAGATAAGAATAATTCTTTGTATCAGGTGTTAGGATCGTGTTTTTGAGGCGTGTGACGTGAACTACCGATCTACGGCTTGGAAAGGCTTATTGATGGGTTATACAAACGTGAAGCAAGAAAAACCATGCATGTATGTAATTAGGGTGTCGTGAAGGTGTGGTTGTTAGCTGATTAGAGGAAAATTATTGTGGCATTTGCGCGTTTAAGAACCCTTCAGTTGGCAACGACTGTTGTCTTGAGGTCCTTGGAAATAGCGAGAACATCAACAGACTCACGCAAGTGTTGTTTGATTCACTCGATAGTGAGACCCCTGTCGTGTTACAAGAAAGATTTTCTGGTGGCAGCGGTGCAATATTGGATAGTTTTGTAATATGTATTTTTCAAAAAATGTTTGTTTTTTTTTTTTTTTTTTTTTTTAATTTAAGCTAAGGTCAAGCTAGTCGACAAGGCATCAAGATGGAAAATGCGTGCTTGTAATTGGAGTTCTAAAATAGTAAAATATGATTGGATAGATGTCGTTTATCGTATAAAAGAGGATATTGTTATTTTAGTGGCCGTTGAAAGGTGAGCAGATATATTCCTTTAGGAGCCAATGCTGTTGTATTGTTACCGGAGGTTAGGTGGGGGTATACATTTGGGGTGGAACGGAGTATATTTATGTATAGATGGCGCTCGATATTGCGTAAAAGTGGGTCAGTTAAAAACGTATTTTGTTTTCTTTGTACTGTGAGCTATAAAAAAAACCCACAAAAAAACCCCACAAAAAAACCCCGATTGGAACTTGATAATCTCACATGGCGGAATTACACGTATAATTATAACTTTCAGATGAGTTCCTTCCTATTCAAGAGTCATGAATAGATATGTTAGTGTGTTTTGACTGACAAAAGAAGAACCATAAAGACTTTGTAACAGACCCCCACCCCCGGCTCGGTTTTCACTAAGCGACAACATGATATCGTTTCTATTAACTTTCCAAACTGACGTTTTTACAAAATCTCACATCTGCTGGCATGCTCTTGAATAGTAATCATCAGCAAGCAACATGCATTAGACAATAATAGTCATTTTGTGTCGCAAGAGAAAGAAGAAAAAAAGAAAGACTAAAAAGTGATTAATTATAAATCTATTGTCTGATTATTATAATTGCCACTGGAGGGAGCACAAAAGCACGCTTATCGATACGCCAGTACCGCGCGCTGTTCAGAGGTGACTCTTACCGCCAAGACCACATATTGCCGCGACACATAAGAAGTTTATCGACATTGATAGTGATGTTCATTTCGTTATGACTTCTACTCCGTATGCGAGCGAGAATTTTGACGCAAATTCACATGCATTCGGTGCCAAGTCAGAAGATTCAGGTTTCGCGACTATGAAGCAGAGGACACCTGATGGAGAGAGGTCTGATAGTTATGATCGGAACGCTTCTCAAGTTCCCGGGAGGATGATCATTTTTTAAGGTCAAGTTTCGGTCGAGAACCACAGCGAAGTCAAAGATAAGAATGTGACGCGAAGCTCACAATTGACCAAGGAAGTTGTCACTAGAAAAACAGAGTTTAATTTTTCTCAAGCTCGAAGTAAGGAGATTACTTATTCAGATTTTTATGATGGTTCACAATCGTTCCTTGACTATATGACCCATGTTGAGCATTGTGCAATGGTCAACAATTGGAACGAAATCGAGAAGGGATTGCGCTTGGCTGCATGCAATTCTTGGGTTAGATTTTTTCCGTCTGCATAAGTGCGAAATTTGTATTACTGAATGCAAACTAAGGATGCAGGGACTGACTGAAGCTCCCGTGTTAATTTGCAGGATCTATAGGTTGCCATCGTATTATTGTGGCTGAGGAGATCAAGGTCTCGGCAGAGAGGGAAATTATCACTCGAGGATGAATGCCGATCGTTGGATGTGGGAGACTGTCTGCAGAGTCGTTATCAGAGTCGCTATCGCCATTTTGTATTGAAACGAAAATACTCGTCGGGCGAGCAGTTGTTAAATCAACAGATGGAGCGGTGCCTATGCGGTTTTTGAATCCGACTAAAAATGTGCTAAATTTGCAGGCTGGTGTTTGGTTCGCTCAAGCCAGTGCAGCATTATGGACCCAAAATGTCGAGTGTTCCACCAAGTATTTGGCAATCTGCCTTCACATTTGTGTGAGTTATTTGAGCGATCAAACAGACATTTGACACCCGATCAAGCTGCAGTTGAACGAATTTCACACAATATTGCTAAAGACGATTATGACTTGAGTAGAAAAAATTTGATTAAACACTCTGTCAAGACAGGGAATGCCGCACCGATCTGATTCCTACCCAGAGGATTGCCGTTCAGTCTCTGGCAGGAGATTGGCACACACAAGTCGATGATATGTTGAAGAAGGGAATGACAAAACCGTCACCAAGTCCTTCGGCTGCTCCGGTAGTATTGGTAACCAGCAAAGATGGGAAGAAGAGGTTCTGCGTGGACTGCAGAGCTCCGAATTTGGCTACCGCGAAAGATGCATAACCTTTTCCTCGAATCGATGATAGTCTTGATCGCTGTCGGGCATGAGTTGGTTATCGACATTAGATCTGATGTCGGGGTACTAGCAAGTGGGAATCCAGCAATCTGACCGACCTAATTCTGGGTTCACAACAAGAAGGGGCCAATACCAATTCAAAGTGATGTCGTGCGGTTTATGCAATGTTCCCGGGACATTTGAGCGTCCGGTATAAATCGTCCTAGCCGGGCTGCAATATGAAGTCTGCTTGATCTATCTCGGTTACGTGGTATTGTCTGGAAGCACTTTCAAGAAGTTACTTGAGAGACAAGCACAAGTCTTTACGTGTCTTCAATTAGCCGTAATGAAGCTGAAGCCGAGCAAATGTACTCTATGTGTATCAGTGGTACTGTATCTTAGTCATACCATTTCAGCAGCAGGAGGCGCCACCGATCCTAAACAATTTAGATGTAATAAAGACATGGCTCACCCCCAGATCGCTTACTGCGGTACAGAGATTTCTTGGGTTTTGCAGTTATTATCGGCGGTTCGTGAGTCACTTTGCTGAAATTGCAGCTCCCTTGCACCTGCTTACGAAAATGAATGCCGTTTTCCGCTGGACAGATGAATATCAGGCGGCATTTGAAGATTTACATACAGTGCTTGCCTCAACACAAGTGTTGGCTGTACCCAACTTCAATCGTCCCTTCATACTAGATACAGATGCGAGTGGTGAAGATATAGGAGCTGTCCTTTCCCAGAAAATTGACGGAAAAGAAAGGGTGGACAAGACGGACGCCAGTATTGTGTCACGCGTCGTGAGTTGATGACCGTCTTACATTTTCTTCGGGTTTTCAAGACCTATCTTCACGGCATAAAATTTAAAGTGCGCACTGATCACAATAGCCGGCGGTGGCTCATGAGCTTCAAAGATCCCGAGGGACAATTGGCCAGTTGGTTGGACAAATGACATTATATGACTTCATGATAGAGCACCGCCCTGGGACTCGCCATGCTGGTGCCGATGGTTTAAGCCGCTTTTCCTGCCGAGTCTGCAAATACTGTAGCCAACGTACTGTGAAGTTTCCCGCTATACGGCTGGATAGAGGTGTTCATTTTGGAGAAGTGCAGAGACAAGACACAACTTTGTCCAGGGTGATCGATTTTGTTGAGACTCGGCAAAGCACATCTCGGGAGGAAGTATCTGGAGACAGAGGTGAAACCAAGGCCTTATGGGGAGTGTACAAGTTATTGGAAATGTCCGAGTGGATGCTCGTGAGAGTTTGGCTTGATCGTTATGGCAAGCTATTTAAAAGTGTTATCGGCGTACCGTACAGATGGCGACGGAAAGTCTTAAACAGTGTCATGATCGAACCGCCAGGGGGACATTTAAGAGTCGACAAAACCCTCAGGAAAGTACGCCAACGTTACTACTGGCCTGGTATGAGGGGCGATATTCGAGAGCATTGTGCGACATGTTCCATCTGTGCTCAGCACAAGAACCCTAACCAGAAGCGCCAAGCGAAACTTCAGGGCATAACAGCTGGTGAAGCAGGAGAGCTCAAAGCCCTCGATATTTTGGGACCTCTTGCAAAGACGGAGGAAAACGCGTACATTCGTGTGATTGGAGATCTTTTCACCAAGTAGACTGAGGCGATGCATTTGCCTAATATTAAGGCTACCTCGGTTGCGACAGTGTTGCTTGAAAATTGTATTTGTAGACTTGTCGTGTCTCGTATGTTTTTGTCTGACCAAGGCTGACATCTTGAAAGCGCTGTATTTAAAGAACTTTGTGTCATTCTCAGTGCAAATGGAATTGTGGAACGATACAACCGAACTTTGTGCCAGATGTTAGTAACATACTTTGACGACCAACAAGAAAATTGGGACTAGTACCTTCATCTTAGGATCATGACTTTCCGTGCATTTGAACACACTTCAACCTTATTCACCCATAACCAAAGCTGGAAGTCACCTTATCACAAGAGACGAACATGCTTGGTGCGATCTGAGAGTCAACACAAATCTTCCAAATAGCCAACAAGAGTCATATGATGGTGGTAAGGCGACTGAGAAGTAGGAAATAGCGCATTATCCCATTACGGCCCAAAGAGCCAAGCTTTTGGTACTGCGGAGGGCACGCTGCGAGTGCAAGAGAAACGAACGTGAGAACCGTAGCAATGAGAGAATTGAATCGCTGGTCGATTTTATCTCTGCTTAGAGCACCAAGCTAATTAAGCGTATGAGGGCGCTCCGCGGCTACGGCAATCCGGTGGCTTTTGCTCGAATTTGAATCACAGGTTTCTTCCGCAGTCTTAAGTTATTTCCAACTTTTTTATTGTTTTAATTTTTGTAATTAAATGACTGGTTATATATGGAAAAGAATACGGGTGGGCAATCGCTGTATTCCTGTGGGTGTTGAATGGTTGGATTAAGGACGGACCAATAATATCAAACGGGGGATTCGATAAAGCCGCACGGATGAATCAGATAGCTTCGTACACTATGGTTGTTAATATATTTTGTAATTATTGTAATTATTCTATTTGATGCTGAAATTTCATTGTGAAGGCAGATGCCTCTTTTGTTTTTATTTTTCTTGGTAAATTGTCCTGAGTAATCATGTGTAGTATTAACTTCCAGAACCATTGGCCAGAAGTCGTTTGTTTCCTGCTTTGAGCAAGACTTATAGCAATTAGAATTGGATTGTGCGCTTAGATAGAAGCAGTCCTAAATAACGTCATGAATTTTTTTCAAGAGCCGATTAGAATCATTCGCATAGAGTTCTTTGGCTTAAGATTTTGTCTTTGAAGTTAGTTATAAGAGTGAA
Source organism: Margaritifera margaritifera (assembly GCA_029931535.1). NCBI lineage: Eukaryota > Metazoa > Mollusca > Bivalvia > Unionida > Margaritiferidae > Margaritifera > Margaritifera margaritifera. Next base: position 819,852 of record JAQPZY010001170.1, on the reverse strand, counting down.
ATGTGACATTTACATTGTGATCGTTTCGATGCATGTGAACGTTTTTCTATAGCTGCTGCACTTGTGCATTAAAAGTGATGTAGATATGATGATACAGTGTCAGCTAATATGGTCTGATGGCGGCGATGAATTTTGTTGCTGTTTAGTATGGGCGCTGAGGTCTTGAGAGACTTGTGATTTTGGAAGTGATACGTTGTCCTCTAGGAAATGTGATCTTTCCACCTGATTTTTCGTCGTGGTTAAGCAGGGCCAGCCTGCGATTTTGACCTATTAGAGACCTGTTTGTTGAGAAGCTTTTGCTACAGTTTACTTTGAAAGCTGTTGGGTACCAACATAGCATCGTAATAATCTACTATCGTTTTCATCATGCATAGATTGAAGAATCGGCTTGTGAAGATCAATGTTTATTGGGGAATTGCTGAAATACTACACTTAGTAGACGAAAATTAATTAGCAGCACTGATAGATGGACCATCACAATGTCATGTTTAGAACTGGTTTGTTTGTTCTCTGGAAGAGGTGGTACTGCATGTCCTTGATTATCTATTTGATGTTGTTCGGACGGTGCTCTCTGGCGCAAGGCTTCTTGGTTTGGTCGCAGAATGACCGAATCCCTTTGTGTTTCGGCTTGGATAGCTGCCATCGTGCAATGCTCTCCTTTCGAAACAGGAGTGATGTATAGCATCATGTGTGTTATCGTGCGGATGCTGGTGTTAGATTTTAACTTCCCGAGGAAGCTTCATAGCTGTCATGGTAGCGTGAGTTTATTTATTTGAGCTGCCGTGTAACCTGACATGGTCTGAAGCAGACGAAGAGTTTTGGGCGCTATTTAGCTTGGAAGCGCCAGGTTTCTTTGTCGTCGTTTTGGTGCGACTTGTGGCTGGTGGAGAGGATGCGATGTTGGAGGCTTGTCAACAGTACGAAGTTGACATTGTGCGACGGTTTATGTGGAGAACTGTTGGGCAGCCAATAAGATTCGATATAGCTTTACCGGCATCACTGTAGCAGGAGGTGCCTGTGTGTTTAACAAGCTGTTGGTGGCCTGTTCGTTGTACAGGAGATATAAGATATATAGGCGTTGTAGCAGCAGGAAGAAGCTGTCATTCTGTTTCAGTTTACTAAGGCAGACTCTCGACCAACTAGTAGGAGATCGGAGTTACTCTGACGTGGCTATCGTCTTTTAATTTGTTTTAAGTTGAGCTTGCTTGAGAAGATCCTAATATGTGTAAATGGACTTGCAACTTGCTATTAATACAAAACATTTTGCAGCATTGAAAGTCCAGTCAGGGCAGTGTTATGTTTGAATGAACTTTATTTTTATTTAGTTGTTGGTCTTTTGTATATCTCTGTATTTGCAATGACTGATTAAGCTTTTGCTTTAGTTTAATGGAAAGTGGAGGATCTAATAGATCAGATCCACTGATTCTGAATCAGATCTGTAATCATGTCTGGGAATCATAAATCGGGTTGGTGATTGATTATGGGGAGTAAACAGTTGTGATTCATGACCACAAGTATGACGTTTGTGATCACTCTGGAACGAGTGACTATCGGAGGCGTGGGTAATGTGACAAAATATGTCCTTTTTGTATTTGCGTCTCTGTTTATAGCTTTGTTAGATTTTTGTGATTATTTGTCTGATTATAATCATAATTATGGGGAGTCTGTGTTGGAAAGATATTTCTCAAACTGAATAATGATCAAACTACTAGAAGCAGACGTCATAATGTACAGTATTCACGAGACTTTATGGTAGCATAGGTTAGTTTCGTAATATTTACCCTCCCAACTTTCTTAACATAGGCATTCTCGGGATATTCTAACGTATAAGTGTTTAGTAATTTGAGATAGGAATCATTCTTTGTATTAGGTGTTTGGGTCTTGTTTTGTGAGGTGTCTATTAGGTGTTTTGGATCTTGTTTTGTGAGGTGTGGCGTGAACAACCGATCTACGGCTTAGTACGGCTTACTGGTGGGCCATACAAATGTGAAGCAGGAAAAAACCATGCAAGTATAAAATTAGGGTCCCGTGAAGAAGGTGTGGTTGATAGCTGATTAGAGGAAAATTATTTCTGGTATTTGCGCGTATAAGAACCCTTCAGTTGAAAGCGACTGTTGCATTGAGGTCCTTGGAAATAGGAGAAACATCGACATCAAGCCAGACTCACACAGGTGTTGTTTGATTCAATCGGTAGTGCAACACGTGACGTGTTACAATTCTGTCTTATAGTGACACCTCCTTAGAATGAAGTACATTATATATATATATATATATATATATATATATATATATATATATATATATATATATATATATATATATATATATAATATTACTACCATTTAATGAATTGCGATCCACGACCACATTCGCATTATAACAGCAACCTTGTTATAATCAAGGGATTTATAGTGGGGAGTGCTGTACCTCTTATAAGATGCTTATGGGAAAAATGGAAAAAACAATATCTGATTTGTGGTCGCAAGGTAAAGGTTTGAGGCTTAGACTAGAAAAATGGAAAATGGAGTAAATAAATGAAAAATTCACAGTACTTGAAGCGTCATTTTACAATATAGCAAAATGAACAACGATTAAATGGTACGCGTATGGTAATGTACGCAAAAAACAACTTATAATTGGTGTCATCCTTAGTCATCGTTACGGCAATATGTCTATAACAGTAACAAGTTTTAATTTTTCTATGCCATCTTTTCAAGATTCAAGATTGTATTTAACTCAAAGTCACTTAAGTGTCACATGACGTAACAAATATTGTCGGGAAGGATAGTAACACATATACTTTGTATATGTACACTATATTTTTTTTTAAAAAAATCTCGGGATTAACCTGCGGAAGATCAATTCAACATAATTTCAAGTGGTTCATATTTTCATGGAAAAATACTGAATAGCCAAACAAAATACCAAAACAAAACTCACACACACACACACACACACACACATATACACAATGAGTATTACTTTCATAAATGAGAAGTATACACTTTTTATAGTCCGATAACTCTGTAGAAGTTTACCCCTTCTGATAATTGACATGGTCAAATGCACTTATGGAATTTCGCCTAAATGAAAAGAGATCAAAGTGCTTGCGTTAATTTCTCTCTGAGTATATTCAAACTGATGACGAAAGCAAAATATACTCTAAATCTACTGTTATCCCGCTGTTATCCGATGGCCAGCTATATTGCGGTTATTTGATATCGTGATCTACTACTACTTGTATTTTTTTTTAAATAAAATAAATTCATGACATTATAATTCATAGATTATCCCCGCGAATTCCGCAAAAAAAGAAAACAAAACAAACTAGCACGCGAATGAAAGTGTGTCTGCTGTAAATGCGAAATTTGGTATCGCAAAATGTATTTCTAATCAATATCTATTGTTTGCATTCCCAGATTCCAAAATGGATCCCAAGAGAGTTCAGAAAAATCTGCAGAAGTATTCCTCGTTAGGTAATCGACACGGTCTAATGCGAGTTTCGAATTTCGCTTTGATAGATGAAAAGAGATCAAAGTGCTTGCGTTAAATTGATAACTGAGTCTTGGAGAGAAAACAAAGATTTTGTACCATGCAATCGTAACATTTTTTCTGGCATTACTGTACCGCTTATCGCCTTTATATACGTCAAATGGTATTTTATAGCGAAAGGAAAAAGACACTGTACAAAAGAACTAGGAAAATGATTAAACAGTCGCGAACTCCAAAATTCATGTTTTGTTTTATAGGGTAAAAAAAACGCAAAAACGCAACCTGTGCATTCTTCTTAACATCTGAAGAACAACAGGTAATAGTTTAGTTACGCCTGGCATTTAAACGGTTGATGACTGCATCTAAGATAATTTCGAGTTTTTTCGATCTATGGAGCATTTTCCGCGTTCTGGTCTGTTCTCTAGCCTTAGTCGATTTTTATGCTGGTTTTTTAGCGATGTTATTTCAAAAGTTTCATTTATAACGGTAATACAATTTTTTTAAACATAATTTCTACAAAGAGATTCCAAAATGCTGTAGAAATAAATAATTTATTATAGGTTTTTTTTTATTATATATTTCTTAATGAGATAGTTAAATATATCAGTGGGAGAAAAATGATATCGTTGCAGTGGCGATATAACTTTTGGAACTACTTTCGTTTCCCATGTAGGAACTATATATGCCCTAAGGTATGCTATTCAAACCTGTATTTCCATATTTAGACCTATTTCGTTTTTGTTCTTCTTCTGCTCCTTCCCCCCCCCCCCCCCACCTCGCTCTCGCTCTCTCTCTCTCTCTCTCTCTCTCTCTCTCTCCATCATCAGGATGAACAGATCTTAGCCTAAGATGTGCCGGGACTGTAGACCCTCTAGTAAGCATTTATGTTATCAAAGAGGAGACGCCATCAAGAAATGCCTAAAACGAACTTAAACAGTAGGCTTCAAGTATTAACGTTTTTATAATAAGTTTTCCACATGAACCATGCAAATTGGTGGTGATTCAATTTACATGATTTGTTGATATCCGATATTCTGTGTCACCAATTGCAGTATCGTATACTTGTTACACTCTAGGACAAAACTGTACACATTTTTAGGAAAATCTCTTGATTAAATAAAGCAATAAATTGTATAAGTAGCGATTGAAACAGTCACCACAATCATAATCATGTTTGCTAAGGACGGAGAAATCGGGCATTGATGAGTGTTGATTGCAGATCGAAAATAAGTGACAATCAAATTTGGGTGCAGCGTCAGTTACCGAACTATACTGCAAAGCTTGCCAGGGCGGCACAAAAAAGATACACGTTTGAATGCAGAAATAAGCAAAATAAAGAACCAAAATCCTTACAGGTAAACTCACAATCATTGAAATCTTTTGTTTAAAGATGTTATGCTCTGAAGTCTGTCAGACACAACCGCTCTGTGATGTTTCTACAGGATTCCTACCCCTACACCGTTTATGCTGGGGAGACACATTTAAGCCGTTCTAGGCATAAAACAATGGAATCGAACAGGTCTTCCTGCACTCCAACAATCATCTTTGTAGCCAAACAAGGTATATAGCAGGCTGTACGAGCCACTCTACATTCATAGTGTTGACAAGATGTTTCACTAGCTGTTATTGACGGTCATTGTCATATGACACGAGAGCGTGGGATGTCACTAAAATTGGTTTTCAAAGATCGAAATGCATACAAAGTAAGAACAACGAATGTTAAAACAATATGTCACGGACGCACACATAATGTTGAAACAAAAAATCAATAACGTAGTAAAAATGAAAAAAAAAAATCATACCGAGTGACAAAACTTCCTCATATCACACTCTCCCTATCTGTAATACCATAGAAGAGTCGACGACCCTTGGCTATCCAAGATGGGGCTAGGTATTCTGACGCAGTGTGAGATGGGTAATGAAAGAAAACTACGAGCTACCTAAAATCGAATTCTTTGTTGATGAAATCCGCTGATTTGATGATAGACAGGGGGAACATTGGAATTATAGGGATTAAATGATCGTGTTTGGATATTTATTGAAGTGTAAATTGTTACCTTACTCATAAAGTTAACATAAAGTCCTTCCTTTATTTTGTGAGTGAATAAGTAAAAATGTACACTTCAATAAATACCCAGCCATAATCATTTAATCCTATAATAACTCCAACTGTTACGAATCGACTGCGTGTTTTGGCATGTGATTGTGGGGTTAAGGGTCACGTGATACTGATCTGAAATGTTTTACACATTATGGGGAACGCTTTCGGTTTCCAAACGGCTTCCAGTACATTTCTGTCAAGCTTTGCCTGTATCAACTCTTTACAACTTCACAATAACAACAGTTCCCCCCCCCCCCACCTCATCCCCCGTAACTTCAGATCAAATTTTCCAACCCCAGACAAATCTCCGATTATAAGTTCAAACATTGTAATCGCAGGTTCTTCCTTCATCCAAACTCACTTATGTCGCCAAACAAATCATATGGCAGCTTTCGGAGCAAATGTACCTTCATAAATTGCTGCATTGTTGCTTCGACACCGTGTTCAAACTGCTGTGTTTTAGGGTCGTGGTCATGACGTCAGAGTAGCGGGTCTTACTGATTTTTTTTAATTTGTGTTTTGGAAAGATCAAAATACGTAGAAAGCAAGAACAATGAATAATAACCACGGAAAGTGTATTCGCTCAGTAAACAATCTTGGTGACCCTTCGAACTCTTGTTGTGATTTTTTACTGGCTAGGTCATTTTCGCTTGCCCAGGGTAAGTGACAAACTTAGTTCCACATGGACGATAAACAAAGTGGACTGACGACCTTTGGCTAACGAAGACAGGACTTGGTACTCTGACGCAATGTGGAGAGGCTATTAAAAAAAATAAAAAATTATCTGCTACATAAATCCCATGACTTAGCGGCAGAAATGAGGAAAATTGGAATTATAAGAATAAAATGATCATGGTTGGGTATTTATCAAAGTGTACATTTTACCTAATCTCTCACAAAGTTAACGTAAAGTCCTTCGGACTGGACATTATTTACTTTGTAAGTGATTATGTAAATTAATACTCAACCATGATCATTTAAGCCTGTACGATATGTATTTATTGTTACATTCAAGGGATCTCTGTACCGAGCGAATCAAACTTCTAAGGACCTCAAGACAACCGTTGTTGTCAACTGAAAGGTTCTCGAACGCGCAAACACTACAAACAATTTCCTTTAATCAACTAATGACCACACAGCCTAAAACTCTAACTTCACACATGCATGGTTTTCCTCATTTCACATTTGTATGACTTATCCAGTAAGCTTTTCGTAGCCGAATATTAATACATCACACCGTGGAATACACGACCCAAACACCCAATAAAAAGAATTAATCCTATCTCAAGTTACTAAATACGTATACCTAAAAATATCCCGAGAATTCCTTGTGTTAAGAAATCGAGGGTCCATTTTACGAAACTAATCCATGCTGTCATAAAGTCTCGTGAATACTGTACATAATGACACGTATGCTCCTAGAAATTGGCTAATTACTCAGTTTTAGAAATATCTTCCCAACACCGACTCCCCATAATCAAATAAATAATCACTAAAATCTAAAAAAGCTATAAACGGCGACTTAAATACAAATAGCACATACCCGAGGTTTACTACATTATTATAAATGGCAAATAATGAAGGCAGAGTAAAGAATAGAAGAAATTTGATCAGCCATTTTGTCACCTGCTATGACTAGTGATAAACTGGCCACCTGTCACAGGAGTACCAGGTTCAAATCGCACAATGTGCCTATTTTTATTTATTTTTATTTTTTTCTGCATTTTTTATATTTTGTATGTGCTTTTTTTATACCTTGAATTAGAAATGAGAATTATGTTACTACTGATATATTCCGTGCGAATATAAACAAAACACAACAGAACATAAACGGTAAACAGCAGACATTATAGCGCGGGATACCGTAAGAAATATGCTACTTCAATCTGTTATACATATTGCTAGACAATACGTTTGAGCATAAAATAAAAAGAAAATTTGCTTGTTTGGAGTGAATAACTGATAAATTGCATCTCGTAGATAACGAAATCAAATACAAGCAAATATCCCCTAATTATGCTTGGGAAAGTTCATTTAGGAAAATGCAAGGGAAATACACTTTGTCCAGATTGATGAATAGGATCAATTAATTATATGTATTCCGGAATTTGTTATAAAATGCATCATCTATTCATTAGAAAAAAGCCTTGAACATATGTATCACAATCTTCTTTGGGCAGCAAAAACATTTTCTCTTTCAGTTTCTTTTGGGTAATGTTCTGCAAGTGGTCGATGTCAAAGTAGCTGTAATTAGTATTTTATGCTTTTAATTTACATAGACATGAGTAACAATTTTCTTGAAAGCAAAAGGTTGGGTGAAATATACAAGGATACAACACCAACATTTTTCACAACAACAACAGCATCACCAACAACAAAAAAGAGCAAGAAAGTCAATGATTGAAACAACGAAGACACACACCACAATCAACATCCGGGACGAGAATGACGAAGAATAGTAGCTTTTTGGAAGCCATGAAATATTTTTTTTTCGCAAGATAATAAGGACGGGTATGTGAATAAATGATCTCGATTTACCTTTAGATTTACACCTGTAACTGTTTGACCATACAATTTATACTTATACCTATGAAGTTAGGGGTCATGACTCATGAGGAATTAATAATGTTTGAACGTACACATACCTTTTTCTTAAGGTCGATTACAAATACTGAATAAGTACACCATGCTATATGGGAACTTATTCCTTATCCAAATAACATTTTAAATAAAGGGATAATCCGGACTTCAAACTTATTATCACTATATTAATCCTTGTTTAATTCTATGCTATTATACCAATTTTTGTGGTTAATCAGATAATGAAGATATATACCAAAATGTAATTATCACAGGGCTGTCATGTTGGCTATATCCAGGTACTATGATATGAACTGAATGTACTCCCTTTCTCTTACGGTGACTTTGAACCGGCATATCTCGATGGTGATAATGGATGAGATTTACACCATTTTATGCGAGACTACATTTCTCAGATTGCTTCTATATTTTTTTGCATTTGCTGCATTTTTCATACTATATTTATTGAGATTGAAAGTAAATAAAACAGATATGCATGCATAAGAAATTGGACATTTTATATGCGGTAAATCAATTATCCCTCTTCCATTACTTATATAAAATCCATACACGATCCACTTTTTTCAGTCGAAATCATGGAAATGTCGTCAACTGATTAAATAAAAAATATAAATAGATCAGTTAATTATTTAAATAACCAATGCATTTGCGAATTTTCCGAATTTGTTTATTCATCGATGCTTCAGCCAAATCCTGGTGTGTCGTCATAGCTAGTAAAGGAAATCACTCCAGCATACGCAAAGCGGGACTAGGGCCTATACGTTGAAAATCAAGTCAGCAGATTGATCAAGGATATAATGTGTCATCTGACATGGTTAACTTGCCTCGTCATACGTTCTTCACAGCACGTGACAACTTCTCTTATGCCCCAGACATTATGAATTAAATGAAATTTGGGATAACCATTGCTCATTATTAAAACCATGTATCCGATAATTTGCGACTGAAAAATGCAGCGATCTCACTTACTTGCAATATTAGCTTACACACGTGCTCTCTGTGTCTGTGTCTCTGTCTCTTTCTCTCTCTCTCTCTCTCTCTCTCTCTCGCACACACACACACACACACACACGCTACGATCGGGTCGAATTCAATAGATCTGAAACCGGTAACACGTCTTTACCGGAAGTGCCAGTTGCAAATCACGAATGCTGCGCCCACTACAAGAAAATGGCGAACTTACTGTACAGGAACAATTATGATTTCCTAAACTGGTGGGTTAATTGAGCTAAAGTTAGACAGATGTAAAGAAAAAAACTGAACTACATCGATTGAGTACATATTATAACTTAGCCCGGATTTTCCTCGAAGCCTAGGACTGGTTAACTTTGAATAAGTAAATGTGAAACGTACAAATATAGTATATTTATGATTAGAATGTAATCTTAGAATAGTCTCAGGTTTTTATTTGGTGAAATATATTTTTCCTTTTCTCACCAAAGTTTGAAATTTACTGATATGCAAGATTGATTTTCTTTCGGGGAGAAAACATATTCAGTCGATATAGCAGTTGATTACGGTAAACCATATATACACTTGGAAATAATAAAGCAATTTCATATTAGCAACTACTAATATTGTTACGGTCGACTATATATAGATATATCCTGTTTTTGCAATTATTCTAAAGTTGTAGGTCGTTGTCCGAAATAATCTTGTTTTATACCATTCATTGTTTTGTCTATTATGCCAGCTTTTTCAAGACCTATAAAACATGTCACGTCTAGTGTAAATAATTACCCAGTCATTTTAGACAAAAACTTTATTAATGGCCGTATAGACAGGAACGTTACAGTTTACTGCAAGAAAAACATATTTTCACACCCCATCACTTCAATTCAAATTTAGGATAAAACACGGCTACGACATTTTTATGTTTTACTACACAGAGCTTTTCCTAGTGCTTCCTTTCAATGAAGCCTGTAATATAACGACAGTAATTTATATCATGATCTCAGTTCACAATCATCATTCTTTAACTCATTTCAATTCACTTGAGTAATTTTGCGTTTTCAGGAAGTTAGTTGTCCAGTGTTTTTGTTTCAATCGAAAGCCACAGATATGCCATATTAAACAATTCGTGCAAGTAAAATTATTTTGTCAATGAAAAGATATGCGAAGTCAATATTTCAATAGAATTAGAATAAAGTCGACATGGATATCTTGTTTTGGAACAGTAGTCACTTTTTTTAGTAAACAGATTTACATTTTTTAGTGTTTTACATGTTGAAATCTCCACATAAACGAGTTATTCGTATATGCGAATCTCTAGTATCAGAGAAATGTCTTAGCAGATGTACATACAGAAGGTTGCCAGATGATAAAATACTCTGAAAAGGGAAGGAAGCAGCAAAAAAATTTATTTCTGACGTATTTATCACCATATAATGTTTTTTTTCAAAATCTAGGAAATTAGGGAATAAGTGGTTGAACTAATGACATACTGTCTTTTCTTGGAACCAAACCATCATTCCAAAACAATATCTAGTGGAAGATCACACACACACGCACACGCACACACACACACACACACACACACACATATATATATATATATATATATATATATATATATATATATATATATATATATATATATAATGTACGCTGTAGTCAAGCAGAAATGCAATATTTTATGAACGTAAATTGCTCTTAAAGCCTGCCATATACTTAGTTCCCAAATTTGATCTCGAGTCACAGTTGGTAGTGGTGGAGGCAGCTCACTGTTATTGTGATGTTGTAAGGAGTTAATACAGGCAAAGCACTGGAAACCGAATGGGAACCGAAAGAAGACCTCAGAATTTACTGAAGTGTAACAAATTCCAGATCAGTAACAAGTGACCGTTTACAACCAATCACATGGCAGATTATTCACATTTGATCCAAGTCCATATAATGTTTGACTTTTAATTGCTACTGACCATACAATTTGTCATTAAATCCTCTCTCTCTCTCTCTCTCTCTCTCTCTCTCTCTCTCTCTCTCTCTCATTTGGTCGGTGTTTCTGTCAGTTTTACCATCATAGATCCAGAAAGAGAGAGAGCAGATGTAAAAGGGGTATTTTGTCTCCACCCCGGCCATCCTAGATTGGAAGCCGATTGGGGCACCGTCGGAATGACTGTCAGCCGGTTGGATGGTCGCGTTTGTCAGAGCGATGACGACTCTTGGCCGATTGGGGGGAGGGGGGGTTGCCGTTGGAACGACTCTTAGCCGGTTGAAAACGCCTGGCTGTGTGCGTGACCACTGCCATATTGCTGGCAAATACAGAGGTGCCGCACACAACGCGTGCAAACTCAAACTTCGCATTTACCCATAGAACGTAAAGGTGCAAGTTGTCATTCATAACCTGCGTGGTTACGAAGACCGTTTTATTATGGAGGCTATCGGAACAGCCTCATATGGAAAGATCAGCGTCATTCCAAACTAACACAGAGAAGTACATGACGTTTCCGCTAGGACAGCTGCAGTTTATCGACAGCATCCAGTTTATGAACAGCAGTCTTGAAAAGCTGGCAGCTAATTTACCAAAGGAAGCATTTAATGTCACAGGAAGGCACACAAGAGGTGACATTGGTCTTCTTACAAGCAATGGCATTTATCCATACGAATACATGAGCAGCTGGAAACGATACGAAGAAACAAAGCTTCCACCAGTCGATCCTTATATACTCAACTCGACCGTACTGGTAGATCCGAAAAAGACTGTAAGCATGTGCAGAGCGTGTGGAAGACATTTAGCTGCCAAAATATGGTAGACTACCACGACATCTACATAAAAACCGACGTGCTTTTGCTGGCGGGTGTGTTTGAGGTCTTCTTTGACACCTCGCTAAAGAACTATGGCCTTGACCCAGCCCATTACTACACTTTACCAGTTGTGAGCTTTGAACGCCCTTCTAAAACTTGCAGGCACCAAGCTCGAGCTGCTGACAGACATCGACATATACCTGTTTATTGAGAAGGGTATCCGCGGTAACCCATAGACATGCAAAAGCAAGCAACCCGATGTGTCTAGAATATGACAGTAAAAAACCGACAAGCTAAATAATCTACCTCGACTCTACCAACCTCTACGACTGGGCTCCCGCACTCGAATCAACTGCGGTGAACGTATCAAAGGTCTACATCCTTGAAGTCGACATAGAGTATCTAAAGGAACTTCACGACGCGCACAGCAACTATCCACTGGCTCCAGAGACAATGAGCGTCCCAGGGAATTGGTTTAGTAAACAAAATGGGGGTACGTTTACTGAATGCACCAAGCTAGTCTCAAACCTGCGGAGAAAGAAGCACTATGTTGTCTATTACTGAAACCTACAGCTGTACACCAAGCCGGGGCTGCGCGTTACCTAGGTCAACCGAGTACTTGTGTTTGACCAAAGCACACAGATGGCATCATACATCCAGCTCAACATAGACCTGCCCCCAAAGGCTACATCGGAGTTTGAAAAAGACTTCTTTAAACTGGCGAACAACTCCGTTTTTGGAAAGACAATAGAAAATTTAAGCAAGCGCATTCGCTTAGTCCTCGTACGGCCTGAGGGTGAAAAGGACAAGTTGCTCCGTCTGACTTCTAACCCAGCATTAAGACACGAAAGATCTTTAACGGCAACATTGTGGCTGTGCTTTCCTGAAGCTCAACCACCCCATCTATATAGGGTTGGCCGTACTCGGTCGGAGCAAGTACCTGATGTACGACTTCGACTACGATCAGGTAAAAGTTCGATATGGTAACAAGGCGCACCTACTGTACACTGACACTCACGGTCTGCTTCTGAGCAACGAGACAGAGAATCTTTACCGCGATATGGCTGACGATGTTTACCTATATGATATGAGCGACTGCCCGAAAAATCATCAACTATACAGCTGCAGTAGTGCAAACAAAAAGGTCGTAGGCAAGTTTAGAAACGAGTGCGAGGAATAGGCTCTCTCCAACTGTGAACTGTTGCGTATGGCCCAGCCCTTAAACCACTTCTCCGGTGTCTACATGCGCGATGCATTGGCACATCTACAAGGGCACAGCCGGAATGAAGCTGGCATCGTCAGTCTCAAGTCTTCACACAACCGTTTGACGCGCTGGGTAGCGCTGAAGGCGACGTGATCCCAACTTCTCTACTTTGACTCGAACGGCCTTGCGACGCCTACTGAACTAAGTTTTTACCTTCGCAGAGCAAGGGGACGCGATCCCCAGTCATTGCCGCTGACCTACTCCACGCTCCCGATTCAAATAGAGACCGACGGGCCAATTTGCGGTCACCTATCCATCGCAGTACTAAAGGCGCTTGTGACCAACACGCCCCAGGGCACATTGTTGGATACGGCGTTGTCTCTCAACCGACGGTCAGCGCAGCGGCGCCCACGTTAATTGGAGACATATCTATCTTTTTAGCATAGTGTGAACATGAACTATGCCTGTAGATATCGATGAACGCTTTTCTATTTCAAGCGCCGGCTCCCCACAGAGTGATTTTTCCTAGCACGCAACCAAGGCCGACCTCGCAGCTTGTAGCAAGCGCGCCATTAACGCAGTCCCAAATGTCCTGGTGTTGTTCTCCGATGCCAAGGGAGACCTTAAAACCTCCGGCGTAGATACAAATAGTAAACGAAGTGGATGGTGTTGATACTACACTGACGACAGTGTCTATAAGCACCGGCGTGGCTGGAATTGTAGCACTGTCGACGTTCATTGCCATTCCCATTGCAGTTGCCCTTGAAGTCACGGCTTTTCGCTACGGTCTGATTTCTGTAGCTGAGCTTTTTGTTGGCCGGCAATTATCCATAAAAACTATTTTAAAAAAACACAATGAAATTCGCGACTTGGCTATATACAAAGGTCAACACAATAGCAGACCATATATCTAACGTGCTACATGACAACGATGTCACCAAAGAAGCGTTAGAATTTATTCTTAACAAAGTCGACAAATACACAACCATGAAAAATGAAATACGGGCTGCGTTTCACAAGACATACACATCAGTTGTAATCAACGAAGTGGCAACAAACGAACTTATAGCCTGCGGAAGAACCGAAGCTCGCGAGGAGATCATTAAAAATCTGGCTGGAAATTCATCATAAGCTGTGTGTTGTCAGTCGGAATGACAGAAACGACAGAATGATCGGAACGACAGCTTGCTGACTCCTCAAGGCCTATTCCCAGCGCACATCCAGCATACGATGCGGCTTTTCAATTATAGAAGAACAAAAAATATGTTGCCAAAATGGCCTATTTTTGTATTTTCGCCTGCTTTTTTCAGTAAATTTAACAGAAAGGTAGCCGCTTCGCGCGCCGTTGCCCTCGTTTGATATGGAGTGCAGATACGCAGTAGAAAGTCGCGAACTACCAATGCCGCTGTCAACATTTGTTGGAACAACAACCCAACTGCAAACAAGGCTGCCACAGTCAGACACCAAAGACTTAAAGACATCAACAAGAAAGACGCCGGTGCACATTTTAAACTGAATACTACGACAGTTCTAAATATAAAAAAATTAATTTAACGTTTTATGTTGAGCGTATATACTCAGTACAATGGGACTACAGGATGAAGCTCACATGGTGCGTAGGATAGATAATTGCGACGAACAGAATAAAAAACTATATGCAGAGCTGAGTCAGCGAGGATTTACAGTTAAACCAAGGCCAAACAATGAGCTATTCTTTTAGTAAAATGAATATGTGCGTGACGAAAGCAAGGCAGTAGCAAATCGAAGGTAAAAGTATAAGTTTAGGCTTGCAAACAGATGCCGGAAAGACACTGACACGCTCTTTGAAAATTTAAACTTGATGACCTTTATATGCAGAACCTTGTTCCTCTGTATGATACACTACTTGAAAGCACGATCTCCGACAGAAAGTTCTCATGTGCCTTAAAAGAACACAAAAAGATTGTCAAGTGGCTGTCGGAACAAAGAGTCAAAGACCCACTCTCTGAGCAAACAAACTAATTATCTAGTGTCTCCACAGTCTGCGCCGGGCTCCTGAACATATGGTATGAAAGGCGATAATTTTAATTACTCTGTAGATTAAAAAGAACTGTGCAAAGCCTCTCACGTGTCTTCATCTCTATTCATTTCAGTTTCGGCTTCATATTGTACCCACCACAACGCGCACATATCCTGTAATTGATCCATGTTCCAGTACTGCACTTTCAGCATGGGTAGACTTTACATCATCTAAATTATGCATAGCACAAAAGTCACCAACGCAGTTTTTCCTGCACATCTCTTTAGTCCCTAGTTTAAGCCAAGCACACCCGTTTCTGCGTCCGAATACTGTGCAGCCAAATGTGAGTATATTCGCAACCATTAGGCGTTATAACAAGTTATTCCCATTTCTTTTTAAATTGATAAAAAAAATACTCAGTTTGAGCCGGCCTTCTGGCGGGGTAGACGTGTGGGGGGGGGGGGCTAGGCCGGCCTAACAACCAGGAGTTTTCAACAGGCTAACGATCGTTCCAACGGGTTCCCCAACCGGCTAGTCCCCTACCGACTGACAGTCTTCATCCTTCTGACAAACGCGACCCTCCAACCGGCCGACAGTCGTTCTGACGGGGCCCCAACCGGCTCTCAACCCAGGCTAACCAGGGTGGAGACAAAACAACACTCTTACGAATACTGAGAGAGAGAGAGAGAGAGAGAGAGAGAGAGAGAGAGAGAGAGAGAGAGAGAGAGAAAGAGATAGTTATCAAGGGAGGTAAAACTGACAGGCCGCGACTGACCAGCCAGTAGACAGATAGATGCCATCATGTATTTGAACTTTTTATGGGGTCTGTTTTCAACCTTTTTATGGTGTGTGTGTGTTAAAAAAAAAGATCAATCATGTGATTATAGTATGTGTGTGCCACCTAGCCAAAGAATTTACAATATGGCCCTCATCTAGCCAGGTTTTTGCAAATCTGTATCATTTGTATGTGCAACATTGTCAAAAAATCCCATGGAAAGTTCAAGTTTTAGTGCAGAAGGGTTTTCCATGAAATTGTTTAACTTGTTTTTATTCGTGTAGAAATGTAGATTAAACGGTGAATATGGACTATAGGGTCATTATGTATCTCAAAAATGAATACCCAAAATAAAAGCAATTTCAATTAAATTAAAATAAAGTTTATTTTCTTTCAGCAGCATTTGGAAACTAAAATTTAGGATTTAATAGTTTAGAAGTTGGTCTTGGCTTTTTCTATACGAAGACTCATTTTATTTGATATGAAAACGTCGAATTTCCGATCTCAAAAATATTCAATACGCACACCATTTCTGAGCAATTCAAAAATTTGATACCAATAATTCAACTATTTGACATGCTGTCATGAACTTTTTTTTAATAATACAAAATTCTGAAGATCTGTATTATTGGATGAATAATTATGACATAACTATGGCACATAAATCTCAACCTTTATAAGAAATTAGAAAAAGTAATACTTTTTCCTCATAATTTTACTGAATACCGTCTTGTCATAACTCTGTTGTGGTTTAGGTCCCGCTCTACAGTTATTACGTACTTCTGAAAGAGGGACAGGTATTAATGGTGACGTGTGCAATTGCAACAAACACAATAGAAAAAAATATTGTCTTACCTCTACCCTACTTTCATGTACTTTGACATTTATTTTTATGTGATATTCGGGAAACAACGCGCTGCTGTAAAGCAGTCAGCTGATATGAATTGCTGCTCTCGTGTGCTCGAGAAATAAACTTGAACTACTCGTACACTCACTGAAAGTGCAATTAATGAATTATACAATATTTTTTTTACAAAATTAAGTAAATAAACAAAGTTATTAGCTAGTTTGTACGTTTTAGGTTTTTTTTTTTTTTTTTTTTCTTCTCCAAATTACCTTTGAAGTCCATGAAGTGAAAATGACCAAGCGGGGCTAGTTGTATTTTTAGAGATGCATATCTGAAGTAAGGCCAAACTGTATACTCTATAACCCAAATTACACTCATCAATCAAACACCAAAATAAACGAAATTTAAAGTTATTTTAACAATACGTAAGATATACCAGGCCTATGTTAAATAACCAGGATAACCAGTGAGGAAAAACTTGGAAATTATTTTTCCTTAAAAATCAAATCCCCGTGCAAAGTACGAAACTGTACAGCGAAACCTTAAAGGAAAATTTCAGAATCTATATTCGGGTTATCTTTTATTTTATCATCATCATATCTGATAAGTATAATAATAATAATAATAATAATAATAATCAAAATAATAATAATAATAATAATAATAATTATTATTATTATTATTATTATTATTATAATAAAATGAACCTACTTTACTTTAATATGAAATGGATACTACTACTACGACTACTAATAATAATAATATTAATAATAATGTGAAATTGTATCACTTTAATTTGAAATTTTAATTATTATTATTTATTACCACTGTGCAGGCAATTTAAGCTAAACATTTTGTATTTAGCAGTTGGATTACAGTGAAATATTTTCTATAATAAATATTATATTTTGAGATATGTTGCTTGATTCCTGTCATGTTCAGTATTTCGTCTGAGAATTGTAGAAGTAGGTTTGAGAATTAATTAATGTTTGGATCAGAGTTATTCCGAATGGTAAGGCCCCGATGTTTTGTTGCGATATATATATAAGCTGGAGACAACTGATCTCAAATGCTAATCTCACAATACCTTAAAGTTAATACACCTTCGCAATAAATGTCTGTATGTTTTTTTTACGATCCATTTCCGTCTAAAGGAAATCACATCACCGTGGAAAGATTACATCCTTATTCTAAATTAAAGAATGCAAAAACCAAGTGAATCCTCGACTGTTCGAGAAAAGCAAAATGAGTTTCAAATAGCGGTGTGTGATGCACTGAACCACAGTTGTATCGTGTCAAACCGCCGTTGCTTGGTGGGTAAGGCATTTTACTCTTGACCGGAAGGGTGTGGGTTCCATTCCCACCATTGCATCAGTCCGTATCACCTACCGTGGTTTATCCTTCTGCAAGGCGCATTACTCAACTTGTCTCGACACGATATCATTTTCAAAGTGTTGATGTCATATAAACCAACAAACCAAACCCAGTAATAACGTAATTCTGAAGTTATGCATACAACGCATGTGTTCGCATACTCAGATATCAAAAAGCATCTTAATAGAATTCCATAAACCCATCAGAAGTACGCCCCATAACAGCTGATTGTTACGGTCTAATGCAAACTACGATTTTGGTTTTCTCTGATATAAAGAGATCAAAGTGATTGTGCTAAATGGATAATGGAATCTGGGAGAGAAAACAGTTTTTTGCTCTCTGTGTCCGAAACATTATTACAGACCGTATAATACCGCGTATTGCCCTATAGCCAATATATGATTGAGAGATTATGATAGTATGTACATAAAGTTTTATCTTTTTCTCATACCAAAAGTAACGACGAGATTGTGCGGCCATTTGGAAAATGTTTATACACCCGAGTTTATCAGAGTTTATCTGTCATAAGGTACACAACACGAAAAACATCCTAGCTTTTCATTCACTCTTAATATTAAACCAGAATCATAACTTTCTTGAAACTGACATGAACAACTTTGTTTGAAAATAAAAACGGTGCATTATGAACATAATTTGACCAGCACCTTTAATTACTTACGTGCAGTGTGGCTTACATCATAGGGAAAGACTTCATGTGTCATCAAGACGCTGGATACGGTGGCATACTAAAGGTAAATGGCGCCCGGGGCGACGATAAAGGCCCAAAGGGCCAGAATACGAGGCCCTAATTTGTATCGGCTGTTTTGGCGCCCCAAGACCTCTGGTGCCCGGGGCAACCGCCCTGTACGCTCAATCCCCCCCCCCCCACTCCCCGTTAGTACGCTACAGGCTGGATAGATATGTATTAGTACTAGCATCATTAACTTAATAGATTAAATGATTATTTTTAGATGAATGAGAAGTTGGCGAAAATAAGAATTATAGCCCCGTTGTGGATGTGAATGACCCCCCCCCCCCCTCCATTTTCCGACATTTTTAGACTTTACCAACTCTTTTTATTTCAGTTGCACTAAAGCTGAAACATGGCTGTACTAACACTTTGTACAGTTTCTGTCATTTATCTTCCTTAGTTATTTTCATACAAAATAAACCTTCAACAAGGTGTACATTTAGTAACGCTAAACTGACATTATTGTACACACGGCCGCTATTGTCTTTTATCTGTGAGCGGTGCTGTGTAGATTGACGTCACGCCATCCGTTTTTATAGCGGCCATTGTCCTTATTGTTGGTTCATACTCTGCATTTGTGCCAATGTTGCTGATAAATTTATTAAATAGTTTCTCTTCCTCTGGAAAAGTTCTAGCGACATCATTTACCATGTCTTTTCTCAAGGGAAACCATCAGCGAGACTGTCAAACAGTTCTATGAACATACTGCATTTTGTATTTCAGTCATAGAGCGACGTTGATTAAATTTTGTGAATCACCTGCTGTTAATTCTTTGAGTCAATATTTATTTTTCAAAAGTCGTTACAGTGTCCAAACCTTGAACTAAAATAAAAAAAAGTCCGTTTTGGAATAGACCACTATGGTTCTGGTTGAATGGAAGTCTCATGAGTTGCTGCAAATTTTAAAATAAGAGAATAGTTGAGCATATTTGCTGTCCAAAAGGAGGAGTCGAGAATTTGAAAGTTTACTCAGTTACTGACTTCGCTTGGCAACCACTGATGATATAAACAGCATAGCAGAGTCAATGTGTGCTTAGTGTCAGCTATACAAATAGAAATTAATAATAATAATAATAATAATAATGCCATGATGATTCTTGAAGAAAAGAACAACCATCATGACTTAATTGTAATTATTATTATTATTATTATTATTATTATTATTATTATTATTATTTGAATTTATATTATAGAAAAATATGGTACACTGGATATTTTTGCATTAATCATGTCATGAAGTACAAAACAGATATGATGTAAATACTGATATGATAAATCGTAAGAATGACCATAGTCAGAGCGGTATACTCGTTACTATATCACTTTGACATAATACATAATGTACTCTGCTCATTAGAAAGAAATAAACATCGCCATTGATATATTAATCTGGAAGGAAATTGTATAACAGAGCATTCATGTAAAATGAACAATGAGAAATGCAACTTACTGGGGCAAAATGTTGATTCTCTTTGGATTTTCAGGCTTCTTATGGCAATTTTGTAAGTTAATTTTGCTTAATCACTCTAGTAGTACGATACAAGCATCATTTTAAATTTTGACAGACTCTGCAGCTATGAAATATTATCTCGTATAAGCTTGACACATGCAGCAGCTATGAAATATTATCTCATACAAGTTTACATACAAGCTTGACAGATGCAGCAGCTGTGAAATATTATCTCATATAAGCTTGACACATGCAGCAGCTGTGAAATAATATCTCATATAAGCTTTACACATGCAGAAGCTATGACATATTATCTCATACCAGCTTACTTACAAGCTTAACCGATTGATCTCATACAGGCTTAAATGAGATTTGAAATTTTACTTTGATTTTAACATAAACAATGATTATTACATTGTGGGGGGGGGGGGCAATTACTTTGATTGTTTTAGTAAGTTTGTTAGTTACTAAGCAGCTTCATTAAAACTATTCTTTTAACATTCTGTTAAAACATAATACTGCATAATTTAGAATAGGACGTTAAATAGTTCTCGTAAATTGTTATATAAAGTCATGTCGTATATAAATATATATGTGTGTGTGTGTGTGTGTGTGCCATTATAAAATATTAGCTAACCCAGGAGAAAACAACCATAGCTTGAAATGTGTGATTATGGCCGTATAACATATCCAGAACATATCATATACAACCATTGTAAATTACACTTTTCTTTCTACAACCTTATGGTTATATTTCCTTCACAAAATGGTTTAATCTGTATATTCTTTTTTTTCAAAAATTGTAAACATCATAACTATAGAAAGATTACATGATATTTCCTTATTATCATAATTTATGTACATGATGTAACAATGGTGTGTCCACCAGTATTAATAACGCACTATCTGTTTTGTTTTCTTTGTAGATCTTCACTGAAAACTTATAAGTTAGCGTTGCAAATAGGTAAAAAATCTGAGACATAATTCCGGAATATAGGTGTTGGATTCCTACCCAGCACAAAGTCATAGCTTTGCAAATTTTTTTTAAAAAAAGACCTTTTGTGGTTTAACCTGTTCTCAATACGATGAATAGTAAGTAAATAACTATTTATAACAGGTGTTGGTTAGTCTTTATTTTGTGCATCATTATACCTAGCAGCAGTGTTGCTGAATATACCTAGCAACAGTGTTGCATCATTATACCTAGCAACAGTGTTGC
Source organism: Margaritifera margaritifera (assembly GCA_029931535.1). NCBI lineage: Eukaryota > Metazoa > Mollusca > Bivalvia > Unionida > Margaritiferidae > Margaritifera > Margaritifera margaritifera. The sequence goes on along the minus strand of JAQPZY010001170.1, from coordinate 798,293 downwards.
AGAATATACCTAGCAACAGTGTTGCATCATTATACCTAGCAACAGTGTTGCTGAATATACTTGAATAAATGCTAATCATACTAACATTTAAAAGTTTACATTGGACAAATCATCACCAGTAGCGACGCCTTATTGAATCTTCTGATCGTTCCACAAAACTGCACTTCCGGTGGGACAAGCAGTTTTGCGAATCCTCGGCTAGGAACCGTTAGTAAATATTCGACTGTGATTTAAAGACATTTTTCAGATTCTTTCAAATGGAAGGGATCTCAGACTTGCCCAGACTAAGGCAAAATCTCAGACCAGACTGTTATTGGACATCAGACTGTTATTGGACATCAGACTGTTATTGGACACAGGAGCTATCGTTCCTTCGAATGCAGATGGTGTAAATTAGTACAATTTTAGTCTGTATTCGCATTTGACAGTGGCAAATAGCAGGCTGTATTAAATGTACATATATTTGAACCATATATAACAGGACAGTGGGCACAAATAACTGGCCTTGCTTTCGCTTTTGCATAAATACTTGCAGAGGATTTAGGTTAAAAGTTAAAATTACAATTTATTTGTTGTACTCTCAGGTATAGTTGGACATTTAAACTCTGTACAGTCTCAGAAGGTATAAGTATCACACTGTCTTCGAAACTTCATACATTTTATCATATTACCCTATGTTATTTGCCCTCGCGGAAGAGGAAATAAAAATTGTGTTCGTTTTTATGGAACACATAAGTATACAGTCATTTGATATGCATTTTATCTTTTTTTTTCCTTTTATTCTTAAAACGCTTGGTGGTATTTTACCATTTAGGTTAGGGAAGCCGCGCTAGCTTAATTGGAAGAAGGTCGGGTTCGTAATCCACGGGTCGCGTGTTCGGTACCTGCCGAAGCCGCACGTGCTGGCTGCCACTCTATGTCTCTGGGAAAGACACTTAGCTCCCATTTACTCGGCATGATGAAGTCAAAATAAAGTGCTGAAAGTGCCATTAAAAACCAGCCAACAACAACCATTTAGGTTACGTAAAATAAGCCGTAATTAACATTTCATTTTATCGATTAAGGTAAAGCTAAGTAAAAAATTGTCCTACAAGAATGGAAGTTACATGAACAAGGATTTAACAACAACAACGACGACAGTGACGACGACGACGATGGTTATGAAAACAAAAATCAAACTAGTCATAAACAGCGTCCATTACACAAATGATTGCGATGACTAATTGAAGAAATGTGTGTTGTCAAAAGCAGCCGCTTTGTTTTGCAAATTAATCAGACTGAAGCTCGAGATAGCTGTTTGAATGATTGGATCTAATTGGATAAGAGATATTGCAAGAACACAATAACCTAGAAGTGCGTTTGTCAGAGGAATGCGGTGTCTGGAATTGAATGACAAGGTTTATATTACGTGTCCACGACCTTTGTATTCTTTAGAGTCATTCGATAGGAGATAATTAACCCCGTGTTATAAGTAATCTCCATAACAACCTGTTGTCTGCAAATTTGTTGTACACCGCGGCAGTGCAAGAAGTATACTTCTGGTCAGTCTCCATTACTCTCTGCCAATCAAACGAGAAGAAAACAGTAAAAAAAGACATACAAGAAGTATGTTATACAGGCAACTTTGATCGGTCTTCATTTGTCCAGGTCAAATAGAACGGAGGAAATATAATAAGGAAAGATGCCTATTATTATTGATTCCAAGTACACCCTACAGGAAAAATAGAAAATGAGATTATTTTACACTTCACCATGAAACATTCACAAAAGAGCATCATTTAAGTACCTTTTATGATTATCACCTGTAAATAGAATGGTACAGGTCATTAGCGTTTCTACAGCCCAGCCCCACCCCCATCCCCGAGAAAAGCAAAACAACGACTGTAATACAGCACAGAACTGACATTTTTATGCTCTGAACAGTTTTTGATAAGCATCCCAAGTTGGAAAAGTAAGGGTAATTGGCGCCCAGGGCGACGATGATGGCCCAAAGGGCCAGAGTACGAGGCCCGACTTTTTATCAGCACTTTTGGCGCCCCAAGACCTCTGGCGCCCGGGGCAACCGCCACGTCCGCCCCCCCCCCCCCTCGCGTAAGTACGCCACTGAGTACATAAACTAGATACACAGTTGCTTGTTTTTGCTTTTTTTGTTGTTGTTGTTTGTTTGTTGTTGTTTTTGTCGATTTGTTTAGTATATGTATAGTTGTACTTTTATATTCAAGGTAACAATGCATTTTATTACGAGGACAAAAGTTGTCTTGTAATAGATTTTAGTAGATGTTATTATATCTATCAAAATGTATAACCTTAATAGATTATAATCTTTGTACTATTGCATATTATGGGCGAGACCGAAGTACAACGGGGCGAGCTTGCAAGCCCTATATAATTCGGGCGAGACTACAATATCCAACAGTACAAGCACTATAATTTAATTATTATATATCCCCAATTTAAACAAAAATGCATATTTTAAATTGCTACCTCATAATTAAAAAGGAAACATCTTGAAAAAATAGTTTTAATGAAGAATATTGTACAAATCTTTGAGAGTAAGGCGTATGAATACACGGAATGACACCTTTGCCATTTGCATACTGTTACGTCATGCGGGTGCGAATTTATAATGAGACTTCTGTATGAATAATATCAGTCCTGTATTTACGAGATTAAACTTAGAAAAAATGGAGATTCGGGGTTTTTCATTTTCATGGGGCGATGTATTTTTTGTGTTTTTTTACAGTGTTCTATATAATTAGGAATTTGGTTTCTGTCCTCCGGTACACCATTTGACGCAAATAATTTAGGCTTAATTTCTCTGACATCATCTCCTCGTGAACCATCCTGGGTCCTCTAAACCCAAAATTCTTGCTAAAGTATACAGTTTAAACTGCATGGCTCGGGGAGTGGACGTGTCCATCTGTACCGAAGTAAACAATTCATCCTCTTCTTTAAGTGTAAGAGGTTCTGGTTCATTTCATGAAATTTCCTGTCCCTAAAAGATGTTTCATAGCCCATGTCTTTGAGCAAACGTTCTATATTTGTGCCTCATAAAATCAGGAGTAGTTGGTTCGTACTTAGAACCGTCAGTGTTTCTAATAGAGGCAAACATTTTGGAAAGCAGTTCATTTCATTGTTCCCGGATACTATTTTCCATTGATCTGGGTTTTCGTTTAATTTCCTAAGCCACCTTCGAACATATTTCATATTTCTTGCTGTTGCTTCGTTGGTGTTTTTCTTTATCCGTCTTTCATTGAACTCACTGACATCAGTTTCTTCCTCATGAACATCCCTGTTTTGAGGTCTGATTTGCACCATTGTTGACAGCCGAAACGCGTGGCCAGACCGAGGTTCATTCAGGGAATACCTAGTTCGTTTTTTCTCCAGTGCCTAAAAAGTTCTGATCAAAAACTATATCAATGTCTTCAGATATTAAATTTCATAGCCAGTCCATCAGATTACCTGCATTGTGAACTAGCGATTTCACAGCGTATGCATTTGACGTGACCGGCAGTTTTAAAGCGCCTTCAAAACGTAGTTCTTTATCTACGTCGAACGAGTTAGATAACGTAGCAACAGACTTATTAGATCCTCTGAGTGCTTCACAGCACCCAGTAAGTGTTTGATGATGTCGAATAAGGGACCGACCATTTAATTTTGGGTGGGTGGGGTAGGGTGGTGGCTTGCCGGGGCTGGGGTGGGGGTGCTGGGAATACGAGCCTAGATACTTTTTTCTTTCTTTTACCTCGAGTTTTTTTTTTTTTTTTTTGTTCAAGCTATTTGAGAGCAGACAATATTTTTTCAAACAAATCCCTCCTACCCCCACCCCACCCCACACCCCCCGCAAATTAAATTCTCTGTCCCTAAATGTAAAATTTGTTGGATCATCCCACACTATATAAATGCATGGTTTGTTGATCACATACGGTTTACTTAATGCTTTCTTTGAACAGGATTATTCAAATGTTATTTACTAATATTTGTTTTAACTTTTCGATTTGTGTATATATAGCTCTCATAAATAAACAAGAACTGTTTTGTTAATATTTTTTATGTCGACCCAATATTATTTACTTTAGCATGCCAGTCCATAATTCATTATTTTTTTAAATGTCAAGTGCTTTTATATCAATTTGTATTTAAGTACTTTCCCTTGAATATAAGAAATGAGTCATTTACACGAAGAATAGAGCTTATTACCCCCGTTCATGAATCATAGATGAAATACAACTGAAAATAAGCGAAATATCATGGTTTAATACTTGTCAGCTCACGGGAGATGTGTTAAATTGCCTGATTGTCCGATTTCAAATCATAAAACAATGTTAGGAGGAAAACTCATTTGGCAAATAATTTGATATAAGAATAATATAACACGTGAAAACACAAGCTGGTATTAACTATTATCTACAATTTTTTATCGTTCTGGGACTCGAGAACTACCACATCAGAAGCTATTTTTGATACAGAAAAGATAAAGTACGGAATCAATTTGACGGCAGCTACACAAATTAGCCTACAATTGGATAATGGCTCAAAGAACCAATGCTGTGATGTTATTTATAAATAATTAAACGGATTGTAGAGCAAAATGCATTACGTATAGGACTAATGCTTTTCTCTCTCTCCTGGCGACCGAGATGATAAGTGGAAAGTCTATCAATTACAAGACTTGCCTAATTTAATCACTCCGGGGGTGAAGCACTGTCGTTACAGAGTTAGATGCACTGCTAGTGATACTGTTTTCTCTTTTATTTCCAGTTTATATTCATTATTATTACATGCCCATTTATCCTAACATTTTTGACCTGGTGTTCAATGTAGCTTTTGCATCCGTATTTCCGTATCACGTACCCAAATTGAAACTATTTGGGTGTTTCTCTGGCGTCCGCGCGTCGATATCCTATTATTATGAATCCCAGTTCTTTTTGGATATCAGTTACACTGTATAGCTGAAAATATTTTGACAGCGTAAATGAGGGGGTATGTAATAAATACAAAACCGCATTCGTGGTTTGTTTTGAGTTAGGGAACGAGCTCCTCTGATATGACGTATCCCTACACCGTATCAAACTCGTTATTTCCGCTGACTCGGAACAAAACACATATGTAGTTTTATGTGTATAGCAGTAAAGAACACAGCACTTTCTTCATGTTCACATATTTCGTGGCAAAAAAGTCAAGTCTTTCCACCCTTCACTTTAAGAGATGGGAAAGTGATATATAAACTCTAACATATACACTATATGTAAGCAATTAAGTGTGCCAATATAATCGAGAAGCTGTTGATGTAAATGGATTGAGTCTGCACATACAATTTATAAATCACATTTAAACTAAGTAAAATATTTTAATAAACGCGAAATTAATTCATTCATGCTATTGAAGACTCCGTCTTCGTTTTTTATGTTGGGTTTTTGTGTGTGTCTAGTCTTTAGGTTGAAGATGGTGCCAGCGCAGCAGAGCCTTGGCCTGGATAATATATCTACTAAGCATAGTAAGCATGATGATGATGATGATGATGACGACGACGACGACGACGACGATGAGGATGACGATGATTATTATTATTATTATTATTTTTATTATTATTATTATTTCTCTCATCAACACCCGTTTTTAATGGTATTTCAAGCTTTTCGTTTTTCTCCTGGGGTCGGACCACTGTCCCGTGACATTATATCTATTGGACCTTCCACGGTGCTCTTATTTGTTCTGATGACGTCTGTCTTTATTGCTATTCCTAGTTTTTTGCAGGCTGTCTCCTAACTTGTCGGGTATTAATCCTTGTGCTCACGCCACAATTGGCACAACTCTGGCCGGATCACTATACTTTGTTAATTTATCTTGTTCCTTCCATACAACATGAAAGTCCCTTGGTACTCACACTTTGCTATCTTTAATAATAATAATAATAATAATAATAATAATAATAATAATAATAATAATAATAATAATACAATTTTTGCATACCAAATAGCAAACATGTACACATTCAGTTATTTACATATACAATATTGCTTTTCTCCACTATATCAACATAGCAATATTGGAACAAACCTCGAATATATGATGTTGGTTGTTGCGTCCCCGTTTATAAGCTTGTTAGATTTTAGTGATTATTTGTTTGTTTATGGAAAACCGGTGTTGGTAAGATATTTCTCAAATCGAGTAATTAACCAATTATTAGATAGATACAGGAGTCATTCATACTGAACCATATTTAGGGGAATTCATGATAACATGAATTGGTTTTGTTAACATGGCTCCTGTCAAATTTCTTAATATAGGGAATTCTTGGGATATTCTCACGTATAAGTGTTTAGTAATTTGAGATAGGAATAACTATGTTTATTATCTGTTGGGTTTGCAGTGCGTCACATGAAACACCGATTTACGGCTTAGAGCTGCGTCCTGATAAATCATACCACTGTGAAGCAAGAAATATAGAGGCGTGAAACTAGACACTCGTTAACATGTCCATAGTTTGATTATAGGAAAATTATTTGTGGTTTAAGAATCCTTAATTGATAACGACTGTTGTCTTGAAGTCTTTGGAAATAGGGACACAGCGACATCAAGCCAAACTCAAGCAGTGGGTACAACATTGTTTATTTCGTTCGGTCTTGAGGTGAACTTATACTAGCTGCTTGTAGACCCTGGACGTGTTGCAATATAATATAATACTTTCTATAATTCTTGTTCATTCCTGGTCATGCAATGGTATACATTATTTTCTTTATATTATCTCTGTATATCTCTCACAAGCACACACAGTCATCGAGAGAGAGAGAGAGAGAGAGAGAGAGAGAGAGAGAGAGAGAGAGAGAGAGAGAGAGAAGTAACGTGACAAATAAAAACACCGATGCAAAGTTTTTCAGTTATCGTGCCTCAGTTTGGTTGAATGTATCAAAATTTGTGTGAGTGCATGTGATAAATGAAAATAAGCTGGTACAGAGGAAATATCGTTAGGTTTTGCTCAGTTCTGTAATCGATGCAATTATGAAGTATTTAAACATGGACAAGATAGTAACACTGTTGGGTACTGACCATTTAATCATGCTGTTGGGGGCGGCGGTTGAGTTTTATGGAAAGAAAAAGTGTGATGGTTTTCAGTATTTTACATAAATATATGAATGCAATACACGTGCACATTCCTCATCCGATGATTGTTAAGCTTACGAGATCAAACATTGTACATTTCTTCCACATATGAACATAGTGCGGTCGGTAAATAGGTTCAAGGAACAAATGTTTCTTTTTAGGCAAATACAAAGCAACATTAAATAAAATTTCTCTATTATTTATTATATATTGTCGGGGAAATCCATGTAATCTTACAAACAAATAAAAAGAAAACAAAGGTTACCGGAAAATTTTAGAAACAAATGCCGAAATGCGCCTGGCGATATTATTTCTTGATTAACACTTGTCTATCATATGTTATATCTTTGTTTCATTATTAATTGACATATTAAGTGCTTTTTTAACGTTTTGATTGTTGCTGATGCTGCTGATCAGAAAGTGCAGAGTTTAAAAATTAGATGGGTAAGCCACAAGCATGTCCTCTCCAGCATATATTATTCAAGTGCTCAGTCTATTCAAGAAACTGCGCATTGGCACGAAGCATTATCCAAGAAATAAAAGTCAAACTATGCTTGTTAAGATATTAATTTGCTGTGCCCAGTCTAATCAAGGAAAGAGCGCTGTACTGACTCAAGAATAAATAACTCTTACCAACACAGACTGGTTCTTTGTATAGGATAGTAAACAATCCAGATATTTATGTAATCTTGCAATACTCAGTCTCCACAAGAGGAAATCTTTCCTTGAATGGTACCTTGCACACTTTTGATTAAACAAAGACAAAGATATCAGTGGAATAATCAGAGATCGAATAACAGATTGTGCATCACGATGTACAAATCAGATAGTTGACACATATTGACACAGGGCCTGATTAAGGCCTTTGTTGGCCCTGGGCACAGCGGCTCCTTCGTTGCAGTACTGTTAAAAACACTGCCTGTGAAAAGCATACGATAATATACGGGGGCCCCTTAAGCCCGGGTCCGGGGCCCATTGAGCCTCGGGGGCCCTGGGCACGTTGCCCACCTTGCCAAATGGATAATCCGGCCCTGTATTGACACATCTTTACCATAAAAAGCACGGCTTCAAACAAGTATCACACATTTTCATTTTATTTGATTTATCTTTTAGTTCTGCATGAAATATATTATGAAACTTGTTTTGAACAACTAGACTGAGCAAATAAAACGTAACCTCTTATGTAATAGTACTCAAACGAGGGCCTTGAGTAAAGAGAAACGATACGACATCCCGTCAAGGCGCGGACGATATTAATTTCGGAAGATATTTCAGCCAATTTCAGACACAATGAACCCAAAATCCATATAAAAAAAGCACACCTGATTGGCCAAAGTAACACACTGACATACCGGTGCAGCACTTAATTGTTATCTCATGTAGATGTTGGCGGGGCATGCGCGTTGTATCTTACAGCAGTTTCAGTTGGCTAATAAGTTGTCAATCTCAGACCAGTACAAAATCAAATTGTTGCATGTGTGTTTTTGTATATATCGATAAGGCTTATATGTTGGCACACACTTCTCGCTCTCGACACCGACCAAGTTGAATTTTCTGCACTAATCCTAAATCGTATTTCTAATTTTCATTCGGGGTCATTCGGGTTTTATCCATTTTAGTAACCCATTTGGAAGTTTTATTTTCGAGATGCAAACATGGAAAAATCCGTGAATCTATGAATGGACCCCACACAGCCATCGTCGGTATTGGCTGAGTAAAAGAAAAGGGCAATTGTATAGTAGGTTCAAGTTACCTAACCCTTAAATGATAATTTGTGAAGGATGTTCTAACATCCGAGTGTGAAAAAGCGTTATCAAAAAGACGGAACTATGGAATGCTGAAGTGCAGATTTACTTTTCTTGTAATGTACATGTTGGACCCGTTCACAGATACATTTACCATATTGATTTTCAAATGGAAGACTCGTAACCAGACGGGTGCATGTTCGAATTATACTACTGTATCACTTCAAGACCTTGGCACTAAATAACCTTCTTGAGTTGATGTGCTGTAAAACAGTAAACAGTAAACCAAACCAAATCTCTTTTTTCCAGGTGAGAGATCTTTCATTTTTCAGAACCGCAAACCCCATAAATATCTTTCTTTGGTAGAATACTTTTTTATACCCTTTTTGATCTAGAAGTTTAGTCCAGCCCAGGGACTGCCCTAGGCTGGCTTTAGACCTTGCGGGTACCTCTAGGAGGTAGTCTACGTCCAGCCCCAGGGTTTTAGGTCAACCTAGGGTTGTCCTAACCTGCCAGTGTCCCTGTGCTAGATGGGGGGGGGGGGGGGTATGGGGGGGGCGAAATAAGTTAACATATGATCTGTGTTATGTTTATAACCCAGTTTATGGGTGATGCTATTGATACTGTGGTATTTAGGTCACTACTACAACAAGTATATTTGATCTAGTGTGCAATGGTTGAGGTGTTCCATGTTCGTCCAAAGAGCGGCAAATTTATCGGTGTGAAACGATGCTACCCAGGGCAGTACTTGGAACTTACTAATTCAGGCCGACCCAAATTTAGACGCGGCCATGGACCACCTATACATGCGAAAAGGGTATTAGTTTCATTTGCCAGATAGCACTTCTTTTTAGGGGGGTGGGAAGGGCTATTATCAGAACAAAAGTTAATTAATGATAACGCGAATTTTTTCACGAGAATATTATGTCACATTTTATGTAACAAACAAAAATGTCTGAGGTCAATGGGCCTGATTAACTAGGAAATAAGATGGGTTACACCTAATGGCAGAGTATACATACGTAACATTCTTTTTTTAGAGTAAAAATACATACCTGGCATTGCCAAGGAAATTTGATGTAATTACATTCTTCCTATGTCTTGGTATGTCTAATGGAAGACGAGGTCTTTTAAGTGAACAAAGAAACTTTTTTTTTCCCCCTCAGCGAAATCTGTTCGTCGACTTGCCACGCATTGAAATATTTACTTAATTACATTTTATTTGCTGTGGAAAGTGCCTAAATAGCAAAAAGATGGCATATAATTTCAATAACATAATGAAAGTCTTGGCAGCAATGACACACAGACTGCATTCACCTCACAGTGTGTGACTTGCATACAAAATGAATCAAGAAAGCTGCGATTTTTAACTCTTCCATAAATTATTACAGATTTTATATTAAATTCTTGTTTATTCTATTCTTCATCATCACTGGGGGGGGGGGGGGGGGGTTTCCAAAACTCGAGTCAAACTTCTTTTTAATGTGTTGGTTTCGATATCTGAATTTGGAAATACTGGCTGAATTATTTCCGTGTGAAATAGTAAAAATGCCTTTTGGCAACAAAATAGTTAAAACTTAATATTATATATTAGTACCAATCACGAACATATAAGTCAATTCCAAAAAGATCCTGACAAGCATAAAAGATATCCAATTCATTTTCCAACACCAGTCTTAACTTTCATTACATATTTTGTTATTTTAAAAAGTTTCTATTTTAAACAATACTTTCCAAAGAAAAAAAATTACTTAGCTCAGCTAGTATATAAAAGTGATACTAAGATATCTAAAGTGAAGGCAATGAATATAAATTAATAAACAAAGTGTTATTCATTTTATTTTGTCTTGTTTAAGAAAATAATTTTAAGAACAAGAAATATGACGATAAAACTAAGAACATCCAGGAACAGACCGATAGAGAACTTCCCTATAGCGTATAAAGGGTGAGGTTTACAGCTGTAACTTTTATATATTAGCTGTAGCAAAAATGGGTGATTTAAATTTAACATTTTTTTGCATTTTACGGATGAAGGTACCGAGTAAAAAGGAATAACACCACTAGAGAATGTTAACTTACTTATTTTTTGCGAGAGGTACAGACACGTGAAGCTAATAAAAATTAGGAGAACGGTACAAAATACTCGGTTTACGGTAACTTGTTTGCATTGAATTTTGATTTTCTCGTCATTAAAGGATTCAAATCATTGGAAAAGAAGCAAGGAAAGAAATAAACCAAGAAGAAATGAAAACTACATTATTAACCTCATCTATGTATACACTATATCGATCCTAAAAACTAATATACAAGTCCAAATTCACATTATAAACCTGCAATGTTCTTATTGTCTTGATTTTTAAACGACATCTCATTAGCTGCATACGGCTGCAAACATCTTTGTAATTGGGCTGAAGCTCGGTCTAATAACAGCATGAATCTCAACTTACACACAAAAGCTCAAAGGGAAAATTTTCGTCATTCTTTTCCATTTTCTTGGAACAAAACATGTTTTTTCAACACGTGATCAACTAATCTAATCTACTCCACGAAAGCGTTTTTACGGCTTAAGAACTGCATGTTTCACGAATCTTCATTTCCCTCTCAACGATATCTTTCTATCCATTTCACAATATATGTTTGTTTACTTGTTTGTTTTGTAATTATATTATGAGCTGGAAGACTACAGTGTATAATGAGTTTCTATCTCTCTCTCTCGCAATGTTGGTGTGCTTGTTTCTTTGTTTTGTAATTACTGTATGCGCTGAAGGACTACACTACTTAACAAAGTTTGTATTCTATCTACCGTATATACTCGCGTATTATTCGAGTCCAAATGTAAACAACATAGACCCTGATCTGCCGTCGCATAATGCGCCGGCAGATCAGGGTCTATCTTGTTTGTTCTACTGATTATTCCTTACAAACTGCATAGACCCAGCTCTGCCGGCGCATTATGCGACGGCAGATCTGGGTCTATGCAGTTTGCAGTTGGTATCGAATTATACGCGAGTATAACGGTATCTACCTTTCTGTCATGACATTTTTTACTGCTGTTTTGCTGTTTTTAAACAATATCAATATGAATAAAGTACTCTTTAATACTGAAATGAGAAAATAAAATGCATTACACAGATGTGTCGTATACGAAATAGCAACATAATAAATTTAAGTTTTCTCCAGTCAGGGACTTAGCAATTGTCGCATTCAAACCCAGGTTTTTCACCTTTTGATATAATTTTCTTGTCTAAATCTGATATACTCTAAAAGTAACAGTACAGAAACGTTCGAAAGCTGGATAACGTTTCTGTGCGATATATCAGTATGTATACATGATAATCGAAAGCTGGATAACGTTTCTGTGCGATATATCAGTATGTATGTACGATAATCGTGACCTGGCGCTGTAAGCCTGTAAGATATAGATGTTATAAAATACATTCTGACACCTGACCTGATAATTGCCAACAATTATAAAATAGTCTATATTTACCAATTTGTACAAAAAACAGTTTTTAAAATTGTTTTAAAAGGCGTTATTCTGCCTGGAAAGTGAAACAGAGAACATGTTGTGCCAAAAGGTATATGTCTGCAATTGAGCCCAGCCCTATGGCAGTTTCATCAAGGATGCTAATGTAGATCAGAGGTCTCCAAACAAAAAGACGATGGCCATGTTAGATTTCTGAAGGGAGTTTGATGGCCGAAGCGACTGTGAAAAATGTAAATATATGCAAAATCGTTTTGAAAAAGTACAACACCGCAGGCCGGACAAATCGAAGCCGAGGGCCGTAGTTTGAAGACCCTTGATGTAGTACCCTAAACTGAGCTCAGCCCTATTGCAGTTTAATTGAGGATGTTAATGTATTTCATACCCAAAACTGAGCTCAGCCCTATTGCAGTTTAATTGAGGATGTTAATGTATTTCATACCCAAAACTGAGCTCAGCCCTATGGCAGTTTCGTTAAGGATGTTAATGCATTTTATACAGTAACCTTACAATATGTCAGTTCCTCATCTGTGCATCTGAAGCCCAATGTGGTTTTTAAAGATGCTATAGTAATCTTATCAGCTAAGGTCGTTCTCGTAAAGAACCAATAAGACCGAGTACCAGGTTAGTTATCAGCCAAGGACTATTTAAAAGCGCACCCTAATGCAAAATTTCTTCGTTTTTTCATATGTGATTCCGTACTTTTTATCCGCAATTAAGAAAAATAAATTCCGCATTTTGAGGAAATCACTCAGGAATACTTTAGAAGTAGCGCACAAATCAATGTATATATCATTTCCATTGTATTTTTGTGTAATTCATCCTTCCTATATATAGTATAGTATAGTATAGTATAGTATAGTATAGTATAGTATAGTATAGTATAGTATAGTATAGTGTAGTGTAGTGTAGTGTAGTGTAGTGTAGTGTAGTGTAGTGTAGTAGTGTAGTGTAGTAGTGTAGTGTAGTGTAGTGTAGTGTAGTGTAGTGTGGTGTGGTGTGGTGTAGTGTGGTGTGGTGTGGTGTGGTGTGGTGTGGTGTGGTGTGGTGTGGTGTGGTGTGGTGTAGTATAGTATAGTATAGTATAGTATAGTATAGTATAGTATAGTATAGTATAGTATAGTATAGTATAGTATAGTATAGTATAGTATAGTATATAGTCTAGTCTAGTCTAGTCTAGAAAGACGTCATCGTTTATCCAGTGCTCCGAAATTATATGTTTTTGATTTAATTTGATTATATGAAAGAAATTTTTTATAGAATGACATCAATATATTTAAATAGATTAGAGCGTTATGATTCTTTCTAAATCTCATGCACCAATGCCCTAATCCACTCACTCAGACGTGCCTGGCGATAAGCGATAAGCGCACGTCTGAGTGGATTAGGGCGCTGGTACATAAGAAGTAGACGATATGCGCCGTTACTTGCGGCATGAGTTTGATTTAGAACGAATCAAATAGCTCTAATCTGTTTGATTATATTGATGTCATTCTATACACATTTCTTTCATATAATCAAATTGAATCCAAAACATGTAATTTTGGAAGCATTGGATAAACGACGACGTCTTTCTGTACTATACTATACTATACTATACTATACTATACTATACTATACTATACTATACTATACTATACTATACTATACTATACTATACTATACTATACTATACTATACTATACTACACTACACCACACCACACTACACTACACTACACTATACTATACCACACTACACTACACTATACAATACTATACTATACTATACTATACTATACTATACTATACTATACTATACTATACTATACTATACTACACTATATATATATATATATATATATATATATATATATATATATATATATATATATATATATATAAGGTCTCCTTCCCTTCAATTAGAATCAGCCCGATGTTTCCTTGCTTTTATGACCTTTCCAATGACCTTATAATTATTATTTTCCCCTATTCCCCTAAGATGATTATTTTATGCAACATTTAAAATTTTCTTAACTTAATCGTCCGATTTATATGTCTTGTTTCGTATGAGCATGACCCATTTCTTAGGTACATACAGTCTCTTCTAGCAAACAAAATTACTCAGATCTGTCATTTCTTTACATGCCTTAACGTTATTATCCTTCACAGAGATGACTTTGCAAGTACAAATGTATTTGATGGTCTGTATGTTCGGTGCTACTAATCTCTGTTTTGAGCCCAATGCCTCAGAGAGGAGGCGTGAAGCGGCTACTTGATATCTGACATAAAGCAACACTGTTGCATTATTCAAGGGCAATGAAAATGAAGCAAAATAAAATATACCGTATATACCCATGTATAAACTGATACCAACTGCAAACTGCATAGACCCAGATCTGCCGTCGCATAATGCGCCGTCAGAGCATTTGGATCCATATTATACCCAAGTATATACGGTATGACATTCACACACACACACACACACACACACACACACACACACACACACTGGTGAGAGAGAAGGTGCTATAATTCTGTGGGGAATGGGCTTGTGTTTTATTTGTGTTTGTTGTTGTCTGGAAGTACAGTAAGATATCGACGATTACGTTGTTTTACAGAAAGTGGGCTTTAAGAACAACAGGACTTGTACCATCGGGAGTGAACACTAGCTAATTGATTACATGAATTTTACCTCGAGCCAACTCGGTTAATTTAAAGGTTATCAATATGTATTTGTTCTACTTACCCTAGTCTGCTGTGACCTGGCCCAGTATTCACGAAAATCCTCGACTGCCTCAACTTTTGAGTACACACTAAAACTCAGTCTTTCATAGCTGATAGTACACGAACTTGTTGAAATAGAAAATATTTCAATGTACTTATACGTTTGGATATAGATGTCCGTTAAATATGTATAGTTTATTTTGTAACATTTTCAAAAATACAACACCTCCGGCAAAGGTAATTTGGGGTTTGAGTGAGCACTCAAGCTGAGAAGTTTGGTGAGTCTGTTCTGAATTACACTCCATACGCATACCTTACAATAGAAATGTGCTGACTGTGAGTGAAATTCACAAACCCGTACCTTCATAGCCCACACCCGTACCTTCATAGCCCACATGACTCTTGGTGAAATGCACAAACCCGTACCTTCATAGACCACATCCGTACCTTCATAGCCCACACCCGTACCTTCATAGCCCAAGTGACTCTTGTTGAAATGCACAAACCCGTACCTTCATAGCCCACATGACTCTGAGTGAAATGCACAAACCCGTACCTTCATAGCCCACATGACTCTGAGTGAAATGCACAAACCCGTACCTTCATGGTCCACATTAGCCTGGGTACAGTGGTCGATATATGTTTGCTTTTTATTCCCCCGCTGATAATCCGTCGAAAATAGATTATCGTTAATTAATGGCACCTTATTGAGAATGTAGCGATATCGGCGTCTGGGGACATACGAGGTGTTATCCGTGATGATTAATCCTATTAATAGCCAATTTACACGTGACTTAGACAGGCAAGGATGCGGTCTGTTTCGGGACAACTTGATCAGAGTTATCGAACGTGAAATTAGCCCATTGAATCCTATGGGTAAAACAGAGGGCGCTGTGCTCAATTTTCGCGTGTGACCAGGACGTCCATCTGGAGATCTAAAACGGACGGTAACGCAGGCACAAGCCCGTACCTTCATGGCCTACAGCATGTCTCGCTCTTATTCCGCCCATTACAATAGTATATTAATAGAACCAGAAGAGTAGAATTTCCTATACATTGGACTGGTACTTGGTAAGATAAGGGCTGATCAATATCAATATCTTTCACTGACCACCAAAATCGCTTTTTGAGACGAAAGCCAAATACGATAATGAGAGAGCAAATATCAAAATCAGGAAATATTACATGGCTCAGAGGATAAGCAAGTGATAAAAAGTTTTATTTATAGAAATAAGAAGCCCGTACCGGATTTTTTTATTTTTTAATCAAGACGAAATCTGCAGAGGGGAAGAATCATAGTGTGTGTTTATCATAAGCCAGATGTTGAGAACGTTAAATGATTTTGATGATGAACGTCTTTAAATAAGAATACGCGTTTTTAAGCCAATTATATTGAGAATTTCGCACTAGACGGTATTATGTAAAAATACAAAGTTTTCCATGTTGAAATTCCAGAATTCCTTCGAAGTTGATATTCCCTAAGAATTGATCAGAGATCAAATATACGATTGTGAATTCGTATCTGTCACGATTTTCCCATCTGTGATTTTCAAGGCAAGTAAAGTGAGGTATGTTATTATGAGACTGTAATATAATATCCAGAATATTTTTTTCTCCATCACGCACCCTCCTGTAGGATCCAAGGATAGCACATTCCACTTTGTTTGGTGTATATTTGTAACTTACAATAATAGCTTCTATATACCTTGATTTCTGTCAGAGGAATCAAGAGTGACTATTCATTTAGAGGTCAGTTAATTACTGGGTCTCCAAGCGTCTGACTTCTACGCACGAATGCCTATACACACGACTAGGTTCCATCCATATTTGGGGTTGAGCGCTTAAACGAAAGGGTATAGGGATTTGTGCATGCAGGTAAGATGATGGGTTCCGTAACTTGTGGAACTGGGTTCGATTCTGATTGGATGATGAATTATGATTCTCTAACCTGTATGATCACTCACGAAAGATACAAACACAAAACCAACATAGAAAACTGAAGAAGATCTACCGTATATACTCGCGTAAAACCGATACCAACTGCAAACAGCATAGACCCAGATCTGCCGTCGCATAATACGTCGCATAATACGTCGGCAGATCTGGGTCTATGCAGTTTGTAAGGACTAATCAGTAGAACAAATAACACAGACCCTGATCTGCCGGCGCATTATGCAACGGCAGATCAGGGTCTATGTTGTTTGCATTTGGACCTGAATAATACGCGAGTATATACGGTAACTGCGTGATACTATTTGTTTCTTCAATCATATAAAAAAGACTCTTACCTTTATGAGAGGACAACAATTTTTTTGTTTTACAGTTGATATGTCTTGACTGATTTGATCGAGGTATAAGGAATACCTCAAACAACGGAAAGCATTCCAAACAAAGTGTCACACTGCTGCACGAGTTATGGTAAATACAGAGAACACATTTTGCAAAATTTATCCCTGACGTGTTATTTTCACAATAGAATCTCCATGTAATCATATGGTGCAGCTTTTAGATAATAATAATAATAATAATAATAATAATAATAATAATAATAATAATAATAATAATAATAATAATTTGTGTGCGTGAAGATGTCTGTTTTGATTCCTCCTGGCTCAAGCCGTTGGGTTTGAGTGTCTTTTGTCGGCGGATCCTGTAGATATTCTTTCTGTTTCCAGGACTCTGAACTCCAAGTGAAGTTGTGGACAATGCCATTAAAACGAATGTCATATAGAAAGCGTGCCTAGGGGATTATAAATATTCTTCCCCCTTGGTTCTTTCCAATGTTAAGGTCATCCAGCCACATCTGTGCTGGTTCATTCTTTCAGTTAGTTTGCAAAAGTGTCTCAAACACACCGGAGGGCACATATATAATGATTATGAGGCCATGGATGCCGTTTTCTGTCTTGAAAGTAATATTAAGGCTATCTGAAGCTGAATATCCATCATCTCTCTCTCTCTCTCTCTCTCTCTCTCTCTCTCTCTCTCTCTCTCTCTCTCTCTCTCTCTCTCTATATATATATATATATATATATATATATATATATATATATATATATATATATATGTGTGTGTGTGTGTGTGTGTGTGTGTGTGTGTGTGTTATGCGCACCTCATACTGTTTCAACATGGATATCAAAATGATCAGGGAAGATTAAGATAGGATACTCGGTGTACTTATTAGCATCCATACACATTGTTGCTTTCGTAAAAATAGAAATTGATCCTGAAGCCGTGTTTTAACAGTTAAAGATAACCAACGTGAGGTAGAAATTGATCATGAAGCCGTGTTTTAACAGTTAAAGATAACCAACGTGAAGTAGAAATCGATCCTGAAGCCGTGTCTTAACAGTTAAAGATAACTAACGTTACGTAGAAATTGGTCCTAAAGCCGTTTTTAACAGTTAAAGATAACCAACGTTAAGTAGAAATTGATCCTAAAGCCGCGTTTTAACAGTTAAAGATAACCAGCGTGAGGTAGAAATTGATCCTGAAGCCGTGTTTTAAACAGGTAAAGATAACCAACGTGAGGTAGGAATTGATCATGACGCCGAGTTTAACAATACAAAATAATTAATGCGAAGATGGAAATAACTGAAGTAACCAAATATAGTTCAAACCGAAGTTATTTTTAAAAAAATTGTACATAATCTAACTATGGAATGTTAAAACCACACTTCATCTTTGGTTCACACATAAGTTTATCAGTTTTTCATGAATACATATTTAATTCATTCGACAAGATTTTGGCCCAAAAATGTATCAGTCTTTGTTGAATTGAAACATAAAGAAGGAGTCTGCCTACTTTATCATGCAGCAGTCTTTAGTAATATACCGGATGCCTTCAAGTCTCACGTCAATGTTACTGTTGCCATTAATTTTACAATGTTACTGTTGCCATTAATTTTACAATGTTACTGTTGCCATTCATTTTACAATGTTACTGTTGCCATTCATTTTACAATGTTACTGTTGCCATTAATTTTACAATGTTACTGTTGCCATTAATTTTACAATGTTACTGTTGCCATTCATTTTACAATGTTACTGTTGCCATTCATTTTACAATGTTACTGTTGCCATTCATTTTACAATGTTACTGTTGCCATTCATTTTACAATGTTACTGTTGCCATTCATTTTACAATGTTACTGTTGCCATTCATTTTACAATGTTACTGTTGCCATTCATTTTACAATGTGCACTGCTTTTCAGCACGCGAATAGCTTAACCCAGTCTCAGTTCGGATTTTAAATGCTAACCCAAAGAACTGATGTATTTTAAATTTGTTTCATGCGGTTATGATTTATATCAACGCTTTCCGAATTAGATGTGGAGTTATTACCCTGCATGCATACACGCGTGCGTGGTTAGTACGTCATAGAGATAGCGACGTCAGTTTCATTTTTGCAACGATTTGAATTGTTTCTTAAATGCACACAAATACTTATGATTTTTAGGGGGGGGGGAGGGCACTGACAGTGAGTTGCAGTACAGAGCGCGAGAGCTCACTAATAGATCAGCTTAAATTTTTATTTTAGCGAGTATTAACTGAATTTCCATTTACGTTAAGTTATATGACATTTTTCAATGCGATTTTTTTTTTTTTTTTTTTTTTTTTTGCGTACTAGTGGGAACAAGTTTTTAGATTTTATTTTAGCATCTTAACAAGTAAAATCTTTGCCCCCAAAATCTATGAACACATTTTATTCTTATACTTTAATATCTATGACATGGATATATCTGATACGGAGGAAAGTGTAATGTCATTTTTTTAAAGTTATAATTTGCACGTGAATCTTATTCTTCTAACTGGTTTCAGACCAAACGTAAACCGCATAGTCTTTTTCACCAAGAATCCCGTGCGACTCCAAGATATCTATGCCAAGTGAGAGCCTGGTAAAGGCCTGAAAAAAGTGATTGTTATAGATTGTTGTCGACACCTCTGTCTATATCGTTAACTCATTTAACACTGTTTATATATAGACAATGATTTATTATATACTTTAAAGGAATGAATTGCGGACAAATGTGTACATTTTATATTCACAGTAAGTGTCATATTTTAACTATAAGAAAGAATTTCGTTCTGAAACGATACTATGCTGTCAGTCCAAAAGGTAACCAATAAAACATAGTTTTGCATTCATTTGACGTAGATTTTCACTGAGGAATGATGACTAGTCCGTCAACCAATCAGCAACTTATATTTTCTGCAAGCTTCGTTTCAGAGATTGCCATCAATTTAATAGATCTTTAAAAAAAAAACAAAAAAAAAACAAAACAAAACAAAAAACAACAAAAAACAACCTTAACCAGTTGATCTATCAGAGTCACGCGAGAATCTTATTGAACGAGATTAAAATTGATTTGCGTCTCCGCTGTCCTGGCGCGAATCCGGTTCCTATTCCTGTTCCGGTATATGCGAGGTTGGTGGCTTAATACAGGTCTTACCTTTGTTGCTTATTTCAAAAGCCACCTTCGGCCACTAAAGCCGTCGATAGTGCATGATTTAATTTCTTTTTAGCTCGACAAACATGCTACTTGTGTGTCGTGGGCGTGACTTTTAATATTCATAACGGATGGTTCCATTCTGTCTTTAAGGGATGTCACAGTTTATGAGAAGAGAAAAAAACAAAACAAAAAAAAAACAAAAAAACAAGCACAATGTATTTGTGTGTGTGTGTGTGTTGCACATTCAGTTCGTATTTACTCAAAACTTTTATTCAAAAAATATTAATAACTGATTATTTTAGAGAGAGAGAGAGAAAAACGACCATCTTCGCTTTAAAATTACCAATTTGAAAATGAACCAGTCCCAAATTAGGTATTCATGAGTAAGCGCCCATGACATAGGAAATTTGTTAGGCTATAGAACTTTGTATCGACGTAAAAGAAATAAAGTTTAATCTTCACCTTAAAAAAGTGGCCTATGTATCACTTAAGGTACGCAGACTATGATAACCAATGGTTATTCTTTTCCTGTTGTTGTCGATGTTTTTATCTCATTCGTCGTTGTAGGTTCGGATGTTGAAACTCTATTATGATTCACTTCGGTGTTGGCACTAATCCACGATTGCCGGATTCTAAGCTATCTGTTTTAGACTCATTCTGACTGAGACTCTAGAACACTGGGCACAGACATTTACACTGTGCTCTTATTGTGGCCGGATGTACTGCACATGGTGTTTTTTTTTTTAAATTGTTTCTGCCAATATATTTTGATTTAATTTATCTGATTTGAGAATAGTAACTCATGAACACGAATTGCTTTTCACTAATTTGGCGGTCTTATTAGATATTTTTTAAAATGGCAACCATTTTGTTTTCCTTCATATTTTCTCAGTTCTCATTTCGCACAGATTTCACCTTTAATTTTTTCATCTTAAACTTCATTATACTACAAAAATGTATTCTCTCCTGTATCGATCCATACATGATTATGTATGTTTATATATATATATATATATATATATATATATATATATATATATATATATATATATATATATATATATATATATATATATATATTTAACAGTTGTTTTTTCTTCAAGCTTTGTATTGTCTTTTTTTTCTTCAAGTAACGACCTTTAAGTATTCAATACCTCAGTCATAAGTTAAACGGTGCCGTTGCAAATTTTATGCCGTTTGTCATGCAATCAATCTCAGTCATAAGTTCAACGGTGCCGTTGCAAATTTTATGCCGTTTGTCATGCAATCAATTTAATTATTTCAAAAGTACATATCATCTGTATGAAAAGTTATTCGCGAACAGGGACTAACAGCCGCCTGCTTTAGAATCAATAATTTTCGCAAGTGTTTTCTACTGTATGTGACCTGCCTGTATTCTAATTGATTTAAGCTGTACTATTTTTTATGGCTTTGTCCTTATTTATTTTATTTAATTCTATTTGTTTGTAAAAATAACAAAAATGAAAAGATTTTTCCAACTTTCGAGTTAATTTGTCCGAAACTCAGATTATATTCTGAATGAAACATATACCGTTCTGCAGGTAAACCTGTCGTTTTTAGTCTGATTTAGTTTAATCTCGTCAAGTCCAAGTTAGTCCAGTCTCTTACGAGTATTAATAATATTAGTCGAATGAGATTTTGACGTAATTTTTGTGTTAATTCACTATACCGTATATACAGATATCACACAACTTGGGAAGCATTATTCGCAGATTTGAGAGATCGTTTTCGTACAGGAAAAATTATAGAGGAAACAAACATGACAAAGCACAGTAGAGTAAGTCTGAGAAACTTGAAACTGGCTCCTATATATAATTGGAATGAAAGCATCAGTGAAATATAAACGAGAGAGAGAGAGAAAGGCTACAAACATAACAACTTATTGTGCAGCAAGTCTGAGAAAATGGCCGAGCGCTTTTGAGCTCTCCGGATCCCTTTTTCAAGGCGGATAAAACAAATAAAATAACTATTACAAACACAAAAATGTAAACATAAAATCTGTTATACTTGGAACTATTTACAGCTGAATTTAAATATTTTAATTTCGCAAAAGAGTGTTCTAAATTGAACAACCTGATTTACCAAAGTGTAAATATAATAAAATATACAGTTTTGTGCTTTCTTTTAGGATATAAATCGGATTCTATATTTTGATTTTGGTTTGGGTAACAGTATGTAAATAGCTGTTTTGTTTACGTTTTTGTGTTGTAATTGATTTTTGTTTGTGACATCTACCTTGACAACGGGATCCATAGGTCTCGAAAGCGATCAGATTATATTCTTAGATTTGCTGCTGCGTGCTAGGTTATGTTTGCACCCCTCTCTCTCTCTCTCTCTCTCTCTCTCTCTCTCTCTCTCTCTCTCTCTCTCTCTATATATATATATATATATATATGAATTTTGTAATCGTTTTAATCACATGACTGCTATGTTATTAAGGGTAATGTGCATACGCATTTATTATATACTTAAGTGTGAAATAAAGAAATATATTCGTTAAATATTTTTCATATTTTTATGAATTCCTATATTTGTACATGTGAAAAATATATCCTGATATTTTCACATGAGAAAATACAAGATTTCCCATCATGCCATGCGACGCTTGAATGTGCATTCGCAATTTCTCAGTCAATTCTATAGAACTAACACATCCTGCAAGAAAAATGAGCATATGTGAGCTTGAGCAATAAATGGAAAATGCATTACCTTTCAGGCATGGAAATTAATTTTGGCCGAAGATATTTGCTTCGTCACTATTTGCTTTTAATCGGACCACCTAGGCTATTTCTGCGAGACAAAAATATACCTCGGATGTATGTCGGCGCAGTAGTTTACACAAAATAAAATCATCCATTTTGTTTGCCGGAAATTTCTTCGCAAGAAAGAATATATTTGGGGCACCTCGGCTATTTATCCGATTGGATAGACAGTTGGATTGAGCGAGAAGATGTGAATGGAAAAAAACAATAAGTTAGATGCATTCGTAATTTCTCAGTCAATCCTTGTTTCGAAAATAGATGAGATAGTTCGAATGGCAGCTATCGGTATAAATTCGAGGTATGATCCGTAGGATTGACCTCGAAACTGCGAATGCGTTTGTTTCTTTTCGAAATTATGTCCCTTGTACTACTTTGACAACAATGTTAAAAACCCGGTGTGCTGGATCACTCATTATGATTCAGATATCTTTTCGTGCTCAGATAGGGTAAATAGTTTGCCAAATGTGAAAGATGTAATTTACTGCAACAACTTAATTCATCACATACCTACCGTTCTCTCAGATCGATGATACTGTTTTAGGATCAGCCAATGAATACGATTGAAACTGAGGTGAACTTACGAAAAGGGGGAGGGGTGGGGGTTAAGAAGGGGGTTGGGGTGGGATGGGTTACTGAAGAGTGAGTTTTAGCTATTTTGTTCTATATGAAACACGTGTAATAACACCTCATGACCTCACATATGAGATCAGAAATAATGTAAGGTAAAGGCATAATGACCGAGGTATCCGAATGTATTTCAAAGTCATTTTACTACAATATTATACGGTTTTCTCAAATAAAATAAGCAATTTTTTTCAAAACTCCAAATCTTTTTTTTTTTTTTTTTAATTTCTTTGTACTAACTGTAATTAAAATTTTAGCATATAACTTTTTACAGTTCATAATCCAGATTGTAGAAAATGCAAATCATATTATATCACATACAGTTTGCATACAAGGGGGTCTAATAATACCTCATTTTGAGAAGCAATGCAACCGCGGAGTGTACTACTTTGAGAAGTCTTAATTTGTGATGTTGTAGACAATTTCTTGGATTCTAAACTGCTATGTGAAGAACACGTATTTATCAGCACATCCAAAAGTCTGCTTCATACATGGTAAGTCAACCTTTCTGTCTTTCGCTTAATAATGCAGACATCTTAAATTTTGCCATACCATTGGCTAAAATTCGCCAGATTCATTTGCTTTCTGTAATTTTGTTTGTAATTTTCAGCCGTAACCGTTACCAAAAAATACTAACAGTTCATGTTTCTTTAAACTTCAATATTGATTTCTCGGCAAGGGAAGACTTACTACTGTTAAATTGCTTAGAAGGAAATTAACCGGTACAGATGAAAATGTAATGCCAATTAATGCCAATTATCATGCAATAAATTTAGAGTGTTTAACAACTCAGCATCAGTCTGCGAAATTTTATGTCACTAGGGATTGAATCTACTCGTATAGAGAAATTTAATTTCTCGAAGGTCTATATTTTCGTAGCTTATGTTTGCCAGGTGTAGCGTCAGGGATATCGTAATACCGTCCGTTTGTCCTTTCGTCTGTCCGTAATTAGATCTCTTCTAAGTCCGCTGGGTGCTATCCCATATAGCAACCATCTGCGAGAGGGATATAATTTTTGGACGCCTCTTCTGGACTCCTTCTGAGGAGTTCAAAGGTCAAACTTTATGAATGCACTCATAGCAGTAGGAGAAATAATATATGTGAACGGATTTTGGGTTATGTTAACATTTCTTTGAGAGTAGGTCTATGGAGCTGGTTTAAGTTATTTTCAAAACGCGCGTAAGAGGACACAATTCAATCGCTCTCTATATTTTATTTTTTGCATTCTCTTAGTAAGCTTCAAATGTATTTAGTTTTGTCAGAAACAGGCTTAGTGAACGGAGAGAGAGATATATAGGTAAATACAGAAAAGAATGAATTTTTAAAAAGCGCGAGAGGTGATGTGCTAAGTATAGACACAGCAAGTGTGCAGTCGCTGTGACTCACCAGTCTGAGATCTTGGGAGTTTTTTTTAATGATTTGCTATTTTTGACTTTCTCAAGGTTTTGAGGGATTGAAGATGTACTCCACTTGAACCCAAACTTTATGTTCTGGTGTTCCGCAACAATTACCGTCTTCCATCTCTCTGTACGTTTGTTTGTGTGTGTGTTTGTGTGTGTGTGTGTGTGTGTGTGTTGTGGTTATCTGGAAAGTAGTAGAACTATTTTGTCAGAACTAAATACAACAAATACATTTGTTTTAAAACGTTTGGTCATGCCTGGACATTTTATGCCTGCATCAATTGAAATTATAGCAAGAGTTAATTCTACTTAATTTTAAGTTTTGTCAAGGCACAATAATGTATACCATTGCCCACACATTTCTTTTCTCGAATAACACGCTGTTCCATATCGAATCTCAAGTTCGTGGTAACCGATTTTCGACCAAAAAACAACATTTTAGAAAGATTAATCAATCATTCTGTCTCGAGGGTTTTACTTTTCAACTTAATAAAGTGCGAATTCTACACTCAATAATTTTCCTTTTCCTCTAAAAGTGCTGCCAGACGTATAACCAAATATTGCCTTTCCTAAATAACGATCTTGAATTCGTAAAAGGAAAGTTAATTTCAACATTTATCATACTGATCCCCCTGTATCTGGTGCCGAAAAGCGTTATTCCTGAATAATTATATCAAGTTTTTGCAATAAACTCTATTACCTCTGACATTTCCTTAGCACTTCTCCTTAATTGGGAACAAATCATTGATTTTTAAACGAACTATAAATTTGAAACAAAACCATGTTCACTATATTCTTGCTTTACAAATATTTTTCCTTGCGGTATTGTGTTTGCAATTTATGATGGTGTCTACCATGGTGAAAAATGGACAGAGTAACTCTATTTCAGATTTTGGGACTCCTTTGAGTGGAGCACATTTTTAAGTCATAGATCAAGGTTCGAGCCTTCGCGCCTTCTTAATTATACTTTATAGCCCCGATCCCGATCGGACATTTTCTTGAGGAATATAATTTCCCACGCATCAAAGATTTTTCTAAGTCTGTCCCATATTTCATGGCCTCAGTTTTTAAAGCTGTTTCTTCAAACGTATGTAATTCAAGAAAATGAAAATTAAAATAAATCAAAGACAATACAAATTCCAAAGGATCCGCTGTGGCTCAGTAGTTAGAATGCCGGATCCACGACCAGAACAGTGCAGGTTCGAATCCAGCCCAGACCAGACCATGTCGGCCACAGTGGTGTGACTTTGGGTACTGCACTTTACTCCAATGACCTCGGCATGATGTAGCCTTTCATGAGTTGATGTCACGTTAAACAACAATCATCCGACCAACGTCAGATAGACAATACCCCATAGAATTTTGATATAAGCGAAGATCAAAGGAATACGGGCATAGTGTATGTGACTCAGTTAGATTGCTTTCGTCAACCGTCCAAATAAATATTGACTATTACTTTGACAGCCGTCCAAATAAATATGAACTATTCATTTGACAACCATCCAAATAAATATGTACTATTCATTTGACAACCGTCCAAATAAATATGTACTATTCATTTGACAGACGTCCAAATAAATATGTACTATTCATTTGACAACCGTCAAAATAAGTATGTACTATTCATTTGACAGCCGTCCAAATAAATATGTACTATTCATTTGACAACTGTCAAACAAATATATATGCCATTCATTCGTCAAACTTATAAAATCTTTACCACTTTGAACTTGGATTGCTTATACCAATGGTTGGTTGGAAGAAAAGGATTTATTAAAAATAAAAAATAAGTTTAAAAATGTGGTAAGTAGCCGTGGTGGTGCAGCGGATAACGTACCGAACTCTCTCCCAAAAGGATGCAGGTTCACTTTGCTTCAATTGCCTCAGTACTAAATAACCGACTTGTGTTGCTGTGCCATAAAACACCAAACCAAACCAACAACTGTGGTTTGCAATGAAATATAGTAGTACACGCTAGTGTTACAATCTTATATAAATAATTACAAATAAACCTGTAACTTGTACGATTTACATACAATGTACAAAGTTAATAGTTAACCTTATGAAAATCGCAAATAAGTAAATAAGTAAAAGTGCGTGTTTGTACATTTTGTTTCTACGCTACGTTGTACATACGGCCTGAAGTGAAAAATATATGCTTATTCCTCTGTTAATTCTTACCATCTATCGTATTAAAATGCCTGTTTGTTTTTGTTTCTTTTACATTACTTGACAAAATACAGATGTAGAAATAAATTCTCTCAAAAGGAAGTTTCAGTTGAAACGTAAAACATTGTTAAACAATACTAATTCTAGCAAGTTAAAATCCTTTGATTCATATTCTAAAGTTTCTCTTTTTCCGTTATTACGCTTCTGTAAGTCATTATTTATTTTCACAAATCATTTACATGTTGTACGTGAATTTTAGCAATCATTCTGATTTTTGGCGCTTTTGCACCAGGCTTTCCAACATCATTATTGGAGACTACGAAAAAACAAAATCAAAATATCAAATAAGCACTTGCTATTTTGTTCAAGAATGAGCGAAATTGTGTGTGTGTGTGTGTGTGTGTGCGTGAGAGAGAGAGAGAGAGAGAGAGAGAGAGAGAGAGAGAGAGAGAGAGAGAGAGAGAGAGAGATTATAACGATGAGTCAGAGATTTTGGATCAATCCGGCATTTGATCCCTGGAATTATAATCAGATAGCGCCCCGTAAATAGCTTCTTATCATTGAATCGCCGCCTTCTCAATGAGCCACGTAAAATCAAGTCTCAGTCAATAGGGAAAATACTGCCTAAATTGCTGCAGGTGCATTTGGAAAGATTAATATGTAACCATTTAATTAGGCCAGACACATTTTTATACTTATTTAAAGAAAAAAAAAGTTCAGTGTTTTAGCCCTTGTTTCTGTTGCCGATGTTGATATTACTGAAATTGACCACAAAAGTACCGCAGCTACTACTACTACTGCTGCAACTACTACTACTATTACTACTACCACTGCTGCTACTACTACTACAACTACTACCGCTGTTTATCTTGATACTGCTACTATTATATACTGCTACGACTACTACCTACTGCTGCTACTATTACTATTACTGTTGCTGCTGCTTCTGTTTTTGCTGTTACTGCTACTATTACTGCTACTTCTACTACTGCTGCTGCTAATACTACCAGTAGCTTAGCGAGGGAGACGAAGAGGGCGGTGGCCCTGGGCGGCACTTTCTAGGGGGCGGCAATTTGGTAAGATTACCGTATATATCATAAATAATATGAATGGAGTGGGGGCGTAATTTTGGTAGTTGGCCCTGGGCGGCACTTTGCCTCGCTACGCCACTGAATACTACTACTGCTACTACCACTACTACTACTACTACTACTGTTGCTGCTGATACAATTGCTAATATTGCTGCTGTGCTACTATTTATACTACTAATACAACTACTGTTTCTTCTGGTACCGTTTTCTGCTATTGTTTGTTTCAATCAAGATGCTGATAGTTTAACTAGATGGAAAATAAAATAGCTGTAATGCAATTCACATTGAAATTGTAACACTGCCTCTATGAACGAAGATATTAATCTTTGAATAACTTCTACCATCACCGCTACCATTACCACAGCCATCACAACAACTATCACCACAAACACCATCACCACTACATCATCAACAACAACAACAACTACTACTGCTGTTATTCTTGCTGCTACTGCTACAGCTAATTCGATTGTTGCTGCTGTATTAACCACTATAACTTCTACTACTCCCACCGCTGATGCTGTTACTATTGCTATTGCTACTACTACTACTATTATTAATATTGCTGTAGTTACTATTACTATTACTACTACTACTGTTGCTGCTGTTACTACTACCATTGCTTTTGTACTATTACAACTGCTGCTGCTAATACTAAAAGTAATATTACTACAACCAATGCTGCTGCCATTACTAATACTATTGCTAGTGCTACGGTTGCTACTACTACTACTGCTACTACTGCCGTTGCTACTACTATTGTTACAACTACTACCTACTACTACTAGTGTAACTGCAGGTACCACACCTGAGCAGAATATAAAAGATGATCCAGAACATATTCGTTGCTGACAATATTGAGAGCTAATACCACAACATCTAAAGTCTTAGCTTATGTATATGTTTTTGCTTCCTGTGCTATCATTCATTTTACGGATATTGCTATGTTGTTGTTGTTGGGTTTTTTTGTTTTTTTTTTTGTTTTTTTTTTGTAGGTTGATGACAAATACGATTGTACAACAACTGTAATGCAACTAGCATTGAAACTGTAACATTACCACTGTTAATGCCTCTTATGTTGTTCACGCTGGTGCTTCTTGAGGCACCTCTACTATCACCAGTAGCACAACAGCATCATCACTGCCAGTGGCGCTTAGCATGGCATACGCACAGACGCACGTGCGTAACGCAGAAAAAAAAATACCATGTTATAAATTTGTAGGAGGGTCCCTTCCCCTCCAACCCCTTTATAGCGCATACATATAAAAATTGCCTTGCTACGCCAATGACCGCTACAATCACCACTACCACAACCACTCACCTCTACCGTCACCACCACCACTAACAAGCAACTGCTTCTACCACAACAACTACTATTACAATTATTGCTACTAGTCCTCAGACTACACCATTGCCATTTTTCTTCTGTTGGTGGTCTTTGTGTGCAATCGCTGAAAAGCAACATAAAAATAACTACTGCTGCCTTTCATGCCGTGACTATTGGATGGTATGTGTGTTATGCACTCCACTCTGCTAACTTCAGAAGATATGCAATATGAATTCAGAGATTACAGACGAATACTCTTTTCACGCATGACTTGTACTTTTTGAATAAGAAAAGTCATTTTATATAAAATAGGATGAGTGCAATGGTGTGTCAATACTGCCTGGAATTTTGAACGAGGCCGAATCATACTGTTATGACGTGACTTTGTGAAATAGACGCAGGCGTCGGCCGAAATCGGTCATCAAATGTTCACAAAAATGTCATCATGCTTCATACTTTTATCAAGAATGACGTACAATATATTTTTATACGTGTTTTTTACCCTGATCAATAGGCATCCAGCAAGTTATAGGGATGTCTGCTGCAAAAGACGCATCGAGAGCCCGAAGGCCACAGGGGATTTGTTTATCAGACACCCCGTACAACGAAGTCTCAATTAAACAGACTCTCGCGTGACTCTGATCAAATATCACAAAATAATCGCTTGGCTTTTAAAGCACTAGTCCGAGGAAAAGTAATCAACTGATTGTTACCGAGTCTTTTTATCGTAGATTGACTATTTGCAATAATTTTCGTGGTCTATCTTTCCAGGTTTTCTAAATTGAGTTTAAAATACAAACTAAAATGAAAATATTGTTCATGTTATTGTTCCACTATGGGTTTATTTTTTACTTTCTCACCAAAGATGTCTTTTCCGAGCGAAAATATATTAAACAGAAACATGGTCTTATTTGCACGCGTAAACGGCTAAGTAAAAAAAATATAGTGCCTCGTGTGTTCTTCATCGTCGTCGAAGCGAGATAAACCGTTTTACTTTTGTCGGAACAATGACGTCTAACGACCATAAGCAAGGTCGTTAAAACGCTCGAACAATGATCAAAATGAAACGTGCTCCTATTCAAAGTACCGCTAAAATACAAACCAGAGTGACCTAGTGGTTCGACATTTCGATGGATCATCCATTATGTAGCAACAGGAATATGCTGCATATGTAGTCAGGATAAAATTGACAACTGGTAGACACGGCTAAAATAGCTGTTTACATGCGTGAAATACATATTATAGTTAGTAGGGATACGTCGAGGCCGTCAGGCCAAGATTTAGTCGTACACCATATCAAACGGGTTCTTTTCCCCCGACTAAAAAAAAAAAAAAAAAAAAAAAAACACGAATGCGGTTTTGTATTTATTACAATTCCCCCTCTTTTATTATTCTAAATATTTTCAGCTGTAAAGGTGAATGGAATTCAGAAGAAAAGAAAGGGGAGTTTGTGTAAGTTCAATTAGGTGCGTCGAGGCGCGGACGTTTATGAAAACATGAAAACACCTAAATAGTTCCAGTCTGGGTGTGCGTTGCGGAAATATTGATTGATCATCTGTATCGAACGCTAAAGCAACCATGTAAGATTAAATGTGTATGTAATAGATCATCTTTTTTACAATCTGCATCTAAATTCGCTTTCTACATGTATTACAAAAATAGATACATAAGTTGTATGTTTGAAAGGGTTTATAAGCATGTGGAGTTTAACGCCTGTTAAATGTCATTTTTTAGTACACACAGAAAATTGTTTTGCATCTTAGGGAACAAATTATAATGACACCAGATTTTTTAAATGTTACCGCAATGTCACGCTGACGAATAAAAAATGGTCATGTAACTCGCGAGTCGCAACTTCAATGAGCCCAGTCGCATCTGATTGGTTTCTCGAGTTTGATGGAAGTGCTGATTGTCCACCGATGTAGAAGAGTAATTCGAAATGGTAACAATAGGTAGGGTTGTGTTATTCCACTTGGATTTAGAAGTTGTCAAACTGCTGGATTTGATACGGAAATATGCTATACGGATCGCCCAAAGGCCCCTTCAGTTGTCTGTAACTCAAGAGCTGCGAGAAATACCTGTGCCTACAATATACAATCATGTGTTGTGGACATATCTGTCTGAAACAATTCCTTGATTTAATGCATAGGTGTTATCAGACCCCCCAAACCGTCCATCAATATCATTATAGGTTTGGGGGTTGATTTATCGGACTGAGCCTGGGTCGGCTGCTACTGTGTGCCTTTGGGGAAATCACTTAACTACCATTTCCTCGGCATAATATAGTCAATGTTAGGTTAGAAGCGCTGTTAAAAAAATAATTTAAAAAAATTAATTTTTGAAAAATATATAAGATGTATATGTTATTCATGACAATTAACTCTAGCACACATCCATATATAGCAGAGTATGTCTCCAGCAACACTCTGCAGATATCATATGAACTCTGCATTGAATCTTTGGAAATTATTTCAGTCTTATAATTCTCTCAAGGCATGATAATGCCATATGATATAGCAATCTCTCGAAAGAGTGGACAAAACTAATTAAACAAATATAATGAAGAAATTTATTATTTAAAGTTTTAAAAAGGCTTTTAAAAAACTTTTACCATGGATTATCTGCCTTTCTGCCAAAATAGGGTCAAAGGTACCAATAGTATAAGAAGTATTTTCTAAATATTAACCAGATTCTTTTGTATGAAATAACTGTACTATAATTATTTTTAAGCATTTTGCAGCTTCTCTTTTGTGTTGGACATATCATGTCCAAGTCGTCATTTTTTTATAATAGTTTCTATCCCAAGATTCAGCCCTCCCCCACTGGAAAATAAGGTTCTAATGTGCATCCATATTGCATACTGGTATAAACGAACTACCTTCTTTATAGCAAGCATGCATGGTACAATCACAAAACTATACTTTTGTTTATGATGTGTGTAATAAACATGATAATGAAAATAGTATGTTCGCCAATCGGCGACTATACACGATATTGTGTTTGGCAAGCCTCCTGTTGGGTATATCACCCTTTACCACGGGTATATTACGGCGCGATCACCAAATAAAAAGATTGAAAGGAATCACAGGCGAAAACGACCAAGAAAAAAAAAAGAATGGCGACCTCTAGTTCGCCATCTTGCCTTAGTGCATAAACTACTGCACAGTATGAGTACACTACTGCTAAATATGGCGGTTACACGACCACAACAAAGGTCAGCCAAAACGCTAGAACGATGACCAAAGTGAAACGTGTTCCTAGTCAGAGTGCCGCCTAGACACACGTCATATATTTCTCAGAATAACGAGAGAGTTCGGTTGATAAAGATTACGGGCAACGAGGTGAATAATGAATGTACGCCCTAGGGATATATACGAATAATAATAATAATAATAATATTAATACCTTAAGATTGAATTGTCCATACTTGCCCAGTTTGATCATCCCTTTATTGGATTTCCTTGACCTGCATCCTTTTATCACAGTGCGCGTGTACTTATTTTAGTCCCCGATATTTCTAGTTGTCAGTACACGTAACTGTTATGAACTGGCACGAGCGTTCGACAGACAAAGTCAAGCACAAGATATAGTCCTTGTAACACTTAATAATTCAAATTAAAACAAACAAACAAACAAAACTTTTTTTTTAATTCGTCGATTTTTTAGAAATATGTCTAACAATTGCATGGACCAGATATGAATGGAAATATGGATGACAAAAATACGTACACTACACGAAGAACAGTAATGGTGAGTAGTCATACAAAGAAGTAAAAATATGACAAATTAAGGACAGGAAACAAATAAAGATCGGCCTCAGTTGTCATTGTCACCGAATGTCTATAGCAGACGTATGTAGACGAAACATTATTGCTTCATACCTCTCCGTAGAGAAATCAAAGTGATCAAAGTACTGTAAACTATTTACTATCTGAAAGTGGCATGATACGGTTGATTGCTTTTTTTCTTCATCACGGGTTATGTATACAATGCTATTTTTCATCTTCGAAATAATTGAATACATTAGTTAATCAACTATCTGAAAGAGCTTATCACCTAAGTCTCACATATGCAGTACATATCAAACCCGCTCTGCCTTGTTGTATGAGGCAGTTACAAAACACACAAAAAAGAACATAGTTAGAAAAGATGTTTTACCATGTCTTATTGCTCGAGATATACGTCTTCAATACATAGCTTTATTTCATTCAGATGGCATTGGGAACCAGCAAGTGCTGCTGGGAAAAGTACAGTTCCTAGTCGTTCTAGGTTATTTGTTGTATTTTCCATCAAAGAGCGCTATGTGAACGCCATGCAGCTATATAACACGGTATGTAGCACTATAGTTTCGGGTCAAACTTGAAACTGACAAATCTATGAAACCCTCGCCGCGCACCGGTTGAATACGGCATGTTTCAGAGAGAGTATGATTCTCTAAGCATACAGTTGATCACAACAAGTGAGATAAACTGAGGTTTAAAACAAGGAAAGAATCATTATTTTTTTGTATACAAGTTGTTACTGCTAAACGATCTCAACTTGGAATGATAATATCTGCTTTCCGATGCCATTTTGTCTGAACTGATCAGGAACAAATCACAGGTAGTTGCTGCAGTAGGCTCCCATTGTATCATTTTTGTTGCAGCTTATTTCTGAAATAGACTATAGCATATGAGTTCCCTGTTGATGCCATAGACTAGTACTTTTTGTCTTGATACAACAGAGAGACGAACGCTGCGCTCAATCTTAACCTATAGTACCTACGCTTCTCTCCATCGTGTTGCAATAAAAATGTTGTGAAAGCAATTTGGAGAGTTTTTAATGTATGTATATTTTTTTCTTCCCTAATTTATTATTTCTTCAGATTTGTTTTAAATCTTAACTGACGGGAAACCATTTTAATCAATATCTATGTTTAACCTAAGCGGATACAGGTACTGTAAGCTTCATCTGCAGCTTATGTTCGTTATTCAACAACAGTACAATTAACAATGTATTCACATCTCTATGAATATCGTCGGCGTTATAATAGTGTAGTTAATAGGGACAGCAGCAAATGGGTCCGAAGCGAGTTTCTATGGTAACGCGTATCATCTGCGCATTGCTTCAGTTGAGAAACCTTCGTTTCCGGTTTTCTATTTCCAGTTTCTCTCATGACTTACTCCGTATGAGTATATCAGCAGCGAATGAAAAACTCTGAACAACTACAAAAGCATAGAATGGAAAAAAGACAAGTTTCACCTAATACAATTTCATAACTTAAAATATATCTTCGGCATTCATCGACGAAATTAATATTCCATGCACACGTATATAGATTTCCTTTGCACAGGTGACAACAACAAAAAAAGCGCGCACGTGCGCCTGTGTAAAACATTTCCATGGCGTCACTTAATAACAATTGCATGTAATATAAATATTTCATTTTACGGGCAATTTCACGATTCAAAATGTCAGTGTGTCATCACCAATCAGATGTTAATATTTTAAATTAACTGTTCGATGACTTATTTCTTGTGCTAAAAATAGGGTTGTACGAGTATGTTATCGTAATGATCAGAAAGAAAAAAGCGGTCACCGTGGTTTGTGATTCGCACATGTCTTTTTATGCGTAATTGAAATAAATAAGACCAAAAATCTGAGCTTGTGCACTACTCTCTAGTCAGTAAATCATGGAGAAAAGTGTACTGAGGGCACTGGCTTGTCTATTTTACTTTCGTAAATCTGATTAGGGACACTTTAACAGTTTTGAGAAGTAAATATCAAGAACTCTCAGTGCAGACTCTATGTAGGCTATCAACATTTGCACACACCTTGCGTGTATAATTCACTCTCTCTCTCTCTCTCTCTCTCTCTCTCTCTCTCTCTCTCTCTCTCTCTCTCTCTCTCTCTCACACACACACACACACAGAGAAATGTTACGCCCGCATGGTGATGTTGACCTTTCCCATGATTCGGATTAATTTGAGTAGACCATTGTGAGTGTAGATTTGTAAATCTGTCACACGCAGAATTATGAAGAAAAAAAAAAAAAAAATCAAAACAGCTTGATGTCGAAAAGGTGTTTTAACGTGCTTCAAAAGTATTTTATGTTAAATCAATTAAATCTAGTTTTTATTGGAGGAGTGACATCCGTTTCTTGCTAGATTTATTCCCTCGCAATTACAATCACAGTGAGAAAGAGGGATGGTGAGATTAAGTGTGTGTTTAGGATTTTACAAAATAAAATTGTATTCATTCGTGGCCTTTCGTTGACCTTGTGCGTATTCCAAATCGCTCCACCCACTCACCCATGTGTTGTAAAGAGTTATTCGTTCGTTTGTAAAAATGTGGATTTATGGAGTTTTGACATAAGCAATGTAAATCAGACACACTGCACAAGCATGATTCTGATATACATTGTTCTGAGAGAGAGAGAGAGAGAGAGAGAGAGAGAGAGAGAGAGAGAGAGAGAGAGAGAGAGAGAGAGAGAGAGAGAGAGAGAGAGAGAGATCAGTTGGCATATTTCCAGACATTTTCAGCGACAATGGTTGTTTTATCTAGATCATTAGCACAATAACACTTTAACAATTCCACAAGCGATGACCTGGCCCAATTTTCACTAAATGTCTCAAAATATTTCCTCAAATTTAGTTGTTGCATCCTGGTGCTTGTGCTATTCTGACATTATTGAGATTTGTGTTTGATGGAGATATACTATAACGGTTGAAAAATATCTCAATTTTAAGACTGCACACATGGAAGTCCTTTTATTTTTCAAATACAAGTTATGGAATTACTCAGGTTGAAGAAAATCCTAATATTTCTCTTAGAAATTAAAGAAGACTATTTTCATAAGTACAGGATATTATGACTGTGTTTTATTCCTTGATGGCTTTTTAAAGTTTAGTAAATATACTTATAGTTCCAAACCAAGCAATATAATAAGGATATTGAAAAACCTCAATCTGAGGAAGATAATTTGGATGTTTAGTTAAACAGGGATCTGATTTAGCTCCAGAGAAAATGTATGCAACTCCATCATCGTGATTTCCTTGAAAGTTGAAGCTGATCATGGAAAATTGAAGCCCAGTTCCCTTTCATTCTAAATTTATCTGTCACATTGTCTGTTTAAACTCCTTCTGGATATATTTTCCGCACCTGTACATTACGATACAATGACTGATTTTTTTTGTCTCGAATCGATATATCGATCGTTTATTACATTGCACTTACAAGTTCGAAAGCACGCACTAACTTGAACAATTCTGATTGGTTATTGTAAATGGAAAGGAACTCCTATGGAGTAAATGATGTGCAGTGGAGAGTGACCATAAATCAAGAAAACCCACACAACTTATGTTTGTTTGGATAGTTATGAAACATTGTTATGAACCATTGTTATGAAGCATGCTGGAAAAGAAATATATCATACTTATTAGCTGTCAAGTGTTGCGGATAAACATTAGTTTTGTGAAATCAAACAGTTATTGAGCTTCGACTCCCAACCCTTAAGTTCAGGTACCCCTTCCATCCCACAAAACCGGTGTTTATCTGGGACAATCTACACTTGATGGGCATGATTTATGTATTAAATGCCTCCAACCAGGAACAACTGGCTTCCTGTTTTCAAAAAGGTACATTTCTTAACCTATGTAAACATATATTCCTTACATTGGTTTATTCAACTTCATAATTCGAAGACTGTAAACCTGCCTGGGATTTTCATTTCGGAAAATGGATTTGCGTGTGGACTGTGGAAATTCCTCGACGCCAAAATAACTGATTCAAAAAGGGAGAACAGTCTCACCGTACGTGGTTTCGAAGATCAGAAGATGGAAACAGACAAAAACGAGAATCAAAGACAATTTTAGTACAGTGAGTTCATTATTGCAAATACAAGAAGTTAATGCTATTTAATCTGTGTTTAATCAGTTGCTGAATTGCTTAGCTTATATAACGCCCTTCGGATATAATTTGCTGTTTGATTTGGTAATTGACACAATATACGCAGAAACATATAACCATCAACTTTGAGTTATTGTTGTTGTCCCCTTGTATTCCTCCATTGTATGGTGAAGCGCCCATTCGGTAGACGTAATATGTCAGTTTTGCACACACACGACTCAGTCTGCTCTTGCTTTTCATAGGCGTTGCCTATTTTATGTTAGATAATCTATTGAAAAAGTTGACATAACATATTTTAAAGTTTTTTTTTTTTTAATCATTCTGAAAGATGATTGGACATTGGATGCCTACTGTTATGTTCAAGCATCACATCGTAACCCTTAGCAGAAAAACAAATGCTGCTCTTAGTCTCGTTTAACCAGACCTCTCGAGTGTCTCAGTGAGGGTTTGGTAAAATGTTTCTTTGATTGATATTACAGACAGAAGGCGCTTCGATCAAGTTTTGTAGAAGTAAATCTCCAACAACATATGTAGCTATTTACGAATTTATCTAGATAAACTTTTTGCAATCGTTCAAGTAAAAATTAAGCCTAAAAGGATATCATTCAACATCGCTTTATAAACAAACGCTGGTATAGGAGGCGTGTCTCTATCAGCCAGTAAATCTGGTCATGTTAATGAGAAACATGACGTCATCTTATCATCACAATAACGTATTACGTCACCGTCGGCCAATTTAATCACTTTTCCAAATTTTTGGAAAACCTCGTTCTCGCCTTATAAGGAAAACTTTTTTGTTATACAAGACAATCGTTTTGCTGAGATCTCATCGAGTCACGCGAGAGATCAAGTTTAACGAGACTATTGCTACTCTGTGCTGCTATGTTTGGAACATTTCACTACCAAAGGTTATTCCGGTTGTTTACGTTACTTGGACTGTGATGCATGCGCTCGCTATGACGTTTGCTATTTCTATAACATATGCGCTCTGATGAAACGGCTGAATGTTGCACCTCCACTTTCAAAATCTAGTAGCTCAATTGCCAGTAGCTGGTCACCATGTTGATTAGCAAAAATAATCAAGGAACTTGAGTCCTAATAGTACAGTAGGTCTGTTTTATTGTTGTTTTGCTTTGTTTTATTTTTTTATTTTTTTTAACTGATCGTAACTCAAATACGTATACTGTAACGATTAGCATTTACACATTTACTTCCCATAAATATTATAACACAATGTTACAATGAGAGAGAGAGAGAGAGAGAGAGAGAGAGAGAGAGAGAGAGAGAGAGAGAGAGAGAGAACGTGTATATTAGTGGATGCTCTCTTGTAGAAACTGGGTCACACGTGACTGTACATAGGCACTTGCGTAATCAGACCAAGCTCTTCTCAAGGAAGATACAACTAGCCTAGTTCCAGCAGGGATGAAATCCTTTTGTAATCTGTGTACTACTTTGCGAAAGGCGAATGGATAGTAATTTACCACAAGACATCAAGCATCGTTCAAGGTCGAGGCAGATGCTATCTAAGTACATCCATGGGCTTTTCTTCTCGCATGTTGATAGGAGAAGGGATGAAGCGAGATGGCGCACAAACTTTACATCCGGTCGACAAGCAAATGAGGGCGATGTCATAAGGTGTGAGGCCATAGAAGGCCTTGGCCTGAAAGGGGAGTGTAATGTATAAATTTATGCGGGAATAATACATAATATTTGGGGTCAGCTTACTAAAAACATTATTTGAAGATCGTTATTGATCGGAATACGTCCGCAAAGCTTTCGTAAATAGTGTGAACATAATCGCTTTCTAAAGCAAATCCAAAACGTCCAATTTTCTGTCCTCAAATGATTCGAACCAGTTGCCTGTTTGTCTGTATCAAGGAATGTAAGTAGCTCTTTGATTTATTGACAGATTGTTCACATAGATAAGTAACTGTACTTAGTAGATTATATCAAATAGATCTCACTCAACTGGAACGCTTATGTAAACCTTATTGAAATATATTGCCTATTTTTTGTTGTTCTTAATTACAAAACAAAATTTATTTGTGCTATCGTGGGTCATTACGCATTTTGTACAGTTTCCCCCACTGACGCCACAAGCTCGCGCATGCGTATCGGGCTGCTTACAAAAAGTCGTTTCCGTAGAGGTCGCATTATTGTGGTAAAGAAAAAATAGCCATATGTCCTGATCCAGTGAATGAATATGCGTTAAGTTTTTGCAGTGCACGTGTAATGTTTAACAAATTAAGATTCTCGATTGTAGTATATAGCATTCAGGTCTACCTTTAAATTGGGAACAGGAAATCTCGAAATACGTAGACACCGAATAAACAGTATACAAAGAAATCTTATTCATCTTTCAAAATGAGGCATATCGAGGTATTTAGCCTTTCAGTTGCACTATGATCATTGTTGCTGAGACAGAAATACAGTTTTACGTGTCTCTATTTTCATTTTATTATCTGATAAGATATACATGTTCGTAATGAGGACACTAATATAGATTTAGAAATGATTCCATCATAACATATAACATAAAATTTGCGCGGAAATAATTCAGCTAATCATAAGGTTTGCATTTGATGGTGACTCGTTTCTCTTCTAATTAGAAGATAAGGTCTGAAATTCAATGCTATAATCTGTTGCTACTTTACTCTGCATTCAGTCTTTGTTCAGACCTAATTACGTGGTTTTCCTTTCTATACGATAGTTACATTGTCCCCGAGGAAACGACACAATTTATTGTTTCAGAATAAACGAGGGAGAATGTATTTATTCTCATGTGTTAGATTAGACTTGTGTCTGTCATCCCTATTTTTAGCGATATTTAAAAGCCTATAATTGCCAGTTACTCGTGTGCCGTCTTTTCCAGGCTGCATTTCTTCAAAATAGACTGCAGCATTAATGCACTTGCAAAATGAGGGGATCGTTGTCACATTTATAGCAAGCAAACAAATTATGAAATAATTAAATTTTAAGTTACCAAGCAAAAATAAATAACCTATAGTAGATCTTCGAAAAATCGAGCCTAATTGTGGCTATATTTTTTGGTTTGAGTGTTTAACAGTTTTATGCTTTTCAGGATTGAACATCAAATAACATTTTCTTGTTGAACTGATCAATTGATACTGAATAATTCCCAGGAACTTCAATCAGTCTATGCGCTTTGGGCCCGAAATGTTTGGTTCGAGTTTTTGGTTGTTTCGTGTTTTCGGGGTTGAAGACAAAAATAATATTTTCAAATGGGACTGTGTAAGTCCTTTGAGTGATTCAGAGCATTCAATTCAAGTGTTTGTTGTTCGAACTATTGAAGTTTTACTATGTACTCTTGTCACGTGGCACATACTACCTGAATCGGTTTGTGCGAAGTTGGTGATTGGCAAGTGATATCAAAATAAAATCCTGTTAACCCTATAGAATTATTGTGCTGACACCATATACAGCTTGAGTGTGTTTAATATATTTGTGGATTTTGACCTCTGGCCTCTGACTATTTACATCTCATAAACCTATATAAATAGTAGAATTATTAGAATTACGCTAGAACATACGAGAGTTGCATTTGGATGGGTTCTAACACAGATAAATATGGTAATGCGTAACATGTAGAGCTCACAGAGACACTGGTTTAAAATTATTATGGTATTTGAATCACACACCCCCACCACAAGCACCCCACTCCATCCCCGCTGTTAACTTTACTATGTAAGCGGCATTTAAATTTTAGTACATGCAACTGTCTCAGAATTCAGCCTTGCATATAAAAGTATCTTTGTAAACTGAAACTGATTTGTCCTTGAATGACACCATATTACAATACATATATGTCTGTACTTGACCTACTGCACAAATACAATTTAAGGATTGTCATAGGCTTTCTCAGTAAACAGTTATACGGTTTAGAGCAATTTACTGCCAAAAAACCAATCATGACGTGACCATTATGTCACAACACTGGTAGGCGACTGACAGTCGTTCCCACAGCTTGCACACGCTATAGTCTGTTTGTAAATGTGCCCGTGACTAAATCCGGATATGTTTAAAAGGACACCTTGATCTGTCATTCATGCAGATATAGAAGAGTGGAAATTATAGTTAAAAAATAAAATAAACATCTTATCTGTCTCATTTCAATAATTAAACATCAAAAAGAGAAATTAAAGTGTCTTCTCTTAGATACCATTCATCTGTTAAATTTATTGTTTGAAACAGATTATATTGGGCTTAGGTTGGGCGAATGGATGTTTGAAACAGATTATAATGGGCTTAGGTTGGGCGAATGGATGTTTTGAAACAGATTATATTGGGCTTACGTTGAGCGAATAGATGTTTGAAACTGATTATATTGGGCTTACGTTGGGCGAATGGATCAACAGCCAGCGTCCTGATACTTTGCATAATTTAAAATTTGTTCGTAGTAAATATCCTTTCGCTGTCTTACCTTTATATTAAAAAAAATAATTTAAAAAAAATATATGATGCGCGCAAAACTAAAAAATAAGAGACCAAGATCTAGTGTCGCATAGTGATAGTGATACGCCGACATATTAGGGTCCATGTTGTTCGTTATACTTATAATTTCAACTGCTATAAAGGGATGCGTTGGTGGTGGAGTGGAGGGTGAGGGTGGGGGTGTGAGGCTCTATGTATTACGGAAATTATAAGGGAAGAAACTTGCCAGGACAGTGTTTCGTACTCCTATCGTGATCAAGTGTATAATAAAATCCAGGCAAGGCATGACTCACCTCGATCGATTCGTCAAACATGTATGTATATATCGCTGCTGCTTGCTAATATCGGAATCATGTCTATAAAGTTTGATTCCTGCATGTCACTGCGAGATGACATACAATACATTTGTTCCATCAAGCTTGCACCTAAGCTCTGCCCACAGCTAATCTGATTGCTCAGTTATAAAAAGTGTTACGCCGATTTGCTTTCTATAAGAAAAGAGCTAATGAAAGACGGACAATTTGAACAATTTCGATAAAATATATGATTTGGCGTATTTCCTCCGCGATTATTTTTTTTTAAAAATGGAATTGAGGCAAAATGCTTTCTGACTGATAAACCAACCAATCAGATTATCTGTTATATGTGGGTTAAGCATAGGTGCAAGTTTGATGGAGCATGCCTTATAGAGAGGCTTGTGAGAACAATTATTAAATGATCCCCGAGAATAATTTTCATATTTATATATTTTAGAGATTCCATTAATAGATCTGCTCAAGGGTAAGCGCCCGTGTTGTTGAAAAACCGACGAAAAGGTGATTTTGTGTTTGGCGAAATCAGTTATAAAATGCACATTTACATTAATTCTCGCTTAAATCTCCATTTTGATGACGGAACCAATTCATTCTTAATGTTTGGTGTTTAAATTTTAAAAAATAAATTGCAAACATTGTCTGTGATGGTGT
The DNA here is from genome assembly GCA_029931535.1 of Margaritifera margaritifera. NCBI lineage: Eukaryota > Metazoa > Mollusca > Bivalvia > Unionida > Margaritiferidae > Margaritifera > Margaritifera margaritifera. The sequence continues at coordinate 755,106 of JAQPZY010001170.1, read as the reverse complement.
TCTGTTTTAAGACAGTAAATCTAAAGAAAAGAAACAAACAAACAGACAGAAAACTCACCACGTGTTCTCCTTTATTTCCAAGAACGTATTTGATGTTGACCGTATAAGATGGACGTTGACTGAAGCATTAATTGGAGGATGTACGGTATGAAACATGATAACTAAAATATCCTAGTACATAATAATTGGTGAGTAGGTCAAAGGAAGTTGTTATGTAAAAATTGGTAATTAGATCAAAGAAAGTTTGAATGTGAGCGCTTTCGTGCTCTCTATGTGGAGTGTTATACTTTATATCTGTTACCTTTATCTTTTAAGGCCCCGGGTGGCCTGGTGTCAAAGGCGCTCACCTTTACAGATCACTCACAAATCACCTCTTTCCGCGTGGGTTCGAGTCTTGGCTCGGCCAACGTGGGTTATGTAATAAAGTTTGCCAGTAGCTTCCCGTAGGTCGGTTCTTCTTCCCGGGGTCTTCCTCCACCAAATATACTGGCCTTTATGTATAGCCTATCATGTGCTGAAAAATGGCGTTATAACAGCAAAACTTTTATTTTATATATATTTTACAGAAATTATATATTTTTAATTTGTATCTTTATCTTCTTTACGTTTAGGTCTTTTTGGAACGTTTTGTCTTCCTAAAGATTTATTTTGCAGTTACATTTTTAGAACTTGACCTTGAATTGGCACCATATAGCTAGTATTTTGCTGAAGTGCCGTTACATCCTAATACACACACACACACACACACACACACACACACACACACACACACACACATATATATATATATATATATATATATATATATATATATATATATATATGTAATCAATTCCCACTTATTTGTCTATTACATGCATTTGTCTTTATGCTCGAACTTTACCTTGAATCGGCACCATATAGCCAATATTGTGCTGACGTGCCGTTACACCCTAATGCATATATACATATATACATACATATAATAAATTCCCACTTCTTTGTCTTGTACATGCATTTGTCTTTATGCTCGAATATCTTTATTGTTTCTGTAGGAATGCAAATAAATTAATATTGAGGTTGGTAAGTAGATATATGCGTGTATTTATATTCATTGTATGATGAAGGCCTTTCACTTAAAGGATTTAGTGATTTATATGAAAATGGCTTGATATAAAATGGTGTACAGGTGTACCAAATTGTTTTATAAACCTGCCGCCACTCAGGTGGTGTTGTTCTTTTTGTTCTTCTGGATCTCGAAACTATATTTTTGAGAGTTAATGACATTACTAACTGTATACAATTTTACTTTTTTTGAGATGTGTGGGTGCCCTTTGTTTGCGAGCTGAGAGGGTTGACTTAAAAAACAAAACTTGTGGATTAGAATCCAGGACTTTGCAATTTTTTATACCTGTGCTTAGCTGGGTACAGTTGTCAATATCTGTTTGCTTTGCCAATATATTCGTTTCTTTTTATTCCCCCGCTGATAATCCGTCGAAAATAGATTATTATTATTAATTAATGGCACCCTATTGAGAATGTGGCGATATCAACGCCAGGGGACATGCGAGGTGTTTTCCGTGATGATTAATCATATTACTAGCCAATTTACACATGACGTTGACCTTATCCAAAACGAGGCAAGAACGCGGTCTATTTCGGGACAACTTAAACAGAGATATCGAACGTGAAATTAGTCCATTGAATCCGATGGGTAAAGCATAGGACGCTGCTGTACCCGTTGAGAACTAAAACGGACTGTAACCAGTGGCGTAGCAAGAGGGAGGGGTGTGAGGCGAACGGGGCGGTGGCCCCGGGCGGCACTTTCTAGGGGGCGGGAATTTGGTAAGAGTACCGTATATATCATAAATAATCCAAAATGGAGAGGGGGCGTTATTTTGGTAGTTGGCCCTAGGCGGCACATTGCCTCGCTACCCCACTGACTGTAACACAGGCTAACCCGTGCTTTAAGAAGCAGTGGTATACGGGATTCACTCTGTCCGTCTGGGAGTACATGCTTCCTCCGTTCGTCAAATCGTGGCTTGTTTGTAAGAAAACAAATGTGGTCACTCTTTCTTCATATTTCAGGAAGACAAGATTGCGTTTCACTTCTTGGGTGTAAAATGATTTAATACCTTAATAATCATCACAATATCAGCATCAATTTTTGTTTTATGATTGCTTGATGTGTGAGACTTTGTCAAACTTGACAAACACACACACATACATACATGCATACATACATACATACATACATACATACATACGTACGTACATACATACATACATACATACATACATACATACATACATACATACATACATACATACATACATGAAATATGTATCTTTATATTTCTTACTTCTCTGACAAATAAACAGAAACATACATACATTAGTTAATGCATACATGTATCAATACATCGATCGTCAAAGTAAATGTTAAGAAAAAGGGAAAAGAGAAAGAAATTTGGCTCGAATATCGTTGATTTTTTGTGATTGTCATTCCTTGAAATTTGAGATAATAAACTTGTACTAGTCTCATATTTATGATATTTAACGTACATCCCTTTTTTAAATGACCGCTTTAATTGCTCACTGAAGTAAACAATTTGTCATGTTGTGCCAAGTGCATGCATATGCTCCATTTACTGACCTGCGCATGCGTGTATATTTGATAACACCTCAAGAAAAGCCACTTCAGTTTCGTGTTATTGCTTTGTCGGTTGTATAAATTGGTTATTTAATTTAATGCAAAGAATGTTTCACTGTTCAACACCACTCAAGAGATGCCTACATACCGTATCTATCCGTCTATACGACTCACCTAACTGCTTAGTGCATATATCCAGATCATCGTCACGTAGTTCTAAAAAGTTATATGCCGTTCGTAGATGGTGCGTGTTATACACGTACAGGACACTGTATCTGGTTAAAGACGGTATATTATACTTCTTACGTTGCCAGCGTATTTGATATATCGTATATCTAGTTGGTTCGTTTGGTTATTCTTCTGTGTGCTGTAAATGTTTTGAAGGAGAACAACCGTTGCGGGAGAAAACAGACATGTTATTGCCGCACTCAAAGCTTCACATTGCTTGCAACGTATTCAAACTCTACCTATCCAGAGTGCATAACGTCATGTTAAAAGCCAGATTTCTTACAACCTGATTTTTCGTATGCGGCTATTAGAGGTACCGTGTCAGCGCAGGTGCACTACATACTAAATGCAATTGACTGGATATCGAGGTGTACAGTTACAGTTGGTTTTGTTTAGATTGTTTTCGTCTTGAAAGTGGATCAACTTTTTATAATGCTGTTTTAAAATGACTCTCAGATTTCTCGGGAATATTAAAGTACAAAACTTGTAAGGAGTAGTTATTTTAAGCCTCTGAGGAAGCACACGGGTGGGCATGTAAAGAACAACAATCTATTCCTACGATGCAGACGAAACTACAGCATAAACTTTCGGGTTTCTCTTCGAATGCGGAATATAAAGAGTTTTGTATCTTCCTAAGGATGTGAGTTTTCTCGTTCTAAAAATGTGACTGTTCAATGGTTAAATCCTCTATCCTTTCTGGACTTAGACATCAACGTATACTAGTGTTTTGTACTGACTATGCTGTGCTGAACGAGTAGTTAAAACTATCAGAGAATATAACCAGCAAGGTACGCACTGACATTTATATAGAGTTGTGACATTTAATAAATAATTAGGTATGTAACTGTGGCAATAGTAACATGGTTATTATGTTTACTATAGCGCATAATCTACAGGAAGTGTTGTAAAAGTCACATTATCTACCAAGATACGTACTATATATTTGCAACGGAATTCAACTGACACTGGATTTACCTGTTGCAAAGTAACAGTACAAAACGTAATGACTATAAACGTTAAGTGAAAGAAGGACGTAAACTAAGCAGCCAAAAATTTCTAACATGATATTACCTTTTCCTAATATTAACATAATTCTATTAACTAAGACAAATCAACCCATGTGCCGACACTGTTACTATCTTCAAAAAATATTGTACGGCTTTCTCATATATTAGGCGCCATATCTGTCCACAAGTGCAAACGTGGATTGCTATTTTTATAAATATCTGCCACTGACGATACTGGTTGTTTGGAAAGTCGCAGTTGGTACCTCTGATATTTTCAAATTGAAACTGCTGATATTTCAAACTGAAAAACGTGGGCTCTACAACAGCACTTATTGAGTGTAACGTGGAAAAGATTTACTTATAATCAGAAAAGCATGCCCAGAGAGACAGAACATTTTCAAATGGCAATAAATTGATTTTGATTAGATTCGTGTAATTATTGATCGTCAAACTGGTATAAAACTTTAGAGGGAGAAATTCTTATCTTATTTTGGAGCTATTCTGATAATTTACTGGGAGTGCAAACACAATTTCAAGATGAATTGCTGTAGCGGAAAATCTTCAAGTGTAGCTAAGGTAAGTGTATTTATCCATTTGTTTCCTGAATATCGTCTTAATCAAAAGACATGTTGCTACCTTGGCCTTTTTGTCTGCAGCTCATGTTGCTACTGTTGCTACTACATTCTACGCATGCTCCTCCTTCTCCTCCTCCTCCTCCTACTACTACTACTGCTACTAAGCCTACCACTGCAATTAGCATCATCATTACTACTACTACAACTACTAACCCCACCACTGCAATTAGCATCATCATTACTACTACTACTAAGCATGCTCATCCTCCTCCTACCACTACTAAGCCTACCACTACAATTAGCATCATCATTACTACTACTACTAACCCCACCACTGTAATTAGCATCATCATTACTACTACTACTACTACTACTACTACTACTAACAACCCCACAAGCACAATTAGAATCATCACTACTACTACTACTAGTACTACTTCTACTACTAACCCCACTACTGCAATTAGCATCATCATTACTACTACTACTAACCCCACAAGCACAATTAGCATCATCACTACTACTATTACTACTACTACTAACCCCACAAGCACAATTAGCATCATCACTACTACTATTACTACTGCTACTAACCCCACAAGCACAATTAGCATCATCACTACTACTATTACTACTACTACTACTAATCCCACCACCACAATTAGCATCATCCCTACTACTACTAGTACTACTACTATTACTACTGCTAACCCCACAACCACAATTAGCATCATCCTCACTACTACAACTACTACTATTAGTACTACATACATGTCTCTGTTTTGTATCATTTATACGTTCTAGATCTTCCCCATACATGTAATTCAACATCAGCCTATGTGTATCAAATTTTAAGTTAATATGTATGAATGCCAGTGGTAAAGCTAGTCAAAACCCCGGAAGTTCGTACTTAGACGTGTTTACACTATTTTTCTTTCTTTCTTTCTTCCTTTCTTTCAAGTAAACCTGAGTCAGATAGATATGATTGCATCCTAAGCTTTTTCACAAGACTCTTCCTTGAGTGTGTAGCCTGACTATATCACTGAATCTTCTATATTAGAATTAGTCTTGTTATTTTGAGTAAAAGAATCTTCCATGAGTTTGTAGCCAGACTACATCACTGAACCTACTCTATTAGAATTAGTCGTGCTATTAGTGTTAAACATTTACGAAAATAATATGTAATCAACTTGTCCTAATTTAAAGAACTATGAGATAAACTTGTCCTAATTTAAAGTACTATATAATAAACTAGTATTAATTTAAAGTACTATGTAATAAACTTGTCCTAATTTAAAGTACTATGTAATAAACTTGTCCTAATTTAAGGATATCTCCCGTACGATAGGGAAAATTGGAATAAATAATAAAATTTGTAAAATATGGAAATGCTCTTGAAATTTCCCCAGTGGACTCCTATACTAATAACACCGAAGACCAGTCGTTTGGACTCCTATACTAATAACACCGAAGACCAGTCGTTTGGACTCCTATACTAATAACACCGAAGACCAGTCGTTTGGACTCCTATACTAATAACACCGAAGACCAGTCGTTTGGACTCCTATACTAATAACACCGAAGACCAGTCGTTTGGACTCCTATACTAATAACACCGAAGACCAGTCGTTTGGACTCCTATACTAATAACACCGAAGACCAGTCGTTTACCAATCTAATGATTTGGTATACGATCGGTTGTTTTCAGCATTTGATCGTCAAAAAGGTCATGTTTTTTTTTTGTTTTTTTTTTTTTTTTTTTTTTTTTTTTTTTTTGGGGGGGGGGGGGGAAATTTAATGAGGAATGAAAATCTCCAAGCATACTGCTACGTGTATTACCTTGAAATGCCACTGTTTGATTGGTAACTTCGTAGCTACTGTTTGATTGGTAACTTCGTAGCTACTGTCTGTGGTATTTGTGACAAAGTGGGGTTTAAATACCGTGTTTACTCGCTTATAAGACGATGCCAACTGCAAACAACATAGACACGGATCTGTCGTCGCATAATGCGCCGATCATGGTCTATATTATTTGTTCTACTGATTATTCCTGTACAATAGGTGTTTACAACAAACACAGTTTTCCCGTTCACGATCCAACCTTTATTGTCCCACTGTTACATAATATTCTTTTAAGCTGGTTCCATAATCCTGACTCAGTATTATACAGTATAGCCCTAGTCACACGGTGCATACAAGATTTCTTATTATTTTATGATTGATTATCAATATTTATTAACCTAATGATCGATTTCGTATTATTTTATGATCGATTATCAATATTTGCTAACCTAATGATCGATCAGAAAATTATTTGCGATTATAATAATTTAGTCGTTGCTGGACATTTCGTACTCTTGACATATCGTACCCAAGACATATCGTACTCAAGACATACCGCACCCAAGACATATCGTACCCAAGACATATCGTAACCAAGACATATCGTACCCAAGACATATCGTACCCAAGACATACCGCACCCAAGACATGTCGTACCCAAGACATATCGTACCCAAGACATATCGCACCCAAGACATATCGTACCCAAGACATGTCGTACCCAAGACATATCGTACCCAAGACATTTCGTACTCAAGATACTTCGTACCTAAGTGTTTTTGCTGCAGACATTTCGTACCTGACCGTTAGGATCGTTCTCCGTTTCGTACTCAAGACGTTTCGTACTCAAGAGATTTCGTACTCAAGACGTTTCGTACTCAAGAGATTTCGTAGTACCCAAACTTAAAACTCTGTGACCATGTATACTTCAGTAAATAAAGAAAAATATAGAATATTATAAATAATATGTAAAATACCAGTTTGCTTACCACAATAAAACCAATGATCCGAAAACAATATATATTTCCGAAAGTGAAGAATTATTCGCCTTCTATTGAACCTTTGAAGTAATTCACATATTTATAATATAGGTTATGGAGTAAATTAGGATAAATAAGGTTACATTTGGGTAAATTAGGTTAAATTATGTCAAATTAAGGTAAATAAGGGTAAATTTGGGTAAATAAGGGTAAATTTGGTAAATTATGTCAAATTAGGGTAAATTGGGTAAATTTGGGTAAATTTTGGTAATATAGATATCCATCCTTTTTAATATGATTTTAATCATTTAAGACTGTATGTACAGAAAATACGCAATTATACGGCATTACTGCAAGCCAAAATTCATAATGTTCAAGCCTAAGAATTTTGAAATTAAATGACTTAAGTATTACTCAGAAAATGTAAAAATGTAGTAGCAATCGAAAGGACCAATTTTTTAAAAATCACATAAATGTCTATCATGTACAATTTGTAGTAGTCTGTACGAGAATGAATTTAAACTCATTGTAGCCATTAAGAACACCTAATATTCTGTGGAATTTGTTAGTAGTTTTCCTGTCGCCAAGTATTGTTTATAAAAAGTCAATTTTATTCTATTATTTTAGAAGTTCGGGACTTCAAGCTAGATATAAGCGACACCATTCATTCAGAACAGGTGTCAAGTACTTGAACTTGCGACATTCAGGACAGGTGTCAAGTACTTGAACTTGCGACATTCAGGACAGGTGTCAAGTACTTGAACTTGCGACATTCAGGACAGGTGTCAAGTACTTGAACCTGCGACATTCAGGACAGGTGTCAAGTACTTGAACTTGCGAAACTTTAACTACATAGTCACTTCGTACAGTGGCGTAGCGATGGGGGGGGGGGGGGGAGGCGAAGGGGCGGTGTACCCTGGCGGCACTTTCTATGGGGCGGCAATTTGGTAAGAGTACCGTATATATCATAAATAATACGAATGGAGTGGGGGTGTAATTTTGGTAGTTGGCCCTGGGCGTCACTTTGCCTCGCTACGCCACTGGCTTCGAACGTTCTCAATTGCATTCTTATAATTACAAAGACAACTGGGTAATCCCTTCCTGAAATATCGTCTAGAGTTTCCATTTTCGCCCGTTTTAGATTACAAAATAAGGGAAAGTAGTGAAAGAATACTATTCATCCTAACTTTACATCCATATTGCCCTCTAGTCGACTGAGTCGTTAAACAACACTTGCCTACCGTTGAATCATCTGAAACTCTAAGAAACTGTTTCCCAAAATAAACCAGTCATAGTATACAGCCGATCAAATAGTCTGAGAGACACACTCGTCAAAGCAAAAGTGAAACACTCACAAACCAAGCTGTACATGGATCCTACGAACCGTGTGGGAATAAAAGATACAAGACATGCCAAAACATAATCAAAACGAGCGAATTCCCCAGCACATTAACTGGCGAAAAACTCGTATTGGCAGCAGCACCATCACATGCAAAACACAAAATGTGATATATGTAATAAACGCAAAGTTTGTTCAATCCAGTATGTGCGAGAGACCGAATAACTACAAAAGATGGTGAATCTACAAAAATTCGATTGGCAAACCAAGACATTTAATAGAATTCCCGTTGCGGAAATCTTTTTGTACCTCTGGAAACCATTTCAATGACAACATCTTGACTGATGTTGCCCACGATCATAACTTGAACCTCGAAACCACAAGAAAAAAAGGAAACTTATAGGATTCGCCGATTTAGAACTCCCAGACCAGGCACCTTTAATCAAGAAGAATAAAGTCCCATGCAAATTTTGAACTATGTTCAATTTTTTTGTCTCATGCAAAATTTTTGCAACACATTATTTGTACTCTATGAACTATAACTGTAAAATATATGTTTACCACGACATAATTTGGGTAGCATATATCGGCTACAAAATAGAGTTGGCGCATGATTGCCGTAATCCGACATGGTGTTTTCGTTTCAAGCCGTTAAAACCTGGTTCACATGCGGGCAAGTTGCAACAGAATAGACTTCTTGCCGAAAAGGAATACCTGACTTGCTGCACCGTCATTTGGCGTATTTGTATTCTGTATAATTTCTTCTTCCCCAAAACGATCTCCCGAAGATCCGTTTCATTTGGAAAAAGATCGGGACATCGTTTTTGGCAAGGATATATGTATCGAAAAGTTCAAGAACATATGCACTATCATCTAAACAAAGCAACCCAACGTCATAAAAATTCGCAAGTCTATAATAGAAAACGTCCCACTTTAGGACGTGGCGTCATATTTAAGTTGATTACGTCACAGGCTTATTGACGTCATCATTTCCAGCGTTATATATTTAGACGCGATGGAAAAATAGCAGATGAGTCCGTTTTAGAACAGATAATAGCTATACAATTTATGCGAAATTTGAAAAATCCTTTACACAGATAAAAGCTGACATGGATGCTGTTTATAGACATAAATCACTTTACGCAAATAAAAGCTGACTTGGATGCTGTTTATGGACCTAAAGCACTTGCTAAATCTGGAATCAGTTGGTGGATAAAACGTTTTAATGATGGTAGGAAGACAGTAAAAGATGATATGATAAAGGTAGGCCAAGGGCGTCGCTTTCAAAAGACATTGGCGATTCGGTGGAAGTATATGTGAAGGAAGACAGACGTATTATTGTCTGAAAGGTAGCAGACAATTTGGATATTTCATACGGAAGTGCAGAGAAAAATCTGACCAATGAATTAGGAATGCACAGGGTTTGTGTCTGTGGGTGTCCAGCTTGCTTAATAAAAAAAAACAAATGGGTTTATGGATAAAGATCTGTAGGGAATTATTATACAGGTTCAAAGAATGAGATCATTACATGTGATGAAATACGCTACTTTGAATGGGAGAGTAAGAGACAAAGCCTTGTATAGGAAACACACAAGTTCACCATCGCCTATAAAAACATATCTTTCCAAATCTGCTAGAAAGGTTATGTGCATTCTTCAAGACACAATGAATAATTTTGAACCACATGGTCTCAGTTAACACCACTGTAAATAGACAGTACCGTGCCACAGTAATCAGATATAATTTACGTGATGCTATTCGCAAAAAGTGTTCAGACCTACTGAGGGGTGGCTTCATTTTGCACCAGGATAACGCCCCCGCACATACATGGAAGTTTGTAATGCAGACTTTACGAAAGCTTCGCGTTGAACCGTAAATCACCCATCATACAGCCCAGATTTAGGTTCTTGCGACTTCTGCAATCACCAGGTCGCTACGACAGCTGTCACGTGAAGGGCTGCTGCACGTGTTCAGGACATGGGTTACAAGCATTCGGAACATCCTCACCTCTTACCGATGCGAGTCGAAAAACTCAGAGACTCTCTGAAAGAGATTCGGAGGTAATCGTAGTGATACTTCCCGAATTGGTACGTTTTTAGCGGACGAACATCCGACTAGATGTGCGAAGGACAAATTCTTATAAAATGAAAGGTGTTCAAAATAGCATTCGACGATGTTTCAACAATCAAGGAAATACATGCGCTTTTAATTTTTAATATTATACCTGCAACTATAATATGAAATAAATTGAAGAAATCAACCGGTCATAATAGCCTGAAACGATTGATTACGTTGATGTTAGTGATGGCACGTCAGCGACACATTGTGACGTCAGTGAAGCTATTATGACGTAATAAAACTACAGGCTTTCGGGCGGTACAAAATGGCCATTATATACTTCCAAGGTTTTTCCTAGCATGCAATGAAAAAGGCCGAGGGCGTTCCGATTGGGGTCACAAGATGGCCGAACTGCATTAAGTCGAAAGGAAGTTATACTGAGAAGGACTTCTAAAATTATTTTAAACAGTTAGGTAACTTTTTTTGACAGCGTTTGTAATAGAACTTTTTGATCAACCTTCGTGCGTGTATACGTACCTATCTTTTTGTCAAAATATTTTTGTATCTTATTCAAGGAAACTGAAAATACATGCACTTGATGGAATCTTTATTAGCACTCTAGCTGTGGTTCATTTCGATTTAATAAGAATTTAATATCGAGCGGTTTCAACGAATTTTCAAGACAATGATAATAATGTTCACACGATATATTCCAGATTGTTAGAGCTCAAAATTAGCAATGATCCTCATCTGCTGTTATCGTCTCTGCAAAAAAAAATTATTTTATTATTGATTTAAAGCAAATATATATAAATGATCGAGAATTTAGCAAAATGCATATACGTTTACTTATCTCTCTCTCTCTCTCTCTGTAACGACAATAATGCTTAGTTTAGTTTGTTTTTTTGTTAGGTTCTGCACGTTTATTATATTCGTTTTTTTTTCTTTCTTTCTTTTCATATATGTAAATAGTTTGATTATTTAACTGTTGTTAAAATTCATGTCCTGTCCAAGATCGTTGAAGTTAGATGACCAAATATGTTTCAATAAAAAATCATAAAGGGTGATAAGGTTGTAGAAGGAATGTTAGCAAATACGAATTTAGTAGAAGACAACAGTGTGCTAAAGACCAAGCGCCACCCAACCTCCTCCTGCAATATTTTGAGGCCCACAAATGAGCTGAAAGATCAAAAAATAAATAAATAATAAAATATATAAAAGTTAACAAATATTAATCTAGTTAGTTTTCTTCTACATATTTTAAAAATCGGATATGCAGTGACTTAATGTAAAAGTACTTAAGCAGGAAACAGTTCAAACCAAAAGTTGGGAAAGGGACGTTTGTTCTCTTTTGGTCTGAATTCATTGGTATATATTCCACCGTTTATCCTTTATCATGTCCCGATTATCTACGCCTTGTATTTGATCGCAAAACTTGTAAGGTGCGAAATGCCTTAGGTACGAAATGTTACGGTTAATAACTCGTAGGGCGCAAATAAAATATTAGGTTTAAAATGTCTTGACTAAGAACTATGTTGCATACGAATTGCCCAGGGTATAAATGGAAGTGGGTACGAAATGTCTTGAGTAAGAACTATGTTGCATACGAATTGCCCAGGGTATAAATGGAAGTGGGTACGAAATGTCTTGAGTAAGAACTATGTTGCATACGAATTGCCCAGGGTATAAATGGAAGTGGGTACGAAATATCTTGAGTAAGAACTATGTTGCGTACGAATTGCCCAGGGTATAAATGGAAGTGGGTACGAAATGTCTTGAGTAAGAACTATGTTGCGTACGAATTGCCCAGGGTATAAATTGAAGTGGGTACGAAATATCTTGAGTAAGAACTATGTTGCATACGAATTGCCCAGGGTATAAATGGAAGTGGGTACGAAATATCTTGAGTAAGAACTATGTTGCATACGAATTGCCCAGGGTATAAATGGAAGTGGGTACGAAATATCTTGAGTAAGAACTATGTTGCATACGAATTGCCCAGGGTATAAATGGAAGTGGGTACGAAATGTCTTGAGTAAGAACTATGTTGCATACGAATTGCCCAGGGTATAAATGGAAGTGGGTACGAAATGTCTTGAGTAAGAACTATGTTGCATACGAATTGCCCAGGGTATAAATGGAAGTGGGTACGAAATGTCTTGAGTAAGAACTATGTTGCATACGAATTGCCCAGGGTATAAATGGAAGTGGGTACGAAATATCTTGAGTAAGAACTATGTTGCATACGAATTGCCCAGGGTATAAATGGAAGTGGGTACGAAATGTCTTGAGTAAGAACTATGTTGCATACGAATTGCCCAGGGTATAAATGGAAGTGGGTACGAAATATCTTGAGTAAGAACTATGTTGCATACGAATTGCCCAGGGTATAAATGGAAGTGGGTACGAAATGTCTTGAGTAAAATTACATGGGTGTGAAATGTCTTGGGTACGAAATGTCTCGGCTACAAAATGTCATTGGTACGAAAGTCTTAGGTACGAAATGTCTAAAAAACGAAATATTTTGGGTACGAATTGCCTTTGGTTCGAATGGTTTGGGTACAAAATATCTAGAAATCACTTTAGCAATAGTTTCAATCCAATATTAAATATAAGTTGGTTGATTATTATAACAGTGCCCTAACTAAGGAAAGCAACAAATAGTGCAGTTCGCGTCAGCAGTTTCTGTTATGTGCAAGGTCTTTTCTGAGGATATTGCTTTATCAAGAACATGTATTTTACAGGCTTGGACAGACAGCACCAATTGCTGGTAGGGCTCAGATTCGGGTACATGTACAAATTGGCTTCGAGGTGCCGTAATACCGTATATTTGTGTGTGTGTCTGTATGTGTGCGAGCGCGTGTGTGTGGGTGCGTGCGAAAAAAGTATAACACTAAGTAAATACAAGTCACTGACATAAAAGTAATTTATTTCAAAGTTAACGTGTGACACTGTAATCAAATTTAATTATATTTACTTAAGTACAACTGATGCAACAATATGTATAATTCTACCAAAAAGGTGTATATGCACAGTATCAAATAAAACAGTTGTCTCTGTTTTGAAATACATGAATGTGTTTTCCTAACGAATACATATTTACCCATTGTCAATTGCTGAATAAAGAGATTTATTTAAAAAAAAAAAAAAAACAATCCTATGTAGCAGAGAAAATGCATATTATGGCGAAAACATGTACGATTCCAGATATACTTACTGATCTTGATAAATGTTCTATTTGTTTCAGCACCTTGCTAACTATATGCTCTGGGCAGAAAGAAATAAAAATAATAATATTACCAGGGTTTGCCATTTTTCACAGTAATTGGAGCGGATGTTCTGTCCCCAAATTATTCCCGTACTCAGGTGTGGTTTGACCACCCGTGTAATTTTGCTGACTTTCACATTGTATGTGCGCATGCCTAGGGTCCTTCAAGTGACGCTAAATAAGAACTTGCGAGGTTTCCCATGGGGTTTCAAACACATCAACTACTCCGTAGGTCATTGAGACATTGTGAGTAAAGAACAATGACACTCCGCAGCGTCTTAAAACTTATGCTGAAACAATATTTTTTGTTCGTTCAAAAAGTAGAATAGCAAATATGGATCCTCAATCCGACAAGTCCATATCTGGTGATATAAACATTGTGGATTCTAACCTCAGTTCTGATATTATATTAGATGAGGTAATAAAGGCTGTTGAATCATTGTCCCAAAATAAATGTCGGGTCTTGCCGAGTTCAGTATATCCTGCGTTAATTTATGCCCCATTCAAATATGAATGACGCGCCCACACGGTGCAGTGTCGAAATAATCGAGGCAAGTTTCGCCCGTCTCCGCATCCGTCATGTTACTGGTTGTGACTTCAGCCATGTGCCCGTAATGTGCATTACATATGTAAATGAGCGTTTGACTGGCAGAGACTGATGAAGTTTGGCTAGACTGCTTACACTGCTGTTTAGTTACCGACTTCATATTTAATAAAGTGATTAACGATAACCAGTCTCACTGTGTGCAAACGTACGTCTTTATAAGAGAATTGGTTTGGTGTGTTTTACGGCACAGCAACACAGCTAGGTTATTTAGGTCTGAGGCAATTGGAGTAAACAGCCTTGCCCAAGGAAACACCACGGTGTATGGCCCAGGTTGGTTAGATTGTAGGATTCGAACCCGCGTCCTTTCGATCGCGAGTTTGGCAAACTAACCCACTGAGCCACCACGGTTCCTCCTTCACACGATGTGTTTGGCGAACATGCTGGCAACTTTCTATTTGGCGAAAATTCACCCAAACTTGAATCAATCAAAGAGATACTATCCAAAGGAAATTGTCTTAATGTGCTTCTTCTCTTTGTGCAGTCCACCATTGGAACCGAATGAAATGAATTTTTGGTAATAACGTCAGCGGCTTGGCCTTACTTCAGATGGACATCTAAAAAAAACTGTTACGTCCGCTTGATCATTTTCACTTTCCCGTAAATTGGAGAAAAATAAATATAGCCGATATAATCATTGCACTTTCAGAAGTTAGTATTGTCTACTCTGGCAAATATAATTTCCCCTATTTTAGTCACCGCTAAAGTTCGTATACCTTGGACTAGTTCATGGCCATTTCTCGAGCACATGGGGTGCAGCATTTCGATCAGCTGTCTGCTTAAGGCAGTGTTGTTTCCCTAATATCACAGATGAAGAAAGTTCAGTCCTAGTACATGAAAGTAGCATAGAGGTATTCCAACATTCTCTCTGTTGTGACTGTTGCAAATGCACACAACTTCACCTTATACCTTCCCCTCTTGCAGAAGTACCTAATAACTGTAGAGCTTAATAACTGCAGAAGTACTTAATAACTGTAACTTAGAATAGCTCTTACTGCTTGTAGAATAGTATCACATAATATCGCTGTTGAATTAGGTCGTTATACAAACATATTCATAGAAGACTGGTTTAGTGTGTTATGTAATCAAAATATGATTACAACAGAGTATCAGTCCCTCTTTGTGTGTCCTTTGTATCGTGAGCTTCGAAACAAATATTTACCATGGTACTATTGGTTTTGTCTTATATTACGTAAAGTTTAATCTCTCCTGTCTTTTCGGACAAATTATTAGACAAGCTAAATACATTTTTCAATTAAATCAGGATATATATAAATATCTTGATCATTTCCGTCTTTCTTTGCTCCATTATAACTCAATTTTCTTTTTGTAGACATATCATTAATTTGAAAATACATTTATGGTGTAAGCACATTATGTTAACACCGTTTACAGTAAGGTTATACACATTATGTATGTTGAAAGCTGAATAAACTATTCTGTTCTATAGTTTATGTCAGTTTTGATTCACCAAAGGTATCTAACCAAGACGGCTATTTAATACGTCACATGAGAATTGTCAAAAATAAAATTTGAACTATGTTGCTCTACTCATATCAATGTGTACAAAGAACACACATGCATAAATTAAAAACCAGATGTAGTAGATTAAATAAAAAATAAATAAAAAAGACTTGTTCTGTTGTCTTCAAGTGTTTTAATTATGGGAGATAGTGGCTTGTCAGCTATGTTGAAAGTTTATATTGTATGCTTGGTCTAACGAAAAAATTAAAAGTTAGAAAAAAATACCCATTTAAATGTGGCGTCCATTCATTCTCGTGATTTACACCAAGTAACTGTATTTCCCTTCATGGTTTAACTATAGTTAAAATGTCCATTGCGAAATGAAGTGTCATTTTGTGAATAAAACGAGTAAGTTTTTCTAATTGATCTTGTAAACTTACACTATTGCAATGGTCATTTATTTATCCTCTTGTTTTTCTCGTTCGTGTGTAAATTCCTATAGTTCGCAATCTCCTGTTTGTCTCTCTTTTCGTACATTCATTATTGTTCGTTCCTTTATTTATTGTTTCTTATATCTACTCCTTCACTTACACACTTATTTGCATCTACGTCTGTTTGTTCGTCTGCTTCTTGGTGCAATCCTTTATTTATAAGACTGATTGGTGAAATCGCAATCTGAATTAATTAGATAATTATTGACAGTCTAAATAAAAATATTTTAGAAAAATAAATTGATGCACTGTTGAGAAATTGTCAAAGGTTATTTGAATTTTTATCGTGGAAAACAAAAGACACATGCCCAGGATTACAGAATCGAAAACTGTTCTTAAAGTAATTTCGCATATAATACTCCCTCTCTCTCTCTCTCTCTCTCTCTCTCTCTCTCTCTCTCTCTCTCTCTCTCTCTCTCTCTCTCTCTCTCTTATATCAAGTATTTGTCCAATGTAAAACATACTTGCTACGAAAGTTTGACCATATTTTCTTCCCAGTTTTTTTTATGAAACACTTTATCAGTAAAGTGGGTCAAATGACCATAAACTGCATTCGAATTTTTGTCACAGTGAACAAATTAATTTTATATTAATACATACGAGTAAAATAAATACGCAAACCAGAATGAATTTAATAAAAATGTATGTGGCCTTCTAAACCTCCATAAAAATGTATATTGCATTCTAAACCTCTATAAAAATGTATATTGCCTACTAAACCTCCATAAAAATGTATATGGCGTTCTAAACCTCCATAAAAATGTATATTGCCTTCTAAACCTCCATAAAAATGTATACGGCCGTCTAAACCTCCATAAAAATGTATATTGCCTTCTAAACCTCCATAAAAATGTATATGGCGTTCCAAGCCTCCATAAAAATGTATATTGCCTTCTAAACCTCCATAAAAATGTATATGGCGTTCTAAACCTCCATAAAAATGTATACGGCCGTCTAAACCTCCATAAAAATGTATATTGCCTTCTAAACCTCCATAAAAATGTATATTGCCTTCTAAACCTCCATAAAAATGTATATGGCGTTCTAAACCTCCATAAAAATGTATACGGCTGTCTAAACCTCCATAAAAATGTATTTTGCCTTCTAAACCTCCATAAAAATGTATATTGCCTTCTAAACCTCCATAAAAATGTATATGACATTCTAAACCTCCATAAAAATGTATATGACGTTCTAAACCACCATAAAACTGTATACGGACGTCTAAACCTCCATAAAAATATGTATTGTCTTCTAAGCCTCCATAAAATTGTATATAGCCTTCTAAACCTCCATAAAAATGTATATAGCCTTCTAAACCTCTATAAAAATATGTATTGTCTTCTAAACCTCCATAAAAATGTATATAGCCTTCTAAACCTCCATAAAAATGTATATAGCCTTCTAAACCTCCATAAAATTGTATATAGCCTTCTAAACCTCCATAAAAATGTATACAGCCTTCTAAACCTCCATAAAATTGTATATAGCCTTCTAAACCTCCATAAAAATGCATATGGCATTCTAAACCTCCATAAAAATGTATACTGCCTTCTAAACTTCCGTTAAAATGTATATGACATTCTAAACATCCAAAAAAATGTATACGTCCTTTTAAACCTCCATAAAAATGTATATTGCCTTCTAAACCTCCATAAACATGTAGCATTCTTCGCGACAAATTATCGTTAGTTATGAAAAGCGATTCTCATGTAGAAATTTTTTTTTTAAAAGAGTGACATTGTTTGTTGCAGAGAGAGAGAGAGAGAGAGAGAGAGAGACAGAGACGGGCGTGGGGAACTGACTAAAAATATAATTTAAAGGTCAAATTCACTTATTGTTTTGATTTTTTAAGCTCGCACGCATTGAGTGAGCTTTGTGTTAACCGCATGCTAGGTTAAAATTGTGTGCCGGTTCTGTTAGCGTATTGTTTAAATAGCTTTACTACTGGAGTGGTCAGTTTATAACATGAAATGTTAACAGATTTCAGTGGCACACATAGCTATACCAGCAGACTGCTTTAAAATTTCAAGAGTGAAGACCCCATCGTTTAATATGATTAACATTTACATGTGACGGTGAATAATGTCGGACAAACATAATTAGATGAAACTAAAATACTAGGTAAGTATATGAGTTCTTGTCCTTCCTGACCGTGTCATGTCTAATGTATCCATAGTATTTAAGTCCTTGACCTTCGTGACCGTGCCATGTCTAATTTTTATCCATAGCATTTAAGTCCTAGGCCTTTGTGTCTGTGTCGTGTCTAATTTATCCATATAATGATCGGACTAAAATACATTCATTCTGAGATCGCTTGACTGATATCCTGTTTTCCTCCTTGTTACGATGAGTACAATCAGGTATACAAATTCAAAAAGAATGAGCCGTCAAATACTTAGTAGTATTTTTGCGAAAAGAGGATCAAATATCAAACACAAAATACACTTATTAACAAAGTTGAGTGAACACTTTTCATCCCGCATTGAAATAAGCGAGAAAATTTATACCGTTAGGTAAATATGAATAGTCATTTTATTATTCTACACCTTGAAGATTATAAAAAGAGCTAGAAGATAAAAGTACACAAGGTGACATAAATACTCTCAGAGCGTAAATTTAAAAAAAAAATGAAAGGAGTTATACAATACATTGGATATCAGTCTTTTACACAATTAAACGTTTATTATATTCCTTTTCCACATGGCAGCAGCAGTTGTGATCAACGGATGACGGAAATACATAATTTTATCATTACTAATAAGAACTAGCAAATTACGGGTCATGATTCCCAAACCAATTTTGACAAAATCAAAATCTGACATGTAAACATGCACGCCGAATTTATCAATAATATGGCACCAAAACCTTTCACTGTCTGGTGTAAGAAAAGTACCAGCAGATGTGAAATGATCTACGACGTATACACAAAAGGTTTTACATCGAGTGCAAACAGCCTCATCCACAGATAAAAAAAGTATAGTCACAATCTCGGCAACAACTCGACATGACTCAAGAGTGGCAGGAAATTTTCTAGCTGCTTCCCATATTACAGACGGAATCAAACTTCCATCAAAGCTTATAGAATCTATTAAGCGAGGCGTTTTCGATTGGTCTACATTTCAACGCATTTTCGTATGATGTACGGATTTTGTATTTAACAAAACATTTCCAATCAGGGGTTTTGACCATGAAGTAATCTTTAAGTATTAACGATTCGATAAACTCATGTGGTTCAAATTTTCCCAGTCGCCTAAATGTGTTAGGAAGAAAACCAATTTGTTTTATTTTAACTCGTGGGTTTTCATAGTTGAAAAGGCGCAGTAAAAATACTTGTTTTGCAAAATAGGCTGCAGGCAGTCTACAAAATTGCTCAATAAAAGACCGTTTATTCATACCGATATATGCTTTAATGGGAAAAACACCCAATAAACTCAGCGCAACATCAGTCTGTGAATAAACTATATATTCCTTGCATGTGCTTAATGCAAAAACGATGACCTCTCTCTAATATTAGTATGTTCTAAGGGCTGTAGTTACACCAGGTTTCACCATATAATGCTCGGGGTATTGCATACTTTTCATAATATATCTTCGCAGTGATTGGACTAAAACCATGTTCATTAACTCCAATATCAATAAAACTGAATCGGTTTGTTTGTCTGTTTGTTTGTATGTTTTAACGGCATTTTTAACACATTATTGGCTACATCATGCCGAGGAATTGGAAGCAATATGCCTTTCCGAAGGACACACCGAGGTAGCCGACCAGGGTTGGCCCGTGCGGGTATCGAACCCGCAACCCTTGGAACTGAATATGGAACTTATTAGTTTAATTTTAGCATCTTTTATCTTAGTATATATTCTGTTGTATTTGGACGGATTAATACCTAAATGTCTGCACGATTCTGTTTCTTGAATAGCCCGAGATCCCAAGAATCAAGTATTATGTCATCTTTTGTAGTCAGATAAATTTTCATTAAAAAAGAGTAATATTATTTTTTTTTAGAACTGTATCCGAATCTCCACTTTATAGGGAAATCACAACCTACCTTCATTAACTGATAGATGCCTAATTTTGAAAGACTTAGAAGAAGTATCTTATCGATTACATTAGGACAAGGGTGCTGATTGTGGAGCAGTACAAAGTCAAAATTGCATGCTCTTAAACATCAAGCAGCTCATTTATAAATACAATGTAGAGCGAAGGGGATAATATTCCCCTTGGCTTGTACCTTTCAACACCAGATATCTGTGAGAAATTCTTCTTCAAAGGTATTCTCTACTGTGCATATTTGTGTATAGAATGACAATCACACTCCATATTCTGTGATTTACACCGATCTGAAATAAAGCACAGTGTCAAAATCTTTTCAGTATCGGAAAAGCTGCATACAATTTGCACTGGTTTTCATTAGAATAATGAAAGATTTTAATAGTATTCCGATGATAAATTATGATAATGATTATTTGTCTTTACCGACATTTAGTTTAAACACATTTTTTAAATACATTTCCAAATAATTTACAGCGGGATTGGACAATAGCTATCCCAACATTGTACTCCCTCTGCATGATATACAAAACGAAATACTGAACCACATGGCGACACATATGATAGGGAATAAGTTGAATGTTGCAAATATTACGCGAGAGAGAGAGAGAGAGAGAGAGAGAGAGAGAGAGAGAGAGAGAGAGAGAGAGAGAGAGAGAGAGAGAGAGAGCGAGAGAGAGAGAGAGAGAGCTGATGAGTATGATTTGCTTTGCAGATCTTGTTACTGTTCAATTTACAATGTTCAATAGTGACATTTTCTTTTCCTTCTTGACAGTCTTGATGTTGTACCTGTTTTTTCCACATTTAAAAATTTGAATGAAATTCAAAATGATGCTTTGACTACTGTTTTTCGATAATACCAATGTTTCAAAACTAGGAAAAGTGGACGATAGGAGAGACGTTTCAAAACCGCCATAATACATGGCAATATGACATGCAAGCATTGCTTTCAATCGAAGTATTAATAGTTGGATAATTTGTATGCTATAATTAATCTTAGACAGAAAAGCTCAGTGTCTTAGCGAATGTGCTGACTCAACAATTCCAATAGCTTGTATACACAGGTCTGTTTTTTTTACCGTATTTATAACATTAAATCTCTATACAGACTTTAGGATATCACATGATGAATTCTCGAGCTCGGATTTGTTAACTACAGGGATTTATTTTAGGAGAGTACGCATTTCTCCTTGACTACGGGATAGTATACCTGGCTTCGGTCATTACACCTGTTCCAGCGGGCACTAATGCTACGCGTGTACGTCGTGTGACGTCACATTGGCTCATATGAAATGCTAAATCTATCAGTTTGGAAATGTTCGTCTACAGTGTTGTCTGGAATAGTCTAGCATACATGCCAACCTCTTTGGAAGATTTTCAGAAACGGAAATTCAAGTTTTCAGGTGCTTGTTGGTAGTTTTCAGTAGTGACAAATATGTTTTCAGTTCTGTTATCGGTAGTCGAAAAAGAAATAAATTGCAGTTAATTATAAGCATTAGAACTCTAAGTAATAGTAAAACAACAACCATTTTCAGATGACAATATTTTTACATTTAATGTATAAAACACGCATTTTTTAAAATTTCAATCTGATAAAGTTATTGACAATAGAATTTTCACCAGATATCGTCATTTAAACTTGAATTTCCAATTCTGACTAGAGTACTCCAAACCAAAGGCAACATAATTCTTCCATGTGATAGGCCATTTGTTTAGTTCACTGTCAAGTACAAGTAACATTTCCTCACAATTATAATGGCCACGACACACGGGCACACATGGAACATCACTTTTGATTTTTTTTCCTGCAGTTTCATCACAACATGTTCAGGGATTTTTCTACCATTTTCAAAACGGGACCCTTGGTCCACGGAATAGTGACTTTTTACATGTAAAAAGGTCAGATTGGGATTATTTTTAATACACTGTTAACTCACGAAAATTTACAAAGAGAAGATTCTTGAAAATGTAAACAATTCAAAGTAAACGTACATTTTGGTGTCAATTCTCTCCTCAAAGAGAAAAGTGGAAAGTTAAAAAAAGAAGTTATAAGCTCTGTAGTCAGTTTTGGTGCTAATTTGATGATCATAAAATGCCAGAAATTATGTTCCTATCCATGGAATTCCCGCCGAAGTTTCGCTTATGATCCTTGAAAAAGTGAATGAAAATTAAATTTGTGTAGCCCAATCAGAAACGAATTATGACTCAGTGGACGTATTCAGGTCCAGTACTAATAAAATTAATAATTTTGTCTGATATTTAATCCTATAAACATATAAACGTATGAAACGAGGACTTCTAATATGGAAACGAGGACTTCTACTATGGAAACGAGGACTTCTACTATGGAAACTGCTGCCGAATTTTGAATGTAATCTATTTTCTAGGTTGCCGTTTTATGTTGTACAATAATTGTTATTTGTGGTGAAGCAAAATAAATTAAGTAAGATTGGTTTGAATATTTTTATAAAGTTTTAATAGTATTTCATCAGCATTTCAATCATCTGACGTGAAAATATGTAAAAACGGAATTTTAAAGATACTATTTTTGAACAAAACAAATTTTGAACTTTCTACATTCACTTTCTATATATTTTTGCAACTTTTGTCCTATTCTGACCGGAGGGAGGTAATTTCATCCCAATATTAGAGTCCAACATGAACCAACAGGAATTATTAGCGTGGATTACTTTGACTGTTTAGATCTCTTGCTATATGCATTATGGTAATTTCTCACCTAAAGTGAGTATAGTAAAAGATATGGATTTTGTAAAAAGTTCGGATTGGGAAGTTGTTGGTTTTTTTTCACAAAAATTGGGAAAAAGGACAGTTTGTATCATTGAGAATGGGGCCAAATTTTGGTCCCAAAATATGCATAGAAAAATTCCTGCTGTTACAAGATATATTATTTCCCTTCACTACTGCCATCAGTTGACCAGGGCAACTTGGGTAGTTTTCGATATTTCTGAAATTGATAAACTGGTGTCATCTTCAAGAACATAATTATTACAGTATGTTTGGTGCGCCAGCACGCAAAACCACGGATCAATGCAGAATCAGGAAACATCCTTTTGGAGACAGTGGTATCACTCAGTGCTATGGGTATCATATGTTCAGCCAGAAAGTACATGAACAATGTCTCTGCATAATTCACCTTATCTTTTGCTGGTCCAAGCTTGGAAAACAAAAGAATAACTTGGCATTTGTTGCCACAAATTTTGCCTTTTGCATGTGTATTGACATAGCTACATGCCGTCTAAATCATCCCTTCCTCCGTGCCTGATACTCGCGACTTTGCTACACACTGTACAGAAAACGGCATCTTTTCTATTAGCGTTTCAGTACAGACCATTCATATGTATACTCCAGCCGAACTTGTAATACGACTGGGATGAGGATGACACCATTAATAATGTGTTTCACGCCCAAGACTATGTGATGTACTAGCTTTGATATCATGTGCACCTCAGATCCTTACTTCGACCTTGTTCTATCTTTTTTTGAGCCCATAAGCGCATGGCCGAGTTTGTTAACTGCCGTTACTCACCGTATGAGTTAGTCATACTACTTTTTTCTTATTGACTTTATCAAAATGTGGATTTTTAAATTTTTTTTTCTTTCTTTTTTAATGCGGACTACAAGTACTTATTTTTTGTTCAAAATCTGTATGGACTTTCTGGAACAAGCACACTATAGGGCAATTGTATCCCTTACAGTCGGATGACACCTATGCGAATGTGTCCCATTTTTGTGCTGAACATTCCTTAACATTTTCATGACGCAGTATAAATATCTTTATTTAAATATTATTTTCCATACGATAGCTTGTAGACTTTACGCTTAAATAAAATTCCTTAAAAACAATAAGTTTCTCTCAAATGCACCCATTTGTGTAATAGATACCTTTAAATCTGGTATTAAAGCTAGCTAGTTAGGAGCCGGACTCTAATACTATGCCGTGTATATATTTGATAAAAAAAATGTGCCTAAACGTGACGCGGAAGATTCTCTTTTCTATCCATTGGTATGTGTAGATTTGCCGAGGTGTTAGATGTCTATAGTTAGATTGTATTTACTGATTAGCAGTGGTGGCGCGAGGGTTCGAGGTGCCCAAGGGCATTGTTCTTTAATGGCACCCCTACCTTGCCACAGCGAATAGTAAGGATAGTTGATCCCCCCCCCCCCAGACCCCCCTCCCGCGCCACCACTGCTGATTAGCATATCATAGTAATGAAGAAGCAAATGAGATAACCATATTGAGCAGGTTTTATATAATCATACATTTCATTTGTCGAAACAGGAAATTATATTCTTTATTCTATATACGCTTGAATCAGACACTTGACCTTAAACATCAGGATAGGTTTGGGGTCTTAAAGTTCACAGGTTCAACTGCGGAACAAAATACAATATGATTTTCTTTTTGTGCAGATAGCATGGACATATTGGACATGAAATCATTGTCAACTGTTTACATATGACGGGTATTTGCCACTCTGTAATGAATGATATTGGGTTGATATGCGATCTTTGATTTGGTATAACACGCCTCCCGTTGCAGGTAGTATCGACACCGACCTACCTTCGCATAATGCGCTAGTAGAACAAGGTCCACACACATCGATCTATTTATTATTTCATGCAATCAGTATCAACCCAGATCTACGGTCACATGAGGATATGAAAGATCTAGATCTAAGTTGTTTCTAATGCGGGGCCCTGGCTGGCCGAGTGGTCTAAAGCGTTCACCTTTACAGATCACTGACATCTCACCTCTGTCCACATTGGTCTCGGCTCAGGTATGTTGGTGTCGGTTGTTCTTGCCGGGGTTTTCCCGGGTTCTTCCTCCACCAAATATACTAGCCGTCATGTATAGCCTATTATGTGCTGAAAAATGGCGTTAAACACACACAACCACAACCATCTAATTGGATGCGCGTTATACACGGGTACATATAATTACTAGAGTACTGTACATGATAACAAGGTGTACATTATAAAGAAGTGGTTTATTTTTTTAAAAAAGAACTCCAGAAATTTTTGGGTATGAACAGTTGACAATAATGTTTTTGTAAATGTGTCCATTTAAAAATGCCTTTTTACATTCTCTAAGGCAGAATTATATATCCCATATTGGCAGAAGTATTCGTGTATTGTCTTTATTCACCCACACCATCCCCCACTACTCTATCGACTCACTAAAATATTCATTACTACATTATACATGTATACTGGTTATAAAATGCAAACCAGATGATTGAAAACTAATGAAATTTGACCAATTCTGGACACAAAAAGGCAAACAGAAAACTTGGAAATTGCATACCGTCGCATGCCGTGTATAACAATGAGAAGGCAGATCAGTTTAAAAACTGCTTGCTTCTGACAATAAGTGCAAATAACACATAAACACTGATCAAATGCCTTGTTATGTGTAGACATATAAAGATCTACGTTATTGGTAGTTTTTTTTACAAGTTATACATTAGACAAATACCGTAGTCGACAACATAGAAAATATGTCCTGCAAAAACATGGGCAACAGTTGCAATGATAAAACTTGATCTGTTTGACAGGATTACAAATTAAACAAAATTTGTCAGTAATTTATTTCTGTATACAGTTCACATTTTATCCAAGGATAAATATGTTTTTCGATTCCTTTGCCAACTTGTAGGGATAAAGTAATCCTTGTTATTTCATATTAAATCGTATGCTGGACACATATCTGACATTGATATCTGACATTGATATCTGGTTTATGTGACTGTTCACATGTCTGTCCATAAAATTGTTGGTCGGTCACTTGTTCTAAAGATAATTCAGTTAGTTTCTTAGTTATTGAGTTAATTACTTAGTCAGCCAGTCAGTCCTTTAGTCTGTTTGTTGCTTGGTAGGTAGGTTACTTAGTTTGTTTGTTACTTAGGTAGTTTTGGTACTTCGGTTATTTTTTTTTTCTTTCCAACCAGCAGATTTTAATTGTCCATGAATAGATTATTCCCAACTATGGCTGGCACTATTAATCGAATAACCGAATACATTTCTTTTTTTAGAATAAGGAGTTAGAGAAACATTGTACATATAGAGAGACATGCAAACTGACACATACAAATACGTAAAAAAGTAGAACATAACAAGATGTGTAAAATTGTTAGAATCGGGCAACTGTGTATGTCACATTGTGTCTAAGTTACTATACAAACAACATTTGTGATATATCAAGCACCTGAATGAAATCGAAGTCTTCTGGGTACTTTATTTTACATGGAGAAGGATATACGAAGCTTGATCAATAAGAGTCTTATCAACTATGTATCAAAATATGTATACATGTCTGAGCATTTGTACAAGACTTTTTTTATTGAACTGCTTTACGTTTTAAATATATTTTTCAGCTTTAAAACATCTGCTAAAATTCTGAATCAAAACTTCAAAATTTAAAGGTGATTTTGAAAAAAGTTTGATTCATAGATAAAATATTTGTTATAACAGTAATAAAGTAAATAAAGTTTAGAATATCAGTTACAAATATTATAGTTTTGTCAATTTTTTTTATTAATATTAAAATCATCTTTCATCCACTGTTCTAACTTAATTCATAAATGATTTACTTTTCTACATTAAAATCATAAATGTACAATTGACTACTTCTCCAAATCACAAAACTACATTTATAATCATCTAGTATTCTGGCTTTGTGTAAAAATAACTTTGTACACAAATTATTATGCAATATTTTAAACCGAAAATCCCTAAATTTCATATCATGAATGCGAGCAAGCAGAGAAAAATAATTAATTATTTTATCTGAATGTATAATATCCAACACTCTATTCCATTTTCCTAATTTTTTATTTCAGAAATGACATTATAACAAATTCTGCATCCTTTCTTACTCATCAAAATATATTATAAAGACTCATTATAACGTACTATGAAATTTGTCTTATATTCTTGAATTGTCACCTTTTCATTTCCAATTAAATCTTTCCAATTTTGAGGAATTTTCCTTATCAATGACATATTATCTAATAATGTTGTGTTCAATCCATACATATTTTGTAATTCATCATAAGAGTAGAAGGAACCACCACGTGCAACTATATCGATAATGTTATGGATGCACTTTTCATGACAAATTTTATGCAAAACTTTTGTGACCCTAACATGTTTGAAGTATACCATATTGGTGAAGAAAAGAAAAAACAAAACAACAACAACAACAAAAAAACAAAAAAACTTTTGTATTAATTTTTAATTTCTTAGCAAATTCTTGCCATGCTTCCAGTACATTTTTCCCAAAACATGTTGGTAAGAGTTTGAAGCAATAAGTGATTTTAATATGTGATCCCCACTCCCCTCAAAGGAATATATATATATATATATATATATATATATATATATATATATATATATATATATATATATATATATATATAATCAATACACGATATAGCTATCCATTTATTTTTTGTGTTTATTGACTTTTTTAAACATAATATCATCAATGCTTTAAAAATATCTTTAATTTTACCAATCTTCAGACCTCCATGTTTACAATCTTGAGAAATCACCTGTCTTTTAATACGATATGGCCCTTATTTCCAAATAAATTTTATTTTATTTTTTTTAAATAAGAAACAACAACAACATTTTTAAAAAAATTTCAGTGTGCAATTGTGGTGGATCAGGCAAAGACTGAAATATGTGCATACATTTAGATCAAGATAAGGATTTAAATATACCCATTTCTTCCATACAGAGCATTTTTTTCTCCTTTGCCAGCTATTTACGAGTTGATTCTATCTTCTTTATTATCTCAGGCGAATTTAAATCCCAAATATCATATATTAGACTCGACAAAATTACGCCTGCATTTTAAAAAGTCATTTATCCCAATTTAAATTAAGCTCATGACACGATCATACAGTCGATTTCGATAATGCCCAACTGCCAAACTGCCCTAGTCTCTTCTACATTGATATTTTTGGCCGGACATTCTATAAAATTTGTGTAACACTTCCAATGTAGCTCTAAGAAATATTTCATTACCATCTAAAACTATCTGAGTATCAATACCATATTGATTTAATTTATTTTCAGTATTATTTATAGTAATTCGTTTAATTGCTTTATTGTCTTTTATAATTTTCCCATGAACGTCAGCACACAAAATAAATATGCATGTAGAAATTGGACCTCATTGTCTACAACCTCGTTTCACATTAGAAAAGAACTGACATATATCCATTTTGCAATATACATGAAATAACTCATTTATAAAATAATTTGATCCATTTTAATAGTTAATCCCCAAAATTAAAGTATCTCAAAGTTTTATCCATAAATATCCAGGAAATTGTATCAAATACCTTTTCAAAAGCTATGGACAAAATTAGACCAGGGATAATTTGCTTTCTTGCTTTAAATAAAAAATATATATTATTCTAATATTTTGCCCCAATAAATCTACCAGAAGAAAACCCCTATTAGTCTTCATGTATTAAAACGTCCAAAGCATTTTGTATTCTATTTGCAATACAACATGAAACCGTTTTGTAAATTACATTCAATAATGATATTGGTCGCCATTTTCTTAAAAACCATCTATTTTCATTTGTTTTTGGCATGTATGTTACGATAATGTAATGAACCTAGGGTATGTGCTGTTTGTATTTACGTTTCCGTTTATAGTTTTGTTAGATTTTAGTGATTATTTGTTGATTATGGGGTGTCGGTGTCGGGAAGATATTTGACTTTATGGTAGCATGGATTAGTTTCGTAAAATGGACCCTCCCTAATTTCTTAACAAAAGGAATTCTCGGGATATTTGTATAAGCGTTTAATAATTTGAGATAGGAATAATTCTTTATATTAGGTATTTGGGTCGTGCTATATGGTCCATGGCGTAATGTACCAATCTTCGGCTTGGAAAGGCTTACTGATGGATCATACAAATGTGAAGCAAGATGAATCATGCCAGTGTGAAATTAGAGTTTCGTGATGTGTGGTCATTAGGTGATTAGAGGAAAATTACTGTAGTATTTGTGCGTTTATGAACTCGTCAATTGACCAGGTCCTGGGAAAGAGGGGAAACAATAGACCTCAAGCCAGACTCACACAGGTGTTGTTTGATTTACTCGGTAGTGAGACCCTTTTCGTGTAACAATACCTTGTATCTGAGTAACTGATAATCAAACTTATTTATATCCACAATTTGTTGACTTCAATATAAATACCCACACACATTTCCCCCAATTAAAAAAAAACAAAAACTCTACGGTCAATCCATCCAAATTGGACTTCTATCATTATACATATCATTAACTACCTTTGCTAATTCTTGATAAGTAATTTTACCTTTTAAACTTTGTGACACAGTATTAGTAAGCTTACATTCATTTGGATCTAATTCATCTTTAAGTTCTCTCTCCGAAGAAACGTCAGTTTCATCATACAACTTATTATCATATTTTTTTTTGTTCTAAAATATAAATTGTATCTATATATTCATTTCCAAATTCGTCTATCAACTTTGACATGATTTTATTAGTATAATTCCTATTTTCTATATTAAAGAAGTATTTTGTTGATTTTCCCCCATATCCATGTGTCTTGCTTTTGATCTTAGCATCACCTCTTGCTTTGTCTTATTTCGCATTGATTGCAATTGTTTTTATTTATTCTCTAAGTCTTGTATTTTTTCACTATTTTAGCTACTGTAATCTTGATATATTTCATTTTCCAAATATTCAATGTCTTTTTCATCTTGTTTTTCTTCCAAACTTTCCTTTTTTTCCTTATGTTAAGCATATTTTATAGTGTTTCCTCTAATTATAAGTAAGAAAGTCTCTAAAAATAATTGATTGGATAATCTGAACTTAAGATTCTCAGGTTTGATGTCTTTGACATCAATATCATCTGTTTCAATGGTATATGTTTTATTTACTTAATATATTGCATCATTTACTATTTTAATATATTATTCATCCTTTTATAAAGAGTTTTTCACCTTCAAATAACCCCTCCCTCTAACATTCTCCTGAAATTTCCTTTATAAAATTATTCCTGAATGATCTGATGTATAACATGGTACAATACAACTACGTAGAACATAGCCACTTAAATCACTTGAAATCAAGTAAAAATCTAAACGAGCTTGTTGTCTAGGATTTTTCCTATGCCATGTAAATTATATTATGTTTTGAATTAAGATCCACCAAATATTTAATAACTCTAAACGTTTCATCATAGCTATAACTTTTTCCGAGAATTTGGATTATTTATGTTTTGATAATTTTCTAAATCTTTTTTTCCTTGTCCAATATCAAGTTCCAATCACCACAACAAACAATAAAATAATTCTCAAAATCTGTTATATTTTTCTTCAAATTTTCATCAAAGTGTGGCTCATCATTATTTGGCCCATATATATTAATTAATGTAATACTCTTCCCATGAATTGTCAGGTCAACTATCAAATAATTTCTTTTTTTAACTCCTTTGTATTGATTTATTTTATAATTTAAAAAAGTATCGCTGATTAAAATTGATTTCCATTAGGCTTTAACATATAGCTCTTATTCTTTTAGTTATTTGAATATCTTGTATATTGTGTTTTTTTTTTCTTTTCTTTTTTCTTACATTGTGAAAAACAGCTTACTATGGGCTAAACCCCTACAGTTTTGTGAGAATATTCTTATATGACAATCCAATGATAATAAATTGTGAAAAACAGCCCATTTTTGGTTACTATGGGCTAAACCTATACAGTTTTGTGAGAATATTCTTATATCCATAGATAATGAATCTTGCTCTAAAATCAGTATACCAACTAAAAGACTGTATCACACCAACAGATCGAGGTGAATACATGTATCTATCTTATTCTCATTAGGACCCATAGGAAAATCAAGAAACAAATGAATATCAACACATAAAAACTGACATTTTTGTGAACAGATCTTAATGTGATCATTAATTAATTAAAATATAAAAATATCTAATTGCCTGAATCGTAACAACCTGCATCACTAATTTGATGTGCACATTACCAATCACAAGAAACAAAGGAATGCAAATACACACAAACAAACACGCAAAAATAAAATAGAAACTTATTAGCTCAGAGGTTCTTGTTGATAAGTTAGTTAGTTAGGTAGCTTGGTTGGTTGATTGGTTGATTGATTTGTAGACACTGAGCGAGTAAGGGAATGAGTGAATAAATGAGTGAGTCAGGGCGTTAGTGAATTATTTACTTAGCAATGTAGTTAGTTAGTTCGTTAGTTCTGTAAAAGTTAACATTTAAAAAAGTGTTGCTTTTAAGCTTTTCCCTTTGCTAGTATAGGCTGAATGGTTGCATAATGTTCTTTTCCCCAAATTTGCTTTCGGCATACAATAAGCAGAGCCAGCCTAGACTGCTTCACGTCAGCAGACAATAAACTACTTCCACAATACTTCCAACAGGTAATAACTGATAACTAGTGCGCATATTTAACCTGAGCTGCATGCTTCTATGTTCTATTTTCTGGCTTCTAGACATATAACCAAAAAATGTAATTTTCGAAACGCACAATTGAGCGAAACATTTTGCACTCGTGTGATTGAAGAGACTAATTGTGTTATTGAACATTAAGACAAACTAACTTTACTTTTACCTCTAGTTTGACTGCTGTCACCTTTTTGTATTGAACTGATTCATTCGGAAGCTGCGGTGGCTAGGGTGTTATCTTGTAGATTGCAAAACTCTGAGCTTGAGCTTCAGATTGAGTCTTCACTTTCAGCCAATCAAAGCAAAGCTCTTTTTGATTGGTTGTCACAAAAATCTCAAGCTGAAACTCAAGTTCAGAAGTTATGATTTCTAGGCCCGGATTCGAGACCAGAAATGTGCGAGTTCGAATCCTGCCCAAACCAGACCGGGTCAGCTATTGTAGTGTGTCGTACTGTGTCTCTGAGCAAGGCACTTTACTCTTATTACGCCCGCACGACATAACCTTTAATGTGTTTATATGCCGTTAACACGACATAACCTTTAATGTGTTTATATGCCGTTAACACGATATATCCTTTAATGTGTTTATGTGCCTTTAACACGATATATCCTTTAATGCGTTTATATGCCGTTAACACGATATATCTTTTATTGTGTTTGTATGCCTTTAACACGATATATCCTTTAATGTGTTTATATGCCGTTAACACGATATATCCTTTATTGTGTTTGTATGCCTTTAACACGATATATCCTTTAATGTGTTTATATGCCGTTAACACGATATATTCTTTAATGTGTTTATATGCCGTTAACACGATATATCCTTTAATGTGTTTAATGTGTTTATATGCTGTTAACACGATATATCCTTTAATGTGTTTATATGCCGTTAATACGATATATCCTTTAATGTGTTTATATGCCGTTAACACGAAAGCAAACCAAACTCGTCAGTAAATCTGTTCGGAAGTAAGAGGCAGTTAATTATCTCAAAGTAAAAATTAAATTAAGATTTTTTTTTTTTTTAAACATATGAGGGAAAAAAATTACAATATGCAGGGGTGGGTACAGAACCTTTTTTCTACAGGGTTCCATTGAAAGAAAGGGGGTGCTTTGCTTTACTCAGAATGACCGAATTTCGCTTTTTCTTAAACTTAAACTGGTACTGTTTTAACTAGACAAAGTTATGGTGGATCGACTCACATTCCCACCACCCCAACCCCACCCCCGCAGATCTGCTGCTGCTTAATACCGAATTGTGAAATCAGATATCATAGCATGATGATACACCAACAATAGTAAGCACCAGGTAACCTGCTGAACTTGCACAAAAGTACCGTTGCTCAATTACGTAAAAAAAAATTACTCACAAAGTTTGTTTTTTCTTCTCATATTGGTTATTCTTTTGCTATAAACGTCTCCGACGACCCTCTCTAGCTGTTTCTTTGTCTCTTCATAAATATATTGCGATTTTATTATCTCCTGCCTTTTTGGCACTGCAACAAGACTGCCTATCGACACTTTTTGTTCATCATAAGATATACATAAAGATAAGAGCAACGCAGATGAGGTCCTGCATAGTTCTTAATTTTACCTGGCATCTAACTGTATTTTGCGTTGTACGATTGCAGAAACTGCATATAAAACATACAAGAAACAGTAGGTAACACATTTTATTATTAGGTTACATGATTCATCAGGAATGGAAAACAATTCAACGCAATGTATTATATAAAGTAATTTTAAAAAAAATATTTCTATAGTTTTAATTAAGTTCGATATTTCTAACAAAATCTACATTAAGTAACTATTTCTGAACGAGTTTCTGATATAATTGATTCTTTTTTGTGTTTACTTTGAATAATTTATGTTCACGTTTAATAACATATTGAATAATTTATGTTCAAGTTTAATAACATATTGAATAATTTATGTTCAAGTTTAATAACATATTTCAACGCTTGCTGCGATTATCACAGTTTAATCAAAATGTCGTCTTGAACATCATAGAAGGTAGGGTTTAAATACGTTTTATTTTCATTTAAACTATAGAATATACTAATCTTTGAAAAAATGCTTTGTTTTTTTAAGAAGCCAAAATCCTTATTTGCATAAACTATTCATCGTACATTACTGTTTTACCCGCGGATAACGCGCAGCATTTACTCGTGCATAAGGTATATTTATATATGTGTATAATGCGCAGTTTGTACTCGTCTATAACGCATATTCTTACTCGTGTATAACGCACATTGTTTACTCGTATATATATATATATATATATATATATATATATATATATATATATATATATATAGAGAGAGAGAGAGAGAGAGAGAGAGAGAGAGAGAGAGAGAGAGAGAGAGAGAGAGAGAGAGAGAGTCTTTATTCATTCCAATAGCCCAAACGGACTGTGAGGATACATTTTTCAATGAATTGAATTGAATGGCAGATAGTACAAAGTATCATCATCTATAGTCTACAATATACAAAGAAATCATAGTAAGAAACGAAATTACATATGCATGCAGATGCAAATCCATGCAAATGAAATAAGCAGATTAATTCACAAAACTTCTCCGTAGGAAGAAAGAGATATCTACATTATTAAAGGTAATATTATGAAGATAAAATCAGAAGTTATGTAATTCAAATTCATATTGAAATGGTGGTCATTCAAAATATTTACAAGATCTATGCAAATACGACGGTATTTCTATGATTAAAAGCTTTATAAATGTAAGTGGCCAAATTATTCAAAATTCTAGTATTCTGGATTTTCATAAGTTCTATAAATGTAAACATATTTGGCCTTTTTCTGAAATATTTCTCTATATATTTTGCTCTTAGATCTTTATACAATACGCATTCAAGGACAAAATGATATTCATCTTCAGTGAGGTTGCACATAGAACAAAGTCTATCATGAATTGGTTTATATGGTCTCGTCCATCTACCAGCTTCAACTTCGAGTCTGTGAGAGGATACTCTAAATTTAGCAATTACATTTCTATATTTCAAAGAATGGATGCTATCAAGGTAAAGTTGTAATCCGAGATTTGCAATATTTACATAAAATAATGCTCGACTACTCTTCTTAAGACGATCCATCGAATTTTGGATAAAATTGTCCGATAGCCTGAATTAAAATGACTGTAAAAATATGTCAGTGTTACCGACCCCTTTACTAACCCAAACTTCATAGAACCCTAATCATGACAATAAATCTTTAACTAAATATGCCCAATTTACTTTATTGGGTAGAGCTTCTAAATCGTTCAACATCATTTGGTATATTTATTTTATATATTTGTCCTCCTTTGCCTCTAATATCTTAAACCAATACTTCACAGTGTAATAAAATCTATTGACTATCATTGTCGTACGCCCTAACTCCCCATAAATAAAATCATTTTGTGTTGTCTTCTTCACTCCTAATATCTTTTTAAAAAAATGTAAATGCACTCTTTCAATGCATTTAGCAGAAATAAATCCACAAACTTGGCAACAATAATATAAGATAGGTTTTATCAGCCTATCAAAAAGATTCATGACATGGCTTGTTTTTAAGGACGTAAATTTAAAAAGGTATTTTTCAAATAAAAATATCGCTTTTTTGGTTTGCCCTGCCAATGTTGCCTATGCTTCAGTAAAGGGACCACCAGACGTCATAACAAGTCCGAGATATGTAAACTTGTTTACAATTTCCAGTATTTCATTACAGTTAGTTAATTCCATATTTCTAGGTAAAGTAAAAGTACCACCTTTTCTAAAAATTATAACCTTTGTTTTTGAGGTGTTAACCACAAGTTTCCACTTAGCACAATACTCTTTCAAATAATTTAACCCGGATTGAAGAATTTCGGGCGAACCTGAAAAGATGGCAATGTCATCTGCGTATAAAAGAATAAAATGATATAACATGCCAATATCTATACCTTCCATACCATGCATGGCAAACTCTTCCTCTAAATCATTTACAAATATTGAAAAAAGAAATGGTGATAAACATTCACCTTGCCGGACACCAAGAATACAAGAGAATTCATCACTTAACTTATTATCATATTTAACTCTTGACTTTACATTGCTGTACATTGATTTGATTATATCTAAAATATTTCCCGTTAAACCAAGCTTTATTAGTTTATGCCATACGTTATCCCTTACTATATAATCAAACGTTTTGGTGAAATCAATGAACGCACAAAATAATGTTTTACTTTGATTAATGATATGTGAGATAAGCCCATGCAAAATAAAAATATTGTCAACTGTACTCATGTTTTTTCTAAATCCTGCCTGTGCTTCACTAAAGACATGATTGTTTTCTGCCCAGTCAGTAAGTCAATTATTAAGTATAGGTGTGAGTAATTTACCTGTGCAACTAAGAAGCGTTATACCTCTATAATTATTAACATCATCTAAATTGCCTTTTTTATGCAATGGTGTAACTAAACCTTCAGACCACATTTCTGGAAAGTGACCGCTTTTAAATACAGCATTACATATATATATATATATATATATATATATATATATATATATATATATATATATATATATATATATATGTATATATATATGTATATATATATAATCATCTTAATTCAGTCTTGATTGCTAGATAACATTGGGTTGTGTTGGCATTAGAGAATTCAGATCATGATACGTGTCTCGTCATGATTCGGATTGTGTGATGCTGACAACAAGCACTGCATCGTCGCAAGCCAAGGGCGATAATCCGCCAAGCTCCTTTATTACCCGTGGCCGCCTGTGCAGAGATTTTCTCGTTTCTCATGAAAATATGCATAAACCTGCTTAAACAAGTACTGCAAGCGCGAGTAAATTTTTCTCGCCATTGTGGCCCAACATAACCTTTCACGCTGTTTGAATGAGCCAATCAAAGTTTCTCTTGCAAGCACAGTCACTGATCGATCGGTATAATGGGCACTTTCATTTTAATGTAGGAGATTGTTACATTGTTTTGTTGATGACGTATCTTCTAATGCGCAAATCTCAGCACAGGCAGCCACGGGTGATAAAGGAGCGTAGCGGATTGTCTCCCGTGACTTGCGACGATGCAAGTACTGTTTC
The DNA here is from genome assembly GCA_029931535.1 of Margaritifera margaritifera. Classification (NCBI taxonomy): domain Eukaryota; kingdom Metazoa; phylum Mollusca; class Bivalvia; order Unionida; family Margaritiferidae; genus Margaritifera; species Margaritifera margaritifera. The sequence goes on along the minus strand of JAQPZY010001170.1, from coordinate 717,973 downwards.
TGCTTTACATTGTCAGAAGCTTTGATGGAGATTTTACATGGTAATGACGGCATTATTTTGACAGTTATTTACAGCGGGATTGGACAGATTGAAGGAACTTGATGTTTATTACAGAAAATTTTACTATTTCCTTTTATATGATAAGTAAGGCTATGGCATAGTTGTTCACGCTGCTATTGTAACCAGGAAACCTCGAGGAAAAAGTAGTTCTAGTCTCGTTTGAGGGTATGGTGATACGGAATCAGAAATCGTCAGTATCGTGTTTCTACTTATATGGAATGACGGTAAAATGTTAGCTCTTTCCTGAGTAAAATATTTGGATAGGTATATAATAAATACACCGAAATGACAGGGCATTATACAACGGTAGCCTGGGTTTATGCTGTTTGCAAACGGGTGCATGTCATGCACGGATAAATGCGGTAAATATTCGCGAAGTTAGTAAAAAGAGCGTATACGCGCCAACATCGATATGTAAATTACCTATGGAATGAACATAAAAGTCTTTCGTTATAGTCTTCTATCGGTGTCGCCTCAATGTTGGGACAGGATTTATATTTGTAGTAAGCTTCTTTCGTCGGGATATCAAGCAAGTGTCAGAAAAATGATCACCCTAAATAAAAAACCTCAAGTTCATTTGTTAATACACAAGGGCAGTATCATTTGTGAGACATTTACTACGGTTTATCGTCCAAACAGAGCGCAATATTTGTGTCTTTACTGCAGAAAATCAAATACGGGATCTGCTGGAACTAAAATCCGAGGCTTTGTATTGCTTGGAGTATAATAATGCTTAAGCCAAGATCTGAATTTTCTCTTCCGTTGCATCCTTTATCCGACGAAAGTTTCTTATTACCAAATTTAGCCCTAAGCTTACTGCCAAATTTAATCTTAAGCTTAGTACCAAAATTTAATCTTAAGCTTTGTTACTTAAGGTTTTTCTTATGGCAAGATCAAAGGTTGCTTAGGGGATACATACAGCCCTGATTATTTCCACGTCAAATACAAACTCTGCTGCTAACGGTGCGATCGTCTCGAAATCTTACTACGGTATTCTGTAGAGTGTGAACGATAACTTTGCTCTCTCTGCTTTGATGAATGTTCTGTGGCAAAGGTATCAAAGATAAGAATCGTCAGCATCGTACCTTTCCGAATTAAAGCTGTGTTTTATATTGATTTTTTTACAGCAACTCCTTACAACTTATAGACAATACCCCAGATGGCTGATGTGAATCGTAAGATCTCGAATCTCTCCGTCACCGGAAAGATACCTCGTGTGTAATACAGTTATCACGTTATTTGAGCAAGTTCAGTAACATGACTAACAAACAATTGCACTCATAGTAGAGACACTATACTATTTTCGTTGGTTGGTGGGAAGGAATCAAGATGCTACGGTCGCATTAACTTAAATGAAATGCCGCACATCCGAGGCATTTGCAAAAGTTGAACATTTTAATTCACTTTATAACATTCAATGATTAGTTTCATTTCTGTCGCGGAAAAGTCCGAAATTTTCCGACTGGGCAAAAGCTGGCATGATATAAGATAACCAGAGAAACAGTAAGACACCATTGACTTAGGATGGGAAACCCCTAGCCCTTGTACATACTGTACCCAAAAATAGATCTCATGACTGCAGAGGTGGCAATCGAGCGCATTACCACTACACTATCGAGACATCTGGCTTATATTCTTACTTTTTTGACGGAACCACTGAAAATAAATTGTATTTCTATTAATTTGTACAGTGCATTCGTTGTCGTTGAATTGTTACGCTTTTCTATTTTTCAATGACTCAAATATCATATTGGCTTCAAGGCGTGTGCTTGAGTTTACACAGTGATACTTCCCCCAGACCGACCCCTCTGTCACCCGGCTTTCTCTGAAAACAGAGAAACTGGTGAAATATTTCGTTCGCAGTAAAGCTGTTTTGGTACAAATTAATCCACCTCCATGGCATGTCCATACCTTTTGGTCCTAACAGGTTTACGTTGAGAGAAGTTTGGTGTAGTTGTTTTCAGGATCGTTCGTACAATGAACAAGATCCAATTTTAAAAAAAGAACCATTTCACATCACTGCCCCCCCCCCCCTTCCCGTTCTACCAATCAAAGGGCTGTAAATGTTAACAGCCTCTGTAGAACTGTGCTTCGCCATGTTTTGCCCATTTTGCTCTGTTCCACTTAGAACAAGTTCAATATATATGACAGCGAAAAGCTTTTTTTTTTCTAATACTTTAACTTAGTCGGAATGGAGTCATTAACGCTTCTGTTTGTTCCATTGCAACACAAATACAACAGAAATGTCAGAGAGCAGCGTATGAGATCCTATTGGTTTCCTCCGCACGCATACTGTTATAAACTGTACGTTTTGCTCAGTGAGACGAAGAACAGTTGTACATGCAGTTGAGTAGAAAAAACTAACTCTTCCACGTCACAGCCTTCAAATCCATACAAAAGACTTCAGCAACCACCAGATCTGTTTTGATGTGATAGAAACTCACGATGTATAAACTTGGGGTTTTCTACTTGTTGAAAGCCTCAAATATATGATGTTATCAAAGTTAATACATTTTATTAATTTTAATAGAAATAGAGATAATGAAAATTACAAAGACGACAAGTAAAACTGTCTGATTCAAAGTTTGTTTATTGTTGATTGTAAAATTAAACTATAACAAATATCAACAGCAAAGGTGGTGACGTGAAGTGGTGTATGATGTAGTGGAAACAAAAAGAAACTGGAAAATATCACCGACTTGTGTTTAATGGTCTCCAGTGCTTAGTATCTCCCGCATAGAATGTAACGCTCAAAACGAGAAACCAGATAATATCACCGACTTCTGCATACTATCCTTTTAGGTCTCGGTTATCTCCCGCTTGTAATGTAACACTCAAAACGCGAAAACCGGTGCATACCACCGACTTGTGTATAAGGGCCTCCAGTTGTCAGTTATCTCCCACTTAGAATCTTGCGCTCACAGCGAGAAACAGAGAATACCAACAACCTGTGTATAATGGCCTCCCGTGCTTAGTTATCTCCCAATTAGAATGTAACGCTCAAAACGACAAACTAGAGAATATCGTCGACATTAGTGGAGTAACCACTGAAAAATGTACCTATCAGCTCCTTGGATCGAACACGGGATTACAGAGATGCTAATTGAGTGTCCTAATCAGACTGAGTTTAAAAAAAAAAAAATTATAACAGTACGTACTTGTGCCCAAAAGCTTGGTGCTGTGTGAATGAGTTTGCGTTTTATTATTATTTTCATTGGAATGGGCCATATTTTGGCGCTCAAGTCATTCCTCTATACTCCTTCTAATTTCCACCAGTTCATGTGTAATGCTAGATTCCGTGATAACATCTGTCAGTAAATAATAAACATGTAACGCAAAAGTCATAACTGTCTTGATAGAAGAAAAAGATATGTATGTATGTTTGTATATGTGTGTGCGTATATGCATGTATGCAAATATGTATACATGTAGAGGGTTTAACGGCACGTCAGCACAATATTGGCTATATAGTGCCAATTAAAATTTAAGTTCTAAAATGTAACGAAATAAGAAGAAAGGATGACGGTTATGCTATACAACCAAGTTATTATTAATAATTATTATTGTCATCATCTACCAGTACTACTACTACTGTTATTATTATTATTATTATTATTATTATTATTATTATTATTATTATTATTATTATTATTATTGTTATTCAACATGTGACTGGCTATAAGCAATGGCTCGAACAAAAATTAAGTCTTCAGTTCTGAGTTAAAGGGTTAGATTCCCGATTAGTCATAACTTATGAGTGATATTGGTTGCCCACAATTCGTCGGCTATATACTCCGCGCGCGCTGCGTTTTTTCTCCAGCCCAAAGAGCAGTGTGACTCTACTCTACCATCTTTATCCAGAGCACAAATCCAGAGTACAACGGAAAAGAAAAAGGAAAAAGAAAGACAGTAAAAAAATAAAAAGACGAAAGAAAATAAAAATACTAGAAAGCAAACAAAACCGCATCACCCCCCAACCCCCTGGAGAACAAAAATAATATTGGTACTTTAGAAAAGCTCCAGTGCTATGGTGTCTCGGAAGAATTCGCTCATGCACTATAAAATCCATGTTTGACTTGAGAAGGCCAAGGAACAGATAAGATTAAGTTTTTGAATCAGATTATTGTTCTTTTCGTTTAAGATCACGTATTTTGTTTTAGAACTTCTAATTTACACGATTTGGTCAATCACCCCTACCCCCTTAAGTACGCATGCAGAGAAAGCGGAAAAGAGATATGATATTGTTGACAAACATAGATCCATGTCGGATACAGTGACCTCTTTACATGGTGCGTGATGGATAAACAATTCTCCTTTTCAGTCATCTAATGTAGACAGTCCAGTATTTTCGGGCATACTGTTCTATTGACATTGTGTGTTGCTTGGTACACCAATCTATTATTAGAGTCAACCTTTCTTTGAAAGACAGTCCAATAAGGAAGTACTCTTTCGCTTCAAGAAATAAAAACAGCCCGTATCTGATATCTCAAATCCAATAAAGGTCATTCGCAACTTCGAGGTCAGTCCTACGGATCATACCTCGAATGCAAGATAGCTGCCATTCGGACCACCTCGGCTATTTACGAAACAAGGATTGATCGAGAAGTTGCGAATGCATTGAACTATTTTTTAATTCGAAACTTCTCGGTCAGTCCTTGAATCCAATCGTAGAAATAGCCGACGTGATCCGATTATATTGTTGTTTCTTTTTTTGCGAAGAAACTTTTACTATGTTCCAAAATGTATGATATTTCTGTAAATTAATGCGCCGACATACATCCGAGGCATATTTTTTGTCTCGCAGAAATATACAATTTCGTTCCTGGCGCAATCATTTTGCCACCATAATAATTTTTTACAAGTATTTTGCTATTATCTTAAAATTCAAACGTTACACATTAAGACATGGATTATAAAATAGTGTAATGGTGTATTCTTTCCTCAGCTTTCGATTTTAAAACAAAACAAAACAAAAACACAAGAATGTAGTGGTGCAAATCTGGGCACAACATCGGGTTACTGTTGTAACATATGTACGAGTGAAAACTTTATTTCTTTCTTCTTCATTTGTTCCTTAATGATATTTTAAATTTTTAAAAAAAAATCATTTAGTATAGTATTTGTTGGAAGTTGCTATACCATAAATAAATTTTAAATAATAATAATAATAATAATAATAATAATAATAATAGTTTATTTGCTGTTGTTGTTGTTATTATTATTATTATTGTTGTTGTTGTTCTTCTTCTTCTTATTATTATTATTATTCAGATAAATAGTCTAATGAGATACTTTTCTGGAAAGAATTATTTGAATGAAATATTGACAAAGTTCGAAACACAGCATTTTAAACTGCAGCTATCACTCAATAAAATCAACAGTTCCATGCAATCTAAATCAACCATAAGTCCCGTTGTATTCATTGCAGATGCTTCATCAAAACTTTAATGTCATCAAAGCGGAGTTTAAATTATTAAGTAATTAAAATTATTAAAATACTCAATTTATACTGATTAAATATGCGCCTTAATTTATTTTTAAGTGGAAGAAATTAATTACCTGTAGTATAATGGCCTGCAGTGAAGTTATCTCCCATTTAGTTTATAACTATCAAAATGAGTCTTATAAAAAATCATGTAAAATAGCTGATTGGTTGACAGATTAGTCAACATTCTTAATAAAGACTTGGAACATATAAATGCAGAATTTTCATATTTTGTTTAAAAATAGCAAATCGACAGACGACGGCTGGGGCAGGCGAAGACGGTATGTATGTCAGTAGTAGTAGTTCTAGTATTAGTAGTAGTTCTAGTAGTAGTAGTAGTAGTAGTAGTATTAGTAGTAGTTCTAGTAGTAGTATTAGTAGTAGTAGTAGTAGTAGTAGTTCTAGTAGTAGTATTAGTAGTAGTTCTAGTAGTAGTATTAGCAGTAGTAGTAGTTCTAGTAGTAGTAGTAGTAGTAGTATTAGTAGTAGTAGTATTAGTAGTAGTTCTAGTAGTAGTATTAGTAGTAGTTCTAGTAGTAGTAGTAGTAGTAGTATTAGTAGTAGTTCTAGTAGTAGTAGTAGTATGGCACCAAGGAAGGCCTGATTTTGATGGCAAGAGTTCGTTCCCCTTCCATATTATCCAGTTTGCAGTCAACCACAGTCGGATTCAATATATGGCGGGGTTTTTTTTTAATTCTCCTCCAAAATTGTTCTCCCTTAAACCAAAAAAAATTTCATCCAGGTAACTGTTGTTTGGTCTACTCTTAATTTGTGCAATTTGAAACCAAGTCGATAATGGTCAACTTCATTATTATACTACTACCTCTACACCTATAAAAACAACAACAACCACAGCCACAACAACAAAACAACAACAACAACAACTACTACTGTTGCTACTACTACTACTGTTACTACTACTACTGTTACGACTACTACTACTACTGTTACTACTACTACTACTACTACTGTTACTACTACTACTACTACTGTTACTACTACTACAACAACAACTACTACTACTACTGTTACTACTACTACTACTGTTACTACTACTACTACTGTTACTACTACTACTACTGTTACTACTACTACTGTTACTACAACTACAATTATTACTACTACTTCAACAACAACTACTACTACTACTGTTACTACTACTACTACTGTTACTACTACTACTACTGTTACTACTACTACTGTTACTACAACTACAATTATTACTACTACTTCAACAACAACTACTACTACTACTGTTACTACTACTACTACTGTTACTACTACTACTGTTACTACAACTACAATTATTACTACTACTTCAACAACAACTACTAATAATACTGCTGTTGCTACTGCTACTATTGCTACTACTACATTTATTACTACTACTACTGCTACAACAACAACAACAACAACAATAATAATAATAATAACAACAAAAAAAAAAAAAAAGCAACAAAAACATCAATACTGCGCAAAGAGTTTTGTGGGTTACATTGCTCTCATTCGTGTCCATGTGCAAGACTGAACAAGTGTTTGGTTTTATATTAACCTCCTCTAAATCTTTTGTTCAAATTGATCAAGACAACATCATTAGGTGCACAAAGAGTTTCTATTTATAGCAATCCTGTGCAGTAATTTAAGTAGCGTACAAATCAATTGAATCTTTTATCTAAATCTTGAATGCAGCATTCCGAACATGTGTCCTCTACGTTGAGCGTATTCAAACATCAAGACTTACGTACAAGTCAACACACTAATAGCTGAAAATGTCAAAACTTGCATACAAGTCAATACTATAATAGCTGAAAATGTCAAAACTTGCATACAAGTCAATACTATAATAGCTGTAAAAATATGAAAATACGAAGAGAAAATTCTTAACTGCAAGCTATTCAAGCATTTTGAACAAAATAGATTTCCATGAGTTTGTGAGTATTTATTCTAATTTAGCATAAAACTCAATGCTGTATCGTTTGTAAATAGCAAGGCAAAGCCATATGTCGCGATAATTTCGCGCGTGCGTCAAGTGTACTTTTATTAGGATAAGTACGGTAAATAAATTTAGAACTGTCTTCAGTGAGCTACAAGGTTACCTCCTCGAGGGAATTAAAAATACTCTGACGTCAATAATGGGAACCAGTCGACGAGTAATAACAAACAGGTTTGTGTCTGACTTAGGAGACTAGTTAAAGGCTGCACCGGTCAAACTCGTTCCTGGGGTAAATCTCAAAACACGATGCAGTAAATTAACACGGACACCTTAAGAAAGGCAACGTGCAACTGACAGCGTGGAAATTGTAACACAGCAAATAAGGACATTTAACATTGATCGTTTTTATTATCCATTTCGTAAGATTTTATTTAGCCCCGACTACAATAGCAGAAGGGACGTATTGCTTTGCTGCTATCCGTCCGTCCGTCCGTCCGGAATCCGTTTTAGCACGATAGCACAAGCACTATTTGACACTGAGCCATTAAAACAGTGCACACTTTATCATGATTATGAAAAGATTACCTGACTGGATTTTCATTTGGTTATGAATAGATTACCTGATTAGATTTTCATTTGGTTATGAATAGACAGCCTGATTAGATTTTCATTTGGTGAAGAATAGACAACCTGATTAGATTTTCATTTGGTTATAAATAGATGACCTAATTAGATTTCCATTTGGTTATGAATATATTACCTGATTAGCTTTTCAGGTCAGTTATTTTAACTTCTTGTAGTTAGACCTGTTTGAGGACAAACTTTCTTCGCATAATTTGACCCCCTCTCCCCTTCCACCCATCCGTTACCCCTGACAAAAAAAAAAAAAAAAAAAAACGCTTGAGGTAGACCATTCAAATTCACATGTAGATGAACTCATTCGATTTTCAGGTCATTGCAGCAAATTTAAAAATTTGTTTTACACATGTTTTGAATTTTTGGGACTTAGACTTTGTTTTGACAAAAACCTTGTTAGCACAATTAAGCAAATACAACTTGAGGTAGACAGATGAAATTTGAGAAGCATGTTTGTGTTCGTATGTAGATAATCTGGTTTGATTTTTAGGTCACTATACTAGTTCTTTTTGGTTTTGCTTAAAAATACGTTTTTAACTTTGTTTTACAAAAACTTTGTGAGCACAATGTAAGAATAATCATGTGAGATACAACAACGACAAAAGGCCTGCATATGCATTTATAGATGACTTGATTAGATTTTCATGCTATTATGGCAGTTTTTCAAATTTTCTAGTATTGACAATTTTTGGGGGACTTTGAGTTTTTCGCCTGCAGTGAGTGCAGTGGGGAAATACGTGATTTACAAACACAAATCTATATTTTTGAAAAAGCAAAATTTGTATGCTGTGCCATATATAGTGTTTTATATATTATGAGCGCATTAGGACTGATCGTCTTTCATCAGGTAGGACACTAAATTTAGCTCCAAATGTAAATACAATTGAGTGCCTGTATTGACCAATTTAATTTGTGCCACTATCTTTTGAACATCCTCGAAGCGTAGTCAGTGGCAACGCCAGGGTTCGAGGCGCCCGGAGGCAATGATCTTTAGTTGCGCCCCTACCGAGGCTCCCGGGGGCAATGGTCTTTAGTGGCGCGCCTACTTTGCCACAGAGAACAGTTTTTATGTCAGTTACCAACCTCAATCCCCCCCCCCCCATCTACTCCCAGGTTATAGCTGGGAAAAAAAATTCCCGACGGCGCCCCCCCCCCCTTTGCTGGGCGCCTGGGGGCAATTGACCCCCTCCCCCTCCCAACCCCCGTCGCGCCGCCACTGAGCGTAGTGGCACAAACTAAGTCACTGGGGATTGTCAAAGGTATTGCTTTCACTATCCTTTCCTAGACACACTGGATATATGTAGTTAAACGCCATTCTGATTAAAATCGAGATCTCTGTCATAACGGCGATCTGACGAACACCAATACGAGGTCAGGTTCTGTTGACCTTTCGATTAAAAAAATCTGATTACAACTTTTACATTTACCAAAGTGAAAACCGCCATTCAGTACATATCGTTTGTAACGATAACTCTCCTAAACAAGAAATGCAATGCTTTATTTGATAGGTTGCTAAAACTAAATGGAACGGGAATTCCAAAGGTCACCAGAAGACGAATCTTCATCATTTCCTGTCAGATCTACTTTTTATCAGTAGATCTTAATTTTAATCAGATTGGTTAACCAAAGCTTAAGAACGCTATTCCAAATGTACTGAATATATATCAGAGAACAACGTATTAGTGAAGTGTATTTTATTAGTAATACAACATACACTTAACTCCAAATTCTAAACACAGTCCTTGGATTTTAAACGAAATTATAAATTGTACAAAGTATTTAAAATTAACTCTAATAAATTATTATTAGTATCTGAAATAAAATTTATTTATACACGTACGCCTTATTTTTGTCAGTCGTAATACCTATTAATCGTAGAGAAAATAACAGGACTAAATTTATCTAAAATCTGTCGCTTAATTATATAGTAGGATTTCATCTCGCTAAATCGTGATGTCCCTCCATAATGCGTCGTATATTTTTTTTTGTAATGAGAGAAAACACTCGATTTATTAGTTAGTTATAAAGTAGAAACTAATTGTGTGTGTGTTTATATATATATATATATATATATATATATATATATATATATATATATATATATATATATATAAAGAGATAGAGAGAGAGAGAGAGAGAGATACATGCCTACCTACGTGACTGCGTACATACGTACATACAATACATATATATATATATATATATATATATATATATATATATAGAGAGAGAGAGAGAGAGAGAGAGAGATACATACCTACGTAAGTGACTGCATACATACGTACATACAATACATACATATATATATAGAGAGAGATACATACCTACGTACGTGACTGGGTACGTACGAACATACAATACATATATATATAAATAGAGAGAGAGAGAGAGATACATACCTACGTACGTGGCTGCATACGTACATACATACATACAATACATACATATACATGTAGGATTGAAATCACTTATAAATATGCGTTTAGTGTCTGCGTCAGTTCATGTATTTCATTGTCAGTAATTTTTAAATGATCGAAGCAATTTTCCATTTCTTAGATTATTCCACGGCTTACTATAACTATATAATCATGCCATACTATTGCATTTCTGCCCTTGATTCTATAAATGTACTACAAAAAAGCTGATCTAATCAAATAAGACGACTGTCTCATTCCACCGTCATAAAATTTTAACCTACTACAAATGCTACTCGTTACGGCAATATAACTATTAAAATAAAATTCCTTCATGTTACTAGGCAAAGTTTCCCTAACACCAATTTTCCCAAATCTTCTACCTGCCGTGGCCGTGGGTGCGGCCGCCACTCACTAAGCTAATGCTTACCTGGCATATACCTGGCATACCAATCTAATTCAAATCAGGTTGTTCAACTCTTCTCCTCTTTGTTGCGCGATAGAAAGGAGCAACTAACAGGAGCGTAGTTAGAATATCTGATTTTAATCGGATTAGAATAGATACGAGAGATAAGAAGTCTAAGAGACAGGCAGCCAGTCTATTCGAAATGCCGAGTCCAATTTATTTTTTGACGGATGGATAAGGTCTCAATATCTCAAGGAGTTATTTCTCTATTTTGTATGTGAAATATAAGGGAGTATGTATGTATGTATGTATATATATATATATATATATATATATATATATATATATATATATATATATATATATATATATATATACACACACTCACACACATCCTCAACTTCTAACGAGGAATTATGTTTATTCACGTGTTAGAAATTTCATGCCCATATACTGTATAATAAAAAAAAGTGTTTTGTGTGCCACAAAACACAAAAACTAAAACCAAACCTTTGTATGCTGATCTAATGTACGGATTTGTCTTCAAGCGGACCTAATGTACGGATTAGTTTGCATGCTGATCTAATGTACAGATTTGTCTTCATGCTGACCTAATGTAAAGATTTGTCTTCATGCTGACCTAACGTACAGAGTTGTCTGCATGCTGATCTAATGTACAGATTTGTCTTCATGCTAACCTAATGTACAGATTTGTCTTCATGCTGACCTAATGTACGGATTTGTCTGCATGCTGACCTAATGTACAAATTTGTCTTCATGCTGACCTAATGAACAAGCTGTCTGCATGCTGACCTAATGTAAGTATGTCTTCATGCTGACATAATGTACGGATTTGTCTTCATGCTGACCTAATGTACAGATTTGTCCTCATGCTGACCTAACGTACAGATTTGTCTTCATGGTGATCTAATGTACAGATTTGTTTGCATGCTAACCTAATGTGCAGATTTGCCTGCATGCTAACCTAATGTACAGAGTTGTCTGCATGCTGATCTAATGTACTGATTTGTTTTCATGCTAGCCTAATGTACATATTTGTCTGAATGCAAACCTCACGTACAGATTTGTCTTCATGCTAATATTATGTACAGATTTGTCTGCATGCTGATCTAATGTACAGATTTGTCTTCATGCTAACCTATTGTACAGATTTGTCTTCATGCTGACCTAATGTACGGATTTGTCTTCATGCTGTCCTAATGTACAGATTTGTCTTCATGCTGACCTAACGTACAGATTTGTCTGCATGCTGATCTAATGTACGGATTTGTCTTCATGCTGATCTAATGTACAGATTTGTCTTCATGCTGACCTAATGTATGGATGTATGCATGCGGACCTAATGTATGGATGTCTGCATGCTGACCTAATCTATGGATGTCTGCATGCTGATCTAACGTACAGATTTGTCTTCATGCTAACCTAATGTACATATTTGTCTTCATGCTGATCTAATGTACAGATTTGTCTTCATGCCAACCTAACGTACAGATTTGTCTGCATGCTGATCTAATGTACAGATTTGTCTTCATGCTAACATAATGTACAGATTTTTCTGCATGCTAACCTATTGTACAGATTTGTCTTCATGCTGACCTAATGTACGGATTTGTCTGCATGCTACCCTAATGTACAGATTTGTCTTCATGCTGACCTAACGTACAGATTTGTCTGCATGCTGATCTAATGTACGGATTTGTCTTCATGCTGATCTAATGTACAGATTTGTCTTCATGCTGACCTAATGTATGGATGTATGCATGCGGACCTAATGTATGGATGTCTGCATGCTGACCTAATCTATGGATGTCTGCATGCTGATCTAACGTACAGATTTGTCTTCATGCTAACCTAATGTACATATTTGTCTTCATGCTGATCTAATGTACAGATTTGTCTTCATGCCAACCTAACGTACAGATTTGTCTGCATGCTGATCTAATGTACAGATTTGTCTTCATGCTAACATAATGTACAGATTTTTCTGCATGCTAACCTATTGTACAGATTTGTCTTCATGCTGACCTAATGTACGGATTTGTCTGCATGCTACCCTAATGTACAGATTTGTCTTCATGCTGACCTAACGTACAGATTTGTCTGCATGCTGATCTAATGTACGGATTTGTCTTCATGCTGATCTAATGTACAGATTTGTCTTCATGCTGACCTAATGTACAGATTTGTCTGCATGCTGATCTAATGTACGGATTTGTCTACATGCTGTCCTAATTTATGGATGTCTGCATGCTGACCAAATGTACGGATTTGTCTTCATGCTGACCTAATGTACGGGTTTGTCTGCATGCTGACCTAATGTACTGATTTGTCTTCATGCTGACCTAATGTATGGATGTCTTCATGCTGACCTAATGTATGGATGTCTTCATGCTGACCTAATGTATGGATGTCTTCATGCTGACCTAATGTATGGATGTCTGCATGCTGACCTAATGTACGGATTTGTCTTCATGCTGACCTAATGTATGGATGTCTTCATGCTTACCTAATGTATGGATGTCTTCATGCTGACCTAATGTATGGATGTCTTCATGCTGACCTAATGTATGGATGTCTGCATGCTGACCTAATGTACGGATTTGTCTTCATGCTGATCTAATGTACAGATTTGTCTTCATGCTGACCTAATGTATCGATGTCTTCATGCCGACCAAATGTATGGATGTCTGCATGCTGATCTATTGTACAGATTTGTCTTCATGCTGACCTAATGTACGATTTTGTCTTCATGCTGACCTAATGTACAGATTTGTCTTCATGCTGGCCTAATGTACGAATTTTTCCGCATGCTGATTTAATGTACGGATTTTTCTTCATGCTGACCTAATGTACAGATTTGTCTACATGCTGATCTAATGTACGGATTTGTCTACATGCTGACCTAATGCACAGATTTGTCCGCATGCTTACCTAATGCACAGATTTGTCTTCATGCTAACCTAATGTATAGATTTGTCTTCATCATGACCTAATGCACAGATTTGTCTGTATGTTCGGAGTTTCGTTATAGTTGCAGATGTGCAAACGAGTAATCCATGATTTTTATGTGCGGATCGTCAAAAGTACGATTTATTTTATGTGCAATGCTGTGTGCCCACCCTGTCTCACTATTAAGATAAACTATTTGTCGGTTTGAAGAGCTGCTGTTTCGGTGGGTCTACTTCTTTTTCTTTATCTGAACATGACATTCATCTAAAGACATAAATCGTCACGATATGTTAAAGGCACGATAAAGGCACAAGTTGTCACGATATGTTGAAGGTACTATAAAGGCACAAGTCGTCATGACATGTTGAAGGGACGATAAAGGCACAAGTCGTCACGATTGTTAAAGGAACGATAAATGCACAAGTCGTCACGATTTGTTGAATGTACTATAAAGGCACAAGTCGTCACGATTTGTTGAAGGTACTATAAAGGCACAAGTCGTCACGATATGTTAAAGGCACTATAAAGGTACAAGTCGTGACGATTTGTATGTGTGAAATATAAATTGGAATGAGAAGAATAATGCTACCATATATCTTCACCACTGAAACAAATCCTCTCCTAATAAATTAACAATCAAACATTTAATACACTGAATCCATAATGAAGTAATCGATGCATTGCAAATGAATGCAATTAAAAGAACAAAATTGGCAGTCTAACAAAAAATAATGAATCGGCCCAGCCCCCCCCCCCCCCACTGCATTACATACATCGACCTTGGAATGGACAGTGAGAAGTGAGAATTACCTGATGTTATCATAAAATATCCATAATGTTAACATAAGGGTCATATGATATCTATATCATTAACATACGGGTCATATGATATCATATGGTATCCAACTTTAACATACGGGTCATATGCTATCACATACGGGTCATATGCTATCCATAACTTTGACATACTGGTCAAAACCCTATTTCTGGTAAGTGAAAAAATTGTTTCATTCGAACATTATCTAGAGTCATGTGTGAAAATCGCAACTTAAGTAAGGTCCTATTGGAATATTTCAAAAACGGCTCAGAAAAACGAGAAAGACAAGTGCTACATAATGCTTTTTATGGCACATTTTTCGAATAAAAAAAGCAACAGTGTTTCAGGATTCTAGAGAGTTGAGTAGCAATCGACTAGGTCCAGTGGGTGGGTGGGGGGGGGGGGGAGCAAAATTATCATCAAACAACATTTTTTTGGGGGGGGGAGGGGACCCCAGAATTAAGTTTTGCGGGGGTCAGAATTTACGCCACTGATTGTAGATAATATTGTTGGTGACGGAAGCTATAGGAATAAATTCTGAGTAAGTTATTTATTAAAATGAATGAAGATTTCACTGCTGATTGATTTATAACAGAGATGAAATTCTGGATAATTCGTTTGATTCTAAACGGACATAGTCACACACACACACTATATATATATATATATATATATATATATATATATATATATATATATATATATATATATATATATATATATATATCACATTATTATATATATATATCACATTATTATATATATATCACATTATTATATATATATATATATATATCACATTATTATATATATATATATATCACATTAAAAACGACATGGCTTTTGAAGTGTTAGTATAAGCAATTTGATGTACTGTTTGTTGGTATATCAAACTGTGATTCGCCGATGGCGTATGAATACGCATATAATTATGATTTCAGCAGTAGACTATTGCTTCTATACTTTCCATATCAGTGATGAATTTCCACTTATTGTTCATGAATACAATTAGCAAATACGAAGAAAAGTATTCAAAATCCTCTCTGTCTCTCTCTCTCATGACATAATAACCAAAAATACGTCGAAATCTGTCGAGTCAGAGATACCAATAAGATTGCAAGAACAAATATTCATATTCCCTGTTTAATCTACATTTTCCAAATAAATAAAACATGTTACACAATTTCTTCGAAATTCCCTCCGCATTTCATGTTCTCTCCTCTCTCTCTCTCATATATAGCATAAATACGTGGATATATATATATATATATATATATATATATATATATATATATATATATATATATATATATATATATATATAGAGAGAGAGAGAGAGAGAGAGAGAGAGAGAGAGAGAGAGAGAGAGAGAGAGAGAGAGATGGAAACCTTGATCTTGAACTTGCACTAAGTACCCTACAAGAAATCTAGTCCGTATAATGGTATGAGTACACCCTAGTGTTCCACGATACCAATGATACAAAGTTGCAAAAGTCTCTTTTGGCACACACCTGCTGTAATTTATTTCATGTTTTGTTTTGTTTCTATTTTTCAACCTATAACAACGGTCTAAAATAAGATCATTCTGAAATATTTAAAAGACTGAAGCCCTCTCTGTCTCTTTGTGTTGGTTGGTCATCCAGCTTGTCAGTTTGTGAGTTTGACCCTAGTGGAGTAACTGCAATGCATGTATTCGCCTTCTGGGTATTAGTTAGCTTGTTCTCTTCCGAACTCGTTGTATTCATTAGTGATCGATTGGCCTCGCTTTCAATATTCGGGACGCTAGCCGTCCATTATTTGTCGACCCATACATACTTTTCTTTTAATGAAAAATGTATACATCTCGTGTTATGTTAAAGATACAGCGTCCATACGATATATATATATATATATATATATATATATATATATATATATATATATATATATATATACACACACCCACACCCACAAGCCTTTATTATGGTGATCATTGTGCAAATTCAATGACTATTGAAATGCTCCCTTTCTAATAATAAGTTCCAGGATTGCTGCAAATGGGACACGTTGCCTACAGCTGGAGAATGTAAACAATCTTATGTGCACACACCTACATTTTGGTTGTAATAGTTTCGGCTTTGGCTGTGAACAGAGGTAAGACCACCCTAGAGCAATACAGGCCACATCTGATCATTTTGATATCGATGATAATGAGGACAAATATGTTATTCGGTAAGCAGCCAATGCTGGCTTGAGGTAGGTAATTATAAATAATGTTTAGTAAATGTTCGATCCCTCCCCAAACTCTGTTACATAAAATATTCCTATCCAGCATATGCTTGTAAACCGATTATGTTTCTGTGTTTGTACCGTGCCTGGTCTTTTGGAATTAGTGCACCCAGGAAAAGAGGTATAGATGAGTCTAGTCTGTGTTGCATAGAAAATATAATAAAATAAAAATTATTATATATTTCAGAATGAGATATTGAAACATATCCGTGGGAGAAAAATGATATCGCCATAGTGGCGATACCACTTTATGAACTACTTTCTTTTTCCATTTAGGAAGCATATCTGCCCTTATGTATGTTATTCAGACCGGTATTTCCATATTTAGGCCTATTTCGTTTTTTCTTCATCTTTTCCTTCTCTCTCTCTCTCTCTCTCTCTCTCTCTCTCTCTCTCTCTCTCTCTCTCTCTCTCTTAGAATGAATATATCTAAAAATGTGTCATCACTGTTGACCCTCTAGTATACATTTATGTAGTCAATTAAAAGGCACCATCAAGAATGCCTAAAAATGAACCCCTAACAACAAAGAGTAGGCTTCAAGTATTAACTTTTTTATAATTAGTTTTCCACATGAATCATGCAGATTGTCAGTGACTGAACTTACATGACCTGTTGATATTCGATATTCTGTGTCACCCATGCACTATTGTACACGTTTTTAAGAAAGAAAACTCTTGATTACATAAGGTAATAAAGTTGTTTAAGTAGAGATTTTAACTGTCGTCACAATCATAATCATGATTGAAAACGATGGGGGAAATCAGGCATTGTTTAGTGTCGATTACACACCGAAATTAAGTGACAATCGAAATCTGGGTGCAGCGTCTGCTACCGAAATAGACTGCAAGCTTGCCAACACAAATATTCACGTCTGAATGCAGAAATAAACAAAAATAGAAATCAAAATCCTTACAACTAAACTCACAATCATTAAAATCTGTTGTTTAATGATGTTGCACTCTGAAGTATGTAGGACCATTCCGTCATGATTCTACATGATCCCACCCCAGCAATGTGCACTGTACAAATCCGCGCAAGAAATGTGCGAACGAAAATAAAAATCCCTTCATATTCGTATGAAAATAGTAATTAATTTGACAAAATAAACAATTTGAAGCACTATATGTACAATCTAAATTTGTAAAAAGTCGTGTTCCAAAATTATTGTAACATGTAGGAACTTTTTTTTTATCTATGCAGTAATGCAGCCGTTACTCGTATTAACACAGAATGGAGAAACAAATCCATGCAAATCGAAGGCTTTTGCCTTTAAAAAACATAATAAAAAGAAACTCTACATTTTTTTTGTAGATGTAAGGGAATATTTCACTCGTGAAGAGGAAATATTGTATTGTCACGAGTGGCGAAACCAATCTTGACAATACAATGTTTGAACTTCACTCGTGATATATTTCCTTATATCTACTCAAAAAACGTAGTTATCCTCTAATGTCTCCTATATTCAGGGAGATTTTTGTTTGTGTCTGTCGGTTTTAACGTCACTTTTGACACATAATTGCCTATATCATGCCGATGAAATGGGAGCTAAGTGCCTTTCCCAAGGACATACAGAAGCAGCCGACCCCAGGCTGGCATGGGCACGTATCGAACTCTCGACCCTTGGATTACAAATCTGAAGCTCTTCCAACTGAGCGACTCTCCCACAGTTGTGGAGAGGGTGGGTAAATATTGACCATTATTTTTAGCTTGAAAAATCTGAAATTGTATAGATAGTTAGTATGTGAACAAACTACGCCCTCGAAAAAAAGAAAAAAGAACAAAAAAAAAAAAAAACAAACAAACAAAAAAACAACCAAATACCAATAAACCTAAGCTAAAAATACCTAGCAGTAAACCTCAATCTGAGTTAAAGAAGCGACATTTTTGGAAAGAAAGACAATATGAAAAATCTGGCCAACATCAGAGAAATAATTTTAATTATGCTAAATCATTCAACACGGAATTTCAAAAAAAAAAACATGTACTCTATCCTATTGATTCACTCGTCAATTCCGGGCCCAAGTTTTTCATCGAGATAAGTACCTTTTTTTTGTTGCACTATTGATGATATATGGTTGATTAAAGGTCAAATCCAAGACGTTCGGTGTATTATATTTTTTTACAGACCGTGCACAAAATAGCTTAACCCAGTAACGTATTTATAGATATCGATCAATAGTACCGGGGAATTCCGCTACTAGTCGATGCGAGCCCGCTATTTTGTGTATTAGACGTTTTGAGTAGTCCATTCAGCAAGCTTACTGCACCGAAGCGAAGCGCTTTGAGAAATTGTATTTGTGTACGCAGATTGATATTTGTGGTGCCTTTGACATATGGAATTGATAATGACAGCCATTTGCCACGACAGATAAGGTTAGCCTGTTTTATTTTAAATTTCATTTCATTTTGCATAAGTTTTGTTCAATGTGCACTATGAGTCAGACGGTGATTGTTATTCAGTGAATGGAAATATTATACATGTATTGACAGCTTACATGTGTAAACATGTGCCCTCGTTTTGCACGTGGATACACTGTATTTATAAGTTGTACTTGCCATGTGCCATTTTACTGCAAAACGGATACATATTTATATACGGGTTTGTTCATGGTCATAGGCTGCATTATTTACATGTGATATGTATTTGACGCCCCTATAGCTATGTACTATCGATCGTATTTGATCTAAACTTAATCTGTTTAGATCGGAGTTAGTTTTACCTAATTGAGTCTGTATACACATAAATTCGTGAAGCATTGTTTTGTGAGAAAGATTGTCTGTTAGCCCTATTGACAGTGTTTTTCCATAACAGTGTTATATACTGCACTCCCCCCCGCATATTCTCTTTCCCTATCAGATTTCATTGTCAGACGGTGCGTGAATAGCTTTTTCCTTCTGCCTGAAAAAATGCGGAAGTAAAATATCTCTCTCTCTCTCAAATTTTAGGCAAGACATAAAGGCGCTTTATGTGACCGGGGGATATTTGGGATGGGGATCGGGCGTGGCGTGGCACGGCAGTGGGTGTAGGAGTCAGATAGCCACCAGAATTTGTGTATGTTCGACCTATGTATTAATCAATATTCAACACTAAATGTAGCACGTACGCACAGGAATTTTTTTTTTCAAGGCCCGAATTAAACCCAAATGTCGATGTAAATAGGCCCCAATTCCAAATTACACAAGATTTAGGGTCAAAGCAATTTATTTTATATAAATTTTATCCATAATTGATCCTGTTTCTGTCAAAACTAAAGGCTGATGCTTTCTTATTTACTCCAGTCAGCCAAGAAAAATCATTTGTATCTGTATTACTCCAAAAAGACATAGCTTTAATACGGGTCCATGATCACTCTTGAAACGAAAACTACTCGAATTGACACCATTTGTCAACTATTTGTCTTTCATGGAGTTGTCGCTCTTATAGCGGTTGCTGTTCTTCATGTACTAGAAGAAATGTACATTTCACGTATTGACGTACTGGCGCACAAATGAGAGTACTTTCAAAAGAAAAATAAAAAGCTTTGTTAACGTTTTGTCGATACTGGAGTTTTCATTGTTCTTCACATTCATACTTCCTATCATATTATTTCCTGCCTTATGATTAACTTCAAATCATACCACGTACAATCACATTCATACTTCCTATCATATTATTTCCTGCCTTATGATTAACTTCAAATCATACCACGTACAATCACATCGTACCGTATCTTATCAGATCGTATCTGTGAAAGAATACATTGTACCGTATCTTATCATATCGTATCTGTGAAAGAATATTCAGTCAATTCTGAGGAAATTTTTAAAGAGAGAAATGAAAACAAAACCCAGTGCAGTTTTTAAAATTGAGTTTCAACAGGTGCACAGAACTGGTGAACGTAAATCGGGCAAAATTCGGATCATTGCTGCAGAATTCAGCAGATTAAAGGACAGGGAAACGGTCAGGAAAAAGTCACCTGGCACCGGTTTCCCAAAATTTCTCGAAACTCTTCCTCATATTAAGATTTTGCATTATTGTGCCCAGCCTTTTCGAGAAAGCTTGAGACATTATCCGCGTTTTCATTCGTCAGTCCCACTTTCGTTTCTGCTCTAGAACTTAAAGCCGTTTGAATGAAACTTAGTATTCTTGTGTGTTGCTTACCTCATTGGGGGTGTCTTCAAGGTCAAGGTGGCGGCTTGGTATTTAAGTTTTTTTTTATCGCACTTTCCTTTCCACTTTAGAACTTTTATAACTGTTTGAGATTAAGGGCTTTAACGCGGTACACTTATACATCGTGATAGAAGGTGTGTCGTGTACCACATTTTGGGTCTTCAATATTTAAATTTTAGATCATACTTCCATTCTCGTCTATAACTTCAGAGCTTTTATAGATTAATGGAAAATTTGCATAGTTATATATCATCGTTAGAAAGTGAGTTGTGTACATGTACTACATTGGTAGTCATATCTTCAAGGTCAAGGTCACAGGTCAGTATTTTCTCTTTTCCATCACTCTTTTCTTTCCGCTCTATAACTCTAGAACCTTTTCAGCTTTGGGATTAAATTAGAAAGTGTCTCGTGTACACATTTGGGGTCGTATCTTGAAGGTCATGATAACGTGTCAGTAGTGTAAGTTTTCCATCATACTTTACTTTTCTGCCTATAATTTAACAACCATTTGAGATTTGGAGACGAAACTTGGTATGCTTATACACCATCATTAGCAGGTGTGTCGCAAACCACAGTGGGAGTCATATCTTGAAGGTTAAGGTCATTTGTAAGTATTTGAAGTTTTCTTCATTCTTCTATCTCCATTCTATAAACGTAAAGCTATTTGAGATTGAGAGATGAAAGTTGGTATATTTGTTCAAAGCCAACTAATTATTGTATGTGTTACGGAACCAGCCTACGTGTTACCGTCTTTCAAAGAATGAAGGTTGCTGATTGGTTGAAAATAATTACAGTGTGTAGATTGTACGTAATAGTAGACTTGAACCATAAACTATATGAAATTTATCGCTGTCACCGTACTGGATGTAAACGGGGAGATCTCACCGAGCCGGATTTTTATGGTCGGAACCTACAAGAGCTTTTTTCTCAAAAACGAGGCGTGCAGCATATCACTTTAATCGTTTTAAAATGTTCCTCTTGGATAGACCTTTTATAGAATGAAAGCGTGTTTTTCCATTTTTACCAAGAAGTTATATTAATTTGCCCAAACAGTAACATTACGGTCTATGGGAACTGCATTAATTGTCTATGTCCAATAGCAGCAGACACACCCAGTTGAATTGGACCCGGATAAAATATGCACAACCTATTTCTCACCTATTGTATCGGCCATTTAGGGTGAATTTGTTTTTAATTTTAGGAATAACTTGTCTGTTGTGTAAGTTTTACCAATTTTTAGTCACTTTGGATTTTAAAAACAGGAAACCCTGGATAGCTTCATAAAATCCTGTGTATTGCATTTTCTCAGCTGCACTAATAATACCACGTGTCCCCCAAAAATCTATCAGTCCAAAATTGAAACACATAAATCTGTGCTTAACAATTAATGACTTCTAAAAATGGAACTTGATGATTGCATTTATTAAGGATTAGGGAAGAAAAAATATGCAGTTTTTTGTAAACCAACGTTTGTCTAAAAATATTGCATTTTTCCCAATTTTGTCAAACCGGGTACGTCTACGCAGTAGATACAGGACCGTTAAAACGAGGTTACCAGATTACTATCAGTTAAGATTGGTATCTTGCTTCTGTCACCTGGCAGTTAATTATTGTTTTTAATTTACCATAATTTCATCCACTTTCTTCAATGTTTGTCTGATTTTATTACGGGATGATTTCTCTCCGCCCCGGGTACAATAACGGAAATGGTCGAGGAAACACCTTCCTTGAATAACTTATAAAAAATATTTAACTTGCGATTTCATTAACGATGAAAGTGTCTGCTTGATTTCTTGAAAGTGGTGAAAACTGAAGTCTATAAAGGAGATGAGTTCCAAGATTTACTTCCCTTTTCTATGGCAATCACTGTACATGCACTCCTTTCATATGCACATTTGCCAGACATGCCTTTGTATAGGAAGAGAGGCAAAAATCAATTTTTTTGAAAAACGTAAATTTTTGGAATATTTCCTATCGACTAGGAGCCTCTGTAATTATCTTGGATTACCTCCCTTTGTCAAAGTTCTGCTGCAGTATGTATCGCAATTCATTTAGCTTATGGTATAATCTGCATATTCATATAGGAACCAGAATGCTTGTGTTTGCATAAATAAAGAAGTATCAGAGGAAAAATTGTATTCTCTTGTGGAAAAAAGTATTAGTTTATCATTAGAGCAGGTTCCCAAATTGAAATAAATTCCTCAATATCGTAAAAACGGTAATTGCTAAACAACTATTCTTTTGCGGAAGGTTGCGAAGAAAACTGCTGTTGATTATGAATAATTATTGTCCAACGGAAACAGCCTATACTCCAATAGTTCACAAACAAGCACTTTGGAGAAATTACGACTCGGGTATTTCTCCATAGATTTAACACACACAGACAATATGTGCTTGACTGCCACCCGAGGTTAATGACGTGTACGAGACTGTTGTGCTGGCCATAACCTTTGCATCAAGTCACCCACACAAATCACGTAAATTTTATTTGCGAGATTCAAACAAGGAAGCTATAGAATATTTCCTTGCAATGTCCCTAGCAACGTCCTCAGTGGAATTGGATAGGTCAAAATAGGCATATCAGTTTTTGATGAATAAGATTTATTTAAGTTTGAGAGAGAGAGAGAGAGAGAGAGAGAGAGAGAGAGAGAGAGAGAGAGAGAGAGAGAGAGAGAGAGAGAGAATGAATGCTGGAACCATATGGAAGATAATATCTTCCCACCCCACATGCGATAAACCCTGGTTTTTAACTATGAATTTGGTCCGAGACATACAACATACAACACATTGAACGTCAGATCAGGCTCGGAAGCAAATCTCTCAATAAGCCTTTGATGGGGTGATTAGAAATTAGCATAGATTCGGTACCCACTGAAATACGCAGCTAAAATTTGGAACGCGAATAGAAACTTGAATTTTCAAACAACTCTGATATATGACCTAGTTGTCTCCCTCCTTATATTTGATCTTAGAGCTGGAAGTTGACCAATGAACTTTCACACAGTCGTTTTTACTGGAACAAAATCAGAGGGCAGCATTACATTTTGCAGGGTTTTCCTCCGTAAGATGAAGCGCTGACTACGGTCAGTCACTAGGTCAGTACTCTTGAATGCTTAGTCATGTCGATTATGACAGAGTTTTTTACTATTAAAAAAAATTTACTGCTCATATAAGCTTGTATTTGCAAAGATCCGGTGTATGGTAGTGATAATTTGTTGTCTGTATATAATGCATTTCGAATCAGAATATGAATGGTACGTGGCAATCAGAACTATATAAATTGCTACTTTTCTACTGTCTATACTTATCATATATATTTACATCGACAAATATTTCTACATATACACCACCTGAGTAATTTTCACAATTACTTGCTGCTGCTTGCATGCGCTTTTCGTATTCTTCTTGGCTTGTATTTGTCCATAAGTTGCAAAGCTTACAACAATAAAGTTCTATTTACATCAATAAGTAATGATTCTAATTAACTTTAAATCGCTAATTTTTAGTGAAATTTAAACATTTTACCTTGCTTGTAAAGATACGCGACAATCAATCATTGGTAATACTCTTACCTTTGTCGAACGGGTACGACATGCATTCTCTGTTTATTTGACTTATAACTAACGACCTTATCTAATATAAAGATATGCAATATTGATACCCTTTTGTTGTTCAATTCCAAATTTGCATATATATATATATATATATATATATATATATATACACACACACACATTTCACGACATTCCCAATTGTAATTTCAGGTTCAAAAACACATACATTTAAAAACGAAATGTATGTAAATTATTTCCATCCTTCATTGCATGGAGTGTACGATATATCCGTATACAATTCTTCCGTTTGAAGCGATAGCGTTTGTCTGGCCATGTGTCGGGATAATGGATTAAGTGATTAATGTTAACGGCACATCAATACGTGAAAGGTTATATCGTGCCGAGTTAATTGCAGTAAAATGTCGTGCTCAGAGACACGCCGCGCCGGTCGGCCCTGCCAGGTCTGGGCTGGACTTGAACCCGCAACTTTCTGGTCGCGAGTTCAGCACGCTAGCCACTGAGCCACCGAGGTTTCGTCTTGCCAAGGGCCAAGATGAATCTTGATGTCGCCTGTGGTTTCAAAGACACCATCGCAAATATATATTCATTTGCAAAATATTTCCCCGTACATATACTACTTTGTAACTGTATGTTGACCTATTTCTCGATCATAATATTGATTCCGTTTATTGTAAGCGTGTTGTAATAGTACTTACTCACATTTTGCAATTCGTTATCTAGTTTTGTGCTTCAGAAGTTTCATGACTACGGGGCTAGCAAAAATTAAATAGTTTATCTACCTCTTTATCTATCTATATGGGAGCCGCGGTAGCTCAGTTGTGACGTTGGACTCATAATCCAAGGGTCGCGGGTTCCATAACAAACCAGGTCAGCCCGGGCCGGCTGCCTCGGTGTGTCTTTGTTAAAGTCACTTAGCTCCCATTTCCTTGGCATGATGTGACCAATAATGTGTTTAAAGTGCCGACCCCCCCTCAACCCCCCTCAAAAAACAACAAAAAAATAAGTATCTATCTATCTATCTGTCTGTCCGTCTGTCTATTGATCTATCTGCATTTACAGGTTTGAAAGTATGTATGCGTACATGAATTAATGTATTTATGTATGTATAAAAACATGTACGTGCGCATGTCAATATGTTCTGAACTATATTGATTGAAAGTGTGACAATATTATGCAGATGCAAATATCTGTTGACAACCGTCTTTCTGACGATGACAAGGCAAATATTCATACAACTCTTTACCCATTGAAAAATTTGGATCCTGCCTCGTCTTGCTGGTCTAAAACCGGAACTTGCCTCTTGTTTCTGGTCTAAAATATCTCGTGTTGCAGGTATAAAATTTGATCTTGTCTCTTGTTTCTGGTCTAAAATTATCTCTTGTTGCAGGTATAAAATTTGATCTTGTCTCGCGTTGCTGGTCTAAAATTATCTCGTGTTGCAGGTATAAAATTTGATCTTGTCTCGCGTTGCTGGTCTAAAATTATCTCGTGTTGCAGATATAAAATGTGATCTTGCCTCTTGTTTCTGGTCTAAAATTATCTCGTGTTGCAGGTATAAAATTTGATCTTGTCTCGCGTTGCTGGTCTAAAATTATCTCGTGTTGCAGGTATAAAATGTGATCTTGCCTCTTGTTTCTGGTCTAAAATTATCTCGTGTTGCAGGTATAAAATTTGATCTTGTCTCGCGTTGCTGGTCTAAAACTGGAGCTTGCCTAGTGTTTCTGGTCTAAAATAGCATCGTGTTGCAGGTCTAAAATTGGATCTTACCTCGTATTGCTGGTCTAAAATTGGATCTTGCCTCGTGTTGTTGGTCTAAAATTGGATCTTGCCTCGTGCTGCTTGTCACAGAATTGGATCTTGGCTGGTATTGCTGGTCGAAAATTGGATCTTGCCTCGTGTTGTTTGTCTAAAATTGGATCTTGCCTCGTGTTGCTGGTCGAAAGTTGGATCTTGCCTCGTGTTGCTGACTAAAATTGGATCTTGTCTCGGGTTGTTGGTCTAAACAATGGATATTGTCTCGTGTTGCTAGTCTAAAATTGGATCATGCCTCGTGTTACTAGTCTAAAACCTGATCTTGCCTCGTGTTTCTGGTCTAAAACCTGATATTGTCTCGTGTTGCTAGTCTAATATTGGATCATGCCTCGTGTTACTGGTCTAAAACCTGATCTTGCCTCGTGTTTCTTGTCTAATATTGGATCATGCCTCGTGTTGCTAGTCTAATATTGGATCATGCCTCGTGTTGCTAGTCTAATATTGGATCAAGCCTCGTGTTGCTAGTCTAATATTGGATCATGCCTCGTGTTGCTAGTCTAATATTGGATCATGCCTCGTGTTACTGGTCTAAAACCTGATATTGCCTCGTGTTTCTTGTCTAATATTGGATCATGCCTCGTGTTGCTAGTCTAATATTGGATCATGCCTCGTATTACTGGTCTAAAACCTGATCTTGCCTCGTGTTTCTGGTCTAAAATTGTTGTGTTGAAAAGTGCTTTGTTTTCACAATTTGACATTACAATACCATCGTTGGCCATCGTACTGTGAAATGGAACGGTCGTTTGAATGATTTGCACATGGTTGTGACCGCGTGTGCGTGTGTGTGTGTGCATTGATTCTCGTTTTCCTTTCCATTTTGTTAATCCCCACGCTACAGTACGTCATTCCGTATGTCTGTACATGCATTGGGTACTGTTTTTTGAATTCCGCCTTCACCGTTAAAGCGAGACACATGAAATTTAGGTCAGTGAAAGTCACATGGGTCTATAGTGTGGGGGTGGGGGTGGGAGGGGATGAAGGGGTGGGTATGGGGAATTTTACATAAACTTAAATTAACTCCTTAGTTGTATAAATCAGAATTGGCATATGTGATCAGTGACTCGGGTGTCAACAATCAAGCGACTAGGACACCAGGGTGGGGATCTCGACATAAACTGTCGAGATCCCCACCCAATAGCCATATACACACATACTGGGCATAAAAGGACAAATGTATACATGCAACTAACAATGACCCCGGTGTCCATCCGAACTCCGAGGGACTTACCCCCTGGGTAATAACTTGGAAACTGAAGATACCCACCTTATAACCATATAAATACTTTCTGTGCATGAAAAAGACCAGTTTATATATGCAGCTGACTTTCACCCCTGGGTTTATCCCTAGCCGTAGAGACGTAGATCTTGGGTCATAACTTGGAAACTGTTGAGATCCCCGCCATATAACCATGTATACGTTTACTGGGTATGAAAAGACAAATTTATACGTGTGACTGACATTGGCCTCAAGGTACATCCTTATCAACTGACATTTTCCCCGTTGGCTATCCTTTCCTTAAGGGACCTACCCAAGAGGCACAATCTTCGGGGTGGAGGTCAGAACGGCGAAGCGCGAGGTTACTTGCTTTACAAACGTAGAATCATAGTTTGTTTTTATTGGAAGGCACATGTTAGGATACACTTGTTACAGAACTTGTTTGAACCTCAGTTCACTCATCGGTGCTTCGGAAAGTTTTTCTCACACACAGGTGAAGTGAAAGTAACTTTAGAAAAATCACTTACCCCAGGTAGAAATCCACAGCTCATGAAAGAAGATAAGCCCGTGTAAAATTTTCATAGATACTTGGCTATCCTGTTTTTATGCCCCGCCACGACAGTGGTAGGGGCATATAGTGTTACCTTTATCCGTCCGTTCGTACATCCGTTCTTCCCACCTTGGTTAGGTTTAGCATTGAGGTAATTTTTCAGGCACTGTGGTGTGTTATAGTGTTCCATAAACACATTCCAAATTGGAACACTGTCCGTGCTAAAGATTCATTCGTTTGATACTGTTGCAGTTCATCTAAACACTGCGCATCTTTAAAGTAGAGATTCCTTTGAGGCGAAAAAACTCGTGTTCATTTTTCTTTGATTTGTTTGCGTACATCAGTGTTTCATGACCACATTTCTAGTTTACACGAAGCCGTTCTTGCCAAAATACTCAAGTTAAAATGGCATATTATTATAAGGACATGCACGCGCTCGCGAGCGCGCGCGCACACACACATACACACACAGTGGCGGCGCGAGGGGGATCGAGCAATTGCTTGTAAGCGCTGGGCGAGGGTAAGCTCCGTCGGGAGTTTTTTTTAAATATTTTTTTTGCAGCCGTAACAGGGGTGTAGATGGTGGTTGCTGGGTTGGAGGTTGTCAACTGACATAAAAACTGTTCTCTGTGGCAAAGTAGAGGCGCCACTAAAGAACATTGCGCCGGTGCGCATCGAACCCTCGCGCCGCCACTGCACACACACACACACACACACACACACACACACACACACACACACACACACACACACACACACACACACACACACAGACAATAAAACTAACATTAACCAAAAAATACGCACCGTTCTGTACCTAATACTGTACCTAAGCATAATCACGTTATTTAAAATAGAGAGCAGTCAAATTTCATACCTATCATAGAGAGAACTATTTGTGCATATAAATGGTTCATTCAAATCATCTTCATCATCATCATCATCATCATCATCATCATCGGAGAGAGAATGATTGTATTTGTAACGATGTTTTACTAGGGTGAGTAGATGACAACAAAATGTTCGGATTCTGAATGCAGGCCCAGCGGGGGATATAGATGACAATAATGATATTTGCGAAGGTTTCCATCACTAGTAATTTCTTGGCTTTTAGGTTCTTTGTTTGGTATGCCAAAAAGTAAAAGACAGACCAGTAACTCTTACGCATATATTTTCTTTACAGAGAGAAAATATATACCGTATTTACTCAACTATAAGTAGTATCCAACTGCAAACTGCATAGACCCAGATATGCCGGTGCATTATGCGTCTATGCAGTTTGTTAGAACAAATAACATAGACATTGATCTGCCAGCGCATTTTGCGACGTCAGATCAGGGTCTATGTTGTTTGCAATTGGACTCTACTTATATGCTGATATATACGGTAGGCAGAGCGGTTCGTTTCGAAGAACATTGTTTACTTTTGACCCAAATAGCTTTATATATGTATATATATCATTTACTGTAGGGATACATTTAAAGGCACTTCAAATTTCTTGTCAAGAGATGTCAGGATCAGTAAGATATTTATTAGTAGATAATTTATTACACACCACCACAATGTGGTTTATGAGCTTAGCAATAAATATGTCCTTACATGTTATCTATCTATATATATATATATATATATATATATATATATATATATATATATATATATATATATATATATATATATATATAGAGAGAGAGAGAGAGAGAGAGAGAGAGAGAGAGAGAGAGAGAGAGAGAGAGAAAGCAAGCGTACAGTATATGGCCATACAAGTTTCCAATTCCAAAATTCCTTGAGATTACTGTGTTAGTAAAAAAATCCACTTGATAAATTAATCTGAGTTGTGTATTAACTGTTGTCTGATTCAAATAGTAATGTTTGAGTATAATCGTTATCAAAATAAAGAGTCGTACGATCTCCCAGACTTTGACTATAGACCCAGACTTTGACTATAGACCCAGACTTTGTCTATAGACCCAGACTTTGGTCTATAGATCCAGACTTTGTCTATAGACCCAGACTTTGTCTATAGATCCAGACTTTGACTATAGTCTATACATTGTACAATGCTGGTCATAATAGAGGTCAATGCATCGTCGTAAGCCACGGGCGATAATCCGCTAGGCTCCTTTTTCACCCGTGGCTGCCTGTGCTGAGAGTTCCATGTTTGTCATGAGCACGCATGGACAAATATACGTCATTAAGAACACAATGTAACAATCTCCTACACATCAATGAAAGTGCCTGTTTATCGATAGATAATTGATTGTGCTTCGAAAAGAAACTTTGATTGGCTGATTCAAACAGCGTTAAAGGTCATGTTGGGTCACAGTGGCGATATTGGTTAAGCAGGTTTATGCATATTCATTAAAAACGAGGAAATTTCCGCACAGGTGGCCACGGGTGATAAAGGAGCGTAGCGAATTATCGCCAGTGGCTTGCGACGATTAGGTAAATGCGACTTTGTTCCAGATTTTAAGGGCACAATGTTTTAGAGATTTCTTTAAACGACGCTTTTGATATCCAAGATGCATATGTGTGTTTCAGATATTTTAACTTTCGTACAAAAATAATAAATGAATATGTCAGGATTTCAACCTCATTTATCGAATTACGTGGTTTTGAAAATTGTCTTACTGTGGAAGTCTATGGCTATTTAGGAAGCGGGAAGTAATTTATTCCCAACTATCGTATGGATTGATAAGGTAGTATATGTAGAACCAGCAACATGCCTAGGAGGGGACAATATATTTTGCAGGAAGCCCTTTATGACTTGACAGCACTTAGTGTGAATGAAGAATAATATATAGCAGATCTTACGATATTTATTATCAGATAATAAGATTCGCAAAATAAATTATTCGACTCGTTTCATATATTTCATTTGAAATGAGCGCAAATGTAAGTTTCTATTTTTCGCATGACGAAAAGTACTAATTTTCTTTGACCAAACCGCAAAATTGTGTAGTGAAATGACTTTGAAATATATTCGGATGCCTCGGTCGTTACTCCTTTCCTTTGCTTCACGTTATGACGTTATTTGTGACTTTTGTGTTACATATATTACATATCTGAAAATCATGATATGGGTATATTAAGTTAAATAACACAGTAGTCATGTGATAAATTGTAAAACACATCGAAACATATAGAAATTAGGAATTATTGGAGTTTCCGTTTAACAGAGATTCCATTCAACTAGGCCTCCAGAACTCGAATCAGCTTCATTTATCCATTAATGAACCCGTATCAGTCAGCAACAGTAATCATAAAATGAAATAGTATTGTTGCACAAATATACATACATAATACAGAATATATATAAGATAGCTTGTTTTTGTAAAATCAATGCTTATTTCGGAGCTCGAAATGACCAATCGGAACGTCCTTAGACTTTTCCGTCGCATGCTAGGAAAAAAAAAAAAATCTCGAATGTAAATAATGACCATTTTTAATTGCCCTAAAGCCTGTATTTGCTTTTCCGTCATAATAGCTTCATTTACATCAAAATGACTAAATGAGATGTCGTCACTAACAACAAGGAAAGCAATAGTTTTTGAACAATTGAAACTGAATGGTTTCTTCAGTTTGTTTAATTACAAAGTTGCAGGAATAACAAGTGCCGCTATTTCATTGGTTGTTTAAAAGTCGTCGAGTGTTACTTTCAACACCTGTCATTATATAAGAACCTGTTCTTTGCATATTTAGCCTGATGTTCCTTCGCCAAAAACTTCTGATTGCGATTACCTTCGAGTCTCTTTTACAGAGTCGAAGTTATTCGACTCGCATCGGAAAGAGACGAGGATGTTCGGAGTGTCGAAATGACGTAATCATTATATTATGACGCCATCTATATTACGGGACTTGGTATTTGCTTGTATTGTAGCCCTATGAACTCCGGGAGAATTTGGACGGGAAATGACTTGATTCATATTAAATAATTAAAAAAGAAAAAGTTTTTTTTAAAAATAAATTTTTTATAACCGCAATAAGAGTCCCGTGAAGGAAAATAAAGGCAACAAAATCAGGACCAGCAGCCTACGTCATAACTGATGTAGCACACATACATTTTGTTTACTCGCTGAGATGGAAATTTTGGCATTGTTTTCAGGCATCTGTTGGCAAGTTTCAGTTGAGATTATACTCAAAGTACTCAAAGATTATACTCAAAGTACTCAAAGATTATACTCAAAGTACTCAAAAATTATACTCAAAGTACCCAGCGCGTAACAGGGAATCTATTAGTATTTAAAGCGTTATTATAGATGTCCTTGTTTTCACATACATTCGCTGACAGTTTATAACTGAGTAATCGCTTGAACTATCAGCGACTGTTTGAGAAAACAAGGGCGTCTGTAATAACGCCTTAAATACCCGTAAATCCCCCTGGTGTGTGCTAGATACTTTGGTCATAGTTTCAACCAAGCCTTGCAAACAATTTTTAAAAAAAATGAAAAAACTTGCATCAAAGAAGGTAAAATGTATATGTGTTCTATTCCGGTTTTGACACATGTTTCTGGCCCTGAAGAAAGTATACGAGACAGTTGGAAATCATGAGGGACCTACGACCTGCCTTAAATCGGCGCGCAGGCTTTTTGTTGCGAAAAACCGATGTGATCTCAATAGTTGTTTCATACCGAAAGCAATCACTCACAAACATATCATTTTCTTTGTGTATTGGATAAAGCAATCATTCACAAACATACAATTTTCTTTGTGTATTTAATAAGAGGCGTGTATGATCTTCAATCTGGGCAAATGTGATTAATTTCTAAATTCACCAATTATTTTCGGGACAGCTAGTGACATGGTGCTTTTACCCCATACTTTTTTTGTATAATGACCCTTATTTGGGAATATTCAGTTAGAGCAGAGCAAGTGAATGCACACCGACCTATAAATCGGTGTGATTTTGTATTGTTTACACCAACCTATAAATCGGTGTGATTTTGTATTGTTTACACCAACCTATAAATCGGTGTGATTTTGTATTGTTTACACCAACCTATAAATCGGTGTGATTTTGTATTGTTTGTTTGTTAGCTATGTGAAAATAAAAAACATTCAAAAAGTTATATACTCCAACATTTCACAAACTATCATCCATAACGCCTAGACGGACAGATATTCTGAATAAACACGATTCCATATTACACAGTTTCATTGTACTAGAAAAATAATGCACCATACTTTTAGATGGGAGCAGAACGTGGAGATCTGTATATATGTCTATCTATCTATCCGTGCACTATGCTTATATTGTGCAACTTTGAAATTGAATATATATTTATGCATGGTTGTTACTGGCACATCAGCACAATCCAGACTAATTTGTATCGAACAAAAGTCAGGTAGCAAACAATGGCAAAGGTGAAAACCTTGCCATAATCCCTAGGGAGATAAATCTCTCTAACTATAAGTAAATAAGTATCATGAGGCAAAAGACAAAAGGCAAAGAGATTGCAAACATTTCCAAAAAGGCAAACAAAGCAACGACAAAGGTAAAAAGTATAAAATTCTTAAGATAGAAGCTGACGTCTTTCCTATACAAACCGCACTTTTTTAAAACGTCTAAGACCTAGGTTGCAACATCATCACAGGATGTATCCAATGGCAAAAATAAGGCGGAGCGTATTATGTTATGATGTTGTCCGTTCGTCCGTCTATCCGCCTCTCCGTTCTTCTGTTGCCAATTTCGTTTCCGCACAATAACTTGTGTTCTGCACCATCTACATTTACCAATCTTTGTTGTTGGCTTGCATTTTTGTGTATGAATCAAGCCTATCGATTTCAGGGTCAAAAAGAAAAAGGTCAAGGTCACTGTGGCTGAAAGAAGAAAAATGGTTTATGCACAACAACACTAGATTTATAACGCATACCTTGACCAGACTATGTGGATGACTTGCCCTTGGGGTAAGAAAGAAGTCTATTTATTTTTGGTGTCACAAGTTCAGAAGTCATGATCACTGTAACTGAAAGAAGCAAAATGGTTTCCGCACAATTCCATCAGTTCTGCACTTCAGACCCGGAACAAACTTTGTAGATGGCATGCACATGGGGTGAAGAAATACGAAAAATGGTTTCAGCACAATAACAACAGTTCCGCGTCACAGAATTGGACCAATCTTTGTGGAAGGCTTCACTTTAAGATAGGAAGAAGACTTTCGAGTTAGGGATGTAAAGGTCAAATGTCAAGGTCACCTTGACTAAAAGAAGAAGAATATTATATGCACACAATTTCAGTTTTCGACCATGTACATTCAGTAAAGAATATGGACGACTTGCACGTTGGGTAAAAACGAAGCTTATTGATTATTGGGCCCCACAAATGTTAAAGGTCAAGATCATTGCGACTGAAAGAGGAAAAATGGGTTTTGCATAATAACTTTACATTTTGTGAATAGCTAGCACTTAAGGTGATCAAAATACCTATAGATTATGGGGTCTAAAGGTCAGAGGTCACGGTCATGGTAAGTCTGATGATAAAATAATGGCTTCTGCACAGTAAGTTTAGATCAAGATCGTATATCTTGACCAAAGGTCCAGGCAATTGAGATCCGTTGGACGGTAATCTCCAGAGTCAACCATGCATTTCATACACATAGTAATCTCCAGAGTCAACCATGCATTTCTAATGCATACACAAGGGCCTATTAAACACGGGACGGGCGTATAATGTGCAGTGCAACAGACAGTGTGCTGGGCACACAATTAAATGGCGTGAGGGCGATACGCACCCCCACGCCGATTAATTAAATAGCATGCGGTGCATGCAGTAAAGCGCAAGCGGTTTTTACAGCTCTGTTTTAACCGCTTGACGAACCCCAAACTGATGCTACAGCAACAGTTTGGGGGCAAATTAAATAGTGCGCTGTGCGCATATTAATCAGACGTACATGACGAGATTCGTCGCACACGTCTATAATTCAAATTCAGTCAGTCATAATGTGCAGTTCACAATACTCCTGTTGTATTCGGGAGTGTTACTCTCATTTACCTAAACATACATATACACACATTTATAAACCTAGCGTGAAAACAGACACATTTTCGGAATAATCAGGGTTCCATATAACAAAGGTTCTGCTGTATAAACTGGGTCTCTCAAAATTGGTATGGTTTGGTGTTTTACGACACAGCAGGGAGCTTTTTTGTTGTCGAAGCAGTTGGAGTAAAATGCCTTGCCCAAGGACACATCGCTGTAGCTGACCCGGGCTGGTCCAGTATTATGATTCGAACCCGCACCCTTTCGGTGGCGAGTCTGGCACGTTAGTCACTGAGCCACCGCGGCTTCTGACTCACAAAATTGGACCTGCATAACATGTTCTATGTGAAACCTTATTCGTCAGACAGGATACTGTTGTTTTTGTTTTGTTTTTGCGGTGACATATGTATCTTGAATAATAGAGCATGACTCCACAGAGATTTTTTGCACTGTGACACGTGCACGTTCTTAGCCTGTGCAACTGAAACGATATTGGCTTGCGCAGAATGTCTATCGATTTATGACAATAATGTTCATTTCACTGTCTGTTAGAAATTATACTTTTTCATTTTTTTAAATACATATTTTAACAGGATTTTAAACAAGTTTATTCTCGAATGCGTCGTTGGAGAGTAAAGATTGGGATCAGTCTAACTTATTCGAGAAAGTCATGCTTTCTTCCTTCATCTTGTATCAAAATCGTTATTTCCATAGCGTGTATAATTTGAATAACTTTCGTCGACCGAAGTTTGTATGATGGTGAAATCGGAACAGAGTTAAGCGTTGGTGGAGAAGTATGTATGTATGTATGTATGTATGTATGTATGTATGTATGTATGTATGTATGTATGTATGTATGTATATATGTATGTATATATATATATATATATATATATATATATATATATATATATATATATATATATATATTCTTTTCCATCTCTCAACTCCGTTCCGATTTCACCATCATACATCATACAACCTTTGACGAGAATTTGTAAAAGTACATACACTGGACATACGATACACACCTTATCATAAGAGTTTGTTATAAAATAGTACATGATACATGGATACATAAAACCCTTTACCCTAGATGGGAATAATCAGAGGTCCATATTTTACAGGTCTTTACATGTAAGGAGAAAAAGTCTCCTACTTTTTACATGCTCAGAAAATGTTAATAATAAGTTTAAGGAACAAATAGCTGTAAGTCAGCAATTTTGGTAAAGTAGCAAACACAATTTAAATAGCGTGTTGAAACAAAGAATTAATAATTCCAATATTTCATCCAGATAAGCATATTTACATATCACATTTATTCCAGCGACATCATTTATTTCAACATATATTTCTGTACGTAATTCCGTTTGTTGTCTGTCTTTCTAGCTCAGTCTATCTATCTATCTATCTGTCTGCTTGTCTTTGTCTCTATATATCTTCCTATGTACGTTTGATTCCTAGTATAATCCGTTTTTTTCACTTTTACTCAAAATGCACTAACTTGAGCAAAGTTTGAATACCACAAAAGTAAGTCTAATGTATGTTTGTAATTAAATTAGAATTTATGAAATTGTTAATGCGTTGAAGTTTATATTCCGTGTCTTCTATATCCACAGAGGCTTGAAATCAACGTCATTGTACGATTATTCTATATAACAAAATTACAATGGGTGGGGGATGGAGGGAGGACCCTATTAGCACGGTGGGTGAGTGGGTAGTTCTAATATGGGGTTGCCTATTTGGATTTTTATTTAATAAATGCCATCAGAATGATTTATGGTGCATTTACATCAACCTTTCGTAGGGGCAATATTTCACTTCTACTTGATTAAAAATGGTTGTTACTTAAACTTCTGTTACATTGTGGTAATTGCTAATAATAGGTAATAAACTGTTACATTGTGGTAATTGCTAATAATAGGTAATAAACTGTTACATTGTGGTAATTGCTAATAATAGGTAATAAACTGTTACATTGTGGTAATTGCTAATAATAGGTAATAAACTGTTACATTGTGGTAATTGCTAATAATAGGTAATAAACTGTTACATTGTGGTAATTGCTAATAATAGGTAATAAACTGTTACATTGTGGTAATTGCTAATAATAGGTAATAAACTGTTACATTGTGGTAATTGCTAATAATAGGTAAACATATTTAATAAACTGACACTAGAACAACTAATTTATTTTCTCTTTTTTTCTAGAATTTCATTTAGAAATCGACTCCTCCTAACCTGGAGGATTACCATCAAACTTTACACACACACATTCACCCCAAGTTCCATTTGGTCCTAAATGATAAAGGTGCCAATCTGATATCAAATGTGGTCGCCACGACAGCCATCTTGAAAACCTTGGTATCGCTACTCCTTCTAAACGAAAAGTCATATCGACATGGAGTTTTCACCAGAGGACTTCCATGGCGACCATGTTGAAAATCATGTTATCATTACTCTTCCTGAATGGTTGGCCATATCGACATGGGGTTTTCACCAAAAGACTCCTTATAATATCTATTTGGTCTTAACTGAAAATGGTGTCACTCTTACATCCAATATGGTTGCCACGACAGCCATCTTGAAATTGTGTTATCGCTACTCCTCCTGAATAGATGGTCATATTAACATGGGGATTTCACCAAAAGACCTGTAATAATGTCTAGTTTGTCCCAAATGAATATGATCCTGATCTTACCTGCAAAATGGACACCACAGCGGCCAATTTTTAAATCTTGTTATCGCTCAAGAGTATCAAATACGGCCTCAATGCTTAGCAGTTAAAAAGAAGAGACACTCTTATCTTCAATCATTTGAAATTTCTTTCGGCCAGTAGATAGAGCAGCTATTTTTCTTTATTATATTCTCATTTGCTTTCGTGGGTAAAGGAAATCTATCATTTCATCATTAAATTATTTCAGCTTTTGACGAACCACCTGAGTATTTCAATTATCCTATTTTCGTAGTTGGAAGCCAGTTGTTAGAGCTATCGATTATAACCTGGTCGAATATAGAGGAAATCCGTGGCAGTCTTTGACTGGTATTTGCTTTTGGTTGGCTATATTCGTGTCGAGTCGGTTTCATAAATGAAATGTGCTAATTGACGGCGACAATAGACGTTACGGAAATTCTAATATGTCAATAACAACGTTATAA
The DNA here is from genome assembly GCA_029931535.1 of Margaritifera margaritifera. NCBI lineage: Eukaryota > Metazoa > Mollusca > Bivalvia > Unionida > Margaritiferidae > Margaritifera > Margaritifera margaritifera. Next base: position 679,542 of record JAQPZY010001170.1, on the reverse strand, counting down.
GCTTACAATAGCTTGATATTGAAATATATTGTTAATCATACTGTGTATTTATTTTGATTGACGTTACCTTTTTGAGATATTAGTCAGTCATCAACCTTAGTGTACCTAACAGTACGAAACTAGAATAGTCTAATAATATATTGCTGTTTATTCGATTTAACAAGTTGGATAAAACCATACAAACAAACCAAAACAAGCAGACAGAAGACCTTTATGTAACATAAGGCGCTTATGTGCATAACCTTTTCCTAAACGCCTGAGTTATAAACCGCCATACACATGGTCGTTATAATTGTCATTTATTCTCAGAAACGGAGGCGGGAGTGTGTTGGGATTGGCTTGTGGGTGTCTGTAGGGTGTGGGGGTCGGCTTGTGGATTGTTTTGAAGCCGCATAATATGAAGGTCTTTGACATATTGCTCTCTGAGTTATGTGCGTTGGTTTAAAAAATATAATTTTTGTGGGAAAATAAAATACAATAAAATAAAAAATAACAAATTTCAATGTATGATTTGAAGGTTTCTGCATATTTGAGGAATGCTTGGAATTAGTTTTAACAATATCTGATACATTTCGGAGTAAACAGATTTTAAACCTTTTTTAACATGTTTACCTCTGAGAGCTTAAATAATATTATGAAAAAGTAATTTAAAATTTCAATAGTCAAATTGACATCTTGTCTTTTCTCACCGTTGTTCGGTTGTCAGGATTTTTTTTTTCTTTTTCATCCTGTACTTGTAACAACTTGTCGTAATCGATTTAACGTACCGTTTGCGTAACGTTCCGTTTGGGACCATTTTGTTTACCAGTCCTTACGTTTCGTTTGCGTGCCGTCTCGTACGTCCATTTGTTTGCGCACCGTTTCGTTCATATATTTCCAGATGACTTTAGAACTTTTTAATATATGTACTGTAACCGACGCGCAGTTTTAAAACTTGCGGATGGGTCCTAATTAATTATCGTACCGTTTCGTGTTCGTTCCCATTCTAGCAGTTTGATTATCTTAACGTATTTTTCGCGTACTATTTCGTTTCTCACGTTACATAAAACACTTCAAGTACTGTAATAACCGAATAAATGTGTTTCCCAATAGTCTAACGTAATACAATTCATTTTTCAGACACATTCACCAAATATACCCCGAAAAGGTCGCTCTTGACTTGGTATGTTTCTGTATGCAATAACATTTACTTGGTATGCTCTTGACTCGGTATGTTTCTGTATGCAATAACATTTACTTGGTATGCTCTTGACTTGGTATGTTTCTGTATGCAATAACATTTACTTGGTATGCTCTTTACTTGGTATGTTTCTGTATGCAATAATATTTTGAGACAGACTAGATCCTAAACTAATGTGTAACGGGTTTTCGTTTCCCAAGACATTAAACGCAATACAATCAATTTTTGGCGTTTTTGGACACATTTTCTTCCATAAAACTGAAGACACCTCTCGTGAGAAGCTATATTTCCGTATTACAAAAACATTTTTTTTTACATTTATCGCAATGCACCCCGTTTTGCGAACACATTCACTGCACTAAAACCGAATTTGCTAAATTAAAATGCACTCTACGTACGACCTGAAATCACATCAGTCTTTAGTTAACTCTTATCCGTTTAACGAAGAACCTTAGCAAAATGACCAAGCAATTTTCTTTCGCGCTGAATAGTAATTACAAATACCGTGGTCACTCATTTGTAAGACGTGCGCTAATTATGTTGCATTATGGCCAGGTAGATTTAGGGCCTACCCTATTCACATTATTAGGATTTCACGCTGATAATGTATATTTTGATCTGTCTGAACATGATTTGACGACATATCATAGTTATGCTCTTTACCGTTGGACTGGTGTTATACACGGGTATATACGGTATCTTGATAAATCCCATCTCGCAGTGTGTATTTCATCCTCTGGTGTAAAAATGATCGATCACCTAACACCTACGACGTTATTCTGTCAATATTTCGACCATCTTTAAGCTTTGTATTCCAGTGTGGACAATATTCTCCAAGGTAATTGCATTTCTCACTTTCTGCTATTTATTTGTCGTGATTTAGACCTTGTTTGCATCGGCTGAGATGTGGGAGGATGTGTGTGTGTGTGTGTGTGTGTGTGTGTGTGTGAGAGAGAGAGAGAGAGAGAGAGAGAGAGAGAGAGAGAGAGAGAGAGAGAGAGAATTAAATTTTGAAAACGGTACAAACAAATTTTACGGCTGTCTTCATTAAATTGTTTCGTTAAATCTTCACAGAAATGTGATTATATCCGCGGTAAGGTTAAATTTTGACGATACATTAGAAGATCATTTCCAACTACGAAACATTATAATGATATAACAGACATGGCTTTAAAAATTGTCCATGATAGGCTTTATTGTATTCTTGCATGATCATGGTTAGACGCGTGAGATTTTGTGACGTCAGCTTTACTCCAACTTCGGAGATGCACTTGCTTCTTGAGTACATGTTTTTTCGAGTGTAAAAACCTCCTTGTTTATGCTCCACCACGAATGTGAAAGGGACATATAGTGTTACGATTGTCTTTCCGTCCGTCCGACCATCACATTTTTGTTTCAGTTTTTCGTTTAGATCAGTATTTTAGGCATTGTTAGTCCAAGAGTCATGTAACTTTGTATGTCGATGCACTGTGACCTAAATTACATGATTCCTTGACTTTGGAAATCCGCGTTTAGATCAGTTTCTGAAGCATTGTTAGCCCCAGAGTTGTGCATCTTGCTGTGTAGATGTGTCTTCTTGGGTCCAACAGTTGTACCAAAAGTAGGTCACTGTGATTTAAATACTACGCTTCAGTGACTTTGTTTCAGATTTGCGTTTAGGTCAGTTTCTCAACCATTCTCAATTCCAGAGTTATGCAGCTTGGTATCTAGATGCGTTTTGGTGAGTACACCATCATTGTACCAAAATGAGTTTCGAATTTGGGTAAGTTTCTTTTGCATTTTTAGCCTCATTGTCATGCAACTTGGTATATAGATGTGTCCTGGTGAATACAACACAATTATACCAAAACCTAGGTCACTATGACTTAAATTTCGCGTTCAGTAACTTAGTTTCTTTGCGTTTAGGTCAGTGTCTCAGGTATTGTTTGCCCCAGAGACCAGCAACATTTTATATGTAAAAGCGTCTTGGTGAAAGCAACACCACTGTACCAAAGTCGGTCACTTTGATCAAACTTTCACGCTTTGGTGACTTCGATTACATATTGATTTAGATTATGCAACTTGGTATTCAGTGCAAGTACAACACCATCTTACAAAAGTAGGTCACTGTTACTTAAAATTCACACTTCATTGACTTCAGTTAGGTTTTGTTAAGCACATTTGATTGCAGGTTCTTGCAAAAAGGGAGTGGCTGGTCACTCGTGTTATATGAACACATTTTTAGCTTGTAGGCTTTTCATGTATACTTTATGTACCTCAGAACTGACCATGTAAGAAAAACTACTACACACGCTTTGCTGGATGCAAATTGGACCAACATAAGCTAGCAGGAGCACTCGAGAAAAACTTGGAACCCTCGGGTTACTCCTTTGGCTTAAACCCTTCCATCAGCTCCGGTAAATGTTTTTTATGCAAAGGTGTATGACTGCTGTGATGCAGATTATACAGAAGGACAACCCACATAACAATTTACAACCTGACAAATTCAGCATGTAGTGGGCGTATAGTTACGAATGCTAAAATTGGGACTGTCTCATTTGTAAGGCGGTAATTGTGAAGTGTTGTGACATTTCTCTCTCTCTCAGTCATTATTACATCTTCTTTAAAAAAAAAAAAAAATCAGCAGATGTCTTGAAAGCCAGACACAAAAAATGCAACGTGCACGTTTTTCTTGTACACCTTAGTAGTATTGGGAGGCACTGTAGAATCTTTTGGGAATTTGAGATCACGGATTTCACTATGGAGTACAATGGAAATTTAACATTAGCATTTTTGACCACTATAGAATTCTCTGTGAATTTAACATTACGGAAGTCACTGTGGGGGTGTATCGGATACAGCATTACGTTTGGGCCCGTATGGGATTATGGGCATTTGACATTACGTTTTGGTCACTATGGAGTCAACTAGGAATGTAAAAATGACATTTGGGTCACTATAGAGTTTAATGGAAATTTAACATTACATTTGGGAGAGTATAGCACTCTATGGAAATTGTAATATTACGGGTATCGCAGTAGTAGAGCTGCCTGTGGGAATTTTAACAGGATGGAGAGACAGACAAATGCATCTAATGACAAATATATACCTTTTAAAACTGGCGAAAAAATGTGGAAATTCCAGTGTACGATACAGTGTTTTGAGTGTATTTTTAGAAAGTTGAAAGTACAGTTGAAATTACGACTCAATTTTTATAGACTTGTCAGGTTCACTTTATTCCAGTAACTCAACTGTAGCAATGTATCAACTTTGTCCATAAAATGAAAAATGCACTTAGTCTCAATTTGGAGAGAGAGAGAGAGAGAGAGAGAGAGAGAGAGAGAGAGAGAGAGAGAGAGAGAGAGATTTTTTCCATTCGAAATCAACTTATCAGATTACTGACTAACAAATAGCGTAGACTGGGGATAAGGTTTTATCATAACAAATTATATATCATGCATTCACATTGTGGAAATCCGTTTTTATTTATTCTTACTTTCTTGGCTTATGATGTTGCAAACGTACAATTTTACAATTATTTTTTTAAGTACATAAATATTAGTTTCTTTAAAGTAATTTCTTATTTGCAGAAAAACATATATCACAAATAAAAACCTTTTTCATCTTTGTTTTGGATGTTTCAAATTACATTCCATATTTCAAACATGAAAATTAAATTAGAGGGGACAAGCACATGCCTTTTATAGTCCTCTTGTCGAACTGAAATATCAATGAACGCCACACATATCACTATAGATATCAATGAACGCCACACATATCACTATAGATATCAATGAACGCCACACATATCACTATAGATATCAATGAACGCCACACATAGCACTATATATATCAATGAACGCCACACATATCACTATATATATCAATGAACGCCACACATATCACTATAGATATCAATGAACGCCACACATAGCACTATAGATATCAATGAACGCCACACATATCACTATAGATATCAATGAACGCCACACATAGCACTATATATATCAATGAACGCCACACATAGCACTATAGATATCAATGAACGCCACACATATCACTATAGATATCAATGAACGCCACACATAGCACTATAAATATTTTGGTTCATAACCTTGTTCCAGTGTATTCAGTTTCTCCGCTACATCACACCGTATTGATGTTTTGTAGAGCATTATGTACATATCGTTGTCGTCTATGAAAGAATGTACTTAGTGAGCCCGCTTCATCATGCTGTATTGATAAATGTTTTGTAGAGCGATAGGTACAGATCGTTGTCGACTATTTTGCAGTGTACTCGGATACGACGCTTCATAATATCGTTGTGATAAATGTTTTGTAGGGTAGTGGGTACAGATAGTTGAGGACATGTCTAAAATATAGTCGATCGAGTTTTGTTGCAATATTCGCTAATTTTTTGCGATTATAACGTTTAAATTTAAAAACCGGAATTAAAGTTCAAATAAAACTTTAAGAATGTGCTGGATAAAAGCATTTCCACGTAATAAATTGTTTTAACAATTAGAAATTTCAACCTACATTTATTCTTAAGAAACTTTTCTACCAGTTTACTACTTAAACATAAGATAAATGTTGGTGTGGCGTTTCAAATAGCAAACTATACTTCCAATGATAACTTTACCAAATTTGACAGATATACACGTACAGACAAATACACATTATTACAATCTAACATTCCACACTTAGAAGCTAATATGTCTAGACAGGGAAGGGGTATGATATGATCACAAACACTCGTACATACAACACACAAGCACACACACACAGACAAACACACACATCATTCTTACGAACAAATTAATAATGTTTACGAGGTATAATATATAATAACAACACTTCATTTTACAGACAATCACCCACACATCTACAAACAAACGAATAATGGGTATGGGGCTATGATATGATAGCAAAACACTTTACTTTGATAAATCACCCACACATACAAACAAACGAATAATGGATATGGGGATAGGATCGGATAACACACAACCAACAATTAATGGTAATTGATATAATAACAAACACCAAAGATAAAATTTTAAAAAAAAAAAAAAATGGGGGATATGATATGATAACAAAAGCACTTTACTTTTATATCATCCACACCTACAAACAAACGAATAATGAATATGGAGATCGGTTATGATAACACACAACTAACGATTAATAAACATGGGGGTAGTATATATATATATATATATATATATATATATATATATATATATATATATATATATATAAACACTAAACGATCAATAAAAATGGGGGATATGATACAATAAATGCTAAACTATCAGTACAAATGTTGGATAGGATACGATAACAAATCACTAAAGGATCAATTAAAATGGGGGATAGGATATGATGACAAAACACTAAAGGATCAATTAAAATGGGGGATAGGATATGATGACAAAACACTAAATGATCAATTAAAATGGGGGATAGGATATGATGACAAAACACCAAAGGATCAATTAAAATGGGGGATAGGATATGATAACAAAACACTAATGGATCAATAAAAATGGGGGATAGATATGATAACAAAACACTAATGGATCAATAAAAATGGGGGATAGGATATGATAACAAAACACTAATGGATCAATTAAAATCGGGGATAGGATACGATAACAAAACACTAAACGATAAATAAAAATGGGGGATACGATATGATAACAAACCACTAAACTATCACTATCAATAAAAATGTTGATAGGATGTATAACTCTAAACGATCAGTTAAAATGGGGGATAGGATATGATAACAAAACACTAAGCGATCGATTAAAATGGTGGATAGGATATGATAACAAAACACTAAAGGATCAATAAAAATGGTGGATAGGATATGATAACAAAAACACTAAAGGATCAATAAAAATGATGGATAGGATATGATAACAAAACACTAAAGGATCAATAAAAATGGTGGATAGGATATGATAACAAAACACTAAAGGATCAATAAAAATGGTGGATATGATATGATAACAAAACACTAAAGGATCAATAAAAATGGTAGATAGGATATGATAACAAAACACTAAACGATCAATAAAAATGGAGGATTGGATATGGTAACACACAAGAAACGATTAATGGGAATGTGGGATAAGATATGATAATAAACACACACTTTGTTACATACACTTATAACTCCATTTTTCAGGGATATGATAGGTCATGATAGGATAACTATCATAAATACTTACAATCCAACACTCACACACTTATAAACCAGGTATGGGGTATAGGATATGGTATAATGATAAAAAGACTTATACTTACAATCCGTCATTCAGTTTACAGACGGCTTCCTAATGAGGCTTGTCTGGAGACCTGTCAGAATTCTTGATATCTGGGTCCATCTCAGTAAGTAAGTTGGATTCGGGTGTTGGGGATTTTGGGAAAATTAAAAATTTCAGAATTTACATAGGGCTCTGCCCAACCGAAACAAGGTGTTGACTGTGTATCGGAAAAGATGTAGACCAATAACCACACATAAAAAATAATGAGTGGGTTATGGAGAGTAGGGTATTATGATTAATATACACTCTTACACAGTAAACACCCACGCTTACAAACAAACTTATACAGATCACGGGCTATGATATATTATGATGACAGATGCACATATTTACAAACAGATTCTCGTTCGTGCTAACTAATGTATGGGGGGCAAGGAGTATAATATGTTATGATGACAAACACTCGTTCTTATAAAGAAATACCCACATTTTCAAACCAATGATAATTTGCAGACTCTTACAAACAAAAAAGTATTCTTACAAACTAACGAGTTGCACTGAACGGTGTAACCTTCTTACATCGGGTCTCTATGTATAGTGAGAGAACAATTGAAATAAACTTTATATCACAAGCTAGTGTCATCATGAAACGAACACAAGACCTACAGAGAAGTCAGAAGTGAAGGCACTGCGACTTCCACTGTGTTCTCTGTCACCCAACACGAGGAGAGCAGTGTTTACACAAGTGTATCCTGGCGATTTCGATGATGAGATTATCGATCCCAATGCATCATCATCACCACCACCACCATTACCATCATCACGACCAAGAGAGTAAAGATCTTCCAAGAGTGAAAGTTGCTCTGTGCCACCGTAGGTTTATTTCCATAACCAACATGTGAGGCGGGTGACTTATGCTGTCAGATTCAAGGAGTGGAAGTCAAAAGTCCCAGCAGAGAAAGTGACCACGTTTACGACTGACTTGTTTGATTCTGTGTTGGACGAGTTGACACGACAGTGTCAGGTTAATGGTCGAGATCGCTTGCAACTTTCTATTGCATTTGGATAGGATTTAGCAGACCTGTGATAGTTCATAACGGCTTCCAAAATCATCACTAAGGTTTAGAACGTGCAGCATTCCAAGGACTAGATTGACATCATGGACGGAAATCCGACCGTGTATGGACTCGCGTTTTGCCTCCTTGGGGTACGGATGCAACGTTTACGATTAATACACCGTATCTTACACCTGCTATCTAGAATAAATACGTGTGTAAATGTCTACGCCACAGCAACGAACAATAAGAAGAACTACCTATACGGATCGTGCTGTGACAAAAGAAAGCATATCTTTCTGTGACATTGTGTTCATATGTTATACATACATACATACATACATACATACATACATACATACATACATACATACATACATACATACATACATACATACATACATACATACATACATACATACATACATACATACATACATACATACATACATACATACATACATACATACATACATACATACATACATACATACATACATCTCTTCTGTTCTTCAAGAGTGACCGTTCTTACAAACTAATGTATATGGAGGGAATGGTTGTTGTATGATAACTAACACACATACCTACAATCCATCAGCAACATTTACAAACTAATGCATGGAGGTATGGTGGTATGCTGACAGACACATACGCACCTGAATATGACTGATTAGCAAGCATTTGCAGGGAATCCCTCCTTGGTACATGTTCTAAAAATAGCACATTTTACGGCGGCAAGCTGGGGGACATTCTCAATTGATAAATAAACAGTGGGTACGGTTATTTTCGTGGAGAAGGAAATTGTCGAAAATTTTGCTATACTCTGACTCCACAGCAACTGTTTCCAAGAATATAATGCTACAAATGGGAAATTTTTGCGGAAAATAATAATTCCACGATCCGAGCGCGTGTCGTATAAGACAGTGGGTTCTATTAAACGTCCTGTTCTGTTTGAGAACATTTAGAATGACCCGGATTGTGACTGTTTTCCTACGACTTTGATAAATATTACTTGCCTGTAACAAAAACAAAATAAAAATTTAAAAAAAATTAAAGAAAAAAGGCAAACAAACAAACAAAAAACATAATCACTACTTAATTTAATCAAGATCGCTAATTACACAGTTATGGATACACCTAAATATTTTCATGCTTTGCAATAATCGTGTATGCAGGCCCTCTTAATGTCTGGAAGAATTGTCTTTCCAACCAAGTTGCCCTGTCAGCAACACCATTGTTGCGTGATTTTCTTCAGTCGATTTGTAAATTTTGTCTTGCTCCGGCGAATCAATAGCCCCTCTGATATAGCTAAATAGGTGAACATTTCCTATGTAACTCTTCTGGCGTAAGCCCTGGCTGCGGTGGTAAGGTTGATAGATTTGTATTAAGGTTTATGAAGGTCATAAAACTTATATACCATATGAAGGTCATATAACTTACATACCATATGAAGGTCATATAACTTATATACCATATGAAGGTCATATAACTTATATACCATATGAAGGTCATATAACTTATATACCATATGAAGGTCATATAACTTACATACCATATGAAGGTCATATAACTTACATACCATATGAAGGTCATATAACTTATATACCATATTAAGGTCATATAACTTATATACCATATGAAGGTCATATAACTTATATACCATATGAAGGTCATATAACTTATATATTAGTTGCTGTATTAAACTAAATATGTTATATTATTACTGTAGGTCTTAAGTTCTGAATCTGGTGTGCTAGAATGTTTCTTTCCTGTGTGAGTAGATTGAGGCTTTCATCTTAGTTCCTCTGCAAGCGTGTCTTAGCTTTTGCAAGCGAATTCTTGGCCATATATATCATTACTCTAGGTCTTAAGTTCATACCCCGATGTGCTAGAATATGTTTCTCAATTTTATTAGCAAATAGCGGGATTCCGTTTGACTGAATGACTTTGCTTGAGACTTGGCTTTTCACAAGGGATTTCTTGTCCATATGTACTGATGGTATCCCGCTTCCACTGTGTTACTATATATTATGCTGCAATCTTAAAATTCACTGTAGCTTTAGGAATAAGAAATAATTCAACAATTCCGATAGATTGGCTATTTTGTATTACCTCTTATTTAAATTTATATGACAAAATAACATAAGGTCATCAAGTAACGTTTCTTACTTTTCGGATGGAAAAGTTACCTACTCGAATTTTAATGGTATAATATTCGGGTTCCTGAATGAGCCCAGCACACATTTTAAATAATATCCTTCCAACAGTTTTCAAGTTAAACAATTGGAATGAAAATGTTTTTTTAAGATGATGAGTGGTATTTTTTCAGTAGACTGTCATGGATAATTACTACTGTATTAAAGATGATGAGTGGTATTTTTTCAGTAGACTGTCATGGATAATTACTACTGTATTAAAGATGATGAGTGGTATTTTTTCAGTAGACTGTCATGGATAATTACTACGGTATTAAAGGCTATATGTAAGACAGTTGATATGAGAAAATCAATTTTTTTCTGACAGAATGTTTAGCTCACATGTCCAAAGTCCAACTGAACGTATGGTATGGACTCTCGTCCGTCGTGCGTCGTCCATCATTTGTCCGTGCGTCAACACATATTTGTGAACACTCGAAAGGCTACATTTCTCATAAGATTTCGAGCAGCTTGGTATCTAAGTTTGCATCATCAGTATCTCGGATGAGATCGAGTATGAGCGACCTTTGTGCAAATTAATGAGGTAATCTTGTATCTGATTGGCTGAGTTTGCGAATACACTGTAGGCCATATTTCTGAGCGTAATTTTATAATTTGGAATGTACGTTTATATCATCAAGATCTCAGAAGAGTTCGATTATGAGCGAGATCAACGTACATTAATGATATGATCTTGTATTTAATTGGTTGAGTTTGTCAGAATTGCAGAGGCCATATTTATGAGCAGATTTTGATAGAATTGCTATGTAAGTTTATATCAGGATCTTGGAAAGGTTTGATTAATGAGGTGATCTTGCATCCGATTGGCTGAGCTTGTTTCCACTCCAGAGGTTGTATTTCTGATCAGATGTTTGTCAGATTTCGTATGTAAGCTTATATCGTTAGGATCTTGGAATGAGTTAGATTTAGGTTATTGCACTTAAGGAATGGCATGAGATTCAATTTGAGTATATATATATATATATATATATATATATATATATATATATATATATATATATATATATATATATACACACACATATATATTCTATAAAAGAAGAGAAATGACGCTAAAGTTAAGTAGAGAATGTAGCAATACGTGTGTGAATTTGCATTCAACTGCAATTTTCCAAGTAAGCGATATCAAGCCCACTTGGGTCTCTTGTTTAACGTGATGTTGTTTTTGTTGGGTATTAACGCCATTTTTCTGCACATGATAGGCTTCACATGGCGGCCAGTATATTTGATGGAGGAAAAAAAAAAACACCGACTCACGGGAAACTACTGGCAAACTTTCTCACTTACCAGCGTTGGTTGAGATGAGACTCGAACTCACGCGGACAGAGATGAGATGTGTGAGTGATCTGTAAAGGCGAGCGTCTTAGACATCTCGGCCAACCGGGGCCCCTTGTTTAACGTGAATCCAGAAGACGCATTTCAAATAGACGAACGGCCGCATTCTTAATAGTGGATTTATATCTAATAGCTCAGCACAATTTTAGTATGCTACTATTCTTTCCTTTCTTGTTGCAAGTCTGGTGCTGTAACCTTGACCGATTTACCCATCGAGGCTATGGGCTATTAATAATGATAGCCTCGACCAGTTTCCCATCAAGATTATGGGCTATTAATAATGAAGCGTTAAGACTGCTACATTCTTACAAAACACAATAATTTCTAAATATCGTTGAAGTCATGTGGGGCTGGTAAGCTTTAGAAGACTTTAATACGGTACATAATCTGTTTATTGTTAGATTAATGCACGGTTTGTTTGAAAAACTTAGAGACGAGAAAGGGTTATGGTGCTCATAGTTCGAGTTTTATAAAAAAAATACCTGTGCGGTAATGACAGCAGCTCTAAAGATTGATACTAGAAACATCATCCATGTGTTACTATGGTGCCAGTATATATTTTCTTAAAACAATGCCTAGCCATTGACGTATTTGGATCTGTATCATCACTTGGAAGGACAAATCGCACATTGAAATATGAAATAACTTGGCCATGATTTTGTACCGGGTTTTTGTCCAGAAACAGATTTGTTTGCAGTATTGTGCTGGGAATGAGTATTCAATACTGTATGTCTAATTAGCCTAATTATGCAAATTCTGCTGCAGTAAATTAGAACATGATTGTTGTCTCTCTATTGAATTTTTGCTAATTGGCGTCTACAATTATATAAAACAATTATAAGTTTGTATTACAGGACAATTGTCTCGTCAGCTGGTTTAAACCAGTCTAGATGAATAAAAATGAGACTGTGACACAACTATACAATATGGAATACTCTGTCTCTATAATCGCAGCGGTTAAAAATCGACTACAGACTCTATAGACCAAAATCTGTCAATCTTAATATCAAGTTATCAAGAGCATGGAGTTTGTACAAGCAGCAGTGTCGTATATCAGATCTAATTTCCAATTCGTTTTCAAGATGAATTGTTGTAACACAAAAGCAGATGTGAAACACCTGATACAGTACCATTTAATAGATGTTATTATTGTGTGGCTTTCATACGTTATTTTTTTATTTATGTAAATACGAAAATGTTGATACTCAGTAAGCTTTACCAAAATAAAAGGCATCATAGGAATGTGCTATACTAGATTCACTCCCCTTGCAAACTCTTCTCGCAAAGAGACAGCGTTCTTTTTAAACACTGATTACTGTAAATAGTGTCGTTTTATCATTACGAAAGGAAATATATTTTGTGTATGGAACTTTACAAATAAAATTTCCTTTTTTTTTCGTTTGAAAGGAAATTTTATATTCACTATTGTTGCTACGTTCTTGTCTGTTGCCAGGTTTTACCCTACCTATTATGTTCCGCTCAACAGTAAAGTACTTTGCATAGGGTTTTATTTATAATGAAAAAGAATTTCCCAGGTTTTCCTCACTGGTTATCCTGGTTATTAAAAAAGACATTGTATATATTAGGTATTGTTAAAATAACTTTGAATTCCCTTTATTTTGGTGTATGATTGATTGGATTAATTTGGTGATAAAGCATACAGCTTGGCCTTACTTCAAATGTGCACCTCTCGAAAGAATGATAGCTCCGCTTGGTCATTTTCACATCCTGGACTTCAACGGTAAATTGCAAAAAAAAAACTCAATTATTGCACTTTCAGAAGCTGGTGTTGTTTACTCTGGCAAAATTCATTTTCCCTAGTTTAATAACTGCTAAAGTAAGTGTACTTTGGACTAGTTCAGGCTCATTTCTCGAGCACATGGGAACAGCCATTTTGATCAGCTGTCTGCATAGTTTCCATAATTACCACATGTAAAGAAATTTGGGTCACAGTACATGAAAGGATTAAAGAGGTATGCCAACTTACTCTCCATTGTGCATGTTGCCAATGCAAACAACTTCACCTTATACCAGTCCCTGTCTCAGAAGTACATAATGAGTGTAGAGCGGAACCTATATGGCTCAGTTATGACGTAAATATACAACTCTGACCTCGACCAATGAAACGTCGTTTGCATACATCAGGTCAGAGCGACAGATACATAGGTACGTAAGAGACGTACAGGGTCGGCCCAGTGGTCCGTATACAGAGTAGTAGTATGCTGTAAATTGACTGTCAGTGTCGGTATGAGCTTTATGGCGTCGTTATAATGGAGGAAAAACCCCAAACTTTATAAGCTCCGGTGTTTTTTAACCGATCACTTCCAGTTAAGTATTATGGGATTGCACACTACATGCAAAATTTAGTTACCTCCGAAAGTGAAGAGCTTAACAACCTGCAAAAACTACGCACTTCCGAAATTAAATTTTTTTGACAACGGAATTGCTCCAGTGAAGTGTGCATGAGCAATTTTACGTTTGTCCTAAACACGTGTTAACACACTTTTATGAAGAATTTTGCTTAGATCAAAGTATATATTACATTTAACCTTAGCAAGTCACCACAACAAAACAAAGCAAAGGGGCATGCCAAGTGTTTAGAACTATATTGTTAAACGCTTAACATACATACGTGTCCGTCAAGCTGGTCGGCGTAGGGATAATATCCAAAAATGTATAGTAAATCGCCAGATAGCAGAGGCGCTTACATAGCGGCGATGGTGCAGAGTGGCAAAACCCCTTATGTGACATCGTTTCATATACATTTCCCCAGAATTACACGCCATATGTTAAACAGTCCATTGATTAATGAAAGATATTATTATTACTGACTCCGATCTATCGATAAAATGAATGATGATCTTAAGCAATTCTAGCGTGCTTATATAATTTGTACATGCCAATTTCAGTCATTCAGGAATCAATGCAAAATATTTGATAATAAAACATTACCTCGAATGTATATATAATCACATCCCCTTAAACAAAAATATTGTAGATTCTTTTAAGGTAGCACTAAACAGTTTTCGGTTACGACCGCCGTAGTGGATGTACCATCTCACTTTTGAAGACACACTCCATCAAAATAAATCTCCATAAAGATAAAGATGTAGACAGTTTGAAACTCGTCAGAAAATTGAGTTATATTATTGAATTGGCAAAGATGATCCTTATATGATTTCCCACTTTAGGAAAATACCATCACCCCTTCCCGTAACGCGTGAAAATCTCAAAAACTCGCGATTTTCAATCCTACAGAGAACCCATCAAACCTATAATGAACCAAAGAACCTAAATAACCTATACAGGACAAAATCAGAGATAGTTCATATATAAGACAGTGACAATTGGGTCCCAAATATTTCTTTGAATGGACAAATTTCCCACAAAATCACTTACTATAACTTTTTCGGTAAGCGCATTAAAACATATCTAGGAGAAATTGGACAGCTGTTCATGGACATTGTTGGCCAAAATTTAATCTCGAACCCAGCTAACACAAATGAATTACTGCGCTAGAATCGTCCTCATATACATACAACTTGAAATAATGCATTCTTGACATCACCGTAAATTAAGAGGGAAAAAACTTGGAGATAAAGTACGGGTGTCTCTTCAGTCAAATATTTACTCCATGGCCAATCATAAGAAACTGTTTAATGCTACCTCAGAGAAAAAGTAATCCCTCGTAGGGTAGAGTTTCATTACATCTATCTCTCAATAGACCATTTTCAGCCAGGTCACTAGAACACGATATAAAGATTCAGTGGTTGTAAATTTATCTTGTTGACTACTAGCTAGTTTCCAAGGAATCATTCTGAGACGAACATACCAAATGACTAATTTAGTCACTGACAAGCTCTCTTTTCTGTCCATTCTGTTGATATGTTTTGAATATTTTATTGATTCAAAAAATTTATTTGATTTGTCGTATGCACAGTATGATAATCAATAATAAAATGATAAGATCTACCAGTTGAAATTCAATATGGCCGCCCATGAAATCGTCTTAAAAGGGTCATCATGAACTGAGCAGCGTTTCCATCAATACTTTGTAGGCGGCAGAACCACTCCCCCCCCCCTACTGTCTCCTGTCACTTGCAAGCGAATTGCAAATAATGTTTACAGTTTTTAATATGACTGTATCATAATTAACCGAAAAACCTGTCTACAAATTTAGACTTTTGACAGTGAAACTTTTGATTGATATTCACGTATGCATGTCTTGTCCTTTCCACATCATATCAATGTATTGGACCGTGTCTTCACAGTGTGTAGCATTGTTCATTGCTTTTATAATCTTAATATCATTGGTAGTTAACGTCATATGTAGTTAAATCATAACAGACATCATTTATACTGTTTGCTTGACACGAAAGGACTGGAATATTTTATTTTAATAAAACAAAATGCGCAATATTTAAATTTAAATTGCAAACAGTTTCGGAGAAAACTTTGGGACAATGCGATTTTTATCGTCCGTGCGTGCTTATGTGCTAGTACATGCTTGGGCACATGCGTAATGTTGCACAACTCCTCTTACACCGTCTGAAACATGGACTTCAAACTATGTGGTATGGACAAGCCCGCCGACAGATATTCCGGGCCATTGGACAGGGCAGAGCAGACATGGGCCCCAAAACTAGTTTATTTTTTTTATTATATAAAAACCTGTGTACAGTTTTGCATCTAATAATCTGTAGCAATCTACCATAACTGAGAAGAAATTTTAATATTTACTGAAAAGATTAATGTATTATCTATAACTGAGTTGACCGGCGGATCCCTATAAATCGCCCGGTCCCTGGGCAATACCCCCCCCCCCCCCCAGCCTTTCTGCGGGCCTGTGTATGGATGGTGTGTAGTCGCTAGATTTGGGCAATCTCTTAGAAATTTCATCAACCCTTTTGGTGTATTGTACAAGTTACGTCCCTTTACGGCAAGGGATTGCCTCCTCGTCGAAGTTATTTTCCTCTACATGAAAGATTATTTTTCTAAATTTATAAAGATTGTAAGGAACTAGTTGCCAATTAATTGATGTTAAAAACCATGTAAAAAAATAAACTGTATTTGTATTAAATATGCAAAACAAAGTTGCCTTTTATATCACATATAGTATAAAGTAAAATGTTTAAAGATTTCATGTTTTCACTATGCATTGTTTAGCAAAAATAACACCTAAGAGGAGATAATGCCTTGATAGCAAGGGAAGGAGATATTGTAGGGGGCATTGGATCAGATTTTATTTTTTGCGGCACCTTCTGATGCACTGAATTATTTTCTATTATTTTACCACTCACACCCACCATATCCCAAAGTCGCCCCAGTTTCGACGCATTTGCGGGGGGTGGGGGTGGGGCAGTGGTTAGTAATCTTGGCAAGCATTGGAATAATGCGGTTAAAATGCAGATTCTAGGTTCCATTATTATGCCGGGCATTTACAGTTCTTTTTTTTTTTTACTGTGACATTTACGTCACTAACATAAATTCTTATTTACTTATAATTGATGTCTCGATATTTACACAGTGGTAAGTATATTTGCTTATATACCGACATGCAAACAATTACAGCTATTGATAGGTGAACTATTTGTTCCTCAGCTGGTTCTAACCAATTCAAAACTCCAAACATTTGATCAGGAACGATGTTCTTCGATATGAAATATTTTGTCACTATATTGGCAGGAGGTTCTTCTCAGGTACATTGCGATGATTCATCTGTTTATTTGTATATACAAAAAAGAAGATAAAAAGTTTTAGAAATATCATGAAGAAAATCGTTGAGAATGATTTCTTTTAAATTAATATTGACCTCAGTTGGAATGCATTTTCCAAATCAATTTTTAATTGCTTTAGCATAAGTTTCCCTGCCAGAAAAGAGGTTTTCACGAAAGTGTTTATTACTTTTTGTCTCGCCTGTGAATGGCAAGACTTGGATATCACTTCATCAGCGGGGTCACTGTTGCTGTATTGAGCTGATTCGCAAGTTAAATATTTGTATACCGTATACACTCGCTAATAAGTAGGTTCCAACTGCCGAAAAAGCATAGACCCTGATCTACAGTCCCATATTACGCAGACTGATCAAGGTCTATATTGTTTGTTCTACTGATTACTTTTAACAAACTCAGATCTGCCGGTGCATTATGCGATGGCAGATCTCGGTCTGTGCAGTTTGAAGTTGGGCTCTATTCATAAAGTAGTATATACGCAAGTCTAATGTTTGTACTCCGATATGGCACGAGATCTGGTTTCTCGCCTGCGTATGCTGAAAACTACATTTTAAAAACGTCAGTCGAGTTGCAGCGTTTCGAGAAAACCATTACGTTGAAGTTGCACCAAAATATCACATTCTGTGTCCAATCGTTGGGGGGGTGGGGGCGTACCTCGTTTGGAGCAGGTCGCAGAATTGAGGTGGTGTTGCTCCGATCACGTGTGGGACGCACATGCCTGGCTCGTGCATTCCTGGGGGAGGGGGAGGGGACCCTCGACCGAGACGCATGTCCTGTCAGTGGAGCGCGTTCTGTCCAGTGTGCCGACTTCCACCCTTGGAGACAGAATTAAGAAAAGATAAAAAAGAAACTTTTATGTGAATTCTGGAAGCTATGTGATGCTGTACCACCAACGTGGGCATTTAGCTTTTTTGAGGGAGTGCAAACAAAGTGGGGTAGCCGGCAATGGCAGCTCACAATAATGGACCGGCTGAGATGATGGATCTCAATGAACTGTGCAGTTAACTCTAACTACTATTTTACGTGTCCCATAGTAAATACCTATATCCCAACCATACCCTGTAAGTTTGATGAAAGATTGTTAAAATCAGTTTTAATTGTCAGTGCGTTGCACCTGTACTCGGTCGGACTTATTATTATTAGTTTTCGTTTGTTCATCTACCGGAAAATAACTTTGGCAAAACAACTCACTCCCCTCACAGGCAAAACAACTCACTCCCCTCACAGACGCCTGGGTCGGTTCTCTTCCGTTGACATTTGCAACCTTTTACGAACTACTTTATATTTAAACCGGACGAGGCACTTTCTCAAAATGCTGCTTGACGGATTATTTTCACTGAAATACCTTGGATATCAATCCTATGGCAGAGATGCTACTCTTTGTCAACATGTATCATGGTTGGATCATAAAGCATTTTATTTAATGGTTGTGCATCCATATATCAGCTACAAACATGTTACAATGATGTATGTGATATATATATATATATATATATATATATATATATATATATATATATATATATATATATATATATATATATATTGATGGCCCAAAAGCGCCAGATTTCGAGGCCCGAATTTATATCAGCTGTTTTGGAGCCCCAAGATCTCTGCCGCTCGGGGCAACCCCCCCCCCCCCCCCGTTAGTACGCTACATTATATATATATATAGTTAGTTAGTTAGAAGTGAAATATTTGTGTTAGAATAACCCATAATTAGTGAGTTAATTCTTTCTTTCTTTTATAAATATTGTATATGTGTATAGAATGTTGTATGTTCTGGAGGGCCTAATGCGAGATTACCTAAAAGTTTAGCTAAATGAGTTGTACCCTCTGAAAATAAATTATTATTATTATTATTATTATTATTAAAGTGTCTTTGGCGGTGATTATTCATGGAGGTAGGCGCAAAAATCAGTCCAAAACCAAACTTGTGGCAGAAGTGAGTTATTGAGGAATTACGACCCAGAATCCTTTGCGAGGAGAGTGAAAACCACCTCGAAACATATTTTCATAATTAATTTTGTATAACACAAATTTTCAGTGGTATTACTTGCGAACAAAAAATATGGTCTTTACGAGAGCTAAAAAGTCACGTTGAGTTTGTCGGCAAGAACACACTCTTTTGTTTTAAAAATGAAAATGTTTGGGATCAGCGTAGCTCTATTAGTAGAGCTTTGGTCTCGTAATCCAAGGGTCGCGGATTCGATACCCGCCCAGGTCGGTTGCGTTTGTGTGTCCTTGGGAAACGCACTTAACTCCCATTGCCTCGAGACGATACAGTCAGTAATGTGTTCAATGTGCCGTCAAAAGCAGTATGCCAGTTTAATATAAATAACCCTTAACACTTTTTAAACAATGTATAAAATACCAAAGCAGATAAGATACATTTTATTTTACTTTTAAAAATCCAAAAATAAGTTTGTATCATTTTTTTTTTATTAACTCGACTGAGTAATTGTATTGTAACTTAACCACCCCACCCTCAGTTTCAAAAAGCAAAATCCAAGGCCCTCGCCTCCCAGAATATATATATATATATATATATATATATATATATATATATAAATTAATTGGTCATCCCTTTAAAGTCAGATGTTGAAAACAGGTCTGTTACTAGAAAGGTGGAGGTTGTACAAATTACTCAATGGACTGTAATTTGATCGAGTAGGTGGATACTAGTTACCTAACCGTTTCAAACACGGTGCAAATAACAAAACATACTGGTCAGTCCTGTGTGTACTGAAGGGAAGGCACTTAATTGCGCTGAAATGGTCGTTATTGAACATGGTACTCACAACTAAGCGACTTTTTTTTAATTTTATTTTTTTTAACCCTAATTGGTTTCCCTCTGCAGCCATTTAAGAGTGACAGTTGATCTGTCATTTGTCAAGCTTCATCTGTCAATCAATGTGTCAGGTAGTTTCCAATGCCTAACATCCAAGTCTGAATAAAAAAAACAAAAAATCAAAAACAAAAAACCCCCCAAAACAACAGGATTTCTGAATGACAGCTAAATTCAGACTGAAGAAAAGGGTAACCCGCCCCCTTTTATAGTAGGGCATTCGCCTTTAATGCCAGGACATCCAGTTATATCGTGTTGGATTTTGTTTGTTTTTGTTTGTTTTGTGTGTAAAGCGCCACGGAACTGCTGAAAGTGTGGACCCCATATCAGTCGTTAATATAATGAATATGCAGTTTCCTACTTTGTTTGTTTACTTGTATTAGAGACGTGTTCGGACATGTACGTCTATTTACCCCCAGAGCGCGCATTGCGCGCATTTCCGGGGGGTTGGATCAGTTTCCTACGGTCTGCATGTCCATTATATTTATGATGTTGAGCAAACAGGATAGACGTTGATTGCATTGATTACTGTGTTGTGTCCGTAGGGAAGGCACTTAATTGCGCTGAAATGGTCGTTATCGGACATGGTACTCACAACTAAGCGACTTTTAAAAAAAATTTTTTAAGCCCTTTTCGATAACTGACCTCTCTCCATTAGACTACTGTTTCCTTTCTGCATTGAGGGACCGACCATTTAAATTTCCGTGCGCAGAAGGGGGAGGGGGCGGGGTTGGGAATTTCTTTTTAGCCAGGATATTGTTTATCTTTAATTGCAATATATATATATATATATATATATATATATATATATATATATATATATATATATATATATATATATATAATAATAATATCATGGATGTAACAGGTTCTTTTTTCTATTAATCAGAGAGGGTGCCAGACATTTGTGTCAAAACAAAGGCCCTTTCATGCGCCCCCCCCCCCCCCCCCCCGCGCCTCAAAATTAAATGGTCGGTCCCTCATGAAATATAACTTTTTCCTAATGTATCTGCCAGTGGCGGCGCGAGGGTTTGAGGCGCCCTGGTGAAATGTTCATTAGTGGCGCCCCCTAATTTGTCACCGAGAACAGTTTTTGTCAGTTGCCAACCTCCAACCCCCCATCTAAGCCCTGAAACCGGGGGCTTAGATGTGTGTGTTTGGGTGTTGACAAAAAAAAAAAACAACCTCCCGACGGTGCCCCCCCCCCCCCCTTGCCCGGGGGCAATTGCCCCCCCCCCCCCACCTTCGTGCCTCCACTGTGTATCTGGTAATGGCCTTGAATGGAGACTTTCAAAAAACTTAGGTGTAAAAAGACTCCCCCCACAAAAAAATAAAAAAAAAAAACGACAGGGTTTCCAGGACTGAAAAAATAGATATCAGAAAATACGGCATTTAATCGGTACAATGACAATAGGAAACTAAATTTACACTTCCAATTTATCCAGATCTGAATCCTGTTTGATCAAACTTTGAATGGTAATTTATGACAATATACAGGCAAGGCTCTTTTAAATGACCCTAACCTTAACACAAATTAGCCGTATATCACATTCTTTTAAAACCAAGGAAATGATGACGCACGTTGTGAACTAGTTTTAGGCTAAATTTATGAGTCCCTGTGTCAGTCGGAACAATGATTGAGCAGTCATTCCTGTCCCGAGATATCGACAAGATCTGAGACGATAGGGTTTTCAATCCTAAAGTTTTCACCAATGATTGGGTGATTGTCTGCAGTTATCAGCATTTTGATATAATGCACAACTTATGTGCATAGAATTGAACAACACTGATGTCCTCTAAATTTGAGGCAATTCAGTGTATCTATTTTCGCCTGCTGCAGTCAACGGCCGTTTAGAGCGAACAGGCATTGACTGACGCAATACTTAATACTTGCAGGCAACAGAGAGTCGTTCCCACGGTTTGTACAAAGTGTTAGGCCGACAGCGCGTTTGAAGTTCATCCGAACAGAACAAGAACAATACTTTATTGAAAACAATCATACTTAGGCCATACATATTATGGCATACGAGTCTAGTATAATCAAAGTTCATTTTATATAACGCCATATCAATGGGAACATGCCGAAGTTCTAGTTTAATTAAGTATCGTCTTTGTTTCTTCTGGTTATAAGTGGTATATCTCTAAATAGTCATGGTTACAACTGACCGTCGAAATACTCATCTATCCCGTGGCGGCGCGAGCGTTAGAAGCGCCCGGGGGCAATGTTCTTTAGTGGCGTCCCTACTGAGGCGCCCGGGGGCAAGGTTCTTTAGTCAATAAGAGAAGAGGCTCAGTATAGGTTACTAGTACATATAAGAGAGATTGGTTTGGTTTGGTTTCGTGTTTTACGGCACAGGAACACAAGTAGGTTATTTAGTGCCAAGGAAACTGGAGTAAACTGCATTGTCCAAGGACACAAAAAAAGTTCACAAAATGTAACATGCACGAACACGAATTAAGAGATACAGTGCACAACGTAGTAACGTAACTAGGTATAGTCGCAAGCTACGGGCGATAATCCAATACGATCCTTTATCACCCATGGATGCCTGTACGGAGATTTCCTGTTTCTCATGGATCTGCATAAACCATCTTAACTAATCATTGCGAGCGCGAGTAAATTTATTTTGCTATTGATTCAGCATGACGTTTCACGTCGTTTGAAATGAGCCAATCAATGTTTCCCTTCCAAGTACAGTCACTTTCCTAGCGATCAAACTGGCACTTTCATTGATGTGTAGGATATTGTTACACTGTATTGTTGATGACGTATCTTTGTTTATGTTTACTCATGAACAACGAGGAAATTTCAGTACAGGCGTCCACCGGGTGATAAAGGAGTGTAGCGGATTATCGCCCTTGTCTTGCGACGATGGTTACATGTATGAATATCAAGTTCTATTCGTGACCCATCAAATCGTTTTACAGTATGATCTGTATACAGTACGATTATCCTATAAAAAGACAGGAATTTGTTTTCACGAACCCGGTAATATCGGTAACTATTTATAGCCTTCTATACGAATACATTTTACCGTATGCGTGTATCGCGGTTACTTCAGGCGTAGTCTTTCTAACTTTCACTAACAGGAATATTTTTATCGGATCGAGGGTAGGTAAATATATACAGTAATTTAGCTTTATCACATGAGCTCAAGAAAGGGACAAGTTTATCCCCCCCCCCCCCGCGTATTCGGAAAATAACGTATATGCTTTTTGATGCTGCCACTCCATGTGTGTCCTTTCGTATGTTCGAGCGTAATTTACATGGTTTTGTAATAGAATTAAGATACCCGTGCACTCAGTCTCTTAATGGAGGATAACACGCCATTTTGGTGGACTGCCCAAGAACAAAAAAAATGTTGCAAAACTCTACATGATCAAAGTATAAAAACCTTTATTATATGTGGTTAGGTTGGTTTATCCCTCCAAAGAGTTGATAGCGGGGTATTGAGAAAGCGGGGAGCAAGGGGTCAAACTGGGACATGTTTTTGCTTTTGGAGGGTTGTTGTTGTTGTTGTTGGTGGTGGTGGTGGTGGTGGGGTAAATGAAAGTCACATCGATAATTTTCTTCCTGTGTCTGTTTATATTTTTTCTATATTTATATGTTTACTATGTTTGAAGTATATTCACACAATAAAAGGTGTGAAATTTCAGTCACTGTTGATTCACAGTCAAGCAGATATAAAGTCAAGGTTACCATTCATTCACAGGTACAAGGTATGTTCCCATTATTAGATAACCCTGCTAAAAATAAGGGGGGAATTTTCAATTATTGGCTATTCAGATAGCCTTATTTTAAGACGAAAAACCACAGATTTTATCAGATATTTTCCTGCTCATGGCAATAGGTAATTTTGGATCACTTTGTATGCAGGAAAGGCTAGTATACTTTTTTTAAAACGGACTTGGTGTCATCAAATCTTAATTTAAAGTGTAACAAACTATAGCAAGTCCTTTAACATATTGGAATATTGTAACAAACTATTGTGCACTGAGAGAGAGAGAGAGAGAGAGAGAGAGAGAGAGAGAGAGAGAGAGAGAGAGAGAGAGAGATGCTTCAGCTGTGAAAAAGAGATTTTATTTGCAATATACATAAACTGTAACACACTGATTCACAAATTATAATCAACACTTGCGCATGTACATTCATATAGTCTATTTTCAGTTGGATTTGTTCTCATTTACTAAGGGCAGTATTGCTGATAGCTGGTGAAGTAATGTGTTGATAAATGTTTCCATTTTGTGACATTTGTGAGAGAATCGGGTCGGGCTGCACACGATTCAGATTCAGTTCCGTCTGCTTGAAACAGTTTAGTTTACATAAAATTTTATCGTTCACTTCCATTTATATTACAGAATTAAACTAAACTTAGGAACCTGATTATAAAGGCCACTAAAGGGATGATAATTTCTGTTTTAATTTTATGGACATCTGTCTTTTAAACAGAGGTACAATGAAAGTTAACTTTAAAAAAGTTTTTATGAAATATTTATCTGTATGAGCACGTGTCCTTAATATAAAGGTGTCCCCTTCGACAGGTATCACTGTAATCATCATATATATATATATATATATATATATATATATATATATATATATATATATATATATATATATATATATATATATATATATACGAATAGCCCACTTTCTATCATCAATTACTATTCCACTCTATCAGTCATGCATGCTATCTAAGATGTGCAGTGCCACAATTATCTATGCATTATACTCCATCCTCCCCCGCAAACAATGTTTGTGTGTGTGTTGGGGGGGGGGGGGTATACAGGAGTCAGCTGTCCCGTCCGTCCGTACGTCCATCGCAGGTTTATTTACTTAATATCTGCTGAACCCTGTGAGATATATTCATGAAACTTGGCATGCTTTTGTACCGTGAATAGACAATGTGTCCCGTCAAAAATGGAGTCTGCCTGATTAACATTTTTATAACAAATTGTGTCGTCCGTCCGTTGCACTCTTCTCCAGTTGATATCTCCTAAACCGTTTGAGATGTCTTCATGAAACTTGGCATGCATTTGTATCAGTTTTTGGTTGTAGCAGTCACAATTTTGTCCATTAAACAGGTCCTGAGTGTTTATTTGAAGTGGCACTATGCAGTACAGTCATTTTCAGCCATTATGTGTGAGTTGGGGGGGGGGGGGGAGGTGAGAGATTGCGCAACCGAATGGTTGTGCTTTTTGCGTGCGTGTGTGTGCGTGTGTGTCAGAGATGCTTTATTTGTATGAAAGTTTGATCGATATTAAGTTTCAACATTTTATAATTAATCGATTTTACTATCATGCAGCATACTTGTATTTTAGAATGCATTAATGAAACAGATAACGGGGTTGAGGGTGGGTGGGATTAGGTTGGTAACACAATAGAAAATGGGGTTGAGGTGGGTGGGATTAGGTTGGTACATGGGATTAGGTTGGTACAACAACAGATAACGGGTCTGAGGTGGGTGGGATTAGGTTGGTAATACAATAGATAATGGGGTTGAGGTGGGTGGGATTAGGTTGGTAAGACAATAGATAACGGGGTCAAGGTGGGTGGGATTAGGTTGGTAATACAATATATAATGAGGTTGGGGTGGGTGGGATTAGGTTGGTAATACAATATATAATGGGGTCGAGGTGGGTGGGATTAGGTTGGTAATACAATATATAATGGGGTTGGGGTGGGTGGGATTAAGTTGGTAATACAATATATAATGGGGTCGAGGTGGGTGGGATTAGGTTGGTAAGACAATAGATAACGGGGTCGAGGTGGGTGGGATTAGGTTGGTAATACAATATATAATGGGGTTGGGGTGGGTGGGATTAGGTCGGTAATACAATATATAATGGGGTTGAGGTGGGTGGGATTAGGTTGGTAAACAATAGTATATGAGGTGTAGAGGTGGGGTGGGATTTAGGTTGGTAAGGACAATGATTAAACGGGGTTCGAGGTGGGTGGGATGTAGGTTGGTAATACAATATATAATGGGGTTGGGGTGGGTGGGATTAGGTCGGTAATACAATATATAATGGGGTTGAGGTGGGTGGGATTAGGTTGGTAATACAATAGATAATGGGGTTGAGGTGGGTGGGATTAGGTTGGTAATACAATAGATAATGGGGTTGAGGTGGGTGGGATTAGGTTGGTAATACAATATATAATGGGGCTGGGGTGGGTGGGATTAGGTTGGTAATACAATAGACACCTATTTATGCAATGCATTTTTTTAAAAAAGACTAAGCTTGGGCGGAATCTTTGCTGGCAAGAAATAACAAGTATATATGCAATAAAAATGAATAATAATGCTTTAAAACATCAACTTGTATTTTAGAATGCATTAAAGTAACAGATTTTAAGTTTTGTCAAATCTGTCTCTCTTGTTTATAAAAATAATCTTTTACTATTTACGATGTGGGGGCCCCAGGTGGCCGAGTGGTCTAAGGCAGTGGTTCTCAAACATTTTTGTTCGTGGACCACTTGACTATTAAAGAAAATGTTTCATATAGGATATGAATTGAGCTCACGGACCACAGTTTGAGAACCTCTGGTCTAAGGCGCTCGCCTTTGCAGATCACTGACATCTCACTTCTGTCCGCAAATGCTCGAGTCTTGGGCTCAGCCAACGTGGGTGGGTAAGAAAGCTTGCCAGTATCTTCCCGTGGGTCGGTGGTTCTTCGTGGAGTTTTTCTCTGGTTTTTCTTCCACCAGATATACTGGCCCCACGTGTAGCCTATCATGCGCAGAAAAAATGGCGTTAGATCCCCAAACCACTAGTTACAATGTGATAGCCACGACTGGAAATCTAGATAGGTCAAGTATTACTATTAGTACTGCATGAAATACATGCTCAGAGAATATATCTGTGTATATTTTGCCTTGTTTGTTTAATTCTATAATTTCTCTTAAATTTGTTGTCAGTTTAATGCAAAGCTCTGTGAAAACACCGGTTTCCCATTTAATGAATTTTCCCGATAAAACGTATCTCTGCTATTTTTCTGTTTTCCAAACCAAACAGCTCTAGTGTTTTCAGTGTTAATGGTAAGGCCGGAGATCTTTGCATACAACTTCAATGTATGTAAGGAAGGTCTCAGTGATATTTCAGTAGGATCTAAAATAATAGAGGTATCATCTGCATATTGGGATAAAAGAGAGAGAGAGAGAGAGAGGGGGGGGGGGGGTTGTCAACTAAGACATTGTTTTAATAAAATAAGAACAGGAACAAAAATTAGACCCAATGATCTAAATGCATGATCATTTCAAGTTTAATACACTGAAATATATGAGAACATAGTGTAATGTTTCACCGTGTTCTTTACGGCACACGCTGTTAGGCAGTGACTTTACACCGTTAGCTTCGCTATCGATACGTACCTGGCACGGGAGATAAGGCCGAAGATTCACCAATTGGAGATTGTGAAAAGTGTCTACTGCATTTACACTTCATATCAACTTAACCGTTTGAGGTATCTTCGTGAAAACTTGGTATGCTCCTGTATTATGACTAGTGAATCTGATTGGTATGCTCCTGTATTATGACTAGTGAATCTGATTGGTATGCTCCTGTATTATGACTAGTGAATCTGATTTGTATGCTCCTGTATTATGACTAGTGAATCTGATTGGTATGCTCCTGTATTATGACTAGTGAATCTGATTGGTATGCTCCTGTATTATGACTAGTGAATCTGATTGGTATGCTCCTGTATTATGACTAGTGAATCTGATTGGTATGCTCCTGTATTATGACTAGTGAATCTGATTTGTAAACGAATGGACTCAGATCAAGATTGTAAGAAGAATGTACTTGATAACATTATTACTTTATGGGGTGGGGTGGGGTGGGGTGGGTGGGTGAAGGGTATTCCGTACGTACTCGCGTACTGACAGATCAAAAATAAAACTACTTTTTTTAACGCAATAATAGTGCACTTATGCATTGGACTATTTATGCTGACCGTACATGCTGCTTTTTCAGTAAAAGAAAGGGACAGTAGATGGCGCCAAATAAGTACAGTTGGACCACCTCGGCGAAATGAAGTGGTGATGTTCCGATTTCTAGACCTTGATAAGTGGCCCATAATTATGGTCATGACTTGTTTTGACCTGAAATGAGCTATTAAAATGTTTTCGAGTCACTTGTCACTTCATAATGTCGATATTTTGTATTAGTTAACTTTGTAAGATCGTTTTATCATGGAAAACCCCCCCCCCCCAAAAAAAAAACAAAAACAAAAAAACAAAAAACAAAACAAAACAAAAAAAACGTTCTATCCTTGTGTTACCAGCCTAAATATTCATATTTATTATATTCTACCTGAGAGACATAATGCATGTCTCTGGGTAATACAACCACCTTCCTGACTGTAAAATATGCTATCCTAATACAATTCAGTAGAATAGTTCTGTTTTTATTTTGGGGGGTTTTAACAGCACTTTTAACATATTATTAACTATATAATGCCGAGGCAATGGGAGCTAAGTGCCTTTCCCAAGAACGGACAGAGGCTGGCCTGGGCGGGTATCGAACCCGCGACCCATGTCTTACGAGTCCGATGCTCTACCAACTCAGCTACCGCGACTCCCTTCAATGGAATAGATAGGATCATTAAAAAATACAGTAACAACGTTCCAAAGTGGACACTGCCATATGACGGTCACCTGCTCATAATCGAAATATTCAAGAATCCCTTTCATATCCTTTACACATGTGATTTTGATTAAAGGGCAATTGTCCATTAAGGCCACCGTTTTAGGCCACCATTATATGGTCTATTGAGTGGCCCATATAGACAGGTTTCTCTATTTTAGCTCTACTGGTCATAGACCAGAAGAGCTTATGGGATGGTTTTTCGTCCGTCGTCCGTCCGTACGTTAGCACAAGTTTTTTTAATCGCTACTCCTCCTATACTACTTGGAGGCTTGCCATGAAACTTTACACACACATTCATCCCATGGTCTAGTTGGTCCTAAATGAAAATGGTGAAGCTTGGACATCCAATATGGCAGCCACAGTGGCCATCTTGAAATTGTTTTTATCGTAACTCCTCCTAAATGGACGGTCACATCAGCATGAGGTTTTCAGTAAAAGACTTTTTATGATGTCTAGTTGGTCTTAAGTGAAAATGGTGCCGATATGATGTCCAATATGGCCGCCAAAAGAGCAATTTTGAAAACCTTGTATAGCTACTCCTTCCACGTGAATTGTCATATCAACATGAGGTTTTTACTAAAAGACTTCTTATGATGTCCAGTTGGTCCTAAGTGAAAATGGTGCCGATCTGATGTCCAATATGGCCACCACATTGGCCATCTTGAAAATCTTGCTATCGCTACTCCTACTACATGAAAGGTCATATCAACATGGGTTTTTTTTCATTAAAAGACTTCTTATGGTGTCTAGTTGGTATCAAATGAAAATGGTACCGATCTGACGTCCAATATGACCGCAACATCGGCCATCTTGACAAAAAATCTTGTTATCGCTACTCCTCATAATTGGGTGGCCATATTAAGATGGGGTTGTCACTAACAGATTCATATGATGTCTGCTTGGTCCTAAATGAAAACGGTGCCGATCTGATGTCCAATATGGTCGCCACGGCAGCCATTTTGAAAATAGTGTTATCGCTACTTCTCCAGAATGAATGGTCATATCAACATGGGGTCTTTCACGTAAAGATTTCTTATGATGTCTAGTTGGTCCTAAATGAAAATGGTACCGATCTGACGTCCAATATGGCCGCCATAGTGGCCATCTTTAAAATCTTGTTATTGCTACTTCTCCTACATGAATGTCATACGAATATGGGGATTTTCACTAAAAGACTTCTTATGATGTCTAGCAGGTCCTAAATAAAAATGGTGCTGATCTGACATCCAATATGGCCGCCGAGGCAGCCATCTTACAAATATTATCACAACTCTACCTGAACAGAAAGTCATATTGACTTGGGGTTTTCACCAGAAGACTTCTTATGAAGTCCATTTGGTCTTAGATTAAAATGGTGTCAATCTGAAATCCAATATGGCTGCCACCCGGCGGCCATCTTGAAAATCTTGTCATTGCTACTTCGCCAGAATCGATGGTTCTATCAACGTGAGCTTTCACTAAAAGACTTCTTATGATGTCTAGTTGATCTTAAATGAAAATGGTGCCGGTCTGAGGTCCAATATGGCCGCCACAGAAGCCATCTTGAATATCTTGTTATTTTGCTACTTCTCCTGAATGGAAAGTCATATCTTGAAAATAGTGTTATCTCTACTCCTCCCAACTGGATGGCTATATCAGCATGGGGTTTTTAACAACAGACTTATTATAATACCTAGTTGGTTCTAAATGAAAAGAGTGACAGCTGTACATCCAATATGGCTGCCATGACGACTGTCTTAAAAATCTTGTTGTCTTTACTCCCCATGAATGGATGATCATTATGACATACGATTTTCACCAAAACACTTCTAACGATGTCTGCTTTATCCTAAATGAAAAACGTGCCAAGCTGACATCCACTGTGTGTACCACAGCAGCTAATTTGAAAATCTTGTTATCGCGGAAGAATATCAGAGATGATTTCAACACTCGATAGTTGAAAGGAATAAATGGTCTTTAACTTTTATCTTTATCTTGTAGTAATTTATTTACATTTATTTGGAAGGGTTTATCTAACTAAAGTTTTTGTGCCATTAATAATTTTAACATTTTTAGAACTTTACTTTTAAATGGCACCATATAGCCATTTTTGTGCTGAGGTGCCGTTAAGCCCTAATACATACATACATACATACATGCATGCATGCATGCATACATAGATACATACATACATACGTACGTACGTACGTACGTACGTACATACATACATACATACATACATACATACATACATACAAACATACATACTACGTACGTACATACATACATACATACATACATACATACATACATACATACATACATACATACATACATACATACATACATACATACATACATACATACATACATACATACATACATACATACATGCATGCATGCATGAAAATGGGACTTGTTAGTGGTGGGATTTGGATACAGTTGTATCATTGATCGTTAATTTCTGCTAGCTGATAGATGATCGATTATTAATTAGTTAGTGTGTCCACATGATATCTAGTCTAAACCGGGGTTGTTTTTCAAATATTCTGATGTCCGAAGCAGCGAGAATGGTGCAGAACTAAATTTCGTCAAAGTGAATTCAAAATTCGTAATCGATTAATTGGTCATTTACCTGACAGTGACTGATGCTGGACAAAATCGATCAATGGGAACAGCAATAGCGCTTTTTAGTTACCATTAATTGTTATTTTATTTTTCTGTTTTCTCGTAGAATAAAGAAATCCATTGAACCCCATTATTCAGTGAAGACGCGAGCAGGAACAGTTATATTATTATTATTATTATTATTATTATTATTATTATTCCTTCCAAAAATCAAGCGACATCATGATTGAGCACATCATAAGGTTAATGATATACATTGATATATCGCATCGTGTAGTGTCATTTGGTGTAACATCAGTTTTTGTTCTGCAGGGGCGAACATTCTGTGTACATTTGATCTGCAAACACGTTTATGTATGTTTGTTTAAGATATATTCTCTTCTACGATTTTTTTCATTCTATCAACACTAATGTAATGTGTCGATTTGATAATCACTGGTTAATAAACAGCAAGAAGAAGTATTTAAATCGTTTTGATTGTTCAAATGTATCATTGTATGAATTGATCCTTTGAAAAATGACGCCAATTATATATATATAAAAGTGACGAATGGCTTAATTAAGATAAGGAGAGCGCAGTTTATGCATTTTTTGAGGAGATAAGACCAGTATGGGATATCCCATGATACCTTCACCATTTTTCTCCGACGTCGTCAATAGCATTGGCCTTTTTAGTTACCGATATATGCGAATATGGCCTCAAGTGAATTTCGATTTGTTTAACCTATTTTTGTACTTTTTTGTAGTCAGCCATTTCGAGATTAACTACTTGCGCGATCATTTTCTGCGCAAATAGACTCATACACTGACATTTCATTCAATCAGTATATCGATCCTTCCAGGAAATTGAATTAGTGGACCAGTCCGCTCTTTGGGTTAGTAAAAATAAAGTCAATCGTACATTCAGCGGGAAATTATACATGTGTATGGCCAGTGGCATCAGGGATATACTAATATCAGGAAACAAGTCCATTTAAAAATACTTTCTCTGTTCTCGTCTCTCTGACCTCGTTGATTACCATGAATAGGGTAGATAATTGGGAAGTTAACCTCGAATGAAAGGGGACGAATTAGTAAGTAATTTTACACGGTAACCTAAATTAGGCAACTAAAAAATAGAACACTGGAATGTTCAGTTCCTCAGTATGGTCCTAATTATTATCGAAAGAAGAAGGGGGGCCAAAATCCGAAGTTATATAACGGGGGGGGGGGGGGGAGGGGGGACATTTAAGAATTTTTGCAGGGATCCCAAAATTAGAATTTTCGCCACTGCTGTGATGCGTGTTTTTGGCGACCTTTTATAAGAGGCAGAGAAAATGTGTAATCTAATTAAAATCCAAAAGGTACGTCGACCTACGCTGTAAGGATCTTAAACAATCACATTAGAAATTATGTTCAGATAACCTCAGTCCTAATTATTATTCAGACGTTTTCCAACCAATGAAAGTTATTGTTTCATAATCTGTTTGGATTTGTTCGTTTGATGCAATCACAATTACATTCACAAGCCCAGTCACATCGCTGAATAAGAAATCGGCCTTATTATATGTGCAGCAGTTGAGAGATCACAATTATAATATTTGCATATAAACGAAAATACGTTACATCTTGCAGTAAAACAACCAATACACCAATCTCGTTAGAATCATGACGATGCATTTCGATGCACTTTGGATGTCTTTCACGAGATCGAGTGAAATAGATGCACTGCTGGCAATGTTGTAGTGAGGTTTTGATTGGCTGATCAAAAGTAATTTGCGTATGACGCTGGATGTAAATTTTTGCCTAAATAAGTCTGGTTGTAACCGGATTGAGAAAATATGCTGCGTTGATGTTATGGTAACATACGAGATTTTATCTCATAAATCTATCTCTAGTGCTCAATGTTAATTGTTTTAAAAAGAAAACAAAATGTACACTCGATCGTTTTCTCAAGAATATTCTCATTTATATTATGTGCAAATTAATGTTGTGTGCGTTCTGTTTTTGTGTTTCATCTTTTCCTCAGGTATGAATGAACTCCGTGCTTTTATTTGTATCTGTTGGACATTGCACAGATGAAAAACTAACAAGGGAAACAACCGAGGTCAAATAAATAAATAAATGAATAAATAAATAAAAGAAAGAATGAGAGGGAGTACAAATCTTCATTTCAAGTTCGTTGTATAAAACAGTTTTTATCCGAGAAGGATAGTGATGACTCATGTTCAAGGACAAACTATTTTCGTTGCGCCCTCCTCCTCTATCGTATCGTTTTATTTTAATTGTATTTCTTAAATAATTATCGTGTTATGTAAACAACAGTATATTATCGTGTTATGTAAACAACAGTATATTATCGTGTTATGTAAACAACAGTATATTATCGTGTTATGTAAACAACAGTATATTATCGTCAGTTTTTGTTGCAACAGTTATACACTCTTTCGTTCGTTTGAGATTCCATTATAGGTACACTGTTTCTGTATGTTTGTATACCTGTGCTTGCGTGTGCAGGTGTGCATGCATGTGTGTGTGTGTGTGTGTGTGTGTGTGTGTGTGTGTGTGTGTGTGTGTGAGAGAGAGAGAGAGATATTTTTCAGCGTAATTACATGTTGAAGTAGGAAATAATCAGGATAGCACGTAAGCAACAAATCCAACAGCTGCGTCCTTTGTGCATGCAGAAAGAAACTGTAAAATCATTAACCACCTAAATGAGGTCTGTGACCTGATTTTAGCAAACAGAAACCCAGCCTTTTGCATACAGAGCTATAAATTTTGATTCGCAGAACAAAAAGCATTACCGCAAGGCTGTGAGTTTTTATTATCAATTACATTTTTGTCATAATAAATCATCTAGTCATACTTAATCAAATAGTCGATTCTGATTAGGAATGCCTGAATCAATAACCTAAGGCGACTAGAATTAATATTATTCATATTAGTAGTCTGATGTAAACTTCCCATTGCTACTATATCCTCCTTGCACATTATTGTAAGATATATATATATATATATATATATATATATATATATATATATATATATATATATATATATATATATATATATATATAGAGAGAGAGAGAGAGAGAGAGAGAGAGAGAGAGAGAGAGAGAGAGAGAGTGAAACCCTTCAAAGCCGAACCCTCTGTATACCGGAATCCCCTCAAGATCGAAATGTGTGGTCCCTAATTGTTCGTTCTTTAATATCATATTTCTTTTCTAGTTAACCGAAATCCCTCTACTCCAACAAACAAAACAAATTTCGATCCCAAATTTCAATTTTACACTTTAAGAACCCCATAAAACCGAAACTCACTTAAAACTTGGAAATGTATTTTAGCTGCTAAATTCCTGACAGATTATTTACAGTTAGCAAATACCGTAGTGGGCTTATCGGCGAGAAAATGTCCCAAGCGCAGGCGAGATTAAAACAATATTTGACACAGCTCTGGACCGACAACAATCCGAAGTCATTACACCATAAAAAGTGCCAGCTTTTAAGGAATAATATTAGTAGCTAAACGCTTGTAGATAAGCCATTTAAAAAAGATCATATTTATCTGCTTATTATCCAATTTGATTGATGCTATTCATTTGTGTAAATAATCCATAGAACATTTTTTTTTTGGGTGTTTTTTTTTAATTAAATACCCGAGCTTTTTTAACCCGAATTGCGGTCTCGCTTTTGATGCTTTGCCGACGCAGACCGACAAAACAGTGTTCTAACAGTCAGATTCACTCAATTGATTTTCAAAGAAGAAAAAATCATTACATACATGTATTTAAGTAGCCATGACTGTCGTTTGTGTTCACTCGCATGTCAAGATGTAAGAACGACCAGCTAAGCGTCGTAGGATTGAAATATCCTTACAGGATAAAATTAATCTGATCAAAGAGTATGAATCTGTGCCAAAACCTACGTTGACGAAGCTAGGGGAAGAATTTGGTATATGAACATTATGAATTATACGGAGTATTTAAACATTATGGATTATCATTCATAATTCTAATGGACCTATAGTAAAGCTATAAAAGTATCTCGTTCCTTAAGTGTTTCTTGAGACAAGGACTGCATTTCTGTGTGGAATAACTGTATTTCGTCATGTGACTGGATGTGATTTTCAGGAGGAACATACGTTGTTCAGCTAATTTTTTCATTAAATGTTAAAAAACAAAACAAACCCATTAATTTGTGCACTCGTACACACATACACAGACATTCTCTCATAATTGCATTCTTTCTCTCTCTCGTCACATTAGCGCTTATAAAAAGACATTGTTTTCACATATGCGAAACCCTCAGTAAAACCAGCAAACTGAAAACCTCTCAAAACCGAATATTAAATATGGTCCCAAGGGTTTTCGGTTTCGGTTTTGAGGGGTTTCACTATATTATTGTTTGAAACTCAATAGAGATTTTGTTTCTATGCTCTTTGCATTTTGCATGCTTCAAAAGCGACGAAGATATAGTATTTAAACAACAAGCATGGATTTTCCAAACAGACCTTGAATTTCAACTTCAGGCTTAAGTCCAGAATAAAGCAATTTGAATAAATGAGACCTAAGCCTATCTTTATGTCGTGCAATAAAATGACCAAAACTGTAATGTATTTGTTACATATGGACCTGATTATGTTTCTAGAAGTCATAGTGTACTGGAAAAAATAAAAAAATGGGTCTGGTTAACCAAATATTAATTTAGCTTTCTTTTGTAACAATTTATTTACTGTTATTCCGAAGGATCAATACGAAATACTGTTTTTCTTGACCTATGTTGATTGCTCACTTGATGTTGGCAGTACTACATTTCGGTCAATTTATCATGGAAATATTACATTCGGTCAATTTATCAAGGCAATATTACATTCGGTCAATTTATCAAGGCAATATTACATTCTGTCAACTTTACACATGGACTAAGACGACTTGTATAGCTCATTTGCAACGGCAAAAATTATTTAAGAATTCGTTCCAGTACCGAATCAAATCTCAGTTTGCATTCAGCCCTTGTACCAGTTGGGTATTTGCCCTCGAAGCTTATCCATTTATTTAAAGTAAAACGTTATTATTTATACTGCCTTTTATAGAACTGACGTCAAAGAGTATTCTACCTCATTGCGCAAAGGGACTTTTTAATTTGTTTACTTTTTATATGAAAATATAGTGGAGATGTGAGAACAGCTTCGACTTGTAAGTATAAATTACCCCCCCCCCCCCCAAACACACACACACAAGATACAACATAAAATACTAGAGCAATTTTTGCCCTTGCGTATCTATCTCCACGTTTGGCTCGGGGACCGTAAGTTTATAACACAATTCCATTTTATTTGTGATGTATCGTCCTTTTTTTGACCGCATATATTAAGTTTGGTTTTTAACAACAATGAAATTGTAATTTTAATTGAAGTTTGTGTACATCTGACCCTTGACCCCACTTCCAGACACCTCCCTACCAGACACCTCCCTAGGGAGGGAGTCAAAAATATAACCCCAATTGCATATGGTTATTTTATGGACAAGATAAGTATCATGTTTGGTTTTTTTCCACATTCGTTGTACAAGAGGACATAATGAACCGGGCAGCTGGACGGCTGCACGAACTCAAGAAGAGACAGATATTATCACAGTATCCTGGACAAGAGAGCATGGGAATTAAAGAAAAAAAAAATATCTTTTGTATGGTCTTTCCTCCGGTTTTGAAATGATCATATTTCAAAGAAATTTCAGACTAACCCTGTATTCATTATTCTGAATCTTTTAATGCGATTTAAACCAGTTTAAGAGAATCAACAAAGTTATTCTCTCGGCATTTCCACCTTCAGGAGAATGAAAAACTGATTATCTTCAAACTCCTGGAAACAAATGGTATAACATACAGAGAGAGAGAGAGAGAGAGAGAGAGAGAGAGAGAGAGAGAGAGAGAGAGAGAGAGAGAGAGAGAGAGAGTCTGTTATAAATATCATTAATTTTGGGTGCAATAGAACAGAGCTTTTGTTCCTGAATAACTATCTAATAGTTCTCATCCTTATCGATCTGAATACACTTTACATTTCTTGTGTTCATTGGACGCTTTTATGCGTATTAAATGCGTACATTAATGCGTTAGTCTAATTTGCGTACCACAATAGGTCAATTAAACACGAATACATAGCTTAAAATGAGAGAAATCTGGCTCGAGGAACATATATCACTTTTGCGGGGTCGACGGCGTCAACAAATAATAGGCATTTAAGCTTTATAAAGTGGTACATCTTCTCATCAGTTGCCGTATTCAACATAAACCTTGGTACACTATGTGTGTATGCCGTATTCAACATAAACCTTGGTACACTATTTATGTATGCCGTATTTAACATAAACCTTGGTACACTATTTA
Source organism: Margaritifera margaritifera (assembly GCA_029931535.1). NCBI lineage: Eukaryota > Metazoa > Mollusca > Bivalvia > Unionida > Margaritiferidae > Margaritifera > Margaritifera margaritifera. The sequence goes on along the minus strand of JAQPZY010001170.1, from coordinate 641,298 downwards.
TGTATGCCGTATTCAACATAAACCTGGTACACTATTTATGTATGCCGTATTCAACATAAACCTTGGTACACTATTTATGTATGCCGTATTTAACATAAACCTTGATACACTATTATTGTATGCCTTATTTAACATAAACCTTGGTACACTATTTATGTATGCCGTATTTAACATAAACCTTGGTACACTATTTATGTATGCCGTATTTAACATAAACCTTGGTACACTATTTATGTATGCCGTATTTAACATAAACCTTGGTACACTATTTATGTATGCCGTATTCAACATAAACCTTCCTACAATATTTATGTATGCCGAAAGTATTTTTACGCTGACATGCCATACTTGCAGCTGCTATCACGCATGCGTTATGATGACGCGGTTAACAGACAAGACAGAGGAACACTTGTTAATTCTTTGATTTGCATTCTTAAACACACCATCTTACTTCACGAGAATGCGGAATACTTCGGGATTTTTGGCAGTAGTTTTTGTGTCAGCGAATCGCAACAGTTGGTCAAGCAAAAACTTGCATTGAATCGGACGCCGCCATCTTGAAAAACACGGTCGATTCAAGGTAAGCTTATGCCTCTACTTTTGCTATAAGACATGGTGTGTGTGTGTGTGTGTGTGAAAACGATGTAGCGGACCAAAGACACTAAAGAAATTAATATCTGGCACTGAGTTTTTCAGACACTTCGACCGGTTGTTCAATAGGCTAAAATTAAAAGCTGACTTAGAAAAGTCCGAAGTGATCCGAATTCCCGCGACGTAGAATGGTGAGATTGATTCCTGGAGCACATAAAATAGTGCATTGGTGCCACTGTGTCTTGCAGTGCAGTGCAAGACACACCTGCTTTCAATACATTTTACATAACAGACTGAACATCTATAACCTTTTTCTACATCAGGAGGTAACTCTGTAATAATCACCTTTTCCGTTCGTCTGTCCGTCCGTTCACACTTCTTGTTACTAGCATAACTCTGCAGCTCTTAGACACAATTGGATTCAAGTTGGTAGGTGAATTGCCTATTACTTGTAGATGTGCCTTTTAATCTTTTCACGTCGAAAGGTTTGACGGAGTTATTACCCGTGTCCCAACAATATTACATCTCCACAACAGCAGGTCATTTTAACCTGCATAGATGAGGAACCATTCAACACATTCTAATACAATTTGGTTTGTGCATTGTCTTGTAGACCTAGATTTGCGTGCGTCTTGTCTGATACAGTAATGGCCCTTTACTTACACCTAATTTAATGTCATTTGGTAGGTGAATTGCCTATTACATGCAGATGACCCTGTTAAGTTTTTCTTCTTTTCAGGTTCAGTTTTGACGGAGTTGTTGCCCTTTTTCTATCAATATTAAATCTCCAGTACAAAAATTCTTTGTAACCAGCATAGCTCAAGAAACATTCAATATATTCTGATGTAATATTACGGGATAGCGCCGGCCGATATCTTGTTGACCAATAGCGCTTGCCGATATCTTGTTGACCACTCAATAAATTACTTTACTCTTTGCGGCTGATAAACACCCGTGAGAATAAAGAAACAGTCAAGTTTAGGCCTGAACTCCAAGAAGTCTCTGTGATTCCCCACGTGAAGTCGGGCTTGGGCCTAAACTACAAGAGGTCTGTGTGATTCCCTGGTGAAGTGGGCAATCCTAGCTATAATGGTGGGAATTAGGATGGAACGCAGACTCAAACATAATTTTCATTTGGTTCCATTGGCATTGAAAATTCAAGACTCGAATGTCAGTAACATCACTTCCAGATCGAATTACTCATCAACTTGGTATCACAGTGACGATATGCATTTGAACAAAAATACTTAATTTAAATAACTGTTTATTATGATAGAATTTACAAAATAACAGCGTTGTAATGCTCAGATTTTATATTGATTTATTATTTAGTGAGAAACTTAGAAACATGGACTGAAATTTAATTATATTCATATAGGTTCAGTTTTAAGTAGAGCCTTGGGAAACACTCGGTGGTTATAACAATGATAAATGATAACCTATATGCAGAGCTTTGAGAAAAACTCAATCATCATTACAATACAAGGAATAATTTATGAACAGAGCCTTGAGAAGCACCCAGTGGGTTCTCAATAAAAATTGCACCTATTATAATTATTATATTATTATCATTTCCTGATTTCCTGTTTCTGTTGAACTGTAACAGCTATATAATAAGGTCTGCAAGAAACACTTGACTTGACCTCGCAGGATCATGACAAACAATGTATGCATGCAATTTTGCTGTTTAGGCAAATATTTAAATTAAAATTGCTAATTTGTAAATATCAGGATGAAGTAATAAATGTCCTGAAATGTTAGATCATCTCGATGCAAGATTTTGGAACTTACTGTTAAACCTGAAATACAGTTACTATCAAAACGTTATTTTTATTTCAAATATAGCAAAAATATCGTGAAATAAATGTAACTTGCTGATTCCCGTCAGAATAATAATAAAGGACTTACCTTTCCTTTGTGCAAATGTCTTGATATGGAATTTGTAGTAAGATAATAGTACAGTCTTTCCCGCGGACTGCATGAGCGCTTAAAACCTCCTTGACCCTCTGAGATCCGAACGAGTCCTGGCACAGACGCTGCTGATAGGCACCTAAATGCCCCCCCCAACCCCCACCCCCCACACCAATGGGAAAAGCGCGCGCAACCGTTCTTGTCCACTGATAACAGCAAACGTACACATTAATAAATAAATGTGATTGAAAAAGCTAGATCGCTAAGAGTATCAGAAAAGTGTACGTGCATTGAATGTATGTCCAGATAGTCAAAATTTGAAATCTCGATGTTTAGGTCTATTATAGTTGATGCCGTAAGCAACCACTAATCAAGATAACTACCGAAGCGTTCCCAATGATGTTGATAGTGATGAATAAAGTTACATCGTCGATTCGTTAAATAAAATCATGAATTTAAACAGTTTAAGGGATTGTTTATGATAATTAGTATACGCAGACGTGAAATATAGATGGAAATCATACCATCCATGGTTGCCTGTAAATGTTGACCCCCCCCACCCCCCACCCCCCCACCCCCTCCAGCATTTAAGACTGAGAGTTCTACGTCAATAAACTTACGGTTTAGAATTGTTAGAGTAGTTATGATCCTTTGATTGGGTTTTGACTTCCGCAAGTTAACTTCACCAGAATTTGTTGGATTTCGACCAAATTTGCCATCTGGCTTCAGACTGATGAGACCTTGAGTGATTTTGATTTGCATCTTTCACTGACATCATATACAGGAGTTATGGCCCCTGATTGCCCGTCCGTCTGACTTTTGTGTCAGCAAAATATTTTTTACTAAACGTTATTCGATTTCAATCAAATTTGTCATGTTTCAAGTGCATTGTTGAGACCTTGAAGGACTTAATTTCAAGTGCATTGTTCCTGATTCCACGCCCTTCAAATTTTGTTTTTCGCAGCATAACTTTACTTAGGAATATTGCATTTCAGACATTACTAAGGAATATTGTATTTCAGACATAACTAAGGAATATTGCATTTCAGCTAAAGTCGTTATGCACCTTTACATTGAGCTGGATTTCCAACATTCTGCATCATCATTTATTATGGTCCCCGAATGCATATATCCTAGTTTATTTCCAGCAGACCTTCTTCTGTTTTAGACCCAGCCGAGCAAATGGTAGAAAACTAGACAATTTGCAATGCAGCCATCGCTGGTAGCTCTAGCTATAATCACAGAACTTGCAGAAAATGCATGGAAATGGGAGTGAAATGTAGGCTGTGTACAAAAAATGGATTAAGTCCGGTCTCTACCGTCAGCCATATTAGGGATCTTGTACTTAAACCATTATGTAAAGTTTGAATTAAAAATATTTTTCACATGAACAATTAAAACGACATAAAAATTGTGTTGGTAAGGCAAGCAACGGCAAAAAATTTATTGGACAGGGTTTTCCGGTGCCGCCACCTATTTCATTCACTGGAAATAACTAAGCAAAAAGCCCGCTCTTTCTTGTCTTGCAGGCCAGGGCAAATCTAACAATTTTCTAAGCAAGAAAAAAATCATGTCACTTGTCCAGAATTTATCAAATAATATAAAGGGGAAATGATGAATTTCGGAGGAATTTAAGGAACGTCTACATTTCCTTCAAGTAGGAATTTTAGGACTTTCCAAGGGCCTATATGAACATAAAAGATCAAATGTATCAATAAAGCATAGCTCTGAACTAATCGAGTTTGAACTGGAAAAAATTTGCAAATATTAGCGTCAGAAAAAGTATGTCAAGAGTGAGATTGCTTTTTAACAACTGGGCATCGTAGCTACCATGCTTAAATGAAACTGTTAAGAAACACTAGCTACCATGTAGCTACCATGCTTAAATGAAACTGTTAAGAAACACACGTCATTCCATTGTCACATATATTTGTGATATAGGCGTCGGATCACTGAACGTTGACGTATAATATGTCTAATACACACCTGCTGCGTAGATCTATTAAAGATTTAATGGATAAATCGCATACCTGGACGGTAAATATACATGGTATTGATTATAATCCACTTCATATAGCTTGTTGTATTTCTAAATTGTTCAAGTTTTCTCCACGTATCAACTTGATCCATTAAGCGACAGATAAGTGTAACTATGGACGCTCATATGCGTACTTTGGACATATTTTAATATCAATATTTATTGTATTGGGAATTTGGAACCATCCAGTGTTCCATCCGTCATCGACGTATGCATCTATCTCTGTATCACACACACACACACACACACACACACACACACACACACACACACACACACACACACACACACACATTACCTGCTTGACATTAAACAAACAAATTAACCTGCAGGTAAGCATACGATAACGTAGCCAAAGTTTTTTCGGACCCTTCCCACCCCATGTTAGATATTTTGGACAGTTATGTTGGCATGGGAAGTCATCCCTTATTGAAAAGTTGGAATTTGCCGAATCCGCAACGTAGCGGAATAGGGTAGTCGCTTATGCGCGGGTTTTTACATATTTTAAGAGACCTCTTATCGGACCCTGTCTGAATAAAATCGATAAGCAAAATAGTTATCTTCTTAGAACAATCCGTACATAATTTGTTACGTTTGTGAGCTAATACATCAACCGCTTAGTGTCCCTTGCCTTTTCGCGAAAAACGGAGGACATTAGCATCCACGTTTCTGTCCTTCCATCCATCTGTCACACTTTCGTTTTCGCTCTGTAACTTTAAAGCTGTTTGAGATTAAGGGATGAAGCTGGGTATACTCGTACATCATCTTTAGCAGATCTGTCTCGTATTTCAGTGAATGTGTGTGTGTGTGTGTGTGTGTGTGTGTGTGTGTGTGTGTGTGTGTGTGTGTGTGAAATAGGTCTATTCTTTAAGGTCAATGTCTGGACTTTAAAAAAAAAATGTACAGTCACACTTTTCTTTCCGCTCTATAACTTTGAAGCCATTTGAGATTAAAAGATGAAACTTTGTATATTTATTCATCGTCATTAGAATGTGTGTCGCGAACCACACTTGGGGTCTTATCGTCAGGATCATAATCACTGCTCAGTATCTTAAGTTATCCCTTACACTTTCAATTCCACTCTTTAATTTTAGAGCTGTTAGAGATTAAGTGTTAGAGATTAAGAACTGAAGCTTTATGCAATTATAGATGATCATTTGAAGTATGCTGTCTACCACATTGGGGATCATATCTTCAAGGTCATGGTCACAATCTGATATTTTAAGTTCTCCGTACACCATAACCGACTTAAGAGTTGTTAGAGATTAAGAGATGCATCTTTTTATACTTATATATCATCATGAGAAGGTGTGTTGTGTACTACATTAGTGTTCGTATCTTGAAGGTCAAGTACACGAGTCAGTATTTAAAGTTGTCCATGACATTTCCATTTCAGCTCTTAGGGATGAAACTTGGTACACTTTCGCATTATCATTAAGAAGTGTCTCGTGTGACATATTGGGAATCGTATCTTCATAGTAACGGTAATGAGAGGAAACCAGGTATACGACTAAAATATCATTAGCAGGTGTGTCCTAGATTTAAGAACAAGGTCGTGGGTCAGTATTTTTAGTTTTCCTTTGTACTTTCCTGTTCATTCTAAACCATTAAAGCTATTTGAAATTAAGGGATGAAACAGGTAATATTTTTCATATACGAGTGGGGGTAGGGGTGGTTCTTATCTTCAAGGTTAAGGTTACAGGTCAATAATTTAGGCTTCAGTAGCTTTTTTTCTTCTTCTGCCCTTTAACTTATGAGCAAGATATGAGCTGTTTAAGATAAATGAATTCAATTTAGTACATTTGTATATTGTAACTAAAAGACGTGTTATGTGTTGCATTCCACATTGTGGGTCCTAGCTTCAAAGTCGAGGACACCTGTATATATTTCATGATTGCTTTTGTTTCTGCTTTAAAACTGTTTGAGGTTCATTGATAAACCATAGTACACTTATGTTTATCCAGTTGATGGCATCTCCTGTATCACAGACGATGTTATGTCAAGGTCACTTATAAATGTATTCCCCTTTCCAGCACTTTTCCTAAAATGCCCTTTGAGATAGAAGCATGAAACTTGGTTTCTTTCCATGTCCGCCTAGTAAATCCACAGCTCTGTCACAAGGGCCACAGCCAGATTTCATAATTTTATAATTTGGGTGACCTCACCACAGTATGCGGGGTCAACAATTCTCCGTTTTTGTGTCCTTGTCCAGTATTAAACAGATTACACCCTGCGAGCTCATCTGATCGACAAATCTCGCAGCCTATTTATTTTAACGCAATCGAAGTACCGTGAAACTTTTCCCGTCCTATGTTGTTTGTATTCCGTTATCGTTTGACCGCGGATGTCAAGGTCGCGAGATTTATGATCACGTGAGCAAACCTATGTCACTAACCAGTGGTTTCGGTGAATTTCAACTTTTCAATAGGGGATGCGTTCTGACCTTCCATCACAATATAAGTGTCCCAATATCTAACACAGGGCGTATGTTCCCCAAACTTTGTACATAGGCTGCCTATGTGATAACAATTTGCTGTAGGCTTGCAGTTGTTGGGCCCCACCATGGGAGAGAGACAAAGGCTATATACACAAAAATTGAAGTTACATTGACATTTTTATTTTACCAAGCTTTAAACATACAGTCTTTGCACGAAGACATGATATATGTTCTACCGATTGTACTCGCTTATAAGTCGGGTCCAAGTACAGACAACATAAATACTGATCTGCCGTTGCATTATGCAGGGTCTATGTTGTTTGTTGTACTGATTACATCTAAAAAGCTACATAGACCCAGATCTGCCCTTGCATCATGCGACGGCAGATCTGGGTCTGTGCAGTTTTTTTGCAGGTAGACGATGTATAAGCGAATATATGCGGTACCTTTAAGTCACCGTGTGTTTGTGTGTGTGGAAATGTAATAAGAAGCATGGTGATTTACCATGGCTAGCCATGGAAAGTAGCTCTAGGTTTTATCGCTTTAGCAGAAAATCTGTATGATTTCTATGTACTCTATTTTTTTGGCTTACCTGGAATTTGTTTTGCTTTTTTTTTTCATTGTGGTCAGGTTTTGTAGGTGTGTGTTGGTATGTTTGGGTAGGTAGGTAGGTTGGTAGATAGATAGATATTTAATTTGTATATGTAGTGAATAAAGGTTTGGTAGACTCTGGCTTAAACCAGATCAACCGGTTTAAAGGTTTTGTGTCTGTGACTCTGTGGAATGTAGAAACAACTCCGAGCTGGATTGAATGGCACGGATGGCATCGCCGGTATGGCGGGCATCATCTTGGTATTCCTTGAAAAAACGAGAGCAAATAACGGAACGTCTCTTGCAGAAAATAGTGTAATAGTGCATAGAGAGTCTGACATTTAATCACGTGGAATACAATCTTGCATGGTTGTATACGCTACAGGCAAATTTCCGTGTGTAATATATTGTCTGACATTACAATCGGCCATATATGAACAAATATATGTGGCAGAAGTCCGATTTTTGTAACCATACTTCTAAGTGCCTCAATTTCACCAACATCAGTTTTAAGTTACTTATAGATTTAAGACATCTGGCATGGGCTTGAGTCTGAACCTGAGTTTTACCATCAGCTAATCACTCAAGCTCAAGACTTTTATTACGTCCAGGCCTGATTGAACAATTTTAAATTCGACTTAAATTTCAGCCAATCAGATCGCTGGATTCTTAACTTAAATTTAAGTCTAGACTTTTGTTCAGTTGGTGAAATTCACTCCATTTTTCGTGCCGCTAATTCGTCTAACACAAACTGATCATACAAAAATCTCTGAGCTAAATTTTGTACCACTTTATGAACTTTAGCAAACATTTTTTTTTAACGGCTTTATACTTGAAGGATTCCAATTTGAAATTTGGTACAAATTTAGCTTTTCTGCAGACTTATTAAAATCGAGATGCACCGACGAAGTTTAATGTTCTGCCGACCTTTGAAATTCTCGGTCCACTTATTTTAGTAACCTAGCAGATAAACCATTACTTTTGGAGTTAGAAGAGCTATCGTTAGAAACAATATGTTCCGAAATAAGTTTTTCACTTTCATGAATGTGCAAGATGTAATTTGATTGGTGACTCAAAAGGGTCAACAGAATATGACCTTGTAAGGTATCCATTAGATCCCCATTACGTCGGAGATCTCGATTTAATCAAGCTGGCTTTTCTGTGGTTCGATATTACAGATATTGTTGTTAATTTATTTCCTACGGTAATCGCAGCACCGCTCTCATTGGTTAAGCGAGAATCTTGCGTTCCTGCCATGAAAATATTAAAGTTTTGTTCCAGTCTATTGGTTTAGCGCCACACATATGAATTACCACTCCTTTGTAACGGATATTTAGCTAAATTCGCATCATGTGACACAGAAAACTTGAACATGTTAGTCCATAACATCAGAAAGGAACTACTCATGTATTCATGCGGCATTCGTGTGTGATTTGATAATATATGTAAACAAGTTTTAAAATAAAGTTTTGTTATGTATTTCATGACATTCATTATTTTTGTTTTATAGCTATTTGTAATTATAAAAATTCAACTTAATATTGCACAGGATTTTACAACTTAGCTATGGTCGTTCTTACAGTGTGAAATCAGCCTAGCTATATCCATTCTTGCAGCGTGTAATCAACTTTGCTATGGCCCATCTTGCAGTGTGTAATCAACTTAGCTGTGGCCGTTATTGCAGTGTGTAATCAACATAGCTATGGCCCTTCTTGCAGTATGTAATCAACTTAGCTATGGCCCATCTTACAGTGTGTATTCAACTTAGCTATGGCCGTTATTGCAGTGTGTAATCAACTTAGCTATGGCCCTTTTTGCAGTATGTAATCAACTTAGCTATGACCGTTCTTACAGTGTGTAATCAACATAGCTATGGCCGTTCTTGCGGTGTGTAATCAACTTAGCTATGGCTGTTCTTACCGTGTGTAATCAACTTAGCTATGGCCGTTCTTGCAGTGTGTAATCAACTTAGCTATGGCCGTTCTTACAGTGTGTAATCAACTTAGCTATGGCCATTCATGCAATGTGTGATCAATTTTCAAGCTTCATGACTTCATGAATCCTGTCAAATATGAAGTTCAATTCTTATAAAATATTAGCGTCATCAGTAAGTCAGCTAAGGTTTTCAAAAAGCAAGTCTATTTTGCAACTCAGCATGAAACCTATCACTCTCAGTGAAACAGTTCAGAAAAGTACGTCATTTTCTTTTCAATAAGGTTTAGAAAGTTAGATCGAGAATCAATTGCTATTTATCACTCTTCACAGACTTTAAATCATTTTTTAATGACAGTGGTAGGTAATAACTTTGATAGACATTTACAATAATGTGGCATACGACATTTATGACGCGAAGAAAAAAAATGAGAAAATTACGACCGTTAAATTATACATTTCATTCCAAACATTACCATGAAAGTATTGTCAAAAACATCAGTTACATTGTCAAAAACATCAGTTACTTATTGTATCAAGACGATTTGCATCGAGGATATCTTCAGCTGATATCTTCTTAGCCACTCTTTTCTTTCTTTCTTTTTTGAATGGCTTTAAGGCTAACATCATTCTCATGATGGTCCATATTTTTGACATAACATGTTCCTCTGTTCATTTATTGAAAGCTGATTGGTTTGGTTTGTTGGTTTTAACGGCACTTATAACATTATTATCTATAACTTGCGGAGGTAATGGGATCCAAGTACCGTTCCCAAGGACATCCTGAGGCAACCTAGCTGGGCTGTCCTGGACGGGTATCGAACCCGCAATTCTTATATAAAAAGATGTCTCCTCTAGTTGTATAAGCATCAGTCTGTTGATAATTTATGTGCTTAATTTGTTCCTTATCTGTGTATCTGTATTGTTCTGTGCTGTGAACCTCCTTTCACATATGCATAGCTAGCTAAGCCAGCTTGAACAAGTTGGAAAACTGTTCTTTATGGTTGTTGTGTACAATTGTCAACAGCTCATAGGTATTGTCTCTTGGATATCTCTGCTCCAAAATAATATTTTTCACAAACAAGAGCTCTGCCAAAGTTTCACTTTCTGCAATCCGTGCTTTGCTGACTACTATGTCATATTTCTTATCTGTTTCACATTGTTGTATTAGGGTTTCAAGCCCATCAATGCCATAGTCAGCTTGTTCAGACAGAGGTAGTTTGAGAAAAGAAATGAAAACTGCACTCTACTTTTAAATTGCCTGTATTTTAATTACGCTTCGTATTCTGCCTTTTCGACATTTAAGTTTGAAATACCACTTAATATGGGGTTGACCAGCATGTCATCTGTTTTTGTCCATCCACCGTGTACATCGAACTAGTATTCAACATCATTTTCGGGTTCAAAATTACTCACTGATATTTATAGTAAAACTTTCCGGGCTCCAATAATCTCATATACTTCAAAACTTTAAAAATCATTGTCATCATCGCTATCATCATCCAGTATTTGCCGAACGAAATCGTCATCCGAAGATAAAACATGTTGGGAGTCAGCCATTTTGGGTTTTCTAGGGGTCCTTACTTTAAACATGCATTTGTAAAATTTCCTTCATGAATGCAAGATTCAACCTCGACAATGCTTGCTCCAGGGCCCAATGTGCGAATCAAATTTAGTTTAACAACCGTTCATGTCTAGCCGAAGTATTCGGATGTATAAACAGTTGCCTACCGGAAAAAAAGATAGATAACAATGACAAGCGCTACGAGACCTCTACTGGCGGCTCGACTTATTCCGGGACAAGCACTTTAAGGGTTAACAGTTAAATAAAAATTGTATACTGCGCAGAGTACATTTTTATATGCGCGACTTTAAACTAATGTGCGGGAGTTCTCGCGCATCACTGCTTTCAAAGTGCGCGAATTGGTTCAAATTTTGCGCGATTCTGGGTATGTAAATATTTTATCGTCATATTGTGTATGCACTTTAAATTCTTACTGGACTTCGATCCCCAAACAAGAAATAGATATTATTATTATTATTATTATTATTATTATTATCATTATTATTATTATTATTATTATTATTATTATTATTATTATTATTATTTTAAAAGTACGATTCACTGAATTTCGACAAGTAATTCTTCATAAACCAAAACTGAGTATATATATTTTTTGGGGTGGGTGGGGGTCGTTGTTGTTGTTTTTATTATTATTTTTTTCTTTCTTTCTTTCTTTCTAAATTGGAACTTTGAGTTTACTCAAGATACCGATGCACAGGCCATAAATGTAAACCGCGCGTCTATTGTTGACCATAGGGATGTAGGAGTAAAACGTCGTATGAATGGTCCTTACGCCCGTGTGATGCACGAAAACCAAAACATAAACACTGTGCATGGACTATAACAAGCATTATCACTGATTCCCTCAATTTCATATTTACCAATTGCAAGAAAGGCTGCAAAGTTTAAACGTGTAAACGGCATAGTTTATTTTATTGCCTATAGAAGTTTACAAAACCGGTAACCGTGTAAAAAAAAAAAAAAAACGAGCATGGATGTGGTTGTCAATCACGTAGTAACCACCAGTTCCAAATAAATTATATATTTCCACATCTCTTCTTAAGAGGACTATGATTTTTATCTTAATTCTTTTCTTAAAGTATGTATGATTTCCACAAAGAATGTGACATCGCTAGGAATTATCCGAAGTTGACGAGAATCAGTTTCACCGCACGTTACACATCAGGTTGGTTTACTGATAATGCTGAGAACAGATTCCTTAAACTTCATCATTTACCTTTGAAAAACCTGTTCGTTAACAGGACCTTTATCATGTAACATTTTGTTTTAAATAAACATTGTTTCAAGTTTATATGCAACTACACAGTTCCGTAATCATTGCCGAGCCAATAAAACCGTCATTTGCGCATGTCCAGGAAGTAAGTCCGGTAGCATTATCCATTTTTTTAAATCACATTTTTTTAAAAATCATGTTTATATATCTATAAGAGTGGGATACAATATCACAACGATTCTAAGGATGTATTACTTAATTTGTCAGATGTACCGGAATTCATCAGAGACATGTTTTACAAACTCAATTAGCCATAATATGAGGTAAAAAGACATATAGAAAATAACACAATCTCAAGTTGAACCATGTTCGGCTGCACATTGTCAATGTTTTATTCTTGTCAGATGTACATTAAGCCTCACTAGTTGATAGAGGACAAGGGGAGTTTGGAATCGTTTCGATTAAATAGAATATTTTCAGTTACTGTACACCGTGTACACGTTGACATAGTTTCGGTTACTGTACACCGTGTACACGTTGACATAGTTTCGGTTACTGTACACCGTGTACACGTTGACATAGTTTCGGTTATGGTATACCGTGTAGACGTTGACATAGCTTCTGTTATTGTATACCGTGTACACATTGGCATAGTTTTGGTTATTGTATACAGTGTACGCGTTGACATAGTTTCGGTTATGGTATACCGTGTAGACGTTGACATAGCTTCTGTTATTGTATACCGTGTACACATTGGCATAGTTTTGGTTATTGTATACAGTGTACACGTTGACATAGTTTCGGTTATGGTATACCGTGTAGACGTTGACATACTTCTGTTATTGTATACCGTGTACACATTGGCATAGTTTTGGTTATTGTATACAGTGTACACGTTGACATAGTTTCGGTTATGGTATACCGTGTTGACGTTGACATAGCTTCTGTAATTGTATACCGTGTACACATTGAGATAGTTTTGGTTATTGCATACAGTGTACACGTTGACATATTTTGGGTTATTGTGTCCACGTTGACATATGTGGGGTTATTGTATTCCGGACAAAGAAGCAGCAACCAGAATTAGCAAAGCAAATCAAACCTTCGGTGTGCTGAAATACACATAGAAGTCCGTACAACTTGGACTCAAGACCAAGCTGAGGATTTACTGAAGCAATGTCATCGGAGTGCTACTGTACGGCTCTGAATGCAAAAAGCTAACATCAAGAATAGAACAAAAGCTTGAAATCTTCCAAAACAGTGTTTGAGGAAGATTCTTGACATCTTTTGACCAAACAGGATCAATAATGAAGATCATCATTAAAGGACAGAATCAACATCTCTTGTCCAGATTGTGAAGAAAAGAAGATGGCGATGACTGGGGCAGGTTTCCGAAAGTCAGTGGATGCACCGCCCTGGACAGCCCTCCGCTGGACCCCAGACGGGAGACGAAAGAGGGGTCGGCACAAAGAGACATGGAGAAGGACTATAGAAAAAGAGATGAATGAACGTGGCCTGACATGGAACACCATCACACGTAGGGCTGCAGACCTTCAGCAGTGGCGCTCTCTCGTCAAAACTTTATGTGCCACCTAAGGCATGACGAGGCATGAGAGTGAGTGAGTATATCGTGTACACTTTGACATATTTTGTTCACTGTATACCGTGTACACGTTGAGACAATTTGGTCATTGTATACGGTGTACACGTTGACACAATTTGGTTATTGTATATCGTGTACACGTTGATATATTTTGGGTTACTGTATACCGTGTACATGTTGACATATTTTGTGTTATTGTATACCGTGTACATGTTGACATTTTGGTTACTGAATAGCGTGTACACGTTGACATATTTTGGTTATTGTATAAAGTGTACACGTTAACATACTTTGTACACGTTGCAGCCTTAAGTACAAAACATAAAGTGCCTGTAAGTGATAAGATTTTTGTGACCTGAGCTGGTTGCATAATGGGCATATGATGAAAAAGAGGAAGTAAATTTATCCCCACGGGTTCAACTTGGGGATATTGTCATGGCGTCTATCTGTCTGTCCGTTTGTCTGCTTGTAACTATATATCCTCCTAAACTGCTCCGAGAGAATTTACCAGACTTTCTAGTTCATGCAGTTACTCCACGTCCAACTTGGGCATACTTTTTTCCCCTTCTCAGGGGTCCCACGGAGAGGGTGTTAAGGCTGCATTTCTTCCCAAAAGTTATCTGTAGGAACAGCCCATTTAATTTTCAGGAGTGGGAGCGGGGGGGAGATGAGATATTGTTTTTTTTTAAAAAAAAAAAAAAAAAAAAAAAAAAAACCATTCCGACCCTCATATAGCTTGAAAAAAATTCTGGCTCTGATTTATAAAACAAAGATCTATTGTATCCATTATATTAGCTACAGAAAAAAAAATTATCTTGAGGTAACAAAAAAATATATCCTGTCTCGAAAAAAAACCCTGCTGACCCTCCAAAAAAGGAAATGGTTCGTCCCGTTTGGTCCCTTAGCCAATATGCTGAGGATGTTCTTTGTAGCTCATTATCCAGTACAGCCTAAGTTTGTTTGTTTGTTCTGTTGGTATTTTTAAAACCCGTTTTGCGGACTAAAATATTATTAATTACACTTAGTGACGTCGAATGTTTTGAAAACAAGACTCGCTTTCACCAGGGGTATGTTTTGGTGCACCAACTAAAGGTGTCGATTCTGGCCGAGAATAATTAAACCAGAAACATGATCTTGTTGGCGTTCGAAAAAAGGCAGAATAGGACCAAGGACGTTAACCTTCTGTTCCGCCCCTTCACACCCTCGTCCACACACCACGGGTGGTAAAGGAGCGTAGCGGATTATTTCCCGTGGTTTGCGACGATGGGGTTTACATTCAAGCAAAAATCGTTTGATAGTGATACTGGGACTGTGACAGCGCCTGCTCTGCACTGGCTTTTGCCAACTCCAGAGTTAAATAAGGATGGGTTGTGTAGAGGTGCATGTGCCACGCTGATCTTTTCGGCGGATTATTTGAGTGTCTGTGACAATACCATGCTGGAAATCACCCTAGCTTATGAACATATCACATCGTCTTCACCGACGGGTTAGGGAACATCACCCCCACCCCTACCCCCACACACAAGCACCCGATTCCCCCTTTTCTTCTTGACTCGGGTGTACATTTTTCAAAAAATATATCATTTCATTAGTAGAGACATATAATCTGGTTATCTCAATTTACGATTTTAAGCCCAAACAAACATATTCAAGAATACTTTTCTTTTTTTAAATATCAAGACTCGGAAGATTTTGAAAACAATACAATTATATCTTACTACATCGAAGACTTCGAAACAATACTTCCAGATCTGAGTTTCTCAATTAAATGGGCAAGGACCCGCGATGATCGCAGGAACAAGGGCAACGGTGTTCCGATTACCGTACGCAATAAATGAAAAACAATAAAAGCAATATTTAAACCTGTTTTAGATAGAAACAGTTAGAGAGCAGAGTCGATATCGGTAAACTTAATTACTTGGGCGAACATTTAGCTCAAAAGCGATATATATGCCCAGTTTGTGTTAAAAGAAGTAGCGGCACGAAAAACGGACTTTGGAGATTTAGTAATACATATATTCAATCAGAACACCTCGTGGGTTTTGTACAAAATTCCATCTCGGAAATACTTTGAGTGATACAGCGTACAACAGGGAAAATCGCCGGAAAATGGCGAAGAACTCAGTCACACGATAAAGTACGCTATACAAAATAGAGACATGTTAAAGGCATAATGATAACATTATCGAATTATTTGCTCAAGTTCAGTAAATGAACATTCTGGAGTGAGTACATACTTAAAATAAATATATTAGAACAAAAAACTTGTTTCGGGCAAGAATAAGTCAACTTGGTCGAGTCACCCGTAAGGAAACATGACATCATTGAGCAAACAATGTACACGTATATGCAATGGCGGCCACTAGTATTTCTGAGGTGTTTTTTTTAAGACATTGACGGGAAGGCCCGAGCATGTTCCAGATGACACATTTTGTGTCAAATTCATTTTCTTTCTTCCTCGTTGCTATATATGGATCTTCTTGTCGCAAATAGTACGGATTGTATGTCCTTCATATTCTCTGATTACAACGTGGTTTCATGTTTCATTCATTCGCGTTGTCTTCATTCATACCTTTTTGGAAGGGTCTTTTTTTGATATTAAACGATAAAAATAATCATCGTTAGGGAAAGCACAATTTATTAGCATGACTAAGCTACTTTCCTGTTGAACTTCATACAAAATCAAATAGACAGAGATAAAATTGACAAGTTAGAAGACTATGATTTTATGTTATATAGCGAAGACTAGGTGTTCGCGTTCATGTTGGGGTGGGGTGGGGTGGGGACTAGTAACAAGCAGAATACAGGAGTGATTGGATTGTGTTGTGACTGCGAGGTGGCCTGCAATTAATATCAGGCAGCGGCCTTTGCTATCAAAACAGATAACTCCAGAACGTGTCATAAAATGCCATGGATGATGATGATGATGATGATGGTGATAATAATAATAATAATAATAATAATAATAATAATAATAATAATAATAATAACAATAATAATAATGACTTTATTTTAAGAGGTATATACATCAAAAAAAGCTCGTAATCCTGTTTAAAATGCTGACAAAAATGACATGTAAAATAACAATGGATAATATCACTGATTTAAAACAATAAAAGAGGAAAAGGTGTATACAATAAAATCGGAATATAAGTCTAAAAACATGTTTGAAGGTATGCTTTTTGAAAAATCCGAATTAAAATTGAAGTATCAATTACATTTGAAATACGGCTAATCGCAGATGGGTTCTTTCAGGGCAGAAAAACGCTCGAATAAAGACAGATTTCATGATTACCGTTTAACAGCAAATCAACACATCAAATGACATCTTTATTGCATATTAGCCAATCGGCCTCTGGGAAACATATACAAATACAAAACAAATTAAAGCCAACATGATTCAATGCCAGACACATATGAAACAAGATGCAATAGAAATCAGTATCTGCAAATACCACAGTGTAATTCAAAATGCAATAGAATGAATCATAATGAAAACATTAGACGTATACGTTAAAATATGAATAATTCAGATTTTTGAATCAATATTAATTGCTATAGAAAAACAAACAAATAAACTGGAGAAGACAAACAAGAAAGAAAAAATACAAGCAATCACACTTAACAAACGAAAAGTGAGCGCATTATCAGCAAAGTAAGCAACTAAAAGTAACAAACGTGCAAATGGAGAAATAGAATCCAATAAAGAAGTTGGATGAGGATGGTTTAGAAAGTGTCCGTTTTATTACAAGTGTAATAAATTCATTGAAAGATTATTGGGCAGGCTTCAATAATTCAGTCTGAAGATTAAAAAGTCTAATTTAAAAAAAAAACGCTTAAATTGCGTATTATTACATCTGATTATTACTTGAAAGTAGATCAATACATTTGGCCATATTAGGATGTTTCCAAAAAGATGTAAGTATAAACTTGCGTCTATATTCCATGTAACATTGATATTGTAATACTTAATGAAATTCGTCCTGTTATATCATAGTCATTATAAAAAACTACATCTTCTATTTTCATTGATATCGCTTGTAGCTTAGCACATGTACCTGTTTAAACATGGAGTTTATGAAATGTTCGCAGTTTAGTTAGTGCTATTCTAAATTCTTATTAGTAATAAAAGTAGGATATTCTTACATTAAGAAAAACTATTTGCAAGATAAATATACAACCTTCCTCAACTGGAAGATTCAAGCCTAGAATTCCAATTTTGAACAAAGTCATATTTCAAACGTGCTTTACTATTTCTAGGTGTTTATCCACATTACCTACATCTTGGTGCAGCCATACGTGTCTGTAGCCAAGTGTTTCTAAAAATTCTTTAATTCTTTCTACCTATGATTTTTTTTTTTTTTTTTTTTTTTTTTTTTTTTTAATTGACTATAAATTCTGCATATACAACTTTATATCATAAGATGGCAAGACTTAAGTGTCTTTCCCAGAGACACAAATGCGGCAGACTGGGCTTGAGCGGGGCGGGTTCAAACTCTTACGCTTCTATTCGTGCATTTGGCCATTTGAAACTTTTCGGTCAATCATTCGGATCATAGCTTAAATGTATGTCGATAGCTTCCATGCCAAAGCATTCTGACAAACCATCCAACTATTTAACTCGGTTAGCTGTGGGCGGGTACAAACTCACAAGCTTCTGTTCGCGCGTTTGGCACGCCACATATTGAGCTCAGAAAAGATATATTATAAATTTAAAAAAATACTCAAATGAAATGGAATATTCAAATTAAAGCAAAATATTGCTACTATCCAATATCTTCCTCAGATCGTGCCTGTAATCACGTCCTTTGTTTTCGAATCAAAACTGTTTAGCTCCAAGACAATGAAATCCCCAAACATCAACTATGTTTTATCCGATCGTTACTTGTGATTTCAGTAAACCATTATTGCTGGTTAATGGGAAATGATAATCTATTTATAATTAATAGCCTGACATTATTTGCATTCCATGCATTAAACTTAGTGATGATCAATACTAAAGCAGTGATTGTACACTTGCAATTGCAAATGGCGCTCAAAAGTTATTTTGTATATTTTGTATAATAGGCAAGTGGCCTGAACAGTACTGAAAATATTGATCGGCTCACTGATTGATTGATTGATTGATTGATTGATCACTCTTCTATCCTGTAATCAAGCTTTGTGATTCATTCAGGGTAATTTTGTTTTTACTTCACAGATTGTGGTGAATCCTTGCGCAAGGCACTTGACCCATATTGCCTCTGTATTAAGTAACCTCCTTGCGTTTCTGTGCCGTACAACATCAAACCAACCCAAACCCAAATCATCAAACAGCTGTCACAAACATTAAGAAAGCAATTACAAAATACTTCTCCGAAATCAATATATGACTAATACCTCTGTACTTGATAAAACACATTTACATCCTTGTTTCAAAAAGTTCAGTATGTAATAAATGACTCACGGTCAATAACACTCAAGGCCGTTGCGGACTGTACAGCAGGTCGCAGCCGGTACGGACCATAAATGTTTGTGTTCATGTGTGTAGCTTAAAGCCGTCGTAAGACGGTACGGCTGGTACCAACCATAACTGTTTGCCTTCATATACGTAGATGCCAGTTTAAATATTTGCCGACTTAACCTAACTAGCCAACATCACTTAAATTTCCAGAGAAAGAGGAGAGTTTGAAAGAAAAACACGGTATGTACAAAACATTTTAAGGTCTTTTAAGCTCTGAAAGAACCTGGAAATAAGGGGTGATATTCCGAACTATACGTAATTGCAAAAGAAAACGAAAAAGGAATAAAATAAAAAAATAAGCTATATTATTAGTGCGACCAAGCCTGTGGATAAAAGTTATACCTTTATTTCATTTTGCCACCACCGCCGGATCAAACCAACATAGAGGTCGAAATAAAGCGTTCTTAAATTGTACCAGGAACCCCTTCCCCACCCTCCCGCACCACCGCCAACCTACCATTGTAGGATGGGAATGGTTGTACCAAAAGAAAATCGGTGGCGACAGCCTTCACACTGGGGCCAATTACATATCCCATCGGCCAAGGTTTAAAAGGAGAATTAACATAAAATGGTTGATGAATGGGACAACTTGGGCTAATTTTACATTTAAGACATAATGAAAGCTTGAAAATCGATGATATATTTCAACAGACCATGGAAAGAGAACACTCTGTTCGGAAGTCATTTTAGAAAGAAATCCGACAAATTTACAAAATTACCACGAATCTTGTGTGGGGGGTGCTGTTTTTAAATAAAATTCCTAAACTGAATTAAAAATGATCTTTATTTGCTTTAATAAGTGCATGTTTTTGTCAACGTAGCATTGTGGCTACACTTAATGCAACTGAAGCATCACTGTGGTGTTCAGTTTTAGACACACCAAGAGAAAAAAAAATTGAATTACTTAATAACTTTCCTACCTAATATGATTTGATCTTTACATAGCCAGTCTGGCACGAGAAAGTCACAAATGAGGACTTGTCTCTTCCTTACTAATGACCATGATGAGAAAGTCACAAATGAAGACTTTTCTTTTCCTTACTAAGACCTTGATGAGAGAGGCAAAAATGAGGACTTTTTTTTTCCTTACTAAGACCTTGATGAGAGAGGCAAAAATGAGAACTTTTCTTTTCCTTACTATGTCCATGATGAGAGAGGCAAAAATGAGGACTTTTCTTTTCCTTACTAAGACCATGACGAGAAAGGCACAAATGGAGACTTTTCTCTTCCTTACTAAGACCATGATGAGAAAGGCAAAAACGAGGACTCTTCTCTTCCTTACTAAGACCATGATCAGAAAGGCAAAAATGAGGACTTTTCTTTTCCTTACCAAGACCATGATGAGAACGGCAAAAATTAGGTCTTTTCTCTTTCTTACTAAGACCATGATAAGAAAGGCAAAAATTAGGACCTTTTCTCTTCCGTATTAAAACCATGATGTGAGAGGCAAAAATGATAACTTTTCTCTTCCTTACTAAGATCATGACGAGGAAGGCAAAAATGAGGACTTTTCTTTTCCTTACTAAGACCACGATATATAGTTTAATTTATTAGTATGTACTTTAATTCTTTGTGTATACTGAAAATGCATTTACTTCACACGGTATACACTGTAAATTGTCTTTTAATTCAAACGGTATACACTGTTTATTAACTGTTACTTCACACGGTATACACTGTTTATTATCTGTTAATTCAAACGGTATACACTGTTTATTAACTGTTACTTCACACGGCATAAATTGTTTATTACCTGTTAGTGGTAGTTCTCTTTTTTGTTTTTTTCCTTTAATGTTTCATAAGATTTTTTTTCATACGAAAATCTTTAAATGGCCTGACGAAACGACTTTCCAAAAACAGACCACAATAAAAGACCCATTCATGAACTATCTTATTCCTCGGTCACATGAATACACTATAAGAGAACTCGTTATGGTGTCTTTATGTCGTCTATGAGGACGACAGG
The DNA here is from genome assembly GCA_029931535.1 of Margaritifera margaritifera. Lineage (NCBI taxonomy): Eukaryota > Metazoa > Mollusca > Bivalvia > Unionida > Margaritiferidae > Margaritifera > Margaritifera margaritifera. The sequence goes on along the minus strand of JAQPZY010001170.1, from coordinate 619,928 downwards.
AATTACTTTCTCCAGTTTTTATGTCAATTATACGAATAAATGAATTGTAAAAAGTAAGTAATTGTCACCAAACAGTAGCTTATTTACCCAATGGTCGTCGTTCCATTTTGTTCCACACAGAATTGGAACAAAAGGGATCGACGACCTTTGGCTAGCGAGAAGAACCAGTTTAGTACTTTGCTTACGTTGATACATTTTTTTGTGTGAAAATGACACAATCCTGCCATTATCAGATAACCTGACCATTCCGTTCATGTGTTAAAATAAAAAAATAAAAACAAACTGAGCAAAAACAAAAACTAGCTTTGTCACTAACTTGTAACGAAAGATATCGGAAACATGATATTTCAATGATGTCGTAAATTTACCACAGTCTAAACACTTAATTATTAATTTGTCGTCAATTTACCACAGTATAAACACTTATTGTTAATTTACAGAAACTAGATGCCAATAGACCGAAAAGCCTAAAGATTTTACAATGTACGTAGCATATTAACATCTTTCCTCAGATTCTGATTATTCCTCCACCCACTCATCGCGTTCACTCTCTCCCCCTACCTTCCTATATATATATATATATATATATATATATATATATATATATATATATATATATATATATATATATATATATATATAATATAACATGTTAGAGAGTTATAATTCATTCCAAGCAGGAATCGAACCCATGCCGCTAGTAACGGCAACTATCGACTAGCTCTCATGCACCAGGGCCCAAACCCACACCACGGCCATGAGCTTATCCCCCCAAAAGGATGGAACAAGGTCAAAGGTAATTCTCGAGATGCATGAGAACTCACTCGCTCGGCAAAGGAAATTTAACGCTCAGCTATATATGTGCAAACCCACTGAATTTCTACTGAGAAATGCAATCTCTATCTATCTATCTATCTATCTATCTATCTATCTATCTATCTATCTATCTATCTATCTATCTATCTATCTATCTATCTATCTATCAAGCTACCTACCTATCTACTATATATCTATCTAATATCTATCTATCTATCTATCTCTCTCTCTCTCTCTCCGTTTAATCCAAAAGTACCTTTATTGTATGACATTTCTTAAACATAATAAGTACTAGATAACTGCAATAACAAAGTGATACAGTAATACCATATTATAACATCTCGTGTAATACTGGCCTAATAACAAAGCTCACCATTGCGGATGTAGCAAGTAACCAAAAAGCAGTTGGAGAGCAAACTTCTAAAGAACGGCAATGATTCTTACTGGTATTAAATGTCATCAATAATTTGCTTCGGCAATATTGAAAGAGTAAGCTACAAATAATCTAGACAATTAGTTGAGGGATAAAAAAAAAAAAATCGGGAAAGAGGGCTTATACAATTATTTGCTTTAAATGAGGCACGGACTTGGTGTGAATTAGGACCACGACTTTATTCATTCCGTTTAGCCAATATCCCAGCCTGACTAACCCATCTAATTTAACACGTGGAGCCGAAAAAACAGTCTTGCAAGGAAATCGCATGTGTTACCTACCATATGTAGCCGCGTATAAAGCGCATTCAGCGAACTGCGTAGACTTTGATATGTCGATGCATTAGGTAAACGTGTATCTGGGATAAATCTGATCGCAGGAAGGTGCGCGTTATACACATATCAATATAGCTGGATAACGTTGAAGTCAATATTGCACGGAAATCACATTTGCGCAGACTAGAGGGTCAAGCATGCAGCCATTATGGATGTTACGGACTGACCATTTAATTTTCGGGGTGGGGTGGGGGCTAAGGGCCTGGGATTGTTTTAATAAAAACATTTCGGCTCCCCAAAAGCTTGAAAAAAATACTTTTGCTCTAATTTGTTGAAAGAAAAGATAAATAATTTTATCCATTATTTGAAGAAAAGAACAAAAACTTTGTCTTGAGGTACAAGAAAAGACAAAATATCCTGGTCCGAAGGGAAAATCCACCCCACCCCCACCTCAGAAAATTAAATGGTCGATCCTCTAATTTCAAAAGCAGTCCGCATAATTTAGACCTGAGGTAGAATAGCCAATGCAATGCCCGATGGCATCATGACGAATCTGGTCTCCTTTCGTTTTTCTCTTTTGTTCAAGGTATTTTCCACGCAAAATGAAGTAAATGTAGTTTTATCGTTGATGCTACATCGATGAAGTCTGGTCTTTAGTCAGGACATGCCGTAGTACTCGCTTATAAGTCGAGTCCAACTGCAAACAACCTGATCTGCCGTCTCATAATTCTCCGGCAGATCAGGGTCTATGTTGTTTGTTCTACTGATTACTCATAATAAACCTAATATACCCAGACCTGATTACGCATTACGCGACGACAGATTTGGATCTGTGCAGTTTGCAGTTGGACTCGACTTGTAATCGAATATAAACTGTATAATACTACTTATTTTGAACATCATTAAAACAAAACCTCCATAAATGGTTCAGGGTTAAATCTAGCTTATTTTAAGACCTAGCCGCAGCATCTCTGCATACCAGGAAGAGTCCATATGACAAAAATGTGTGGTAGTGGTTGTATTAGTTTATTTGGCACTGAATATTGTTATCATAGGCAAGCTATGCCGCATTGATATACCCTCTGTTTTTATCATAATATTTTATGGTTATATAACTGGAACGCTTACGCTTTAGGTAATAAATGAAACGAAGTTACGATCAGTTCAAACTGATATCAGTAAATATCAGCCCCCCCCCCCATGAGTGTTAAGTAGGTTAGTCCATATTCTGCCAGCATATCATACCAGTACTTTGAATGTTCAACATTTTAGTTTTATTATTGCAGTTGATAAAATTATGTTGACAATGCGAAGACGGATATATATATATATATATATATATATATATATATATATATATATATACTTAGACACAAAGACACAGTGATCTCATTCAAGAGTGCTCTTAAAACTCACCTATTTTGACTGCAAGAATAGACCTAAAGACTTAATAATGTTTCCTTAACTGAACTATTTTCAGCATGTTTTTGTTTTCTAATTTCATGGTGTTTGTTTTTCGTAATCATATCATTATATATGTTTTTCTTTTTAGGTGTTATATAATGTTGTAAAGCGCTTAGAGCTTCTAAAGATTAGGCGCTATACAAAGTCCTCATTATTATTATTATTATTATTATTATTATTATTATTATTATTATTATTATTATATATATACATATAAAATTATGTAATTCCAATGGAGATAGTTATGTAAACTTTTGTAATTTTAATGCTTTTTGTGTTTATTGTTTGTCTTGTCACTGTTTGTTTTGTGTGTTTTGTGTTTGCCTTTGAAAAAGACTCAATGCTCAATGAGAGTCGAAAGCGCTTAGGCTACTTGAAAACTAGTTTTGTTCGTTGTCAGTTTATTGTGTTTATCTTAATCAATCCCTGACACACGCGATCCCATGCTGGATCCAGTGCACTTGAAAGGACTGTTATTCGCCATATGATTTGTACTCATATATATATATATATATATATATATATATATATATATATATATATATATATATATATATATATATATATATATATATGTGTGTGTGTGTGTGTGTGTGTGGTGAGAGAGAGAGAGAGAGAGAGAGAGAGAGAGAGAGAGAGAGAGAGAGAGAGAGAGAGAGAAAGAGATACGCGTAGGTAGATCATTTACACTGCATTTAAAATCATTCGATTGAATGACATTCATATAGGTTATTATTAGTATCCGATAGAGTAGCTTCATGTCCTATACCTGGCTTACATCCAAGGCGCTATTATTCTATGTACGGGAATGCATGTGCCTCGGAATAAAAAAACTCAACGGATGTACGTCACTACAGTTGACTCTTTTGTGTGAGTTAACAAAAGGTGGGTCATCAAAATTTAATATCTCCTAACCTTCATTATTGCTGTAAGAATTGACTACATATTTTGATGAAAACTTGCCCGGGGAATCACTATATCGAGCTTAGACCATAGATTGAAGGGTTTCTTGCAATCGTCTATTCAGATCTCTTTAAAAGAGTTGGAGGTTTGTTTGGGTGTTATTTTCCTTATTGCAAGACGACCACTATGGTGTAGCAGATTGCAGAGAACGTAAGTAACTGCTTATACGACCGACTTCTTTGTTATTTGTTTGCTCACCAAGACAGTGGCTTGACATATAGTCTTCACCATGTCTGTCTGTACGTCCATCACACCTCGGGTATGTTTTGCGCTTAGGTCAGTTTTCAGGCACTGTGATGCAACATGCGTTTTCCATCAATACATTTCTAGTTTCATTGCTGAGCCTGTCTTAGCGGAAGCACGACAGATTAATAACTTTATCGTCCGTGTGCATTTCCGCCCGTCCGTCCGTACAATCTTCGACTTTTTGAGGGATTGCACTTTACATAAAAATATTGACCATATAGTGTAACGATTTTACATGTGTTACCTTTATCATTTCTTTTTAAATATACGTTTTAAAGAATTTTAACATCTTTACGTTGTCTATTTTGTCTTGTTCATCGTGTTTACATTTATTTGGAAGGGTTTATCTTACTAAATTTTTGTGTATCTCATTTTACATTTTTCGAACTGTACCTTTTAGTTTGCACTAGATAGCCACTATTGTGCTGATGTGCCGTTAAACGCTACTACACACATATATGCATGCATACGTCCGTCCGTACACACCCTAAATTAAGGTCCGTGTTAAAGTTTTGTTTTAGATTAAGGTCAATAATTTTCAAGTTATATTTTTAAAACTTTCTATTTAAATAAAAGACGGGCTGGACGAGAAAGGGGGTCTATTGTATTTATATTTTTGTTTACTTTGCAGAGTTATCAAATATGCATTTAAGGAGGTGGATTGTAACCTAAATTCTTCCAAAGCATGAATTGTCTTGCAAATTGACATTACGATTTATGATGCTACGTTAAAGATTATCACGCTTTGGTAATAATTTCATCTGAGAATATTGCAAATAGCCCTGATCATTTAAATAATATATTCAGTCTAAAGTTCTATTTACGGTACTCTAAGTTCAGTCTCATGTATTGTATTCCAAAGCATCTATTGACGCGTATTATAGCTGTGCATATCTTTTTGCCATGCGTGAAATAATGTACGTTTTTTTAAAGCTATGTTGCACAATATATCCATCGGTTTTAAAATAGTACACCATCAGGTCTCTTTCATCAAAATATGGGTCCTAACCTTAATTTCATATTGAAACTGACTGTTTACTTATTTTTTGGTGAAGTTTCACATATAAATGTTAACAAAAACATTTAAAGGCCAAGGCTGCATTATAATAGGGGGCGGGTTACCCCTGTCCTTCAGATTTAATTGGGGTGTCGTCAAGAAAACTTTTCGTTATGTGATTGGTTGTTATTAACTGAACTGGAAACCACCTGACACTGTGATTGTCAGGTGAAGTTTGACACCTAATTGAGCAAAGTAAGTATAGATACAGGCTAATTAGGTAACTAAGATAAATTCCACTCACTTGACTAATCCTAATTCTTATTGTAACACGCAAGGGATGGTTGGACTAAAGGTGTTATTGTGCCAATTGATAAAAATTAACTTGACAAAACCGATATATCCAATTATAGACCTATTACTTTAGTCAGCAGTTTTTGGTACTGTTTACCTCTAGATTAAATTTAAGATTGTCTACATTCCTTGATGATAATAATTTACCATCTGAGACTCAAGATTGATTCAGAAATGGATATTCCACAATAGACAATATATTTCTTTTGTATAGCCTTATTTCATTTTTTAGACATTGCAAAAATAATGTTTCTGTTTTACTTCTGTTGGATTTTAAAAAGTGCTTTTGATAATGTATGGGGAGCTGGATTATGGCACTGTTGGATTTTAAAAAGTGCTTTTGATAATGTATGGGGAGCTGGATTATGGCATAAGTTCTATTCGATACTAATCAGGGGAAAGTGTTAAATATTATATTAAATATTTATAATGATATCAAATCATATCTCTGTGAGAATACTGAATTTTCCGGATTTTTCTCGTGTGAAAAAGGTGTAAGACAAGGAACAAATTTATCTCAATTATTATTCTCTTTATTCTGAAATGACCTAGAATCAGTTTTATATTTTTAAATGGGTGTAGAGGTTGTGCTGTACCGTCCAAACATACTGATTTTGTAAATATGTTAACTGTTATGTTGCTTTTATACGCTGATGGCACTATACTTGTCGCAGATAATCCTGCTGACATGCGATATGCCCATGATATGTTTGGTATATATTGCGATAACTGGAAGCTTACAATCAATACAGAGAAAACAAAAGTTATTGTATTTTTTGGTTCAAAATAAGATCACACATACAAATTTAAGTAAGAAATGTCGATATTGATGTTGTAGATGAATATAAATACCTAGGCCTTTTATTCCACACGAATGGAAAGTTCTCCAATGGCCTGACATATCTAGTATCTATAGCTAATAAAGGTATGTATTTACTTAAAAAGCGAATACATAATTTACATTTTACATTTTTACATTTTTACATTTTCCTATTGATTGTCAGCTGAAACTGTTCGATCAGACCATTGTACCGATTTTGACATATGCTCGTGAAATTTGGGGATTTATAAGATCTGACATAGTTGAAAACACTCATCTTTCTTTTCTTATAATTATACTGAATGTAAAAAAAAAACGTACCCCTCTATATATGGTATACTGAATGCCAAAAAACGTACCCCTCTAAATATGGTATACGGTGAACTTGGTCGGTTCCCCATAATTATTAACACTAGAAGTCGCATGATAAACTATTGGGCTAGATTAGTTAGTGGTTATGAAGAACAAATGTCTTATCATATGTATGCTCTCTTTTACAAACATTTTTGTGATAATTCCTCTGATAATAAATGGATATTAGAAGTAAAATCTATATTAGACAATGTTGGGTTAAGCTAGGTATGAAGAAATCAAAGTTTTGTGTCAGTTAAATGGTTAACAAAGTCTGTAGAGCTACAATAAAAGGATCAGTACAGAAAGTTTGGGCATCTAACATCAATACGTCATCTAAAGGTCTTAATTACAGGTTATTTAAAACTATTTTTTTTATAGAAAAGACCTGTTTCTCATTATCAAAAAATATAGCTAAAAACTTAATTAAGTTTAGAACTGCAAAACGTAGGTTTTCTGTTGAAACCGGTAGATTGTCTGATGTTTCCGATAACGAATGATATTGTATACTCTATCAGTCGCAAGAAATAGGTGATGAATATCACTATCTTCTGTCGTGTTCTTATTTTCATGATGCAAGACAAAAATTGATACCTCCTTATTAAATTTCCTGGACTAACGTTTATAAATACAATCAGTTAATGAATACAGGTAACATGCGACTCTTTAAATATATGTGCAGGTTCTTAGATTATGTTTTCCGAATTTTGTAATCCCTGTTATGCATTATGTTATGATATCACATGCTATGTTCATGTTCATTTTTTATATACGTCATATGTTGTAAACTTTACACCCTGAGTGTAATAAACTCGTCTTCTTGTCTTGTCTCACTACACAGCAAATCAAACAACACCCGGGTGAGACAGGCTTGAGGTCCATGTTATCTTTGTTTCCAGGGACATCAAGGGACATCAAGGCAACCGTCGTTGTCAACTGAAGTGTTCTTAAATGCGCAAATACCACCAATAATTTTCCTCTAATCAACGACCACGCATTCAGGAGACTCTAATTTCACACTTGCAGGGAATTTCTTGCTTCACATTCGTATGACTCATCAGTACGCTGTTCAAAGCCGTCGATCTGTTTGTCATGCCACGTACTACAAAACATGACCCAAACACTTAATACACAGAATTATTCGTATCTCAAATGACCAGACACCTATACATGAGATTATCCTGATAATTCCTTGTGTTAAGAAATTAGGGATGGTCCATTTTACGAAGCTAATCCATGCGACCATAAAATATCGTGAATATACTACACATTCTGACGTCTGTTCCTAGTAATTGGCTAGTTACACGGTTTGAGAAATATATTCTCAACACCGACTCTCCATAATTAAACGATAACTCTAACAAAGCGGTAAACAGAGACGTAAATTCAAATAGCATATACCCTAGGTTTGTTACAATATGTAGCATAGGATAACTACCCCTTTCTAGGAATCGACTGGTTTCGTGCATTGGCCTTAAAACTACAAATACGTCAGTTAAAATTATGAACTTTTTGTTACTTAAACTATTGTAAAGTGCACCACAGAAAAGTTATAGTAATCAGAAGATAAAAGATATTACTCATTCGGACCGAACAAGTATCGTTCTTTTGTCTACTTAAAGCCAAAGTTAAACCTTAATGTTGATGCACACAGATTAACTCTGGCGGCTCCTCGGTAGACATAAAAGGTGTCATTGGGCGAGACACGAGAACAAGGTTCTTGAGCCGAGTACAATGTTCTTGTGATTCTTCTCGCCCTAACGCCAAGAAACTTGCTCGAGAGCCGCCAAGAACCTCGTTCTCGGGTTGAGGACCACACCACCTCAGAAGCGGGAGTAGACAAAGAACAAAGATAGCGGAACATGCCAAACGTTGAACCGCCATGTTTTTTTGTTACGCCTGGAACATATAGGCAAGCACCAACATTTACCTTCGGCCTCATTTGGGACAAGTAGGCCAGATATTTTCATATCTTCTTTCAGTAGAACTTGACATGCAATAAATCTTGGAATATGCGTGTATATCATCACAATCTGGAATGATTTCAATAATAACAAGATCCATGCATATTAATGAGGTGATCTTGCCTCTGACTTGCTAACCTTACAAGTTTGGAGTCCATATCTCTCATGCGATTTTTATCGAACTTGGAATACATGCTTGTATTATTAAAATCTCAGATGTGTTCGATAATGAGCGAGATCCACGCATGTTAATGAGGTAATCTTGCATCTGATTGGCTGGAATTGCTACCCTATGGAAGCCATATTTCTGATCCGAATTTGAACAAACTTCAAATATTGATATATATCATCAAGATCTTGGATGTGTTCAATAACGAGCTAGATCCACGCATACTAATGAGATAATCTTGTGTCGGATTGGCCGGCCGAGTTACCATTTTGGAGGCCGTATTTATGATCCAATTTATATCATCAAGATCTTGGACGAGGTCGATAATGAGCAAGATATTAATGACGTGATCTTACATCTGATTGGCTGCGCTTTTTGCCACTCTGGAAGCCATATTTTTGATCCGATTTGATCAATCTTGAAATATGGACTTATGTCATCAATATCTTATATGGGTTCGATAATAAGCGAGATCCACGCATATTAATAATGTAATCTTGCGTCTGATTGGATGACCGTTGTTACCCATCAGGAAGCCAAAGTTGTGATCGGATTTTGATCAGACTTGGAATATATACTTATGTCATTCAGGTCTTGGAGAGTTTCGATAATGAGCAAGACCCATGCATATTAATCAGGTGATCTTGAATCTGATTGGCTGAAGTTACTGCCATTCTGGAAACTACAACTGATCAAATCTTGATCCAAATTGTAATATGGACTTATATTATCAAGATCTTGGACGATTTCTAAAGCGAGCAGGATCCACGGATATTAATGAGGTTATCTTGCATTTGATTGACTGAGCTTTTTATCGCTCTTGAAGACATATTTTTTATTTTATTTCGATTAAACTTCAAATATAGGCTTATATTATCAAATTTGACTTCCATTGACACTAATGAGGTGATATTGCATGCGATTGGCTGAGCTTGTTATCACTCTGGGCCAGTATTCCTAATCCCATTGTGGTCAGACTTGGTTATTAGGCGTAAATGATTAATTCTTGGATGAGTACAATTATGAGCAAGATCCAAGCAAATAATGAAGTGATTTTGAATCTGACTGGTTGAGATTGTCAACACTATGATGAGTCTGCTTCTGATCATAATTTGATCAAACTTGGTAAATAGTTTATATCATGAGGATATATAATGCTTTTTATTATGAGGAATATCTACGCATATTAATGACATGATCTTGCACATGATTGGCTGAGCTTCGTACCAAACTTGAGAGACTGTATTTCTGACCCGATTTTAATCAGACTTGGTTAATTGGCTAATAACGTCAAGATGTTTGATAACTTATAATTTGACCGAGATCAGTGCATATTTATGAGGTGATCTCGCATATAATACGAGATTTTGTTCTACTATAGTGACAGTATTTTGATAGGATTTCGGTAAAGAGGCTAAGGTCATCAAGATCTAGGTCGAGTACAATTATGAGTGAAATCCATGGACATTAATGATATCACTTTTCATCTAATTGGCAGAGCTTGTCAACAATCTAGCAACTATATTTTCTGATCAGATTTTGATTAAACTTGTAGTCTTATATTATGAAGATGTTGGACGAGTTCCATTATGAGACAGATCTACGCATATTAATGAGGTGATCATGTATGTGATTGACTAAGCTAGTTGCCACTCTGGAAACCGAATTCCTATAGAATGTTGCTCCATCATAAACCTATATTATCATTATCATAGACAGGTTCGTTAACAAGTGAGATCAGCGCACATTAATGAGATACCTTGCATGTGATTGGCTTAGCTTGCTTGATCTCTAGATCTTGAGACAATATTTCTCATCCAATTTCTGTAAAGCATGGTAAATGGGTTTATATCGTCAAGATCTTAGATGACTTCGATTATAAGTAAGAACAAGAGTCTGTGTATGTTAATTATACCTTTATATTTATAAATAAACTCTGTGCATATTATGGTAATCAGCTAAAGATGCACATATTGACAAGTCTTTTTGCTCTCCTGATTTTATGAGTTATATAGGTTCTTGACTTGCATCTGGATGTAATAATTTGACATAAGTTTGGGATTTGTTTTGTTTGGTTGTGTGCTTCACGGCACATCAACGCAAATAGGTTATTCAGTCTTAGGCAACTGGTATAAAGTGCCTTGTCCAAGGACACATCATGGTAGCCGACTCAGGCTGATCTGATTGTAGGATTCGAACCCGCACCATTTCGGTTGCGAGTCAGGCACGTTTTCCACTTAGCCACCACGGCTTCTGCCTCCATATCGAGAGAGCTGATCGAACATATTCTACATCCACGAGTTGGAAGGGGATATAGAACTTTGTGAATGCATGGGACTGAGAACTTTGTGAATGCATCGGACTGAGAACTTTGTGAATGCAGGGGACTGAGAACTTTGTGAATGCAGGGAATTGAGAACTTTGTGAATGCAGGGGACTGAAAACTTTGTGAATGCAGGGGATTGAGAACTTTGTGAAAGCAACTACTCGTGCAGTTTTTAGTTGATTGCTGTGAAATTTAGTACATAGTATGGTCATCATTTGAGGTAGTGAATGTAGACAAATCAATGTAATCGCAATATTTTCAAAAGGATTGTGGTTGTTTTTTAAATGTAGATTCATCTCCATTATTTGTGTAGGGGTTGGATGTGGGAGAGGCGGGGGGTATATTTATGTGAGTACATTGATCACAATTCCTCTAGTTCTACATTTTTATGAAATTCATTGCATTAGTTATAAGTTAAAGTGCATAAAGACTATGTTACTTGTGTTAGGCACTAACGTGGCCACAACCTATCCCAAAGCAGCATAGGTTATGTTGCATTTCTGGAAATATTTGCATTTGAATATAATTACTAGATTTTTCTTTAGTGCAAATGACCTCTCAGGAACCTGCCGAATCATTTGCTTTGTCAACGTGCGCGAAGCCTAGAAGCTGCACTCGATAAGTATTTTATTTTTTGTTACTGCTTTAATGACGAAATGATAACAATTTTCCATATTTTGTTTTAAAACATTTAAAAAAAACTTTTTGGACACGGACTTTTCTGGACGAAAACCTTGTTAGAACGAGTATGTATGTATGTATGTATGTATGTATGTATGTATGTATGTATGTATGTATGTATGTATGTATGTATGTATGTATGTATGTATGTATGTATGTATGTATGTATGTATGTATGTATGTATGTATGTATGTATGTATGTATGTATGTATGTATGTATGTATGTATGTATGTATGTATGTATGTATGTATGTATGTATGTATGTATGTATGTATGTATGTATGTATGTATGTATGTAGCTCTTTTTTACGGCACCTCAACACAATATTGGCTATATGGTGCCAGCTAAACGTTAAGTTCAAATAAAACACACTTGAGGTAGAAAATTGAAATCCAAAATGCATATTTGTAAGCATCAAATGCAGATTGACTATTTAGTTTTTAGTGCTTTTATATGATTTTTTCACATTTTTATGAAGTTTAGAATTTTTTAAACTTAAACTTTTTTTCTACAGTAGAGGTAAACTTGCTTTAGAAACACAGATCTAGTTGACACGTTTTGGAACTTTCTGGACTTTCTTGATATAAACCTTGTTGACACGTTTTAGAACTTTCTGGACTTTCTTGACATAAACCTTGTTGGCACGATTTAGCAAAAGCATTAGAGGCAGACCAATGAAATTTGGTTGGCATGTTTGCATTCATATGCGGATAAACCGATTAGATTTTCAGGCCAATATATAATTTCGTCAATTAGTTGACACAGTTTTCAAGTTTTGGACTTGTTTTGACGAAAGATTTGTTAGCACGATGAAGCAAAAAGCACTTGAAGTACACACATTAAATTTGATATGCATATTTGTATGAATATTTAGATGACCGGATTATATTTAATGCTATAACATTAAATTTTGAATTTGTTCTTTACTTTTTTAACTTTTTGGGCCGCATTAGGGCGGGGTTGGGGGTTGGGGGTTGGGGAATACATCTTTTACAAACACAAGTCTAGTTCCTCGTTAAGTCTTGCTTTATTATATCAATTCTCATGTAATGTTTCCAGTGCTGAACACGGTTGGTTTTGCTGATGTAATTTGTACAGTTATGTTAAATATTAATTGCTTCTCGTTGAATTAATTTAAGAAAATAAAATAAACGTGAATTTACATAATATTAATTAATCCTTTCAAACAGATAATTGAATTTGATCGCTAGAGTCAAATACGTAGGATTTGTTGCACTACTGTCGTTTAATGTTTTTGTAAGGTTAACAATGACCAAATATTTGGTGGTTATTTACATTCCGATACATATACAATTTTTAATTAGTTATAAAATATATTTTTTCACGATTATAGCTGCAGAGTCTTTATTATTCTTTTCAACGCTTATGTCTTATTTTCCGCCACACATAATTGTTTTTTTTTTCTTTTTCTTCTGCAGTTAAGGTATATGTGTGTTAGAATCATCGATCTAGTTGACACGTTTTAGAACTTTCTGGACTTTGACTATTTTGACACAAACCTTGTTAGTACGATCAAGTAAAAAAAAAACTGAGGTAAACCAATGAAATTTGGTTGGCATATTTACAATTATATGTGGATAAACCGACGAGATTTTCAGGCGAAAATATCATTTTGTTAATTGTTTTAAACAGTTTTTAAATATCTGAACTTAGACTTGTTTTGGTGAAAGGTTTGTTACAAATTCAAATTAGTTACGAAATATATTTTTCTCGATTATAGCTGCAGAAACTTTTTTTTCAGCGCTGTGTCTGCTTTTCCGCCATAGTTGAGTAATATTCTTGAACGCAACTAGTTTTCCTATTGAGAAATTAGTCAAGCTCCTTTAGAGTATATGCTTCAATTACGTTTGATTTTTCAGAGTTTGCTTCTTGGATAATGAATACGTCTTTTTTGTAATTACCGATCAATTTGTCCTTTCGTCCTTTCTTCAATTATAATTTTACTTTAAACGTAATCTCTCTCTCTCTCTCTCTCTCTCTCTCTCTCTCTCTCTCTCTATATATATATATATATATATATATATATATATATATATATATATATATATATATATATATATATATAACCCGTTTTCACATGTAGTTAGTATTTCTTCTTGGGACCAGGATATTGCAAATCTTTATTTATGCTAGTTTTGCATCTCAGAAGGGAATGAGTCTTTGATCAATTTTACCCCATTTATGTCAATAAGTAATATAGAACATTTAGTCTGGTCGCCATTGAAACGTCACAGCGGGCAGTTCAGCTTTGCAATTTATGTGTCTGTAGCAGTGGTTATTAATTTTGCAATGTTTGCACGGAATATTGGAGATTTTGTTTGTTTGTGAAGGCAAAATTACATCGCAGCACGAGAAAGGTTTTTTTTTTTAGGTTGCGTCCCGGTTGTCATACCATAAAAAGTGTAAGTATGTAAGTATTTTTTATGTATATCGGACATCCGTGGCAAAACGTGTTCTCTTTCTTTTCTTTTTTTGTCAGTTGTCCCAAACAAGTTTCTGGCTGGGGTAGTACTAACAGAGACTTGTTAAATAAAAGTCAATCCTGAATTAACAATGACCATGTAGACAGTTACTTTACTTGCGCGATATCAAGTATATATATATATATATATATATATATATATATATATATATATATATATATATATATATGCATACATACTTACATAAATGCAACAAACTAACAACTAACTTAATCAATTCCTATTCGTTGTCCGTTTGTTGCATTTATCGTAATTCCTGACACACGCGATCCCTTGCTGGATCCAGTACACTTCAAAGGACTGTTATTCGCCATATGAATTGTATTCTCTGTGTGTGTGTGTGTGTGTGCGTTTAAGGAATAACGTAAAACCTGTAATGCCATTGAGCAAGCCATTATCAGTTTCAAAATAGGTAACTTTATCTGATTTCCTTGTTTAAAAGGAACAGATAATTCATATATCGATGCGTTGCAAATGACGTGAAGATTTTGTTTGTTTTTGATGTGTTCGTGTGTGAGAAGCATTAGCCGCAGAAACGATTGTCTGTAATTTTTACAAAATGAGCGTTTATCTAGTATCATCAAGACATACATAGATTGCTCTGTGAAGTCAAATGAAGAAGATGATGGGCTCATAGACTTTAGACTGCCTAAATCTTTGAACTGCAAGGAATAAGATGTTATTTTTGAGGTATGACTGAATGTTACGTGGTATGGGAATGTTACCTTCTTTTCTATCGGTATCACCAGATTACTATGACATCGAAATTAAGTCACATTGCCGCCGCATACTTAACAAATGCTTTAAAAAAATATCTTTGATATCCATTTTTACTCTTACAGGATATTTTAATGGCCGAAAATCTCGAGAAATGTGCAAATATCGTCTCTGGAACTGCACTCATCAGACACGTATTTTTAAATTATTGCTGCTCTAATATCTAGTGTTTAATTTTAATGAAGGACAATCACTTCCAAAAATGATCTTATCTTGAGTTCCTGGAGAGCGTTAGTCCCTTCGATGGACTCTTGTTTAATTATTGCTGCTCCAATATCACGGCTTTTAATCATCATGAAGGACAGTCACTTCCAGAAATGGTCACATTTGAAAACACGAGGAAACTTTACGGTTATAGGGTGTCATACAGTATCTTTAGCCGAGGTCAATACAGTTTCATTTGGTGGCAGGAAAGAAGGACTGCTTCAATACGAAAGAGTTTACTTCCTGTTGCATGTCGGTCTCCTTTTACATATCGGCATGTAGGTATGCCTAATTTTATTTTTTATTTATTTTTAAGTGTCCATCTTTGTTTCAGATTCACTCTGTCTTAGAAATAAACATTCACACTTACCGAAAAGGTTGACGCTTAGTCCGTTGGCATTTTCATTTATGTGTGTGTATGTTGCTTTTTATGTTAGGTACATGTATCTGATATTTTTTTTACGTGTCTCTCTTTGTTTATTTATAAGTCATTATGCCAGATGTGAAGATACTAAGAGCCTATCTCAGCTAAGTGGTTAACTCTCTGGCTTTATGACTTTTTGGTTGCCAGTGTCGTCTGTGTATAGATATACTAATCTACCGTATTTTTACATGGTTCTATCTCTTTTTCTGACATAGTCTCTCTCCCAAACCTTTACGCGCATAAAACATTCCACACTAAATATGTTGACTGTATATATGTATGTCTGTATGTATTCTTCCATGTATTTACCATTGTTTCTTTGCATCTCTCTCTCTTCTCTCTGACAGTCTTTCCTTCTCAAACATACAAAAATGTGTAGAGACAACCGGCGGCTGTTGTAACTCAGACACGAACCATTACCAACTATCGAGGACAATTAAATAACCATCATTGTTTTAATTGATTTGCACGTGGTATCTCATTTGCCTTGCAAAATATTCTTTCTATTTAGGCTACTCGCGATCAATCACCCCACCGTCAGTTAGTGTAACGATCAATGTAATAAATGCTGTACCACGGGCTTCTTGTTTGATGCTGGCATTCGCGCAGCAGATCAAACAAATTCTAAGTTATGCATTGATCGGAGATACTTAATAGCCCACAGAAAAATTACTTGGAGGCATACAGGGTATTCCTTATTAGGGCACGTTAAGAATGGAAGATACAGATCTATAGACTGACGGCGGTTTTTGTTCCACATGAATGTGATCCCTGTTACTTTGGGGTTACGTGGTATGACAGAATCTTACCGATCGATGTTCTATATAATTATATTGCACGAATCATATCGCATGATCTGGACCGGATGAGAATGTTTTGTGATTTGCATTTATCAATATCTGAGCCCTAATTACATTTATCTTTTCCAAAAGATATTTATTTAGAATTTTCATTTTTTTGCTTGGATAAGTTAGCTATGTTGTCTTTTCTACAGAACATATTGTTCTTTGAATTCTTCACCACTGTTATGCTTTAGGCTTGCAGTCGGTTTTTGTGATTCAATGTGTTTCGATGTAAATGTACTTGCGTCTCTTCCAAAAGCAGTTATTTTCTACAGCAACATAGGCAAAGAGTGTCAGAAGCATGTAAGTAATATTTACTTTGTATCATACTTGCTTCAGTAACAATTCTACCACTTTACTTCTGCATGAAGATATAAATATATACAGCACGCTTTATGTGTGAGATAGCGGTATATTGGATAACTTTAATACTGTGTGAGATAGAGGTATATTGGATACCTTTAATACTGTGTGAGATAGCGGAATATTGGATACCTTTAATACTCAGGATATCTACATGAAAACATTACATATAATGAACTACTGATTAGAAACGTAACTTCAGTGTGACGTGCTAAGCCGATGCATTGAACAATATTTTGATCCTCGTTTACATCAAATCCAGTCATTCGTTTTGCCTTTCATTCCAAAAGGGAAGGTGTTTCTATTGCTGTTTCGAGAGCTCAGAAAGTATTGGGAGTTGTTCTTTTAGCAGTACCGGGTGTGAAATAGCTTTTCCGCACTTCTATTCTGCAGCAATTTTGAAAACATCCCGTATTGTACACGGTACACGTTACATGGGAGCCCTGCATTAATATTCGCCGAGAAGATGCTAACCTCACTAATGGGAATCTGATCAATGCAAGATAACGGTGGGTGTTAGGTGACCAGTGCAATTTCGCGTGAGTGTGTGTGTGTGTGTTTACATGCAATGTTTGCTGGTATGCCAATATGGACCTCATTAAGAAAACGTGGCCAAAGAGCCAGATAACCGGATATTTCTCAACAACAAGGCATTGTATTCCACTTGTCATTCTCACAGAGGCTAGCATGGAAACAGCAGTCAAGGATTAGTATCTGGGACATTTTACAAAGTTGCGGCCAATTTAGAGCAAGGTAAGAGAAACAGTTCTTTCATTCCGGTATGAAGGGCTCATGGTACTAATTCAGTTCCTATAGTAAACTTATAGAAACGTCATAATATTGAAAAATCAGTAGCTATAAAGTTCTAAAATCTCATGACCAACCCTATATTGTACAACGTAGAATCATCCTTGATGTATGATTCTGTATTGAGAAAACCATATGAGTCGAGACATTGTTTCACAACTACATGTGCTTGAAAGAGGTATTATCCATTCTGAACCTTCGGAATCAACCGCTTCTTTCGTCACTGATGTCCCTAAACCAAGCTAGTAAAAAAATCGGACAGTGCATCGGTATAACCTTTTCTCCATAGCATTTCAGTATGTATGTATGTATGTATGTATGTATGTATGTATGTATGTATGTATGTATGTATGTATGTATGTATGTATGTATGTATGCATGTATGTATGTATGTATGGATAACGGCATATTAGCACACTCCTGGCTATATTGTGCCAAGCAAGTTTAGGTATCCCCAAAACGGCATACAGAAGAACGAAGAAGGCAAACAAGAGCAAAATCCTAAATAAAGTTCAAGGTCAGATTTTCGATATAAACTGCACTCTTTTAAAAAGCCCTAGATGATCTCAGCTGGAACATCACGGGACGCATCATACAGCGAAAAGGGTACCTCCATTAATCGCCTCTTTCGACATGCAGGGGGGCGCATCGAGTCTATTTTCTATTCCGAGCACGCAGGGGGGAATGATTGATCAGCTTTGAAAATTGATTGCGTTTGAATGAAAGTCGTGTGCCATTCGGTCATGTACGACTGTAGCTTTGAAAAGATGATTTTACTTAATTTATACTTCTCATTATTAACCAATCATGGCGTCCCAAACCCTTATATCTTCTATGTTATGTTTCACCCTTTCTTGACTGGTTCTGATATTTTTGTACAATTAGTACCGTTAATCCTAAACAGTAAAGCAATGCAGTAAAGCAACACATCAGAAAATGCAAAATTACGCGTAGGAAAAGGAAATTTACCAAGTATCTATAGCATACGGAACCCTCAGGTGAATGTACTTTTTGCAAATTGTGTTGAACATATCTACATATTCACGGTTTTCTTAAGCAGTCGAGAACAGTTTGCATGGTCCGTTGAAAAATCCCTGTACTGGCACATAGTATTGTGATCTTTGAAAAAAGAAATACATTTCGGGGTTGATGGCTATATATATATATATATATATATATATATATATATATATATATATATATATATATATATTTGCCATTGGTGTTTTTCGATGAGCAAAATATAAGCGTTTGAAAAAGTGACGCAATGGAAAAGAAACTCAAGTAACGCAAAGGACGGGAGTCTAGTCTTAGCCTACCTATAAATTAATGAAATCTATATTTTACGGTAATATTGGGGTCGACTTCTCTTTTTTCTTGAAGAACCGCGTTGGCTCAGTGGTCAGCGTGCCTGAATTGAGACCGACAGGGTGCGGGTTCTAATCCTACCATCGGATCAGCCAGGGTAGGACACCCTGGTGTATCCTTGGGCAAGGCACTTTACTCCAATTGCCTCAGCACTAAAAACCTGTTTGTGTTGCTGTGCCGTACAAGACCAAACCTAGACAGCCTAATCTTTTTTCTTGACAAATCTGTTGGCAATAATTGCAGGTTTTTTTAATGAATAGGTGAGATCAGATCCCAAAGTATCCATCGTGCCAATGCAGGTATGTGCTTTTGTTGATATCCAAAGTATCGGCTCCGGACCCACTACTGCCTGTGTAAGATTTCTGAGTGGGTCATGATGAAGTAGTGGAAAAAACCCAGCAACGTCTTTTCATGTGGATCGTTTTGTAGACGTTGAAATTCATCCATTACATATCCCTGGGACTTTATAGATCGAACTGGTGGCTCAGTATCCCATACATGTACATGAATTCAGATCACATATCCCTGGAACTTTATAATTCGAACAGTTGGCTCAGTATCCCAGACATGTACATGAATTCAGATCACATGTCACTGGAACTTTATACATTCAAACCGGTGGCTCAGTATCCCAGATATGTACATGAATTCAGATCACATGTCCCTGGAACTTTATAAACTCGATCCGGTTACTCAGTATCCCAGATATGAACATGAAATCAGAAGCACATACATATATACAGCAAAATGTTTTAGATGCCGTATGATGCAAATAAGAATACTAGTATTGTTGTTTTAGATGCTGTAGAACAGGGGTGTCAAACTCATTTGCTATGGCGGGCCAGATTTGATACAAATAATAAATAGTAATAATAATAAATAATGAGTCTGGCGGGCGGGATTAGGCCTGTGGGCCGTATGTTTGACACCCCTGCTGTAGAACATGCTGTACAGTTTGTTTGAATACTTTTAGATCGTGTAGGTTTTGACTATGGTACTTTTCATTTTATCGTTTTACCAAATCCCAAATGCATCGCATTATATTCAGCAGAAATAATTATATTTATAAGTGATTCACAATTAAATAATCAAAGATAAAGTTCGAAAGGTAAAAAATATTACAGTTGAAGTCTGGTCCTCCAAATCTAAATTCTAAATTACACAATTCTTCTTCTTCTTCTTCTTCTTCTTCTTATTATTATTATTATTAGTAGTAGTAGTAGTAGTAGAGTTAGTAGTAGTATTTTAGCCTTGAGAAAAGAGTCTAAAAGTTTCTATAAATAAAGGAAAGTGTAAAATAAATTTTTGGAACCTTCCTGATCTAGACATTTTCCTGATCTGGTTATTTTCTATTCGATCTGGCTATTTTCTATTCGATATGGCTATTTTCTATTCGATATGCTATTTTCTATTCGATATGGCTATTTTCTATTCGATATGGCTATTTTCTATTCGATATGCTATTTTCTGTTCGATATGCTATTTTCTATTCGATATGGCTATTTTATATTTGATATGCTAAAGAAAATAAGTGAGCCGATAATCAGCTTTATCGTAAATTGGCTTCTGTGTTATGTTTCATATTTAATCATGTAGGTTGATAAAATATTGGTCAGTATTAGAATATAAAATAAAGCAACAATCGACTTTGTACAGAAATCAGAAAGAAAAGCATTAAATGATATCAGAACAGAAGACTAGCTCAATAAAATTGAAACCATGTCACAATAAGACTCGCCTCAAGCTCCTCTGTCATAAAATTTGACTCGGCATTCGAGTAATACCTTGTTACTCCAGACTGGGAACTATTACTCAAAATTGAGAAATGCAGCCTATTGATGGGTCAGAATATTTTAGAGTAAGATTTGGAGTCGAGTAATGTTTTATGACGAAGGGGCCTGGTCAAAGACCCGTATATAGTATGGCAAGTTGCAGATTCGGTGCCTTGGACTACAATGGCCAGCGTGCATGTGTAGCAACACATGCAGGGTGATGCATCAAAATCACACCATTCATGGACTACCATGTAAGTCGTGCCAAGCAAATCGCTCCATAAAATACATACACTAGTGTTACAAAGAGAATGAATACTTGAGCTTGATATACAAGTACATATCTCGTAAAGAAAATATTTGACTACCAGTGCCCTTTTTTAACGTATTCGTGGTACTGTTCCTTTCCAATGCGCTTGGTTCATTTATCAAAGGATTTAAGCACGTCTCCAATGCGTTACTCTTTATACCGTGTGTATTATCAATTATGGCTTTGTACAGCCTGGATTGCATATCACGTGCTCAGGGTTTAAGTAGTGCAATGAAATAAATCCCTATTTTATCGTTTTCCCATTTTACAACTTGATACCGTAGCTATTGTACGACGTGACGGTCGATTTTACTGTACAAAATTCACATAAATTTTTATGTAATGGAGTTAAGGTGGCACTCTCCAGTTTCGAACTTTGCATAGGGTTAGATTTTTAAAGAAAAATAATTAGCCAGGTTTTCCTCACTGGCTGTCCTGGCTATTTAAAAAAGACCTTGTATATCTTAGGTATTGTTAAAAGAACTTGGAATTCCCTTTATTTTGGTGTATGATTGATGGGTGTAATTTGGGTTATAGAGTATACAGCTTGGTCTTACATAAGATGTGCACCTCTAAAAAAAACTGCTAGCTCCGCTTGGTCATTTTCACTTCCTGGACTTCAAAGGTAAATAAAAAAAAAAGAGCCGATAACTTTTTTTACTTTTTAGATATTTTATAATTCATTCATAGTACTTTCAGAAGCTGGTATTGTCTGCTCTGGCAAAATTCGTTTCCCTATTTTAGTAACTGCTGAAAATAGTGCACTTTTGAGTAATTCAGGCTGATTTTTCGAGTACTTTGTAGCGGAAAATATGCTTAGATCATGTCCAGTTTCCACAAGTACAATATGTAAAGAAATTTCAGCCAAAGTAGATGAAAGTAACATAGAGGTATGCCAACATTCTCTCCATTGTGCATGTTGCAAATGCAAAATACTTCATCTTACACCTGTCACTCTCTCAGAAGCATGTAATATCTGTAGAGCGCCCCCTAAAATAGTTCCCAGAATTAAACCTCCATTTATCGTTCCCAGTTTGTACTAGTTGTTAATGTGGATATTATACTATGGGAATTGCGATAGGTCTTCTGGTACTGCATGTTGTTACTGTGCTTCTTCTTCTTTTCTTTTTTTCAAAGGCCGATATGTATTCTGTCCTTGGGATGATTTGCTTTCTTATAGCTATCTGGTTACCGTGGTTACTGTAAAAGAAAGAAAAAAAAAGACCTTATTGAGATAACCTAATTATTTTCTACAATAAGTTTTGGAAGATATGAATTTACAGAATCGAGCAGCTTGTTTGTGAAGTAGCCTGCTTTTAATGGTGATAATTTGGGTTACATTCATGCCCTGACCTCATTGAAATGATTTCTCTTCCTCAGAATATCAGAGTGATGAAACTTCTTCTTCTTCTTCATTTTGTTTTGGTCCTCAATTAAATGGCATTTTAAGGAAATGTAAGATAAATGTCTCAGGCTCAATGGAAAACCACATTGTGTTTATATGTTTACTTGAGAAAACCTGATCATATGGGTTTATTTGTCGTATCGTCTTGGCGCTGTAAACATATATCAAACGAGCGAAATTATTTATTCTGTCTGTGCTGATAATGTGTACTTTTCAGCCAATTAACTGTTTCTTCAGTACGTATAAAAGTTGTTTTATATGATATACCGACACGAAAATTCCCATCTGTCACAGTTCTGCTTGTCTTATTATTGTATTCCACATGAAAGCGTTGCCTTTTCAATTCCACATGAAAGCGTTGCCTTTTCAATTCCACATGAAAGCGTTGCCTTTTCAATTCCACAAAACGTGCACTAAGCGTCCTCTTCTCGTTTTCTTACGAGTTTCTCCGTATAGGGTTAGCGTAATAAGAGAATGTCTGTTTTTAATAAGCATGTATATATTGCTAACAAATGGTGGAAACTATAACCGTCAAAAGAACAAAATAGTTGGTAGATAAGTACAATAACAATTAGATAATTTTAGTAATAATATTGCAAATTCAATCTGTGACAAAGTTTATGTTTGATATTTTTCCAGGTTTAATTTTAGCTCTAAAGGAAATAGATTTCTCTGCTTTCCAAACGTGCGGTTTCCATAATTCTCAGTTTTGAATAAAGAATTACAAGAACTTCTATTTAACAATAAATACTGCATGGAACAGTCCACGTCGTGCCCATAAAAACAATACAAGGCTCAAGCAAAGTTACATTGCATTTAAAAATAAAGGAATCAAAGGTTTCCATCAACTGGTTTTGCATTTAAAAGTAAAGGAATCAAAGGTTTCCATCAACTGGTTTTGCATTTGAAAAGAAAAAGAAGCAAATACTCATACCATTAAGGAGAACAGCAATTGGTAGAAGGATCTGATAGTTCTTTAGTAACAAAATCAAGGATTGGTTTGGTGCTTTACGGCACAGCCAATTGGAGTAAAGTGCCTTGCCTAAGGACACTCCACAGTAACTGAACCAGACTGGTCTGATTGTAGGATTCGAACCCGCACCCTTTCGGTCGTGAGTCCGGCACGCTATCCACTGAGCCACCTCGGCTCAAGTAAGATAACCTAGACATTGGCTATTCTTTACACTACTTTAGAGTTTGAGTAACCTGGAGTGTTGGAACATTTGCGGTCTCTAAACGCGAAAGCTGATTATTGCAACTAAGGTATAATATAGTCTACTTGACTGATATATCAATAGCGAGGAAAACCATGGAATTCCGTTAGGTGTTTGCGACAACAACAACAACAACAACAACAACAAATTTTTTTTATGTAGTTGTACAGAAAAAAAGATAATTTTGTCAAATAAATATAATCTACATAAGAAGGATGTCCCCTATAATTGTATCCCCTGTAATTGTATCAACCTTTTATAATGAGTGTCGTATCTTTGAAATTTCTCTCGTATCTTAATAAATTTTATGAAAGAAAACTATACAGATTCTTGTTTACAAAATATTCTGCTTACATTCTTTACATCAGATTATCATCTTGTGACCTTGTTCAAAATGAATATTATGGGCCTGAATTTGTCATTTTATTAAGTAGGAATCCTTCTTAAAGTAGAAACTATTTAAGTAGACGACAAACATAAAAAGGCAAGAAAGCTTACACACATACCTAATACGTACACATAATCGTACATCCACCCATGCATGCATGCATACATACATACATGCATGCATACATGCATGCATACATACATACATACATACATACATACATACATACATACATACATACATACATGCATGCATGCATGAATACATACATACATAGATACATACATAGATACATACATACATACATACATACATACATACATACATACATACATACATACATACATACATGCTCAGGGAGATTTCGAGTAATTTTGTCGATCAGTGAATGATACACTTTTGGAAGCACTGTCTCAATTATCGTCTCAACTTTTATTACAGTTGTTAATTCAATTTTAAATTGCTCCTGCTAATACCTTTTTTCTGTTATTATTCCCTTTTCAATAGAAGTCTATTATTAGTTCTGCATTATCTTTAAAAATTGTTTGTCCGATGATTCGGTTGCCGATTGCTGTCAATTATTAGCTTCATTTACGTGATTTGTTACGACATTTTTCCCCATTATTACTTTCAGTAGTGTGTTTTTTTATCCTTTAATATCCTTTGATCCATGTCATCAGCTCTAATGCATTTGTATAACCTTTGCAAGATTAATGTTTTTGAACAAGTAAGTTTAAAATACCAAAATCAATAGACAAGGTCGGAACAAAGAGCAGATGATTTAACTTTACTATTTGCAAAATTTTGTAGTTTATTTTCTTACCTGTAATTTTTTAATTTTCATATCCCCCTCCCACCTTTCAATTAAGCTTTTCTATTTATGCAACGAGTATAAACGTATTTTAAACATAATTCTGCCACACAATCGTAGATGCGTCAAAAGCCGGTATTTAATAACAAACTATTCGTTTTATGTGTTTTTCCGTTCTTTCGTTTTTATTTTTCTTTAAACCAGCTTATAACAAAGGGGTCAAAAAACAAAATTCGGTGGAAAGTGGAAACATTTTGTTGCTTCGCCACTCGTGTCAATATAATGTTTCCCACTTCACTCGTGAAATATAGTGCCTTATATCTACTCAAAAAAAAAACAACAAAAAAAAACAACGTAGATATCCTCTGTGTATCACCTGCAAAAGAGTAATTCCATGGATATCGAACCACAGGTGTACAAAACATAATTATCATGTACATCATTTACATTTCCGTAACTGTTAACTGATACATAAGGATTGTGTGCATTATACAGTTCAATGCTCAACCCATTTGTTCATGAGGTTGCACGTGCTTCATATCGGTCATGTTATTTCCCTGACAACTGCGTCAAACTTCCGGCACTCGTGAGACCGCAGATAACTCTCATCCTCCATGTTTAGTGAAAGTACTTTTTCCCTATGATGCACTGCGCCGATGTGAACGTCCTCGTTACTTTCCAATCCGAAGCGAATAACTTCTGAAAGAGACTCGGAGGTAGTCGTAGTGTAACTTACCAAATTGGTAAGTTTTTCGCCGACGAACATCCGGCTGGATGTGCAAAGAACATATTCATATAAAATGATAGTTGTTGAAAATAACACTCGACGACGTTTCAACCATCAACGAAACACCTGTACTTTTAATTTTGAATGTTATTCCTGCAACTTAGTAACGAAAACATTGAAAAAATCATTCGGTTTGGCTAGCCTGAAACTATTGATTGCGTTGCTATTAGTGATGACACGTCATCTAGTAATTGTTACGTCAGTGAAGTTATGACGTAACAACAACCAACGGCTTGAAGGCAGATTAAAATGGCCAGTATTTACATCCGAGTCCTTTTTTCTAGCACGAAAAGGACGTTCCGATTGCTACTAACCAATCACTACAGTTCAAGGGGAAGTTTCCAAACTAGCTGTTGTCGGAATTACGTCACTGATGTTCGAATGACGTCATTAAAAAACCAATCGGGAGACACTTATTTACACTGGACATTGGTCTATGATATTGGCTTGCTAATTTAGGACGGTTGCCAGCGAATCCTGTTGTTTTCCCTCTGAGTGCCCATATAGCTGATACATGTTTACGCGGTAAGTCGAGACAAATGTAGTCATTTTTCATTTTCTCACCTTCTTAACACCAAATCTTTGCCATGATGCACATCACAAACGTATCATCAGAAAAATGTTCCTAACGTTACTTAGTATAGGTCCTTTTTAAAGCTTACATATTTTCAATCAGACTTTCTGTGTCAAAATTCTTCGAATATACGTAAACAGTCCCTTTAAATTATTAGATGTGATTAATGACTTGCCATTGTGTACCGGTGATATGATCCTGTGTTAATTCACACGTACATGTCATACGTATTTTACCTGTATGATCTCAGAAAATGTAATTTCTTTACTGGTTTCAATTATTCTGTATCCATAAAAAAGTTTTGAATAAAGGACCACATTATGCCTGTCAATGGAAAGCATTTTGAAATGGAATAATTGCATATAATATCCAACAATAATATAGTAATCTTTTAATTAAAACCATATTAATTATGTTGTTTGGCACACGCAGTATGGTATCTTTTAATTTACCTGGTGATATTTATCCTTTGATCTTGTACGTTTTTCTGTTAATAATGTGCCAAACAGATCAATATTAAATGCAACTTGTTTATCGTATGAAAGTCTAAAAAAGCCATAGTCTATCAAAGTCAATGACCTATATTCTATACGTTATTTGTTCAGATTCGTTTTGTGAAAATACATGCATTAACGTCTAAGATATTCACGGCACAGTGTAATTTATTGCCAAGGGTTCCTCTTTTTTTAAAAATTAAATAAAGTCATTCTGAAGAAACTTTGTAGAATCAAAGAGTACTAAAGTAATTGTCAACAGAGTTTGAAACTATTTGTAATGAACTTTAAGATGAATTCTTCTAGTTAGTCGAATCAGTCAAATAGTCTTTAGTATGGTCCCGATAGATTTCTGAATAGTACCCAGTACTAAATCTCAGAAACAAACAGCATGCCACATCTCAAATGCAGATAAGAATATTAAGCTACTTCCATACCTTACAAATTTCTTTCATTCTTTCCTATGTTCGATGTTACTGCCTTGTTTTCTCAAAAAACAAGAAATTGAACGACGTCCGTAATGTTAAAGCGCAAAGGTTGGACTATTCTATGTTTACGACGTGGGAGTGCTCAGTTTCCGGCTAGTTGGCAAATTACGGGAGAGCTTGATATGAGTTGTGTCCCTTTAAAGCCTTTATGAGTAATTAGTGCATTACCGTGTATGGAATAATTGTCGAATAAATATAGAACGTCGATACATATTATCCTAGTGTACAGACGGTACGCGGTTTCAGAAGAGACAACATCCATTATTAAATAAATTAAGGTATAACGTTATGAAATTTGTGAAAAGCTTATGTTGATTATGTAACAAGCAGACTATGTTTGTTTACATACCGCACATGCGTCCGAAACATCCCGTCATTCCTCTTTCTTGCATAGACTCTTCCGGCTTCCGGAAAAAACAACCGAAACTTTATTATTGTCTTCACCGTTGAGAGCCACATTTTTTGAAAAGACAAAGCAGTAAGATCGAACATAGCCAAGAATGAAAGAAATTTGTAAGGTATGGAAGGAACGTAATATATTTATCTGCATTTGAGATGTAGCATGCTGTTAGTTTCTGAGATTTAGTACTGGGTACGATTCAGGATCTATCGGGACCATACTATAATCAGTTCAGTGGAGTGTGTGATATCGAAACTAATACTCCTTTAGGATGTCAATTTCTGTACTTACATAGTTTTTTGAACTTCGATCATTTTCAATTGATGTTGATAAAATCGTATTTCAGGTTGATGTTGATCAAAGCGTATTTCAGCATGATGTTGATAAAAGCGTATTTCAGGTTGATTTTGATAAAAGCGTATTTCAGGTTGATGGTGATAAAAGCGTAATTTCAGGTTGATGTTGATAAAAGCGTATTTCAGGTTGATATTGATAAAAGCGTATTTCAGGTTGATGTTGATAAAAGCGTATTTCAAGTTGATGTTGATAAAAGCGTATTTCAAGTTGATGTTGATAAAAGCGTATTTCAGGTTGATTTTGATAAAAGCGTATTTCAGGTTGATGTTGATAAAAGCGTAATTCAGGTTGATGTTGATAAAAGCGTATTTCAGGTTGATGGTGATAAAAGCGTATTTCAGGTTGATGTTGATAAAAGCGTAATTTCAGGTTTATGTTGACAAAAGCGTATTTCAAGTTGATGTTGATAAAAGCGTATTTCAGGTTGATATTGATAAAAGAGTATTTCAGGTTGATGTTAATAAAAGCGTATTTCAAGTTGATGTTGATAAAAGCGTATTTCAGGTTGATTTTGATAAAAGCGTATTTCAGGTTGATGGTGATAAAAGCGTAATTCAGGTTGATGTTGATAAAAGCGTATTTCAGGTTGATTTTGATAAAAGCGTATTTCAGGTTAATGTTGATAAAAGCGTAATTCAGGTTGATGTTGATAAAAGCGTATTCCAGGTTGATGTTGATAAAAGCGTCTTTCAGGTTGATTTACGACAAATGAGTACAGTAATTAACTGTTTTTTTTTTTACTTATTCCTAAAACGTCATCATGCACTTATTGCAGACTGTCAAACAGTATTATCGTTCATTTACCACTTATTAACACATTGACCGCTCTAATCAAACCATTCACACATACATTTACGCATATCTATCTATTAATATATCACACATACACGTACGCATATCTGTCTATTAATATATCACACATGTACGCATATCTATCTATTAATATATCACACATACACGTACGCATATCTGTCTATTAATAGTTCACTTTTCACACATACACACATGTAATCAGATGGCAGATAATATTCATCATTAGGATCCGTATTAGATCATTTTCAATCAATTAAATAAGATCTATTTTTATCATAGCCATCCCCTTTCATGCGGTTTTCAATACACAAGACAGAACAACATATGGACTTTACCACCCTAAAACAACGTCTGTTTATTCAGTTCTTCTGCGACACCCCTAACACAAACACTTGTGAACAAACTATTACTAACATGCTCCAGTCACACAAAACACTTGATATGAATATTTAGAGTCGTATCCCGACCCTCGGTAAAAATAACTTTTCGGCGATAGACATTTTATCTTGGCTCTGAATGACTTGCATTCCACATGCACATCTATATATTCTGATACCATCACATGCAACTCGTGCGAACTCAACATCTAACACATCATCATCAAATTGCTACCGTATTCGTTGACACAATTGAACTGTTGGTAGCCTGCTCTCTATAGATAAAAAGACTTCTCTCTAATTCTCAAACGATAGAAGTCCTATTTATGTGGTATAGAAAAATATTTCCATGACATGTTGCTAGCAGTTTTTTATGGTGGGGTACTTAGGCATATACATATATAAGATCGTAAACTGCTATTGGGTGATGATGTACGTGCTGATAATTGTGTAAGCATATTCTCCGGGGGAAAAAACCCCCACTCTGGTTCCGATTCCTATAAATGTCTCTAACTTGTAAGACCTCGGTCTTTAAACCTATTTTAACCCATACGCTAATGTAACAAGCTATCCGATTGGTCAGAATTTAGTGGCAGTGAAAAGAGCCTGTTCGGAACTTGTAATCTTATATGGATGATATATTGTGACACCTTTAGTGGCACAGAGCCACACAAATTGTAACTATCAATAAATGATGCCACAAAACCACACCAATTGTAACTATCAATAAATGACGCCACAGAGCCACACACATTGGAACTATCAATAAATGATGCCACAGAGCCACACAAATTGGAACTGTAAATAAATTGTTCAAAAAATTCCGTAAACAATGTCGGGTGTATGATGTGTTTAAATGAGAGATAAAGCTCTCGAAGATTTGAGGACGAAAATGATGGTTAAATATAGAAGCTATCCATTTGACGAGTTGCAATTATGCATTTTCTGTACAACTCCATGTGTGTTATAAACCACAAATCATAAAATTGAAGATCATTATCCATTTTCTGTACAACTCCATGTGTGTTATAAACCACAAATCATAAAATTGAAGATCAATATCCATTTTCTGTACAACTCCATGTGTGTTATAAACCACAAATCATAAAATTGAAGATCATTATGCATTTTCTGTACAACTCCATGTGTGTTATAAACCACAAATCATAAAATTGAAGATCATTATCCATTTTCTGTACAACTCCATGTGTGTTATAAACCACAGATCATAAAATTGAAGATCATTATCCATTTTCTGTACAACTCCCTGTGTGTTATAAACCACAAATCATAAAATTGAAGATCATTATCCATTATTTGTCTTCAGTAATAATAGTCAATATTCACCACCAGCCTTATGGAACCAACCAATTGTTTTTTGTTTGTTTTTTCCTTGAAAATTGTCATATATATATATTTCAGTCTGCATCTTTTTGGGGACATAAAATAGAAACTTACGAGGTGAATGTAGGGATGGATACGGAAACAAAGTGGTTGCTATTATTGTTGTTACTGTTGTTCGTATTTTCTAAGGCAAAATAAAAATAAACAGGATGAAACCATTAGATGATAATTGGTTTGTTAATGGACAAATAATAAAGAAGTGAGTTACGAAATTGATATTTTCATAAATGAAATGAGAAGCACATTCTCGGTAAATAGGTCACTGCAGTCTGATTTGTTGTGGATGATATATAAGACGTTCAACAACAATGAAGAATGTAGATACATAAGGCCATGCAAGTCTTTTATCTATTAAGCGTTCGCACTCGTAAAGCGTTTGGTAAAACGGGAATAAACAAAAACAAAAAGAAATAAAAGAAGAGAGAGAGAGAGAGAGAGAGAGAGAGATAGGGAGAGATCAGGTGTTGTTTTATCGATGTCGATATCCTTGCGCAAATAAGGGCATGTAACACCAGGAAGTCAATTTAGGGTCGTAGAATATTAACCTTTATCGTCCGTAAGCATCAGTCTGGTTTTCGTTATTTTAAAATTATTTTTGGGGGGTTTAAAAGATAAGTGAAGTATACTTCCACTTTTATACCGTCGCCCATTGTATTTTTCCAATTGGTAGACGCTGTATAAAGAAAGCAAAACTTGCCATGGTTTTATCTTATATTTATTTAGAAATAGAATTTCACCCTAGTGTTGACAATACTTTCGGTTACACTTAACTTTTTGGTTCGATAATTGTTGAAGTTGGCTCATGCTAGAAATAATCGTTAAAATGATACAATGAAGGACATTTTGCATAGCAACGCGATCAACTCATGGTGTTTGAAAGGCTATATTGTCAATAATATATATGTTTGCTACTTTGTTTCCTGCTCAATATAAGATTGCAGCTGGCAGCTGCTTGGAGTACACGAAACTCTCATCAATATGGCACACGTGGTCTTTGATAATATAACACGTGGTCTTTGATAATATAACACGTGGTCTTTGATAATATAACACGTGGTCTTCTGATTATGGGACACGTGGTCGTTGACAGGATCATAATCAAAAGCATCTGCCGCGGCGGGCTTGACTATGAATGAATTCATAATCCCCGAGGATGGGAAAATGGCGCGAACATACAGTGCAGAAATGATTTATTTGATGGGATTGACAACAACTAACATCAGAACTATTTTCAATTCAATTCAGTTATTTGCCGTTGTATATAATACTTAAAATGATTGTGTATATAATATTTAAAATGAGTGTACTCTTTTCAAGTCGTACCGTATATGATAGTCATATATGCCACTTTTATCGCCACAATGGCGATATCACTTTTGGAACTACTTTCTCTTTCCATGTTGGAACCCTAATGTATGTTCTTCAGACCTATATTTCCATATTTAGGCCTTTTTTATTTTTTATTTTTCTTTTCCTTGTCTCTCTCTCTCTCTCTCTCTCTCTCTCTCTCTCTCTCTCTCTCTCTCTCTCTCTCTCTCTCTCTCTCTCCATCAGAATGGATAGTTTAAAATGTGTCAACACTGTTGACCATCTAGTATACATTTATGTAATCAATGAAAAGGCGCCGTCAAGAATGCATAAAAATGAACCCCAAACAGCAAAAAGCAGGCTTCAATTATTACCTTTTTATAATTAGTTTTCCACCTGAATTGTCAGTGACTGAACTTATATGACCTTTTGCTATTCGATATTCTGTGTCAATCGAAATTAGGGTGCAGCGAAATTAGTGACAATCGAAATTAGGGTGCAGCGTCTCTTACCGAAATAGACTGCAAGCCTGCCAACATACAAAACTTCATGTCTGAAATAAAAAATAAACCAAAATAACAGCTGAAATCCATAAAGGTAAACTCGCAATCATTAAAATCTGTTGTTTAATAATGTTACGCTCTGAAGCCTGTTGGAGCGTTCTGTCATGTTGCTATAGTACCCCCAGTCCAGCAAAGTTGTTTGCAATGTTCACTGTATCAATCCGCGCAAGAAATGTGTTAACGAAAATACAAATCTCTTCATTTTCGCATGAAAATATTCATTAATTTGACAAAATGCACAATTTGAAGCATTATATGTACAATCAAAATTTGTAAAAGAGTGGAAACATTTTGTATTGTCATGACAATATATATGGCTTCGCCACTCGTGACAATACAATGTTTTCACTTCACGAGTGATATATTTCCTTATATCTACTAAACAAAAAAAACAAAACAACCCCCCCCCCCCCGTAGATATCATATATACAGTATATATAAATATAAATATATATATATATATATATATATATATATATATATATATATATATATATATATATATATATATATATATATATATATATATATATATACAGTGGCGTCACTAGGCCCAGTTAAACTTAGACCTAAACTCCAAGAGGTCTCTGTGATTCCCTGAGGAAGTGGGCGATCCTAGCTATAAGAATGAGACTAGGGATGAAATGCAGACTCCAATTTAATTTTGATCTGCTTTATTAACAGTCATAAAGTCATATGGCAGTACAAATTCAAAAATCAAATATCAGGTAAATTACTTCTATATAATGACTTATTGACTTGATATCACAGTGGTAGTGTGCATTTGGACAAACATACTTAAGTTAAATAACAGTTTATTATGATAGAATTTGATATACACATTTACAAATATCTAAAGTTTTAATGTTCAGATTTGATATTAATTTATTATTTAGGGATAGACTTAGAAACATTGGCTTACTTTTAATTATATTCTTATGGCTATAACAATAATAACTGACAACTTATGCACAAAGCCTTGAGAAACACTAATTAGCTTTACAATAGAACAAATAACTTATGAAAAGAGCATTGAGAAACACTCAGTGGCTTTACAATATAACAAATAATTTATGAAAAGAGACTTGAGAAACACTCAGTGGCTTCATAATCAAACTTGTACATAATTATTATTATTGTTGTTGTTGTTGTTGTTATTATTATGCTTATAATTATTATTATTATTATTATTATTATTATTATTATTATTATTATTATGATGATTATTATTATTATTATTATTCCATAATTTCCAATTCATACTGAACTGTAATAAGTATTATAGTTTGAATAAGATCTGCAAGAAACACTTGACTTGACCTCACAAGATCATGAAAAATACTGTCTGCATATAATTTAACTAATTGGATAAATATTTAAACTAAAGTTGCTGATTTTAAAACATAAAAATGAAAGAATAAATATCCTGAAAGGTTTAGATTATACATATGCAGATTTCAGAACTTACTTTTAGACCTGTCCAAAGTTAACGATAAGAAACGTTATTGTTCATGGCAATTATTTATTAAGATATCGTGAAATAACTAAATTGCTGATTCGCGGAAAATAATAAACAAAAGAGTTACCGTTTCTTTGCACACAGCCTTATATGGACTTCGTAGCAAATTTGTGAAACGTCTTTCTCACGCACTACCTGAATGAACACACAGAACTCTTAACACGACCCTCGGAAACCCGAACAGGTCCAAGCACAGACGCTGACTAGCCCTTTTATACTTCCCGTGGAATTCTGCAGAATTCTGCGCCTGGCAGGGAAAATTCTGCCGTTCGCTGGGTAGCAACCGCAGGATAAATTCTTCAAGCGCGCGCTCGCAGGGGCAACCGTACATTGCTACTGATAACAACAAAACCACACCTTAATTAATAATTTTGATTACAATTATATATTATTAACGGTTTTGGCTAAGTTCGAATACAGCAAATATATGTCCAAAAGGTCATAATTTGCAATATAAAAAAACAAAAACATGTTTAGCTTTAAAATTGATGATACCGTAAGCGACCTCATTTTTATGAAGCGAGATAACTACGGAAGTGTTCCAAATGTGACGAACCTGGAAATGAGGCTGATACCGAGGATGGATTTACACATCGATCCATGTAGTAACATCATGAATTTAAACAGTTCAAAGGATGATTTAGAATCAATTTATTTGCGAATATGAAATTTAAACGGGAATCATACCAACCATAGTTTGGCATTGGATAACTCTAGGTATTAATGAAGAAATTTAATGTTGACAACACCCACCCACCCAGCTTTACCACCAGAGCTTTACGATCAAAAAACTTAATTTAAAAAAAAAATATTTCGAGGCTAGATTTCATGCCCATTAAAATATATATATATATATATATATATATATATATATATATATATATATATATATATATATATATATATATATATATATATATATATATATATATATATGTTCCCCTTGGAGTACAAAAATAGAGAAATTTATCTATTTCTTTTTGGGAATTAACAATTCCATAATTTACAATATCGCCACTTAGGCCAGTATGTTCAGATCTGTGAACAGAAAAGTATTCTGTCCTAAACTACTCGAGATTGTCAGCTAAATATATCGATAACACCTCCATTGGATATGACAACTAAAGCTTTTGTTACATCTTCGGAAAGGGTGGCCTTTCTTTGGCTCATATAGCATTGACATTGGTTGGCATGGTTACGACGAAATCAATTATGTTGCAAAACTGCACAAATATCTGGTGCAGAGAGGATGTATTGATGATTTTTCCACATGTCAAAAGTGTTTATTCCGTGATTTGGCAAAACAATTAAGTGTGAAAAATTGTCCTTTTTGCTTGACATCTTTAATACTATGAATGTTGGACAAAGATATTGTGTTTACTTCAGTTACACAATAGATACATGGAATATTACGCAGCGTACCTACTCAGTTACACAATAGATACATGGAATATTACGCAGCGTACCTACTCAGTTACACAATAGATACATGGAGTGTTACGTAGCGTACATATTCAGTTAAAAAGTCCTCCATATTTTGAAGCAGAGGATTTGGAAGGACAGAAAGTTAGATAAAGAATCAAACAAGCAAAGAAAAACGAAAATGTAAAATTAGTAAACATGTAGGTTGCTTTAAAAGATATAGACGTTTTTCAAGTAATATTTGTGTGCCTAAAAATTAAGCAGATTCTTTGACAAAGTGTTCCTAGTGTTTACTGTTATATGTTGTTCTAGGTAAAATGTCTATCATTTGCACACAGACAAAAAAAAAAACACAAACCAAATAATAGAGGAAACGAGCAAATGAGATTAACAAGATGGTTTTACAACAACAACAACCCCCATATTTCTCTTAAATGATAGCACTGAAAAGTCAAGAACTGCCTCCGAAATCTCATTTTATAATAAACAGTATGCAGAAATAATAATAATAATAATAATAATAATAATAATAATAATAATAATAAATATTGGAGATTAACAAGATAGTTTTTATGTGATTTTCTATATTTCTTTAACCAAATATGGAGATTTTTAGACTGGATTTCTGCGGTACAAAATTGGTGGAGAATTAATATTTCATTCCATTATCAATAGACACTTTGGAATATATTCGTAAAATAAAGTCTAGTGTGAAGGAAGTAAAACATCTTGGATTAAATTGGTTTATTATATTAACCTCATTGTCCCGATTATTGCCAATATTGTTGCCACACAGTGACAAACATTAGCATTACGGTGATTACGGTGTCAATCTGAACAGATACTGAAACAAATGTAGATTAGCAGATTACCGACAACGAAAATTTGTTTTAAAAATATCTCTTATATAAAGGAAATGATAAGAAAATCTTGAATTCATCGACTTTATACCCATACAGACACGATAAAGCTTTATGCTAAAATTCTATATATACGGATGCGTATGCGGAATGTGGACATGTTGTTCATATCGAATCCGATTTGTATGCGGATACGCCTGGAATCGCTACAGGGAGCGATGGAAAAAATCGTAGACGCATCCGCATATAAAATCGCATATGTATTCGTACATATGGAATCAAGCAAAGTTAGAGGGGTATTTAAAAAATTAAGAATATTAGTGCGCTGTACAAAAAAGTTCTTTATTAGTGAACAGTACGTCAGTGCATCCCCTCAAAGTAACCCCCATGAAACTCTACACAATTTCTCAGTCTGATTATCCAGTTATTAAATGCCATTTTGTATTCACCTTTTGGTATGTTGTTCACACACTGGAAAACTGCACCTGTACCCGCCTCAGCGAATTTTTGATAACGGGATTCAGCTAGACCACACTTGGAGATAAATCAGGGTTGTATGGAGGATGAGGCAGACTCTGGATGATGTGTTCCGTCAGGAAGTCGGTCAAGACGGCGGATTTATGCGACCGTGCGTTGTCGTGGAGTAGATGCATATATCGGGTTCCGGTGCGCGGACGGGTGGTTTAGGTAGTATTCTACAAATTTTGGCAACACTTTTGGAGGCACACTAGCAGAGTCAAGCATAGGTACCTAGAAGACCGAGCCCTTGGCATCGAAAAAAAAAACAACGCGTATAAAAACTCTCTTGATTATCCTACTACGTCGAGCGATTTGTGATTTCTGCTAGTTTTCTCCGATCCAGACTTTGTTATTTTCTCCGGGGTCGGATTCAAATACGGAAATCAATGTCTCATCATCTGTGACAATCGCATTCAAACATCTCTGGTCACTCTTTTCATATTTGACGAGTAGCTGTTTGGCGATTTAAACCGGTGTCTGTTTTTGATCTGCCGTCAACAAATGCAGGACCAATCTTGCACAAACTTTTCTGAGCTTCAAATGATTTTTCAGTATATTGCAAACAGCTGACGAATTAATACCCGTGGTATTGGAAATATGTTCCACTGTGTATCGATAATCTCTTCACAGAAGCTACTTCCCGCTCACCAGATGCAGACAAGTCTTCCAGAACGTGGGCAAGTCTTCCAGAACGTTGGCGATCTTCCATCGATTCGCGACTATCTTTAAAACGATGAAACCACCTCAAAATTGTAGGATATGACGGAGTTACGTCCGTAAACTCTATCTAAGTCGGCCTTGATATCAGTCGGAGAGTACCATAATAACGCCCTGATTTAACAGTATGCTCTTTGCTCTGTAGCAGAATTGCTTCTCCTTCTCCAAATTTTTTTACGTCACTGTCATTTACTTGTGTTTCGTGACATGCATATATTTACAGGTGTCCGGCGTGCCGTACGTGCAGCTCCGGATCATTTTATATAATATTAATTTGGCTCTTTATTGGCATTAAATTTATTGAAAGGTTTAAAGAAATAAAAAAGCTCTAACAAAATATTCAGAACTTTTAAAATAAACCTCGTATTTGCAGTTGTAACGATTTTTGCTGTATCCGTATTCGCATACTCATCATGTACAGTCTTATCATGCATTAGAAGTATCTCACGTATTTTATCAATAGCCAATTTATTGAATCAAAATGGTAAAGAGATGACAAATGTATTGCTGGATACTCACATTTGCCCCCAAGTTTGTACAGTTGTTGCATCGAACTAAGAGAAGTAGTCGAAGGCTGGTTTAAGAACTCATTTGTCTATGCAGGACTCCCCCCAGTCCCTACAGATGGCAGGACTCTCCCCAGTCCCTACATATGTTGAAACAAGATTTGAAAGATTAAGAAGTCTTATGTATACTTAAGAACACGTCTTGTATGTCATGAAAGTTTTGTGATCATGGCATCATGCACGCCATGGCAACCAATACGTCAGCGATTCTAGTACATTGAACTTAGTACGAATATTTAGTATTGATATGACGAGTCTATCGGGTCCTTTTCTGGCAAAACGAATCAATTCTTTGTGTAGTATTATCTCCGATAATTTGGCTAGACGACTGTATTTGTTCCAAACTTTTGGCCTGTATGCTGGAAGGTGTTGGCACCTTTGCAGTGGTGGAATTTTACGTTCGGGTTCATTTTGTAGAAAGTCTTTTATGTTCAACTTTCGATGACTATAGATAAGCAATCATTGTACATAGAGCTTGCGGCAGGCATTCTTGGTACGTAAAAAATATAAAGATATTATTAAATAGTGTTTGGAAAAATATAGTTATCAGATTTAGATGCTGTGCAACAATGCAAATAAATATAGCTGAAATGATACAGCGAAAGTTCTATCCCTGGATCCTACAGGAGGATGAGTGAAAATATGAAGTGAAAATATACGGAGAAGGAATATTATCGTACAGGTTAGGCATTTTTAATTTATCCCCAACAGAGATTCGAAACAGGGTCAGCTAGTTACGACACCCATCGCCTTTCCTGCACGCATCAACCCCCCCCCCCCCGTCCTCTTCCAACACTCCCGTTGACAATATCCACAGCTAGGTTCCATCCTTTTTAGGGGATGTGCTTATATATGGCTTGCATACGGTATGCTCCAAGATCCTTCTTGACACTGCTGTTTGCATACGGTATGCTCCAAGATCCTTCTTGACACTGCTGTTTTCACACGGTATGCTCCAAGATCCTGCTTGACACTGCTGTTTGCATACGGTATGCTCCAAGATCCTGCTTGACACTGCTGTTTGCTAAAGACACGATATAATGTTTATAACTGTTACACACTTGACTGACTCGAATTACGGATCTCTCGAACTGTTTTACATGTTCCTTTGGATGTTTGTGAGCTATCGGAGTTTTGCTGTATATAGTTATGTTTTGTAAATAAGAAGACAACTCATGCTTCCGTGTGATATCTAGAAGCCCATAACAGAGTGTCTTTAACTCCTAATTTGTCTTCTTAAAAAAATAGAATTCTCATTTTGTTTACTTGATATGTAATACATTATATACAAGTGAGTGGAAATCAGATGTAGCAATGAAGTTGTACATGTTATGAACTATTCTCCAGTGATCCGTTTCCGATGAATAAGGTTGAATCACGGCACCATTGATAGTCCTGCAACAAACACTTACATGCAGGGTTGGCATAATAGACTTAAAATACAACCACATATCTAGAAATTACGAGAATACTTTAGAAGGATTATAATTGCAGAATGTAGGACTTCCCCCATCCGTCACAACCCCTCCCACCCTCCCCAATAAAAGAGGAAACAAAAAGAATTATGCCATGCTAAGATGCTAAAAGAAAAAGAAAAAGAAAAAAATGAAAAGTAACAAGTTATTTATAATGGGATTATCTCACGGAAGTATCATATATAATCCCTTTAGCAGAAAATGTAATGGATGGGTTTGAGACTCTTTTAGTTGAGTTAAACTTATGTTTTAAATAGAATACAAACTGTGATTTAAAATTATCAATCAATAAGCTTAAATAAGTTGCTTTTTGCGTTTTAACACTGATGTAGATCAAGTGTGGAAGAAATATGAATATTTTATTTTTACGCTGTAGAGAATATGAGAGTAGACGTGAGATTAATTGTAGGGGAAACGGAAGTAGACGAAGTGGACTTGACCTAATTGTAGGCGAAACGGAAGTAGACCAAGTGGCCTTGACCTAATACGACTCTCAGTATT
Organism: Margaritifera margaritifera; assembly: GCA_029931535.1. Lineage (NCBI taxonomy): Eukaryota > Metazoa > Mollusca > Bivalvia > Unionida > Margaritiferidae > Margaritifera > Margaritifera margaritifera. The sequence goes on along the minus strand of JAQPZY010001170.1, from coordinate 579,733 downwards.
TGCCGCCCAATAATTCTGTAACAAAACAAATATTTAACCTTTATAGAAACCAAGTTTACAGCTTCGTATTTTCTATGCCTATTACGGCCTCATTAAGTATTTACGGTGATATGTACCTAATTACTGTGTGATATTGATATAATTCATACTTTATTTACGGTGATATGTACCAAATTACTGTGTGATATTGATATAAGGCATACTTTATTTCCAATGATATGTACCTAATTACTGTGTGATATTGATATAAGGCATACTTTATTTCCGGTGATATGTACCTAATTACTGTGTGATATTGATATAAGGCTTACTTTATTTCCGGTGATATGTACCTAATTACTGTGTGATATTGATATAAGGCATACTTTATTTCCAATGATATGTACCTAATTACTGTGTGATATTGATATAAGGCATACTTTATTTCCGGTGATATGTACCTAATTACTGTGTGATATTGATATAAGGCATACTTTATTTCCGGTGATATGTACCTAATTACTGTGTGATATTTGATATAAGGCATACTTTATTTCCGGTGATATGTACCTAATTACTGTGTGATATTGATATAAGGCATACTTTATTTCCAATGATATGTACCTAATTACTGTGTGATATTGATATAAGACATACTTTATTTCCGGTGATATCTACCTAATTGTTGTGTGATATTGATATAAGGCATACTTTATTTCCGGTGATATGTACCTAATTACTGTGTGATATTGATATAAGGCATACTTTATTTACCGTGATATGTACCAAATTATTGTGTGATATTGATGTAATTCATACTTTATTTACGGTGATATGTACCTAATTACTGTGTGATATTGATGTAATTCATACTTTATTTATGGTGATATGTACCTAATGATTCTGTGATATTGATATAAGGCATACTTTATTTACGGTGATATGTACTGAATTACTGTGTGATATTAATACAAGGCATACTTTATTTCCGGTGATATGTACCTAATTACTTTTGCGTTGTTGGTGGCTGATTGTTACTACTTTCTTCCACAATTACATTTGGTTGGACATTGTTAAAGAGATTCGGACAGAAAAGCTCGTATGCGTTCACATCAGTTACATTCCTTGGTAAAACCGCAACATCCAAATATGTCGACATTTTCTTGGCTGTTTTTAACGGTACTTTGAACACATTATTGGTTATCTCATGCACAGAGAATGTGAGCTAAGTGTATTTCCGAACGGCACACTGAGCAAGCCGAGATGGGCAGGCATTGAGCGGGTATTGAACCCCGGACCCTAGAATTACGAGTCAGACGCAATACTTTCTGAGATAAAGTGGCTCCCCACATCGTGATAGGACAGTAGCTGAGGCTGTGGGTAAAGCATTGTGCCTTGAGACAATTCATTTTTTAAAAATCATTTTCCTCTTGAACGACGCAGTTGCTTGCATGTTCGAAAGAGAGTCTGGACAACGAAGAAATATCAAAGAATTCTCTTGGTTCATAATGTATTTGGCACTACTTGTCATATTACTTGTCATATTACATATTTTAAAAATGTTGCTCCAGATTCAGTTTTAACTATGCCTTTGCCTCAAAACACGTAACGAATATACAACATATACATACATATATATATATATATATATATATATATATATATATATATATATATATATATATATATATATATATATATATATATCACGTATTAGGTTCTACCAGCCATACTTAGCACCAACATAGCATATTAACTGGGATACAAGAACATGTATTTTGTCACTACTTGCATTCCAGATTACTGTTAATATAGAACAAAGCACGAGCATGGCCCATGGCCATGAAAGTGCCAAGGTATTACCTCATTGTACGTAAATTGTTTGCCAGATATCTCTTGAATTAACCACTAATTAATCGCGTCGTTCGCCTGGAAGACATTTACTGGCGTACATGGATCATTAAGAATGTGCTCAGTGCCATACAAAAAATTGCAAATCTTGGCCACGAGGTAGATAGAATTAATTAGATTCAGTATTTGGTAATACAATTAGGCATATTTATTCCACCTCATTTACTTATTAGTACTGAGCGATATGCACGTACTTTAGATTAATATACAGATCTATATACATGGTTCAACATTTTCCTGGTTAAAAATGGAGCCAGTGTGACTGTTTCTTTTGTCTCTTTTTGCTTCATTTCTGTAGTTTTTGTTGTTGTTGCACTTTAACCTGAATCCTAGTCACCGTAGTACTGCAGCCACTTCATGTTACATAATATAGTGCATGTAGATTCGTTTGGTTTGGTGTTTTGTTTTACAGCACAGTAACAAATGTATGCTATTTAGTGCCGGGGCAATTGGAATATAAAGTATCTAGCCTGAGGACGCACCATGGTAGTCGAACCGGGCCGATCCGATGGTAGGATTCGAAACCGCAACCCTTTTCGTCACGAGTCTGGCACGCTAACCAATCAACCACCGCAGCTTCTGCCTCCGTTAGTCACCTGTTAGATCTCACTGTACAGTTGTTTTGGTGCATTTGCATCCGACAATGACATATTGCAGAAAAATGAGAATAATTTTACATTAAAGATACAAATAAAACCTAGCCAATGATTTTTGTGGAAAGCATGGTTGTAAGATTTTGACTGAGGTATTCAGGCTAATTCCATGTACAAATAAAGGCTTTTTTGTACTTAATCGACACTACCACCAACCCCTCTTTTTCACATTAATTTAGACAGCAAAGAGCTATTTTGAATATTTTCCTGTGACAAGGAGGCTCAAAGAATCAGTATGTGCCTTATGCATGATTAAAGTTCACTGGTATTATAACAAATGAACATGCTTCTCATCACCCCTTAACCATCTCGATTTTGAGATACTTACCGCTGTAGGGGACATACATAAATGCGTAAGCCAAGTCGGCTGTTCCTTTGCAGCCCAAGTTACGCATTTGATCTCCAATGCTAATCTTGCTGTGACATGCAGTCACCAAACAAGCCAACCCATTTTCAAGCCTAACTCAAAGTAAATGTAAACCATATTACAGATTTAGCTTCTGTGTGAATTTATAAATACTAGACTTATGCTAATTAGGCTCATGCCTTCTACCTTAAAAATTAGGGTGTGTGTGTGTTAGGACAGGCAGGATGGCCATTAGTTGCCTTCTACGACATGCAGGAGGGCCCATCGCGTATTCTACATCCAGAGCTTGCGGTTGGTGTAGACGTGCATAGCGGGGATCCATACCTCATGCTTAAAAAATTACAGAATATAAAAGTGTTGTGTTTCACCTCAAATTGCTTTTCGTGGCGAAGAAAATGTTGAGAATACCATACAATATCCTTTAACATCCATACCATACAATATCCTTCAACATCCATACCGTACAATATCCTTTAACATCCATACCATACAATATCCTTTAACATCCATACATACAATATCCTTTAACATCCATACCGTACAATATCCTTTAACATCCATACCATACAATATCCTTTAACATCCATACCATACAATATCCTTTAACATTCATAGTTTTCCCATACTATTTAGCAAGAAAACGACGGAAATTCACATATTAATCCTGTAAAACCATTGTGCTGGTCTAAATAGCAAATATTAATCCTGTAAAACCATGGTGCTGGTCTAAATAGCAAATATTAATCCCACATCAGATATTAATCATGGAAAACCATTCTGCTGGCCTAAATAGCAAATATTAATCCCACATCAGCTGATTCAGCTCTGTCTTATTTGCTTTATAAGTTCTTTATTTTGTTATATTTGTGTACCTTAGTTTCCTTTACGACTGTGTTTTAGATGAACATAACTGATATCCTGTTGAATTTATTTCTGTATATGACTTATATGGTAGATACTTAGCTATTACATATATATAACCTGAGCTGAAGTTGAGAGTTCATTACCTAGACGCCACACATCCCACTACATATATATCATCTGAGCTGAAGTTAAGAGTTCTTTACCAACCCTCCACTCCCCCCACCCCCATAAACACCCAATATTTCCATAATTTGTCTTTTAATTGTACACTAATAGGTTTCGGCTATAAATACTGATTATATAATGTCTGATAATAATACAATATTGTATGTGCAATTATATTTTAAAACTTAATAACCTTTTTTTCACTGTTTACAATCATGTGCCTTCATTACGCACGTCATCACCATTATCGAAGTACAGATTATTAATAATGATAAGATCGAAATAAGCCTGTTAGTCAGTCCTCTATATCTCTTGTTATGTTTTTTCCATGATGACTTTTGCAAATAAATACTATTCTAATAAAATTACTACAAACCCCTATTTTACTTCCTCAGTAAGTCTCTCAGGTGGACAAAAATCTTGTTTTGATTCCTCATTAAATTAGTTACCACCAAGCAATGCAGGTTTCCATACATCGTGCAATGCAGGTTTCTATAGCAATCTCAACTCTTCTCACTGTGCTCAACGCTCTTTTTTATTTTTTTATTTTTTTTTCCGAGCAAATGGAACAACATCAGGAGTGCAATGTCCACTCGAGGAAAAGATGGCTATGACGTAACGTATTTACTCTGGGTCTTTGGCCAGTGGTTCGAAAGGTCGAGCTTGTTACAGTAGACCATATGATTGTCACGTATTTCCTTAATCCTCTGATCCATAATGATCAGTGTGTTCCCCGTTTCGGGCTTAATTAGTAGCAAAACTAGTTTTCTGACGGTACAGTCCTTGCTGAATCACCAGCAGAAATGGTAAGCTAAAAATCGTTAAATTTAACTGTTGCAGATGGAAAAAATTGGGAGGGGTAACCGCATGTAAGTCGATGTTGTCTCATTCGTTTTATAGTATAAACCTATTAACTATATTGCAATCTAATGACTGAAAATTTTCATTTTGGAAAAGAAATGTTAAATGTCAAAGATCATCCTATAGAATTTGTGGACTTTTCCAGAAATACAAGTGATTGCAGAGATTAGTAGTGTTGTTAGTGCTGTGGCAGATTGACTTTTACTTTATGCTAGTCTTTTCCAAGAGAAATAATTTTGATAATCGACTGGAGTGAATTATCAGTATTCATTTTTGTTCTCACTCTAGTCATATAGACATCGACTACATTATGACCACTTTGTCAATTGCTTGGTCTAGTGGTTTTCATGACGACCTGTCACGCAGAAGTACCTGTTCGAATTCTTCAGTGTATTATTATTTTTTTCTTTTTTCTTTTTGGTGCTTTTTATTATCTCAAATTAGGAAAGAGAATTATGTTACTACCACATTCTCTGTGCGAATATGCACAAAACACAGCAAAACATAAACTGTAAACAGCTGACATTATCGCGTGGGATACCATGCAAAATCTGCTACTTCAGTCTGTTATATACTCGAGCTTTCCAATACGTTTGGACGTTAAATAAAAAGACAATTTGCGTGTTGCATATGAATTACGGATATATTTCATCTCGTGGATGAAACACTGAAGTATTTTGATGAGGTGGTATTGCAGGGGCGGGTCCACAGAAATATCGTTTGGGGGATAGGAGAGCCTAAACAAGTAGGCGAGAGGTATGTGGGACGGAACTCTCGGGGGGGGGGGGGGGCACGGGGCAAAGTACCCGGAAGCTCCTGCATTTGAAGCGATTCCAGAGCATAATGTTAACCATCCAACTATAAAAAAAAACGTACTGTAGGAAAAGTTCCGGTTGTTTCGCGCTCATTTTTTGGGGGGTGGGGGGTGGATCCGCAACTGTATAATGCCGATCGCGTATTGGAAATACTTGCCTGACTCGTGCATACCTCCTGAAGGGTGAACCTCGACAAGAGTGCATCCCCTGACAGTGGAACATTCTTGTCGAGTGTTGACTTCCACCCTGTGAGACAGAAGTATTTTTATGTGAAATCAATGGAGAAATTTTATGATGATGTACTCTCAGAGAAATCTTGGACCTTTTGAGGAAATGCGATCTATATAGCAAATTTTGACCAAATTTTTTAAGGATTTTACATGTTGTACCTTTATCTTTTTTTTTCATATACCGTTTACACTATTTTTACATCTTTACGCATTAAAGTTTTGTCTTGTTGTCGTACATTTTACAGTTTGTTCAAGGTTTATCGTTCTAACGTTTTTGTGCAATTCTTCATTTTTACATTTTCATACTTTACCTTTATTTCTCACCATATAGCCACTATTGTCCTGATGTGTCTTAATACATACATACATACATACATACATACATACATACATACATACATACATACATACATACATACATACACACATACATACATACATACATACATACATACATACATACATACATACATACATACATACATACATACATACATACATACATACATACATACATACATACATACATACATACATACATACATACATACATACATACATACATTCAAGAAAGTCTTTGACATTTTATTTTAGGGATTTATGTTAATTGTCTGTGGCGGTAAAATAGGGGTAAGACTGGCTGTGAAGCTTTCGAGGGGTTGTGTCACTAATTAAAAGGGTGAGATCAGTTGTTCGTGGGAAACTCATTATGTACATGGGCCTTTAACCTATTAATGAACAAAGTGCACCGTAATTTGCACAAATTTAAAGTCTTATAGACAAAGGTCCAATACGATAATGCACGGATCATTAAGATACACGCTGCTGTGAGCAAACTTATGAGCGATACAGACAATATCAGCTACGGTTCACAGCTCTTTTCAAAGTTCTCTGGTTAAAAACTTGTCAACTATGGCAAAGTTTGCGACGAGAGGAGTGTGGTAGGACATTGGCTCCAGCCAATATATGTATATATATATATATATATATATATATATATATATATATATATATATATATATATATAGCGAGAGAGAGAGAGAGAGAGAGAGAGAGACAGAGGGAGAGACAGACAGACAGATGCCATATCATTTTGTGATGAAGATGGCAGTAAACCTGTTTAAGGACAGGAAGGAGAGTCGAATAAAAAAGTTAGTACCTAGGTAAATGTATATGAAACGTTTTATTCATTTGCAGAAAGTTTGTAATTTACAATTGTATTGTACTGTATAGATGAACACTGCTACCAGAGCTATTTCAAGTGTTCAACAAGTTCAGATGTGTTAATATGGTTTTCATTCCTTGACAAATAGATGACTGAAGGGTCACCCTTACGCCTTTTTGTTACTGCCTTTGATGATTTCACTTCGATAAGTCGATGTATATGCTTGAGTACGTCGTTGTCTACCGTGGTCTGTTGTATTACATATACTAAATTACAGCTGCTTTCAAGGCTTGTCATGGCAAATCACAGCACTTTTTATTAAATGGTTCCAGCCAGTCCACCCCCACACAATTTATCCCCATATCTCTCAGCACCGTTGCCCAGACGTTGTAACCCCAAATCCATTACAATATGGTATGTGTCCTCGTGCTACAAATGCACGTTCAAAGTTTGGTTTAGAAATTCCATTTTTAAAACAAAATGTGATTGTAATTATACTTTTTGTATATTTGATCTTTGACCTCCAAAGGACCACAGGGGAAGCGGTCATAAAATCATATCCCTCCCGCAAATAGCCACCATAAGGACAACCGTTGTGACAAGTTTGGTGAATTGCCACCCAGCGGTTTAGGAGGAGTTGTGGTTTACGGACAGACGGCCCCACAATATTCAATAACCCCCCTCCGGTTCCTGAAGCGTGGGGATGAAGATGTTCTTTTTCATCCAGTGTCAAAGTTTTCCTTTGTTTACATTGAGATGTTTAGATTGAGATGGTCATAGAGATTAAACCGTGTAATCCTTGTTAGCATTGAGATGGTCATAGAGATTAAATCGTGTAGTCTTTGTTTACATTGAGATGGTCATAGAGATTAAACCGTGTAATCCTTTGTTTACATTGAGATGGTCATAGAGATTAAACCATGTAATCCTTGTTTACATTGAGATGGTCATAGAGATTAAACCGTGTAATCCTTTGTTTACATTGAGATGGTCATAGAGATTAAACCGTGTAATCCTTGTTTACATTGAGATGGTCATAGAGATTAAACCGTGTAATCCTGTTTACATTGAGATGGTCATAGAGATTAAACCCTGTAATCCTTGTTTACATTGAGATGTTCATAGAGATTAAACCGTGTAATTCTTGTTTTGGCCTTATGCCGATCAGTGTGGATTCATGTTCACAACTGGTATCCCATAATATGCCCCCCCCCCCAAAAAAAAAAAATAAAAAAAAATCAATCTTTATCTGAAACAAATAAGTATTTTGTCTAGATCAAATTATGAGACACGCAGGTGCCTTTTTAACATAGCATTTTCACCTATTTAGAGAAATTGAAGTACATATGTCGAGTTAGACTTGTCTTTCTCGCATTCTCAATACAGGCTGTATTTTATACATTGCCTTGTACCTTGTGGCGTGCCGTATCCTTGATATATCTTGTGACTTGCCGTTTCCAAGCATATTGGCAAGGTTACTCTAAGCATGTCAATGCCATTTATATAAAGCATCCGTCAAAAGACATTAATAGGAGGCCGCAGTGCACGCACTTCAGAAAGGTGTTGGCTAAACGTTTATCTTGTTTTGACAAATATCTAAATAACATGTTATTAATTATTCGCATCATTCACTTAGAAAATATTTGTTGAAGTTAGTGACTCATTAATAAACATCTCAGTGCCATGCAAATAAGTGCATAGGTAGCCTAGCCTGCCAGAACAAATTAATTAGGGTCGTTGTGTTGGAATGAACTCATCCACGAACCTTAAGACCAGTGCAGTTACATTTAACAAAAAAAATTTTTTGGGTGTATAGTTGTGATGTTTGTTGTATTACTTGACGGATAGGTGAGTGTGATTACGGTCGATGACAATTATTGACGTGCTAGAATCAGCTATCCTCAGATATTAGTTCGCGTTCTATTAAGATACGTCCTTTTCGAGAAGTTGATGGCAGTTGTATGAACAAACGTTGTCACTGAAACCCTTCGATCAGATTTCAGATGAAAAAGTTGTCGTCTAAAACTAGCAACAGGGTATGATTTTTTCAGAATTATAGAATAGACAAAAATTGAATGTTTTCTGCATAATTTGAGTGTGCAGATTTCAAAAATGAACCCATCGTTATGATATCTTTTCAAATAAATTCACAGGAAGCATTCAAACACATGTACCGTCTACCATTTTTAATATTGGTCTTTGGCACTTTTTGCAAATTTTTGACCTCATGTTATTTCAAGCTGAAATTTGCATATTTCTTACATATGTTTATATAGAAATGTTTTGTGAACATTCAGCTTTAAGAATAAATTGCTTTTTCTATGTTCCAGGTAATTCAGAAGCCCCCCTGTGCTATTTTGTCAAGCACCCCCCCCCCAACATTTTTGCATGAACTACTTCATTTTTGAGTCATACACAAGTTGATATTATATGTTGCTCTTAAAATGGACTGTTTTCCGCATAATTTGAGTGTGCATAATTAAAAATGAACCCATCTTTATGATATGTTTTCAAATAAATTCACAGGAAGCATTCAAACACATGAGCCATCCGCCATTGTTAATTTTGGTCTTTGGTCACTTTTGCAAATTCTTGACATCATGTTATTTCATGCTGAAAGTTGCATATTTCTTACAATATACATATGGTTATATATAAATGTTTTGTGAACATTCAGCTCCAAGAATAAATTCACTTTTTCTATGTTCCATGTACTTTTGAAGCCTTTCTGTTCCTTTTTATGATGTGTCCCCCTTACATTTGTGCATGAAATACTATAATCATTAGTCATACACAAGTTTAAATTGTATGTTACTCTTAAAAGCAATAGTGCAAATGCATTACAGTATTCTTGTACATATATACATTGATCTGAAATCACAATTTATTAAATAACAATTGCCATTTTAGAATTTAGTTATGATAAGATATTTTTCGTCACTTTTCATATCTATAAAATAAAATCAATGACAAAAGAAGCAAACACAAAAAAAACTTACTTGGAATACTTCCACAATTCTACTTCTGGTACTGAGTTGGTTGTCAAGAAATAGTTATGATTATGTTTTTGTTTTAATAGAGAAATGCTACGGATCGATTTTCTGTTCTTTATGATGACAATATTCATATTGATATTCACAAAAAATGTCATGAAATGAATTTTTCATTCTTCAAAATTCTGAAAAATAGTTTAACTTTTACCTCTTGTTCGCCCCTACTGAACATGAATGTTTTAATTTGAATACCATTGTTTCTAGATAAGAATCGTACCTTGAGCAGATGATCTGAAATTGATAATCTAAGTGATCACAATCGCATACATATTATCAATATCATTATCAGTATAACCCGTCGAGTCTCTAACCTCGAAAATACATTACACAAAAAAAGTTGTACCAATATTTTGTAATAAATTTGGTATAATGAAATGACAATACGTTTGTATAATCCGATTCCTTGGTATAAACGTCTGCCCTTTCATAAAATCAAGTTTTCGTTTTTGAACTCGTATTGTTGCATTGTTTACATTTTGTACGTACCCATGTGCCGGGAAGAGTTACCGTTCGTGCTGGCATGGGTCATCTTTAAAAAAGACGTAATTCGTGGGTTTTCCGCAAATATTCGCACACATTTTACCATTATTCTCGTAAAAAAAACTCCAAAGTATTTAAAAAGTAGGCGTAGGTGAGCGTATATGTTCGTTTATTTCCCCCGAATATAATGTAGAAAAGGACCAATGTCATATACGCTAAATATGGACATTTGACCTTTCAACCATGAATACATTCGTATATAATAATGTTGGCTTTTTACATACAAAAGCGGAGAAAGTACCAGGTGTAATGAGGTTGACATTTTGAGAAAATGTTAATCTTGATCGCCAGTGCCCTCTAGCGGCGGCGCCTGTTGTTACTAAAACTGAGTACAAAATGTATTTCGAGAGAATTTACTAACCTTAATTATAGGCAAAGTCAATAAGATTTGTAAAAAAACAATATATCATACTGATATTCTCTTGCAATTTCTTCCATCTATTGCAGCGTTGTTTTTGGTAAATTTCAGACAAGTCAGATCGTAACGTTGCACGGGCTTCTTGGTGAGAGTATTTCATGTGTACAGAATAACCCATCCATCACGAACAAGGTTGCCATTTTGTTTTGATGTGGCTTTGACTATCGCTTCCGATAGAACGAGTCATGATTGAATCTCATTCGTACTCTATTATCAACTTGTTCTGATAGTTCTTTTAGGCTTTTGTGGTGGTTTGCACTCGTTATTTGCATACAGGTTTCAAATCTCTAGTTAAATGAATACAGATCACCTTAAGATAATCCTCGTCTTTCAACGCTCTAGGTCTTCCCACACTGGCTTGAGAAGAAACAATATTCACTTATCTTATTTGGTGCACCTGCTTTACGTAACGCTTTCTCACCACTTTAGATGCCCATCTGCTATCTTGCACAAAAATAGTAAACGTTCGCAGAGTTACACGTACCTCTTTCATTATGCATTGATGAAGCCTGTATCGTGTTTTTTTTCTTTCTAATTATTGGTCTTGGCGATTAATAATTTTTAATTCGATATTACTTGTTGCATGTAAGACCAGAGCTTGATATTTTGCAGTAATGAAGCTTTCAAATTTATTGTATACTGCATAAACGTCTGTAGCAAAACCAAGGCCTTTCATGCTGTGTGTAATCGATTATCAAGGCCTTTCATGCTGTGTGTAATTGATTATCAAGCCAAGGCCTTTCATGCTGTGTGTAATCGATTATCAAGCCAAGGCCTTTCATGCTGTGTGTAATCGATTATCAAGCCAAGGCCTTTCATTCTGTGTGTAATTGATTATCAAGCCAAGGCATTTCATGCTGTGTGTAATCGATTATCAAGCCAAGGTCTTTCATGCTTTGTTTAAATCGATTATCAAGCCAAGGCCTTTCATTCTGTGTGTAATTGATTATCAAGCCAAGGCCTTTCATGCTGTGTGTAATCCATTATCAAGCCAAGGCCTTTCATGCTGTGTTAATCCATTATCAAGCTTCATGACTTCATGAATCCTGTAAAATATGAAGTTCAATTCTTATCTTTACAAACATTTATAAAATTAATAACGAAGATCAAGAAATAAATAACTATATTTTTTTAAAAAATGTCAAAGAGCACATGAAGGGTGATTGAATACATAAGTAGTCTCTTTATGGTGAACTAAAAACTTTTAGTTTTCTGCATCACATGGTGTGATTTTAACCAATGAAAACTCTCGTTACAACGGCTTGCTAAAATTATAATTATAAACAAATGATATGAAATACACGAAGACTCGTTACTTAACCAGAATACAAAGTGTCATGGCAGGTTATTTCAGTGTTATATTGTATTGTGCTGTCTTGATATTCAGAACTATTATGAACATCATATGTTATCGTCTCATTGATATTGAGTTTCAATAAATATTTCCTCTAAAATGTGGAGTTTTCTCATCCAAACGAATGGCTTATTAGGTCTCACTTTTTTTATTTCATGTCTTTTGCCAGTTTTGTGGAGGAACATGCAGTGTCCATTCGACCCGTCACGTTTGTCACACATTTAGTTTCCATAACATTAGAAACAACCGGAACATCATCTGCCTTTTCCGTCAGGTGAAGAAAGAAACCTCGGATGTAATTCGCCCATTCGCAGCTATCTCGGCTATTTCTGCGAGACAAAAATATGCCTCGGGTGTATGTCGGCGCAGTAATTTACAGAAAAAATCATACATTTTGTTCCCCAGAAATTTGTCCGCCAAAAAAAATCAATCTATTCTGATCACCTCGGCTATTTCTTCGATTGGATTAACTGTAAGATTGACCGAGAGGTTACGAATGAAGCAAGACATAGTTCGATCATTAGTAACATCTTGCTTAATCCTTGTTTCGTAAATAGCGAAGTGGTCCGAATGGCAGCTATCGACATACATTCGAGGTATGATCCGTAGGATTTACGTCGAAGTTGCGTATGGTAATTCGCCACCATTTAGAACTATATTCGGAACTACTTTTGTTCATATGGCATAATATGGTGGCTGGAAGGCGACAAAGTCACAATCGGAATGTTATCGGCGTTTTCTGTTGCAACTTATGTTGTGCACTCCGCCGGAAGCGAATCACCAAATCCATGAAATGTACGTGAATTCCTACAACTACATCCAAGGTTATTTCTCATTTCTCGATTTAACGAAAATAGCTTATTTATATTCCGATCGCATTAGAAGGACTGAGTGGACTGAGGCCAAATTTTGCATTAGGTCATATAGGAAGAAGAGATAGGTCAAGTTCGATTTTCAACATTTTGTTACCCATTTTACGGAGTTGTTAGTCACTGTTTGACTTTGCACTTTCCCTCTTGCTATTTCAATTGCACTATATTGGCGGACGTGTCAGTGTCATATGAACCAGTTTGTCATGTTTAATTTCCTATTACATGTTGGACTGCAACTGATAATATTTTAGTAATTCTTAGTTTATGTGTCGTTGGTTTAAAAGATTGACTTCTGTGCCGATATTACGACAGGTCCACACAGGTAAAATAATGTAAATAAACGGACCCAATGAGTCCATTTTCTAATATGAACATGTACACTGCGTTACTCCAGGTGTGCAAAGCAACAGACTTGAAACGACACATGCCTCTCGTGAAATACACATGGTACCGATGCCAGGATAGTGGTAAAGTTTGTTGACAGTAATATTTACAGTTTATGAACCTCAGCATATCCTTATCCCCCTATAAAGGTGTACATTTTTATACACTTAATGTTTCTAGCAACAACACCACCACCACCACTAACAAAACCGCTCATCTTGTTCTGTTTCCTGTAGTCTAGATGCAAAATTCACGTACAATTACAATAATGTTCTTTAAATTTCCAGATTTTCGAAACATATTGGTACTATCACGAAGTGGGCCCCGGGTGGCTGAGTGGTCTAAGGCGCTCCCATTTACCGATCACTGCCATCTCACCTCTGTCCGCGTGGGTTTGAGTCTTGGGCTCGGCCAATGTGATTATGTGTGAAAGCTTGCCAGTAGCTTCCCGTGGGTCGGTGGTTCTTCCCGGGATTTTTCCGGGTTCGCCTATCATGTGCTGAAAAATGCCGTTAAACCCATAAAACCAACCAAACAATCACGAAGATGGTTCAGAAATACGCAAAACTCGCTCACAGAATCGAGCTCAGAGACAAAGAAATTCGAAACTTCTGAAATTAATTGTAGAGGATTTTATTTTGCTACGACCATGGTTCTTTTTAAGGAAAATGTTTGTAGAGTGTATTTTTAATTTTGCAATGGACAATTGTGTTGCCAAGGGTTACAGTGCCAGGTAGGAATGTAAAGCTTATTTCTGACTTTTGACTCGATCACATCAATCCATTATTTGAATGTTGACGTTTTCCTCAACATTTTTCTTATGTTTGACATTGTTAAAGAGATGAATAGAGAACGTCTGTTGTACTTGTATTTGTGTCGACTTTTGTTGATATATGCTAAAACAATAAGCAATGAGTAATGAACCAGCAACTTTCGTAATTGGGAAAATAATCACGCCTAGATCTAATAATCAGCATATTTACGCTACAATGAATCGTGTTTATAACACATTCCTAGCAGAACTTTCTTTTCCCTGACAGCTGCATCACACTTTGTGTGCTCATGACGCCGCAGGTAACTATTATCCTCCATCTTAGTGAAAGTATGGAATCTCTGTACTCTTTTCCAATTATGCACCGCTCCGATGTGAAACTACCAACAAAATCACTGCAGTTCAGGGTGAATTTCGAAAGTATGTTTTGGTAATGACGTCACTGTTATGCGAATGACGTCATTGAATGACCAATCTGGAGACACAACATTTACTAGTTACCGGTGCATGCTATTTACTTGCCAGTTTAAACCGAGTACCAGCGAAGACTTTCTTGCACTTCTTGAGGTAATTGCACGTTTTGGAACTCTGTTCTAGCCCATATCATTTTGAAAATTTCGCAGTGCATGCCAATAAAATTATTGTAATAGCTTCCCTCATATATGACATAGGTCCGTTTGGCAAGAATGGACCAAACTTTCGGTGATGGTAGCTACTGTAGTTGTTTGGTAAATATTTTTGTATGTTACCATTAGTTAATCCCTGGTTTTAACTAATTGTATTAGTTAATCCCTTGTATTAACTAATT
Organism: Margaritifera margaritifera; assembly: GCA_029931535.1. Lineage (NCBI taxonomy): Eukaryota > Metazoa > Mollusca > Bivalvia > Unionida > Margaritiferidae > Margaritifera > Margaritifera margaritifera. The sequence continues at coordinate 564,522 of JAQPZY010001170.1, read as the reverse complement.
TGTTGATTAGTTTTGCATGTAATTTTGTAATCACAACATGAAGAGGATGACGTTGCTAGATTATGTAAATCATACAAATGTTCTGAAGTGTATGTCAGTGTGGTCATGTAGGCACATTACTCATCCTAAATTAAATATTAATTGTTGTTCTAAAATGTAATACTATTCTAGTTTAACCTACGTCTATTCAATCCTGATCATTGAATGCTCTGCACCACAACTGTGAGCAAGAAACTTCCGAACGAAAATTATTGATCGCTATGGACTTTTACAATCGTGGCCAGGAACTAAACTATATCAAGAAAAGGTCTAATCGTCACAATACAGGGTAGTACGAATTTTATTTTTCAACATGCGTAGCTTTCATTGTGACATCACAGCACGCGACATTCAATCCGGTTTGTACTGGAATCACACCTTTAGGTTGACCTCGCCCAAACATGTCCACGTACTTTAACATTGAGTTTTGCCGTATGTGTTTCTCGGGGCGTGTAAGTAATGACCTTCCAAAGAAATCTGGATGTATGTGAATCCAAATAAAGTGAATAATCGCAGTTTAAAGGTGTGTGGAATCAAATTCTAAAAAACGACACCCGTTACTGAAAATAGTTTGTACTGAACGCATACATGACCTGTATGACTTTTACTATAAATATCACGCAAACTATTTCGTAAACTCTGCAAATTGACGGAGAAAATGAACAGATTGTGGTCCATATATGTGCAAATTGATAGAGAAAATGTACAGAATGTGGTTCATATATATGCAAATTGATAGAGAAAATGTACAGAATGTGGTTCATATATATACAAATTGATAGAGAAAATGTACAGAATGTGGTTCATATATATGCAAATTGATAGAGAAAATGTACAGAATGTGGTTCATATATATGCGATAAAAACCCAGATACCAATACTAATATAGGTTTGATCCCCCAGTGTCAGTCTAGATGGTAGGTAGGAATTGATGAATATAATTTTCTTCGTATAGATATACAAAAAAAGATATATAATTATCAATATTGTCAGTATAATTTGTATTGCGAAATTACCACAAAAAACCCCCACTATAATTATATATCTGTATTACCAATACGTAAGTATTTCATCGCATCTTGATTGTTCAATTTTTTATTTGAACCTTTTTTTTTTTTAAGTTTAACCTTTTTGCGAGTTTTAGGATAGACGACTGTAAAAAAAAATGTGATCGTCCTTTATTATTCACCATACCTCATTGAATTAGTCAGCTGCTATGTTTTGATGTGGCTTCGATCTTTCGAAAAATCATAAGGAAAACGACTGTTTTTGCAGTGAAAAAACACTCCCGTTTACTTCATGTTGATGCTTTGCACTCGTTACGTATGCTGAGGATGAAAACCTTTTGTTGTATAACAGATAGAGAGCATCTTGAGATAAGCCATGTCTTTCAACGCTCCAAGTCTTCCCGTACGGGCCGGCTGCCAAACCATATGCAACCATATTATTTAAGTGCACCCGATCTTTGCAACTCATTGTTACTGCTGCAGCTGCGCCTCTGCAATATTGCTAATGTAATTTAACAGCTTTGAATGAGCTGTTTTTTGTTGTGTTTTTATTTCTTTTTCCATCAAGCATCGATATTGCCGTCATCAAGGTTTTATTGAATTTGTATACGTGTTCCATTGCTCCCGTATTGATTACTACAGAAAGGGCAAAAAAGGCAAAGCTTAATATATTCATGGGTACTTGCGATTATTGTTAGCAGAAAATTACACAGTACTTGGATGTTTGCGAATGCATATATGCATACTGGAATAAAGGATGTAACAGTTGTACCAAGCCTTCTTTTTATATCTAATTGCACGTTTTCAATGCGTCTCAGTTATTATGTGTGTTTTATGTATAGCGCATGTTAATATATATATATATATATATATATATATATATATATATATATATATATATATATATATATATATATATATATATATATATGTGTGTGTGTGTGTGTGTATGTATACATTAGCTGACAGCTGCTTTTTAATTAGCTAGTTTGATTTGATTTGGTTTAATTAGCTAGTTTGATTTGGTTGCGTTTAACGGCACCTTTGACATCCTACTGGTTATATCGTGCCGAGCTCATGGGAGGTAAGTGCCTTTATCAATGACACACCTATGCAGCCGACACAGCCTGGCCTTGCGGGTGTTGAAACCGCGATCCTTGGCGTACATCACGATCTACCAACTGAGCTGCCGCGTCTTCTTAGTAATTAGCTTTTGACGGAGCCATTGTGAAGGTCGTGAACAACATGCATATGATATTACGGGCTTGTCCTTCATTTTCTACAATTTAGTAATAAAAAGAGAAGATTACAAAATGTCATATTGAGTTATTGACGCAAGGGTGTAACCTAAAATTTGAAAAATGTTGTTTTTAGATGTTTTTTTAGCAATATTGCCATTCTTTCAGAAGTGCAGATATTGAAAAACAAAACTATATCTCTGTAAAATATGACAAGTATACATATAAAGTGTATGTAAATGTGGTCATGTAGACGCATTTACTCATCTTAAATTAAATATTAATTGTTCTAAAATTTAATACTAATATAGTTTAACCAAAGTCTATTCAGTTTTTATTATTGAATGCTCTGCACCTTAACTGTCAGCAAGAAACTACCAGACGAAAATTATTGATCGCTATGGACTTTTACAATGGTGGCCAGGTACTAAATTGGGTAAAGAAAGAGCACGTCGGGTCTAATCGTCACAATATAGGGTAGTACGAATTGTTTTTCAACATGCGTAGCTTACATTGTGACATCACAGCGCGCGATATTCAATCCGGTATTTACTGGATCACACCTTTAGGTTTTGACCTCGTCCAAAAATGTCCACGTACTTTAACATTGAGTTTTGCCGTATATGTTTCTCGGGGCGTATTAATATTGACCTTCCAGAGAAATATGGATGTATGAGGATTCACAAAAAGTGAATAATCGCAATTTAAAGGTATGTGTAATCAAATTCTAAAAACAACAACACCCTTTACAAAATTAGTGAGGTTTTTGTCCAGGTTTCGTTTGGTTTGGTATTTTGCCGCACAGAAACACAAGTAGGTTATTTAGTGCTGAAGCAGTATGAGTAAAGTGCCTTGCCCAAGGATACACAACGGTTGCCGATCTGGGCTGATCAGATGGTTGGGTTCGAACGCGCTCGTTTTTAGTAGCGAGTCCGACACGGGTAACGACTCTGCCACAGCGGCTCCTGGCTTTTGTCATGGAATTTATACCACTTATTTTTGTTTTGATCAGGTATCGCACTACATGTGTTTTCTTTTCTTCGTCTTTAAATGAAATAAATATGCACTGAATTTATTCGTGTATGTCTGTAATTTAAACTGGAAAATAAGATCAATAGAGAAAAAAAAGTATGCGAGAAGAAATAAATTATTATCACCATGTGCCTTAATCCGCAAAAATTAGAAAATGTAAATTAACATATCTGAGTTAGGTTCAATCAGCAAACATAAATATGCGTTAGTTTTATTATCGTCATGCAGCGATTGAAGCTGAAAGTGTAATTTCTCCAGATACTACCTTGTTGTGCGCCAACAGCAATGATACTGTTCTTGCTTTCGCTATCCTCGCAAACCATTAGCGCTCGGATCGACCATGTGCATATTTGAACAGATACAGGAGCTGTAATGTGGGGAATACAATTTTCTTTCTCTCGAACTATGAAAAATAAGAAAGCCCATTTTGATTAACATTTGACGATTCTCTCTCTCTCTCTCTCTCTCTCTCTCTCTCTCTCTCTCTCTCTCTCTCTCTCTCGTATTTCATTCTATGAATTTAATTTGGCAGTCAGATTTATTGACTTTGTCAGACTTGCAATGTATTGTTTTAAATTTCAGACAAGGAAGTAAACATCTCATTATTAAGCTATTACTTGCTTGAGAACAAAGAACACTTTTCCAGAGTCATTGCCAAACAATACTTTGGAGAGCAAAGTTTTTAAATTTCTACAATAGAAATAAAATATCATCCAGACGTTAAGATATGCGGAGTATGTTTCATATTATTACGTATGCGGAGTATGTTTCATAATAGTACGTATGCGGAGTATGTTTCATACTATTACGTATGCGGAGTATGTTTCTTAATATTACGTATGCGGAGTATGTTTCATACTATTACGTTTGCAGAGTATGTTTCATGCTTTTGGGTATGTTGAGTATTTCATACTATTACGTGTGCGGAGTATGTTTTATACTATTTAAGCGTGGATGCATTAGAAAGCACACCAAATTACTGTATTAAAAGTCACACAACGGAATACCAGATAAGCTGTAGTTGAGATTTTTGGTGAGCTTACAGCTATTAAAAAAGTTATCAATGGTTGCTTCAGAGAATTAATAGATGTTGCAGCGATTGAATTTGAAATAATTTCGGGGACTTTTCCGCCCCTTAGAAATGAAAAATGTTATCCAGGTTTTTCATTATAATCTGACCAATCTTGTTTCTGCTTACTAGTCGCGTATTTAGTTGACCGAACATAATTCAGGCGCAAACTGAAATTTTAATCATACACATTTACTCAAATATCAGAACAGCAAACCCCATTTTTATTTTACAATGTCTTGAAATTTTTGTAATGTTGTTATCGATTAAAAATGCAATATTTGTAGGCCCGTGTTCGCAGAACCAGTCAGTAACGTCCTTAAGCACTAAATAGTTTGCTGTGATTCGCATTTTCATATTTATGGTATTTAGAGCGAAGAATAGGGATAAAACTGAATTATAATATTTGTGGGATGTGACCATTTTTCTTTCGTGCCTACACATTATGATTTAATTTATGTGACAAAAATGTATGTACCACGTGACAAAAATCTCGGTTTTTGGCACTACTGGTCATAGATGAGAAGAGTATGTGATACCTTTTTTCCATTCGACCGTCCGTTGTCATTCTGTCCGTTAACACACTTTATAATCGCGACTCCTCATAAACTACTTAGAGGATTGTCGTAAAACTTTGTACACACATTCATCCCAGGATCGAATTGGTCCTAAATGAAAATGGTTCAGCTCTGATATCCATTATGGCCGCCACAGCGGCCATTTTGAAAATCTTATTATCGCTACTCCTCCCAAACAGATGGTCATATCAACATGGGGTTTTCACTAAAATGATTCATATGCTGCCTGATTGGTCCTAAATTCTACTTTTCTAGTCGAGTCGAGAAAGTATTATTGATTGTTAGACAGCGTACGTTATCTATGCGGCAAAGGGACAATGAATTCGGCAATCAGATTAATTGGCTTTCCTCAGACTTGCATTGTATTGTTTTAAATTTCACACAAGGAAGTTTTAACACTTGTTATTCGTAAAAATATTGTACAGAAATTTGTGGTAAGTATTTTGTTCTCTTTTTACGTTCCGCATGAAATATCTTTGGCAAAGCTGCTAATCACTTAGCAGTTAGTGTATGGCATGTTGCAGCTATTTTAAATGGCCATTTCTGTATAAGCTCATTGTACTATATTTGACCTATCATTTCAAATCACGTGATATATAGAGCGTTGTGACTTCCTCATCTTCAGTTCTGTTTCTCAAGTTTACACGTCTTCGTAGTTATTTTTATTTAGTACTTGTTATTAGATTTTTAATGCTTTTCTATCAGGTTTAAGAAAAATAATGTTCGTAATAGCATACAAGGTCGCTTAGAACATGGAAGAAATGCATACACCATGTCAGTATTTTTACTGAAAGAGAAACCATTTATGAAGGTAATATTATTTAGCGAGAAGCAAAATCCCCCCCCCCCCCCATCTCTCATTGCTAATTGTCCAGATATTCTCTAATTTTTTGACGAACACAAAAATTCCTTTGTGTCTAAAGCAACTTAAACGGTTTATGTTTCTAAGCATGAACCCACCGTCTTAAAATAATCTTACTGCTTCTTTCCTCTAAATTGAGATTCTGATTAGAAAAAATATTTGTCCAAGAAAAAAACAAAATATATATATATATATATATATATATATATATATATATATATATATATATATATATATATATATATATATATATATAAATATATATAGGTATAAACGATACACAACTTTATCTCCCGAGTACGTTGTTCGTGCCACCTGTCCGTCTAACACAAACTGGCCATATCGATCGCTTCTCCGCTAGAAGTTTTGCTTTGTAATGAAAGGTAACATACATATTGTGGCCTTGAAGTGTTTCCATGAAGAAAATGGATTCTTTTATGTGTGTGTGTGTGTGTGTTCTAGATTAAAGGTTTTGCGTCCATAACTTTTCCTACAGCACACGGAATACCGTTTTCCCTGCCCTCGTCTGAATAACAGGTCCTGATCTAGTATTGGGCCCGTTCTCTAGAAAAAGTGCTGATCTAGTTTGGGTCTGTACACAGATACCGAGCAATTAAGATATGTAAAAGGATTAGGTCCGGACCAGTCAATCTTGTCCTAACTTTCCTGGTACAAGCTCAAGAGATAGCAACATAAATTTATTTCGGACATAATTCAATTTTTAAACTGCTTGCTATAGTATTTTTTGTTGTTGTTGTTCAGTTTGGTGCAAACCAAATAAATGGAAATAACAGGGGTGACCCATACGATGCGCAACTACATTGAGTGTACCAACGCATTTGTTCCAGACCTGATTTGGTGTGGACTATTTTTCTTTTCTATGCAGACTGGCCCAGTATTCAAAACTTGCTAAATAGCCCCCTAGAAACCTATATCGGCATTAACATTTTTGCCTTTTTTTTTTTTTTTAGCCCTGATTGAATAAATTGGTGCTGTACTGCTGTACTTTATGTATATATGAATGTTCTAGATTCTCGTCAGTGCAGATGTCTTTTGTGAACAGAAAAGGGGTATGTTTCCCTAGGCTACAGTTATTGGGTAGATGCAGCAAACACTTTGTGTGTATACCATTTGTATAACAAAGCGTTTTGCGAGACATTTTTGTGTATAAAACTTATATAACAGCGTTTTGCGAGACATTTTTGTGTATAAAAGTTATATAACAAAGCGTTTTGCGAGGCATTTTTGTGTATACAAGGTCTATAAAAAAGCGTTTAGAGAGGCGTTTTTGTGTCTACAAGTTGTATAACAAAGCGTTTTGCGAGGCGTTTATGTGCATTAAAGTCGTATAACAAAGCGTTTAGCGAGACATTTTTTATGTATAAAAGTTGTATAACAACGCGTTTTGCGAGGCGTTTTTGCTTTGCATATATTTTGTGCCAGTAAATATGAGCAAGACATGATTTGCATATGGTGCTTTGGATGGTCAACCGATTTTCGGAAGAAGAATAAAAAAGGAAAGCTACTGCATAGAAATAAATTGGAACACACAGACTGGTGACTGGGAGGGTCCTTTTTCATTTTCAGCAGAAAGTAAACTAGATTGGATTATCATTATTATTATATTAAGGGCTACACTTACTAAAGGATTATTATTATTATTATTATTATTATTATTATTATTATTATTATTATTATTATTATTATTATTATTATATCCCTATTATTATTCACAAAGGTTGTAGATTAAGTTTCAAACAAAAATACTGATTTTGTGTCTACTTTCATATTATGACCATTTTTGACCATATGATAGCCAATTACACAGTTGAAGGGAAATGTAACATTGGACTGAACGAGTGATTTCACATAAAAAAAAAACAATATTTCACTCTCTTACTTTCAGTTGCTGTGACGTCACTTGAGTCCTATCGCGTTGAGGTGGCTTACTTGGTATTGATAAAATGCCAAAATCAAGCAGCTTGAGTAATAGTCTTTTGTCTCAAATTTGTAGACAATAAAGCACTAGGCTATCACATTTGTCTATTTCGCTAACATTTCGATGCAATATTATTGGCTACATTAAAGCCGAAAATGAGAGTGGAGTTTCTTATTTACTGCATATAGGATTTGACCAAATCGAGTCGTGTGGATTTTCTAATTTACTGCCTATTGGATTTGAGCAAATCGAGTCGTCTGGATCGCTTTCAAAGTCAGTATATTTTGTTGTAGTTTATTGTTTTAGTGGATTTGCAACTTTTATTTGTTATATTGAGGTTTATTCCACTGTCAGTGTTCCATAAAAACATTCTCCACGCCTACAGTGTATGCGACTGGTCTATATTTAGCACGAGTTAGCACGTGAGCACTGCAGTCTGATTAAAACTGAGATCTCCGCGATAACGGAGATCTGACGGACACCAATTCAAGGTTGTGTTCTTTCGACCTTTCGATTCATCAACCAAATTAGAGCTTTCACATTTTTGAAAGTGATAAACTTCATTCGGAACAGATCATTTCTGACGATAACGCACCCTAACACGAAATGCAACGCTTTATTTGATGGGGTTACTAAAAAATAAGTGATGGTGAATTCCAAAGGTCGGCAGAACACGAACCTTTATTGGTGCCTCTCACATCTAGTTATTATATGTAGACTGCAGTTACCATTCACAAAGCACTCTAATGACTTTTATGGTACTTGTATACTACAATTCACTTTATAAACAAAAAGAATAACAAGGGTTAAAACTTTGTGTTATAAAGGTAATTTTGTGTTTGTGTAATACTGAACACAGATTACCCCCCACCCCCCACCCCCGTGTAGCTCCAAGTTTATTCCAATTTTTAAACAAAGAGTCTCAGAGATGCTGCCACGGTGCGCGAATCACGCAATATTTGTACGAATTCGCGCACTTTGAAAGCAGTGATGCGCGAGAACTCCCGCAAATTAGTTTAAAGTCGCGCATATAAAAATGTACTCTCCGCAGGATACAATTTTTACTTAACTGTTAACCCTTAAAGTGCTTGTCGCGGCATAAGTCGCGCCTCCAGTTTAGGTCTCGTAACGCTTGTCTCGTTATCTGTCTTTCTTCCCGGTAGGCAACTGTTTACACATCTGAGTACTTTGGCTTGACATGAACGGTTGTTAAACTAAATTTGATTGGCACATTATAGGCCCTGGAACAAGCATTATCGAGTTTGAACCTTGTATTTGTGAAGGACGTTTTACAAATGCATGTTTAAAGTAAGGGTTCTTAGAAAACCCAAAATGGCTGACACCCAACGTGGTTCATGTTCAGGTGACGATTTCCTTCGGCAAATACTGGCCGATGATAGCGATGATGACAATGATTTTTAAAGTTTTGAAGTATGTGAGGTTATTGGAGCCCGGAAAGTGTTACCAGAAATACCAGCGAGTAATTTTGAACCCGACAATAATGTTGAACACGAGTCCGATGTACATGCTGAATGGACAAAAAAAAAAACAAAACAACGGCATGCCGGTCAACCCCCTATTAAGCGGTATTTCGAAATTAAATGTCTTAAAGGCAGCATACTAAGCCTAAGCCGAATTAAAATACAGGCAATTTAAAAGCAGAACTATGTAGTACTCTAAGGGTTAAGGCAATGTAAAAGCAGAGTGCAAGTTTCATTTCTTTTCTCAAACAATTCTGCCTTGACGGATCTTGTGGTACAAAACTATGTAGCACTCTAAGGGTTAAGATAAATTGAATAAATAAGAATCTAAAAAGAAATTAAAAAGTGAGGATATTAATTTTTGATCAGAATACCTATGTCTCAACAAGCTGACAATGGCATCGATGGACTTAAAACCCTAATACAACATTGAGGAACAGATAAGAAATTTGGCATAGTAGTCAGCAAAGCACTGATTCAAGAAAGTGAAACTTTGGCAGAGATCTTGTTACTGAAAAATATTATGTTGCAGCAGAGATATCCAAGAGACAATACCTATGAACTGTTGAAAATTGTACATAACAACCATAAAGAACAGTTTTCCAACTTGTTCAAGCTGGCTTTGCTAGCTATGGACGTGTGAAAGGGGGTTCTCAGCACAGAACAATATCCAATCACAGATAAGACATAAATTAAGCTCAGAAATGATCAACAGATTACTGCTTATACAACTAGAGGAGACATCTTTTGAGGATTTCTATTTCAGTAGAATAGGAAAAAAAAAGAGGTGGATATTTACGTATTAGGTAAATATTGAACTATGGCCGTTTCCTCCTCCCCTCATTTTTTTTCTACTCCCCCCTTATTCTGGTGACAAGCGGGGGGGGGGGGGTGGGGGTGGGGGGTGAGCTCCCCCCTTTAGATAAAGTCCTTGCAGCATCTCTGAAGAGTTACAGATACTTTTCTATTTGATTGGAATACTAAATTACAAAATTCTGACAAACTGTCTTGATATAAACATATCAAAACTGACTTCGGCCTCGAAGTCTATTTCAAATTCTTGTGTAACCATAAAAAAAACGACAAACTTTGACAAAGCTCCAAGTGTCTTCCCATAATCTGAGAATTGAAACTGGAAGGAATAGAATCAATAGAAGTGAAAGATGTTGTATGCTATGTGACGACCATGATATTGAAGACGAATATCATTGTCTTTTAGTATGGCCTTTGTTTACTCACTTGCTTGTAAACTTAATCCAAAAGTACTTTCTGGAATAAACCATCCATGCACAAGTACATTGAACTATTAACTTCTAGTAATAAGTAAAATAATATGTTCACTAGCCAAATTTGTTTATGAAGCGTTAAAAGTAAGAGATAGGTTTTTATTTTTACAGTAATTTATTATAAAGATTGTGTATATTTGTCCATCCTCTGCTCTCTAGCTCTTGACGATTACCTTTTTGAGTTCATGTTTAATATTGTAGATATAGCGTTTAATAACCACGTAATATTTGTAATATATAATCTGTAAGCATGTAAATGCTTATGATAATAAGCTATTGAATATATAATTGAATTGAGTATTTATCAACGAATCATTTGCCACTATTACACGACATGTACAGTGCATTACATTTAATGAAAAAGATTCGGCTAACGTCAGAGTCAAGGGAGGTAAGCGATGCAAGAATGATGAAACTGGTCGAAATAAACTTAAAAAGGGACCATACAGATCGTTTTGAATGATGTCAGTTTAAATACGAAAACGTGCATGAATGTTACTTATATTGAATAATCAAGACTTTAACGAAAATTAGAGGATTATTATTTCATCAGACCCTTATAGTGACAGTGTGTGTGTAGTACATTACTGCATTGATACAGAAGAACATTAAGCTTTTGACGTGTATACTCACCTGAATCATCAGAAAAATAAGCACTAAATGAACAATTTTATTGGATAAAAAATTAATCTTTAATTTAAAAAAAGAACACACCCCCACCAATCTAATGAAAGTTTAAATGATCGCTTAAAATATTATGTATAATCTGACAACTATTGGCGCAAATTTATATAGAGTCTACCTAGTGCAATTTTATGTACAGTCTGCATAGTGCAATTTTATATACAGTCCGCATAGTGCAATATTTTATATATTCTGCATAGTGTAATTTTATATACAATCTGCATATTGCAATTTTATATACAGTCTGCATAGTTTATTTTTATATACAGTCTGCATAGTGTAATTTTGTATACGATATAATAATAATATAAGGAGTTATACGATACAATACCAGTTTCTTTATCTTAACTTACAGTGCATGTGATTGTTTATCTATCTATCGCTTTATCTATTTGTCTGCCTACCTACAGTTACGGCTATCAACCTACCCACCTACTCACCATCTATCTCCCTGCCTACAGTTACGGCTATCAACCTACCCACCTACTCACCATCTATCTGCCTTTTAAAACTTTTCTTAGATTTTGACACTGACATAAAAGTTAAATGAAAACCTTTTCAGAAATAAGCAACCAGAGGATGTAGATAATGCGCGTTTTTATTTAATGCCATACTGCAGTGTCGAAAGATAAAACATGGAGGTGTATGGAACCCAATGACTAGTTGGTGTATGTTGTCTGGATTTCCCACCTACGTTTAAATGACAACACTAAATTACGTCTAGGATAAAAATAAAAGTCACATACAAGTTGTATTACTTTTACCTTTTAGTGAAGGAGAGAAAATACGAATTTTCCTGATAAGCAGCGACAAGCAGTCGAGTTGTTATATTGTATTATACTTATAGTTTTGTGTTCACCATTTTTACCACGAATGTATCATCTTTGTTTTGTGTGCACCATTTTTACCACGAATGTATCATCTTTGTTTTGTGTTCACCATTTTTACTACGAATGTATCATCTTTGTTTTGTGTGCACCATTCTTAACACGAATGTATCATCTTTGTTTTGTGTGAACCATATTTACCATGATTGTATCATCTTTGTTTTGTGTGCATCATTTTTACCACGAATGTATCATCTTTGTTTTGTGTGCACCATTTTTACCATGATGTACCGGTATAATCTTTGTTTAAGCGACACGTTCTCTACGACCAAGCAAATGCAGGTCATTGAAAAATGCATATATATAGAAAAGTTGCACATCGGTTTGCCACAAGATACGATAAGGTATTTTTATGCAATTAATAATACAATATTTTTATGGTACACACTTTTTGAAAAGACGATTTTGGTCGGTTTAGTCATTGTTCAGATTTGTGCATTGCGCGTTGTGTGTCTTTGTAAAATACGTAAGTGTGTGTATGTACATCAGTTTGGGACATTTAATCGTACATGGTTGATGAGGCGTTCGATACAGGTGTTCAGTCCGTATTTCAGTATCACACACCCAGATGAAAAATACTGAGGTGTCTTCATTGACGTCCACGCATTGATATTGTTTAGACGCAGTAATCGAATTATTCAGAAACTATTTTAAAAAGCGTAAAAGAGGGGGGTATGTAATAAATACAAAACTGCAATTTGCGTTATGTTCTGAAATGGGGGAAGAGAACGCCTTTGATATGGCTTTTGAATACATCTCATTGTAACGGCATCGGCGTGTCCCTACGCCATATTAAATTCATTCTTTCCGCTGACTCAGAAAAAAACAAGTATGTAGTTGTGTGTATATATCACACGTGCCGGTGGAATTAGACCAGGGCACATAATCAACGGACAAGCAGATAGGCTTACAACAAAACAAAGCGAACTCTAGTTGAGATAGACACGGTAAGAGCATTGCCTGCAACAGAGCATAAGCTGTGTTATTGAACTGTTCGTGATCCGTTGAACTCTGCGAACAGTGTTGAACAAAGCGATGTCTCACACATATTCTAAAATAAAGTACGTCCTTATAACATCATGATACTTTTATCAGACGCTACTATTGAGTTGAGACAGAAAAAAAAAAAAAAAAGATAGGGTCTATCGAAAATGAGAGGCACTTAAATAGGAATAAACTAAACACATTATTGCCTCCAACGTCGAACAAGTACTTAACATCGGCTCAGACAGCAGGTTATCCCACCAGCTTCAGTCGCACTTTCAGAACAGTTTATCAACACAATACAAAAGTATTATAAGTGAGGTCAAATTATACAAAACATTTATTATTCCTTTATGTTTATTAAACTAATAAAAAAAACTGTAAACCGTTCAAATAGAACAGTACACGTAGCACCTCGGTATAAAGAATAATTTCAGTCACACGAATTGTTTTTTTTTTTATATCAAAGTGTACATTCATTAAACAGTTATTTGTATATTTTATTAACGTAACTAGAAAGATTGTTGCTGCAATATGTTTTAATTTATATCGTCTTTTTGGTTTATGGTGAATGCATGAGTGCTGCCAACGCGTCCGAAAAGCTTTGATTTCTTCGCTGTTCTTGTCAAATTTTTAACCTTTTTTTTCTACACTTATAAGAAAACAAGGAGTAGAACAACTGCATTATATCGCCATCGCAAATCCGTACGATTTTCCCGGCATATTCCAATTCCATTCCCCTACCCCCGGTACCAACCACGCCCAGAGAGTACCCCAGGATCTTCGATGGCTGCATATATGAAGTTTTGTCTGAATAATATTTGAAAAATCAAGGAATTTCTTAACATTTTTAACGCCATTACGACTATGTTTTGCAGACAAAGAGTTGAAGACCCACATAGGAGAAAGGTCAATTAGTTTAAAGTGATTTTGGTGACAGATTGTTGCATGTTCTGTGCATTTGCATCGTAAAATGAGATATAATGTATGACTAGACCATTCATTTGTCATCGTTTGCTCGAGTCATTATTGAAAACGCGTCGAGCGTAATGCATTTTTATCCCGAAAGAACTTTGACACAGTGTAAAGGGATTTTACTTGCACCAGTAATCGGACGTTTTGTTGATATTCTACTACGATTAAACTTAGGGGTCATTGGCCCCTTTTACTGCACAAAACTTTGTCATTTATACTTTTGGAATTGAATCATTATGTAAACTAATAAGTTTGAATGGGTTACGTATGAAAGTTTCCGTGCTATAATGGGTTACGTATGAAAATTTCCAAGCTATAATGGGTTACGTATGAAAGTTTCCGTGCTATAATGGGTTATGTATGAAAGTTTCCGTGCTATAATGGGTTACGTTTGAAAGTTTCCGTGCTATAATGGGTTTCGTATTAAAGTTTCCGTGCTATAATGGGTTATGTATGAAAGTTTCCGTGCTATAATGGGTTATGTATGAAAGTTTCCGTGCTATAATGGGTTACGTATGAAAGTTTCCATGCTATAATGGAGTTGATGTAGTTGTTTTAAATTAAAATTTGTACATAAGCATATAGAAATCAGGAATTATCTTTTTCTTTTTCAAATGAATAACTTTATACTAAACGACCTTTTCTCCTATCTCTTTATGAACGTTTCATGTCAGGCATGATGCAGATGAAATAACGCCTCTGTAATAAGTTGGCATTTAGTCTGAAATGATATGGAACGAACGTGACGTAAATGGATAATCCCATCGTTATAAAATCTCCGTGCGAACTTGAAAAATAGTCCATTGTAATCATTTTAAGTTTTGTATAATTTAGTATACGTTTTACACAGTTATGAAAACTGGGGAAGAGTGTTTTGTTGCAAAAATTATTGACCTATGTTTTGTTATATATATACAGGCTCACTTCATAGATTCAACGCTGATTACTAAAAGCATCTCGGTACGAACTTAAGTAAATGATTAACTCGTCAGATACTGTTATCTTATACATCTTTCAAAATGTACGCGCGCGGACACTAACAGTGAACGAGAGTGTTTTTTTTGTACAAAGGAGTGGGTATATTTGAAATAATGACTCAAACTTAATTTATAACACCAAACCATTATAACAAGAGCAACTCAGTGCGAACTGGAAGTAAACATTTCATTGTCCCATTATATTATCTTCTGCATGTTCAAAACAATGACGTACCGGTACACAGTCATGAACATTGAGAAAAAGTGTTTTGTTTCAACAGAAGTACAGGTGTTTTCTTCAAAAGACTTATTCTTGATGGATATAGTCATGATTACGAAGAAAAATAGCAGCACGTGGCTAGGGTCAACAGGTCTACATCAGCTACTAATGTCAGTTTTAATTTGGCCGATTTGCTCTGTACTCGTACGAGGTTCAAATGAAGTGATCAGACGGTATAATCAGTAGCATAAACATCATAGACCCTGATCTGCAGGTGCATTATGTGACAGCAGATCTGGGTCTTTGTTGTTTGCAGTTAGACTTGACTTATAAATGATTATAAGCGGTATTTTACAATGAATGAGAAAGTTATTGCTATCAAATGCAAACAGCATTATTTATTTGTAGTAAGACCTTTACATGTGCGACTTTTGCACTCCAGAGTCTCGAAGCAAACGCTGCGCGTGAACCTAGAAGAGAGAAATCAGCCATATGTCAAAAAGGATCGCATTTATTGGCCATGCTGTAGATATTAAGCGCCTAAACGTTTATATACGTCATTAGACACGGGTCATCTCTCGGGTTAAAAAGTCATTGTTTATTAAACAGATATAAAGAGATATATTGGCAGAATTACAAGTACGGTACAGACAAAGGTGAATACTACTTTATGATCCATGAAAGCCTCCACTTCGCAAATATATTTCTAAAATTGTACACCTGTATACTAAACAATCATTAACACACATCTTGCTATCTCCATATCGATCAGAAACCTTCCGAAGATATAAAAAGCTGCAACGATTTGGATTTGCTTAAAGATGCCATGATACACCGTATATAGATGATACACCGTATATAGATGAAACACCGTATATAGATGATACACCGTATATACATGATACACCATATATACATGATACACCGTATATACATGATACACCGTATATACATGTACATACCTCGTTCTGAAGTTGAATATCTTGCATTCGCACCGTGTGCATTTAATTTGTCGACTTCCACCCTGCGAGACAGAAGTATTTTCATGTGAACTCGATTCAGAAACTACGGTGATGTACTTCGCAAACAAATTTTGGACTTTGTGAGGGAATGCGGTTTATATAACAAATTATGAGCATATGTTTTAAGGATCTTACATGTGTTACCTTATCTTTTATTTTATTTTAACATTTGCACTTTCACATTTTATCTTGTTGTACTTCACAGGTACATTCACTTGGATGGGTGCCATGAAACGCTACTACGTAGTACATCGATAGTACAATCAACCAATATACCATATAAACTTTTTCTAGCAGAGGTACGTGTAGCAAAGGGATCGTCATTGACCCACTTATTTTAATTACCGTAATTCGCGACTGGATCATTAGGGGTGAATACACGCTGCAGTCTTTACTGTATATCCTCAATGTAAGGCTTTGGTTTTGATGCATATCGCTCTTATCCGGCAAGTGCTATTCTTTGTTGCTACGTATCAGGCTAAAAATATAAATACATACATACATACATACATACATACATACATACATACATACATACATACATACATACATACATACATACATACATACATACATACATACATACATACATACATACATATGTAGTTTTTGGTGAAGTCGACAAAAATCGTACCTCATCATGCCCTCGTTGTAGCGTAGTAAAGTACTTGCGTCTTCTGTTTTAAAAAATTGTATATTACAAAAAGAAGGTAAAAGAAAAAAAGAAAGAAAGAAACAACCAGAAAATCCTCCATTATTCTTTGTTCTCGCAATAAACAAAATTATGCTTCAACACCTTTTTGGTTTACTGTATGGGGGGGGGGGGGGGGGCGGCAGGATTTTTCTACTTCTATTTTGAAAACGGATGATTAATTTTTGGTTAGAAATAGCCGTCTTTCTATATTGTTCCGTGAAAATTTTTACTTTAAAAACGTGTTTCTGCTGAACCTCCCAAAATCTCTCGCCCTCAAAATCTGCCACTGTGTATTTGGATTTTAAATATGGTGGCCAGCTATCTCTGTCTCTATCTCTTTTATCATATGTAATTACTTTTATCCTCTATAATTACTTTTACCCTCTTTAATTACTATCTTCTGTTTAACGGGGCCCCGGGTGGCCCAGTGATCTAAGGCGCTCGCCTCTACAGACCACTGACATCTCACCTGTCCGCGTGGGTTCGAGTCTCGGGCTCGGCCAACGTGGGTATGTGAGAAAGCTTGCCAGTAGCTTCCCGTGGGTCGGTGGTTCTTCCCGGGTTTTTCTCGGGTTCTTCCTCCACCAAATATACTGGCCGCCATGTATAGCCTATCATGTGCTGAAAAATTGCGTTAAACCAAATCTTCTGTTTAAAATGTACCGTATGACAAACTAGATGTCTCCAAACTAGGCTTATAT
The DNA here is from genome assembly GCA_029931535.1 of Margaritifera margaritifera. Taxonomy (NCBI): domain Eukaryota; kingdom Metazoa; phylum Mollusca; class Bivalvia; order Unionida; family Margaritiferidae; genus Margaritifera; species Margaritifera margaritifera. The sequence goes on along the minus strand of JAQPZY010001170.1, from coordinate 546,847 downwards.
CAACGCCTTGATACGTAAATTTGATTATCTTAAGTTCAGTGATTGCAGTTGCCATTGATTTGGGTTGCCCTACTAATATCACAAGGTTTTGGCGAAAAATCCCAGGGCTAGAGCATGAACAGATCAGGTTCAAATGAAGCGTTTGTCATTAGCGACTGAGAAAACCTCAGGATAATTCTTCCCAAGTGCCTGACAGTATCATTAACGGTTTGACGTCATACGTACAAATATGTTATATGATCTATTGAATCAGGGCCAAACCAATAAAATCTGACAGTCGTACATTATTTATTTCATATTGACAGTGATGTGTCTTATCTGAACTGATTCTTTAGCGATCTGTATTTCTCGTAATACAAATGAAGCTATTGGAATGGATTACACTGATGAGACTTTAGACTAGCTTCGAGTCAAACCATGATAAATCAAGCTATTTGAATGGATTATACTGATGAGAATTTAGACTAGCTTCGAGTCAAACCACGAGAAATCAAGCTATTTGAATGGATTATGCTGATGAGAATTTAGACTAGCTTCGAGTCAAACCTTGACAAATCACAGGTTGTATGTAACTTCGCATGGCATGGTTTTTTTAAAACTATACTAGGGTAAATACAACATTTTAAAGACCAAATTGTAAATAAACAAAAGCAGTGAATCGTAACGTGTACGTGTTTACAGCAGCTTACAACGATAATCTATTTCACAGATTGTGTATTTATATTCTTTTTTTTACTCTCGTGCTTGTCTAGTAGTGAATACGATAATCTATTTCACAGATTGTGTATTTATATTCTTTTTTTTACTCTCGTGCTTGTCTAGTAGTGAATACGATAGAAATGTAAAACGAATTATCCAGTACTAAACATAAATTCACATTTTTAAAAAAAATGGATAAATATTGTAAATATACATGAGACATAACAGCAAGTAAGATATACAATACAGTTGATTTGGGAGAATAAAGCAATTTCACATTGTTTAATCCAACAATTTTAAGATTAAATGTACATTCAATAAATGAGCTAACTAAGTCATTGCTACATTTGTTTGTTTCCATCAGTTTCTTATTTTTATCTGTCTTTGCCGAGGAATTAAGGTATATGTAATAAAGATCATTGTATTTGTACAGCTGCGGAAATTATGAATACATTTTCTTACTCGACAAGAAAGAGTATATATATATATATATATATATATATATATATATATATATATATATATATATATATATATATAATTCTTAATCAGTAACAAACATAAATTTGTAGTATATTCTGGAGGATTTTTTTTAGACCAAATAGGATATTATTAGCAGTACTTGTATACCACATTTACCACTCAGTATTGATGTGAAATTAAGCAATACACATAAATTATTATTACACATTCTAATGAAGGATGGGATTGGATGATAGAACCTGCTTTCTCAGTCATTTCACTACACTATTCTGCAGTCTGGACAAATAAAAAATGAGTATTTTTCACATACGATAAATATAATCTTGCATTTGTGTTCATTTGCAATAAAATTTATAAGACTTTTAGAAAGGCTCGTAAAATTATTCAACTCGTTTCATAAATTTCATATGAAATGTGCACCTTTTTATGGAATGCGGCTTATATAACAAATTTTGACCCTATGTAACAAATTTTGACCCTATGTAACAAATTTTGACCCTATGTAACAAATTTGGCCCTTTATCTTTTGCAAAAGTTAAACATTTGTACCTTTTATATTTTATCATGTTGTACTACATATTTACGTTTATTTGAAAGGGCTGGTCTTCCAAAATTTTTATTTTGTCTGCAATTCTTTAGTCTTACATTTATAGAACTTACCCTTTAATTGGCACCATATAGCCAATATTGTGTTGACGTGCCCTTAAACCTCATCCATCCATCCATCCATACATACTTCCATCCATCCATCCATACATACATCCATCCATCCATACATACATCCATACAGACAGACATACATACCGACATACATACATACATCCATCCATACATACAGACATACATCCATCCATCCATACATACAGACATACATACATACATCCATGCATACATACATACATAAATCCATCCATCCATCAATCCATACATACATACATACATACATACATCCATACATCATCCATCCATCCATCCATCCATACATACATACATACATCCATCCATACATACATACATGCATACATACATACATACTGTGTGTTGAAAAATGTGTACACCAACAATTAATAAAATTCGTCCCCTACATGGTTTGAATAACATAATTATCAGCACCAAGCCACCCTTCTACTTTTACTGGTAATCTCTGATGGGATGTTTTGAATTTATAAAATATATTTCTTTGTTTTACCTTGGAATAAGATTAGTGAAAGCCTTCATTTTAAAACACTGCTAGTCTGTGACACATTTGGGGTATACAAAATTGTATTATCCCATATCTATGGTGATGAACTTAACAGCATGGTACACACAGCGTCACGAACATATTGTAATAAATATTAAAAGTTCTAAGTTCGTAATGAAAATGGTTTTCAAATGACTTTCAATTATATCAAAGTGGGATAGATTTTAAACAAGATTTAGACGTAGAACAGCTTCAGTTAAATGCCGGTACACATAAACACATCGTTTTAATGATTCATGGTGATAACCAATAATCACCGGAAAACAATGACTGTGTATCGCATGCTGGAAGTACCAGTATATCTGTCTGGTTTGCATCGCAAGCTTGGTTTGCAGCTGGAGCGGTAACTTTACCTGAAACTTTTGTTTTTTGAAGACTTGTCTGTTCTGGGTTTCCAGGGTGATAGAGCACGTGCGTAATCACCAGTTCGCTGATCAAAATATATGAGGTCTCTCCCACTAACAGGATCACGTGATGATGACGCTCCCGGCCGATGTTAAATATAGTGTAGAACTGTGACTCCTAATCGCAGTTTGCATTTGAATTTCACATCAGCAAGGAATATGGTCATGAAGGAAACGGTAAGTTGCCATACGCTCTGTTTCAAAATCGAAAACTGGTTTATTTTATCATTCGTGATGCATTATTAGTTGATATGTTGAGCGATATCTTAATGTATCGTGTTGTCTTGGATAACATACACCAATGACTCTAAAAAAGTAAGTTGATATACATCTTTAAAATAACAGAGCTGGTGATTATCATTGTTTTGTATGAGGAGATACTGTTGTTCAAGATGCATTTATATTTGACATATGATATGCTGTTTCCATATAATTCTTCGCGATCGCCTGTTTGAACTCGTGTTCAATATTTACAGTTTAATGACGTTAATATACATTAAAGATGCTGCGAAATTGTTTTGTATAATTTATGTAAAAGAAAACGCATGTACTTATAAAATGTACTTATAAATCTGGTCACAGTAACCGCTATTTCATACTGCAGTTATACATTTACTACTTTCAGTCGCTTTTATGACCTTTTCTAATTATTATTATCCTCCAGTAAATCTTAACAATATTCACACACACACACACAGACACACACACACACAGAGTGGAGGAAGACAAACGAATAGCGGTTTATTCTGTCAGGTTGTGTGGACTCCTGGGTTGTGTGGTCCTCGCGTGTGTTTATGTTAATATGTGTGTGTATATATATATATATATATATATATATATATATATATATATATATATATATATATATATATATATGCGTGTGGGTGTGTTGCTCGTGGTCTATGTTTTTAAACAAGTAATTTGGTAAATCCTTTGTTCATTTATGTCATGGTTTGTAAACGTAACATTTTGAAGATCATCTTTGGTTGTTTGTTTCGTCATCGCATTATGAACACGTAATATCATAGACATGATACAGACATGACATGATAATAACACCTTTACTTCATCATCGCATTATGAACACGTGGTACCATAGACATGATTCAGCACATTCAATGCACTTTTACTTACTCTAGCAGTCGCTAATAAGGTAATTGTGCATGCAGCGAAGACAGCTTCTGTTGCAAATGATTAACGAGGATTCACAGGCATTGCATTCTGGTAATAGCTGGTTTGCCTAGGTTCCTGACGGACACTATTTCTCTGTCTGTGTCGTCTTCACACTACCGATTCTTCTGTTATGTCTGCCTGTAAAACGGCTTTCGCATCTCCATCCGTTCCCTCCTTCCTCTCTCTCTCTCTCACGACTAATTCAGTTCGCCCTTCTGCCGTGGTCCAGAGAGAGAGAGAGATTTCTGATATTTTTATTTTGTATTTTGTTTAAAGCTTTGAAATAATATGAATTGTTAATTGTTTTAGTTTGTATTTGATAAAGGTTTGTTTTGTACGTACGTATGTCTATATGTATGCATTAGTCTGATCAACTTTGTAACATCCTCTTTAAAGATATATTGTTCCATCTCCGCTGACTGTCTTTCAGCATCAATGTCTCTTGAACTCTCGCTCGCTGCTTCCGCTTTCTCTCTCTCCCTCCTTCTCCCTCTCTGTCTCAACATAGCCCTGTTTTGAAATTAAAAATAAAACGAACTCAATTTCGATCATGCTGTCGTGCTTCTCCCACAAATTGTTTACTTATTTGAAGCTCAAAACAGTACTTATAAATAATTTTGTCAAAGAAATGAAATTTGAGAATCTCTCAGAGTTTCGTTTTTATGTTTATGCTTCAAATACGCTTCCTCGTGAACCTTTTGTCATTTTTGTTATATCGCAGTCCCAATTTAGAACATGCTACTTCCGTGAAGCATCGATCCATATAAACTCGAAATAACCTCTCCTAATCACGTTCCATCCACTGCAGGCCATAAAAAATACTTGGGCTAAAGCATGCTTTTTTAATATGCACGTTTGCTAGAGAAGCAGAAAGACTTAAGTTTCATTCAATTAGTGTTATTTTAAGAAAATTTTAATGAATGGACAATTATAGGCTATTTTTAAATACTAATATGAAGTGAAGTGAAGAAGTTGAAAGCTATATTTGCCTTCCAGCAACTTCCTCTCTACCACGTGGGGTCAAGCCGGTTTGTTGCTGATTCAGAGAAAATAAATCGATAGTCTCTGAGACAAGGTTAACGCCATGAAGGGTATATTCTGCCATGTATGGAGAACGACATTAAACCTACGCAATTGATGACTCGGTAAAAATTATAACCGTGGTTGTGAATGAAAATTGATGCATATTTTAGTCAGTTTTTTTTTTTTTTTTATTGTTATTTTTTTAAAAAATACATTTACTTGTCCATGAAGGACTCTATAATGTTGTCAGACTGAGACTCACCAGTACATGACTCCTTCTGATGGCTTCGGTGTCCTTTAAATATCTTGATTCCCTGATTTTGATCTTGAAAAAAAACCCCAAACATTGTGCATTATCAAACCACGGGACCAGTCTGGAATATCATGGTACACTTACCATGAAGTTCCATGCTTTCTCGTAATGAATTAAGTTCTTAATCGACTTAAGTATCATCGTCGCAAGCCACTGGCTACAATCCGCTACGCTCCTTATCACCCGTAGCTGTCTGTGCTGAGATTACCATATTTTTCCCCCAAGTACGCATAAACAAAAATACGTCATCAGCAAAACAATGTAACAATCTCGAACACAAATGAAAGTGCCAGTTTTATCGATCTATAAGTGACTGTGTTTAGAAAAGAAACTTGAATTGACTTTTTCGAACAGCGTGAAAGGTCATGCTGGCTCACAACGGCGAGAGAATTTTAGTCGTGCTCGCAGTGATTGGTTAAGCAGGTTTATGCATATTCCTAAGAAACTAGGAAATCTCCGCACAGACAGCCACGGGTGATAAAGGAGAGTAACCGATTGTCGACTGTCGCTTTTGACGATACTTCAGTACGTCCATCACATACTTTTTAAAAAAAAATTTTTTTGTTGTAAAGATAGAGAATTGTTTTTCTATATAAGACACAGGTTATACACTTACTCATTATCAGTGTTATAAACTTGGTCATCTTTGCCACAAGAGGAAAATTGTCAAGGTTTATAGCTTTGTCATATGGAGTGGAATCTTACCGGCGAAACCATGACGTCATATAATGTGGAGTCTTACTGGCGGCACCATGACGTCATATGAAAAAATATTCTTGCTCTGATTTTGAAGAAAATAAGAACTGATTATATTCATTATATTAGTTGAAAAAAGTAAATGGTAGGTCCCTTAGAGATGTTGTATTGTGATTGTCCTCTTCTTGTTTTCCGTGGGCTGCAATAATTGCTTCCCTAAACTATAAACCGCTATCTTTGAACAAAGTACAAAAAATCCGTACTATTACTCATCATGAACTGCGCCGATTTGAAACTACCTATCAATAACTTCAGTTCAGAAAGGGGGGGTGGGGGTGTTCGTGGAACTTATGTCACTTGTGCGAATGACGTCGCTCTCTAACCATTTGGGAGGTGGTGTATTTACTAGTTACCATCGTATGATATTGGCTCGCAAATTTAGGCCGGGTACCAGCGAACAATAATAAGATATTAATCCGTTTACAAACGCATCCAATGTCAGCCAAAGTTTGATCAGATGAAGCTTGGGTATACATTTTCGACTTGTAACAAGGAAAGACCTATACATTTCGACTTGTAACAAGGAAAGACCAATACATTTCGACTTGTAACAAGGAAAGACCTATACATTTCGACTTGTAACAAGGAAAGACCTATACATTTTCGACTTGTAACAAGGAAAGACCTATACATTTCGACTTGTAACAATATATATATATATATATATATATATATATATATATATATATATATATATATATATATATATATATATATATATGTTTCGTTTCACTGACGGGCTGGCGTAGTCGACCATCCATAAAATACAACACCTGATCCTATCTGCAACTAAGCACTCCAGGAGGCTTGTTTTTCAAATGGCGAATATAGCAGTGCTTGGAAAAACATGAAGATATTGCCCAGTTACTTAAACGATATAAGTACCTGCTTCCTTTTAACAATACAATGCTATTTACTGATGTTACCGAACTTTGCCGTATAGTTTCGAGACGAAAAAGGTCAAGCAGTCCGGAACTTTCATTTCACTGGTTGATTTTTAGTCTGAACCTGAAAGTAGAATCAAGTAATGTTAGTGAAATGTAACTCTGATTTGTGTTTGACCAATCCTGTTTCTTAATTCTAGAGTATAAAGTTAGAATCTGGACACGGTTTCACCAGCAGGCCCGGATTTTGGCAACATATTAGAATCTGGACTAGAGTCAATAATCTAGTGATCTGACCAGCTGAAATTAAAGTCTGAATTAAAATTGACCACTAAGATGGAATTAAAATTGACCACTAAGATGGCTAAAGGCCACACTTAACTTTAACATTGGTGTTGGCGAAACTGGTGCCAGGTCGCTGGTTTCTATACATTAATATAAATGGTAAAATTAATTCCTTGACCTAATCTTATTAAAACCAGTACATGCTTAAATTTCGATTCTACGAAGAAGTATGATGTCTGATAATTGGTCAGTGCTCAGACCTATGCCAATCTGACATCATCATTTTCAGCTGAATTTAAATTTTAGTTCCATACCTCTTCGACTTAAACTTTTACCCAACATTTCGAGTAATAATTTGGAGAACTAACTCGAACGCACACAAATACAGCCCTTGAATTGGTGACACAATATTCGAGTTTGGATTTTACTAAAGTTGTTGTGTTGAAGAGACTGGGTCTGAAGTCCAATCCTCCGTATACTTAAATGCCGACTTGTGTTTCGCGCAGTTCTGTGCAAATGAAATTTCAGGTAGACATGAAATTTATTGATGGATACAAAAATGGTGTACCGTAATCTCTTTCGCTGATATTAGTATATGAAAATCACTTATTCAAAATGCAACGTATTTTGTTTCTATTGCGTTCGCACATAGCGAGACAAAGGTATATTTTCTTATCGGTGGCGTCGGCGGGGTCAACAATGTTAACATCGTGTGATGAAGTTTTTGATTGCTTTGTGATATATATCAAAGCACCATTCACAAGAGGGAGACAGAGTTTCCGGGAACATACGTTTTGATTTTGTTTTTGTTGATACAAATACGGTACGGCGTACATGCGTATGTGAAACTTTGTACCGACGATGAGTCATGGGTATTAAGTGATGAAAGATGCAGCAAACGGCTGCTTGATGTTGTTAGAAGTAGACAGAACATACATTTCTTATCATGTTGGAGCCCTAATATAGTTCCAGGGTCTTATGTATTGACGATTATGGAGATAAAACGTTTAAGCAATAGAGATACCGGACCATCTATTTCTCTCTCTCACTCTCTCTCTCTCTCTCTCTCTCTCTCTCTCTCTCTCTCTCTCTCTCTCTCTCTCTCTCTCTCTCTCACAAGTATATGTACACAATAGGATTATCTCCAATCTTATATTAAAAACATTCCCATTCTGTCTCCTCTCCCCTCTCTCTTTCTCTGCGAAATATTTCATTAAAAACCACAGAAGTAAAAAAAAAAAAAACAATTAGTAAAATAACTGGTTAAGAAAACAGTTTCAAGAATTCTGCAGCAGTATCCCAACGTTTTTCTTTCTTCATTTATTCATTCCCCCACCCCACCCCCATTCCAACAATTGCATACTCCCATATCCGGCCCCTATGTACATATAATTATTCACGAGCATATGGGATATTCAAATTATTCACTGATGTTTCAAGTCTATTACTAACGGTGGAGCTTTACGGTCGTACGCACGTACAGTTCGGCTCACAAAAAGAGAAGAGCATACAATTACCCATATTTACTCCCCACCGCGATACTGGTAGGGCATATAATGTTTCACTTGTCCGTACGTATGGTAGGGCATATAATGTTTCACTTGTTCGTACATATGGTATGGCATATAATGTTTCACTTGTCCGTTCGTACGTTTAAGTTATATGTTTAGCTCAGTTGCAGGCACAAAGTAGTCCTTGTTCTATAAGCACTTTTCTCTTTCACTTCGAAAGACAATTTTTCGAAATTTCCATGAATCCGGGGAAACTGAATCCATAACAGGATTTGTTCATAACCGCACGATGCTGACAAGAACCAGAACGACAGTGAAGTACAGTCCTATGACAGTTTGGGGTTGTTTTTATGTGGGTTTTTGTTTTTTTGTTTTTTGTTTTTGTTTGGAGGATCATTATTTATTTATTTTTTATTTTTTTTATTTTTTTATTTTCTCACATCCCTAAACCTGCACCATTTGCAGCAGGCTGTGATGAACGGATATCAGAATGCGCATAACTTGTAGATTTAATTTATTGTAAGCCACATGTAGATTTAGTGTAAGTAAGCCACATGTAGATTTAGTGGATGTAGGCCACGTGTATATTTCTTGGCAGTTTATTGAGACATGTAGACTATGAGAATGATTGTAAAATATTTTTTTTTACAAATTTATTTAAGAGGAAAACTGTGTCAGTTGGCCTGAGCAAAACCGATTGACATTGGTACCGTACAAACAATGTCACTGTCATTAACATTCATACTGAGAGTTTGGTTTCGTGTGGTATTTTACAGCACATCAACACAAATAGGTTATTTAGGGCAGCTGCAATTGGAGTAAAGTGCCTTGCCCAAGGATACACCACGGGAGACAACCCGGGATGATCCGATGGTAGGATTCGAATCCGCACCCTTTCCGTCGCGAGTCCGGCACGCGAACCATTGAGCCGCCTCAGCCACCATTAATCGCCTCTTACGGTACGCAGGAGGAGGCATCGGGCCTATTCTACATACTTAGGCACGCAGGGGGGGGGGATCCGGGGGTGCTTTTGAAACAAATCCGTTGATGCCTTATTAATTTATCATGACACCAGAATGTCTGTAATGTTAAGCAGAACTTAGCTAAGCAAACATTGCTGATCTAACACGAATTTGCACTGTGGAGTCCTACCCTCAAACGCCAACAGAAAGAAAACGATACAAAATTTCACTTTACTATGTTTTTATTTTTGTTTCCTTGCATGCCTGCTTGTTTTTGTGTATTTATCTTTGCTTGTTTTCCTTTTTCTTAGGATATTTTCAATTATTAAGAAGGAAAAGTCTTATAAATATTTACACAAGAAGTCGGTGGAAGCTTTGAAGTCTGATGGTTAAATCACTCAAGCTTCTCTTCGTTGTAAATAATAAAGCGTGTAGATCGGACTTTTAAAAAAATGTAAAATCTTATGCATGTTACCTTTTAAAATTTGATGACAAACACTAAATAATAATTTTATAAGACGCTGTGTATTATGGCGATTGCTACATAAACGTCTTGACAGGGAAAATAAGGGACATTAGATTTACACATAATTACATGTGGGAAGTAAAAACATTGATTCTTGGTATATTTCAATTTAAAATTAGAAAGAGTCGCTTTAGACATGGCTAAACAAGTTTTTCATAAGAATTTTGTATATTTTAATTTGTAGTTGACTCGCTCATAAAACCGTTGTGTAGCTGTTTATGTAGCGTCATCGAGAGAAGGCATTCTCAGAAATTATTTCGTAGATTTAAAAAGATACAGATTTGAATTGGATACTGTTTTAAATTATCGCTGGAAAACAAAACATTTAGTTACGGGATTCTTAATAAGTCTTGAAGCCACTTTGCTGTGTTCTACTATCACGATTCTAGCACAGATCCATGCAGAAAATGACGCGATCACCTGGTATTGTTTATCTACACGTGGCCCAAGTGTGCTCCACGTTGATTGGTCCATCAGTTGCCATGTCAATCATGAGCGTGCCGAAGGGTCATTTAAACAAGTGAGCTGTGAACAAAGCAAGGAAAGCTGATAATAAAAGCATAATATTTCTTCGTCTTTGCTATTTACAAAGTGCCCAAACTTGATTTGGTGGTCTAGACTTTATTTCTCATGTTAGGCTTGATCACTGAGTAGATACATTTCATTAACGCATTCCCTCCAAAAAGTCGGTTCAGCAAAACCACAACGCACATATTACCCACATTACATCAAATACTCTACTCCAGACAAACATTCAATCTTTAGTTACATTGTGATGTGTACGCTTGGATGGCGACAAAGATATTCGATTTAACGAATTTTTAATTTTTTTAATTAATAAATTTTTAATTTTGTAGCGTAAAATTTTCAGATCTTATCTCTATAAATATATCATATTAGAAGTTTTACATTCGCAACTAAGCAATATGACCCTACGCTTTCAATCGTCATTCTCCTCCCCAATACCCCAGGCATCGCTCCCTAGCACTCGCCGGCTCCGTACAAGTGGCTATATGCAAATTTCAAGTCCGTATTGTATATTTTTGAAATAACATTAATATTGAAAATAAAATTATAGAGATAATATATCGGACACACGCACGGACGAGTAGTGATACATCACCCCCACCCCACATTACCCCCCCCCCACACACACACAACAGTATGGCAATTTTTGTTTTAATATTAGCAAAAAGTACCCACAAGCCAATGATACATATTGATTGCTTTCGACACCTTTTTTGTGTATGTGTGTTTTTAGTTACAATACTGTCAAGACTAAAGCAACAAACCCTTCTAACGAGAGTTCCTTTCCGTTGAGATACTTATCATTTTGTGGCCCGATCCGATTTAGTGACTTAGAATCGGGCTTCAAGGGCAAAGCACACATTTCTGATCTGCATTTGCAATTTTCCTGAAAGGTGGCACGTGACTTGTATTGGAGTAGCTCAGTGATCGATCGAGGAACATTTTGAGACTTTGTATATAGCAATGTCGGTCTTTTGGACGGAGTTGCTTGTCATCGTAAAGTTAATATCCTTGCTTTGTTTAAATGGGAGCTATTGTTATTATAGTTATTTAAAGTTTAAATATTATCAAACTTATCTTCTTTCTGCAGAGTTTGCTTTCCGTTAGAGAGGCACGCTACACGCAATAAATAAAAAAATACAATTATTGGATGTGTTCCAAACAATTAGTTTTAGTGTGATAATGACTAGTTGATTAAAATGTATTAAGAAAATTGGTATATCACCGGTCTTCCAGAGAAAGGCCACATCGAAATACGACAATGAACCGGCATTTGCGAGGTTCAAAGTTATCTTCCGTTACATATAGATGTAACGTAACGTAATTGCTGTTTTACGCTGTGTAGCAGTGCAAATATATGAAAAGAGGAGTCATTAGTGTTAAATCCAATCATGTTGTTATCTAGCGTTAAATCCAGTCATGTTTTTTTTAGTGTTATATCTAGGGGTGAAACGATTAATCGATATATCGATGTTTCGATACTTTTTCTATATCGATACCCATATCGTTACAAAAGGGGAAGAATCGATACAAAACGATACTTGCTCTATACAGGTTACTTTAATCTTCAGCAGTTGTGAATAATTATTAATTTGCCTTTTCATTCGTTAAGTTGAGAATTCATATGAGACAGCCGTAGCAAGTACAGGCACTCATTTCTGTCAGTAAAATATAAAAAAAAAACTATTGACAACACCCACTCGGCTTCTACAAATTAACGCAAGGTGATTAACTCACGTGGTTCGAAATATAACCCCTTCCTCGCCGTAATTCCATGCTAATTAGTTTATCCCGTCTGAATCTTCAGCCACTGATAACATATATCAACGGAAAGAAGACATTGCAGATTTGTTCCCCATGTATGATTTAAGTCCATTACTGATCATTTAATAACCACTTTTAATCGAAATTTATCTGTTGTATCGGATCTTGTCAACCTGGATCAAATTCAAGGCTACACTTCCGGTGTGTCATGCAGTGAAACATGTTACATGCAATTCTGATTAGCGGTTATTGTTTGTTCAAGTTCAGGGTAAAACAATAACCACCAATCATAACTAACTGTAGCGTGTTCACTATAGATACAAAGCAAAATAGAAACTTCACAAAAAAGTGACTATTAAATGATCTGTAAAGTACTTAAATCGTACAATGGGGAATAAGTTTGGAATGTCTCCTTTTACGTCTATATATGTAATCAGCGACCGAACGAGCCGATTGAGGAAAAAAATAAAATAATAATAATAATAAAAAATAGCACAGAATCAGCAAGGGGGCAGATTCCAAACCGTACGAGTTATAGCCACTATGTCAATTTGTAGAAGGTGAGTGACAGAAACAAGTGCCTGTGGCCGCGGCAGTTGTTTTGCATCTGCAGGAAGTACAATGTGAAGGATTTGGTTGTTAGCCATCTCCGCTCCCACACTCGGACTTGTTCTAGATAAGATTGTCCTTGCACAAGGAAATTGCACTGTTTCTTCCGTTTTGAAGATAACACCGTAATGCATTCGATACGTGGTGTATCGTTTCCCCCCTAGTTATATCCAGTCGTGTCGTTATTTAGTGTTAAATCCAGTCATGTCGTTATTTAGCGTTAAATCCAGTCATTTCGTTATTTAGTGTTAAAACCAATCATGTCGTTATTTAGCGATAAATCCAGTCATTTCGTTATTTAGTGTTAAATCCAATCATGTCGTTATTTAGCGTTAACTCCAGTCATGTCGTTATTAGCGTTGAATCCAGTCATTTCGTTATTTATTGTTATATCCAGTCATGTCGTTATTTAGCGTATATCCAGTCATGTCGTTATTTAGTGTTCATTCCACTCATGTCGTTATTTAGTGTTAAATCCAATCAATGAAGTTTACACTTACTTGATGTCCAACAGTTAGTTAAAATGGCCTCTTTGGAAATAATAGACAAGCTAAACAGAGTTCGAAAAACGTCTCCACCTTCAAAGGGTGTGATACAGTAATACTTATTTTTGTTGGATACAACAAAGTCGTTATCTTGTTCCTAATTATTATTATTCATGTCCAGATCATAATGAAGTATTTTTGCAAGTGGTATGTATTTCTGATCACGATTGTTTCTTTTTTCATAAAAATGTCGTGTGCTAACGACGTTAATCACCGACTGACGCTAATCACTGACTGACGTTAATCATCGACCGACGCTTCAGCGAATCTTGATACATATCACTACGAAGCATGTAAATTCATAAACACTACAGTCTGTTCTAGGACTGAATATTTAGGGGGAAAAATTGCCCCCCTCCGTTTGAAAAAGGGGGGATGTTCTAAATATAGGAGGAATTTAACTGACAGATATAGGTAGCGATTAAAAATATGAATGCGCGATTTTCGCGCATTGGTTGATTTTCGGCGCGATTTTTAAGACATTAACGTGTATATCGCAATAGCGCATCCTAGAGCAGACCCCGAAAAAAACACCAGCTGCAAATTTTGCTTTGTTGATTTTACCCTGTATCGTAGGGTTAATTTGAGAAATATCTTATTTTTAAGAAATATCTTGAAACAAATTTAAAGTCACCAAAAATTCAGTGTGGGTGGTGACATTTTTCATTTGCAGCTTTGTAAACAGTTTTTTTTAAAAAACTATCTGGCGTTTTGAGGGAATGCAAATAACCTAAAGTTAATGCGTTGGTAAGTTGATGACGCAAGTTACTTCCCACATACTGTGATTCTTAATAAATTAACGTAATTTAATTTTAGCAAATTTAATAAATTGTATTCGTTCGTCTCGTGACATTTATGCGAATTATTAGACATGTTTTTGTACAAATCAGTGCGGATAGGTCTTCCCGCATCTAGTTTCCTTGCTTAATTCGTATGCTTAGTATTTGACACAACATATATATACAACATTCTCCACCTACGCGTATAAATACGTGTCCACAACTTAGACACTCTACTTATAGACACGACATAGACAATCCAAGTAAGCACATTATTTGAGACAGTATTGCAGGATACCTGAGAAACCACTAAAAGTATCCATCTATCCGTTCGTCTGTCTGTTTGTATCTTGTTCAGTCCAGACAAAAAACTTCACGTCTTGGAATTAGGAATTAGGAAAATAGTTTTCTTTCCTTAGCTTGCAATCCGAAATGAAGCGTATGGTTACTCGTCATAACACACTTGGCTCATCACCGAGTTTATTCTGTCTTGTTTTATGATATGTCTGCATTTTCTTGCACTGTATGTGTGATTGATATTTGGTACATAATATATTGAAAAGGTTTGGTTTAATAGCTGTTCCTCATACCTTGTAGGAATTTTTTTTGTGCACATAATCATTACTTGATGCTTGGATAACACGACCTTATAGGGGAAAAGAGTTCTAGTTTCGGTCTTTATTTGCTTTCTTTTCTTGGTTGGTAACTTACGATAATTTAAGATGATCCGTTTGTGGTAAATTCTTTACATGCTCATGGTTAGTCTTTGTTAATGTAATGTGTAATATTATTAATGTCAATTGTCTTTTGGGTTTCTTATAAACAAATACAAAATCTATCGTAGAAAATACCTGGGGTTTTTTCTCCTTCTCAATAATACCACCCTTCAAGCATGACATGGATTTATATCCCTAAGGTTAAATAATTGCCCTGCTTGTTAATTTAATCACACTCACTTGGATTTAACTGACAAATGAATGATGAATTTTACTTTTCGTGCAACCATATTTACAATAATTTCTTGGTTTTAAAGTTTTGTTTGGTTGCAGTAAATTTCTGTTTGGTCTATAATTAGATTCTCAACATTATCATCCGCTTAGGTTAATATCATGCAGACGACATTCACATATTCGTCATTTGATTTAAATGACAAGGGAATGATGAATTTTACTTTTCGGTCAACCATATTTACAATAATTTCTTGGTTTTAAAGATAGAGTTGTTTGCTTGGAGTAAATTTCTGTTTGTTCTATAATTAGATTCTCAATATTATCATCCGCTTAGGTTAATATCATGCAGACGACATTAACATTTTCGTCATTTTGGATTCTGTCAATTTTGATCCATTTCACATCACAGTGTTCCCTTGAGGTGACTCGTTTGAAATGAATCGGGCAAAATGGACGCATATAATAGTGGTTACACACACACACACACACACACACACACACACACACACACACACACACACACACACACACTTTCTCTTTCTGTCTCTGTCTGTCTGCCAGTGGGGCCCCAGGTGTTCGAGTGGTCTGAGCCGCTCACCATTACAGATCGTCACACATCTCACCGTGGGTCGGTGGTTCTATCCGGGTTCTTACTCCACCAAAAATATACTGTCCGCCATGTATAACCTATCATGTGCTGAAAAATGGCGTTAAACCCCACAAAACCAAATTTTCCATCAAACTGACACAAATCAGTCTTAATGGTCATATTATACTACTTAGGAATCATATAAGCTTTACTTTAATAGTCATTTCTTTGGTACGAAAATACACAAGATTTACAACACTTATGTTCAAAAATAGACAAATTGCACAACAGATTTAGAAATTGTTTCTTTTTTAATCACATTTACCGTTTGATTGCGTGCCATGGCTTCTATTAATGGACATATTATTTTGATATTTGCCATTATGGAATCAATTCTTCCAGGACTAGTCTCTTCATGGATTAAGTTTGATAGCTTTATATAGATGTGTGAAAGGCTGAATTAGTACTTTATGATTTCAGTCATTTGGTGTATGCACGTACTGCATGTATTTCAATACTTCATAACAAAGGCTGCATATTTTGAAATCTATTTCTACATCAGCGTCATCAGTGTTAAGAAATAATGATTGCAGCTGCATTGTTCCTTTATTGACTTATCTCTTATTGTTCAAGGTTTAGGGAATCAAGATTTTCCTATGAGTAATCCTGGAATATTTGAAACTGCATCTTGTTTATAATGCCTTTTTTATATTTTTATTTTTTTATATATATATATTTTTTAGCTTGATTGCAAATTAGATAAAATCCGGCCTTTGAATTGATGCTGCCTAGACTCAGCACACAATTATTATTTTTCGTTGTTATGTTAATCAAAGTCTCTTTCTGGACAAACATGTATTGAAGTTCACTGCGCATTGTAGCCAAAATACAGAAAATCACACCACAATCCTCATATTCTATAATTTCCATGAAATCAGTACCAAGAATGCCACGACCTAAGCCAAACAAAGAGAGGAAAAATACTGTATAAATAGGGACTATATTCGTTGGATACTGACCGTAAGTAATAATTGTGAGTTGAGTACGTCTGTCCGTCCGTGCATCCGTCCGTAAAGTATGGACACATTGCCTACGCTTGCGTTAAACTCAGTTTCTCAGGCACCTGATGAGTCATTTAAAAAAATCTGAAGATACATCATGGGAAGAACTACACTTTTCATACAAAATTATGCTTTGAAATTCTGCCTTACCGCCACTGGCGATTTTATTTTTGTGTTTATATAAATTTTTGTTAGTAATTTTCTTTTTTCCCCCCTTGTCTTTCATAACGCAGTAAAAACATGCACACGAACCCTAGCTTTTTTTTATAGAAAATCCTTATGTCTAAATATTTCTGCAATACATTGTACAGGGAAACTCACGTTGATATCCAGACAGTGCTTGAGGGATTGGGGCTGGGGGTGTTGAAGTGATTGATAATGACTATTCTTTTATAATAAGAGTTTCAAAGTGTATGCCAGAAATAGAATCTTTCATTATGCAATGTTATAATAGAACGTAAAATTCGCTCATGATACAATCTGGAATTATTCGTTAATTACTCTCATGATAGACAAATAATGAGGATACGACACTTACTGTTGTGTATTGAAACTGATCGCGTGGCGTACCATGTGTTGGACGTAGGTGTATTTATTGGTTCCATTGCGTCTAATAATCTCTGTTCTACCTTTTGTGAAGATTAGGTGTGGAAAAGTAACATCACTATGTACCAATCTCAGTGTCAATTTGTCATGTTGCATTCAACTATATTTAGTGAGCAATCAGTCTGCAGAAGCTAATTGAGTTATTTGTATTGCCACTGCGTGGCGCTGGTTTAAGACAAGCATTTAGGCTAATTAGTATGATCTGGAAGTTGGAACCTTTCCGTGCAGTTTTCACAAGGATCAGGTCCCAATTTCACAAATTTGAGACATACATTAAAGTCTAGAAATACGATGTTTGATTTGTAAATTCTAAGTCAGACTTGAATTTCAAACCAGTTGGATACTAGGCTTAATTTTAAGCCCAGACTTAAATTGTGTTGGTACAAGCCAGACATGACATGGAGATCATAAAACTCGGAGCATGAGTGCGAGATGGAGTTTTCACTCTCAACCAATCAAAAGTGGCTGACACAAAAACTCAAGGTCAGACTCAACCTTAGACTTTTTATAATTTCCAGACCAGCTCTCGATTGTAGTGACAGAACTTAAGTCTTGACGTAAACTTAAATCTAGAATCGAGCGATCTCATTGGCTGAAATTAAATCCCGACTTGAAATGTATTAATCAAATGTATTAGGTGTAGAACTGACTTCAGAAGTTGTGTTGGTGAAATTGGGGCCACACTCATCCGTCATAGAACTTGACTCAGTATTTTCAGTATGAAATGTTAGTCTGGTCATGCAAATCTTGTTCGATGTCTACATATCCGGTCTTCTGATTGGCCGGAATATTATTAGTAAAATTAAGTTGAGTAATCTTTTCTGATTAATGGACATGGATCACTGGAAAAATACGTATGGCACTTTATGCATCTTGCGAGCATGGTGTAGTGAAGCATCTCGTTTTCTTCTATGCAACAACTGTACTCATTTTCCCCGATGGACTGGTCAGTATGCCAGTGAAAGGTCAAACGACCAGGTCATGTAGTTTACACACAAATTATACATTTATTTCTTATCAGTTGGGCTGTACACTATACAAAAATAGAAATGCCGTTCAAAATAGATCTGCAAAGAAAGTGAGGAATTCTTATAACTGACCAAAGGAACTTTACTAAAATCAGTCAATATGGCTGTATGTTTCTGTATCACTTACGTGTTGCCCTAGTGGACAGTACAACTTTTGAGTGTGAAAGTATTATTATTTTCTTCAAGTTCTCGACAGAAGGATCGTTTTCTATATTTTTACATATCTGTAGCTCTTCGTCAGGCCACCCAGAAACGTATGTATTTGTATATGTCCATGTGCAACCAAACTGGAATCCGATTCCAAACTATATATATATATATATATATATACAGAGAGAGAGAGAGAGAGAGAGAGAGAGAGAGAGAGAGAGATGCCTATAATTCTCAGTTTTACGCACTACAAAAACTCAATAATTCTTTAAAATCCTGTTGTGTAGGTGGATCCATGCTTGTTAACTGCGGTGCTTGATGTTCGTTATCGATCGATCTAAGTATAGGAACGTATAGGCGGATATAAAGTGTGTCTTTTATTGAAAGAAACAAAATATAGAATGCTAGCTGCCCTGTGATACTTCAGGGACAATTTCTAGCTCTTCGAATCCCACTCTATTTCCGAAGATATTTTATTTTAGTTGCCTTTTGAGTATTGTCCGTTGACTCCCACCGTATACACACTGTATTGTCCTTGTCCGTACGTTGTCGCACCCACCGTATACACACTCTATTGTCCTTCTCCGTACGTTGTCACACCCACCGTGTACACACTGTATTGTCCGTTGACTCCCACCGTATACACACTGTATTGTCCTTGTCCGTACGTTGTCGCACCCACCGTGTACACATTTTATGACTTTCCTTCTTTGGGTTTCTTGTATGACATATTGATCATGTTCTGTTAGCTCTACGAGCGAATCAGCAGACAGCGCAAAAATGTCAGCAGCAATTCTTACTTCCTTAAAAGGGAAATTATGTTCTAAACATATCAGCTTGATAGGCTGGAAATAATGATGTCCAAGATTGGTTTTCTTGTTATTCAAAACCTTTTTGAATGTGCCATCCTTAACATCTGTCAGTCTATTTCCTTTCGTGATTGTCTAAAAAAATATTTTTTGTTTTTGGTTTGTTTTTAAGCTCTACTGGTCGTAGACCAGAAGAGCTTATGGGATGGTCTTTCGTCCGTCGCCCGTCATCCGTCTGTTGTCAGTCGTCTGTCGCTATTAATCATGAATCAAATCAACATGGGCTTTTCAGAAAAAAGACTTCTTATGATATCTAGTTGGTCCTAAATGAAAATCGTGCTGATCTTATCTTCAATATGGCCGCCACAAGGGCCATCTTGAAAATCTTGTTATTATAACTTCATCTGAACAGAAAGTCATATTGACGTGGGGTTTTCACCTAAAGACTTTTTATGATGTCCAGTTGGTCTTAAATGAAAATGGTGCCGATCTGACTTCCAATTTGGCCGCCACACAGCGGCTATCTGGAAAATATTGTTATCGCTACTCCTCCTGAATTGATGGTCGTATCAACATGAGGTTTTCACCAAAAGATTTCTTATGATGTCTAGTTGGTCCTACTTGAAAATGGTGCCAATGTGAGGTCCAATATAGCCGCCACAGCGACCATCTTGAAACTCTTGTCATCACTACTCCTCCTGCATTGATGGTCATATTGACTTGGTGTTTTCCACAGAAGACTTCTGATTATGTCTAATTTGTCTTCAGTGAACATAGTGCCGATCTGATGTCTAATATGGCTGCCACAGTGGTCATCTTGAAAATATTGTTGTCATTAATTCTCCTGAATGAATTCTCATATCATCTTGGGGTTTCACTAAAAGACTTCTTATAATGTTTTGTTGATCCTAAATTAAAATGGTGCTAATCTGACGTCCAGTATGTGGCCATCTTTAAAATCTTGTTTTCGCTACCCCTCTAAAATAGAAGTCATTTTGACATGGGGTTTTCATAAGAGGAGTTCTTGTGGTGTCTAGTTGGTCCTTAATGAAAATTACTAACCCTCATAATTGCGGATAATTGCACTATGGTGGATATCTTGAAAATATTGTTATCTCTACTCCTCCCAAATGGATGGCTATATCAACATGGGGTTTTCACCAGTAAACTTCGTATGATACCTAGTTGGTCCTAAATGAAAATGATGCCAGTCGTACATCCAATATATGGCTTCCACGAGGACTGTCTTAAAAATCTTGTTGTCACTACTCACCCAGAATGGATGATCATTACAAAATGGGGTTTACACCAAAAGATTTTTAATGATGTCTACTTTGTCCTAAATGAAAATGGTGCCAAGCTTACATCCAATAGTGTTCCCCAAAGCAGCTAATTTTGAAAGTCTTGTTATAGTGCTGTTTATATCAAGCATTGATTTTGTTGCCCTTTTACCCATTATTGTCTTTTTCTTTGTTTTGTGTGCCTTTTTAGGATACCGAAACTTACTCGATACTATGTAACCAGGGTTGTGTTGATGTGCCGTTAAACCTTATAAATACATGCATACATACATACGAACGCACTACATACATGTATACAGGCATATACATGCATACACACGTACATGACTAATGTGTTACGTAGGTCAATAAATGCACGTCGTACATTATGCAAATGTGTAATAACTACTCTTAACGTCGCAAAGGACGTAGTGAAAGTAAAGGCGTTGTGTCATCAGAGCGTGCTTTAAGCCATTTAACTGCACTTTTGTACTTTTATTTGTCGTCGAGTGATAAATATAACCTTAAACTGGGCCTGTTAGAATTAGATTTATGACACTCATTGAATAATTTCAAATTTCCTTTGTCACACTCGTTGAATAATTTCATTGTTTGCTTGCCATCGCTCGCAAACGACGGAAGTTATTGAACTCGCTTAATGTATTTCATTTGAGATGGCCACTTACGAAAGATCGTCGATATTTGTCTAAATTGCATTTTTAAGGAAAATAATTGTATAAATGGTTTGAGGACTTTATATGGAATTTCAGTAGCCGTTGACAAGTCATGCGGTTACACAGATCGTCTTGCAGTATAGAAAAGAACAGAATTTAGAGCATTAATTTTGTCCTGGAATGGTAAAGACTGTAAATGTAATATCTGCAAGTACCCCCCCCCCCAATACCCGCCCCCCTAACTTTTCTGCCATGATGACGACAACCAATATCAGTGTTATCGTTTTGTTATTTTTATTTGTTGTATGTAGCGTCTCGTGTACCGTCAAGTGCCCAAATCTTAGCTCTTTTCTTTTTAAGTAAGGCATAATCTGCATCTCATGTACCATCAAGTGCCCTAATCTTAGCTCTTTTCTTTTTAAGTAAGGCATAATCTGCATCTCATGTACCATCAAGTGCCCTAATCTTAGCTCTTTTCTTTTTAAGTAAGGCATAATCTGCATCTCATGTACCATCAAGTGCCCTAATCTTAGCTCTTTTCTTTTTAAGTAAGGCATAATCTGCATCTCATGTACCATCAAGTGCCCTAATCTTTGCTCTTTTCTTTTTAAGTAAGGCATAATCTGCATCTCATGTACCATCAAGTGCCCTAATCTTAGCTCTTTTCTTTTTAAGTAAGGCATAATCTGCATCTCATGTACCATCAAGTGCCCTAATCTTAGCTCTTTTCTTTTTAAGTAAGGCATAATCTGCATCTCATGTACCATCAAGTGCCCTAATCTTAGCTCTTTTCTATTTAAGTAAGGCATAATCTGCATCTCATGTACCATCAAGTGCCCTAATCTTAGCTCTTTTCTATTTAAGTAAGGCATAATCTGCATCTCATGTACCATCAAGTGCCCTAATCTTAGCTCTTTTCTTTTTAAGTAAGGCATAATCTGCATCTCATGTACCATCAAGTGCCCTAATCTTAGCTCTTTTCTTTTTAAGTAAGGCATAATCTGCATCTCATGTACCATCAAGTGCCCTAATCTTAGCTCTTTTCTTTTTAAGTAAGGCATAATCTGCATCTCATGTACCATCAAGTGCCCTAATCTTAGCTCTTTTCTTTTTAAGTAAGGCATAATCTGCATCTCATGTACCATCAAGTGCCCTAATCTTAGCTCTTTTCTTTTTAAGTAAGGCATAATCTGCATCTCATGTACCATCAAGTGCCCTAATCTTAGCTCTTTTCTTTTTAAGTAAGGCATAATCTGCATCTCATGTACCATCAAGTGCCCTAATCTTAGCTCTTTTCTATTTAAGTAAGGCATAATCTGCATCTCATGTACCATCAAGTGCCCTAATCTTAGCTCTTTTCTATTTAAGTAAGGCATAATCTGCATCTCATGTACCATCAAGTGCCCTAATCTTAGCTCTTTTCTATTTAAGTAAGGCATAATCTGCATCTCAGTACGCAGTCCTAGTTTTGGTGCCTTTGCTTTTAACTTAATTTAAATTTCGATTTTAACCGATATTTTAAATAACTTACACTTTTGTGTGCATCCTTCAGGTCCTAACTTGTGGAGTTTTATTTACCTAAATAATGAATTAACTTTTAATTTCTGCCTTTGTAAAAATGTTTGCTTGCTTACGTTTTAAGTTAGGCGTTATGTGTTTTGTTCAATTGTATCTATGTATTATGCTGTGGTTGTATGTCTTAGAAATCATGTTTCATTTAATGTCTTTGTTGTTGTTTTATGTTATGTCGGTAAAAAGCTCGTTAGAGCATATGGTGAATTGTTTTTTTAAATCATGCCGACTATAAGTAAATCTTCTCTTCTCTCATCTTATCTTACCTTATCTTATCTTATCTTATCTCATCATATCTCATTTTATCTTATCTCATCTTCTGTTACTGCCAACTCAAGTCTTACGATAGCTATATGATATTATGTACAAATGCAAATTATTAAAGGTGGTGGTATAGCGGATAAAAAAGGGTAGAAAGAGAAGGGTGGAAAGAGAGATATTATAATCAATATTCGTATAAATTCGTGTATATATATATATATATATATATATATATATATATATATATATATATATATATATATATAATGCAAATAGTCAGATAGATATGCTGTTTTAATTCTTTACTCCACATCATTCATGATCAATCTCTCTCTCTCTATCTCTCTCTCTCTCTCTCTCTCTCCCACCTAATGCAAATGACTTCATCATCTTCGTAATTTCCTCTTATTTATCGGTAATTATACTCGACAGATGATAAACTATTATGTCTGTTCGTCTGCTTTGATGATCATATGCCGTTCCTAAAATAGATACAATCGATTCCGCAGCATAAACACAGCGAAGAGGTGTATTTCGTAGTGTTTATAATAGTTTTGTCTTTCTCGTTTCCATGTGTAGTTTTGTCAAAACATCTTTCACTTGTATGTTGTCTGTTCAGCATTAAGGCTTGGTTTAAGTATGACGTCATTTTATGTTTCGTATAAACAACAGAGTGTGTTTGTCTTTCCGAGCTTACCAGTGACTCGCAATGCCGTATCGCATCCAGCAGTATATTTTGCGAAGCGAAGGTGAGAGAGAAACCTCAGTCCGCCACAGGTTAGGGTCCGACCATTTAACTTTGGGGGGGAAGGGGGGGGGGAGGGGGGCTGGAATTTTTTGGAGAAAGAAAATCTGGCTCTCAGATAGCTTGAAAAATATATTCTTACTCTGATTTCTATAGCAAACTAAAACCAATTATATCCATTATATTAGTTTAAAAAAAATAAATTTAGATCAAAGGGGGACAAAAAGGAAGATATCCCGACAATTAAATGGTCAGACCCTAACTCCTCAATGGTGGCTGATGCTGCTACACATTCGCAGCGCAATGAACGTGAAGGAACAAGGTTATTTATAGCCATTCCTCAGTTTCACATATAGAACAAGGCTATTTATAGCCATTCCTCAGTTTCACATATAGAACAAGGCTATTTATAGCCATTTCTCAGTTTCACAAATAGAACTCTTATATTGAAATGTCATATTATCGTATACTTCTGACAGCATGCGCATTTGTCTCATTGGTAGACTTATTAATAAGAAAGAAAAAAAAATAATCCATAGATACGATTTTAGTGCACTGTGACCGTGATGTTATCATTGATACCTGCTGAATGTTCAGCGACAATTCATGGTTGCCAACCAAGTAATGAGAAAGATATTAAAAAATCTGAGTTTGAGGAAGAAAATGTGAAATGTTTAGTAAAATTGGAGTCCGGAAAGGACTCGAACCTATGACCGTCTGAGCTTGGGTCTGCAGAACAGGCAACTACTACTTCTGCTGATAGACCTGGCGCAAATTTCACAAACCTAAACTTTACGGCAAAGTCAGGACCCCCACCCGCCACATCACACACATACACACACACACACACACACACACACACACACACACACACACACACACACACATAATTTACGGCAAAGTCAGGACGTATGGTTTTCGAGGGACCCCACCTCACACACAAACACACAAGTGGTCAATTTTAAACCCGGATTAAATTTTATCCAGTCATATTGCTGGATCGTATATTTAAGTTTAACTCTGGACATTAGCTGTGTTGGTGAAATCCTGTTTCTGTTTTAAATGTTTGTAACAACTCGAATATTTGACTACCCTTAAAGGGATTCTCATTTTAATCAAGCGATACAGAAAGTGTGAGAATATTTGACTAACCTTAAGGCATTCTCGTTTTAATCAAGCGATACAGAAAGTGTGAGAATATTTGAAACCTTTCTGAATCATCAAGTTTTATCATAAAGTAATAGTCATTTAGTTGTTATCACACTTTGCAGACAATTTCAAATTGGATACGGAAAATCTCAGAAGACCTTAATATAAAGGTCAATTTCACAAAAACCACATTTTCGAGGGGAACCCCACCACCACTACCTAACACACACACACACACACACACGCAGATTGATTGAACAAAGAAATAACACTTGAATTTGGCACTGCGTTAGACATTTTCATACAACTTATTGGAGGACCGATAAACTTTGGGCTGGTTTTGATATAAAAAGCAACATTTTTATTGTCTGTTGCCACTCAAGCATGCTGACCAAAGGTGCTTTTGTTGTAGATTTTGGAATTCCATTTTCAATGAGGCTTTGTTAGAAATTACACCTCTGTTGGTAATTGAACCCACGACTGCTGCCAGTAATTGCATATCTAAGTCGCATACCTGTTGTAAACTGGCTCTTTAGAAATTAGGCCACTAAGTCCTAAGATGTATACATTAAATCAGAAGTGAAATATAATACACAAGGATGTAATATCACCAACGATGAAACAAATTTGCAGATTATTGCAGAATATTAATACACAGAAAGAAACAAAAATAAAAAATAAAACAACAACACAAAACCCATTTCTTATTATCTCGAAGAAAACCTCTGAAAACTTAAGTAGATAAACTGGAAAGGCATGAGCGCGATTCTGATGGTTACAGTCTAGAGGGTCTGCTATTTAGCTCGCAGACAATTGCGTCGTGCTCTTGAGATCGCATATAACTATCATCTTCCATCTTTAGTGAAAGTACGGAATTACCACATTTTTCCCCATGATGCACAGAGCTGATGACGCTACCAAACAATCACTGCAGTTCAGGGGGAAGTTCCAACTTAGCCATTATAGAAATGACGTCACTGTTGTGCGAATGAGGTCACTGACTAAACACAATAGGGACACGCACATTTACTATAGTTGCCGTCCTATGATAATGGCTTGCCAATTTAGGCAGGGTACCAGCGAAGCTATTTAGCGTCAAAAATCCCGAAAAAAATGTCCTTGCTCTGCTTCTAACTGGAGGTTAATCTTTTGTACGCGTGCAACACTTTATATGTTGTTTTTGTTCTTTTACAGTCATCAAAGTGTAGAAAACTTGTTCGGCTGAGTCCGAATTTCAAGAAGAAGAACAGTAAAAACCGGGAGGCGGTCATTGAGTTACATCACGTAACCAAAGACATGGATCATGCGCAGGGAAGTATGGAGAACGAGAATGACCGAGTTCCAAATGGTCTTACAGAAAAGGAAAAGCAAGGTATGTCGATTTAGTCGTATCAGTTTTATTGAGGGACTTTTTTTGTTTTAATTCAGAATGTACGGATATTGTGTTTTAAGATGTGAGTTTTGTGGAGACCGTCTTAATGGAAAGCTAGACATAACGGTCATCTTCCGCCGTCGGCTGCGTCAGCACTTGTTGGTGGTTTTAGGTGAACTTTTAAATTCGTCTTTGGGCTCGATATGCAGGCAGAGGCTTTCTTTTAAATGAAAAATTGAGAGCTTCGAGGCAGTATTTAGAAGATGCCGTGAGATGAACAAATGTACTCAACTATCCGCAAACAGTTAGTTAGTTTGTTCGTTACCCCTTCCCCCCCCCCCCCCAGTGTTTTGTGCATAAAAGGCAGGTTGTTTGTGATTGTGCCCTGTGTGTGTGTTGTATTAACGTGAGCATATCTCCAACACCGTTGAACAAGGCCTTAAACTCTGGGATATGATTTAAAGGATTTACAGATGTGAATTTGATCGTCTAATAATTCCATTTTAAAGCGGAGAAAGAGGATCGTTGGTTGGTTGGCAGGTTTTAACGGCACATTTAACACATTATAGGCCATATCATACGAGGAAATGGGAGGTAAGTGCCCTTCCCAGGGACACACCAAGGCAGCTGGATTGGGCGGATATCGAACCCGCGACCATTGGATTACGAATCTGACGCACTACCAACGTTTGTGAAAAACCGTGAGGATGTGCTACAGTGCTACCAGTTAGTTAAAGTAAAAAGTTTTTGCGTCAATATTGTTGTTGAATTTCATCTCTGTTGGATTAACATAATGAATTTTCTGATTTTCTTTCTGTTCTTTTTTTTTATAGAATTAAAACAGACTTTTGAGCTCTTCGATAAAAATAAAGACGGTCGGATCTCCGGTGAAGAACTAGGCTGTGTACTTCGGACTTTAGGTCACAGTTGCTCCAAACAAGAAATCGAAGATATGATAAAAAATGTAGATACAAATGGTGAGTAGCAACTCTTACTTCTTGTTTACTTTTGTTTTATATTCACCACATCTGTTCTCTGATTTTTTTAACAGTTAAAGAGAAAGACATCTTTCAGATTCAGTGCTCTTGTTATAAAACCAACGAATTTTAAAGCTATTTTAAAAGGCTTTTTTATCATGGAATATTGGTTTTGTATTTATATCACAGAGTCGTGTGTAGCATTAGTTGAGGATAGATTCAGTACTAGTGAATTTGTAAATTTTAGTCTTAAAAAAGATATCCACATTTGTTTTAAAGGCTGTTCCCAAACATCGTAATTTGAAATGGGTGCTGTAATTTTTTCAGTTTGAAAATAGTATAATTACTGATTTAGTGAATAATATTGAAATTGTTTGTTAAGGAAGTATTCCCCTTATGAAATTGAATTTCTGACTCACTGTGCAGAGTTATCCAGGAACACTCCATGGTCCCGGTTTCATTAAATTTCTCAAAAGTTATCCCGGTTTCACCAAATTTCTCAAAATGTATTGCATCGTCATGTTTGTGATACTTGTGATAATTTTGGAATTTTTCTCATAGGTACAGATGGTAGAAAAAATGAAAACTAACAATAAAATTGGGTCGAAATAAAACATAGCTCATTGCAGGTTAATTCAATAGATTATGAATTTATTTTAATCCTTGCTAACTGCTGTATGTTCATTTGAAAATTCATTGCTGCCAACTAAGTAATAGAAATATATATTTTTTTTAAAAGTCGGAGTTTGAGGAAAATAGTGTGAGATGTATTGGAAAACTCAGGCAATATATATCGCTCTCACTATAGTCATTCGGAACATCCACGTCTCATTCAGAGGAGAGTCAAATAATCGTAGTGATGCTTCCCAGATTGGCGAGATTTTGGCGGACGAACATCCGGCTAGATGTGCGAAGAGAACAAAGTCGTATAACATGAGATGTCTTCAAAATAATTTTAATTTTTAATGTTCTTCCTGCAACTTTGTAATTACAAAAAGTTGAAGAAAACATTCGGTTTCAATTGTTTGCAACTATTACTTGCTTTGCTGTTAGTGATGACACGTCATCTATTCAATGTGACCTTATGAAAAGTTATTAGGATGTAATAACAACCA
Source organism: Margaritifera margaritifera (assembly GCA_029931535.1). Classification (NCBI taxonomy): domain Eukaryota; kingdom Metazoa; phylum Mollusca; class Bivalvia; order Unionida; family Margaritiferidae; genus Margaritifera; species Margaritifera margaritifera. The sequence goes on along the minus strand of JAQPZY010001170.1, from coordinate 518,022 downwards.
CGGGTTTGAGGGAAGTTTAAAATGGCCATTAGACATAACTAACCCTGGAAAAGTAAAGTTTGTACCAGGGATCGGCAAGCCTCGTCACTGATAAAAATCTTGTCCGCTCGAGTTGATTTGTCTTATCCTGCTTACACACATGGGCAATGGTAATTTAATCGTCCAGCTTAAAACGCTGACTAAGGCGCTTCGTTTACCTGTATTTTAGTTTAATTTGTAGGGTTCCGCATAGAGAAATTGGAGCCCTAGGAATCGCCTTTTACGTCTGTACGTTGACACGTATTGTAACCACCATTGCTCTGCAACCCTATTTAGGCCCTCCAAAGCAAATTTAAATGATTGGAAAACCCATATTAGCCCTAAATAGTTCTTGTGCATTAAAGTCTGCACTCTCTATTGATATTTCTTTCTTTTTTTAAATTTCAAGTATCAATAATATACATTTACTTTGCAGAAAACGGGTACGTTGAATTTGACGAATTTTTGACCATGATGAGGCGAGCTAAGGCGAACATTCTGGTCGATCATGACACGAGTAGTGATCCCAAAGACCAAGAAAAACGCGAGGCCTTCCGAGTATTTGACATGGACGGCAACGGGTACATTGATAAGCACGAACTTCGTTACGTCATGCGTCGTCTAGGCGAGAACTTATCCGATGACGACATCAAGGCAATGTTCAAAGAGGCGGATTTAAATGGCGATGGATTAATAGACTATGACGGTAAGAGACAGCTGTAGAACTATGATATAAATATATCGCCATATTTCCGTCAAACTGTGAGCTATGCCATTACGAACAGACTGCTGACCAATACTCTGTCTAGTAAGGTACGATGTATTACATCATCGTATGTACGTTTAATTATCAGTGTATTTGGGTCTGACACATCGACACTTTAGTTGACTGTGACTATCTGTCATGAGTAGATTCAATGGTAATTACTTGAACATTCTTCAACCTTTTTTTAAAGAAATTTTAAGGATTTACTTAAAGTTACTCAGTATACTAATTCATATTGATGCAGTGATCGAGAAGACAAGAAGAAGACTTGAATTCTATGCTACCGGTTATGCTTATCAACAGCAGTGGGGTATGTTTGCTCAGACATATAAGTCAGTGGTAGGGTCCCAAGGTGTAGCTGAAAAATAGAACTCACAGAAGCAGACCAAATATAGTAGTAACAGGCATACAACATTTACATGCTTGTAACATAATCGGAACGTCCTCGGCCTTTTTCATTGGATGCTAGAACTCACAGAAGCAGACCAAATATAGTAGTAACTGGCATATAGGTGGCACTCTCCAGTTTCGTACTTTGCATAGGGTTAGAAATTTAAAGAAAAAGAATTACCCAGGGTTTCCTCACTGGCTGTTCTGGCTATTTAAAAAAGACCTTGTATATCTTAGGCATTGTTAAAAGAACTTTGAATTCCCTTTATTTTGGTGTATGATTGATGGGTGAAATTTGGGTTATTGAGTATACAGCTTGGTCTTACTTAAGATGTGCACCTCTCAAAAATCTGCTAGCTCTGCTTGGTCATTTTCACTTCCTGGACTTCAAAGGTAAATAAAAAAAAAAAGAGCCAATAACTTTTTTTACTTTTTAGATATTTTGTAATTTATTCAAAGTACTTTCAGAGGCTGGTATTGTCTGCTCTGGCAAAATTCGTTTCCCTATTTTAATAACTCCTGAAAATAGTGCACTTTTGACTAATTCAGGCTGATTTTTCGAGTACTTTAGAGCGGCCATTTTGTCTGCCGTGTGCTTAGATCATGTCCAGTGTCCACAAGTACAATATGTAAAGACATTTCAGCCACAGTACATGAAAGTAACATAGAGGTATGCCAACATTCTCTCCATTGTGCATGTTGCAAATGCAAAATACTTCATCTTACACCTGTCACTCTCTCAGAAGCATGTATTATCTGTAGAGCGCCCCCATTAAGACAACATATGCATTATTATTATATGATTTAATTTTGGTTGTATAGCTGAAACATTTAAGCCGCAAGCATATAAACAGTCCTTTTGAATAATTCTCATGTATTTTCCCACAGAACAGTATTCATTTGTAGCAAAGTCCCACACAAGCCCCCCCCCCTCCCCCCTATGATGAAAAGTGGCTATTTTAAAACTACACCTTGCATTTTCTCAACAATAGCAACCAATGTTTTGGTAAAAGACAGGAACATGAAACTTGCCACAATTATTCATGAGATGTCACTAATAAAATTTACAGACTGAACAGGGATGGAAGAGTTCAGGTTCACAGAAGTCAAAGGTCAAAGGGTACAAAGTTTGCTAATTCTTCTAACACTAGTATATGAAAGAAAGCGAATCTGCTTTATTATCATTATTTTCCAGAATTTTATTACAACCGAATGAAAAGAAACATTTTTGCTATATTTTTCTTAGACTTAATACAACAGTTTTAAATTTAAGTTGACTTTACTCCTATATTCTAATACTTCTAATTTTCCCATAATTGAGGTCATTGCACACAAAATACTGCCACAAGGTATATTGTGGAAGCAAGAGCAAAATAGGCATAATTAGCTTATTTTTATGCATAACATCAATGTTAATATACCATTTTGTTGAGAAATGCATACATAATTATATGAGAAAGAGAAAAGCAATTGCACAAATTTTCATATTTATTTTAAGGTGGCGCTCTCCAGTTTCGTACTTTGCATAGGGTTAGAAATTTAAAGAAAAAGAATTACCCAGGGTTTCCTCACTGGCTGTTCTGGCTATTTAAAAAAGACCTTGTATATCTTAGGCATTGTTAAAAGAACTTTGAATTCCCTTTATTTTGGTGTATGATTGATGGGTGAAATTTGGGTTATAGAGTATACAGCTTGGTCTTACTTAAGATGTGCACCTCTCAAAAAAACTGCTAGCTCCGCTTAGTCATTTTCACTTCCTGGACTTCAAAGGTAAATAAAAAAAAAAAAGAGTGAATAACTTTTGTTACTTTTTAGATATTTTGTAATTTATTCATAGTACTTTCAGAGGCTGGTATTGTCTGATCTGGCAAAATTCGTTTCCCTATTTTAATAACTCCTGAAAATAGTGCACTTTTGACTAATTCAGGCTGATTTTTCGAGTACTTTAGAGCGGCCATTTTGTCTGCCGTGTGCTTAGATCATGTCCAGTGTCCACAAGTACAATATGTAAAGACATTTCAGCCACAGTACATGAAAGTAACATAGAGGTATGCCAACATTCTCTCCATTGTGCATGTTGCAAATGCAAAATACTTCATCTTACACCTGTCACTCTCTCAGAAGCATGTATTATCTGTAGAGCGCCCCCATTAAGACAACATATGCATTATTATTATATGATTTAATTTTGGTTGTATAGCTGAAACATTTAAGCCGCAAGCATATAAACAGTCCTTTTGAATAATTCTCATGTATTTTCCCACAGAACAGTATTCATTTGTAGCAAAGTCCCACACAAGCCCAGCCCCCCCCCCCTCATGATGAAAAGTGGGCTATTTTAAAACTACACCTTGCATTTTCTCAACAATAGCAACCAATGTTTTGGTAAAAGACAGGAACATGAAACTTGCCACAATTATTCATGAGATGTCACTAATAAAATTTATAGACTAAACAGGGATGGAAGAGTTCAGGTTCACAGAGGTCAAAGGTCAAAGGGTACAAAGTTTGCTGATTCTTCTAACACTAGTATATGGAAGAAAGCAAATCTGCTTTATTATCATTATTTTCCAGAATTTTATTACAACCGAATGAAAAGAAACATTTTTGCTATATTTTTCTTAGATTTAATACAACAGTTTTAAATTTAAGTTGACTTTACTCCTATGTTCTAAGACTTCTAATTTTCCCATAATTGAGGTCATTGCACAAAAAATACTGCCACAAGGCATATTGTGTAAGCAAGAGCAAAATAGGCATAATTAGCTTATTTTTATGCATAACATGAATGTTAATATACCATTTTGTTGAGAAATGCATACATAATTATATGAGAAAGAGAAAAGGAATTGTACAAATTTTCATATTTATTTTAAGGTGGCGCTCTCCAGTTTCGTACTTTGCATAGGGTTAGAAATTTAAAGAAAAAGAATTACCCAGGGTTTCCTCACTGGCTGTTCTGGCTATTTAAAAAAGACCTTGTATATCTTAGACATTGTTAAAAGAACTTTGAATTCCCTTTATTTTGGTGTGTGATTGATGGGTGAAATTTGGGTTATAGAGTATACAGCTTGGTCTTACTTAAGATGTGCACCTCTCAAAAAACTGCTAGCTCCGCTTAGTCATTTTCACTTCCTGGACTTCAAAGGTAAATAAAAAAAAAAAAGAGCCAATAACTTTTTTTACTTTTTAGATATTTTGTAATTTATTCATAGTACTTTCAGAGGCTGGTATTGTCTGCTCTGGCAAAATTCGTTTCCCTGTTTTAATAACTCCTGAAAATAGTGCACTTTTGACTAATTCAGGCTGATTTTTCGAGTAATTTAGAGCGGCCATTTTGTCTGCCGTGTGCTTAGATCATGTCCAGTGTCCACAAGTACAATATGTAAAGACATTTCAGCCACAGTACATGAAAGTAACATAGAGGTATGCCAACATTATCTCCATTGTGCATGTTGTAAATGCAAAATACTTCATCTTACACCTGTCACTCTCTCAGAAGCATGTATTATCTGTAGAGCGCCCCCTATACATCCTTGTAACATAATCGGAACGTCCTCGGCCTTTTTCATTGGATGCTAGAACTCACAGAAGCAGACCAAATATAGCAGTAACAGGCATATAACGTATACATCCTTGTAACATAATCGGAACGTCCTCGGCCTTTTTCATTTAATGCTAGAAAAAACGTGATGTAAAATAATGGCCATATTGAACTGTTCTCAAGCCTGTGGTTGTTATTACATCATAATAACATCTTTGACGTCACAATGACTAGATGCTGTGTCATCACTAACAGCGACATAAGCAGTAGTTTCAGGCTATTGTATTTTGTCATTACCGTATATACTCGCATAAGTTTAGGTCCAAATGCAAACAACATAGACCCTGATCTGCCGTCGCATAATGCGCCGGCAGATCAGGGTCTATGATGTTTGTTCTACTGATTACTCCTTACAAACTGCATAGACCCAGATCTGCCGGCGCATTTTGCGACGGCATCTGGGTCTATGCAGTTTGCAGTTGGTATTAGATTATACGCGAGTATATACGGTATATTATTGGAGGAATAACATTCAAAATTAAATATGCATGTATTTCATTGATTGTTGAAATGTCATCGAGTGTTAGTTTTAGCACCTATCATTTTATAAGAATCTGTATGTCGCCAATCTAGCCGGATGTTCATTTGCCAGAAGCTTACTAAGTTGGGAAATATCAGTATGATTTACCTCCGAGGCTGTTTCAGAGAATTGAAGTTATTCGACTCGCATCGGAAAAGAGACGAGGATGTTCCAAATGTTTTTTTGTTTGTTTTTTTTTTTTGCATTTTCGAGCAGTGGCTTGCATAATATCATAACATCGGACATAGTATTAATTCAAGAAAATGTTGAAATGTAAAAGTCAGCATGCAGATTTTAAATGTTTTAATTTTTAAAAAATTCCAATTGTGCCTAATGGTTGCAATTAGGTAGTAGCAGACAGAAAAACATACCATTTTTCGTTTGTTGTCCACACCTTGAGGGGATCTCTAATCACAAAACAGTACATAAGTAGTAATTGAAGTATATAATGCCCCTAATAAGGACAAAATCCAAGTAGGTTTGTACTTGTAGATCATTTTTTTATAATGACTTCTGGACATGATTATTATTATTGTTGTTATTATTATTGTTATTATTGTTGTTGTTGTTGTTGGTGGTGGTGGTGTTGCTACTGTTATCATTGTTATTGTTGTTGTTGTTACTACTACTACTATTATTATTTTTATTATGATGATCATTTTTATCATTATTTCTCTCACTGTCAGCACCATTCCCGTACTTTTTGAAGAAAAGGTTGAAAATGTTTTATCCTGCCCATCAGTGCACGCATGCAGACACAATGTCAAGCAACTCCTTCTATAGCATTCATTATAAACACTTGTAACATTAGGTTATGATTGGAGGTGGTCTGTAGATTTTCAAAATGATTTTAGAATTTCAATCCATGCCCTTGGACTGAATCATTGGAGTGGGAACATTTTTGCTGCGGGTGGATCTAAATTTTACATTGGTGAAAATATAACTGGGATATTCAGTTGTGCTAAGGATATTTAGTTGTTGCAGTTGTTATTATTATTATTATTATTATTATTATTATTATTATTATTATTATTATTTTGTGCTCTTCTATTTTCAGAATTTTCCACATTGATGAAGCATTTCGGTTCATGAACAAGATGAGAAAAGAGAATTGTTTGTTGTTGAGATTGTTTTCTTTATTGTTGATATTGACTTTTATACTATTATGACATATCTCTAAATCCTGCAGCCATATGGGAGCTACAAAATTTTTGATCACAATGGCAAGATAAGAAACAGTGAACATTGTTATCATGTACTGCACAATACATGTACCTAGATCTATAAAAGTGCTAAATCTTCCTGTGAATCGATGGCTATTCATATTTAGCAATAGACAGAACTAACAGGATATTAATAAATATAGTTTGTATAAACTGTGTCAGGATGACTCTTCTCTCAATTTTATTTGTCATTCCATGGCAGTGGATCATTGATGTATTGTTTAATATGGCGAGGTCAGACACTTGTACGGTGGATTCTACACCAGCGCCTTTATATATGGAGGACCTCCTTTTGGATTCCTGGTGGATGAAAAAGTTGATGGATGTTGCACGTTTTGTCGTGAACTTTGCTGCTTTGCACACAGTTTCATGGATGCAACTGTTTCCTTTTTATTTCCTCTGCAAGGTTTTCTAGATGAACAAAGAGCACACAAAAAAACCCCGACTGAAAGTCGTGTAGTTACTTCCTCGGCAAGTAGCCTTCTCTGACCATTTGGATATCGTGTAAAAGCGCGAGCGAGCGCTAGAGAGAATGAGAGATTTCCATATTTTATAATCTAATGCATATGTAAATGGAACCAGTAATGTCCAGACTTTTGGGGAAGAAAGCATTTGGTCCTGATATGTAGAGCTTTTGCGACACAATGGTCAATTATTCGAATGATCCTCGGCCTTTTCAATTGCATGCTAAAAAAATAACGACTATTTTTTAAGAGTCGAGCACTTATCAGGAAGAGATGAGAATTTCCCAAATGACGGGACGGTTGATCTGTGGTTGAAAAACAAAAAGATTTCTTGGCTTAGGGACAATGTCAATATGTTGGCTAAAGTAATATGCTTTCTTGATGCATGAAAGATTGGACAAAGCGAATAAAATGAAAATTAATATTACACTTATGTCAGTGCAACAAAAAATCATATGGATTTAATAAAATGCGCTAAAACAACTTGATTTATTTAAAAATATTATTTTGATGTAAATCTGCCTGCAAAAAAGTCCCATCTGACGTGTTCCTTTCGGTTCTACATGTGGAACAGGTTACATAATGGAAAATGTATACACCAAAATGAAGAAACCAATACTTCTAGATGTGATTATGTGAAGATAGGCTTTTCAAAATAATTGTTTGCTTTTTTGTACGTTTTTAGCTCTACTGGTCATAGCCAAGAAGAGCTTATGTGATGGCCTGTTGTCCAAGGTAGGTCTTCCAGCGTCCATCCGTTAGCACAAGTTTGTTATGGCTACTCCTCCTAAACTACATGGAAGATTGACATGAAACTTCACACACACACATTCAGTCCAAGATCTAGTTGGCCCTGAGTGAAAATGGTACTGCTAAGGCAGCCAATATGGACACCACAGCAGCAATTTTAAATAATCTTGTTATCGCTACTTCTCCTGAATGGATAGTCATATCAACATGGAGTTTTCACTAAAAGACATTTTGTGATGTCTAGTTGGTCCTAAATGAAAATGGGGCCAATCTGACAGTGACGTCCAATATGGCCGCAACAACAGACATTTTGAAAATTTTGGTGTCGCGTCTTCATCTGAACGGAAAGTCATATCAACATGGGGTTTTCACCAAACGACTTCTTAGGGGTTGTCCATAAAGGACGTCCGCAGATAATACCTGTTTTCCTACCCCCCTCTCCCCCCTTGTCCGCTTTTGTCCACATGTGGGTTCCCCCCCCCCCCCCCCCCCCGGCTGCGGACGTCCCCATCTAGCATTATACACTGCTCTATGGTCTGGCAGTGTAATAGCTGGTGCTCTCAAAATACAACGCTCACTGATCTCATCACAACATGTAGCTCAAAACAAAGAAGAAAATAAACAGAAAGTTCTTTCTTGAAAAAAGTCTTTATTCAGGCACTAGCTCTGCAGTCGCATGGTCAGCCAACACATTCATATATATTCTGTGGCACGAATCGTACAAATTGAAATTAACAAATAATATATACTTAGGGATCACCCATAAAGGACGTCCGCAAAACATACTGGAATACATTCAGTAGGCCTAAAGCAGCTGTTCAACACAGAGTATCATAACAAAAAATACTAGCTTGCGGACGTCCGCAAGGTCCTTTACACCCCCCTCCCCCCCCTTGTCCGCATTTGTCCGCATTTTAACATCCCCTCCCCCCATCTTTGCGGACGTCCTTTATGGATGATCCCTTATGTGATCTAGTTGGTCCTAAATGAAATTGGTTCCGCTCGGACGTCCAATATGGCCGTCACAGTGGTCATCTTGAAAATCGGGTTATCGCTATTACTCATGAATTAATGGTCATATTAGCGTGGGTTTTTTTATTAAAAGACGTCTTATGATGTCTAGTTGAGTTTAGATGGAAATGGTGCCTATTTGACAACCAGTATGGCCACCATGGCAGCCATCTTGAAAATCTTCTTATAGCTACTCCTAAATGGAAAGTCATATCGACATGGCGTTTTCACCAGGAGACTAATTACGATATCTAATTGATCCTGAATGAAAATGGTGTCGATCTGACGTAATATATGGAAGCCATTATTAAAATCTTATTGTCGCTACTCGTCCTTATCTGAAGGTCATGCCTATATGGGATTTTCAACAGATGACTTCTTATGGTGTCTAGTTAGTCTGAAGGAAATTATGCCGATCTGACATCCGTGTCGGTCATCTTGAAAATGTTATCACTACTCCTTCAGACTTGATTGTCATATCGACATAAGATTTTCATAAAAAGACTTCTGATGATATCTAGTTGGTCCTAAATGAAAATGTACCCCGCACACATCCAGTATGGCTGCCATAATGGATATATTGAAAATCTTGTCATTAATTCTTCTGAATGGATGGTCATATTGGCATGGGGTTTTCACCAAATATCTTCTAATCGTGTCTAGTTTGTCCTAACTGAAAAGGTGCCGATTGTGTATCCAATGTGGCTGCCACAGCGGCTAATTTGAAAGTCTTATCGCTCAAGAATATCGGAGATGATTTTCAACACTCAGCAGTTAAAAAGAAGAAATGGTCTTGAATTTCTGGAAATTCTTTTCGGACAGTAGAGCCTCAGTCCCTTTGAGGGACTCTTGGTTAAAACGTATTATGGACTGTGTTTTAAATTTACTATATCACTCATGATTTACAAACAAAAGATGTTCTCTCAGGAAAGCAAACACGAATGGAAGCAAACTTGATCTGCTTTGAACAAATTAGGGTGCATGTTTCAGTGATCATTTTTGTATACTGTGAGTTAATTAACTGGAGACTTTCACGGGATTTTATTATTATAAAAAATTTATGCACAATGTCTGAATGGTGACGCCAAAAGATTCCAGTTTAATTAAGTACTGAATATTAATTAATGTGAACACATATTTATTTTCAACATTTTAATTATCAATGGTTGTTTTCTTTTCTCAAGTTTTTATTAATATTATTTTCAATTTTGAAAGGATATGTATGCTGTTTTGTGTGTTTGAGTGTTTAATACTGATATGAGTAATTTATTATTCTGTTTATAGTCCAATTTATCACATGTTGATGATTTTTTTTTTATTGATTTTGTTTGCCTACTCAGACTACTGGTACGTGTTATGAGAATGGTAAGATTAATACGTACGTGCATCTTATGCAAAAAATGCAGAAAGTGTGTTGCATAATTTTCTCCAGATTGCATGTGTATGCTATGAACCGAGTTTTCGACCATGTCAGCATCATAGCACGTTTCTTGCGTTCATCTACAATAACAGAGTATTTCAGTATCAATTTAAATTTTAGTACTATGTAAAAACATGTTTTTTTCTTGCCTGCGTTTTTGTGGACGTTTCTCTTTTTTGAAGAACTGACAGGAACAGTGTTTTGCCACGAGATAAGTATGTACAACAATTTCAACTCTTAACTGTTCAAAGAAACTCACCAATCACTATTGTCTTGTAGCTAGATGGCCCGAGTGCACTACTAGTATATGAATTTAAAGACTGGTTCTCTGTTTGTGAGTGTTTCGCCAGTAAGTAAGATTTCTGAAGCAGGAACTCGTAATGTCGATAGTACATATACGCCATCTGGAGGAGTAATAATATATGAAGGCAGAGTTCCATTGCCTGACTTCGAGGCGCAGTTTTATTTCTCGGACTGGTATCCTCCATAATGCGAAAACTCGCGACAAATAAACTAATTCGACAGAGGTTGATGGCCAATTTTAAGAATTAGATTAGGAATATAACATATGAAAGAAAATTTTATATCGTGAGAACACTTTTGTGTTGAGCATAAACTTTGCATCGTTGATTTTGTAGGCTAAAGTACGCGGTGAGAAACATTAAACATTGCAAACGTTTTTTCAATGAATATGCGATAGAAAATCTGGCAAGAAACGGCGAGCAAATTCTCGTAAATATATTAAATTTACTTTCTTTACATTATTTCGTTATCATTACACTCGCAAGTATAGCATATGTAACATTCCCGTGATCGTCGTAAGTGATTGCTTGAAAATAGGGCTGCGTCTTTCATGGCAAGTTTGAGAAAAGAAAAAAAAAAAGAAGAAAAAAGGAAAGAAAAAAAAACGATTTATTTTTTACAGTCGGTGTATAACTTCCTCTACCTATCCTTTATATGTGATATTTGTATATTTGTTTAACCCTTTCATGTTTGTAAGTACACATAGGGCAAGGATGCTCGCCTTCTTTTTTTACTAAATCGTGATGTTTTTGCACGTTTTCTTTCTTATGCACGGGATGATTTTCAGCACTACTTGCATTTTATGTATCCTCTAAACCAGTGGTTTCCAAACTTTTTTGATCGCGACCTTAAATACCATCTTTTGCGACTCGAAATGCAGTACTAGTATGGGGTCACGACGATCCTCGCGACCCTCATTTGGGTTGCGTCTGGGGGTTTGGGAACCACTGGTGTAAACAATTAGGTCTCGAACAAGTACCGTTTGTATATCTCCTTATAATACACCCAACTGCAAGCCACACCAGGGTCAAAGATGTTCGCTTGAAATTGTATAAGACGGTCCATGATGGACCGGTGCATGATGCGATGGTAGATTTTAAATATATAGTGTTCGAAATTGGGTGCGAGCTGTACACGGATATATACGGTATTCTGGTTTTCGTTCCGCAAACAGATTATTTCTAGCAGTCATATATCGGAGCTCAATTTACTTTTTTCAACCGAATTTAAAATGTCATATTTTTTTTCTTAAACTTTCATGAAATCCAGTTGGAACAAAAACCAATATGCTCATGGTAGTTTCATTTATTTTCCTACCACTAAAAGTCTTGTATATACCACTGTGGAATAGAAGATCGATAAATATGTTTTAAAGAAACAACAACAACAACAACAACAACCCAAAAAACAATAACATCAAAACAAAACTTAATCGAGGAAAAAGGGTAATAAACTTTTTTTTTAAAAGAGGAAATGACTTCACAGCTTTAATTTTTTTCGAGTTTTAAAAGGTCCCGTTTTACAGGGAATATTTCCGGTTAATTGGGAAGATTTAGATCTTTGTTCTGACTCCACAGATGTTGTTTCCGCTTTATGCATTGTGAAGTCAAAATGCAAGTGGAAACAATGCAAAACAAATTTAACTGGTGCATTATATGGGTTTTCACACATTGAACAGAGAGCCACGGTAGCTCAACTGAGCTTTGACTGAACACAGTTTTATCTGATACATATAGACTGAACACAGTTTTATCTGATACATATAGACTAAACACAGTTTTATCTGATACATATAGACTAAACACAGTTTTATCTGATACATATAGACTAATCACAGTTTTATCTCATACATACAGACTAAACAGTTTTATCTGATACATATAGACTGAACACAGTTTATCTGATACATATAGACTGAACACAGTTTTATCTGATACATATAGACTGAACACAGTTTTATCTGACACATATAGACTGAAGACAGTTTTATCTGATACAAATAGACTAAACAGTTTTATCTGATACATATAGACTGAACACAGTTTATCTGATACATATAGACTGAACACAGTTTTATCTGATACATATAGACTAAACACAGTTTTATCTGATACATATAGACGTTTAATTTACTCCTAAAGGTACCCCTAATATTCTTGGTAGATATTAGGTTGAATTTATCTCGCACCCCTTTTGAGATACTTGCTTGGATATATAACGATTTTGTCATATGTCTGCATCTGCGGTCATGCACGTCTCTGAGACTCTATGGATCGTTTTCTTCTTGCACTTTAGGATCATTGGCCACTTTTAAAAGTTGCTTACATTCTATACTATACACATTAATTGTCGCACTGTACGTATGGGTCTGTTGCTGAGCGGTTAAAAGACGTTAGCCTCTGAAGACTTTAATCATCATAGGTGTAGGTCCGAATCCTAGTTAAGCCAATCTTTGCTCCGAGTTTTGAGGTATTCTCCGCGTGGCCGCACGTGAGGAACTGGTTGTGTGCTGTTGATACCTGATGTGATACTCAGTCTCGAGTGTAGTATTATTTTCATCTTTCCTAACAAAAAATGTCATAAAAGGATGATACCATTTTATTGTAATGCAGTATCACCGTTCACATACGTTATTTCCTGTGATGCAGAATTTTCCCTTGTTAAACAGTGTAAAATGCGCACCAATTATAAGACGCAGGCTGATAAAGTTCCACGCTATTCGCTTCAAATTTGTGCAGTGTACAAGTTACTTCCCCATTGGGCAAGGGATTGTCTCCCCATATTACACGCTTTACAGTAAAGTGTCAAGCTGACAGATCATTTTTCTAAGTTTTAACATATTGTGTCAATATAGTTATCAATGAAGTAAGATTGAATCGTGTATTTATATAAATTAGACAAAACTATGTTTTTGCGTCGAGACTACGTTAGTGGGAAGCGATATATAGCCGTCACTTTTTTGGACGGCGATGGCGGCGACAATAATTTGTTTGGATTAATGTTTTTCAGGCAATACTTTGATTATGGGCTTGTCATGCTGGCCCCGTCATTCCTGTTTATATTATAACTGTTATCAACTAAAACTAATAAAGATTTCATATTTTTACTATGATGGGGAGGTAATTCCTAGATAGAAAGGGAAGCAACTTATGTGGTGTAAAAATCTCGCGTAGAAAAAAAAACAACAAAACAATACAAGAAAACCAGCGTAGACTCTGATTTTCAGATGCATTTTGCGACTGCAAATCTGGGTGTACCCTCTTAACATTTAGGTGAGCGTTATATATAAACAACTTTTATATCCATTTTTCATTTTGCTTAGTGGTTAATTTTATTTTGTTTGGTACCCCAACACCTCCACAAACAATAATGTCTCAAATGTATTCTTTCTCATCCACTAACCTCAAGCCCTTACATTCCAACAATATATATCTATATTTAATTACTTTGTACTTTTGGTGTAGAATCTAATTTATTTCACCTTACAAGGTGAGAATCTCGATAATTGCAAATAGGTAATTGCAACGCAAAATGACTGTCAGTTTTACATTCATGAAGGTATGCATTTACTACCTTTTGCAAAAATACTGCATCCAATACTTTATTGACGTCGTCTTTAATGATTTGAATACGTCAGAAATATTTGTTTTTCTATTTTCATGCGATTTACATATAAACTTTGATATGCCACGCAACCATGGCGCAATGACTGACTGTGGCGGGAATTAGGTAGCTTATTTTGGAAATCGCGGCATGATCGCGTCATGATGACGACGGAGCGAAATGCTATTTGACATCAGTGGTTATAATTTCAAATTCTTCAGTGGCCATACAGTCGTCAGTAGTAATAGCAATGAATAAAGAGATGCAGAATTTTCTCAAGAGTGGTAAATATATTTACCAATGCATATTCATTCAAAAGAGTGGTAAATATATTTACCAATGCATATTCATACAGAGGTATTTAATCTTTTGAGCAAAATAAATGATCCACTTTGTACATTAGTTTTTGTATTTGCCTATCGATATAAAACTTCTTTAATGCAATTTAATAGTATTGATAAAAAATGATGAAATTATATTAAAGATATTCCACAGCACCCATGTTATTCGTTCTCTCTCTGTCTCTTTGTCTGTCTACCCCCCCCCCCCGTTCCTCTCTCTCGCTCTCTCTCTCTCTCTCTCTCTCTCTCTCTCTCTCTCTCTCTCTCTCTCTCTGACATATTTGAATTGGGTCACAAACTTAGAAACAAAGACTGAAAAGAGGCTTAAAAATTCTGTATTTAGACCAAACCATTTTTAAACCTAAAAAAATAAAAAAAATATTTGGCTTGATCAATTGTAAACTTTTTTCCATTAAGGGACGTTATACCATCCCATTTTCATGGGTTTTCTCTGGTCATGATGTAGTAGCACCTGTAGAATCGTTAGGTCTTATAGTGAAAACAAAGATATAGCGTAAACTCGCAGTACTTTTTATATATCTACAGAAACATTAGCACCTGTCATCGAGTGAGTGTCATTAATTAAAAAGAATACCACCTTTCATTGAGTGAGTACTCATAATTAAAAAGATTACCAACTGTCACCGAAAGAGAGTCCATAATTTTAAAAGATTACCACCTGTCACCGAGTGTCCATAATTAAAAAGATTACCACCTGTCACCGAGTGAGTGCTCACAATTAAAAAGAATACCACCTGTCACCGAGTGTCCATAATTAAAAAGATTACCACATGTCACCGATAGAGTGTCCATAATTAAAAAGATTACCAATTGTCACCGATAGAGTGTCCATAATTAAAAAGATTATCACATGTCACCGATAGAGTGTCCATAATTAAAAAGATGTATGTGTCTGGGATACAAGAGCCATATACTTTTTTTCATGTTCAGATAATGCCGGAATACGAAAGAAATCTTTGAACTCAAAATGTGGTATATGTTCGTGGGTTCAAATTCGGGTACGAGTATTCTGGAGAACTTTTGAACAAAGAAAGACTTGTTGATTAGTATTATTACATAACCAGTCAGTAAATATCAATGAAGTATTTAAAAGAGTCTTACATATTCATACTATTAGTCAATGATTTACTTGCCGGCTGCAACAGCAACAACAAAAACAACAATAACAATAACACATATTCTTTCCACGTGTTAGTACCCCGCAAGACAATAACGTCTGTTTGACAAATGCGATGATTTCTGTCAAATATAGTGGACCTTACATCGCGTTATACTACCTACCGAAGGGGACGAGTTTTAAAAAAAAGAAGGAAGAAACGTGTGTGTTAGTTCCTTATTAAGCGATTTTAAACGGTCTCATCGTCCAACAAAAATGTCACCGGTCCATAATACAATATGTTTCAGTTCGTCTAGAAATCTGTATATTACTGCGCCGACATACATCCAATGCATATTTTAGTCTAGCAGAAATATCCGAGGTAGTTCCGAATGATAGATATCCCTCCTTTATAAGAAGAGTACTCAAGGGGAGTAAATCTTGCTGGAGTCTATTTATCAGGACTTCCTTATTTAAACAAAAACAAAAAAAAAAGAGAAAACAAACAAAACAAAACACACCCAGTATAGTGGAAATGCCGTAATAGTCTCATTCCGTGTGCGAGAGCGAGATATGTATAGTTTAGTCTGGTTCTCTATTCTTCCTGTGATTGTACCTGGTCGGTTTGACATACAAAGATTACACAATATGAATCCGTTCAAAACAGTCGATACGCTGTAATAGTCTTGAATTCGAGTAGGCGTAAACCTTTGTACTCAAAGACATATGGGCTATGTTATTTCGTTCAAACCTAGACTGTTTTTTTAGATGACTTCTGATTGATCACATATCAAAGTGAAAAAAAACCCACTTGATTGATCGTCCATCAGTGTCAAAAAGAAGAAAAGTAGTTGCTGTTTTGACCTGTACAGGCTGCACAATTGATTACTGTAAGTACGTACGTCATCATCTTACATGTGTTGTATGTCTGTATTATAGCTGTTTTATGTGCGTGCTGTATCACATTTGATGTGACTTATTTTGATTTTGTTATATGTATCATTTGTTGATTCTACATAAAAAATAAATTATTATTATTATTATTATTATTATTATTATTATTATTATTATTATTATTATTATTATTATATAGAAGGAAAGCTAAACCTCAAAACTCGCCTATCCGGAGCAAATCTGTTGTCCTACAGCTCGTTGCACCAGGTGACCACCAAACTGATATTAGCTCTTTCACATTTTGCTTCATTTAGATAAAAACATAGCTTCCCAATCACCACTCATGCGTAGCACATGGATAACTACCCTTTCTAGCCCAACAGAACAGTTAAAAACTCTCCACCTGCTTTACTAATCACCGTTCATGTGCAACACTCGGATAACTGCCCTTTCTAGCCCAACCTGCCGGTTTACAAACATTGCCTTTCAGTTAACAAGCATACTGTTGTCTTCCGGTTGCCTTTACATAAATAACCGGTTTTGACCTATACAGGCTGCACAATTAATTTCTGTAGGTAGGTATGTTTTATATTGTAATAAGTTTACCTCAGCAATCCACTAGTTAAATATATTTAACGTAAATATATTATAAGTTTCGGAGGGCTTTTCGAAATAAAATATAAAGCTGGCATTTTATGAGATTAATGCTGAGCATTTTGCATCAGTTCAGTCCTTGGTGTGGACTTCAATACTTCAGAAATATATCACGCGGCTGTTTAAATTTCAATGTATTCGACCAGCCGTCCCATCCCGTAAAAACAGAATGACCAATAAGCAGACTTTCACATTTTCTTCGGTCATCAAGTTTCCTTTTTCAGTCTTCGATATCAAATTTTCTTATTTTAGGGAAAGAAAATCGATTAAAGTCTGTTTAAAAGTATTATACAGGTATAAACCAGCTCTGATCTGGGCTTGGTTTGATCGTCGGCGCTTATTGGAGTTCTGAGAACTATAGCCCCCGTTCAATCAATCATGTCCAGATTGCGTTGTAAAAAGGCCCTTGTTTTGACCTCCATTGTCACGGGTTCGGTCCCCTGTTCCTGCACATGCCAGGGTAAGTGGTTATCCGTCCATTTTCATTGGTTTCCTCTGAGTTCTCGGGATTCCTTCACTCAAAGAACACCTCTCATTGGTTTCCTCTGAGTTTTCTGTATTCCCTCATTTTAAAGAACCCGTGTCGATGGTTTACTCTGATTTTTCGGGTTTCCCTCATCGTAAATAATATATGTATATGGTTTCATATGAGCTCTTAGGTTTTTCGCACCGTACACAACACGTCTCATTGGTTTCTTCGGAATATCCTCGCCTTAAAGACCACATGGTGACGGTTTCCTCTGAGTTCTAAGCTTTCCACACTTTAAAGAAATGTCATTGGTTTCCTCTGAGCTCTCGGGATTTCCTCAGCCGAAAGAACCCATGTTGATAGTTTCCTCCGAGGTTCAGGGTTTATATGACCTTAAAGACCACAAGTCGATGGTTTCCTCTGAGTTCTCATGGGTTTCACTCACCTTTAAGACCACCTGTCAATGGTTTCGTCTGAGTTTTCTAACCTTAAAGACCATATGTCGATGATTTCTTCCGAGTTCTCTGATTTTCCACACTCGTGTTTCTCTCACATTATAGAGCACGTATCTATGGTTTCCTTTGAGCTCTCGGGTTTGCCTCACATTAAAACCACATGTCCCCTATACCTGGCCGGCGCAAGGGTATTTGGCGCCCTGTGCGAACCTTCAGCCTTGCGCCCCCCCCCCCCTCCTTCCCCACAATTAACTTTTGAAAATAAATAGTGTGCATTAGTATGAATAAAATTCTGCATCAGTTTTTCTCTGTCTATTTTTAGACGCTTATTATCTTCTATTTTACGCTGTTTCTCTTTCTTTTTTTATTCAATTGTTCCGTCCCCCCCCCCCCCCCCCCACCGCCAAATTTGCCTAGCGGTTAAACCGGCCCTGCCCCTATAACTTAGCTGCGGTGGGTATGATATACAAGCTGTTAGAACTTGTAAAACTAACGTAAAAAGTTTTCTAAATACCGTCTATAATTCCATTTAAATAATGCCACTTTCTCCAAAATCTTTATACTTGTAAATATTGGTGCATGTTTGCTTAATTACTTGCAGTGTCATCAATCATTTCATTATGTCAAAGTTCTTAATTTAGTTCAGAATTAAGTTTGCGCAAAAGGTGTCTGGCATACACAAAATGTAGCAGAAGGCATAATGACCTTAGTCAACAGAATTCGAACTAATATTTTCAGCAATTTATATATTTACACGTCTGGGGCTTTGAGATTTTGTTCATTCAAATCTAATAATATTAACTTCATTTGATCCGATTTAGCATCTGTTATCAAATTTAGCATCTGTTATCAAATTTAGCATCTGTTGTCAAAATTTAGCACGTACTCTTTGAGCAAGAAAGACTGATGCGTTAGTTCTGCAGCAATTTCCAACTATACTGTTCAGTTTAAATAGTGCGAATTTCTCTTTTACTTGTGATGTAACAATTTTCTTAAATTTCATGACTCCACCCCCCCCCCCCCCCAAAAAAATCCCTACAACAGATATATATATATATATATATATATATATATATATATATATATATATATATATATATATATATATATATATATCACTATTTTATTCCGTCTGATGTTATTAGCATACTTACTTTAATTACTTTTACAAAAACTTTGGGTTCAAAGGTCGGTGGTGACAAGATCACTCAAAAATAGTGAGCCAGTGTAATATTTACACATCGAGGACGCGAACCTATGGATTTATTAAGCTACCTTGCATAATGTTTAGCCGTCCTTGGACGCAGTTTTCACGTTCATGCCGTCCAGTGACCCCTATTGAGACCCAATTTGGCGACGAGAAAGAACAGATGTTACAATTCCAACGGGCACATAAACTGACCACTGGTCAGGAATTAACATAATTGTATGCTTGATTTGCACATATTAGCCGACAAATATGAAGTTTCTCGTACCAATGGTTGGATTATTTGCTTTCACAGGCAAGTATACAACTCAAGAGATTGTTTCTTTTTTAATCATTTTACTATGTTTCAAGTTTCTTTTTTGATACAATCTGTCTGTTCAAATATGTGGACTTATTCATATTATTTAAAAGAATTTTAGTGGGTGGCAAAGACAAACAACAACAAGTACAATAATAATAATAATAATAGATTTCCTTTATTTTTTAATTGGTGTTTCTTATGAAATTATTTAATTTGTGCCAACATTTCAATTTGAAATCCTAAAATGTTCAAGAAGTCAGCATTTTGTTCAAATCGGGTAAAAGTAAATTCTTCAGGTGCAAATAATCTAAAATCAGTTGTTTCATTTCCAATTGATTATATTGTCTTTATAATTTGTATTAATTTTTCGTTATCAAAATGTTTTGCGGATACCAATTCATTAATTCATTAGTATCCCTGATGAGTTCATTCCTTGAGTATTTGCTTATAGAGCTTCTATGATATATATAAATATACATACATACATACATACATACATACACATATATATATATATATATATATATATATATATATATATATATATATATATATATATACATGTATGCATGATTCTTTTCAAAATTGCCAGGTATCCTTCTAAATTCAAGGGTTTAGCGCAGGGGTATCAAACATACGGCCCAGCCTAAGGCATTATTCTTTATTATTTATTATTATTATTATTTATATAAAATCCGATCCGCCAAAGCAAATGAGTTTGACACCCCTGGCTTAGCAATTCTGTCAATCCATCTTTGGGTATATAGACGAACATTATTTAACTCTGTCCAATTATGTTTCTTCACATTTTTTTCAGTGATAACTTATTTATTTGTAATTTGATAGAAAAGTGCTACTGACAGCTTTCGTTCAGGAAGACTAACTCCAACTTCTCGAAAAGGCCCCGTCCTATTAGAACGTAAATGTACGCCTCTGATTAGATAAAAGTTTTTGCAGATTTTGTACATTTTCACTGGCAGTAATCTATTCGATTACGAGTAAAAACGTTATCTCCGAAAAACATGTACAAAAACGTATTTGAACAGAGTTTACAGCTTCTAATCTAAAACTAAAATCACAGTTATGTTGAGCATTATTTTTAGACTCCTTGATTTAGGTACAGATACAATGACCATATCAGCAAACAAATTAAATGGCATGTAAAATTTAGTGTGTGTTCATCTCCTCATTGCTGTGTCTTATGACTGTTCAAGATGATTGTGTCTGATGACTGTTCAAGATTACTGTGTCGTAAGACTGTCCAAGATTACTGTGTCTTATAACTGTTCAAAAGGACTGTGTCTTATGACTGTCCAAGATAACTGTGTCTTATGACTGTCCAAAATGACTGTCTTATCAATGTCCAAGATGACTGTGTCTTATGACTTTCCAAGATGACTGTCTTATGACTGTCCAAGATGACTGTGTCTTTTGACTGTCCAAGATGACTGTCTTATGACTGTCCAAGATGACTGTCTTATGACTATTCAAGATGACTAAGATGAAAAAATTGGTGTTGAGTCTAGGGACGCACGATAGTTCAATAGGTAAAGCATCGGGCTAATAATCCAAGCGCTGCGAGTTCGATACCCGCCTAGGCCAGCTCGGGTTGGCTACCTCTTTGTGTCTTGGGAAAGGCACTTAGCTCCGATTTCTTTGACATGATATAGCCAATAATGTGTTTAAAGTGCAGTTAAAACCAGCAAAACAAACAAATCCTTTATGGAAATTCATTCATTCAATCAATCAATCTTTTTGGAATAGCCTTCTATCCACATCGCTTTTCTCCAATAAAATCAACTCTAAGTGGGCGAATTTATGTGGAGCATATTCCTAAAAAAAATAGAAGTTTCATTAGGGATATAATCCCCCAAATTATCCAATAGAATAACTAGATTTATTATATACCTATCAATTTTCTACCAAGAATGAGCCATAATTTTACCGTCAAATCATAAAAGTAGGATAACGATTCTTTCGTGTTCTGATCCCGTATTACAATACTCTCCAACGAGGCTGGAACTACTTTATCCTCGAGGTTTCCTGGTTATAACTGAACAAGCGTGAATAACTATGCCGTAGCCTCACTTGACATACAAATGGAAATGAGTAGCATTCTCTTTAACAAATCTGTATCATCAAGTTCCAACAATTTGTCCAATCCCGCTGTAAATAACTGTCAAAATGATAGCTGTCATTCCCATGCCAAGTCCCCATCGGAGCCTCTCACAATGTCTCGCCAGAATCAGTTCAAACGCCATCGGCCGGGCCTCGGCTAGAAACTTTCCTAGTTATTCTGCTGATGAAATCTTCCGTGATGGAAAATTTGACAACTGCAGAATAGCTCGAAATCACATATATATGGATCTTCTGCCCACATGCGTCGAAGAAATCGTGTTATTAACAATGATAGTAGTGAAAATGAGTGACTTTTGCTGCATACGCTTCTTTCATAAAACTGATATTCATACGCATCTCAGCTGTTCAAAAAATGAAATTCGGTTTATAACTTAAGATGAAGTTCGTATCAGAAAGGTTGAAATGTTAAGTAATTTCTTCTTTTTTTTTCTGTTACGTTTTGGGATTTTATTCATTTATCTGAAAATTGATAGGTATAAAACAAAAATATCATTATCATAGTAATTCGATCTTAATTGCTATTGATCACGTCTTGTGGTCAGCATCAGAAAATCTGGATCATTACGAGACAGGAATCGAGTAATGATCCGGATTTTCTGATGCTGATAACTTGACGTGATGAAGCAATCAAGATCGCATTACTGTGATAGTAATATATATTGAACTTCACAATGAGCTAGTACAAGTCGGATTTTACTTTCGTTAACACTTCCTTTTTGGGATGGCATCATCTTTAAATAAGGCTGGGACCAAAAGTGACGGATTGCGGATAAGTAATTAATAAATATCGTGAAAGCAACCTGCTCAGAGAAACACATTTTTTTCTTTATTTTATTTGAGAAGTCATGTTAATACTCATTCCAAGCGTACAGTTACCTAACACTGATTGAAATCTTTTCAATTATTTGCAATGAAGAAAAGTATCTGAAATGAACTGATATCAGGTAAACTGTATAAATTGTGAACGACACATCGTGCATAACGTTTGTCCAAGGTCAATTACAACTGCCAAGGTCAAATTTCCTTGATTAATGTCTTTTACGAGCTATTACATTAATCAAGGAATGTCTACACCAATTGATTAAATTTTTGATTGATGAATTCCTCGAATTCCTGATTGATAAGGAGAAATTATTTATTTATTTATTTTACTTTATTTATTCATTTATTTATTTAGCGCTCGTGGTGGCCGAGAAATGCTTCCAGGATCTTGATTGTCATCACGTTAAGTGTATCCGGGGAAAGTTGACCTGCCAAAACTTAAAATGTACATGTGTCATAATGTCCACCCGTCCTCATGTTTATGGTAAGTCACAAGTAAATATCGCTCTCTCTACATATTTCAATTCGGCGAGCGGTATATAACTATTACAAGACAGCTATTGGGAAAATGAGCTCCAAATGGTCGAAAAATATCAGATATCACGGTACCAATTGTTTTTCCATAGACCTTAATATTAACGTTTGGTGAAATATTATATATGTATACTTCTATCCTACTTCAGCATGCGCGTCAAAGCTGGTTCCTTAAATATTTTACATAAAAAGATTTTAGAGGATGGATATCAAATGTTACTTGTGTGATGCGCGCGCGTTAAAAATCATAAACGATTCCAATGGCCTTAATAAAGTGCCACCTTTCAGCGCTTAAAAGGACACAAATATTTTTGAAACCGCAACAGTAGCCTACATGACAGGTCACGACGATCACATCCAGCGTGGCAAAATAAAGAAAGAAACCGAATTAATAAATTCCTCCAAACTATTATTTCAGGTTTAATAATAACAAAGATTAAAAAGCCCGTCATGAGCACGCCATGAGATACATTTCATAACTAACAATGTCTTTTCATTTAATGCCATTCCAGACTAGTTAGCTTCTGTGCCTTTTCTCATGTTGTCGTCTTATGACGATGTCGTGTTCGTTCTCTTTCTAGAGTGCATGTCAGTGTCAGACTGTAATCTTCCCGAGTGCCGTCCCAGAGATGTCCACTGCATTGATTACCGATGTAGATGTTTCCACTTTTAGGGTAAAGGGTTTATGTTTGTTTTTACTGTTATTTCCCGTGCGATCTCGCAGGTCTGTAAGAACCAAACATTGTCATTCTTCTTCTACTTTTTTTTTTTTTTTTTTTTATTGGATCCTGGAACTCAGCCTTTCAAAAAGTCCTGTGGAAAACACAATGCCAAGGTCTGGCTTTGTTCAAACGACTTAGAATTTGAGAGTTAAACCCTCTAAACAACACGGCTAATGGCGATTATACTTCATGTATAAAACATATGTTACTATACACGTTGGCCAGATGATGCGACGAGTGGGTAGATGCCGTATATGCGTGATTCTTTGAAATCTTATGAATATGTTATTATAACTTTTGTGTGTCTTTTAACCTGTTAATAAATGTAACTTCGATCAATAGCCAAAATAACGTTCCATAAAATGATCTATAGCAGCACGCCGGACATCTGCAGATATATTCATGTAACGTAACATAGGTAAATGACAGTGACCTTAAACTGTCGAAGGAGAACAATTCTGCTACTGTGCAAAGTGCATACTGTAAAATCCGGGGGCTCTTAGGGTACTCTCCGACTGATATCTAGGCCGACTTGGATAAAGTATACGGATGTAATTCTCTCTCCTATTCTACAATTTTGAGGTGGTTTATCGTTTTTAAGATGGTCGCGAAACCTGGAAGATGACCCACGTTGTGGAAGACCGTTGTCTGCAATTGTTGAGTGAGAAGCGGCTTTGATATTGGCGTACTCTTTTTCTCGAGGTGGAGACAACTGGAGAACCCGGGGCCGGGGGTAGGGTGGGATTGGGGTTTAGTTAGGTGGGGTGAGGGTGGGATGGATGTTGATCACCGATCCTGTATGGGTGCCTTCTTACCCTCGCACATGACGGAATTTGGAATCAAACTTGCGACCGCATTGTTACAATGCGAACATTTTGCTACTGCATTATTTACATCAGATTACAACGTTCTCTAATAAACGGATATAATGTGTGATTTTATTATAGGTTACTTTGAGTGATAGGAAAAATGGGACGATTACCAACAAACGTTCTAATCGCTACTTATTATGGAAGAGTAATCAACCAATAAAATGTGTGTTTTATCAAGGTCATTTCCATTATGAGTCTTTGCAGACCAGATGTACATTTAATGTGTAAATAATGGCGAATTACGTAAAAATGTAACCGATCGTATTTCTGTTGCAACAAATGGATGAGAGAGAGAGAGAGAGAGAGAGAGAGAGAGAGAGAGAGAGAGAGAGAGAGAGAGAGAGAGAGAGAGTAACCTTTTGCCATCAGGATTTAAGAAAGGTTTTCCAAAAGAACGGTTTCAGTTCGTTTCCCAAACTTCTTGCCACTTTAAATGAAAAATATTTACTTGTATTAAGTGGGCCATGAAGGTGCGCACAATACAATAATTGTACTAATAATAGTGCAGGGGAGACAATAATTGCACTAATAATAGTGCAGGGGAGACAATAATTGTACTAATAATAGTGCAGGGGAGACAATAATTATTATATCGTTGGTGTTCTTGAACTTGCCGAACACAGTTGATTGTATATGCAACCACCAACGCACATATGCAGCGAAAGCTAACACTGTGAGAAAAATAGTAAAATACGCGTGTTACAATTATCTATCTATCTATCTATCTACCTATCTATCTATCTATCTATCTATCTATCTATATATCTATCTATCTATCTATCTATCTATCTATCTATCTATCTATCAACAGGTTCTCAATGATGCCGATAGTATGGCGTTTTATAGTCCAATGGGATAATGACATACTGTCACATGCTAATAGAATTTGTGTGAAAAATGACTAATTTCTAATTCCACATAAATCATAAGTTTCATCTCCATGAAACATGAATCGTTACCTGACTTGTGATGATACGAAGTCCAACAGATACAGAGATAAAGATGATTTGATATAACTATCTGTTTTAGTTGATGATAGAGGTCAGCAATCCCTCTTAGGCACCCCACCGCAACCTCTGCCCTTTTAAGCAGTCTTAGCCTACGAAGAACCAAAATATTGGTGCGCGTCTCTGATGTGCACCAATAATAAAAATAATAATAATAATAATACCACCAACGTGGCTTCAACTATTAGTTATGGACCCTACCGCCACTCCACCCACCTGTCCACCACAGCTATGAACTGACTAATCACATGCCAGCAGTGTTTGCTGACAGACCTAATTGGCTACACACGCCTTAGAGGCTTAGACAACTGACCGTGTTATAGTAACTTTGATGATCAATATTTCAAACAACTACGGCTTATGAAATGTATAGGTTGAAATCAATATCATCAGCACAATCATACTTGAGAATTCAACTAACAAACTTTATCAACTATAAAAAATTATATATGCTAGTGAACGAGGAGGAGTTTTTGCAAGTCTTTTGCTTTAGGGTCACTTGATTGGTAAACAAAGCAAAGTAGTTATAAAAAAAGTAACAGTTGTATCATTTCCTGAAAAAGGAGATCGTTGACCTGGCAAGGTAGTATTATATTGACTTTTAAATTTAAATGGTAGCACTGGGGGGGGGGGGGGGGAGAGGGGCTCGTGACTCTTCTGCTCCCCATTGGAACTGCCCCTGCAATGTAAAAAATCTCCAACAGCCCTACTACCTTTCACAACTGAAGCAACAACTTTTGTTTAAACACAGTGTCTTGGCAGTTGAGTACGTGAAATGTCATTTTATTAGATGAAATTCAAAATGGCTACACCTAGGACACATCGGATGTGTTTTCACGGAAAAGGTCGAAGATACAGCGATTGTATACTCTTGACAGCTTGCAGACTAAGGGACATAATCTATTTTATGCTTGATTCTGGCGTCTGCAATGTGACGTATAACAGTGAATCTAATAAATGCAGACTTAACTTAAGTGTGGCGGACGTACGGCCTGACAGACGTATTGCCTGACGGACGCACTACCTGGCAGACGTAGTGCCTGACGGACATACTGCCTGACGGACGTAGTGCCTTACCTACATACTGCCTGGCGGACATACTGCCTGACGGAGGTACTGCCTGGCGGACATACTGCCTGACGGACGTTCTGCCTGACGGAGAAGAGTAACACAATAGGCCCCATGAACATTCGTGGCGGGTCATAGCGAGGCACAAAATTAGACATCATCGTGATTAAGAAAGACAAAATCTAGTTTTTGTTTGTTTGAAAGGGGAAACATTGTCATGACTGAATTTTAAACTATAAAGAATTAAAAAGGAACCCTTTTATTACTAGCTCAGATTTTACAACATTTTTTTTTTATTTAGGAAAGTATTTCTAATAACTGGAGTCCAAATTAGTGTACAATCCATGTAGTTTTCTCGTCCTTCACGAAATTAGGTTTACGAATACATTTCAATGTCTCTTTCGAGTTTGTTACAGGGGGTTACAGTTTACTAATATTTAACTGATTGAAGAGCGTACAACTTTGGAGTTTGTGTGTGAGATTGAAATTTTTTATTTTTGATTGTCTCAGTGTGGAATCTCAATATCGAGCCGAATTATCCGATCTCCAGGTCAGATGATCCGATTGGAGGTGGATAAAGGGAAGTAAATCGTACTGGAGTGAGCTCATTAGGCAACTGGATATACATTTTACCATTCTGAAGATATATATATATACCGTATATAATTATCTATAAAATGCACCAGTCTACGAATAGTATAGATCCTAATCTGCCGTCATTTAAGACACTGGATAATTTGGGTCTACGCTGCTAAACTCTGTTTAAATACATTTTTTCACCTGTGTTTTTTTTTTGTTTTTGTTTTTTTATCGATAACATTTTGATTTGTAATCAGATAGAAAAATGCCAGGACAAAGTTTGTTCAGCTTTGGTTTAGTTTTGTAATGTTACGTCACTGACACACATGAACACGTAAACCCTGTGCCGAGTCAAGTTGAGTAAAACGTCGTTCCTAAGGCCACACCACTGTAGCCGATCCTGGCTGATCTATTGGTGGGAATGGAACCCGCACCCCTCCAATCACTAGTCCAACGCCTTAACCACTGAGTCACATGGACTCCTGTTTCTTTCAGGACGAATAACGCAAATGTTACAGAGAGGATCCATCTTAACAAAAGGTAAAACTACGTTGCTGAACGGATAAAAGTTTTGGACATTTTATACAGTTTCGCTGAAAAGTAAGTCCGTATACCAAGCCCAACACCTTCGTCATGTCTAATATATCGAAATAAAGTATTTTTCTCTATTTAATTGCATTGCACGTGAGAATACTATCATAACAAAAAAAGGCACAAGGCAAGTTTTACCAAAATTCAGTATCACCGGCTGTTGTTGCGTTTGTTGACGGTTTCTAAAAAGACGGATACTTTTTGCAGAATAAAGATTTATTCCATAAATATTTCTAATAGTATGAGATTAATCGCTATTATGACAAAGATCTTAGTCGTATGTCTCACAGTAAAACAAAGACCTACTAACTATCATTTAAAAGACAGGGATCCCATTATATACCTAATTACCAAACAATATATCCATGTAGATGGGTGTGAAGGCGAATCATGTGCAGTTTGTATTCATTTTGTTAAATCTAAATATGTATTGGGTATTTTTAATGAGTTAGATTTTCTGAGAAGATGTCAGAATGTGCAAAGTTGTTATCTGATCAGAGACGAAGCGGTATTTAGATTGGACCCCTTGGTTTACATTTAGGAGATTGTTGTAATGAGCAAACTTTGTCTCTGGTGCTTTTTTAAAATGAGAGTTTAAAAAAAATACATATTTTAAAAAAAATAAAGTTACCACCGAAAGAAATTGTAGAACAACGTATTTAGCAGACTTTAGTACTATGTATTTTGATGTAGGCACTATCTGCCAGTGTACTATGTGACTGCAGAGTTTGGGTTTACCTCGTTCGCAACGAGCTGCCGTAGCTCAGTTGCTAGAGCGACGAACTCGTAATCCGAAGGTCGCTAGTTCGATACTCATCGAGGCCTGTCTGGATCAGCTGCCTCAGTGTGTCCTTGCAAAAGACACAGAACTCACATTTCCTCGGTATGATATAGTCAATAATGAGTTAAAAGTGCCTTTAAAACCAAACAAAAAGAACCATTACGTTGATTGCAGTTGCATGAGCCTTCTAAACGGACACATTCAGCTGTATAAAATTTAATTAAATAATTCTTGTAAAATGGTAATCTTAAACCATGTCATTATTATAGTGAAATTTTAGCTTTCATGGATTTTCCTTATTTATTTCAGAAAAAGTGGGACCCGGGATAATGACTGCTGACATTAGTGAAATCTCCTTTTGCCTTTGTAAAGAACAAGGTCCGGAATCCATTATTCATCTTTTCATGCTTCAGAAACATTTATTACAGGTATCTTAGAAGCTAAGAAGGCGTAGTGAATAAGTCGTTTAAATATTAAGTGTAGTTTTGAACGCCCTCGGTAAATTTCGATGTGAAAGAGGAATAATGTTCAGTTAGGAATAATGTTTGTTTGATTTTTTTTTCAGAACAGACTTAATGCAAAGACCGCCTGCAGCATCAGTAACAACAGTAACAACAACAACAGCTATTTAAAACAACAAAGATGATAAAAGCGACGCGCCCAATAACGTCAACAAGCCCTGTAACAAAAGCTGTTATTTTTGTTCGATATAATGAACGACAATTTCTTTGATTATTATTAAACTCTAGTACACTTTATACATAGTTCTGTCTGTAAATAAGAATTATAATAACAGTAATCAGTGATTTATCACATAGACGATGTTCCTTGTTGATATATCCCCCCTTTTATCCCCCCAAAAAGGGAAGAACGGTTGGGGGGCTATCATGTGGCCATAATTTCATTTGAAGCAAGACACGGCATAAGACTTTCTTAACACCCCAGTTTCAAAATACCTTGGATTGTATTGGTGTTTACTTTCCATCGCACACGCTAGAATCGGGAATCAAATTGTTTGTTTTATCACGGTCATTTCCACTGATAATCTTTACAGACTAAATCTTCAATTAGTATTATGTATTTCATAATGAGATGTTGAAATATATCAGTGGGAGAAAAAATATATCGCCAATGTGGAGATACCGCTTTTATCGCCACAGTGGCGATATCACTTTTGAAACTACTTTCTTTCCTTACGTATCTTATTCAAACTTGTATTTCGAAATTGGTGTGCAGCTTCTGTTACCGACATAGACTTCAAGCTTCCCCCAGACCGCACAAAAACTCACGTTTAAATGCAGAAATGAACAAAAAAGAAAACCAAAATCATTACAAATCTGTTGCTTAATTATGTTACACTCATTTTTCTACAGAACTCCCACCCCAGCAATGTTCATTTTATAAATCCGCGCAAGAAATGTGTTAGAAAAACATAACAAATTTCTTAATTTTCGTATGAAAACTCATTATTTTGACAAAATACACAATTTGATGCATTATATGTACAAGCTAAATTTGTAAAAAGTCGCTGTCCTAAATTTATTGTAAAATGTCGGAACTTCTTTTTATCGATGTACTACATTGGAAAAGAATGGAGAAGAAAACAAATCCATGCAAATCTACGGTTTTTACCGTAAAAATATATAATAAAAAAATCTTTTTTAAAGTAGATATAAGGAAATATTTCACTTGTGAATTAGAAACATTCTGTAGTGTCACTCTCGTGGTTTGGCCTCTCGTGACGATGCAATGTTCCACTTCACTTCTGAAATATTTTCTTATATCTACTAAAAAAAACGTAGATATTCTCTATCTATCTGAATAATTAAGGTAAAATTGCAACCGCCCGTACTTCTGTTGCAACGTATGGATCGGTAAACGAGAGAGAGAGAGAGAGAGAGAGAGAGAGAGAGAGAGAGAGAGAGAGAGAGAGAGAGAGTTTTAATGAAAAGGATTTCGAAACTCTTTGCATCATATACACAAATATATACTTCTTGACCCGTGTTAAATTGGCCATAAAAGAGCTCATGCACGAAAAGCTTTCAATTGGTCCAGGGGAGGTAATAATTCTTAGACGAGTCGGTTTATATCGTAGGAGTTGCTGAATTTAAACGAACGCAGATGATTTGATGCGCAGGCACCAATGCCAAACACGCAGGAAAATGTAACACTGAGAAAACAAACACTTAAATACACTTGTTTTATATATATATATATAGGTTAAAGAATGATGAGCAAACAACAACCTTGAGACAGGCTTAGCCCAACCAAAAACCTAAATATCGTTGTTGTATGTCTCTGATGCACACCAATAATAATAATAATAATAATAATAATAATAATAATAATAATTACTCTCAACCACAATAGCTTATTATTAGGTAGAATTTAGTATCATTGTTTTGTCAGTTTGGGTGACCCCTAAAGTGGATGTCAAACAGTGAAAATCGCATTGGGGCGGGGATGGGGTATCCGTAAGGGTTGCTCACTGTTATGACTTTGACACCAACGTGGCCTCATAACAGAACCGATCAAATCTTTATTTATAGCAAATCTCTCGGGCCATATGAAAACACCACAACTGCTTTTTAAATTTAAATGTGACATTTATCCCCCACCCCCACCCCATCCCCAAATTGATTATTGGGTTAAAATGTCGCTGTTAATCCGAATATAAGCAATACGAGTAAATAGTTCAAGTATCGTAACTGAAAAATAAGGAGAATGTTTTTGGCAATGTTTGCATATGGCTATGATACAAATTTGGAAAAGGTAAATAACATTCTGTGTACATAATTAGGTACAAGAATAACGGTCGTGGAGTGTACAAAAGTAATTGAGAAAGCGGATTGGCAATGCATATAGTTTACACACAAATCTATACTTAAATGAAATATAATTTAAGATACTGTTTTCATTATCAAAGTGGCAACTTTTTGACAGATTATGAAAAACTTCGCAATTGTGTATAGAAAATGACTTTTGCAATATTACAATATTAGGTCTATAATTATCGGGGTGACTTAGATAGCCTTTCCCTTTATATATAGGCATATATTCCCTCTAGCCATGCATCTGGAATCAGCCCAGTGTAAAATATTTAATTAAAAAAAAAAAAAAAAAGTACAATGGCATTAGTGAGATGTAAATTCGATACGTTCATTGATAACGTTGTCTTGAGATGGAGGTTTGTTACTTTTGAGACACTTAATACATGTAAGAATTTCCGAATGGCTGAATTAAAAATGTCATCATCGTCATTAACTGCAATATTTATCTTCATTTTCATCTTTTTCATCCCCGCTAGAGATATTTTGGCTTCTAAAAAGTCATAAAGGTCTTCAATTTGATTATTTGATCTTTTCTTTTCCCCATACTATTACCAATTTTCCAAAAATCCTAGGGTTTTTGCATTTTAGGTTCCGCAACCTATTTTGCATAGATTTTTTTCTCATTGTTTATGTAAAAATTGATTTTTATTTATACTTTGATTAGTCTTTCTCATTTGTGTTGCATTTTGATTATGCATGTTTCTAGCTATATGATATTTTTCTTCTATATGCGTTTTTTTTCTTTTTCTTCTTGCATTTAGTTCCGAACCAGTGTTTATTATTGTCATTACCTGTTTTGGTTACAGTAACCTCTTGGAAAATATTTTGAGGAAGATGTTGTGAAATTTTCTTGATATGATTTCTATTTATAGATTATATGTTGTTCCATGCATCCATGCGAAAACTCGTCATTAAACTATACTCTTTAAGAACAATATTCGGTTGAAAACACTACCAAAATTATCAAGTACGCGTTACACAAAGCCATCACAGTATATTATATCTCTTTGGCAAGAGGTGGTGATTTACAATATCTTTTTTAGAACATGGTACAGAGGAAGTAGATAAATTTATAAGACAAAACTAGAATAAACTAAAACGAGTTGAATAATAATAATAATAATAATAATAAAAATTTTATTATAAGAGGACGACATATTGATCATTAAAGCTAATCTCCTATATGGTCCTCATACAAATGTATACAAACTACATACGTATAATCATCAGTTTCAACTAGTAATCCTACATACATACATCCATACATCCATCCATCCATCCATGCATGCATGCATGCAAGCATGCATGCATACATACATACATATATATATATATATATATATATATATATATATATATATATATCAGTTAATACTAGTCATCCTACTACATACACATATTCATCAGTAAAAACAAGTAATCATACTACATACATATATACATCGGTTAAAACTAGTATTTCCACTACATACGTATATACGTTGGTTAAAACTAGTAATCCCACTGCATACTTATATACATCAGTTACAAATAGTAATCCCACTACATGCATATATACGACAGTCTACATACGTAGGTACATCAATTACAACTAGTAATCCCACTGCATAGATATATACATCAGTTACAACTAGTAATCCCACTACATACATATATACGACAGTTAGAACTAGTAATCCCACTACATACATATATACTACAGTTAGAACAAAAAAAAAATCACACTACATACGTATATACGACAGTTACAACTACATCCGTATATACATCAGTTACAACCAGTAATTCTACTACATACAGATATACATCAGTTACAACTAGTAATCCTACTACATACATACATACGTCAGTTACAACTAGTTATCCTACTACATACATATAGACGTCAGTTACAACTAGTAATCCCACTACATACATATATACATCAGTTACAACTAGTAATCATACTACATACTTATATACATCAGTTACAACTAGTAATCATACTACATACATATATACATCAGTTACAACTAGTAATCATACTACATACTTATATACATCAGTTACAACTAGTAATCATACTACATACATATATACATCAGCTACAACTATAAATACATCAGTTACAACTAGTAATCATACTACATACTTTTATACATCAGTTACAACTAGTAATCATACTACATACTTATATACATCAGTTACAACTAGTAATCATACTACATACATATGTACATCAGCTACAACTATAAATACATCAGTTACAACTAGTAATACATCAGTTACAACTAGTAATCCTACTATAAAAACTGACAAAAATTACACGTAAAATAATAGAGGACGATATAATCAATTTAAAACAATAAAAGAAGAGGAAAATATGTGTATACACTAAAATTGGAATACAAGTCTGACGTCTGACTATCATTAGCAGAGAGAGAGAGAGAGAGAGAGAGAGAGAGAGAGAGAGACTTATGCTGTTTTCGGAAAGAACGATGTTCATGTGTATATTGTTTTGGTGAGATTAGAGATAATCCGACATAAGGTCATTGGCCGTCTTCTACATCATGCAAACTTTCTGCAATAGAATGTGTTCACCAAATGGTAACCAATTTAATCTAGAAAACATTTCAGAAGAAGGTGTGAAAATATCAGTTTTCAGAATTATTCGGACAGTTTGCATTTGCAATTTAGTAATCTTATAAGCTTGATCATACTGAAGTTTTCCCAAAATGGTAAGCCCATAATCTAGGATTTGTAAAATACGGGCCCATAATCTAGGATTTGTAAAATACGGGCCCATAATCTAGGATTTGTAAAATACGGGCCCATAATCTAGGATTTGTAAAATTCAGCTATAGGTTTAAATAATTTTTCAAAAACGACATTTGAAACAATTTTCATAAGTGCAGTCCGTTAACTCAGTAAAAGACAAATGTAATTAACTTCGTTGTCTTAATGAAGATTGTTATCACTGAAAATATCTAACAATTGTTTAGAATATGCAGAGGCGAGTTCAGTCATTGAGCATAAGTATGCGTGTGGGAATTGTTGACAGTTTCTAAGTGGAGCTAAGTGGCATAAAAACTGTGTTTGATATATTCATGTGCATTTTATTTTGCGTACACAGGATTAAAAAATAATAAACAAAAACAAAGAGTGGAGGCCAGACGAAGCCTCTGATCAAACGTATGACACTGAAATCATGTCATTTTAATAAAGTCAAACAACATTTATGAATTTTATATTATTACGTAAGAAATTGTAGTAGTTTTTACAATCATCAAGCTCATATAAAGATAGTTACCTGATTTATAGTTGTCACTTAGACAGAGATATCGGAATAATCGGAATAATATGCAAATCACATATATATGTGTGCATATATATATATATATATATATATATATATATATATACACATATATATGTGTGCATATATATATATATATACACATATATATGTGTGCATATATATATATATATATATATATATATATATATATATATATATATATATATATATATATATATAACACCACGATGATCAAAAGGGCGATGCCACGCCAACTCTTTTAACCTGCACACATTGAATCAGAGCCATCTATGGGGAGTAAAAAGTCGCTGCTTTACTTTTGACTGGAAAAATAGAATAAAATGTATATGTCAATTGTTAGCTCAAGAAATGCGATAAGAAGTGAAAATACCCACCCGCCCATTATAGTTTAATTTTCTACTCCTGTCTTAAATACCTATGTATTAGAAGTATTTGAGTTTTACGTGTTTTCCGACATCTTGTTTGAGCTATTATTACCAAGATACAAACAGGGAAAACATTGATGTGAAATATTTGTCGTTTCTTTCCTCTCATTTCCGTTCATTGACTGAATTGTAAGAGTTATGACCGAGCAAGGACCGCTTGACATCAAGGTTTCTAGGTCAGTGCTCTTTACCCTGTGTGACAGTGACGGGTGGTTTGTCAGGCGTGATCAGTGAAAGGTCTGTAGATCTTTACAAAGTCACGCAACCATATTTACCCCATTATATTGACCCTATTGCTTTGGAGACAAATCGGCAAATTCACATACTCAGAGACTTCAGTTTTAGGAAAGCTCTGATAATGATTTTTTTACATTTTAATGCAGCTTAATTCTTTGCTTTGGAATTCGACAGTTCCAACCATCCCTAAATGAACGGTCAGATTAACAGATTTTATTTTCAAATGACCCAATGCAGCATATATTTTGCTAAGTACCAATAGAACTGTTTACATTTAACATTCAATGTGTCTTAAAGTTTAGAAGCAAAATAACTGACTACACATGTTGTTTTCTCAAACTTGATTTTTACCAGATCCGATAATAATCTGAACAATTCAGACAGCTAGGTATGTAAAAAAAAAGAAATAAGAGTAGGGAATACAAACACCATGCTGAGTTGTGTATTTTCATTTATACTTTTCTCTCTTCATTGATTGTTTTGTGATTTGTCTATACCATTAGGACCCTAAAGCTTATAGGCTAATTTAACACTAGTTCTGCACTCTGTGGTGACAGGAGTGTGTGTGTGTGTGTGTGTGTGTGTGTGTGTGTGTGTGTGAGCGCAGAGACAGACATATAGATAGACTTACCGGGCGGGCGTGTAGTAATATCAGCAGGAATTATACAAGTACAGCGATTCGCTAGACACATCACCGTTCCCACGGTACAGTTCACGTGGTTACAGTCAGCGGCCTCGAAACATGGTTCGCATAAAACAACACCTGGTAATATGTAATCGACCAATTAATCAATCATTTTAAGTAAAGATCGTAGCATATAATGAATGTAATCAATCAGTCAATCAACCAATAAATCGAGATATCAATCAATCAATCAATCAATCAATCAATCAATCAATCAATCAATCAATCAATCAATCAATCAATCAATGAAGCTAAACAGTGAATAATTAATCCATATATCCATCCATTCGCCCACGCATTGATCCATCAACCATTCGATCAATCAGCGGAATGTACAAGGAAGAAGATTTAGAGTTATTTTAAGCAATCTCTATCTAATTAATATTATGGTAATATTTAAGCTTAGTTAGAGGATTAATTGTCTTGAATTGACTTATAACACGAAAGGATTATTTGTCTTGAATTGACTTATAACACGAAAGGATTATTTGTCTTGAATTGACTTCTAACACGAAAGGATTAATTATCTTAAATTTACTTCTAACATGAAAGGGTTAATTGCCTTAAATTTACTCCTAACACGAAAGGATTAATTGCTTTAAATTTACTCCTAACACGAAAGGATTAATTGCCTCGAATTTACTTTTAACACGAAAGGATTAATTGACTTAAATTTACTTCTAACACGAAAGGATAAATAAACACATAAACAAGCAAACAAATGCATGAAAGAAAAAACTAAGCAAATTTAAGATAAAAAAATACTCGGTAAGTACATAAGCAGGTAACCAAGTTAGGAAGTACTTAATTAATACCAGCTACGAAAAATAATCCCAGTTCTGGCAGGACACACTTCATCTTGCTGCGTTCTTTTTAGCAGTTTTCCAAGAAGTAATAATTTCTTTTCTGCAATTGACGACTTTCTCGATGCATAGGGTGTCACCATGTTTTTAAGCTCTATGCCTGTAAATTAATTAATACTACGCATTGTGATGTTGTTTAGTGAATTCAGGAATGAGACAAGGTGACAGTCGGAAAAAATGAAATCAAAGTTGTAAAAGAAGTATGTAAGTATGGATTTAAGTTAGATATAATTTGATCTCATATTAAAAAGTACATGTCTTTGCAGTATCTCGGAGTATCTTGGTACAATTCTGAGTGTCCCATCGAATCATTACCAGTTATCGTACCACAGTACAAAGCGGTATTTTCTACGAGTAGATTGTACAAAATTGGTCTTATTGACTGGTTCCTGATGTATCTCCATAATCTGAATTCATCTTCATATATAATATAATAGTATAACATCGCGATTTTTATTTCAACCACTTACAAATAAGCTTTATTTAAACAATCAGTCGGTAGACCAATGTATTGGCCATATACCGCACGTGACTTAATCACGACACAACTAGATTATCGATGCGAAGGTTTGGAACCGATTGGCCATATCTTTACAACAACTGTGTCGATTTGATAAGATTGTGATTGGTATATGTTATGCATTATGTTTCCAGAATGATGTTCATATGTAAGTATGTATGTATGTATGTATGTATGTATGTATGTATGTATGTATGTATGTATGTATGTATGTATATATGTATGTATGTATGTATGTATGTATGTATGTATGTATGTATGTATGCATGCATGTATGGTGGCATGTAAACATGTATGTATGTTTGCATTTATGTGTGCTTGCATGTGCACGTAGGTCTGTATGTATTAATGTATGAATGTTACTGTTCATCAGTCCTACTGTTCACGAGCCTGTTCCTCCATCCATCTCTCCGTTGATCCATCTATTTATCTATCTATTTATCTTCTGAATTTAGAACCTTGATTAGTTCTTCGAGAGGCGATCTGGTGGGATCATAGTAGAGATAGGAACCGTGATGGCGGAAGGTCTAAAGCTATACCAACAAAAACTAAAAAGACGAGTGAACAAACTGCAGTCATAACTTTCTATATTCGTATCACCATGTCGTAATTATTTTATACTATTTTGATGTACATAAAAACTTCCAGGGTCATAAAGTTTCTTTTGGCAAAGAAGAATTTATATTACGAAACAAGTGAGATATAACGTTCGCTATGTCGATGTGGTTCTCCGTCTGTATTTTCTTATGTCAATTTATCTTCTTTTCTTCTTTTGTCTTCTTATTTACATAAGTGGATCATCAAGATGTAACTCACAATCCAGATCCTCCACCCCACCCCATCCCTCTTCTGCGGATAGGAGCTTAAAATTAATCAAGTTAGGGGATACGTTCTTTTCAACATGTTGGCTATATTGTCGAATGATTTTTTTTTTTTTTTTTTTTTTTTTTTTACCGACTTCTGTTTAGGAGTGTATTAATTTTCCATGGGTGCTCATAAGATTGTTTGGTCCTACCCAAGAAAATTGTCGCAAAAAGCGAGATGTAGCATTTAAAGTGTCAGTCATTCTGTGTCTCTCTCTTCGTTTGTCTAGCGTCATCTTTCGGGTAAAGGCAGAAAGGTATCTAATGTTTCTTATATAAACTGTAATCAGGCTTTCGATACTAATTTGTTTTAGGAGGAACTGAAACATCTCTGAGGATTTCAAGGACACAAGGCCAAATGTAAAAAACGCTTTGGGGGAACTTGTAAAGTTTTGTTTTAACCTAACACTGTTTCTTAGATAGGTGTTTATCACAGTTCCCACATATATGTAAAATCGCAAGGAATTGCGGATGAAAGGGTCCACCGTCGAGTTTAGGGTGTGAATTGTTGGTCTCCTCGGTTTAAGTTTTTTTCAAGTGACTTGAAGTTGATGTAAACGGAACATCCTTCGAAAATGGACCGTGAAAAGGTTTAAGGTTAATGTCAAAAGGTGTCAGCAAAACTTTAGAAAAAGATAACAATACCACTCACGAGACATAAGTACATCTAGTTTGGATCCAGCCCATAAATCAACAATGTCTAGTATCCATCGCTTGCCATGAATCATGGGATTCATTACTATCTATAGCAGGTATTGCTTGCTATGTATCTTAACTGTCTGTAAGGGAAAATTGATGACAGAGCTAATCATGTTTATGATACCTGGCTTAGAAAAAGTCAGTAAGGATACTTTTGACTTAGCAGAGAAATAACCAAATATTAAAAAGTGTAAGACAGTGTTCACTTGATCTAGTCACTTAAGAAAAGTTATCGTTTATCACAGTTCGCATAGATGTAAAAAATCGTAAGGAATAGCAGGTCAAAGAGTCGATATAAATTGAGAGTAGATACAAATTGAACAGGTTTTGAAGATGGGTAGTGTAAAGATTTAAGGTCAATGTTAGAAGGTATCAACACTCTGAGACAAATATAACTAATAATAACGAGGCTTAAGTTTTCTCTGTCTTGGAACCAGCAGTGTATTCATTGAATAATACTGATACATACAAATCAGGTATGGAAACCGCTAGCAGCCTGCCATCATTTTTGAATGCAGTAGTTTTCCATCACTTAACCTATTTAAGAACCCAAATATCACTTTTAGATAGTCACAATTGTAACCCAGAGTGATTGTTTTTCCATATCGAATGCTTTCTTTGATATTTTAGCAAATTTCCGTGCCGTGAATGACATTTCGGTTCTAGTCCATAACGTAACAATGTTTAGTATCCATCGTTTGCCACGGATTATAGGGGTCATTACAATCCATATTTGACATTGCTTGATATGTACCATTGCTGTCTATAAGTAAAAACTGATGACAAAGCTAATCATGAATATGAATGTTGCTTCAGAAAAATCGGTAAGGAAGCCTTTGAAAACTGCCATGAAATACGCCAGCAAACCGCAGTTGCTATACGTACATAATGTAAATGTTTCACTTTCAGTCTTGGTTTAGCAGGGAAATAGCCAAATGTCTAAAAGCGAATTCCAATTGAGAAACAACTCAGTGAACTTAAGAAAAGTGATATTTTAATCGGAGTAGTCTTAGTATTGATATATACTGAATATCAAATGCATATGAAAGCTTTTGATGTTTCGATCTTTGCTATGGAAAGAGTAAAATATATAAATTTCAGATCCTAGTCAAGATGAGGTCAATTTCCGTGACTGTCATTCTCCTCTGTATCCTCATGACTTAGACGGATGGACGGCAGTGCTGGTACCGGTTTGGCCGTTGTTGTGACAAAGGGGACGTCAGAGGAAAATGCAGTGATAATGGCGGCACTTGTTCTCGACTTTCAGGCACATTAGAATGCAGATGCGATTTGCCTGTGAGAGCTTTTGGCCCTGACCAGATTCCAAGTACATAAAGCAAGGACGGTGTCCGAGGACTAGAACGTCAAGACTGATGACGTCGTATAAAATCGCTTATACGTAATCAATCTTTGTGGTCCTTCTTGAAATGACGTCTTCCGTGATTAACACTTAAATGTTTTGCATTTCATAACCAAAGTAAACTAAGTGAGGTCAATTGTAACTTAATGTGTGTCTTTGTATTTATTGAATGTACCCCCACACACACACTGATTGTTTTTCTTGAACTTTGTATGCTGCTAGAAGCTGAGTCAAAAACATGACAAGACTCAAGCACTATTGCTAATTTGCTTTAGTGAATTATAGAGAGACATTGAATAATAATGGCGAAAATTCGTCAGGTTTGTTTACAACGAGAAATGAATGATGGATGTAATTCAAAAGTAGCATACTAGGGGTATTTATTTCCTGTTTAATTGATACCATCTCAACTCGACCTATGACACACACGCACTTGTCTCTCGATCTTTATATCCTTACATCTATTTAGCTCCTTACATAAATACCTTTAGGCCATATTCAATTTCGCTATATATATTTCGCGCCAGGTCCATTCTATTCAGTACTTTCATTGTCAACTATCTGGCTGTGATCTGGTGATAAAAAGGAAGAAATGGGGAAAGAGCTGGTTACCATCCGTCTTGTTGTACTTTGCCTTGGTTTCTCTGTGGCGGAAAAGAAAACGAAGCGTAATGGTGAAGACAGTGACGGACCTGTGTCTAACCAATACACGGAGGTTGATGTAAACAACCCAAGAGTGCAGGAAGCATCACTTAAAGTTTTGACTGTTATGAGAAAAAAGGAAAAGATTGCTCAAATGCTGCCTTGATCGAAGTTCCAAATGCGAAACACAATGTCAGTTTCTACCCTTTTACCATGTAAGGATTCAATAAACCTTCGTAATTTATTCAAATAAAAAACACAAGTAAATAAAGTGCCAAGGTCTTTTCCTAATATACCTCTTTGCATACTATATATACAGTATATAAAAAGAAAGTATCGTCATTTGCTAAGAAAATATTAACCCTATTCCTCACCTGAACGTCTTTTAAGTTTGAACATTTTTCCCATTGTAGTTTCAACAGCGACGGATTTCGTTTTTACATAGATCACATCATTTTCCCCTACCATCGCCACCCAACGCCCACCCCAATCATTTATCCTTCACTTTGAAGTACCATGGTAGTTGAAACTGAAATAATCGATTCAGTTATGACAATGGTCTTTCAGAATGTAGTAAAAAGTATGCACCCAACTTTAAACTAGAAGGTATTGAACCCATTTCCCACTGGCAATTAGAACATCGAAATGTTAGTTTGACTTTTGTTGAGAGGTCACATATAATGCAAATTTAAATCATAATTTAAACACGTTTTACTTTGAGAGCAGCCACCATTATAACCCGAAACATTATAAAATTTGCTTTTCGATCTTGTACCAACTATATTGTAAAATCACATAATGTGGTGACGACAAAATAGACCAATATGTTTAATAACGATTCTTTTTTATTATTATATATCAGAAAATAAGAAACGTGTTGTAAAACGAAATGTTGGTCTACTTATTTACCTCCTAAACCCGTTTCAGTAACCATGTGTTTGAAGATGCATATCATTACGAGTGCAAGATACACATTTCATATGGTATCAATGACTTCGTGCAGCACGGGAGAAGGCATTTGGCAACAACAGGCATCATATATAACGTCTAAAGTGAGAGAGTGGGCAGTCCAAAATGCATATGTAAATAGCGGCCGTTAAATGTGGCTAGGTCCCTGGTTATAGCCGTAATATATAGATGAGGTCCTGCCTGTAAGACAGTGTGCATGAAATTATCTCTCAACAGGCAAATAAAAACAAATATAGGCTGCAAGAATACTCCCTCTAGAGGTCGTGAACTTAACAAGGCTGAAGCTACAAAGAACGGAAAATCAGATAATTTACCGGTGTATATCGAATATAGCAAGGAGGGGAAGTTGAAGTGAAAGTTCGCATTGTTGCATATACAATACCATATGTAGGAGTTTATAATTGGATTCAAAATGCATATCAATGCATATACTCGTTTATCGGCTGATAGAGCCAGATTTTGTCTAAAGAAACCAGAGTGTAATCAATGATCGCATAGCTCACTTCTACTTTTACTAGTTTGCAGTTAACCATGTAAACATTATCATGCAGAAACAAAATTCAGACTAAGTGCTTGTGACCCCAATTCTGTCTAAATATATTTATATATTATTTTATCTATTGATTTGAACACAAATCATTTTGAAATTAAGCATTTTAACTCTTAATCTGCACTATATATCTAGTTTTGCAATGATACACCGTGAAACCACATACCAACTTTCCTACCAACC
This sequence comes from Margaritifera margaritifera, assembly GCA_029931535.1. Classification (NCBI taxonomy): domain Eukaryota; kingdom Metazoa; phylum Mollusca; class Bivalvia; order Unionida; family Margaritiferidae; genus Margaritifera; species Margaritifera margaritifera. The sequence goes on along the minus strand of JAQPZY010001170.1, from coordinate 475,251 downwards.
TAACTACATACCAACCTAAGTACAGGGCATGAAATACATAAAACAATAATAAAGAGATTATTTTCTATTATATAAAAGTAGAGGTACGAGTGGTCAAGCTAGTAAAGCATAATTGCAGGTCACTATTCTAGCATGGACAGTGATTGAGATACACACATCAGATACAACATTTTACCCAAGTCATCGAATAGTAAAATATGGTCCATAATGGCCAACTACTGAAATGAGGGAGTAAAGTATATATATAAAGTATATATATACATATATATATATATATATATATATATATATATATATATATATATATATATATATATATATATATATATAAAGTATATATCCCGATGCTTCAAAAAGTTTCATGGATCTATATAGAACAGGATGTACATAGTTTGTCAAAAACCTATGCAATCATGAGCTAAATGGAAAAACGTAGGCTAAGCCAGTCAAATATGAAATCTAGGTCGCCAGTACTTTCTTTGCTTGCAAAGGTGTGGTACTGAAAGAGATGCATATAATCGACTAGTTTGAAGCTTAAATAATGAACACGCTTGAGAAATACACTTAAAATATAAAAGTTGAGCAAAGTAATGAATCACCAAATAAGATCACAGTGACCTATTTTTCAGATGAGGTTGTAGTAATCATCAAAATGCATCATGCCACCAAGTCTCGTGATTTCATGCATAACAGTACTTAAAACAATCCAGTACAATTGTAAAAGTAGAACGCAATAAAGTTCGTATGCTGTAATGGTGTAGTACTAATAGAGATTTATACAATCATCTAGTTTGATTATACACCCATTGTGCGATAAAACATGCCTTAAAATGAACCGCATGTACACTCACAACCAGTCAACTCGTATATATGGATGTTATATTTAACCAACCTGTAACTGTTTTCTTTTTCATATCCACATTAAGCTTGCAAGTATAATACTGCAATGATTTGCTCTTTTGATTTATTGCTTTATGAGCAGTAGGTTCCACTGACAGACTGTTGTATTTTCCATGATACTTGACAACCAATTTATACGAAACAGTTAGATAGATTTCGAAGATGGCACACAAAACATAAGTGGGAGAGTCTGCAGACGACTGATTTGAAATTTATTACTTTCGATGTGTATTGTCCTTATCTTAACTGAATGGATAAAATAAATAACTCCGTTTTTAATTATATCCAGACAGATGTAACTGAATATGTATTTAAATCCAAAAAGCTTGCTCAGATGATTCTTCAAGCAGTTTTAGAACTGAGTGTACAAACCTATTCTGGCATACTGTCAACCATGTAAACACTAATGTTCACTGGACGTAGAAACCGCATACATTTTAACGAACACTGAACAAGAGCATATAAGTGCGGAATTAAAGTAGTTCACAAATCACAATAAACAAGGCTTAAATGCTTAAGATTACTCGAGGCTATGATTTGGTCTTGTAGTCAATTTTCAATACAAAATTGCACTTTTATAGCATAATCGTAAACGATGCAACAACTCTGGTCTCCGTACAATCTTTAATCATATCGGGACAAAGTATTGTCTATAACAAATCTTCATCTCTAACGCTGGTTATTTAATAAAACTAGCCTTGTTTTATGTCAAAATCATTTTATGTATTTATTATAACAGATAAGTCAATTTAGATGTAGTTAATACTAGATCGTTATAGAGATGCGAGCTACCAATGAAAGCTAAGGGACTTATATATTTTCGTTTCTTACATGGTCCACATGCGACGAACAAAACGATATTCTGGTATTAAGTTACTCATGTATGCGATTGGTTGTCGCTTGTGGATCACTTGAAATTTTTAAAAATAGCTCAAAATTTTGCACAAAATGGATAGTTCAGCCAAACGTGACGTCATGAATTTATTCGTGTGACGTACTATTTAAATCTGTTTTATACATCAATTGAAATTTTTGTTTTTCACATGTTCAACAGTTTCTCGCCATGGAAAAGTGTAATTTTTTGTACCATTTGCTTCTAAGTACAATACGCTACATTTGGTTGCTCGTTGTGCTGAACAGATAAGCATTAACTGGGTTTTCTGTAAATTTAAACTGAGTTTATTGTCACACATCCATTTCATTGCACCATTGTAAATCTTCATGTAGTCTGCTCTCAACAATCCTAACATCTTTATCGCCAACATATTGTGATGTATCATCTGCATACATAGTCCATGGAGAATGTTTCAAGCACGTTAGAAAATCATTTATATTTACTATTAAAATAGAGAGGGATAGAACCGATCTCTGTGGTACTCCAACGGAAATTTCCTTAAAATCCGATACAGTACTTCTTCATTTTACAGTCTGTAATCTACTATTGATATAGGATGTAAACCATATCAATGAGAGTTTTGCAACTTTATATGCTGACAAAGTATGTAGTAAAACTGTATGATTAGCATAAAATGTTTTAAGATCGTCTCAGAATAAAACTTAAGTTATTTTCCCCTCATCAATATTTAACCAGTGATCAGTCAAACCAGTGGGTGATGTTTCCTATGAATTATTTGGAATGAAGCCTGATTGACACGGAGTAATAATATTGCTTCTTGATAACAAAATCATAAATGAATTGAATACATGTCATCTAAATATCAGAATTGAAAGCATGTTATATCAATACTAGTATGGTATACAGTTTGCTCGCGGTTTATCAGTACATTAGCACGGTAATTTTAACCAACCCAATGTAATGGATACATTTTTTATGAATGTCGTTAAATGTATCGTAAATTTCGTGCACGAAACATACCAAAGTAACATGTCAAACCGCCTATTCCGACTGACATCTAATTATATTTAATCGTTCTCTTTTTCTCTTCCTCTCTGTCTCTCATTATCTCTCTCTGCGTTTGTCTCTCTCCCACTATCTCTCTCTGTCTCTCTCTCTCACACACACATACACACACACACACACACGCAAACACAAGTTTATGACCCAATTTAAGTGACCCAATATCGCTTCCGTTCTTACATATCTCTAAATTTGCCACTACAAATACATGCCCGCTGTTCTGTAAATCTTTAGCCCCAGTCACGAGGTCAATTTCACACACTGTGTAATCTATTCATATAATATCTATTTAAACTTACCCCGTGTAAGGCAGTAGTCTTGATTGCAATAGGTGACTTGATACTTGTTACCATAACCTACCCCGTATAAGGCAGTAGTCTTGATCGCAATAGGTGACTTGGTACTTGTTACCAGAACCTACCCTGTATAAGGCAGTAGTCTTGATCGCAATAGGTGACTTGGTACTTGTTTACCAGAACCTACCCCGTATAAGGCAGTAGTCTTGATCGCAATATGTGACTTGGTACTGGTTACCAGAACCTACCCTGTATAAGGCAGTAGTCTTGATCGCAATATGTGACTTGGTACTTGTTACCAGAACCTACCCCGTATAAGGCAGTAGTCTTGATTGCAATAGATGACTTGGTACTTGTTACCAGAACCTACCCTGTATAAGGCAGTAGTCTTGATCGCAATAGGTGACTTGGTACTTGTTTACCAGAACCTACCCCGTATAAGTCAGTAGTCTTGATCGCACTATATGACTTGGTATTTGTTACCAGAACCTACCCCGTATAAGGCAGTAGTCTTGATAATAGGTGACTTGGTACTTGTTTACCAGGTCACATATTGCGATCAAGACTACTGCCTACTGTTCAAGATTCAAAGGAGTTTATACAAGATACAATGATAAAATGTCTTGCGTCAACAATATTTTCTGCCCGAAACAAGGACGCAATTTGCGGTATGACATGGCGTTGTCAAAGATATAATGGAGTCGATTTAAAATATAAAATCTCATAATTAAGTAATCTGGTTACTTTTGATGAACATGTTGCAGTTATTTTGCCAATGGCTAGCAATGGCTATAATCTAGATAGTTGTGTTTGATTATGTTCCACGCATCACGCTGTATATAAAAATATGTTTCTGTAGTGTTGTTTTATTTTTAAGTAAATTTAACTCAGAAAAAAACTAATAAATACAGCCCCTTATCCCAACCTCTCTGCGAACAAACAAGAAAATTAATAGAAATTACATTAAACGTTGTTTAAGTTAGTCATATAAAATAAATAAAAAGTGTATAAAAGTAGCCCTAAGCGTTTTCGGGATTTAACAATTTTGAGTAAAAAAACCTCTTTGCCTATTCTTCAGTTTACGCATACATTAGGGCACTTAAACAACATTCATCTTTGTCACGAATTCAGATATATATGAAATTCCTTGTGTACATACAAGATAGGTATTGGCTAGACTTTTTCAGGTACACAAATGTCTAAGGTATTCTTTGGGTACATACACGACGGATATGGGCTAACGGACGAGACTTTTTCAGGTACTTAAATGTCGAAGGAATTATTTGGGTACACTCAAGAGTGATATTGGCTAGATTTTTTTCAGGTACTCAACTGTTCGAGTTCTTCCTTGCCACCATACAAGAGTGATATGGATTAGACTTTTTCAGTAATATGCAGCATAATATTACAAACATCTTCAAAATAAAATGCAAAAAGTATTAACCTACTCGAAAACAATTGTACAACCAATCGACATTGAACATGCTTACTCAGAAAAACTAAATGTATGGCATTCTAATTTTAACTGTTGCAATAATAGCACATCTTTTTTCGTAATAGTGTTTAAAGCAAAATAAAATAATTCATTGTTATCGATTTTTCGTCTTTAGTAGGCAGATGGATACAGTTTACCCTTTCGTATGCAAGAGAAAACGTTTCCTCTGACTCAGATGAAAAAAATTCCTGTCATAGAAAGGGTCCATAATGACTGTCATAGAAAGGGTCAATAATGACTGTCATAGAAAGGGTTAATAATGACTGTCATAGAAAGCGTTAATAATGACTGTCATAGAAAGGGTTAATAATGACTGTCATAGAAAGGGTTAATAATGACTGTCATAGAAAGGGTTAATAATGACTGTCATAGAAAGGGTTAATAATGACAGTCATAGAAAGGGTTAATAATGACTGTCATAGAAAGGGTCAATAATGACTGTCATAGAAAGGGTTAAAAATGACTGTCATAGAAAGGGTTAATAATGACTGTCATAGAAAGGGTTAATAATGACTGTCATAGAAAGGGTTAATAATGACTGTCATAGAAAGGGTTAATAATGACTGTCATAGAAAGGGTTAATAATGCCTGTCATAGAAAGGGTTAATAATGACTGTCATAGAAAGGGTTAATAGTGACTGTCATAGAATGGGTTAATAATGCCTGTCATAGAAAGGGTTAATAGTGACTGTCATAGAAAGGGTTAATAGTGACTGTCATAGAAAGGGTTAATAATGACTGTCATAGAAAGGGTTAATAGTGACTGTCATAGAAAGGGTCAATAATGACTGTCATATAAAGGGTCAATAATGACTGTCATAGAAAGGGTTAATAATGACTGTCATAGAAAGGGTTAATAATGACTGTCATAGAAAGGCTCAATAATGACTGTCATAGAAAGGGTCAATAATGACTGTCATAGAAAGGGTTAATAATGACTGTCATAGAAAGGGTTAATAATGACTGTCATAGAAAGGGTTAATAATGAATGTCATAGAAAGGGTTAATAGAACTCTTAAGATGAGAAAGAGGAAATATTTCAATGAAAATGGAACCGTATATGCAATACATCCAAAGAATTTATAAATGATAGCATGTTACACAATTCAAATGAGGAGGAAAATCACGTCCTCAGTCACTTCCCCCCCCCCCTCTCTCTCTCTCTCTCTCTCTCTCTTTCTCTCTCGTAAAGTACTAAGAACAACTTACTGATTCAGACAAAAAATCACCTGTCATAGATATTTAATAGAACTCCTAAGATGAGAAGAAGGACATATTTCAATGAAAATGGAACTGTATATGCAATACATCCAAAAAGCTGATAAATGATAGTACTCTATACAATTAAAGTGAGGAGGACAATCACGTTCTCAGTCACTTCCCCTTTCTTTCTTTCTCTCTCTCTCTCTCTCTCTCGTAAAGTATTAAAAAATCTATTCGAAATTAATTCATGTTTAATTAGCAACTAAAATATATCCTAGGTAGTTGCACCGCTGCTTGACCTTGGACTGCCAATTGTAACTAAAGACAGGTAACTCTTATTTATATTAATATGATTCGCACAGATTTGGTTTCCCTAACACTTTTGTTTTTTGCCAAAGATGTAAGACAGTAAGTAATCGAATGATGCTGGTACATCATAAAAGCGGAGGCCAACTTCCGATTACCACTGAAAAGTTGAATGCTGCTTGTTAAAATCAATTATGGAAAGTTTTCGTTATCGCCCCGCAATGAAAACAAATATAGACAAATATACGTGTAATTAGTAAACGTTCACTAGTTTAATATCTACTTCATACAAAAACAACACATATAAAAAAACTACAAGTTGTACAAGGATAACATACTGTTATCACAAAAAAGTATCACATGTACCATTTACAAATGTTATGCGGCCATAAAATTAGGATTGCTCGTTAAAATATGTACAGATGTATAGTTTCTTAAAGGCTGAACCATTGGGTGCTTGGTTAATATCATACTGCAAACTATTTCATAAAACTGTACCGGCGTAAGCAAAATATTTCTCAAAATACTCTGTCCAAACTTTTGGTACATATAACTCATTGTTTGCACTCAACCGTGTAATCTTCTTATAATGTTCCTTACAAACTTAAAAGCATATATATACTGTAGCTCTGAATATCAAAGTTACATGTCACATGTCAAGTCAACTATTCCGACTGGTATCTAATCATATTGAATCTCACTCTCTTTCTCTCTCTCTCTCTCTCTCTCTCTCTCTCTCTGATAGAGTCACTACACACCCTCTGCACCTACTATGCCATGCGCAGTATTAAGGACAGACAGATAGTCAACTTTCGGGATGAAATAATAATACGGTTACACAAAAACTCACCTCAGTTCATAGTCCAGTAAAATTCATAATCATCATTCGGTAAGCAGTTTTCTAAGTGTGGTTTTGTGTGGTTTCCCCATGTCATGGAGCGTTTAATATTTATTTAACCGCTGAGTAGACCCAACGTCGCTCTGTTTGTACATATCTCTAAAGTGTCCGCTACAAATGAATGCGCCCTGTTCTGTAAATCATTGGCCCCTGTCACGAGGCCAATTTCAAGCACTGTGTAATCAATTCATATCTTTTTTATTTGAACCTACCCGATAAAAGGTAGTAGTCTAAGTTGCAATATGTCACGTGATACTTGTTTACCAGAACATTTGTATGGTCAGAATTGAGCAATACAAATTCGTGTTGTTCAAGATTCAAAGGAGTCTCAACAAGCACCATAATAAAATGCATTTAGTCAACAATATTTTCAAACCGAAACAAGGACTCGTTTTAGGGTGTGACATAATGTCATCAGTGATATAATGGAGTCGACTTAAACTTGGAAATCTCATAAATAAGTATTATGGTTACTTTTGATGAATGTATGGCACTTCTTTTGCTTTTGGCTAGCAATGGCTGTAATCTAGAAAGTTGTTTTTGATCATGTTCTCCTCATCACGCAGTATATAAAAATTTATTTCTGAAGTATTTTTACTTAGTTTTAAGTAGATTTAACTCAGAAAAAAGAAATACCGCCCGTTATCCCAACCTCTCTGCTAACATACAAGACAATTAATAGAAATTACATACAAAATTGTTTAGGTTAATCATATGTACATGACTATCGGTGAAATCAGTATATATGAGGAACTGTACAGAATATGAAATATGCCATGTCCCCTCCCAGTCTATATAAAAGCAGCCCTAAGTGTTTTCGGGATTCAACAATTTTGAAGAAAACGCCCTCTTTGCCTATTCTTCAGTTTAAAACATACATTAGGTCACTTAAAAAGCAGTCTTCTTTTTTACGAATTCAAATATTTAAGGTATACCTTGTATACATACAGGAGGGGTATTGGCTATAGTTTTTCAGATACTCGAATGTCTAAGGTATTCTGTGGGTACATACACAACGCATATGGCTAACATGCCAGACTTGTTCAGGTACTTAAATGTCGATGTATTTTTTGGGTACATTCAAGAGTGATATGGGCTAGACTCTTTCTGGTACTCGGATGTCTCAATTGTTCCTTGCATCCATGCAAGTGTGATATGGACTATACTTTTTCAGTAATGTGCAGCATATAATTACAAACAGCTTCAAAATGAAATAAGAAAAGCATAAACCTACTCGAATATATTTTACAATGAATCGACGATGAGAATCCTTACTCAGAAAAAGGAAATGAATGTCATACAGTTTTCAAATGTTGCAATATAAGCACTTCCCTTTTTTGTAATAATATGTTCAGCAAGACAAAATAATTCAATGGTATCGAGTTTTCGTGTTTAGTAGGTAGCTGAATACATTCTACGTTTCCGTATGCAGGAGATTTTAGTTACTGTTAGATTTATCATATTATTGATTATTTATAGAGTGTATTTGCAACAAAACCTTTTGTTTCCTGTTTTTATAGCAAAGAGCGTTGCATTGGAACACACGAAGTAAATAATCAGACTGCTATCTGAAAGAAAGAATATGAGTAGGATCTGAAACACGCCTAGTTCCACTTAAAACCATAGCAATGAGTTTGACTGGGAAGTCTTAAAAAGCAGAATTTACGTTATCTTATCTAGCAAACCGACTTTGCACTCGAACTTGTTCGATGAGCTAGGCGAGTTTTAGTGGGAGTGGGGTTGAGGGTAGACATCGCTTTCGAAATCCTATTATACTGATACTTTCGTCCAATAATCTTCGATTTTGAACGGAAGCAAGCAATTTGTACAGCAAGGTTGTATATAGGAACAATGCTATTATGTTGCTATTATATTACAAATTAAGGCGCTAATGGTGTAGTGCATGTATGTATGTATGTATGTATGTATGTATGTATGTATGTATGTATGTATGTATGTATGTATGTGTGCATGCATTTATGCAGGTATGCATCGAGTTTAACGGCAGATCATCACACTCGCTAGATAATGCCGGGCAAGAGATATTTAGTAAAAATGGTTCAGTCACCTTTAAAAAAAAACAGAAAAACAAAAAAAAAAAAAAACAAAAAAAAAAAAACAAAAACCAAATGTACCTAGGACGAAAAGCCAATCAAACCAAAAGTAAATATCCACCATGTGACAAAAGTCATATGCTTGTGAGAGAGAGACATACAGACATGCAGCGATAGTAAATAATATTTGATCCCAATCAGAATGAGTGGCGTGAAATGTAACTTTGGTATGTGTCATGCACGAAATTTACATTACGTTTCTAGAGAATAAATGTGCCAATGTACTGATAAACCGCATAGAGACTGTATACCATGCTAGGTTTGACAACGTTTCTAATAGTGGCATTCAGATGATATGTTTTCAATTCTTTTTATGACTATTTTCACAAAATAAACAGTATAATTACCCAGTGTCAATCAGACTTCCGTCCAAATCTATCATACGAAACAGTACCCAAAGGTCTGACTGATTACTGGTTAAAGGATATTGATGACAGGCAATGAACTGACATTTAATTCTTACGCCATCGTAAAGCTTTTGATATTGTTAATCACATTTTTAATACATAAATTGTCAGTATATAATGTTCCAAAAGTCTCAATGCGATGATTTGCATCCTCTCTCAGTAGTAGTTTAAAATCTGTAAGATGGAGAAGTACTGTCTCGAATTTTAAGGACATTTCCATTGGAGTGCCACATATAGCAATTGTAAGTCCTCTCTTTTTCATGTTATATATACACGATTTTCCAAGGTGTGAAACAATTCTTCCTGGACTAAGTATGCAGATGATACATCACACTATTACCGATAAAGATGTTAGCATTGTTGAGAGCAGACTAGATGAAGATTTACAATGTGCTATGAAAAGGCTATATGACAAGAAACTTAGTTTATATTTAGAGAAAGCCCAGTTCAAGCTTAACTACTCAGCACAACAAGCAGCCAAATGTTGAAAATGGTACTTATAAGTAAATGGTACAAAAGTTGAAACTGTTAAATGTGCCCAACTTTTAGGTATCCTTATTGACAATACACTATCGCGGTCCTACCAATTTGAAACATTCTGTAAAAAGGTTTATAAGAAAATAAGAATTTTGAAACGTCTGGGATGTTTTATATCGGATCAGTTAATCCGAAAAAGTGTATAACCCAGTTGCTTTTCCACATTTTATCTACTGCTGTATTGTGTGGGTAGAACCCCTAAAGTCCTCTTATATGAAGAGACAATATAGCTTACAGAAAAGAGCAGCCTGGGTGATTTTAAATGTCAAGGATATTTTAATACCTTCTTCATCTCTTTTCAACACTCTTACATGGATGCCAATTATGGTATACAGTATTTGTAGAAAAGCTGTTCTTACTTTCAAGCTCTTAAATAATTTTTAACCCGAGTTTCTTAGCGTGTTTAAGTTTGCAAGGAACATTAGCACGAAAAGTATACGGTCGAGTACAAACAATGATTTATGTACCAAGTAGACAGATTATTTTAAGAAATCGTTTGCTTAATCTCTGAATGTATCTGGTTCAGTTACTAAATTGAAATCCCAGTAGGAGAAACGTTACCCAACTGTGTGCACTGATTATACAGATTTTGACTAATCACTGTTTGCTCCCTGTCAATTCTATGCCATAAAATAGTGTGAGCATATATACACAAAAAATGTATACTTTGTGAATATCTGGACATTTGAATGATATGCCAACAATTCTGTAACTCTTAACGTTATCTATGAATTAAAATATCTGATGAGAGAGTTGTTGCAGAAGATTGCAAAACCTATTTTACCACATTTCAACAATGTGCTTGTGGATGAAATATCCTCTGCCTTAGGACAGAATTTGTAATCAGAACAGTAGGTGCTGTAATAGCTTATGCTCTGTTATGAATGCTGCATCAACATTGTATTAATCCAGTATTGCATTAAGAATAAGAGAAGATAACACAATACCTCTCACATTCCAACTCGGTATATTAAGATTGTGTAAAATGGTATGCGCTCTTTGTATTTACGTCCGTGTATAGGTTTCCGATGACGTACCACTACAAACAGAAATCAGAACCTGAATGAATTTGTTCGAAAAGTTGAAATATAATCCTCTCTTATCTAAGTCGAGTAGCATCAAAAACGCCACCGTAACCCCCACATTCATCATTATCATCATGATCATGTTCATCTGTCACCCTAACGTCGCTGTTTTCGAACACTAATTCAAAATTAAAGAGAAAGTTCAGGTTGCATTTAATTTATTACATATAGCTTGCAGGAGATATGTTTTATAAAAACTATACACCTAACAAAAAGTAATTTGTATTTGTACGAGGGTAAAGTGTTACCACTGTCACCATCTGCCGCAACTAGAGACTGCTCGTGGCGTCATAAAGTCGGTTTGTATTTACATTGGCTACATGTACTATGTAGTTGAATCAGGTGATTACAGTATTTCCATGCCGAACATGACAAACTATTTACTTACTAGTCAGACATTCCTGATGCTGCAGGAATAAAAGAAACCGATGCATTTACTATTTCGACCGAGATCAAGCAAGATATGTCTGTTTTCATGTGATAGATCCTCCGATCACACGATGATCTTTTTACCTTCGGAATCTTCACAAACTTTAGTGCTAGTTCCCAATAAAAGTCACAGCTGAATTACAAGCATACATAAATCAGGTTACATTTTTGATTTTATGAAAATATTTCTCTAGAACAGCATTCATAGGTGTAGTGTACTATACTGCCAGCTGTCGTTTATATAGTACTTGTGTGAACACAAAACAGAATTTGAAACGCAACGAACCATTCGGGGGATCCTCTGATGCTTTCGTATCATTCACACGTTTTACCTCTGCAATATGACAGTGCCGAACACACGGTAGTTGTGCTAAATTTTCTGAAGTTTGATCTAACATTTTGCCCATAAGTACGAGTTTTTCTGAACTTCATTTACATTTTCGGCATTTGTGAAGCTAGTATATGTGAAATAATAGAGCTTGAACATTTGTATGGACTTTGCCTTTTTTTAACAGGCACCCAATGACCGCGATTAACTAATTTATATATATCAATTCATCATTTCAATGTGACAATGATCATTGCATCGACTCAGACATTTGTTTCATTGTTCACGAAAGGTAAAGCTAATGATCCCTATATTGTTTTAAAGTAGCACTTTGTTCCCTTGTTCTTTGACAATAATAACTTTTCTTCGATGGATGTAAACATTACTTTCTTCTCCAAACACCTCACCTGTTTGGGCCTCATTTAAAACCTCAATTGCTACATTCAAGATTAAAATGAAATGCTTTAAAAGCATGTTCAAGCTCAGAATCAAGGAAAATGTTATTTGCCCGCATTGGTATCATCATTTGAAACAGTAATGGCAGCAGCATCCAAGCCATCGCCTTCGACATCACCGTCCGTCTGTCTCTCTGTTGGCATGTCTGTAAACATGTTCGTTTCTTGAGCATAACTTGCACACCGTTGTAGATATTTCTATGAATCTTGTTACACATATTAGACTTGTAGTCCAGAAGGGACTTTTGTGATTCATACTTATTCAGTTTAAATAAATTTAAGGTAGCACTATATGTCCCATCTTCTATGAATCTTAGTACATATATTAGACTAGTAGTGTATATGTGCTATTGTCTGTGAATCTTAATACATATATTAGACTAGTAGTGTATATATGACATCGTCTATGAATCTTAGTACATATATTAGACTAGTAGTGTATATATGACATCGTCTGTGAATCTTAGTACATATATTAGACTAGTAGTGTATATGTGACATCGTCTATGAATCTTAGTACATATATAAGACCAGTAGTGTATATGTGACATCGTCTATGAATCTTAGTACATATATTAGACCAGTAGTGTATATGTGACATCATCTATGAATCTTAGTACATATATTAGACCAGTAGTGTATATGTGACATCGTCTGTGAATCTTAGTACATATATTAGACTAGTTGTGTATATGTGACATCGTCTGTGAATCTTAGTACATATATTAAACCAGTAGTGTATATGTGACATCGTCTGTGAATCTTAGTACATATATTTGACCAGTAGTGTATATGTGACATCGTCTGTGAATCTTAATACATATATTAGACTAGTTGTGTATATGTGACATCGTCTGTGAATCTTAATACATATATTAGACTAGTAGTGTATATGTGACATCGTCTGTTAATCTTAATACATATATTAGACTAGTAGTGTATATGTGACATCGTCTATGAATCTTAATACATATATTAGACTAGTAGTGTATATGTGACATCGTCTGTGAATCCTAATACATATATTAGACTAGTAGTTAAGATACTGTCTATGAATCTTAGTACATATATTAGACCAGTAGTGTATATGTGACATCGTCTATGAATCTTAGTACATATATTAGACTAGTAGTGTATATGTGACATCGTCTATGAATCTTAGTACATATATTAGACTAGTTGTGTATATGTGGCATCGTCTGTGAATCTTAATACATATATTAAGCGAGTAGTGTATATGTGACATCGTCTGTGAATCTTAATACATATATTATACTAGTAGTTTAGATACTGTCTATGAATCTTAGTATATATGTTAGACTAGTAGTGTATATGTGACATCGTCTGTGAATCTTAATACATATATTAGACTAGTAGTTTAGATACTGTCTATGAATCTTAGTACATATATTAGACTAGTTGTGTATATATGACATCGTCTATGAATCTTAGTACATATATTAGACTAGTAGTGTATATATGACATCGTCTATGAATCTTAATACATATATTAGACCAGTAGTGTATATGTGACATCGTCTGTGAATCTTAATACATATATTAGACTAGTAGTTTAGATACTGTCATTGAATCTTAGTTTATATATTAGACTAGTAGTGTATATGTGACATCGTCTATGAATCTAAGTACATATATTAGAGTATAATGTGTGTGTGTGTGGGGGGGGGGGATGGTAAGGCTATTGCTCTATTGCTATGTCAGTCTGCCTGTCTGTCCATAAACTTGGTCGTGTTCTGAGTGTAACTCTCAAACCGATCAAAATATTACACAAACCTGTTGCGAAGTGCCTTTTGATGCTTAGCATTTTTTACGCATTCAGTATTTTTATGTTTGTATGGAAACAAAGTGTAGCATAAGTAGTAGCATATTAATTGAACCCGCTGAACCATACGGTACTATCACTGCTTTACCATACGGTACTATCACTGCTGTACCAAACGGTACTATCACTGCTGTACCATACGGTACTATCACTGCTGTACCATACGGTACTATCACTGCTGTACCATACGGTACAATCACTGCTATACCATACGGTACTATCATAACTAGCACAAAATTGAGAGTATTGGATCTTAGGGTAGTTTTAAGTTTAGTCTTTGCATAAGCATGGGACCGATGGAATATGTCATCTGTAGATGACTCTTAGTTTGACTGGTTGTATTTCCAGTTTTAATGAATCTTTTCTTAAATACAAATATAACATAACAGTGTATTCTCAAATTTACGTCCGGTGTCTCTGACGCATAACAGAATAACCATGGATGAAGCAATACAGCCACAATGAAATTGTTTATAGTTCATTTTTACAGTATTCGGAGTTACATAGAATGTGGTCCCCTGTCATCAAACATGACATAGCCGTTTACATTGGAATATGTATTAAGATATCTTGAGCGTTCGGGGCCAAAGGTCAAATGTCAAGGTCACAGGGGTAGATTAATTCAATTTTTCTTAATATATTTGATATTTATATCCTATTTCCACAGATACATTTTCTTCAGATGTAGTACACAAATTCCCTAGTGTGAATTGAATCGCCATAGGAATGATGGATTAAAATGGTAAAAGTCAAGGTCAAAGGATAAATTGTTTCTTGTTGGTTAAATTGTTAAAAGGTTATGTGCTAATTATAACTTTATTTTCTATGATCTTGTTGAGAAAAATGTAGCAAAAAAGCGAGATATAGCCTACACAGTGTCTGTAATTCCTTCCTCCTGTCTGTCTCTCTGTTCGTCCGGCTTCAACTTTATGCTCAAGATGATTTGAAGGCAAATATGAACTCGATTGGATATAATTCGTTGTCCGAGTTTGGATAAACCTGTACGTGCATGGACTTAAAAACATCTCTGCGGATTTTAAGGTTATGAGGTCAGTTGTTAAGAACAGTAGAGGTCAAACTTTAAAGCTGTGATAGCAACCTCATCGTATTTCCTGCATAGATTTTCATTGATATTTGCGACGAAGTGTAAAACCGTAAGAAATGGCATGTTCATCGGTCAAACGTCGAGCTCACATCCTGACTTGTTGGAACCTCTCTGATTAATAGGTTTCAAGTTAGTAGAAGTAGACTTGAATTGGACATTCTCTCGAGTTAGGTCGTAAGCAGTCAGTGTTCTTTAGATATAAGGAAAGCAACTGACAAACCTCACTAATAAGACAACTCTGGGGAATTAAGTAAAGCGGTCGTATTGCGTATATTGTGGTTGTCTTATTGTCAAATTTTCCTGAATAGTGAAGGGAGAAATTATATTCTTTGGTTTTGTTTCTATATTTTTAGCGGGTTGGTCTTAGAACAACGGTTGTCGTTGGGCGGGTTTTTACTCTAAAGTGACATTTTCTGCAATGGAGAAAGTAAAGATACAGATTTTCCTAATAAATATATCCATTTCAGATCCTAGTTAAGATGAGGTCAACTTCCGTGATTGTCATTCTCCTTTGTGTAACAATATGTATCCTCATAGCTAAGACGAACTGAATGCTGTGCTGGTACCCATTTGGCCGGTGTTATGACAAAGGTGACCCAAGCGGAAAATGCAGTGATCGGGGAGGCAATTGCGTCCAAGTTCCATACATGCTGGAATGCAGATGCATTTCTCATGCCTTTGGCCGGGCTCTAAAGCGTCCACAGGTCTAGAACTACAAGTCGGATGACGTCATAACAAGATGATTATACGTAATCAATCTTTGTTTTCCTTCCTGAAACAATGACAGTGTCAATATGAAAAGGAAAACTAGATTATGCTGACTTCATTCTGATATCTATTTTCTTGCTATGGAAAAATTGGAACTTTTCCGAGATTCAATAACACAGTCTAATACAGAAATAGAACTGCATAGGATCATTGATCATACTTTTTTTTCTTGAATTTTGTTTTTAAAAGAAAATAATGTCAGCAATTAGTTTTGTTTGACATCCAAAATAAACTGCAATGATTGCAACTGTCATTTCGAGTTTGACTTTGCATTTATTGCATTTTCATTTCTCCTTTTATCTTTAAGTTTATATGTTACTAGTCAATTAGGCAAGAACACGTGATATAAATACTACTCAGGCATAATGATACTATATTATTGTGGTAACAAGGAATGTCTCTCAGAAAAGATTTATAGCAACCATTTCTTGAACAAAATATGCAAAGTTGATCGATAACAATGACGAAAATTCTGTCAATCACGAGTTTATGTGATGACCTGTTGTCCATCGTCCGTTCGTCCGTTAGCACAAATTTGTTATCGCTGCTTCCCGCAAACTACTTGGAGGATTGCCATGAAACTTTACACACACATTCATTCCAAGGTTTAGTTGGACCTAGAAGATAATGGTGTGGCCAGGACATCTAATATGGCCGCCACAGCGGCCATCTTGACAATTTTGTTATCGCTATTCCTCCAGAATGGATGGTCGTATCAACGTAAGGTTGTCACTAAAGGACTTCTTATGACGTCTTGTTGATGCTAAATGAAATGGGTACCAATTCGACATCCAATATGGCAGCCATAATGAAAATCTTGTTATCGCAACTGGTCCAAAACGGAAAGTCATATCAACATGGAGTTTTCACCAGAAGACTTTGTATTACTTCCAGTTGGTTCTAAATGAAAATGGTGCCGATTTGATATCCTATATAGCCACCACGGCAGCCAACATGAAAATTTTGTTATCGCAACTCCTCCTGAACGGAAAATCATATCGACATTGGGTTTTCACCAAAAGAATTGTTATGATACTTAGTTGGTCTTTACTGAAAACGTGCCCATCTAATATAAAATATAGCCACCATAGCGGCCATATTTAAAAACTTGTTATCGCTAATCTTACAAAATGGATAGCTATATTGACATAGGCATTTTCCTATGCCCTTTATATTCCTTCCAAGATAGGCTTTGCTGTAAATTTCACAAAACAGGAATTATGTACCTACTTGGCCGTGTGAAAATAGACTTTAAACATATTTTATATTATTAATGGAGTGAGCTGTCATCCCCGTCTTCGATTAGTCTGCGACCTGCGCATAACCTTCGTCTGACACCACATTGAAGAGGAACGCTACGATGGTTTACACGATTGAAACGGGTTTTCTCTCATATAAAAGATTCATTTACCGAATGTACAAGATATGAAAATGCCTTCCCAGCTTACTACATTTATTGTAAACAACACTCCATCTTTTTCAGTATTATCAACATAATACAGAGTGAAATTTTTGTACACCCACTTCTCGTAACTTTAGCAATGAACACATGCTTGTTGATTGTAACAATCGCCAAGATCAAACAAATACGATTTCGCATTCCGAGATTACTGATATTGATGCTGCCATATGTTGTCCTGAAAGAAAGTATATACAAATATTTCAGGTGGAAAAAAAGAAGTTTACCTGTCAGTGCGTGCTCCTGGACAAGGGGACTTGCCTGGCAGGTTTTTCAATTTATGTAGGTCGTCCGTGCTATACATTTTCCAGCGCTGTACTACTACTGCTACTAGATAAAGAACAACATCCTCATCCTCATCATCTGCATCGTCGTCTTTATTCTCTTTCTCATCCTCCTCAACATCATGCATCATCATCATGTTGTGCATGCAGCGCGTGTTTGCAGGAATCCTCTCTTTGAAGACACTGTATTGCGTCAGCTGTAAAATTATATAATTCCTATCGTTTGCAGTTATTAACTGCCGATGTATGTCTTCATCGGTTATTGCCTTTCACTTATTTTAAGGTATAAGACTCATTCCACTATTTCTGCCCGCCTAACACACCATGCGATTTGAAAAAAAAAAAAAGAAAAAAAAAAAAAAGAAAAAGAAAAAAAAAACAACAAAAAAAACAATATAATAAGCAGACTGTCAATATAGCCTGTTTTACAGAATGAAGTTCAGTGCATACATACAATCTTTTCAAGTCAGATTACCATTCAAATAAGTATGTGGGTCTTATGGGCAGATAAATATAGCTATGAAATGAAAGAAATGCTTATGGCGGCACTCATACACATTTTATTTGATTTCTAGACTGAATTCGAGTTGTTAAGTGGCCCCTAGTTTTTACAATGTCCCCTTAAAGCATACACTGGGCACACCATTTATCCAGAATATTTCAAACTAGGTGCAACACTAATAGTAACAACAACAACAACAACAACAACAACAATACTACTACTACTAATAATAATAATCTTTATTTGTGATACAGGTTATAGGCCCAACATCGGCATAAAGTGAGCATGCCTAATATTGACAGCATGTTACAACGATAATGAAATATAACTGCAATGTGTTTTATTCAATAATGGTAACATTTACAAAACATTACCACAACCGGTTGTAATTCCATATATTACTAAGCACACGTATTAGATAAATATGATATCACTACATGTATATAGAATAGTTTTAATACTAACTTGGGAGATTTTTTTGGTATATATGGGTAAAGTTTTTCTATATTTGTATTTATTGTTACAGATAAAGGTATGTACCATTAACTTGGCTCAATAAAGATAAGACAAGTTATAATAAAGTGATATTCATTTTCAGTTTCAGTGTTACATAATTGTCATTTTCAATTTTAATACCAAATATGCTCCTATCTTTCTATATTTGCTCTTAGAGATAAATTCCTTGCTCTTAACATATAATAATAATAATAATAATAATAATAATAATAATAATGATGATGATTGATGATAATAATAATACTAATAGTAATAATAATACTAATACTACTACTACTAATAATGATGATGATGATGACAATAATAATAATAATAATAGTAATAATAATAATAATAATAATAATAATGATACTACTACTACTACTAATAATAATAATAATAGTAATATTAATACTACTACTACTATTAATACTACTACTACTAATAATAATAATAATTCCGTAACCCAGGCTATATTGATAGTCTGCCTATGATATTTATTCAAGCGTGTCGTGTGTTAGGCGGGTAGTGCAAACTATCGCGTAATTCTTTGAAAAATCCATTTATTTTCTTGTTTGTCATCTCTCTAAATTGTAAAATAATGATTTTGTTTTTCAATCTTTTGCATCTGGTGGTTGTAAAAGGTCGAAATAAATGAAGCCTTTTGCTTGCAAAACGCAGATCAATATAAAAAACAAAGATTTCAATGCGAACACATCCATTTTGCGAAACTGAAAATATTGTAATTGTGCCCCTTTTTTTACACCCACCAGCTTCTGCGCCCAAGAAGTAAAATCTATCATGTTTTCTACTCATTCTCATCAAACATGATAGCTCTGATCATTATCTCTCTTTAGGTGTCTGCATAAGCAGATAAAAACTGAATGATCGACTTAACCGATCACAGTAATATTGAACAAAAATATCCAATCACCGCTATTGAACATAAAGCAATATTTTGCACAAGTCAATGTGGCTAATTTACTAACAGTCACAAAAACATTATGCAACAAATACTACTTGATTAGGAAACAAAATATTTTTGTTATTTTAACCTGCGCCCATTTTATTAAAAGAATCTGTTAACAGTAATTCCTGAATTGTGCTGTTTGCGCCATAAGGTCAAGGCACTGATCTGATAAATTATTAGAAACTGTCAGAACAAAAGATCTCAACTAATCAAGTTTTGCCTATAAAAGCAAAGCCCGCTATCACTAAAAACATACAAGGAAAGATTCAAAGTGTTGATTATTACAGTGTTGATTATTACAGTATGTACTCGCTTATAAATGGAGTCCAACCTCAAACTACACAGACCCAGATCTGCCGTCGCATAATGCGCCGGCAGATCTAGGTCTATGCAGTCTGTTAGAAGTCATCAGTAGAACAAACAACATAGACCGTGATCTGCAGGCGCAT
The DNA here is from genome assembly GCA_029931535.1 of Margaritifera margaritifera. NCBI lineage: Eukaryota > Metazoa > Mollusca > Bivalvia > Unionida > Margaritiferidae > Margaritifera > Margaritifera margaritifera. The sequence goes on along the minus strand of JAQPZY010001170.1, from coordinate 455,005 downwards.
TATGCGATTATGCGATGACAGATCAGGGTCTGTGTTGTTTGCAGTTGGACTCGACTAAAAAGCGAGTACAGACGGTATACACAAAGATGACATTAAGACACTGAAAAATGAATGCAATAAAAGTATTCCAGTGTTGATAATAAATAAATACATAGCCCCTCTCTTTATAGTATTCAAGTGATTTTCTTTTTCCTACATAGAAATATATATTTCCTTATAACCCATATCTCTACATATAAATCCCATGTTTTAGTTTATAATAAAGTTTAGTGTTCAGAATCATTCGAAAAAAAACAATTAAGTACTAAACCAAATGAAGTGGCATGAGCTGAATTGTCTGTTTCTGTCTCTGTCTGTCTGTCTGTCTGTCTGACACACACTCACTTAGTCTACGTACATTTTCATAGATACTGTCGATCCAAAACCATTTAGGCCACATTATTTGGCATTTATTCAGGTGACACGATCTTGGCTTCTTAGGAAAACAACAACAGCAGCAACAACAACAACTGTTTGGTTTCTTGCTTAAGAAAAGATTCATCATTGATTGTAATCACAAGCAGTGCACTCCTCCCTCCGGCGCGCGCGCGCGCAGGCACACACACACAGAGGCACATATGCACACACACACACACACACACACACACACACACACACACACACACACACACACACACACACACACACACACACACACATCTTTAGCTTACAAAAGGTTTGGTGTCAGATTTTATCAACCAAAATTGATTTAGTTTTGTAATGTTTATAACGTCGTGCATCGATGAGATCCATAAACAGTGTTGACACTCTCTCTCTCTCTCAACATTTGTTCCTTGTTAAGCAGATGTATTTGTCATTGTCATTAACTATAGACTATACTGAAAAAGCTAACAAATACAAATAAACTCTTTGTTTAGTAGCGAATGTTATACATGCGCTAAGACAAGCATGTGCTATTCCCAGCTTTCATGTTATACACGTGCTAAGACAAGCATGTGCTATTCCCAGCTTTCAACATCGGCAAATATGGGCAAAAGTAATTAACATATATAAATTAATGTTGCAGTTTAATTAAATACTAATTGATCCACCATATTTTTCATGTTGGGTAATTGGACTATATAGTCCAATAGAGGCTCCTGATACGATGATTTAATGCCAGGGGTCACTTTTGTGCAGTGTTGCCAGGGGTCACTTTTGTGCAGTGTTGCCAGGGAATTGGTTGCCGTTTCCAGATTAGCTCTATGTATATTCCGGAAAATTATATTTGGCGAGTATTCATGCACGGTTAAAATCGGTTATAATGTATATGAACCGTTCAATATATTTTGACGGAATTTATTATATTTGTTAATTAACAGATGTAAACTTGAATTATAATGATTGATCATTTTCTTTTAGTTCATTGAAGTGTGAGCCAAACCCCCCCCCAACCCCCCAACCCCCCGAAAAAAAGCTAAACTGAATGATTGACTGTTTGCACAGCTAGATGTTGTTTTTTTCTTCTCGGTTCAGACTTTTAATGAACTTCAAAAAATTACACGGTCCATTCTTAAATAATTAAATGTTTACTAATCTGATTGCCATTACCCTATTGAATTTATTTTGGTTCACATCAGGAAAAATAACAAATAAATCATTGGTTCCACCAACTGTCACAACTTTTCACGCAATTCGTGGAGGACCATTGGTAAAAGATTAATTTCAAGCTAATACGTGGTCATGGGCTGCCTAGGCCGTCATATGTATATAGATAATTTGCAGATATCAGACTAGGGGAAAAAGGAGAATCTACCCCACCTTGCGAATTGCTTACGTCAAGCGGATACGATTGGCTAGCATATATTGACATCATGTAGATTTTGACGTCATAATGTGCATGGCGTCAGAAATGACGCTAATCAAACAAACAACTACATCGATGTTACAGCATTCCTCCTGACTGAAATATGTTTTAGTTTTTTTTACCTTGAAGATGTGAATTAACATTCTGTGATAACATTATTAAATTAAATTATGCTTTGTCAACGCTCATAGCGCCATGTGGAGCCCAAAAATTTGGGATACCTCGTTCTCATTTAACTTCGTTTTTATTTCCTATGAACTGGCTCGGTTTTTCCATAGCATAGCGATGATAGCCGAAGGGGCCGGGTGACCCAGGCTAGCTAAAATGACGCTATATTTCTTTATATCAACAACAAATCGGAGGAATCTCTGCCAATGATGTTTTTGTGTGCTCTGTACTTGATTAATCTGGCACAGAGGACATGCCAATGATGTTTTTGTTGGTATCATGTGACTACCACGTTGACAATGTGCTCTGTGCTTGATGAATCTGGCTTTCTCCAGGTTGCTGCGACAGCGATAGGTTTCTGGTCGTTGTTCTCGGAATAAGTATGTTGAGAATTGTGTGTCCTTTCGTTTTTTTACAAACATTACGTGACTTTCATATAATGTTTTCGAATTTTTTGTACAACAAGATTGGAAAGGGGTTTATTGTTGATATCACGTGACTATTTGACCTCTGATGTCCTGGACATGTAGGTTGCGATATTAGGGTAGTCACGTGACTAGCAATGCTAATGACGTATACCAGGTCAAATTTCATCAACGCTGCAGTTTCGTCTCGTCTGTCAGCGGATTAAAGGCTCGATGTAAGGTCGTTTAAGTTCGCTCGGCCCGATAGTAAGCAGCTACCCCATGCCACTACCGCGCGGTGGCGGCGAATTCCAACTTTTCGATAGGCAATGGGCTCTGACTCTACACCCCAATATAAATGTCCAAATATCAAAAATGGGGTGTGAACGGTCAGAGGAAACTCGAACTAGTCATACTGTGGCCACATAACGAGTTTACAGCATGAGAATCTCTCTCTCTCTCTCGCTCTCACTCTCTCTCTCTCTCTCTCTCTCACCCCCCCCCCCCACACAGACAGATGCACACTGAAACTAGCACACGCGCATGTTTATAGATACTGTCAATCAAATAAATTTAATACGTCGGTTTGAATTCAATGCGGTCACTTGATTTGCCATGTCGTGAGGTCATTCGTGAAAGAATTTTTTGTAAATGAACAATTGCTTATTTTTTTTAAAGAAAACATTATTTATTGATGGGTGTCACAAGAATTCCCCCTTTGCCGTTTAAAGGGGCTTGCTATCAGTTTTATGAACCCAAATATGTGATTAATTATGTTTATTTCAGCGTGATTTGTTGAAGTCAATTATACTCTCTCTGTCTGTCTCTCTCTCTATCTCTCACTCTGTCTCTGTCTCTGTCTATCTCTGTATTTGCGTGCGCGAAATTGTTCCTGTTAAGTATGTATAATTTTCATTGGCTGCGTATATATATATATATATATATATATATATATATATATATATATATATTGAAAATCAAGATAAAAAGCGTTTTTTTAGGAACGCAAGTTATACACATCTGTGGCTGTTGCTACTCTTAAATCTCAACATCGGGAAATATTAACACAAGAATTAAACAAATAGAAAATTATTATGCGTTTTCACCATTTGTGTACTAATTCACCATTTGTGTACTAATTCACCATGGATTTTGTTTTGATTAAAAACTGACTTAATAGCTCGATAGTGGTAAATGTGTGCCAGGCTGCCAGGAAACGGCTACCAGTTTTCTGATTGGCTATATGCAGATTAATGATATTGATCACTATTTTGAATGTATTCATGCGCCCCCCTCCCCCAGCAACAGCAGTTAGAATGTATATATTCAGTGGAATTTTTGGACAGAATTTCCTTTGCTCTGTTGTTTATAAATGTAAAATTTAATTTTACGGTTTGACTGGTTTCTTTTCTTTTTCGGTTCATACTTTATTGAACTTAAAAATAATAATAATAATAATAATAATAATAATAATAATAATAATAATTAAAACTAAATTAATAAAATAAATAAATGATCAATCCTTAGGTAAATTCCCAACGAAATATCATGTCCTTAATTGAAATATATTTGCAGTAGGGCCATATTCATGTTTAACTGAGAATACATTTTCTCCGAGATCTTTGGTTTGACAGATAACATCGTTTCTTGCAATTTCACAATTAGAGGCAAACATGAAATGCCAGGATTGAAGCAACGATAAACAGATACAATCTTGGATATTAACTCTTTTGTACTTAAGAAAGTCATTTGCAAGTCATTTGCAAGTAATCGCCGATGCTACTTGTCTATATTCGTCTCGTTCTTCCTATCTCTTTCCCTCTCACTCTCTCTTTTTCTCTCTCCTTCCAGTGATGAAAAAAGAATCAGCATGCCGGGAAAATTAACATATGACTCAGCCTTTTAAATCAAGCATCCAGGCTGAAATATCAAGGGCAATCTTAGATAATTAGTGTTCGGGTCAGTGTATTTAATTTTGTCATTTCAAACTTGTTGTTTTAAGCTATAACATAGTGCTAGTTACAGGGAACCTACACAGATAAACAGATAATGGTAACAATTCCCTTTCTCTCTCTATGTCTGTCTGTCTATCTATCTCTCTGGTACAGCTATTGAAAAAAGTTTGAATTCTTTGTAATTTGAAAAGAAATTTAATATTGCAGATATTTTGGACGTGGCAGTTTCATTATGAAGAAGAAAGCATACTAGATAAATATTTCTACTTGAAGCATATGTACATTGTTGTATTGACTGAAAATACTGTTTTGAGTGAAACATGACTAGGAGTTTTATGAATTATAAGTTCTGCAAACAACACAACATTTAGCAATTTATTCGTACTAGGTTCTCAGCATGTAAATCTGTCAAACAAGTCAGAATTCACTCAAGATGTTTTGTTTAGGCAGGTTAAATTTTCTCAGTACACCTGTATTTTACACTCCATGTACTTACTAATTATGTCCGCTACGAACAAGTGTCAGTTGATTCAAGATTAATATATTGAAAAGATGACTTAATGGGGATCGTTTGTCTATATCAGGCGCCCGTATATAGCTATGTGTTACTTTATATATATATATATATATATATATATATATATATATATATATATATATATATATATATATATATATATATATATATATATATCCTGGAACACCTAATAATGCTGCTGTTGCACAGATAACACATGAAACTGTTGCCATGCCAACCGCTATCAAGTTCAAAACTTTGTATGCCACTTTGTATAAATTTCTCTCTAAACCTCGATTTCTATGACCAAATCATTTTTAAGTTCGTTTATTGTACAGTCTAAAATAAACACGGTTGTCAGGGAGTACAGATACAATCTAAAATCAAGACGGTTGTCAGGGAGTACAGATATAGTCTAAAATCAAGACGGTTGTGAGGGAGTACAGATACAGTCTAAAATCAAGACGGTTGTCAGGGAGTACAGATATAGTCTAAAATCAAGACGGTTGTGAGGGAGTACAGATACAGTCTAAAATCAAGACGACTGTCAGGGAGTACAGATAAAGTCTGGTATATTGGCAGTGAAGGATATAAAAGTGGGACAATGGGTGTATTTTCACTCGTTTAATAAAAGAAGCAGCTTTCTTTATGTTGCAGTAACATGTTACATTGAACCTGTAGATGGTTTAGGTTGTACTGTTGTACTTTTTGCATTCTCCTGCGGAGAGGCTACGAAATTATTCTTGGCATGCTTTTTAAAACAGAAATGTATTGATGCAGAGCATGTGTACCGAAGAAGGTACAGTCCTTTGGTCCAAACTAATTATTTATTGTGCAGAAAGTACAATAAAGTTAGCATTTTGGGTGGAATCATTTATCTATCGATACAGGTTTACTTTTTCAAAACATTTATTGGGTAATAATTCTATATATTAGTAACCCATGAGGTATTACGTTGTCTTTTGTGAACTGGGTAATAGAAACATATATAATCAATTTTACAATTTCTTCCATATGCATTTGTAATGATGAAAAAATTATAAACCTCAGTAGCTGCTTCAAAAACATGCTGTATGCAACAGTAAGCGCAGAGTTTAATGTTACATGGTAAAATGAGTTTTGGTTCAGTCATCATTTGTCTGCAGGTAAAGGTATGCTATTTATATGATAAAACAATTCAAACATTTTAACTATGTAAGCTTGATTTTACGTTTATCTCGATATTGGTAACAATGTTATCTGTTAAAAGTTACCGTGCTATTATGTAGTCGATTGTGAACTGAAATGAAAATGAAAATGTGATAATACTTCGATTGTGAACTGAAATGAAAATGTAATAATTAGTTTTGCAATTTCTCCAGTATCCATGTTTGATGGTGAACTTACTAACATCATAAACAGCTTCTGCACACGCAATCTATAGGCAGCTGTAAGAGCAGATCTAAGTGCTACATGGTAAACAGAGTTAATATACATATGTCTGTAGGTACAATTAATGTTAATTATCTAACGACGAAAGCTGCGCTTTGCACACGCTATTTATTACCTGAAAAAGTCAAAGCATTTATGATATTGGGTTAGATGAAGTCCAGGTTTTGATTTTGTAAAAGACAGACGTGGTTTTATCTTGTTTACATTATTTAGTAGATCTTACAGTGTTAACGTCGGGAACACCTCACCTGCGGCGAGGTGTTTCGTTCGACGCAACATATATGACAACTGAATGTTGAAGGCACTCTGCATTAAAATTAATGTTACTTTTAGACCAAATAAACGAAACTATTACAACAGCACCGCCTCCGATCAGATAAATTATTGAATAATGAAGGTGTACCTAAGGCACAGTTGTGTTTGAGCTACATGAATTTGTAGCATTTCTTTCATGTAATGTACTTACGGCATCTTTTGGCATTTTTCAGTCTTCTTGTTCTTTCTTGAAATGATCAGCTTTGGTTTTCTGAATTTAAAGTGAGCGTTGTCCATGTTATCATCCATGTTCAACTCTACGTGGATCTTTTTTTTTTTTTTTAAAGTTACTCTCTCTCTTGTGATTTTCTAATCTTGCTTTCATTTTCGTATTTTACTTTGTACACCTTTATTTAATTTTCATGGAAACTTGGAAAGTGAACTTAACAATACTTCAAGCGGACGAAATCTTTCACATGCTTATGATTGACTATTTTTGAATAATCGGAACGTCCTTGACCTTTTCTCTCAAGTCGTAAAAAAACAAAAACCCCGTAAAGGCCGATAAAGCTCTAATTGAATTTTGCGTTCATGCTTTCGACCAATGAGAGCCGGACATTCAATTCCCAGGTCTAGCAAGTTGCAACATCCGTCTTGTAAATCTCGAATTGATACCGGCAAGTGATCCCTTTCCACTTTCACAATGTCGTTTTCAGAAAAAGAAAAAAAAAAGAAAATATTTTGATGCATGAATTAATACAGCAAACTATCCTGCGATAATACATTGTTGAAAAGGGGAGCAAACAATTTGCATAGGGAAAAATTGTCTTTCGGAATGATTCTACCGTAAGGAAAACAGGATCGTAACTGTCTGTCCTTGTTTCATTACACAGGGGGTACGATCCGGGAAAAATGTAGACAACATCTAAAGTCAAACTCCTGTGAATATCATTTTCGTTACGAGACATCAAAATAGACTCAGTATTAGGTGTACCACCTATTGACTTCACAAAATCTAAATGTGTCAGTGATGACGACATTCACATTGATCATGTCATACCAAGTGCCTCTTTTGATTTGTCTGGCAGTGAAAAACATAGAAAATGTTTTCATTCTAAGAACACCAGGTATAAGATAGCAAGTTAAAACATAAAAAAAAATGGTAAAATGTCTTCGAGGAAAGAGATACAAGAACACAATAAAAATGTTTGATCAGTCACGATATCTAACTTGAACATTGAACAGATTTTGATCAGTATTGTTTGGTTTGTTTTCCCTAGAAAACTCAATTCTTACATAAAATGCATACGCAACATTGTTGAAAGATATGTAAAAATTATCCATGTATCAGTATCGAATTTCACGCGACATTTATTCCCTGGTGTGTTGTTATACTTCTTCAATTTCCAGGCCGTAGCTAAAGCAAATGACCGCATTCCGCATCGTGTGTATTGACTGAAAACATGTAATCCTTTTAGTGTTTCCAGTCGGCCAGAAGAGAAATAATTTCCGAGTAGAGAGATTAGACGACCTCTCTTTCCCTAACACAATTTATTCATTCAGAGCGATAAAAATAACCATGCACGCAAGAAGATTTTTCAACTCGTCTGCTTCACAGTGACTGGTGTGTATTCTTATTTGCGCATACATAACAGTTAGGTTCAGAATCGGTGTGTAATTTCACGTAATTACCTGCCAAACAACTGGATGTTGCTTTTTCCGTCAGAACTAACGGATATTATACTGAACAATTCGCTAAGGTGGTTATTTCTCAATTGATCTTATAAGATGGTTCTCTTGCGACAATCTCATCCGTTTTACATAAGCTGACAGGGAGCGCACACCAGCCTGGAACAGGATTAGGTAAAGGCAACGTATTGGATCGGCTTTTTCGCTAGGGAAACTTTAAGTTGTATATGAAAATTTCAATTTTTGTTAAAAAAAATTTGTAAATAGTGATCATACATGTTTTTTTCATCTTGTATCAACGTTCTCAGAATCCCTCGGTGTTTTTAAACCCACGTCCTTAGTGTTTCAGCGATCCCTTGGGGATACCAGAAAACACATGGATGGTCCTTATATTGCATAGTAATCAGCTACCCCTGTAATGACAATTATTGTAACAATTACGGTTAAAAGCACAATGTATCAAGAACACAATTGTATTCTAAAGATACATTTTCTGCAATGGAGAAAGTAAAGTTACCGATTTTTCTAATAAAAAATATCCATTTCAGATCCTGGTCAAGATGAAGTCAAATTCCGTGATTGTCCTTCTCCTTTGTGTGACATCGTGTATCCTGATAGATGAGACGCACGGACGGCGGTGCTTGTACCGTTTTGGCCGTTGTTATGACAAGGGGGACATGAGGGGCAAATGCAATGATTCTGGCGGTACTTGCATCCTAGTTCCAGGCAAGTTGGAATGCAGATGCAGTTCTTCACATGCATTAGACCGGATTTCTAAACTTAAAGGACGTACATGGTCTGGAGAATAGGACGGCAAGAATGATGACGTCATAACGACATGCATATACGTAATCGATTTTTTTTTCCTTCTGAAACGACGACAGTAGTCAATATGAATAGAAAAAATAGATTATACTAACTTCATTCTTATATCTGCTTGCTTTGTATTGCTATGGAAAATTAGAAATTTGTTCTGGGATTTAGTGACACATTCTAACACAGAAATAGCACATTTTAAGCTGACAGATATAATTCTTTAAAAAGAAAATTATGCCAGCACCTAGTTTTGTTTTACAACCAAAATAAACTTCGTATATTCAAATGTCATTTCGAGTATGGCTTTGTATTTATTGCATTTTCATTTCCCTTTTTTTCCCTTAACTTGACGTGCTACTAGATACTTAGTCAAAAATACGCGAGATAAATACTACTCCAAAGTAATGATAATATAGTATCGTGGTACCCAGGAATTTCACGCAGCAAAGATTTAAAGCAAACTTTTTGGGAATGACTTGTAAAAAGTTAATGGATGATAATGTAAGTTGTTTTAAACATCTCTGGTTTATTTTCAATTTATTTATCAGATATTTATTGATATTATTTGTAAATATGCCAGTATATTATGAAGGCTTCAACGTATTTAGATATACAACCAACAGTAATGGATAGGTATATTGGTCATGATTAGAAATATAATATCATGCTCATAAAAATGCATTTGCGTGTCATACGACTATACAGTCCTATCAAGCGCCTCTACACACACAAACATAAAGTACACACACACACATACATAGCAGACGCACAACACATAGATTCATTGCAAATTCTGGCATATATGCGGCAAGATATATTTTGAAATGTTCATAAGAATAAGAACATTTTGCTTACAAGGGAGTGACATTGTAGATTTCAGTACGGAGTGACATTGTATATTTCAGTACGGATTACCGTTTCTCAGTAATAACGTTTAAAAGAGAGGTTCAATGTTTGAGAAAGGAAGGAATTTACATTCCAAATGTTGCCCTGTAGTGTAGCTAATTATCACAAGCGCCAGTAAATGTCATAAAGTGACATTTGCCGGCGTTTGTTTCATTCACTCGCTATGTTCTCGCTAGTATATGCCACTCTGTAAAAACAGTGTTGTTAAGGAAGGGAATAAATGGTGACATTTGTCATTGTTCTGACATTTAGTGTTGATACTGCAGATGAAGACATGAAGCAAAAAAAAAAAAAAAAAAAAGAAATGACGATTACTCTTCGGAATGTAGATCCCTACTCCCTAACTGTGAATGTCATATTGTTTTATATATATATTAAAATATTAATTCTGTTTTATATCTTTGTGTCAGTATATTGGCTCTTTTGTGGAGATGTTGCGGTCGATCATGCCTCTTGACTGTCCGTCTTTGATCTGTACTTTCTTATGTTCTTGCGTCCGTTTCAAGACATCGGAAAAGACACTTTTTAAAATTTTCTTGTATTTGTAGAAGTATCGTGATACAAAAAAACGTATCGCGTATCGTATCGTTGTCACAATGTCGTGATTATGGACGTATCTATGAATCATCACACACTCCCGTTGTTTTGTGTAGCAGGGACTTGGCTCTAGTGTGTTCTACAAACAAAGTGGGATATGTTATACTAGAATCAGCTTGTCTATCCGTCACACTTTTGTTTGATTAATAACTGCTAAAACTTTCAAATATATTCATGAAACTTGGTATACCTTTGTATCATGACTAGAAATTATGTCTTTTATAGCCCGTGAGATCATTATTTGAAGAGTTATCCACATTTAAAAAAAAATAGATATTAGGGACTACGAGATAGTAGTTAGACACCCCATCTCCCTCTGGTTATTTCTCTCGTTCTTTCTATGGTCATGTTCAGTAAAGTACCGCTTTTAATTAACTTAAAGAATACAAATTCTCTACTCTCTCTCTCTCTCTCTTAGGCGTTTGCACGCGTGAGGGAATTCGATAATTCGGTATATTGTATTTCCATTTGATGTTTAGCTCAACATGAAATCTCTTGTTCTTGATAATTCTACTTTCTTAATGACGTCAATCCTGGCACACACTCGTTTAGCCCCTGACCTTTATTGTTTGCTATTCGTTTCATCCCTTTGCTATTCTTGCAGTATAAATGAACCTTTTTTAATCATAGTTAATTTAAAATGATAAATGGACAGCCACTTTTAGCTGTAACTGAGCGACATCTCTCTCTCTCTCTCTAGCATGCAATAAATACATTCATTACCAAAAAAAGATACTTATTGTACAATTAAGAATACTTTCATGAAGCTAATGTCGTTTTACATTTAGTTTTACAATATATATATATCACAGTTGAAAATAATGAAGAAGTGCGTTTAAAATTCTTGGACTTACATGAGAAAGAACTTGAATGTTGAGTTCACATACTTAACAGACTTAAATATTATTTATTGACAAATTACGAGCTTAGGTAAATGACTGAAGAAGAGCGTCTTCACTTACAACATGTAATTATTTCTCAATTTGTGACTTTTTTGCGAGTATGCGTACTGATCTGTAACTGTCACAAATCTCTCTACCACAAAATCGGTGACCTGGCTCCACAAGAATGTGATGCGTATCACGTGATTCTCAGCCTTCCAACGCTCCGACTCCGTGAGTTTGCTTTTGTGGCAATGAAGAAGGGCTTTTACTTCATCTTCTCCATACTGTCTCCCCCACCGTGATGCGTGAAGAAACAAACAATATTATGTGAGCCGTACTGTGCATTATTGAAATTTGATAGGTTTGTTTCGATCCATATCTAATGACCTGATTATACCTTTATTTCTTGCATTTTTAATTGTTTAAAAATAATAATAATACAATTTAGACCCAGATGTTACAGGCTCAAACATTCATAGCCCGATAATGCCAAGAAACCTGCTTGGCCTAAATTTGATAGGTATGTTTTTATCCATATTTAATGACCTGATTACATACTCGGTTCTTGCATTTTTAAATTATTTCATAATAATAATAATAATAATAAGAAGAAGAAGAAGAAGAAAATTAGACTCAGATGTTACAGGCGCAAACCTTCATATCTCGATAATGGCAAAAAAACTACTAGGCTTATAAAAATCGAAATAGTTTTGACATGTTTCTAATAATATATGCACACAAGCAAGTGAGCTTTCTTATGTATAATTACATGTATGTGCATGTGTAATGACCTGGTTATATTTTGGTGCCATTTAAACGTGTTTTCAAATGTTTTAAGATTTATCAGGTTTCCAATTTGTTTCATACGTTGGGGGGTTTCTTGTTTACTGTGGGGACGTACATACTTTACATTTTTACAATTTTAGAGAACACGACTACTTGGCGAATCAAGTAATACATTTATCAAAGTCGTGTTACCACCTACATCAGTAATCGTCTCCCTTATGAAGCAGCCATAAACGCTCCTGCCATGCTTACCCTATTTAATGGTAGCACATTTTAACACTGCTGCCATGCTTACCCTATTTAATGGTAACACATTTTAACACTGCTGCCAATTATTGTCAAACATATTGAATGGTCTTTTTCATGATCTTTCGTAATCGAAAATAGTAAACTATTGTTCGTTTTAAGATAATACGCATATGATTACTGTATACTGTAATGATTAGCTAAAGTTTTGTTTGCATTTAATAAGTAAGCTAGACGTTTATCGGTTACCTTTAATCCAGTATGAACGTTAATGTTATGTAAAGATTCAGTGTGCAATTTTATAAACAATGAATATGGGCCTTTTTATTATCATGGCATATCACTCTGAAGTATTTATTGTATATAATTTGTATTCAGTAATACGTCATGAATCATAATTAAATCCAAACGCGGTATTTAATTTTGAGGGATAGTTTTAGCAATAAAAAATTTATAATAATGCGTATTTGGGTTCTTTAAGATTATTACCAATTTGTGCAATAAGAAATTAGTCATCTTTGGCAAATATAAACATTACATCTAACGAACCTGGTACAAATAAAAAATCATAAAGAACCATACATCCAGGTATTAGTTTCCTTATATCGTACAACCCCTTTGTGAATTCTTCAAACCTGTTTTTATTTCATCTATTGTAGTAATAGATGCAAGACTCCTTACACCCATTTCTGTGCTCAACCGAGTTTTGAATTCCTCTACGTTTTCTAATATTTTTCGTTAAAATGTATCAATCCTTTGGTCTTCTTTAGCTTCAAATGTATCTGTTTCTGTTGTAAACTTTTGTTCCATATCATTAAAATATTTTGTAATTCTTTTCACCCTTTTGACTAATTTCGTGAATACTTCCTTATACCACACCGGTATTATTTCTTTGTTCTAGATCTGCATATTCTTAGCTATCTATTAGAACTTGTTTGCTTCGCTCTCTGATTATTTTTATTCCAGCAGTAAGATCAGTTTTAAGAGTTGTTAAAGTCTGGTCATTTTATAAGTTTTATCGTGTCACTTAAGTCAGTAATAGATAAGTCATAGATCGGTCTCATAGATCTTATCATAGTTTCACTCACACTTATTTTGATTTGTTTTGATCAGACATTCAAGCGACCAGTATTTGCAAATTGTACGTTTATAGCTTCGTTTTTAATTTTGTTTCAACGGTTATTATAATAGATTTCCTGTTTGCTTCAAGCATTTCAAAAGTCTCTGTTTTATTTATCTTTCCCTCCGGTAAGAAAGTTTTGTTTTTTCGTTCATCAATATCTTGGCTTTCTATGTTGCGTACTTTTGTCCTGATTGCATTTGCGCTCTGTTATACTCGGCTCGGGAACTATCATCTTAAATTCATCATGACATATTTCTTTATCGTTTACTGAATTATCCACCACATCATCATTACTGCTTAACTGACTTATACAAGAGGTTACAGAATTGTTGTGTTTTAAAACTTTGTTGTATACCAGCTTGTTTTGCTAGCTTTAGCAAACATACCTTGGAAAGGTACATCAAACGACTGAAAGCTAGAGGAATAATAAATCCTGTTGTTATTCCTGTGATTCCTAAATAAGCAGCTGCCAGACCCATTACACCTGACGCTGTTGCCATGCTAACGCTATCCTTCAACAAATTACGCTTTTTATTACTTTCTTCTAACACCTTTTTAATGTTTGATCTCTTTTATCAACTCATTTTTAATTCCTTGATCATTCGCAACGTAAAATTAATACCGTTGGCCGTTGGTTGTAGCATTGGATACAATGGTGAAGCACTTGGTATTTTTTCTGATATTTAAAGGTAAGAAATAGCCAGCCTAGACTTAGCGATGGAGGTTGTAAAAACTGGAGGTGTGTAAGACATTTTCAGGCCTTTTGTTTGCTTCATTTATTGCTTTTATAATTATAATTATATTTATCCTCATTAGGTCCACTGGCACTCGTTTGCTTACTAAATTATTTTGTCTGGTATTACCCATTATGAAGATAGATAATCAATCTTAAATTGACTGAATGAAGTTGGAATACTCAACTTTATGACTTCGTCAGTATCCGTGTATACATGCGAATATAAGTGCATCTTAAACATCTTTAAAAACATGCTGCAACCAAGTGTAAGAGTTGAACTTAACTTTGCGTGGCAAATATTGTACAGTACAGTATTTCTATCACTTGACATTTATTTGCTGAAAAATTATTTCTTCGCCTGTCTCTCTGCTCAGATCGTTTTTGGAAATGGATTCGATTGTTTGTTTTGCATTACTTTCTTAAATGGTTCTTTTTTAGGCGACTTAGCAGGTATGGAATTTTTAAAAGTTGACCGCTTTGAATATATGATAATTCAATAACAATTACACCAGCTGTCATGAATAATTTTGAGATACTTGTATCATGTTGAGTTCTTTCAGTCATAATCTTATTTTGCCCATCCTTTAATTCTTGTTCTTGCATTACCTATTCTGCTATAGCTTTTCTAAATTCTTGTGGATGTTAAAAGGTACCTGATATTCTATCAAATTTTGTATACATTTTATATAGGCTGATAGTGTTGGCATACAATATATATTTATATATATATATATATATATATATATATATATATATATATATATATATATATATATATATATATATATATTCCCCATGCCACATTTCATTTTTCTGATCTAGAACAGAAAACAAAAGTTTCACTGAACAAGCAAAAGGTATACAAATGTATGTATATATGTATGTATGTATGTATGAGCGTTGAAAGGCACCTCAACACATTAGTGGCTCTATGGTGACAACTAAAAGTAAAGTTCTAAAAATATAAAAATAAAGAATTGAACAAGTACTTTAGGAAGATTAAACCCTTCCAAATAAATGTAAACATGAAGTACAACAGGATAAATAAATGGCAAAGGTGTTACAAATTCTGTCATACAGTGCAAGCATTTCTCGGGTAGTACATCATAATATAGTTTCTTCATCGAGTTTACATCAAATTTATTCTGTCCCACAGGGATGCTGTCGACACACTCGACATGAATATGTTCTACAGTTAGTGGACATTGGCAGTGTATGCACTCTGGTCGAGGTTGGCCCTTCAGGAGGTATGCATGAGTAAGGTATGTGTGTCCGACACGGGATCGTCACAATACCACCGCTTCTATGCGATTTGTTCTATACGAAGGATGCCACACTCCAAAAGTGGGTTTGATGTTGTGAAACTTGTTTGTCGAATTTTCATACCACACATTATACCAAGTTTCAAGAACAAGATGATTTATATAATATTTGAAGTCAGTATATAGAATGTTGCATTCGGAAACGGGTGAACATAGGGCAGCTTTGACTGCTTTATCTTTTCATTGCCCATACTACCAATGTAACTAGGCAGCCAACAGTACATAATATTTTTCCAGATTGTATGAGCAAATCAAATTTCTGTAAGATCTGGGATATTAACGGGTTGTTTGATTTGAAGTTTTGCTGGGCTTTCAGTGTGGAAAGGGAATCCGAAAAGATGATGAAATTTGATTTTTGAGATGTTTCAATATAGTTCAGATATTTTAATAAGGATGCTATTTCTGGGGTAAAACTGGAGGATTTATCCGGTAACGGGTTGGAGAGGTTGCCATGGCGTGTTGCAATGGCAGCTTCAACCTTGTCTTCATCTTTCAAGCCGTCTATATAGCATCGATAAGAGACTCTGATTTAATTGATTTTACTCTGAAGAAGGAGAGGATTTGTTTGAATTGACAAATATCAATTTTAATTTAATGTATTTTATTTTTTATTTGTTTTTATCTATTTATTTATTTATTTTTTTGTTTTTTTGGGGCGTCTTGATAATCAAGGTTGTGCTTTTGGAACATAGAATTTTGCAGTATTTCCATCATTGATTTTCGCTGATTCTAAGTTAGGACGAATTCATATGCCAAAAGGTGGAATGAAGTTTGGTTTCTGAACATACAAGGTTTGGTATTTGGGTCTAAAGACTACATCATATGCGGGATTATAATACAGTCTGGTAGTATAATAAAAAGCCAGTTTCGTTTGTCTGAGATAAAGTGATGTTTCGTTTGCCACGACATGGAAGCATTCTGAGAGACGTTCTAAATGCTCCTAGACAGAATCTTAATCCCCGATTGTATAGCGAATCACCCATCTGGGCGTAAGATTTATAAGCTTTTCCGTGCAAATTAAGGCAATAGTCAAGTTTAGATCTTACAAATGACCAGTATATACAGAGCAAGACCTTCTGATCTACTCCCCAATCTGTGTTTGCCACGAATCTAGTTAAATCCAGGACTTTTTGACATTTGTTCCTGAAGGAAAATCAGTTTACGGTCGAAAATAAGCCCTAAAAGATTGGTCTCATTGACAAGGGGAACGAGAAAACCGCAAAGAAAGAGCTCTGGTTCATCATGAGTTCGATTTAATCTGCAGAAGTGAATACTAACAGTTTAGATTTCGAAAACTTCAACCCCTTTTCTTCTGCCCATTTCTTAAGGCTAAGCTTATCTGTAGCTGACGTTCAATAGTGTGTATACACTTGGATCTATAGCAGATAAAACAGTCGTAAATATATAATGAACAGTCAGTTCCTGGATTAAGGCATTTCACTATGCTGTTAATTTTGATAATAAATAGGGTGAATTACAATATGATGCCCTAAGGTACACCCACATCCTGAGGATAATTTCAGAAAGGGTGCTTCCTATTCTCCTGTGTATCCACATGGCTGGGACGGACGGGCGGCAGTGCTAGTACCGGTCTAGCCGTTGTGATGACAAGGGGGACGTAAGGGGAAAATGTAGTGACTGGGGCGGCACGTGCTATCGAGTTCGAGGCACGTGGAAATGCAGATGCAAGTCTCCTCAGAATATTATCGGCTCTGACCAGGTTCAAAATACATAAAGCAAAGACGGTGTCCGAGAGCTAGAACGACAAAAGTGATGACGTCGTATCAAAATACTTATAAGTAATTCATCTTTGTGTTCCTTCTTGAAATGACGTCTTCCGTAATTAACACTTAAATGTTTTGCGTTTCACAACCAAAGGACACTAAGTGAGGTCAATTGTCACTTTTGTCACCATAGTGACTCTCTGACCAGATTATCAAATCGAATGTTTGAAATTAATTGGCCTTGTTTAAAACTGCAGTGTTGATTTGAGTACAATTTATGTATATATGTCTACTCACTCAGTATATTCAATCAAGGCATATATTAACATAAGTGTTCATTCTAGATTAAGCAATAGCCTCTCCGCCCTGTTTCTGAGAGTGTTCTTCCTGACTGAGGCCTAAAACCGGCGCCCTACTTGAACAAAATGCGCCGACACTACTAGTAATTAAGTATACATACAACTTACTATAAGTACTATTATTAAGTGTTATTATGGGAATTGTACATCTCAATATTTAGATAACACACAAATACTTTACACTTAGGGATCGGTTTGCTCAAACGTAATAACGAGTCAATTTATCTAAGAATTTAACTTTATATTTTACGGGATTCATGAAGTCATGAAGCATTAAAAATCGATTACACACTATGCATGTACGGCCTCCGCTCTGCTGAACTTTTATTTGTTTAATTACAAATAGTTATAAAAATAATAACTAATTTGAAATAATAAGTAACAGATGTAGCTTAATCACTGGTTAAAACATATTATTAAAGCAAACAGAAAGGATGCAAGAATACAGAGGTAATTCTTCTGGTGTTATTAACTAATAACGCCTTGTTTTATGTGTTACGTGATGCTATATTAATCAATTCGAATGATTGTTACAAAGCTTGGTAAAAATGTGTTATTCTATTATGTGTTAAAGGTAGACTAGTTACGTATTGCAATTATATTGATATTCTGTGACTATTTCTGAGTTTTCTGCCACGTTCAACTGAATTGTTTGACTTTTCCAAAGTTACTTTTTCTGGTAATTTTTCAACTTTGTTTTGTTTTCTTTTATTTACCTTCTTTGTTCACCTTCCATTTAATTTACAGAGAAATTTTGAATGTTAACTTAACATTATATCAAGAGATAAATAAGGTTACTTTAAACCTGACTTAAGATGCTACTTTGTGTATTAAAAATTAAAATGAAAATTAAATGGGTAGGTAAATATATGGATACAAAGTAACGTCCAAAATGTGAAAAAGAAACATTCAGTTCTAAGTTAAGCTCTAGTTATTGCAAACCTTGTCAAAAGTAATAAATTAAAAATGGAGAAAAGAAAGCAAACAACATAACGTAGAACAAAACCAAAAAAAAAAAAGACATATCTAAAACAAATAGCATTGTAAAATTGTAAAATATACACGCGAAATGGAGAGGAGAAAACAGACAGCATTGTAATAAATATTACATTAAAAATATCTCGATGATGAAAACCACAATCCATCAACCTAAGCAAGAAACATAATTTTATTAACATTAAGGGACAAATCAATTCAAAGATGACATCGAAACTGTTAGATGTACCATCTACTGATTTCTCTCGAAGATGGCTGAGCTTCAGAAAACCCAAAGATTTCAGTGTTAATCACCTTGATATTAATGTCATGCCATGGGCCTCTTTTGATTTGTCTGACAATGATCGACAGGGAAAGTATTTTCAATGGTTAAAAACCAGGTATATGATGAGAAGTAAAAACATAAAACACTTAGAAAATGAATTCGAGGAAAGAGATACATAAGCACAAGAAAAAAGTTAAATCATTAAAAATGGCTAACAAGAGATTTGTAACAGTATTGTGTAGTTTGTTTTCACTGTAAAAACTTTATTGCATGGTAAGCAGCTACTTCTGTAATGACAAATATTGTAACGATTGTGATTAAAGGTACAAACGGATTAGCAACAAAGCAGGAAGTACACATTTATTTATCAATCACTTGCTCCGTATTTTCAGATTTCTTATTCTATGTTGATCCCTTGAAATAAATGGCCTCTGTTTCCTTCAAACAACGTACTTTTATTGAAGAAAAAATGATGCTTTATATTTTTTGAAGTTTGACTGATGTGTGTTATAAATATCATATTATCATATATTTCATAATGATGTATTGAAATATACCAGTGGGATAAAAATGATATCGCCACAGTGGCGATAGCACTCTTAAGCTACTTCTTTTTACATTTAGGAATCTGCCCTTTTGTATGTTATTAAGACACGTGCTTCTGTATTTAGTCCTATTTCATATTTATTCTTCTTTTCCTTTTCTCTCTCTCCCTCTTTTCATCTCTCTCTTTTTCCCCATCAGGATGAATAGACTTTAAAATGTGTCAAGACTGTTGACCCTCTAGGATACATTTATGTAATCAGTGAGAAGGAGTCATCAGGAATGCATACAAACGAATCCCTAAAAACAAAATGTAGGCTTCAAGTATTAACATTTTTATAATTAGTTTGCCACATGAATCATGCCATTTTTCAGTGACTGAACGTACATGACCGGTTGCTATTCGATATTATGTGTCACCCATACAGTATCTTATACCCTTTACACTCAACGACAAAAATGGTACACATTTATAAGAAAAACTAAATTCCTGATTAAATATTGTAATGAAATTGTTTAAGTAGCGATTGTAACTGTCATCACAATCATAATCATGTCGGAAAACGATGGAGAAATCAGGCATTGGTGAGTGGTGATTGCAATCCGAAATTAATTGACAATCGAAATATGGGTACAGCGTCTGCCATCAAGCGATATATATATAGCTATATATTTAGATTGCATCTAAGTCATATATCCAATTGTTTATAATAGAAATTTTGGGTATGATGCTTGCTAATTTGGACTGTAAGCGTGATCTGGCTAAACCTAGCCAGGCTGCATGTGGTACTGTAGCAGCCATCTTGAAACTTAGCAATTGTAGTAGATGTTCGTTCTTTGACTTTGATATACATTGCAAAACGAACGTTCTTCTGTAGCAGTATTTATGTTATATTTGTGTATTATATCTTAATTTGTACTCTGGACGATATATTCTTTGGACTTCATTAGCTTTGTTCCCACAAAGCGGTCACTATTTCATGTATTATTCTGTTTACTAATGAAAACTATTTTAAAATGGAAAACTGAACACAGAATGCAACTGTACATTTATAAACTCTATGGAACGATTCTTAAGACTTACTGCACACCTGCTCATAGGAGACAAAAGCATTTATTGTGTCAATAATAATTGGTTTTTCTAAAATTCCTGTCTAGACCAGTACCAGGAACCTAACAGCATTACGATATGTGCATGCAAAATTCTAAAAGACGATTTTTAATGTTCTCTTCTCTGAATGCGAGATATTATGCAAGAAAATCGTATCCCTTAAGGGATGTTAAAATGTCAAAATAAATATATATGAATGATTGAGAGACCTGAGGGTAACATTTGTTTTGAAAATTATTAGTTTTCAACAAATTTCTCTCACACAGATACGAGGATGTTGCTCTGAAACAACTGTTACATTGCAAACATGACTGTCTGGCTTAGACAGGATGAAATCGGTTTAAACTAGTTGAGTAGTTTAGGATTTTTATATACTTAATACCAGCCAACTCCTTTTCAAGGGAACAATAATTTGTTACAGCATTATATAAAAATTGTCCATGAGAAAACCGTGCGACCAACTCAGGCGGAGAAGCAGCCATGCACTTATCAAGCTCAGATCTAATATAATCTATTTACTTAATGAACAGTAATGGAAAATATAATATTAGAGCTCTTATCTAACCAAGTAGCATCAAATATCAGATGCAAAACAGGAAATAGGATTTTAGGTCACGATATATGAAAGGGTTGTCCAGTACAGAACTTGTATTGCCACCGTTTATTCTGAAACTACTTCAAAGATACGTCAGGTAATTCCACTTTGCAATAAATGTTGTCAAAACCCCATGCTTAGTGACAGGGTGCTTGTCCCTGTTGATTATTTTACTCTCCTTCTCCCATATACTTTTTAGTTCCATAGCATTAAGTAAATTGCATCTAATCACTAGTGTTGCCAGGATGAGAGTGGGCTCACCAGATCTTTTATTACCCTGACACTACTGAGGCATTGACGACAATGAAGTTTAAGCCTTACTCTGTAACTGCTTGCAGATTTTCGCAAACTGAGCCCTGCAATCTGACAGACGACCAAACCATCAAACCACGTGATAATTTTATAGCTATCAATCTATAGAGTACCAGTTCCTTATATGATGCTGTTACCTCCGTTACATTTTAAGCGGTGTTTTGTTAATATAAATACATAGTTTTTTGTCAAATATATTTCAAAGCACGCAAGCTCTTTTCTGAGATTCTTGTACATTACGTAGATACAATTTAATTCTTGTTTTGTTTGTTTACTTTATGCATTTTCGCATTCGTTGTTTGGACTTTTTTTGTTTTAAATCTAAGCAAAATAGCTGATGTCAGCTACGATTTAATCACAATAATGCATACAACTAGATCTCTTGTACTTATAGGGCTTTGTAAAACTGAGTAATCGTATATAAAATCTACATTTTGTAAATGTATGTTAGTAAAATTTGAAATCAGTTATCGCAATGTTCGCGAATGAATGTTTGACTCTTTGAAGTATATTATAAAGTGAAAATATTAGCACGTAATGCAACTGTACGGTATATTAATATTTTGATCATAAACATACAAGATTATATTGCCTTGCTGCTCACCAGCTCAAAAGAGACCAATTTAACTATGTCAATCGTAAGTGGCATTCATAAATACCTCTCTGGCCGTCTACACCAGTAGTCAGAACCTAAAAGTATTACGATACATGCCTGTGAATCCCAGACAACGACACAGTATATAGTACATTAATAATTCTTTTTATGAATGGGAGGTATTATGAAGGAAAATCATATTTCTTACCAGATTTTAAAATGTAAAACATGTGAGTGGTCCAGGAACATGTGTATACATTTTATTTTAAATATAAGTTGTTTAGAAATGTTCTCGTATAGGGGATACGAGGCTGTTGCTCTGCAACAACTCTTGCACCTTCGCTGAAAAGAGATATTAAATTGCAAAAATGACAGTTAGGCTTAAAACAGGAATAAATCAGTTTACAATGTGTTGTTCAGGATCCAAATGTACTTGGTACTAGCATACTACATTTCCCAAGAGAACGGCAACGATAAAACAGTATTATACACACACAAAAAAAATTCCCAGGGGAATCCCTGTGAAATTCTCAAGTAAAGCAGTTACTATACCGTCAGCAATCCCAACTGTAAGAAAGCCAAACAAAACGCCATTTACTCAGTGAACAGTACAGGAACACAGACTATCAGATTTGATATCTAAACCACGCTCTAATCTCAACCAATTAGCATCAAGTATCAGAAGCAAAGCATGAAATGGGTATTTAGGTCGCGCGCTTTGGAATATTTGTTCAGCAGAGAGTTTATATAACCACCATTTAGTGGGGAAACTACTTGGAACATATCTCCCGTAATTTCTGTTTCTGTCTGGAAGTCGGTATGTATCGTCTCTGTGACTAGTGTGAACGTTTTGTGTCTTTTAGAAACAAAACATTTATGACCAACGTAGGCAATCAATTCCATTATTAAACATTTTGTATGTGTCGAGAAACAAGCTGGAATTTTTTTAGAACTGAATCATTACTTCTGGCATGCGTGTAGAAGAATAGGTCATTGTATTTCATTTTACATAATTTGTGGCAACTATAGTTTATCTCTGAGTATTCATATTTTGTTATTTTTGTAGGGTTATTTTCTGCAATTATTTATAACTGATCGTGTTAAATAATTTCTTTTGGTCAACACTATTATCAATATTACTTTAAATACGTCATCGCCGTCATCATTCACGTTGTCGCAGAAGTTGTCGTTGTCATCTCCATCGGCGCATCAGCCACCAGCACCAGCATAACCATCATGACAAGCATAACCACCATCACCAGCATAACCACCACCACTAATATCATCATGATCTTCCTTTTTCTCTTCTTTTGTCAATTTAACGTCGTTGTTTTCAGCATTAGAGACGCTACTCAGAATTAATTAACAAGCTACAAATGCCAGCAATTATTTCAGTTATATTAATCTTACAATCAATCATTTCAGTGTTATATTCACCATTGCATGAACTCAAATATTTAAGAGCCCCTACATTTGAGTGGGAATGTCTCTGTGTCCTTGTTCACTGAAATATTGACTTTTTTCTTATTCTTGAAAGGTAAAGTTAATGTTCCATATATATTTTGTAGTGCTTTGTTATCCCTTGTTTCTTGACAAAATTCCCTAATTTTCCTTTCGTCTCTACATATCAGTATTATCTTTTCTTCAAATTGCCCTTATTCGGGTCTCATTTTAATGCTCAGTAACCACATTCTGTCTTAACATGACAAGCGTTTAAGGCATTTCTCAAAATGACTTAAGCCGTTAATTAGCCGCATTAGTATCATCATCTGTAAGTGCAGCGGAAGCAGCATCCATGTCATTGCCATTGTTATCATCATTGTCATTACAAGTCATCAGCATCGTAAGCAGTAGTATTACTTATAAATATATCAGTTGCATTGCTGCATGAAATAAACCTTTACAATCAATATTGTTGTCTAAATAATTTATATCTTGTGCAATTAAAGCAAAGCAAAACAAAACAAAAATGCAAACTTTTGAATATTACCCCCATGTTCGTGTTTGCATGATTCAAACTTCACGGCTAACATTTTTTACAATGTACGACAAGATTGAAACTGGCACTTGTTTATGCAGTAGGTTTTCAGAACGGTATATATATATATATATATATATATATATATATATATATATATATATATATGTCCGTCTGCATTTATAAATGTATGTCTATACATGACCGCATGTATGTATCAGTACAGGCATGTATGTATATAAATTCGTTCATGCATGTATGTACGTATGTACATGTATGCATATGCATGTATAAACTTATGAATGTGTATGCATGTATGTAGGTATATATATATGTATATATATATGGTTGCACGTATAGCTTTACACACACACACACATATATATATATATATATATATATATATATATATGTAAACACATACAGGCACACACAGATTAATATATGCATGTATATATCAATGCATTTATATATTTATGTTAGTACACGTATGTGTGTATATATTAAGGTAATATGTTAATGTTCATCCATCCTACTATATATTCATTGTATATACATATTATGATGTCATAATTATTAGTAATATTTTGGTTTACATAAAGACTGCCAGTATCATCCGTTTGTCTGTCAGGTGTGAACGTTTAGTCTATTTTCGTCTGGGGATTTTCTTCTACTTGAATGAGTTGATCATCTACATTTCATCCACAATACCTGGTCTCTCTCCCCGCAGACTGTGGGTTAATTTCGACAAAGTGCAAGGTCAAAGGTGTCATTCTATAAAAGCAAATAATGTAACGAGAGTCTAGGCTCAATACGTGGCTCGTTCAGTTTCTGACGTACGACGTTATACCTGAGTGAAACCATTGCACAGTAGTGTTAGGTTCGTTTTTACAGCATTCTGAGTTATATTATATATGGTCCACTGTCATCCGACATGTCGCAGACGCCTAAAAAGAACAGAGCAATAAAGATATATCTTTAGCATTTAATGAGAAAGGTTAAAGACCAAGTTAACATAAACCAGGTGACCACACATATTTTATATTTTCTATCATCTTATTTCCTTGAATAAATTGGCATCATACCTCGCACACAGTTTCTCCCGTTTATATGAAATATCCACAGGAAAGATGGATTAAAAAAGGCGAGATATGTCGTTAAAGTGTTTGTATTTACGGCATATTATCTGTCTCTCTGTATTTCTGGCGTCGTTTTGGGGGTAAAGATCATTTTAAAGTCAATATGACATAAAGTGTCATCAGATGTTAGATATTACTTGTATGAGGGAGAAATGAAACATCTCTGCGGATTTGAAGGTCGCGAGGTAAAATGTGAAGGACACTTGTTTGGTGACCAAATCACGTTTTTTAAACAGGCTTGTATTACAACTGGCACAGATGTGTAAAATAGTAAGAAATGGCAGGTCATAAGGTTCAATGTGAATGTCAAGGTCAAGGGCTGAGTCGTTGGAACCTCTCCGATTAAGTAATTGCAAATGATATGAAGAGGATGCAAATTGAACATCTTGTGAAGATGAGCCGCGAAAATGTTCAAGGTCAGTGTCACAAAAACTTTAGAAAAAAAAATAGCTAATAATACCAATCATTAGATCCCTCTGTCTTGGAATAATCTTTCAATTCAAATAGAGATTGATATGTACAAATCATGTACCGAAGCCGCTAGTAGGTTGCCAAGCGTTTTTGAACGCAGGAGGTTTTACACACTTAACCTCATTTAAGAACCAACTATCATAACCATCTTTAGCTTCGTATCCTTAGCTATAGTTCTAACTCAGAGTGATCTTTTTATATAGTCTATTTTGCTTCATAGTTTTGCAAATTATGAATGAAATGTTGGATAAAATCTACAAAACACCCGTGTTAGTATATCCATCGCGTTCCACGGATCATAGGTGTCATTAAATTCCATGCATTGTTTGTTGTGCATCTTAGCTGCCTGGAAGTGAAAATGAGTACCAAACTTCATCATGCATATGCTATTTGGCTTCGTTAAAAGAGGTAAATAATACTTTGAAAACTCCTGCCATACAATCCATCGCCATTTGATGGGTTCCAGACATCACTTTATGTGCCACTCTTTTTCTTGCTTTACGAGAGATATAGCCAAATATTAAAAGCAAATTCGAAGACAGTGAAACTTGAATTCGGGACATGGGAAAATTTGCCTTTTAACAGGAGTGGTCTTAACAATGATATCTACCAAATGCCAAATGAAAAAATAGGTTCTTTGAAATTTCGATCGTATTAGTGGAGTGGTCTGGAAAGGAGGGGGGGGGGATGGATCTTTGGATAGGGTTATAGGCTAAAACGACACTCTTTGCGACAGAGAGTGTAAAATAAGTTAATTTCAGATCATAGTCAAGATGAGGTCAGTTTCCATGACTGTCATTCTTCTCTGTATCCTCATGGCTGGGACGGACGGACGGAAGTGCTGGTACAGGTTTGGCCGTTGTTATGACAAGGGAGATCTAAGGGGGAAATGTAGTGATTGGGGCGGCACGTGCTCTCGAGTTTCAGACATGTTGGAATGCAGGTGTATTTCGTCTCAGAATGCTCTCGGCCTCGACCAGTCTCCTGGAGGTACTTTGAGGAAACATGGTCATGGTGTAACGGGATTAGATCGACAAGAGTGGTGACGTCGTAACAATATGGTTATATATATTCAATCTTTGTATCGTGAAATGACTTATTCTGTGATTTAATAAGTGCAAAATGCATTCGGATCCGACCAAGTTCCAAGTACATAAATCAAATTCGGTGCACGAGGACTAGAACGATAAGAATAGTGATATCGTATCAAGCTACTTATATGTAATCAATCTTTGTCTTCCTTCTTGAAATGACTTTTTTGTGATTAATATGGGGGGGGGGGGATATATATACTATAGTATACGGACATCTTTGTGATATATATGTCCATTTTGTTGCTAGGAACAAAATTCAAACTTTTCCGAGATACAGTGAGACATTTGTATTTAAAAATAGAACATTATTTGATCATCGACGTATATTAATGTTTTGGATTTTGAAAGTAATGCCATTGTTTAACTGTTTTGCGTTACGCAACCTAAATAAACACAGAATGTGGAAATGCCGTGTCTGGTATGTCTTTGTATTGACTGTATTGTCAGCTATGCACTACTTTTTTTGAACTCTGTATGCTACGCGAAATTTAGTCAGAACATGAGAGGATTCAAACGCTGTTGTCAGGATGATTGAATATTTTTTTTTTCCAAGTAATTTACTCCAAGGGAGATTTGTAGCACAATTTACGTTAGTGAAGTATAGAAGGCAATGGATAATATTGTCACAGATTCCTCAAAACATGCACAATTTATTTTCTATCGGTAAATAATGGTGGACATACTTCGAAAGTAGTTTACTAAGGGTATTGCTTTCCTTTTTAATTGATATTATCTCAACTCAATATTAACTTATGCTATATCTGTTTCTATTCTAACCGTCTATCTATATCATTACATCTATTAATTCAATCTACAAGTGTACTTTTATCTATATATCTACCTATCAATCCTTCCATCCATCTATCTATCGGCATCGTCTTCCTCAATGTCTATGGTGTATTGTTGGCCAATATATCCATCGTTATGTCAATTTGTTTGAGAAATAATTGCTTTAATTTCATCAGGTTATCAAAGGATTTAAGCCTTTTTTTCAACACATATATTTTTTTAATTTTAAGTATCATTCCCTAAGTAATCGTTAAAGTGGTTTCAATGGCAGGTGACAGTCGGCAAAAATGAAATCAAAGTTGTAAAAGAAGTATGTAAGTTTGGATTTAAGTTAGATATAATTTGATCTAATTTTAAAAAGTACAAGTCTTTGCAGTATCTCGGAGTATCTTGGTACAATTCTGAGTATCCCATCGAATCAGTACTAGTTATCTTACTGCAGTACAAAGTGGTAGGTTCTAGGAGTAGATTGTACAAAATGATTGACTGGTTCCTGATGTATCTCCATAATCTGAATTCAACTTCATTATATAATATAATAGTATAATATCGCGATTTTTATTTCAACCACTTACAAATAAGCTTTATTTAAACAATCAATCGGTAGACCAATGTATTCGCCATATACCGCACGTGACTTCATCACGACACAACTAGATTATCAATGCGAAGGTTTGAAACTAATTGGCCATATCTTTACAACTACTGTGTCGATACTATTTTGA
Organism: Margaritifera margaritifera; assembly: GCA_029931535.1. NCBI lineage: Eukaryota > Metazoa > Mollusca > Bivalvia > Unionida > Margaritiferidae > Margaritifera > Margaritifera margaritifera. The sequence goes on along the minus strand of JAQPZY010001170.1, from coordinate 426,628 downwards.
TATACGCCTCTTATTTACTTAAAATATTCATTCAAGAAATATGTGAAAAGAACAGTTCGTTTTCATTTAATTAATAGGTTAATAGTCATGTTACGAGATTCTTCTTCCTGGCTTAAGTCCGAAAACGGCTGCATTACTTAAAAATGATTGCGCCAACACTACTGTTAATTAAGTATACATACAACTTGTTACAGGTACTATTATTATGTGTTATTATGTGAATTGTGCATATAAATATTTAAATAACACTAAAATACTTTAGATTTAAGAGACGGTTTGCTCAAAGTGTAATAATGCCAAACATATTTAAGAACTGAACTTCATATTTTATAGGATTCATGAAGCCATGAAGTTTCAAAATCGATTACACATTAGGCATGTACGACCCTCGCTTTGCTGAAGTTCAATTTGTATAATTACAAATAGTTCTAAAATAATAACGACTCTCAAGCAATAAATACCAACGATAGTTTAAGGTATCGGACCACTAATTATTTTACAGCCAGAGAACCAGTCTACTGGTGCGGGAATAAAACAATAGGGTACTCAATAATTTCAGATGTACCCATTGGCTAGTAAATGGATTTAATTTTCATACATTATACATTTCATAAACTTCAATATATGTATTATAATTGACAAGAAAATATTTCCTTTTATTTTAATATCCTGTATTTAATTTCCTACTGACAAATTAGCGTATGGACTCTTGGTGCAAAACTATGTTATTAGAACCAGCCCAGTGAGTTCCCCTGTTAAGCAGCTCGAGGCTAACAAAATAGCTGCGAAACACCTGTTTTTCAAAGCTGAAAAACATTTGCTCTAACTGTAATGAATGGAAGCATGTGTGGTTTATGTGCTGATTTAATACACAAAATATTTGTTTTTGGTTTTAATCTATTAACATTAGATTCTGTGGGAAATTATTTAGTGGTCCGATCCCTTGACCATTATTTAAAAATATTGTCAAAGCACACAAGGTGGATGCGTGTGTATATAAGTATTTCCATTTTGATCTTATAAACTAATATCGTCCAGTTTTTCCCCGTCACATGATGGGATATTTACCAGTCTCAAAGAATTTTGCAAAAGCTTGGTAAAAATGTGCAATTTGTATGTGTAAAAGTTAGTTCAGTTACGTATAAAGATTACACTGAAATGTATGTGAAAGTTTCTAAGTTGTCGCCAAGTTCTTCTCTACGTGTAATGTTTGTTTCTTCTAAAGTTTCTTTTTCTGGTAATTTTTGTGTGTTTTCTTTGGAATGTTAACTTAACAATGTTAAAGAGTTAAAAATAGTTACTTAAAAATTAACATATAATGTTACTTTGTGTAGTGAAAATTTATTTTAAAATTAATTGGTTCAGTAAAGAGATGGATACAAAGTCATAATTTGAATAATAAATGGCTCAGTGAAGCAAGGGATACAAAGTCATACTTTGAAATTTGAATAGTTCAGAAAAGAGATGAATAGAGTCATAATTTGAATAACTGAGTTGAGCTGTAGTTAGTGCAAGCGTGTTAAAAATAATAAATGAAAAATGGAGAGTAGAAAACAATAAACATCATCGAATACAAGAATAAAATGATACATCTAAAGCAAAGAGGATTGTAAGGAATACACAGAACAACAAAGAGATGAAAAAGAGGGCACCATAATGAATATTACTGGGAAATACACTACAATGATGAAAACCAGAAGATATTACACTAATCAAGAAATATACTTTCTTTAAATTTATTTACGTTACGTCAAATTAGGCATGACATTGCTACTGTACAGAGTAGGATCGACTGACTTCGATCTAAGATGACTGAACTTCAGAAAATCCGAAAGTTTACTTTGATGATGACCTAGATATGGATCGTGTCATACCATATGATTCTCGTGATTTGTCTTACAATCAACCATTCATAAAATGCTTTCTTTGGTCAAACACCAGGTATATAACCGCAAGTGAAAACATTTTGAAAAATGATAAAATACCTTTAAGGAAAGAGATGCCAAAACACAAGTAAAAATATGAATCATTCAAAATGGCTAATTTCATCATTGAAGAGATTTTCAAATGACTCTCAGGTATGAAAAATGCATGCGTAAATTTGGGGCTGGGGAACAAACTTCGTTTGCTATGAGCTTCCATTGACTTGTCAGGTCAAATGAATAATACTTTGATTTTTTTTGTATTTATTATAGGTATCCAAAAATATGCACCTTTTGTTTTACCTCACTGGTGTACCCGTTTTTTCATGAATATTTGTCTTAGACATTTTGATGCGGCATCAATTTTGTGCATAAAAACTTTCCCTGGAACCCTCATAACTCTTACATAACCAAGTAGCATCAAATATCAGACGCAAAAATGGAAATAGATTTTTAGGTCAAGGGGCGTCTGGAATTGCTGTTCAGTACAGAGCTTAAATTGCCACCATTTAGTCAAAAAACGTCTTCGAATATACATCATGTAATTTCTCTCTCTCTCTCTCTCTCTCTCTCTCTCTCTCTCTCTCTCTTTATCTCTGTTGCTCTTGTATCGGAATGGATGCATGTCTGTCTGTATCATTTAGGTACATTTTTTGTATGAAACTTTTGCATCTTTAAAATACGAGAATTTTGTGATGGATGTGTTCAAACAATTCAATTATTAAGCATTTTATACAGTTTATGTCGAGAAACAAATGAGATCGATTCTAGATTTTAATTAGCATTTCAGATATGCATGTACAAGAATTAATCGTTTGTTTTGTTTCACCTATTTTTTGCCAATCATATTTTATCTCTTTGCACTTGTTCTTGTTATTTTTGAGCCGTATGGTCTGCGTTTTTTTCTAAATGATCGCGTGAAATTATTTTTGTTATGAGCACCATTATCAATATTAATTCGTTGAAGACTTCGTAGTCGTCTATAGCTTTGCCGCAACGACAACCTCCATCAACGCACCCACCACCACCACCACCACCATGATCATGATCATCATCTTCTTCTTTCGTCACCTTAACGTCGGTGTTTTCAGCATTAGATGCACTTTTCAAAATTACTATACAAGCACCTAATGAAAGCAATTATTTCACTTATATCAATCTTACAATCAATCATTTCAGAGGCATATTCATTATTGTATCACTCAAATATTTAAGAGCCCTCCAGTGAATTGGGAATGTGTCTTTGTAACCTAGTTAACTGAAATATTTACTTTTTGTTCCTTGTTCCATAAAGGTAAAGTTAATGTTCCCTATAATGTTGTAGTGTTTTTGTATCACACATTCTTCCCTTCTTGATTTTTATAATAATCACTCATTCTCCTTTCGTCTCTGTATGTCAATATTATTTTTGCTCCAAATAACCACCGTTCGAGCCTCATTGTATTGCCCCAATAACCACAGTCAATCTTAAAGTAAAAGGCATTTAAGTAATTGTTTTCATCTTAAAATCACGGAAAACGTTAATTACCCGTATTAGTATCATCGGCTGGAGCAGCATGGAAACAGCTGCCTGGTCCTTAACATCTTCATCATCATTGTCATTACAAGTCATCATTGTTATCATAAGCATCACTTGCAAATATAACTAAACCTTTAGAATCAATATTATTGTCGAAGTTATTCGAAGTCTGTGCAATTAAAACAAAACAAAGCAAAACAAAACAAAATAGCAGACTTTAGAATTTTACCCCATTTTTCATAATTTTGGATGATTCAACCTTCACGGTATAAGATGGCAAACATTTATCAAATTTTAGGATAAGATTGAGATTGGTATATATTATGCATTATGTTTCCAGAATTATATTCATTTGTAAGTATGTATGTAAGTATGTATGCATGTATGTATATTATGTATGTATGTATGTATGTATGTATGTATGTATGTATGTATGTATGTATGTATGTATGTATGTATGTATGTATGTATGTATGTATTTCTATGCATGTATGTAAGCATGTAAACATGTATGTATGTATACATTTATGTATGCTTGCATGTGCACGTAGGTCTGTATAAATCAATGTATGTATGGTACTGTTCATCCATCCCACTGTTCACGAACCCGTTCGTCCATCCATCTCTCCCTTTATCCATCTATTTATCTATTTATCTTCTGGATTTAGAACCTTGATAAATTCTTCGAGAGGCGATCTGGTGGGATAATAGTAGAGAGAGGAACCGTGTTGGCGGTAGATTTAAAGCTATACCAACAAAAACTGAAAAGACGAGTGAACAAACTGCAGTCATAACTTTCTATATTCATATCACCATGTCGTAATTATTAACACTGTTGTGATCTACATAAAAATTTCCAAGATCATAAAGTTGCTTTTATCAAAGAAGAATTTATATTATGAAAAAAGTGAGATATAGCGATCGTTATGTCGAAGTGGTTCTCCGTCTGTACTTTCTTTAGTCAATTTATCTCTTTTTCTTCTTTTGTCTTCAGGGATGCGTCTCTTACTTACATGAGTGGATCATCAAGATTTAACTCACAATCCAGATCCTCCACCCCACCCCATCGCCCTTCTGCGGATAGGAGCTTAAAATTAATCAAGTTAGGGAAAAAATCTTTTAAACATGTTGGCTATGTTGTCGAACGTTTTTGGAAGTTTACCAACTTCAGTTTAGGAGTGTATTAGTTGTCCATCGGTGCTCATAAGATTGTTTGGTCCTACCCAAGAAAATTGTCGCACAAAGCGAGATGTAGCAGTTAAAGTGCCTGTCATTCCGTGTCTCTCTCTTCATTTGTCTTATGTCATCTTTCGGGTAAAGCCAGAAGGGTATCTACTATTTCTGATATAAACTGTCATCAGGCTTTGGATACTACTTTGTTTTAGAAGGAACTGAAACATCTCTGAGGTTTCAAGGATACAGGCCAAATGTAAAGGACATTTTGGGGCAACTTGTAAAGTTTTGTTTTAACCTTACACTGTTTCTTAGATAGGTGTTTATTGCAGCTCCCACATATGTGTAAAATTGCAAGGAATTGCGGATCAAAGGTTCCACCGTCGAGTTTCGGGTGTGAATTATTGGACTTCTCTGTTTAAGTTATTTCAAGTGACTTGAAGTAGATGTAAACGGAACATCCTTCGAAAATGGACCGTGAAAAGGTTTAAGGTTAATGTCAAAAGGTGTCAACAAAACTTTAGAAAAAGATAGCTAATAATACCTCTCACGAGACATAAGTACATCTAGTTTCCTCTGTTTAAGAATCAGCTTTTATTTAAAGAAAGAGTGACACATAAAGATCATGTGCGGAAACCACTAGCAGCTTGCAAGCATTTTTGAAGACAGGTGTGTTCCATCAATGAAACCAATTAAAGAAACCAAATATCATATCCATTTTTAGCTTTGTATCCTCTTTCACTTTTAAATCTCTACCATTGTCATCCAGAGTAATTTCGATATCGCAGATTTTCATTCATTTGTTAGAAAATGTTCATGCCGTGAATAACATTTTGGATCCAGCCCATAATGCAACAATGTCTAGTATCCATCGCGTGCCATGGTCATGGGATTCATTACTATCTATAGCAGGCATTGCTTGCTATGTATCTTAACTGTCTGTAAGTGAAAATTGATGACAAAGCTAATCATGTTTATGATACCTGGCTTAGTAAAAATCAGTAAGGAAGCTTTGGAAAGCTAACTGTGATGGTTTCCGCACATGATTTATATTCATCTTTCTCTATCTTGACTGAGCAGAGAAATAACCAAATGTTAAAAAGTGTAAGACAGTATACAATTGATCTAGTAACTTACGAAAAGTTATCTTTTATAACAGTTTGCATAGATGTGAAAATTCGTAAGGAATGGCAGGACAATGGATCGATATAAGTTGAGAGTTGATGCAAATTCAACAAGTTTTGAAGATGGGTAGTGTAAAGGTTTATGGTCAATGTTACAAGGTATCAACACACTCTGAGACAAATATAAGTAATAATAATAATGAGGCTAAAGTAGATCAAGTTTTCTCTGTCTTGGAACCAGCAGTTTATTCATTGAATAATAAGGATACATACAAATCAGGTATGGAAACCGCTAGCAGCCTGCCATCATTTTTGAAGGCAGTAGTATTCCATCACTTAACCCATTTAAGAACCCAAATATCACTTTTAGATAGCCACAATTGTAACCTAGAGTGATTGTTTTTCCATATCGCATGCTTTATTTTATATTTTAGTAAATTTCCATGCCGTGAATGACATTTTAGATCTAGTCCATAACGTAACTATGTTTAGTGTCCATCGCTTGCCACGGATTATAGGGGTCATTACAAATCATATTAGACATTGCTTGATATGTACCATAGCTGTCTATAAGTAAAAACTGATGACAAAGCTAATCATGAATATGATATGTTGCTTCGACAAAATCGGTAAGGAAGCCTTTGAAAATTGCCATGAAATACGTCAGCACACCGCAGTTGGTTTACGTACATCAATTAAATGTTTCACTTTCAGTCTTGGTTTAGCAGAGAAATAGCAATGTTTAAAAACGATTTCCAATTGAGAGACAACCTAGTGGACTTACGAAAAGTTATAGTTGAATCGGAGTTGTCTTAGTATTGATATATACTGAATATAAAATGCAAATGAAAGCTTTTGATGTTTCGATCGTTGCAATGGAAAGAGTAAAATATATTAATTTCAGATCCTAGTCAAGATGAGGTCAATTTCCGTGACTGTCATTCTCCTCTGTATCCTCATGGTTGAGACGGATGGAATGCAGTGCTTGTACCGGTTTGGCCGTTGTTATGACAAAGGAGACAGAAGGGGAAAATGCAGTGATAATGGCGGCACTTGTTCTCGACTTTCAGGCACGTCGGAATGCAGATGCGATTTGCCTGTGAGAGCTTTTGGCCCTGACCAGATTCCAAGTACATAAAGCAAAGACGGTGTCCGAGGACAAGAACGTCAAGAGTGATGACGTTGTATAAAATCGCTTATACGTAATCAATCATTGTGGTCCTTCTTGAAATGATGTCTTCCGTGATTAACACTTAAATGTTTTGCATTTCATAACCAAAGTAAACTAAGTGAGGTCAATTGTAACTTAATGTGTGTCTTTGTATTTATTGAATTTACCTCCCCACCCACACCCACATTGATTGTTTTTCTTGAATTTTGTATGCTGCTAGAAGCTGAGTCAAAAACATGACAAGACTCAAGCGTTACTGTCAGGATGATTTTATATTATTGTTCGATCAGGTAATTAAGTACAGGAGAGATTGTTGGCACAATTTCCTTTAGTGAATTATAGAAAGACATTGAGTAATAATGGCGAAAATTCGTCAGATTTGTTTACAATTAGAAACGAATGGTGGATGTAATTCAAAAGTAGCGTGCTAGGGGTATTTATTTCCTGTTTAATTGATACCATCTCAACTCGATCTATGACACACACGCACTTGTCTCTCGATCTATATATCCTTACATCTATTTATTCAATCCATCAGCGATTCCATTGGGAATTCGATAAATTGACTGTCGAAAAAAAAAATGAACTCACAGTTTTAAAAGAGGTATGTCGCTGTGGCGAGAACTTCTCCATATCCAGCTTCTTTGTAACGTCAAAGAAAGTAAAGGCACTTCTCCATGAGTCCAGTTGCCAATGCTATGTCCATTGATTCAGACTGGAGTTTCTTACTGACGATGTTTATCTGAAAGAGGACATTGTACCAAACCACAATCGATACGAAAAACTGAAAGCTCATGAGAGTGTTTGCAAGGCACTGAGCTTCGTGTCAGATTCCAGCATCAGCTTCCTTCGTTTGAGCCAATTGTTATAAGGCGGCCTCAACGTCAGACAACTGAAACGATACTGCTTTTACGCTGTCTATACGACTCTTCCGTCGTGTGTTAGAGATAGGCTTCAAAGTGAGATTCTTAACATGGTTCATGAAAATCTTCTATTGATTAACAGAGGCAGCAAACAGCTCATATATCCTCTACATCACCCGAAACACAGTAACCGATGGTGTAGACAACGATACTGCATCAGAGACAACAAGACTGAGTGAATGACAGCCACACGGGACAAAGAAAGCTCTAGGATTCAAGTAACGGAACCTTGTCTGGACCCCATATTCTTCTCTCTTCATATTTGTACCGTTATCGTAAACTAAGCCTCTGCCATTCTGGACACTTACGTTATTTTCTTGAAGAGTATTAATCATAACTTCAGTTAGTGCTTCACCAGTGGACGAGGTCATATTCTTGAACCCAGTGAAATGTTTCTTAACACGGATTGCACCACCATTGTCATCCACAAACCTCAGAGTAAATGACATTTGTTCATTATTACTTATGTCGGGTGAAGTCAAATAATATGGCATCATATTTGGCTTTGTTCAACCGCATCAATATGTCTTCAAGGACTCTTGTTCGTAAGAGTAATCAACTCGTTTGAGATTCCAGTCAGGAGTAATGGGCAGAACGTGTGTTTTTTCTTCTGTAACAACGACAATACAAATCATACAACGTTTTACAACAGAACATGAAATAAAGATATCTCTTAAGCATATCGTGAAAAGGATTAAAGGTCAAGGTGAGAGAAATCAGGTGATCAAATATATTTTGTTTTCCCTTTTTCTATTTCTATTAATAAATTGTCATTAGATTTTGCATAAAAGTTCCTCAGTTTGCATGAAATATAAATAGGGATGACGGATTTAAGGTCAATAGTCACGTTCAGGGGATACATTATTTTAAGCTTGTTGATTATATTGTTGTCGAACGTTTTAGGAACTTTACCAAGTTCAGTTTTAGAAAAATATTAGTTTTCCTTGCCTGAATGATCATAAAATGTCTTGGTCCAACTGGATAAACACTGTAGCAAAAAGCGAGATGTATCTGTTCAAGTGTATGTCATTTCTTCCTCTTGTCTGTCTCTCCGTTTGACTAGCGTCATCTTTCGGGTAAAGAGGGTTTAAAAGTCAATATGATATCTACCCACTGATACAAACAGTCATCAGACTTTGGATATTACTTTTATAAGGATGGGCTGAAACATCTCTGCATATTTCAAGGACAGGAGGTCAAATGTGAAGGATACTTTGAGCCTAACACATTATTTCTTAGATATGTATTGATCACAGTTCGCAAAGATGTATAAAATCGTAAGCAATGACAGATCAAAGGGTCAACCGCCAAGGCAATAGACTGAACAAGTTATTTCAAGTGATTTGAAGTAAATGCAAATTGAACATCCTTTGAAGATGGCTCTTGAAAAGGTTTAAGGTCAATGCCACAAGGTATCAACAAAACTTCAGCAAAACATAGCTAATAATACCACTCACGAGATATAAGTGGACCAAATTTCCTTTATCTCAGAATCAACCTTTTACTCAAATAGCCAAATAGTTCATGTTCTGTTATACACGCCTGTGTCATGACTGATGAGAATGGATCATACCCAATATAGCTCAGAATACTGCAAAAACTAATCTCAAACTACTTCACTCTCAATATAATTTTCTATGTCAGAAATGATTAATGGAAATTGAACAAAAGACAGACTGAAAACCCTAATATACGACTTTGTTTTTAACGTCCTGACCTCACACCACGAACCCACATTCCATACAGCGTTTTGGAATCACACCTCTGACCTTACTCTATGATGAAATTTAAGTTCTAATTTGCAGCAGAAAGGGAGGGGTGGGAGTTACGAGTTGCGCAGTTGTGACTTAAATGTCGATGATCGACTCATGCAAATAGGAGACACACCCTGACGAAAAACAAAAAGATAAATTGATCAAAATTTACTAAAACTTGACACTCATGCATTCTCGCACCAGACCGCCTCTGAAGGTTCAAAATTCCTCCCTATTTTATCACCTTTCTACACAATGTTTGACACAATTTAATTAACAATATCTTCTTTAAACTGCTTTCTTTTTCTTTATCCTTATCTCTCACCTACTGAATCGTTGTTCATCCTCTTGCTTCGTGTACATTGGCTAAATGTTAATGTATAACCAAGAGATTCTTCACTTTGGCTGCTCAATAATTTTTTGTCATTAAAACTTAATATCGGCTACAAAATATTAATATATTTTTACAATTATTGTATCGTAAGAGGAGAATAACATTATATGCCATTGGTTTTCGTTCTAATCCTATACCTTCTATAGAGTACATGTGGTAATCAACAATTACAAAATTATTAAGAAAATATGTTTAAACTCAACTACATAGTGATACATACAAATTATATGAGGAAATCGCTAGCGGGCTGCCTGCGGTTTTGAAGGCAGGAGTTTTTTCAAACACTTAACCCCATTTTTGAACCAAAAGGTCATATACATAGATAATCTCTATTGAACCCAGGTTACATTTGTTAGATTTGTGAGGAGTGTTGAAGTAAAACTTGAGTAGTTTAGGATTTTCATATACTTACTACTAGCCAACTCCTTTTCAAGGCAACAATAATGTGTTACAGAATTATATAACATTTTTCCATGAGAAAACCGTGCGACCAACTCACGCGGAGAAGCAGCCATGCACTCATCAAGCTCAGATCTAATATAAACTATTTACTTAATGTACAGTAATAGAAAATATAATATTAGAGCTCTTATCTAACCAAGTAGCATCGAATAGCAGATGCAAAACAGGAAATAGGTTTTTAGGTCACGATATATGAAAGGGTTGTCCAGTACAGAGCTTGTATTTTGACCGTTTATTCTGAAAACTACGTCAAGTAATTCCACTTTGCAATAAATGTTGTGAAAACCCCATGTTTAGTGACAGGGTGCTTGTCCCTGTTGATTATTTTACTCTCCTACTCCCATATGCTCTTTTGTCCCACAGCATTAGGTAAATCACAATAATGTTTACAACTAAATCTCTTGGACTTATAGGGCTTTGCAAAACTGAGTAATCGTATATAAAATCTACATTTTGTAAATGTATGTTAGTAAAATTTGAAATCAGTTATCGCAATATTCGTGAATGAATGTTTGACTCTTTGAAGTATATTGTAAAGTGAAAATATTAGCACGTAATGCAACTGTACGGTATATTAATATTTTGATCATAAACATAAGAGATTATATTGTCTTGCTGCTCACCAGCTCAAAAGAGACCAATTTAACTATGTCAATCGTAAGTGGCATTCATAAATACCTCTCTGGCCGTCTACACCAGTAGTCAAAACCTAAAAGTACTACGATACATGACTGTGAATCACAGACAACGACACAGTATTTAGTACCTTAATAATTGTTTTTACGAATGGGAGGTGTTATGAAGGAAAATCATATTTCTTACCAGATTTTAAAATGTAAACATGTGAGTGGTCCAGGAACATGTGTATACATTTTATTTTAAATATGAGTGGTTCAGAAGAGATTTTAAATTTTAAAAAATGACAGTTAGATTTAAAACAGGAATAAATCAGTTTACAATGTGTTGTTCAGGATCCAAATGTACTTGGTATTAACATACTACATTTCTCAAGAGAACGGCAACGATAAAACAGTATTATACAACAAAAAAAAATCCCAGAGGAACCCCTGTGAAATTCTCAAGTAAAGCAGTTACCATACCGTCAGCAATCCCAAATGTAAGAAAGCCAAACAAAACGCCATTTACTCAGTGAATAGTACAGAAACACACGCTATCAGATTTGATATCTAAACCAAGCTTTAATCTCAACCAATTAGCATCAAGTATCAGATGCAAAGCATGAAATAGGTATTTAGGTCGCGCGCTTTGGAATATTTGTTCAGTACAGAGTTTATATAGCCACCATTTAGTGGGGAAACTACTTGGAATATATCTCCCGTAATTTCTGTTTCTGTCTGGAAGTCGGTATGTATCCTCTCTGTAACTAGTGTGAACGTTTTGTATCTTTTAAAACCAAAACATTTATGACCAACGTAGGCAATCAATTCCATTATTAAACATTTTTTATGTGCCGAGAAACAAGGAGGAAGTTTTTAGAACTGAATCATTACTTCTGGCATGCGTGTAGAAGAATAGGTCATTGTATTTTATTTTACATAATTTGTGGCAATTATAGTTTATCTCCGAGTATTCATATTTTCTTATTTTTGTAGCGTTATTTTCTGCGGTTATTTATAACTGATCGTGTTAAATCAATATTACTTTAAATACGTCATCGCCGTCATCATTCACGTTGTCGCAGAAGTTGTCGTTGTCATCTCCATCGGTGCATCAGCCACCAGCACCAGCATAACCATCATGACAAGCATAACCACCATCACCAGCATAACCACCGCAACCATTATCATCATGATCTTCTTTTTTCTCTTCTTTTGTCAATTTAACGTCGCTGTTTTCAGCATTAGAAACGTTACTCAGAATTAATTAACAAGCTACAAATGCCAGCAATTATTTGGGCTATATTAATCTTACAATCAATCATTTCAGTGTTATATTCACCATTGCATGAACTCAAATATTTAAGAGTCCCTACATTTGAGTGGGAATGTCTCTGTGTGCCCTTGTTCACTGAAATATTGACTTTTTTCTTATTCTTGAAAGGTAAAGTTAATGTTCCATATATATTTTGTAATGCTTTGTTATCCCTTGTTTCTTGACAAAATTCCCAAATTCTTCAAATTGCCCTTATTCGGGCCTCATTTGAATGCCCAGTAACCACATTCTGTCTTAACATGATAAGCGTTTAAGGCATTTCTCAAAATGGCTTAAGCCGTTAATTAGCCGCATTAGTATCATCATCTGTAAGTGCAGCGGAAGCAGCATCCATGTCATTGCCATTGTTATCATCATTGTCATTACAAGTCATCAGCATCTTAAGCAGTAGTATTTCTTATAAATATACCAGTTGCATTGCTGCATGAAATAAACCTTTAAAATAAATAGTGTTGTCTAAATAATTTATATCCTGTGCAATTTAAGCAAAACAAAAAAAAAAAAAAAAAAAAAAAAAAAAAAAAACAAAAAAAAAAAAAAAAAAACGCAAATTTTGGTATTTTACCGCCATATTCGTGTTTGCATGATTCAAACTTCACGGCTAACAATTTTAACATTGTACGACAAGATTGAAACTGGCACTTGTTTATGCAGTAGGTTTTCAGAACGGTATATATATATATATATATATATATATATATATATATATATATATAGATATATAGATATATATATATATATATATATATATATATCAGTCTGCATTTATAAATGTATGTATATACATGACCGCATGCATGTATCTGTACAATCATGTATGTATATAAATGTGTTCATGCATGTATGTACGTATATACATGTATGTATATGCATGTATGTAGGTATATGAAGGTATGTATGTACGTATAAACATGTATATGTGGTTGCACGCATAGCTCTACACGCACAGACATACACACACACACACATATATATATATATATATATATATATATATATATATAGGCACACAGATTAATATATGCATGTATATATCAATGCATTTATATATTTATGTTAGTACACGTATGTGTGTATGTATTAAGGTAATATGTTAATGTTCATCCATCCTACTATATATTCGTTGTATATACATATTTTGATGTCATAATTATTCTTAATATTTTGGTTTACATAACACTGCTAGGATCATCCGTTTGTCTGTCAGGTGTCAACTTTTAGTCTATTTTCGTCTGGGGAATTTCTTCTACTTGAATGAGTAGAAGACTGTCGGTTATTTTCGACAAAGTGCAAGGTCAAAGGTGCCATTCAATAAAGAAAAAAAATATATAACTGGAGTCTAGGCTCAATACGTGGCTCGTTCAGTTTCTGACGTATGACGGTATACCTGAGTGAAACCATTGTACATTAGTCTGAGGTTCGTTTTTACAGTATTTTGAGTTATATTATATATGGTCCATTGTCATCCGACACGTCGCAGACGCTTAAAAAAAACAGAGCAATAAAGATATATCTTTAGCATTTAATGAGAAAGGTCAAAGACCAAGTTAATAGAAACCAGATGACCACACATATTTTATATTTTCTATCATCCTATTTCCTTGAATAAATTGGCATCATACTTTGCACACAGTTTCTCCAGTTTATATGAAATATCCACAGGAATGATGGATTAAAAAGCTGTCAAAGGTTTTTGGAACCTCAGTATCCTCAGTTGAAAAAAGTTTTTTTTTTCTGTGTGGGTGTTTGATTATTAGATTTTGTGACCGTACTTGAGAAAACTGTCACAAAAAAGAGCGAGATGTATCGCTTAAAGTGTTTTTGATTACGGTCTCTTGTCTGTCTCTCTGTTTTTCTAGCTGTGTTTTGGGGGTAAAGATCATTTTAAAGTCAATGCGACATAAAGTGTCATCAGACATTGGATATTACTTGTATCAGGGAGAACTGAAACATCTCTGCGGATTTTAATATCGGGAGGTAAAATGTGAAGAACATTTGTTTGGTGACCAAATCACGTTTCTTAAACAGGTTTGTATTACAACTGGCACAGATGTGTAAAATCGTAAGAAATGGCAGGTCATAAGGTCCACTGTCAATGTCAAGGTCAAGGGCTGAGTCGTTGGAACCTCTCAGATTAAGTAATTTCAAGTGATATAAAGCAGATGCAAATTGAACATCTTGTGAAGATGAGCCGCAAAAAGGTTCAAGGTCAGTGTCACAAAAGTATTAATAAAAATTTAGAAAAACATAGCTAATAATACCAATCATTAGATCCCTCTGTCTTGGAATCATCTTTTAATGGAAATAGAGATTGATATGTACAAATCATGTTGCGAAGCCGCTAGTAGGTTGCCAAGCGTTTTTGAACGCATTTTGTTTTACACACTTAACCTCATTTAAGACCAAATATCATAACCATCTTTAGCTTCGTATCCTTAGCTGTAATTCTAACTCCGAGTGATCTTTTTATATAGTCTATTTTGCTTCATAGTTTTGCAAATTATGAATGAAATGTTGGATAAAATCTACAACACAACCGTGTTAGTATTCATCGCGTGTCACGGATCATAGGAGTCATTAAATTACATGCATTGTTTGTTGTGCATCTTAGCTGCCTGGAAGTGAAAATGAGTTGTAAACTTAATCATGCCTTTGCTATTTGGCTTCGTTAAAAGAGGTAAATAATACTTTGAAAACTCCTGCCATACAATCCATCGCCATTTGTTGGGTTCCAGACATCACTTTATGTGCCACTCTTTTTCTTGCTTTACGAGAGATATAGCCAAATATTAAATGCGAATTCGAAGACAGTGAAAACTTGACCTAGGGACATGGGAAAATTTGCCTTTTAACAGGAGTGGTCTTAAGAATGATATCTACCGAATGAAAATATAGGTTTCTTTGAAATTTCGATCGTATTAGTGGAGTGGTCTGGAAAGGAGGGGGGGGGGGATGGATCTTTGGATGGGGTTATAGGCTAAAAGGACATTCTTTGCGACAGAGAGTGTAAAATATATTAATTTCAGATCATAGTCAAGATGAGGTCAGCTTCCATGACTGTCATTCTTCTCGGTATCCTCATGGCTGGGACGGACGGACGGCAGTGCTGGTACAGGTTTGGCCGTTGTTATGACAAGGGAGATCTAAGGGGGAAATGTAGTGATTGGGGCGGCACGTGCTCTCGAGTTTCAGGCATGTTGGAATGCAGGTGTAGTTCGTCTCAGAATGCTCTCGGCCTCGACCAGTCTCATGGAGGTACTTAGATGAAGCATGGTCATGGTGTTTCGGGATTAGATCGACAAGAGTGGCGACGTCGTAACAATATGGTTATATATATTCAATCTTTGTATCGTGAAATGACTTATTCTGTGATTTAATAAGTGCAAAAAGCATTCGGATCCGACCAAGTTCCAAGTATATAAATCAAACACGGTGCTCGAGGACTAGAACGATAAGAATAGTGATGGCGTATCAAGTTGCTTATATGTAATCAATCTTTGTCTTCCTTCTTGAAATGACTTTTTCTGTGATTAATGTGGGGTAAATGTTTACAATACGGACTTTTTTCTGATATCTGTGTCCATTTTGTTGCTAGGAAACAAAGTTGGAAATTTTCCGAGACACAGTTAGACATTTTAATACAAAAATATAATACTTTTTGATCATCGACGTATATTAATATTTTGGAGTTTGAAAATTATGCCATTACATAACTGTTTTGCGTTACACAACCTAAATAAACACAGATGGTGGAAATGCCGTTTCTGGTATGTCTTTGTATTTACTGTATTGACAGCTATGCAATACTTTTTTTTTTGAATTTTGTATGCTACGTGAAATTTAGTCAGAACATGAGAGGATTCAAACGCTATTGTCAGGATGATTTTATATCCTTTTTCCAAGTAATTTACTCCAAGGGAGATGTGTAGCACAATTTACGTTAGTGAAGTATAGGAGGCAATGGATAATATTGTCACAGATTCTTCAAAACATGCACAATTTATTTTCAATCGGTAAATAGTGGTGGACATGCTTCAAAAGTAGTTTACTGAGGGTATTGCTTTCCTTTTTAACTGATATTATCTCAACTCAATATTAACTTATGCTATATCTGTTTCTATTCTAATCATCAATCTATATCATTTTACATCTATTAATTCAATCTACAAGTATATTTTTATCTATATATCTACCTATCAATCCTTCCATCCATCTATATATAGGCATCGCCTTCTTCACAGTCTACGGTGTATTGTTCGCCAATATATCCATCGTTATATCAATTTGTTTTAGAAATAATTGCTCATGAATTTCCCATTTGACCAAGACTGAACACACTGTATCACATTCTACAAACTGACAGTACCCACAATGCAGCATTTAACTAATGGTATGGAACACTCAGTTGAATGCAATACCACTCACTCAATTGTGGCACAGAACATACTGTAAATCAGTTGAATATGACAACAGCGTATACTATATCAATCAAATGCAACAGAACATCAGACCTAGAGGTCTCCCTTCAGACAGCCTTACTTAGAATAGATTCCTGGTGTAAGGAAAATTTCATGAAGGAAAACACGGACAAGACTAAAGTATTAATGATTACTACCCAACAAAAAAGAGCAAAATTGGAAAATAACAAATTGAATCTTAAGTTTTAATTTCATCAGTTTATCAAAGGATTTAAGCCTTTTTTTCAATACACCTATTTATTTAATTTTAAGTATCATTCACTAACTAATGGTTAAAGCGGTTTCAATTTCGAGGGAGCTGTGACTATATGGTAGGAATGAATTATTCAAGGAAAACTGCTTGTGACAAACCTGTTTTATTAAAAGGTAAGTATGTATAAATTGAGGTAAGGTTTTGCTTTTTAGCACTCTTCCAAGGAGTAATAATTTCTTTTCTGCAATTGACGACTTTTTCGATGCAGAGGGTGTCACCATATTTTTAAGATCTATACCTGTAAATTAATTAATACTCCGCATTGTGATGTTGCTTAGTGAATTCCGGAATGCGACAAGGTGACAGTCGGAAAAAATGAAATCAAAGTTGTAAAAGAAGTATGTAAGTTTGGATTTAAGTTAGATATAATTTGATCTCATATTAAAAAGTACAAGTCTTTGCAGTTTCTCGGGGTATACTGGTACAATTCTGAGTATCCCATCAAATCAGTACCAGTTATCTTACTACAGTACAAAGCGGTATTTTCTACGAGTAGATTGTACAAAGTTGGTCTTATTGACTGGTTCCTGATGTATCTCCATAATCTGAATTCATCTTCATATATAATATAATAGTATAACATCGCGATTTTTATTTCAACCACTTACAAATAAGCTTTATTTAAACAATCAGTCGGTAGACCAATGTATTGGCCATATACCGCACGTGACTTAATCATGACACAACTAGATTATCGATGCGAAGGTTTGGAACCGATTGGCCATATCTTTACAACAACTGTGTCGATTTGATAAGATTGTGATTGGTATATGTTATGCATAATGTTTCCAGAATGATGTTCATATGTAAGTATGTATGTATGTATGTATGTATGTATGTATGTATGTATGTATGTATGTATGTATGTATGTATGTATGTATGTATGTATGTAAGATGTATGTATGTATGTATGTATGTATGTATGTATGTATGTATGTATGTATGCATGTATGGTGGCATGTAAACATGTATGTATGTTTGCATTTATGTGTGCTTGCATGTGCACGTAGGTCTGTATGTATTAATGTATGAATGTTACTGTTCATCCGTCCTACTGTTCACGAGCCTGTTCCTCCATCCATCTCTCCGTCGATCCATATATTTATCTATCTATTTATCTTCTGAATTTAGAACCTTGATTAGCTCTTCGAGAGGCGATCTGGTGGAATCATAGTAGAGATAGGAACCGTGATGGCGGAAGGTTTAAAGCTATACCAACAAAAACTAAAAAGACGAGTGAACAAACTGCAGTCATAACTTTCTATATTCATATCACCATGTCGTAATTATTAACACTATTTTGATGTACATAAAAAATTCCAGGGTCGTAAAGTTTCTTTTGGCAAAGAAGAATTTATATTACGAAACAAGTGAGATATAACGTTTGTTATGTCGAAGTGGTTCTCCGTCTGTATTTTCTTTAGTCAATTTATCTCTTTTTCTTCTTTTGTCTTCTTATTTAGATAAGTAGATCATCAAGATGTAACTCACAATCCAGAGCCTCCACCCCACCCCATCCCTCTTCTGCGGATAGGAGCTTAGAATTAATCAAGTTAGGGGATACATTCTTTTAAACATGTTGGCTATATTGTCGAATGTTTTTTTTTTGTTTTTTTTAACGACTTCTGTTTAGGAGTGTATCATTTTTCCATGGGTGCTCATAAGATTGTTTGGTCCTATCCAAGAAAATTGTCGCAAAAAGCGAGTTGTAGCATTTAAAGTGTCTGTCATTCCGTGTCTCTCTCTTCGTTTGTCTAGCGTCATCTTTCGGGTAAAGCCAGAAAGGTATCTAATCTTTCTGATATAAACTGTAATCAGGCTTTCGATACTAATTTGTTTTAGGAGGAACTGAAACATCTCTGAGGATTTCAAGGACACAAGGCCAAATGTAAAAACGCTTTGGGGGAACTTGTAAAGTTTTGTTTTAACCTAACACTGTTTCTTAGATAGGTGTTTATCACAGTTCCCACATATATGTAAAATCGCAAGGAATTGCGGATGAAAGGGTCCACCGTCGAGTTTAGGGTGTGAATTGTTGGACTCCTCGGTGTAAGTTTTTTTCAAGTGACTTGAAGTAGATGTAAACGGAACATCCTTCGAAAATGGACCGTGAAAAGGTTTAAGGATAATGTCAAAAGGTGTCAGCAAAACTTTAGAAAAAGATAAAAATACCACTCACGAGACATAAGTACATCTAGTTTGAATCCAGCCCATAAATCAACAATGTCTAGTATCCATCGCTTGCCATGAATCATGGGATTCATTACTATCTATAGCAGGTATTGCTTGCTATGTATCTTAACTGTCTGTAAGGGAAAATTGATGACAGAGCTAATCATGTTTATGATACCTGGCTTAGTAAAAATCAGTAAGGAAGCTTTTGACTTAGCAGAGAAATAACCAAATATTAAAAAGTGTAAGACAGTGTACACTTGATCTAGTCACTTAAGAAAAGTTATCGTTTATCACAGTTCGCATAGATGTAAAAAATCGTAAGGAATAGCAGGTCAAAGAGTCGATATAAATTGAGAGTAGATACAAATTGAACAGGTTTTGAAGATGGGTAGTGTAAAGGTTTAAGGTCAATGTTACAAGGTATCAACACTCTGAGACAAATATAACTAATAATAATAACGAGGCTTAAGTTTTCTCTGTCTTGGAACCAGCAGTGTATTCATTGAATAATACTGATACATACAAATCAGGTATGGAAACCGCTAGCAGCCTGCCATCATTTTGAAGGCAGTAGTTTTCCATCACTTAACCCATTTAAGAACCCAAATATCACTTTTAGATAGCCACAATTGTAACCCAGAGTGATTGTTTTTCCATATCGCATGCTTTCTTTGATATTTTAGTAAATTTCCGTGCCGTGAATGACATTTCGGATCTAGTCCATAACGTAACTATGTTTAGTATCCATCGCTTGCCACGGATTATAGGGGTCATTACAATCCATATTAGACATTGCTTGATATGTACCATAGCTGTCTATAAGTAAAAACTGATGACAAAGCTAATCATGAATATGAATGTTGCTTCAGAAAAATCGGTAAGGAAGCTTTTGAAAACTGCCATGAAATACGCCAGCAAACCGCAGTTGGTTTGCGTACATAATTTAAATGTTTCACTTTCGGTCTTGGTTTAGCAGGGAAATAGCCAAATGTCTAAAAGCGAATTCCAATTGAGAAACAACTCAGTAAACTTAAGAAAAGTTATATTTTAATCGGAGTAGTCTTAGTATTGATATATACTGAATATAAAATGCAAATGAAAGCTTATGATGTTTCGATCGTTGCAATAGAAAGAGTAAAATATATTAATTTCAGATCCTAGTCAAGATGAGGTCAATTTCCGTGACTGTCATTCTCCTCTGTATCCTCATGGCTGAGACGGATGGACGGCAGTGCTGGTACCGGTTTGGCCGTTGTTATGACAAAGGGGACGTCAGAGGAAAATGCAGTGATAATGGCGGCACTTGCTCTCGACTTTCAGGCACATTAGAATGCAGATGCGATTTGCCTGTGAGAGGTTTTGGGCCTGACCAGATTCCAAGTACATAAAGCAAGGACGGTGTCCGAGGACTAGAACGTCAAGACTGATGACGTCGTATAAAATCGCTTATACGTAATCAATCATTGTGGTCCTTCTTGAAATGATGTCTTCCGTGATTAACACTTAAATGTTTTGCATTTCATAACCAAAGTAAACTAAGTGAGGTCAATTGTAACTTAATGTGTGTCTTTGTATTTATTGAATGTAGCCCCTCCCCCCCCCCCCACACACACTGATTGTTTTTCTTGAACTTTGTACGCCGCTAGAAGCTTTAGTGAATTATAGAGAGACATTGAATAATAATGGCGAAAATTCGTCAGGTTTGTTTAGAACGAGAAATTAATGATGGATGCAATTCAAAGTACAAGTTCTAGCAGTATCTCGGAGTATCTCGATAAAATCCTGAGTTTTCATAACAAATCAGTACCAGTAATCTTGCCACAGTGAAAAACTATAGGTTCTATGAGTAGGTTGTAATAATTGGACTTCGTTATTGACTGGTTCCCCATGTATTTCCATAATCAATTCGCTTTCATTATATACAATATAGTATAACATCGTTGTTCTGTGTCATTTGTCTTTCCACCGTTCAAAAATACATTTTATTGCAATAATGCAATATGTGACGTCACAACTATAGTCACCGTGGTGACTCTCTTAGTCCAGATTATCGACGCGAATGTTTGAAATGACGCGAATATTTGGCCATGTTTAAAACTGCAGTGTGGATTTTAAGAACACGTCTGTATATGTGTCTACTCGCTCAGTATGTTCATTCAAGGCATATATGAGGATCATTGTTCGTTTTGTATTAATTAATAGCCTGATAGCTTCTTCGCTCACTTTGCGAGAGTTTTCTTCCTGGCTGAAGTTCTAACACGGCCACCATACTTACAAAGAATACGCCGACACTACGGGTAACTAAGTATGCATATAAGTTCTTCTAAGAACTATTATAAGTCTTATTATGGGAATTGTGCATATCAATATTTAGATAACGCTTAAATAAGTAACATTTAGGGATATGTTTGCTCAAATGTAATAACGCCTAAAAACATCTAAGAACTGAAGATCATATTTTACAAGATTCATAATGTTATGCAGCATAGAAAACTGATTATTCTCTATGCATATACTGACTTCCATCTGCTGAAGTTCAATTTGTATAATTACAAATAGTTATACAAAAAATAACGAATTTGAAACAATAAATAACAAATACGGCTTAATGTATGGTTAGCATATTATCAAAGCACAAAAAAGGAAGCATGAGTAAATAGGTAATGCCTTTCTGGGGTTATGAACTAATAATTTCCAATTTTTCTGTGTTACTTGATGTGAGTTAATCAGTCTGAATGATTGTTATCAAAGCTTGGTAAAAATATGTGTGATATATTAAGTGTAAAATGTAGCTCAGCTACGTATTAAAATTATATTCACATTTCGGTGAACGTTTCTAAATTCTCTGCCATATTCATCTCTACGTATCTAAACCAAAGAGCACTGTAAATAATACAAGAAAGAATGGAGAGGCGAAAACAGATAACACTTATAATAAGTATGACATTAAAAATATCACATTATCGAAATAATTTTTATATCATACTTATCACACTTATCAAGAAACAGAATGTTATTCGCTTGAAGCGATCACATCAAACTATACAAGACTTTGAAACCATTAGATGTACCATCTACTGGCTTCTATCGAAGTTGGCTGAACTTCATAAAACCCGAAGGTTTCAAAGATGATGACTTTGATATTAATCATATATTGTCATGTGCTTCTTTGGATTTGTCTGACAATGAACGACAGAGAAAATATGTTAATTGGTCAAACACCAGATATATGACTAGGAGTAGAAAACATATTTAAAAAATGATAAAATGCCTTCGAGGAAATCGATACGAGAACACAAGAAAAATATAAATCATTCAAAATTTCTAATTTCATATTTGATGAGATGTTGAACACTATTCTGTAGTCTATTTTCCATGTAAAATTGAATTGCATGGTTAGAAGTTACTCCTGTAATGCCAAAGATTGTAACAATTGTGATTAAAAGCACAAATGCATCAACAACAAAGCAAAAAACACACAATATTTATCAATCACTTTCTCCATATTTTCAGATTCCTTATTCTTTGAAATAAATGGCATCTATTGACTTCAGAACCTATACTTTTATTGAAAGAAAAGTGATTTTATGTATTTGAGGTTTGGCTGATGTGTGTTGTACATGTTATAATATTGAATTTGTGTTGTATTGTACAACCTTGTCCTTTGAGTAAGCTGGCTGCATGCCAGTATCGGTGTCACTTTTCTGTGAATAAATAAGTACCACCCATAAAGAAAAAACAAATGCCTCCCATGGTACAGTATACATGTTGCATAAATGACTTGCAGCTTCATCTATTGTGTAGAAAATCTCAGGAGAACACAAGTGAAATTGGCTCGAAACACTATTGTTATCAGTTTGAAGACTCTTTTCGAATACAAACAGAAAGATATCTAAATATTTTGATTGCCTCTAAGTCGTATTTCCAATTGTTTATAATAGAAATGTTGGGAAGGATGCTTGTTAATTTGGAATGTAAGCATGATCCGGCTAAACTTAACCATGCTGTATGTTTTACAGCAGCAGCCGTCTTAAAACTTAGCAATTGTCGCAGATGCTCTGCATTTGATATACATTGCAAAACTAGCATAACTCTGTAGCGGTATCTATGTTATATTTGTGTGTTCTATCTTAATTTGTATACTCGACGATATATTGTCTAAATTTCGTTAATTTTGTTCCAACAGAGCGGTCACTACATTATGTATTATTTTTTTACTAATGATAAATATATTTAAACGGAAAAATGAACGCGAATGCAACTGTACTGTATATTTGTATACATTTCGAAACTCATACAAAGATTCTACAGTCTTACTGCACACCTGCATTTATAAAATACCTGTCTAGATCAGTAACAGGAACCTAAAAGCATTACGACATATTTACGCAAAGTTTTAAAAGACGACCTTTAATGTTCTCCTCTCCGAATGCGAGGTAGTATGAAGAAACATCGTGTCCATTACGGGGTGATAAAATGTAAATCATAAATATATGAATTGTCGAGCGACCTGGGAGTAATTTTTGTTTAGAAAAATTAATTGTGATCCAGAAAAGTTCTCGTATACAAATACGACGATGTTGCTTTGAAACAATAGTTACAAATTTGCTAAGACGATATTTTAAACTGGAATAATGACTGTCTGGCTTAGACAGGATGAAATCGGTTTAAACTGGTTGAGTGGTTTAGAATTTTCATATACTTACTACTAACCAAGTTTATTCTCGAGGCAACAGTAATGTGTTGCAGTCTTATCTCAGATTGTTCTCTGAGAAAATCATGTGAACAATTCACATGGAGAAACAGTTATGCACTCATCAAACTCAGATCTAATATAAACTATTTACTGAACGAACAGTAATGGAAAACATAATATGAGAGCTCTTATCTAACCAAGTAGCATCAAATATCAGATGCAAATCAGGAAATAGGTTTAGGTCACGGTATTTGAAAGAGTTGTTCAGTACAGAACATAACAGAGCTTGTATTGCCATCATATTTTTCGGAATACTGCTTCCAAAATACATCAGGTAAATCCAGTGTATGTCTGTAGGTATGTTTGCATGTCTGTCTCTCTCCTCTCAGTGAATATTTAATTAAACGTTTGCAATACAAGACATTTTTTATGAATGTATGGAATCAATTCCATTATTAAGCATTTTCTACACATTTCGAGAAAAAAGGAGAAAGATTTTAAATCTGAATTCGCATTTCAGGCACGCATTGATTGGTCATTATTTTGTTTTACCTATTTTGTGGCAATACTATTTTATAGCTGTGCAGTCATGTTTTAATTCTTTTGAGCGAATTATTTTCGTTTATTTATAAATATATGTGTAAAATTATTAATTGTATCAACACCATAATCAATATTACTTTGCTGGAGTCGCCTTTGTTGTCTACAGTGCTTCTGCAACCACAACCACAACCACAACCATCACAGCAATCATCATCATAATCAAGGCTGTCGCTAGACGAAATGGTGCCACGGGCAAACGTCGCCTTAGGCGCCCCCCCCCCCCAAATAAAACAACACCGCAATCTGTTTATTCTTTTAATGTATTAATCGTTATGAGAATAATAATTAAATGCATGTATTTTAATGAAAAAGCTGTACGCTCATTTAAGTAAAATACAGAATAATTACAATAGAGAATAGGAATGGAACCTTTCGCGCCTTCTTCATGGCTAAATCATTAATACAGTCCGAGAAATTCAAGGACTGAGCAAATGTCCTTTTCAATGGACAGGATGGCAAGTTTTATTGAGTTTCAGTTTTTAGAAACGGCGGTCACCGCTGGCAACGGTCATAGGCAGTGTTAGCAAGATTCGCAGCGCGACCCACACGTTAGGAAACACATCGTTCATGTTCGCAGAGCACATAAATTCTAGAACTTTAATCGGGGAGCCCACTTCAGTCTGCATAATGTGGCGGAGGTGGTCCACTTCAGTACAAAGATCCACGCCGTTAATGTCGGAGTGGTACCCATCGGTCAAAGCTAGATGCAAGCCCATGCAGTGCTTCAGTGGCGTGTCCTTCTCTTGAAGACAGCTAAATTCCTGTAGAAAATACTCATGTATTTTGTTGTTCCGCCGGCTGCGTGAATCTGTACATCAGGCTGTCTATAGCGAAGTTGATGAGCTTGTTAAAGAAATTTTCTTTGAACCTTTCCTCTGGTACAAGTAGCAGCTGAGCATCTTCGACATCCATGTCCTCTTCCTCGTCATAGCCTTCGCAGTTAAAATGCTTCTTCTTCTCATGAACGTGAACCTTCTCAAATTCGGGCTCAATTCCAAGCTTTTTCTCCATTTCCCTCTCTGTGGCGAGAACTTCTCCATATCAAGCTTCTTTGTAACGTCAAAGAAAGTAAATGCACTTCTCCATGAGTCCAGTTGCCAGTGCTATGTCCATTGATTCAGTTTTGGAGTTTCTTACTGACGATGTTTATCTGGAAGAGAACATTGTACCAAACCACAATCGATATGAGAAACGGAAAGCTCGTGAGAGTGTTTGCAAGGCACTGCGCCTCGTGCCGGATTCCAGCATCAGCTTCCTTCGTATGATCCAATTGTTCCAAGGCGGCTCAACCTCAGACAACTGAAACGATACTGCTTTTACGCTGTCTATACGACTCTTCCGTCGTGTGTCAGAGATAGGCTTCAAAGTGAGATTCTTAACATGGTTCCTGAAAATCTTGTATTGATTAACAGAGGCAGCAAGCAGCTCATACATACTCTGCAGCACCCCAAACACAGTAAATGATGGTGTAAACAACAAGACTGAGTGAATGGCAGCCACACGGGACAAAGAAAGCTCTAGGATTCAACGAACGGAACCTTGTCTGGACCCCATATTCTTCTCTCTCATATTTGTACCGTTATCGTACCCTAGGCCTCTGCAATTCTGGACACTTACGTTATGTTCTTGAAGAGTCTTAGTCAGAACTTCAGTTAGTGCTTCACCAGTGAACGAGGTCATATTCTTGAACCCAGTGAAATGTTTCTTAACACGGATTGCACCACCATTGTCATCCACAAACTTCAGAGTAAATGACATCTGTTCATTATTACTTATGTCGGGTGAAGTCAAATAATATGGCATAATATTTGGCTTTGTTCAACCGCATCAATATGTCTTCAAGGACTCTTGTTCGTAAGAGTAATCAACTCGTTTGAGATTCCAGTCAGGAGTAATGGGCAGAACGTGTGTTTTTTCTTCTGTAACAACGACAATACAAATCATACAACGTTTTACAACAGAACATGAAATAAAGATATCTCTTAAGTATATCGTGAAAAGGATTAAAGGTCAAGGTGAGAGAAATCAGGTGGTCAAATATATTTTGTTTTCCCTTTTTCTATTTCTATTAATAAATTGTCATTAGATTTTGCATAAAAGTTCCTCAGTTTGCATGAAATATAAATAGGGATGACGGATTTAAGGTCAATAGTCACGTTCAGGGGATACATTATTTTAAGCTTGTTATTTATATTGTTGTCGAACGTTTTAGGAACTTTACCAAGTTCAGTTTTAGAAAAATATTAGTTTTCCTTGCGTGAATTATCATAAAATGTTTTGGTCCTACTGGATAAACATTGTAGCAAAAAGTGAGATGTAGCAGTTAAAGTGTCTGTCATTTCTTCCTCCTGTCTGTCTCTCCGTTTGTCTAGCGTCATCTTTCGGGTAAAGCAGATCTTAAAGTAAATATGATATCTACCCACCGATAAAAACTGTCATCAGACTTTGGATATTACTTTTATAAGGATGAGCTGAAACATCTCTGCATATTTCAAGGACATGAGGTCAAATATGAAGGACATTTTGAGCGAATTTATAGCGTTTAGGTGTAACCTAACACAATATTTCTTAGATATGTATTGATCACAGTTCGCAAAGATGTATAAAATCGTAAACAATGACAGATCAAAGGGTCAACCGTCAAGGCAATAGACTGAACTGTTGGAACATCTCTGATCAAGTTATTTCAAGTGATTTGAAGTAAATGCAAATTGAACATCCTTTGAAGATGGCTCTTGAAAAGGTTCAAGGTCAATGTCACAAGGTATCAACAAAACTTCAGCAAAACATAGCTAATAATACCACTCATGAGAAATAAGTGGACCAAATTTCCTTTATCTCAGAATCAACCTTTTACTCAAATAGCCAAATAGTTCATGTTCTGTTATACATGTCTGTGTCGTGACTGATGACAATGGATGATACCCAATATAGCTCAGAATACCGCAAAAACTAATCTCAAACTACTTCACTCTCAATATAATTTTCTATGTTAGAAATGATTAATGGAAATTGAACAAAAGACAGACTGAAAACCCTAATATACGACTTTGTTTTTAACGTCCTGACCTCACACCACGAACCCACATTCCATACAGCGTTTTGGAATCACACCTCTGACCTTACTCTATGATGAAATTTAAGTTCTAATCTGCAGCAGAAAGGGAGGGGTGGGAGTTACGAGTTGCGCATTTGTAACTTAAATCTAGATGATCGACTTATGCAAATAGGAGACACACCCTGGCGAAAAACAAAAAGATAAATTGACCAGAATTTACTGAAACTTCACACTCATGAATTCTCGCACCAGACCACCTCTGAAGGTTCAAAATTCCTCCCTATTTTATCACCTTTCTACACAATGTTTGACACAATTTAATTAACAATTTCTCCTTTAAACTGCTTTCTTTTTCTTTATCTTTATCTCTCACCTACTGAATCATTGTTCATCCTCTTGCTTCGTGTATATTGGCTAAATGGTAAATGCTAATATATAAGCAAGAGATTCGTCACTTTGACTGTTCAATAATTTTAACTTTTTGTCACTAAAACTTAATATAGGCCACAAAATATTAATATATTTTTACAATTATTGTATCGCAAGAGGAGAATAACATTATATGCCATTGGCTTTCGTTCTAATCCTGTACCTTCTATAGAGTACTTCTGGTAATCAACAATTATAAAATTATGAAGAAAATATGTTTAAACTAAACTAAATAGTGATACATACAAATTATGTGAGGAAATCGCTAGCAGGCTGCATGCGGTGTTGAAGGCTGGAGTTTTTTCAAACACTTAACCCCATTTTTGAACCAAAAGGTTCAATACATAGATCAATCTCTATTGAACCCCGGTTACACTTGCTAGGTACGTGAGGAGTCTTGAAGTGAAACTTGATGCCAAAACTAATCATGTATATACTATCTGGCTTCGTGAAAAGAGGTAAGCAAGTCTTTGAAAGGTCCTGACATCAAATACGCCGGAAAACTGTTGGTGGTTTCCGCACATCATTCATAGGTACCACTCTACTTTGGTTAGACCGGGAAATAACTAAATATTAAAAATCGAATTCCAAGACTGAGAAAAATCAATTAGGGATTAAAGAAAGGTTGTCTTTTAACCTGAGCAGTCTTAGTAATGATATCTGCTTAATATCAAATAAAAATTTAGGTTCTTTGACGTTTCGATACATTGTCAGAGAGCTAATATCTTTCTGAGCTTTAATATTTTCCTCCCTATCGCAGACAATTTTAAAAAGATCTTTTGATACTGAACTTTACAACTGAAAATATCAATTGAATGAAAAGTTGTTCCCTTTGTTCACCTTCTTTTTGGTGTGTGTGTGTGTGTGTATGTGTACAATGTTACAAGTGGATAGCTCAAGACCTCAAAACATGATCGCCTTTTAGATACCCTACATTAAGTTAACACAGTGGAAGATCATGTTCACCTCCAACATTTTAAATTGTATGGATAATTAATTATAGGTGCCATGAGTCATCTTATCTGTGTACATAGGAACCTTGTGCACTTCACACAAATCACAACATTGACATAAATAACAGCAACTTTGACGAAATGTAATACCTGTCTTGCTACACAGGTAACAATTTGCCTGTCTGTTGTACCAAAAGAGTCAAGACTGCTGGTACCATTGCAACGGTATCCAAATATCGTTGCATCGGTATCCCATCATCTTTGCAAAGCTACATTTTGCTGATGTAACCGTATCTTAAACACTGGTGTCATTGCAACGGAATTTATAATCGTTGCAACTGTTTCCATGTACCGTTGCAACGATTTTCAAATACAGTATCAAAGATATTCACATTCCGGTGCGACGGTATTTTTGTTCTTGCAACGGTATTTTTTATCGTTGAAAACAACGGTGACACTACTATTGCAACGGTATATATCATTTTAACGTTGAGACGATTAACAATACCGTTACAATGGTGACATTAGTATTGCAACGATAAAGTATACCGGTACAATAACCCAAAATACCGTCGCATCGGTATGTAGATACCATTGCAACTTTAACATGAGACCCACACAGTAAATATCAGCTTTTCAGAAATTTAAATTTGCATATATCTACCCTTAGCGATATTAGAATATTATCAGATTAATATTGTAATATTAACGTTCGCAACATTCAAATTCCATATCTAGCAAATTAGCATTCCAGATGCTACTTACGTTTTTACGGGTAATAAAAATATAATCAAGGTATTAAATGCCCCCAAATTATTAGCATCAACTGGCGTGGTCAATATAATTACATTTATCACCATCATCATTTTTAACCTCATTGTCTGTATTCATGTGATTGAGTTCGACATAGACAAATTAATTATTTCTGAAAGTTTCACAGCTCCCCACTCGCCTTAATCTACAGCCCCCCTCCCCCGAGAGATAAACATTCTGCAATAACTGCACATGCTGGAATAAATCAGAAAAACAGATCATATGGTTAGACGTCGCGATCTAGAATAGTGATCTGATTAAGAAGCTGCGAATATATGATTATTGTCCATTTGAGCAAAAGAAAAATGGTAGCTATAAACCTTGACAACACGAAACCTCGGTTAACTTTTTTAGGTAAATTAATGTCAATTTCTGTTAGAAGTATAATTTATAGCAGACGATGGCAGAAGCGGAAATTCCTGTACAACTCACCATTTTTGCAAGTCATTGTGGTAAATTTCTCCAAGGTATTTTATTACCGAAGTTTTTCCTTTGTAGCACTCTTTCAAGCAATAATTTTTCACTTTCTTTCCCGCAGTCGACGGCTTTCCCGATGCATAGTTTGTCGTCATATTTATAAGTTCTGCACATATAAAAGCAGCAATAATCCTCATGGTGACTTTGCTTAGTCCATTCCGGTAATGCGACAAGTTGACAGTCGGATGAAAAAGAATTAGAAGCTTTAAAAAGATGTTAGTAGGTTTGGATTTAATTGTCATATTAATTTGACTTCATATTAAAAGTACAAGACTAGCAGTATCCCGTATCTTTTGTATCTTTATAAAAAATCGGACTTTACCTAACGTATTAGTACGCTTTATCTTTCTGACTTTAATATAACGTATCAGTACGCTTTATCTTTCTGACTTTAATATAACGTATAAGTACAATTTATCTTTCTGACTTTAATATAACGTATAAGTACAATTTATCTTTCTGACTTTAATATAACGTATTAGTACGCTTTATCTTTCTGACTTTAATATAACGTATAAGTACAATTTATCTTTCTGACTTTAATATAACGTATAAGTACAATTTATCTTTCTGACTTTAATATAACGTATAAGTACAATTTATCTTTCTGACTTTAATATAACGTATAAGTACAATTTATCTTTCTGACTTTAATATAACGTATAAGTACAATTTATCTTTCTAACTTTAATATAACGTATAAGTACAATTTATCTTTCTGACTTTAATATAACGTATAAGTACAATTTATCTTTCTGACTTTAATATAACGTATAAGTACAATTTATCTTTCTGACTTTAATATAACGTATAAGTACAATTTATCTTTCTGACTTTAATATAACGTATAAGTACAATTTATCTTTCTGACTTTAATATAACGTATAAGTACAATTTATCTTTCTGACTTTAATATAACGTATTAGTACAATTTATCTTTCTGACTTTAATATAACGTATAAGTACAATTTATCTTTCTGACTTTAATATAACGTATAAGTACAATTTATCTTTCTAACTTTAATATAACGTATAAGTACAATTTATCTTTCTGACTTTAATATAACGTATTAGTACAATTTATCTTTCTGACTTTAATATAACGTATAAGTACAATTTATCTTTCTAACTTTAATATAACGTATAAGTACAATTTATCTTTCTAACTTTAATATAACGTATCAGTACAATTTATCTTTCCACAGTGAAAAGCGATAGGTTATACGAGCAGGTATTACAAATTCGACAACGTTGAAGACTGGTTTGAGTTCAAAGAGCAGTTTTTTTTAAAAAAATTCACAGAAATGAATCAGAATAGGAGTTGATAGGAAATGACTTTACAAATCAAAAACAAAAGACTTTATTGTGCAAAACATGATTCTGATTGCAAGAACATATTAGTTACAATTTCGAGATTAGATAACACCAACATGATCTTAGCACCTAGCATTATAGCAGGCCAGACTGGAAAGGAGTTTGTGATTTAGAAACCTTATACGGGATGAAACTGATTGACAAATACCGAATGGTACGTCCTGTTAAGGACACGTAACCTAATATCCGGTTGAACCCATTGTTGTACGAATACAAACTATAAAAGTACATATGGAAATAGAGATGTAAAAAATAAGAAAATCGAGCCGTTTGATCTAAAGGTAAGTGAAGCGGAGACTTTAATTGGCGAATACCGCAGAGGAATTCGAAGTGAACGGAAAGTGTTGAAAGCATAAACGCTCAAGCATTGGAAATCAAACACGGTTGGCGGGAGTCTTCAGAGAAAGCATAGAAATATCTAATGAAGTAGGTAGAATAAATAACCATTATGATTGAGATGAAATGAATTATTTAAAAAAGGGTGTGATAATATCTGCTCTAGTCATATATGTTTTCATGACAATATTTACTGTTGCACTCCCTATAGAAAATTTTGTACAAGCTTTAGTACGGGATGTAGGAGGTCCAAGAGGGTGTAAGGCCCTATTAGGAGACAAATAGAATTCGTTCTATGACAAAATAAAAAGTGCCTAATAGATATTGGTAATCATTTGCTTGGGTTAGCCAAAAGGCAGTGCCAGGTTTATGCCGTGGTATTTGCAGTGTATAACGCAGACGTTTCAAAAACAGTTGAACAGGTTATTGCTTTCATTGCAGAAAATGTTGTTACTTATTTAGCATTATTGTTTCCTATTTTTAAAAAAAATAAAAGTGTAAATAAAGTATCTAGCAGAATTAGTACTTAGCGAAGCTCAACACTGCAGGTCAGGTCTTTCTTCAAAAGGTCATCGTCGTTGGAGAATTCGTAAAGTTTTTTTGAGGTAAAATTTCAACAAGAAAAGTAAAGCTGCTTTTGCTACAATTAGAATAAATATAAAACATTGTTTGCTTATTTGATGGCCAATATTGTTGTTGACGTTTACAAATTGCGATGTGTTTCCTGACCGTCTGAGTATCGGATCGCATTAGCAGATCTAACAGCATGAACATAATCAGCATAATCCTTCTTCTCAGTTTAATTTGTACACGCTTTTTCTTCCTTTTTTCCTCTACAGTTTTTTTGTTGCAATGTCAGAGATTGTTTATCAGCCTTTTGAATGCCGGTATTCACTACACTGGCATTCATAGCAGACTTAAACCCAGTTTAACGTAGTCATTGGATTTCTTGAAATTGTTGTATACTACTATACTACTAATTTTCATAACCATATCTCTTGGTAATACAAAGAATCCTTAGCCACCAAGAAGATATAACAATTTTACTTTTGAATCTGTTATATCTTTTTGAAAACTAGCTATAATTGTATCACCGGTACAGTAATCAGCTCTTCTTGGTTGTATCTTGGACAGTGGAAACATACTCTGACATAGATGTTCCGTTCATAACCGTCCATATAAGATGCCGACTGCATAAGCTCTGATGCTTTGATTTAATCTGGATAATAATATTTTGTGAGTCCTTCGCTGTCTTGCAGAAGGAACTAAGTCCAACCTGTTTAATCATCCTTGTCTGACATATAAATAATTTGATCAGCTCTCAATGTTCTCCAGTATTCAACAGTACTTGCTCCATACACATATTTACGTTTGTAAGCCGCTAACACAAAACAAGCGTAGGGTTCCCAAAACCATGGTCTTCATTTATATGTTGTTCTGGCCAATAATCGTTCAAATATTTGTTTTATCCTTTAACGTATCTCCAGTTATGATTTAGCGTAATGTAAAAGTGTTGCATATCGAATTAAATTGTATCAGTTCTATGTTATTGATATTTGAATTGGTTGCTTTATCGCCAGTTAAAGGTATTTTACATCCAGATAACAATTTTCTAATTTGAAAGTAAACTTGAAACCTGTTAACAGATTTATAAGCCTTGGAAACTTTGATCTGTTAAATGCCAATATGAAAGTCTACAACCTGCTGTTGCCATCCGTACTGTCCAGTTGAATGTGATTCTCGAAAATATTTAATATAATAAATTTGTATCTCGTTAAGTAAACTTAATATAAAAGCTTGGTTAAGATGAGTTAACCAATTTATGGTATTTGAAAGAATTGCTGGACAATGGAAAGGTGCTGCTTCTGTTTGGTTCTTAAATCTGAAATCCATCGTGTCAGAGACAAAGCGTGGCGATCTACTATCACCAGACCAGTGTCACTGCAGTCGGCCACGAAGATACAGATCATTCAGAAGTAGAGTATATTATTTCAGGACTCGATTCTGTTAATTTTGGACTAGATCCTGTTACTTTAGGACAAAAGTTATCCAATGTTGTTGTTACGCGCTAAGGCTCCTCCGTTTCTATATTGTCTACTAAAGAAGTATTGAATATATGTCTGTATCAAACGGCCAGTATTTACATTAAAAGTTTAACGTGAGA
This sequence comes from Margaritifera margaritifera, assembly GCA_029931535.1. Taxonomy (NCBI): domain Eukaryota; kingdom Metazoa; phylum Mollusca; class Bivalvia; order Unionida; family Margaritiferidae; genus Margaritifera; species Margaritifera margaritifera. Next base: position 392,423 of record JAQPZY010001170.1, on the reverse strand, counting down.
TTGGATTCCTCGCGCAAATATATTAAACATCCATTCACAGTTGTTCCACATGCACATGTGATTCTCGCTGATCTCTCTCTCTCTCTCTCTCTCTCTCTCTCTCTCTCTCTCTCTCTCTCTCTCTCTCTCTCTCTCTCTCTTATCTTCTCATTTCATCCACTGTAATACCATTTTAATCTGGTAGTTTTAAACACATTTTACATATCTGGTATCTTGTATTTCTTTTTTCCATTTCATCTATTAGTTTTTCTCTGTTGTATTTTGTAACATTTTACAAGCAATTGTGCTTCCCACACATATAATCTGCATTTTTGTATCTCTGATTTTGATCGTAGGATTTATTTGTGTATTTTAGTTTCAGTTACTACTAAGAATAAAAATAAAAATTGAAAGTTCCGAGCAAATTGCATCTGCCTTATATATATATATATATATATATATATATATATATATATATATATATATATATATATATATATATATATATACACTGCGAAAGGTGTATTGATTTTGCTTCATTCATGTGGCATAAATACATTCTTATCACATCAACTTATTTTGGTTAAGATTGTGTTCATGTTTTTGGCAACATAAGTTTTTATGGAAATTGTACGATGTAAAACTTTTAACTATGAAAATGCATAATTTATGGTGTGATTGCTATATATTATTTCAATGAGGTCCGAGATAAATGTCCCCATATTTGCCCAAAACAAATTATGTGATTTGCATTACATTTTATCTTATTCAAAATCTTGTAGACTAGTTTGTGGTCCTTTACATTTTATCTCAATTTCGGCTTAGTGAGATGTAGTTTGAATCAACTTTATACTTTTGGATGCTGTGTGTCATTTTTTCCGTAACGTCATTTATTAACCTCTAGTTGAGTGTGTAGATTACTCGCTTTATCACCTTATTCATATGTACCATTTTGGTGTGTACTTCAATCTGTGTAGTGTACTTCCACCGTCTTCGTTGGATAGATGTACTATTGGCATATTTTCATCTGTTTCCAATTGCTCAACGATTCATCATATATTTTCCGTTTCAATCGTACATGTTATTTACCGTTCCTCCGTTTAAAACAAATCTTTTCAGCTTTGTTAATATCATTCTATAAGTCAAACAAAGATAACCCTCCTTTGCAAAACTTGCGCTCTATATCCTCTCTATTCAAGTCTTCCAGCTTGTAAAGGTCTGGATCTCATAAAATTAATTGCTTGTCTTTAAATATTCCTCGATAAAATTAGCAAGGTAACTCTTTTCCAAAATTGTTTTGTATTTTGAAATTCTAATTATATCACCGATTTTAAATTTGGGTGTTCCAAATAATGCTATCAGGTAACAGAATAGGAGTGTCCATACTTTTGATATGTTTCCTTCCTTTTTTGCTTCAATCGGAGTCGTGTCTAATGAACTGTGATGAGCGTTATTGTAACCATCAACAAAATTTGCTAAACGTTAGTCGATTTTTGGGTTACATTTTAAATGAAGTACTTCCACATTATATTCTTTAACATTCTGTTTCATTCATCAAACTGCATTATTTCAGGTTTTGAATCCTTGACAATTTCTCTAAAAGCATCGTGCATGTTATTTCTATAGTTTTCACCTTTTTAGCCCAAAAGTAATTTAATAAAGTATACATCACTGCCAAAATATATTTATATCAGTCAATGTCTTATTTATATGGTTGCATGTCAACAAATATCTGTCTGCCACTGGTCATTAACGTGACTAACTTTGACCATTTTATTTGGAAAATGTTTCTCGCTTGCTTGCGTAATATATAGGTAGACTGTTCAGTTAAACATTCTTTGAATTCAGTATACATTAGTTGTTTTATGTCCCGTTTATCTAACTGCGGGTTGTGAATGTAGAATAGGCCAAATGCACCCTCATGCTTGTCAATAGTGTCGACTAATGTAGTCAACCTTTTTTTCACTGGGATACGTCCCGTGATGATGTTGCTGATATGAAGGTTTCAAGTCAACAAATTAGCATTTTTATTCTTCTTAATGTTGTTCTTCAACATAATTAGCTATGACCACAATTTTATCCTGTCCAAACAAATAGGCCGCAATGTCTAGATACCGACATTGTTGCTGTCATGTTAAACACATGAACTATTTCTATCACTGCTCTGAAATTAGTTAAATTCAACACTATATAGCTTTGTGACATTATTTATGGTTCATGAAAAATTTAGAATTATTATCTCGAGTTTGCACCTCCGTCTAGCTTTGCTAATTGTCTTCACTGTTTGAGTGGTCAAGTAAGTTTAGAAGCATTTTATAAAATGAGCGAGTCTGATTGGTCTATTGATTATTTTCTTTGATTTTTAATTTTCTAGTATACCTGTACGAGTTTGTGATATATAAAAATATGAGTGGCCTAGTGGTATCGAACTCTGACTTTAAGCGTTTTTGTATACTGCAGAGGATGTAAAAATTGAACAAGATGAGTGGTCTAGTGATTTTTGATTTTGATTTTTAGTGCTTCTGCATCCTTACACGGGATGTAGAAACACAAACATATGAGTGGTCCAATAACGGGAATATATATGATACTCTCAATCGCATTGCTGTTTATATATATATATATATATATATATATATATATATATATATATATATATATATATATATTCTATATAAATATAGTCATGGATGTGGGCATTCGTGCTTAACATACACTTGAATGGCGACCAAGTAATTAAGTCTCATGTAATACGTAAGAGTTCTAGCTGTTGTTATTCTTAATTCATTTTCTAACCTTTAAATCGTATATATTGATGTTATGATATATTTTGTATTTTTGTGAATTTGTCATGCCTTATAGTAAAGTGAGAATTTGTTCCATGATATACAACTTTTTCACCGCCGTATAAGTCTGGTGGAGTTATCTCTGTTCAGTAATGTGGAGTACCATGTTTACAACGTCCCAATTTGATGGTAAAGGATAGATCTCTTTGACTCAACTTATATGAATTGTATATATTTGTAACTAACTCCATTATCTTCTGTATGCCCCGATTTCTGTCAAAAGAATTCGCAATGACTGTGTATTAGATGAGAGTTAATTACTGGGTCGCGATACGAGTGTGTCTGAATGTAAATGACCATGACTAAGCTCCATCCTTTTTGGAGAGAGAGAGAGAGAGAGAGAGAGAGAGAGAGAGAGAGAGAGAGAGAGAGAGAGAGAGAGAGAGAGAGAGAGAGAGAGACTCCATTTACTTCCAGTGGTGAAAAGGACTGGCTATCGAATAATTCAATGCATTGCTCTGTCATTGGCCTGTGTCAAGCTAACCATTCATCTATGATATGATTCAGCGAGTTGATGACGTAAAATCATGATTTGAAATTATTCTTTTTATTTCTTAACGATTCTACTATTGCAAGCTGCGATACTTGTTGCATTTAGGTTTTACTCTTTTACACAGCGTGTGATAGGCTGGAACAGATATGTTGTGCCGATTGGTATTACAAGGTCTTATCTGTTTCATTAATTGCTACTGGATCTTGCTGCTGTGATTTTTTGGCGAGAAAGACAGCAGGAGATATTCCAGGATCTGCATTTCTGTGAAAATTACTCATATCCAACAATCACACTGATTTATATATCTGCCAATAAAAAGCAGGAGTGTGCCACATGCAAAACATGTAAGATTTGGTGTAACGGTACTAATCATTTATGTAGAGTGGGTGAAGCCTAATGTCTGGAGAATATTAATTCAGGAAAATGGCAAGACTAGCTGTAATTGGTTTATAATACAAGAGTTTTAGCTGTTTGTTATTCTTATAAGAAAGCTTAACCCCTTTGCTACCTTTAAAATCATCTATTTATGTTTGGGTAATTTTTGTAAGTTTTTGTTTTTTTTGTGAATTTTGTTCATGCCTTATAGTAAGTTGAGAATTTATTCCACTATGTGTTACTTCTTCACCTCGGCACAAGTCTGGTGGAGTTATCTCTCTTTAATGCTGTGAAGTACCAGAAGAACAATGTTTAAGAGGTAATAATTTGATACTTAAGGATGGATCTCTTTTACGGTATGTAAAGTATGGCTCAAAGCATATTTATTTAACTAAATAGTTAGTATTGAGGTCTTTGGGAGAACAATTACTACTGTGATACCTTCACTATATTCGTGAGGTTTTAGAATTGTCGGGTAGTGACCAACAAATTATTTTTCTGATGCTATTTTCATTACAACATTTTCCACACATCTTTGTCTCCTGGCTTTTTTAAGGCTGGAAAGCTATTCCCTTTGGAAACATTTTAGTCGGTTCCTCTAAAACCCCAATTCAGGTAGTTTAGATTTCACCCTATTATTCATGCATACCTGTATTCAAATATTTCAGATGAAATTAGAACTGAAAAGCATATACACGTGTCTCAAAAAGAAATAGTTATTTGCAATTTAAATAAGTTCATTACGATTGACATATTCGCCTTTCTCAGTATAACCGCAATATTTGTTACAAATCGCACATGCTGCCTGATTACTGATCTAATATAAGTTTATGTGAATTACTGTATTACCACGTGCTCTGCACGGGAAAATTGGTAATGACCACTAACACTCACATCATGTAATCACATACATTTGATGAAGGCATCAGGGTTGCAACGAAAGGTCACGTAGTGCAGAAGAAAGGTAAACTGTATACTATTGATATAATCTCAGGTATCATATAACAATTTTTAACAAATGTATAGTCTGTAGCAGGCATCGGCAACCTTTTAGAACTGTTGTGCCTGTCCGCTCAATTGTAAAGTGCTGTTTAGAGTGTTGCGTGCCTTGAGGCAAGTAATATTCCAAAGACTTGGCATTTTCCAAAGAGTAAGGTGTGCCACCGTTGGCACGCGTGCCATAGGTTGCCGAACCCTGGTCTATAATTTCTATCATTTCAGTCTCTCAGTCACGGTAAAGTCAAACATTTTGAGAACCGTTTTCTCTGTTTGGCAATTTGTCTTCTTTTTTGTCAGCAGCGAAGAACGGCGGTGTTGGTGTTTTTTTGTTGTTGTTGTTGTTGTTGTGTTCGTTTTTGTTGATTTACAATTTCGTGTTATCTTCGTCTATGCAGAGTTAAAATTTTGTCCACAATAATTAAAATAATTGTAGAATTTAAAGTCCTAAAGAGGATAAATAGATGTTACTAGTATCCAATAAAAAGATGAACCCGGGGATGTATTGGGCCTCACTATCTCTCTCTCTCACACACACACACACACACACACACACACACACACACACACACACACACACACACACACACACACACACACTCAGACACACACACACATACACACGCACACGCACACAGCTTCAAGGCGCCAATCGTTGGATTTGCTTAAAGCTTCAGGTTTGAAAATAAACATGAAATAATGCATACGTTATTTAATTGGCCGGCACGTCACATGCATTGCCCCTGCAGTGGTAATCTTTGACTGCTTGTAATTTGCACACCTGTGTGGTCTCCCACATGTGAACCAAAGCTTTCTGGTATTGAACTTTTAAAATCATTACTTAAATATACTTTTAAAATACCTTAACGTGACAGTAACTGAATAGTGTATATACAGAAAAGAAGAAAGGAATTATATTACTATTTTGTGTTACTATTTAAGTACATATCGTTTTCATTTTGTTCCACCACAAAATACATATAGTCTTTAAAATCTGACGACAAAAATTTTTATATTTTACAACACTCGAGTTGGTCTTAGAAATTGCTTTATTGCATCTGAGTGCGGAAAAGCGCTGTCTGTCTGTCTGTCTGTCTGTCTCACATACACACACTCACATTAAAGATAATTCGAATTCCACGACCGCATCTTGAACTTTTGAAATGCAATAGTACTGTTTGCGTGAATAAGAGAAGACCAGCATAGAAGGCCATAAATATAACGTTGTATATTGGCAAAATAATGAACACCCCACCGTAGACATGTGCGGCAATGCAAGCAATCGGTTTACAATGACCATCATAAAATTACAAATTTTGAATTCATGCATCTCTGTATCGTACATTAAGGAATGGAGTACTATAATATATGCATATATATTCGCAACAGAGAATGTATATATATATATATATATATATATATATATATATATATATATATATATGTATATATATATATATATATATATATATATATATATATATATATATATATATATATATATATATATGTGTGTGTGTGTGTGTATGTGGTTTGGGCAGCGGGTCCTGTTAAACACACATCTGTCTTGGTAGACGACATTTTGTTTAACTTATCACATATAATATTGCCACAGGTAACAACATCATCAACAACAACAATTATAATAATAAGTATTCATACATACATACATACATACATACATACATACATACATACATACATACATACATACATACATACATACATACATACATACATACATACATACATACATACATACATACATACATACATACATGCATACATACATACATACATACATATGTGGGAAAGGGGATCACACATATATATATGTGGTTAGGGGCCAATTTACATGGGTACGTCTTGATTGGAAATCTATTTTTTATAGGCCAAGGGCACTGAATGGAAATAACGCAGAATAGTTACACCTTCCTGGTGGTGTTTCTTGGACTTGATGATGTCAGTTTTGGCTTCATACTATATATTTAATAATACATACTCGTCTTCTGTCAATGTTGGTTTAATTCTATGTGATGTGTTACATCGCTTTGAAAAAGAAATACCGGTCATTCAATTGAACGAGGCAAAGAAATACAATAAGATTTTGAGAATGTTTAGATCAGTTAATAAACCAATTCATAAATTCTAAAACTGATTACATTAAAACACCCAGTACTTTAAATGTATCATCACTTTTGTCGTCTCACTCCTTCTCCAGCATGAGCATAAAGCGAAGATCGGGCGTACATACACACCTCTTTTTGTTTAGCAACTGAATGCACTCTCAACCTGTATCTCTACATGTTCCTGTTGGGCTCCTTCGGTCAATGCAACGACCCTGACGGTACCTGCAGTTCTGTCCTTCCGTCTCGGCAAAAAGAAGATGCATTGCTGAACAGAGAAGAACGACTTTCATAATTTCTAACCCCATCGTGACTTGGGACCTAAAATGATAGAAACTAGTGGTATAGATGTGATCTTTCGCCTGCCAACCTAATGCCGTCTCGTGATTACTCCTATTTTAGTTATCACATTGTCTGATATTCTCAGTGCACCATCGGCTTAATCCTCGTACCTCGTAACTGAGGGTATGAGAATTAGGCCGATGGCAGTACGAGAAAGATGACCTAAGTGCTAGTGATCATTTGGGTCCCTAATCGCGTACCTCAAATCACATGGATCCACACGCTCATTAAATTTTTATTTCTAACTTTTCACAGCACATCGGAACAAATAATACGTATCTACACCTAAAAACTGGAGCAAAAGAAAATAGAAAGTCTGTTTTCTTGGTTGTGTCTAATACGTGTATCTATTTAGTTAACAAGTTGCAGAAACATAATGCATATACATTCATCATGGAGGAACAAATTTTAACATACATACATAAATACATACATATATTCGGTATATAGTGCATCCGGCTTCCTGCATAACATACATACATAAATACATACATATATTCGGTATATAGTGCATCCCGGTTCCTGCATAACGTTTATGCTAGCACAAAATACGCAATTAACAAGGGTATGCAAGTAAACTGGAATATTTTAAAACGTGGAAAATAACTCCTCCTTAGAAAGACAACTGCATGCGGTAATCGTCATGCAATTGCAATATATGACATGTATACAAAGCTTCAAAATAACTTGAATATAAATAGAGTGAGGCTATGACTGAGTCAGATCATGTATTGCATTTCAATATTTTAAATGATTGACTATAATCACATTTATGAGTTTTTGAAACTACTTTATACTAAATGTTACGCACCTCTTGTAACAGGTGTACGATTTGGTTGGTTATCGTTATCTAGAGGATGATCGACCTCGGTGTTATTGTCCGGATCGAGTAGATTATAAAATAAAATATGAAATTTATAGATGGGATAAATAGAGATCTGAGCAGAGATATAGAATAGAATTTCAACAAAAATGTAATTAGCCGATCTGTTTATATCGATAGACTCAGTTTATCATGGAACAATCGAATCAATTGCCCAGCATGCCTGCATAACCTTGTTGCTGGTCACTCCAAATTCCTCGTTGCTGACAGGTCAGGGTTGATGTTCTCCCCTTTGCTTCTCTCTCTCTCTTATCCAGACTCTTTTCGGTCATCCAACTTAGTATGGGATGCCTCTTCTCTCTATCCTCTAAGTGGATACATATACGTGTATCGATGGATGGGTAGGTAGGTAGGTAGGTGGAGCTATTTTTACCCTTGTGCTTTCGAAACTCGCTCGCTTCTACAGCCAGAATCGTGTCCCTCAACTTCCAGGCACCTGTCCATTGAACAATTGTTTATACGAGAGAATTGCGCCTTATTCTGCTCGGAGTCAAGAATCTTCTGGCCTTTCGCAGGAAACTTGGACTGACTAAATTTTGCAATGTGGAATATTTAAACATGAAATTTCGTCTGGGAAACACACTCCTTATTTAGCGTAGCCAATCAGGATTAAACATATCTACCGCCTTTTGTAAATGCACGCCCATCGTGGTTAGCGTAACCCTCTAGATTTCGCACGCTATTTAAATAACCGAGTCTGGAAACTTTCAAAAGATGACACTACTTCAACTGGCTTTATAAATAGTCTCTGCATCCTCTCAACTTTAACATTTTCGATACCTAGACCCCAAATTCACCAAGCCTTATACATCTGTCTGACCGTTATCCAACGAATGCTTAATTAAGAATCAATCGCACCCCCAAACAGGGACATTAAAATCATCGCACTCTAGCGATTTAATACGGTACCTTTCCTCATAAATCTGAATAATTGTTACGCGCCACACTGACCACGGTAATAATGCGCTCTACGAAATACATGGACAGAAATTTGCACCCTTACACTAAAGTCACTAAAGACCGCATAGTCACACTTATTACTTGTATCTAAATTCAGAATGTCCACGATCGTCCGTTGATTAGTATAGCACAGATTCTTCCAATTACAGTGCCATCTCTTCGATAGTACTCCTTCAAGTCAACGCATATAACCTTTGTACAACGCGAAAGGCGTACCACACCTACAACAAACAGATGTCCATTGACTAATATCCCGATTGACCAGCAATCAACCAACTTTCCTTCTGCAACACAATGGATAGTCACACCAAGTTGTGTTATTTGAAAAACAGCACCAATATTCTGACATTTGGCTATGCAAATATGCGGGAAAATGCATCCAACAGGTATGCATTTAAACAGTCACATTTTTAGGATAAATAACGAAAAAGACATACATGGCAATTTGGTGGAGATATTCGATATATGCAGTATGCGGCAAGTGGATATATATATATATATATATATATATATATATATATATATATATATATATATATATATATATATATATATGCGTAGAAATTGGTCATGGCTCTGTCACAAAATAATTTCCCAACGTTTTATGCTAATCAAGCTCTTCCTCAGGGGAAGAAGCTACTTACAGAAACAATGCAAGCACTGTGGAAGAAAAAGGGGTAAAATCGAAACTGTTTACATGTTTGAATAGCGGAGGATAGATATAAAAACAAGTTAAATAATGGAGAAAAAATTCAGAAGAAAACCTGCATCAAATACCATGTCTGTTTTGAGTTGAGGTTACAACAGCAGAAGTTTATAAAAAAAAAAAAAAATAATCAAGCGCGGAGTGAGACCGCGTAAATAAGTTATTTGCACGGAGAACCACAGTGATTCGACCTAATTACAGGCTAAAGAAAAAGGATGGAAACTAACTATAGCTAAAAACAAAGCCATCTAAGATCACAAATAAAGTATGTACTAAAAAATGAAAAACAGTTTCTACAATTAATGACGAAAACAGAGAAGAAAAAGTGATTTAACTAATTGTTTTTACAAAATAAGATCAGCGATTGAAGCTGCTTTATGACACGCATTATCTCTTTTCCTTTCTCTTTCCCTCTCCCCTCCCTCCCTCCCTCTCTCTCTCTCTCTCTCTCTCTCTCTCTCTCTCTCTCTCTCTCTCTCTCTCTCTCTCTATATATATATATATATATATATATATATATATATATATTGGGTTCTCTTTGCGACATGCACGATAATCCCTTCTTTGACTTTTCTTATACGGTTTTCTTGGATTGGTAGTAGCAAAATATAAACATGTAGTTTACCTGTTTTAAGACCGTTTTTCAATGTTTTCTTTTTTATTTCATTTATTTTTTTTATCTCTTATTTGTAGAGTACTCCTTGTCATTCAAATATGCTGGAGTCAAGAATCTCTCTTGGCTTTTGTGCTTAGTGTTTGTTTTGTGAATGTAAGTTTTTTCTTCCTATGACGAAGAGCTCGTTTGGATCGAAACATGTTGTGTCAGTGTATATATATATATATATATATATATATATATATATATATATATATATATATATATATATATATATATATACACACACACACGCAAACCTACTAGGATCAACGCATAATGGTAGCGATAACACTACATGGTAAATAAGGCATTTGAGCTCTTCACTTAATGCGTATACTTTGCTTAATAAGAAAATTCTTTCTGAAAAAGACGTTTGCAGTTGATATAGTGTTTGTCGTCGACCACGATCGATTACGAGCATATATAACTAGCCGAAACACTATCTACCGCTTCGCCATATGACTGGATGCAGCTAAAACAAACGTATCCAGTGAGAATGCTCATTATATATGGCTAGAAAGATTGCTGTGATAATTATAGAGGCATCCGAAGACAACGACACATCTCGCATGCACGTTTTCTAATTTAATCCATTAATAAACAAGACTTTCTTTTGTGTAAAGGCATGTGTACATCATGCAAGAGGGGCCACGGGTGGCCGAGTGGTCTAAGATGTTCGCTTTTACAGATCACAGACAGCTCACCTCTGTCCTCGTGTGTTCGAGTCTCAGGCTCGGCCAACGTGGGTATGTGAGAAAGCTTGCCAGTAGCTTCCCGTGGGTCGGTGGTTCTTCCCGGGGTTTTCTCGCGTTCTTCCTCCACAAAATATACTGGCCGCCATGTATAGCCTATCATGTGCTGAAAAATGGCGTTCAACCCACTACAAACAACATCATGCAAGTCGCCATATGTATTTGACAGGTCAGGTGGCTAGCCCTCTCATTGGTCCATTGATTATACTTGCTACTGGCAGTAACCCTTTCATCAGCAAAAGGGCACTTGTTGACGACAAAGTTTTGCTTCATACAGCTACATATGCTAGGGTTGGTGTGGAACGAAACAGATCGATTACTACTGGCTAGCGAAGATGAAGAAAAGGATACATGTTTTAAATCGGTCAAGGCACGACGAGTCAGACACTTTTTGGAAAAAACATATTGACAAGATATAAATATGGGATGTATATTTGGAAACGTTCCTCCTTTTATACGTTTTATTTATTTACTAGGTTTTTTTAAAAATCGTTTGAACATTGTTTAAAATGTAGTAATTTCCTTTTTAATTTGTATAAATTTGTAGTTTATTTTTCAATTCTACAACCGTGTATTCAATGGCAATTTTCAGGTAACATATCATATCATTTCTTTCCCCTCAGGCGAAACGTGAGCCAGTATGCAATTGGAAATCTTTTTTCTTAAATGGGTGCACGTTTTGATGACTACTTGTAAAAGTGTTTAAAAAGATATCGTGTAGTAGTACATACAGTTTCATAGTAGATTACTTTATGGGTATTTTGTTACTCAATGCCAACCTTCGTTTTCTTTTACGGTCTATTTATTCATGGATGTAAAGACGGATAAATGGATAGAAGAAATTTCAAAACAACAACAAACAATGAAGAAAATAATCCATCATCACACTAATCAGTGCATATGGCAAGTGACATATCAGTAGACGAGATGATGTCATTATGGCCTTCATTATCTCAGTGACTTTTGGTGCAAGTTAAACTATTTGATGGAATACAAAGGCAAAACACTACTCTCTTACTGTTGAGTGTCCACTAAAATTCAGAATTTGCATTGTACTCCTCTCTCTCTCTCTCTCAATTTTCGAAATCTTTAAATTACAGATCTAGTGTCATATACCAATTAAAATATTAACCTACCAATAATTACTATCGAAAAATGATCTCAAGCGACCCCACCCCACACTTCAGCCCCTTAGACGACAAACAATATTTGATGAGGTAGCAATATCAAACTGTTTGTCAGATAAGTCACAATTATTAGGTACCTATACCAGTGGGTGGAGCGTAGTCGATACATCAATTTATTGTAATTGATACATGTAGTTCCATCACTTGCGTTAAGCACCACAAGTCCTTAGTTTCAAATCCTCACTAATAATTGCGCAAAAACTATAAGACTTCAAAGACTTATTGCCATGAGTACAATAAATTAGTTTATATACTGTAGCTTTAGAAAATCAATACTCCTTGAATTATTCATGCTTCTTGTTGGAATATAATCTCTGTATTTTAGTCATCTTTGAGGGACCTTGTCACTTTATGTTCCCACAAGCTAGTCTTTGTTGCTCAATAATATGCAAGCACTCACACCATGTAGCAGCTGTGTCCTTGCTATAGCAAATAAAAATAATTAAAAAAATACACTATAAAGAAGGATTGTAACGACGATGACAGCAGAGGACGGAACATTATTGATGTCATAAGTAGTTATATACAACATGTAAATTTTACAAGCTATGCATTTGTCTCTATTTTATTTTTATTTATTTTTTAATGTCGAGAAAATGATAAAGTAGTATTGTCTGCAGGATTTGGAAATCATACAACTTTGATTAAGATTGATATCAACAGCCGTTTTCAGTCAATGCAAAAAACATTACTTACGTTGCAAAATTTTTTTTTTTACAAATTCTGTCTGGCATGCACATAAAATATGCATTCTGCTCCATAATGAAACTCCTACATCTAAATTATCTATAAGATCTAATTTCTTTTCAAATTTTCAAGAATACAATTTAAAAAAAATGTATATATATATATATATATATATATATATATATATATATATATATATATAAAGAGAGAGAGAGAGAGAGAGAGAGAGAGAGAGAGAGAAGCAATGCCACCAGTATCTGTGTAGGTTCTGTGAAAATAGCAGTCAATGAAAGTTTAACACTACAGATTTGAGTAATAAAATTAAATACACTGATCTGAATGCCATAATTCTGATAGACTTTGACATTCCAAGTTGCATGCTTGATTTAAAAAGATGAGACATCTTTGAATTTTTCCATCAATTATGTTTCCCTTTTCGTCAAGAGAGAGAGAAAATGGGTGGGGGAATAAGGGTCACTATGGGCCAATGCAATACTTCTATATATTCCTAGTGAATATTTCCATAAAATGCTATCGATAGGTTCAAACAGGTTTTTCTTAGACAGAAATCAGGTTGCTTATGTTTATTTCCAGGGGAAAACTGCATATGATCATTTTCTATTAGAAATAACATCTAAATCCCCATGTAAATACGAGTCAGTATTGTTCATATCCAATACATTAGCTGTTTATTATAAATGCAGTCCAGTTATTTCGTCCTTGGCTCTGATTGCAAGGCTGCGGAAATTATGGTGTTTTTCAAACCAAAGCTATCGTATAAAAATACAAATTCAGATAGTGCAATGATATTTTGAAATACCACTTGACTGCGTAATGCGGATTAAGTAAATACGCCTATAACGTAAATAGGGGCTGGGTGCTGGGAAATTGTAAACATCAGTATTGCTCCAGTGAAAATAAATGTAAATACGGGACTGGGTGCTGGGAACTTGGTGCTGGGAAATTGTAAACATCAGTATTGCTCAACTGACAATACAGTTCAGGGAGGTAGTGAAAAAATTCATGGGGACATTTCTCCTGTTAGGATAGTGATTCAGACTACATAAAATGGTTCCGAATTTAGAACATAGCTGTGCGTCGAAATAAAAAGTTGTTTAGGCAACCACGCATTAATTCTAAAAGATGATAATGGTAATAATCACGGTGATGATGATGATGATGATGATGATGATGATACCGGCGTCGACGAAGTTATATGTGTTTGATGGTTTTGATGATAAAGGAACACATTTTAAACGTACACAAAAGTTCTGATAACGTACATATTATAATTCGTAGCTTATCTCTATTACTAATATTACAACTATACATGTTGAAAAAGATAATTTTTGTTTCGTTACAAAGAATACATGAAGCATTCGTGTTCCTGTATGCAGATGACAGTCCATTTCGCAAAACTGTGCAAAGTGGAAATCATCGGGGAAACGAAATGTTTAGGAATAGACAGGTCCTCTGACTGGATCAGGTGGTGTCCATTAGTGAATTTGGGTTTATTTTGTAGCGGTACATAGAGAATATAATTTATTCCCCGCGTCAACGTGGAGAGCATGTTAATTCCGGATGGCACGTGGCCTATTTTCATGTGAATATACCCAAAAATCCATAAACTTAAACAAAACTGATTGACCAATATGAAGAAAAAAAAATCTGACATAATGGTGCAATACTAAATTACTGTCTCATGTCGGTGTAGACGAGAGATGCAGTTTTTACCACAGCAGTTCCAGTTTAACAATGAGGTGTCAGTCACAGACCCGTTCAGACGTGTATCGTTTATGTGTATTTTATATAGACACCAGTAAGTAGATCCTGGCATACGTTTGCATATGTGATCAATTCTAAATTGCAATCAGAAAGTTTCAAAATGTCGTAGTATTCTCATTCTTAGTATCTGCGTCTGTAGAATTTCCACAATAATTTTAATTGCGAGTCACTAGACATGCTACAAGATTTACTTCAATCGGATTTATGTTGAATGGGAGGCAACAGGCGATCGTTCTTACCTGTCTGAAAGTGTATGTATGTATGTGACTACTGCTAGGTTACATATTCTTTGAGAAATTTTATTTTTGAGAGGATATCGTATCCGTGCACTGACATTCCGTGTTAAAGAGATTTCTATTTACGCTGAATAATTACTACAACATTTCCCAATTTGTTTACGAGAATACCATTTTCTGCGCCAAAAAGTACAGTGACAGAGTTCTATTATGCCAAAAGTATTTTTAAACAGGCACTTGTCCCGCAGGACAAAAGAGCATAATGTGATTATAGTTTCTTGCTATTTTTTTCCTAAACAAATTGTTACTCGTCCTTCTCCATTTACTTCGCATCACCATGCGCGAACGAATGAATTTTTCCAGCCCTGTTTAACCAAAGTAACTCGGGCACATCCATCTGATCGCATCATCGATCGTCCATTTTGAGAAATAACCTCTGAAGTAGTTGTAGGGATACATATGAATTTGATGGGTTTGGCGGAGTGCACCACATATGTTGCTACAAAAAAGGTCAACTAAGACTCGATTGTGACTTTGTCTCCTTCCGCCGCCATATTGTGCTATCGAAACAAAAGTAGTTCAGAATATAGGTTTCATTGGTGCCGAATTACAGCTGAGGTTTCTTTCTCGACTTGACGGAAATGGCTGAGGAATGGTCTCCAGGTGTATCTAAAGAAGTCCAATCACATGTAACAGTCTAGAATCAGACGGACAAACACTGAAGGTTTCACAAAATATATCGATTGTATATGTAATAGTAGTAGTAGGGTTTTACGGCACGTCAGCACTATAGTGTGGCTATAGGGTGCCAACTAAAGGTAAAATTCGACAAATGCAAAAATGAAAAAGTACACAAAATTGTTAGAAAGATAAACCTTGCAACACAATTCAAACATTAAGTACAAGATAAAATATAAAACGTAAAGATTGCAAAATTCTGTAATATATATATATATATATATATATATATATATATATATATATATATATATATATATATATATATATATATATATATATATATATATATATATATATATAATATAATATAAAAGATAAAAGTAACACATATACAATCCTTAATAGTATATGTTAACTGATAATTTAGTTTTATTGCTTAACAGATGTTTATATTTTGAATTTTATTCCTGAAGTAAGTATTAAAACATTCAAAGTTCAAGCAATGTTAATATCAAATCAGGAAGGTATTCATGATTTAGTTAAAACGACCCCAAGTAACATATACGAACAAATCTTTAAATTTACAACATTAATTAGATCCCTTGTAGCATTTGTTTTGATTTTAATGCTTTTAGTTTTTCATTGAAGCAACGACTGAATAATTTGTCACCATGTATTGATAATATCAACATCAGTGTATCCAGTTGAAAAAGGGGGAAAATACTCTGTTTCTGTGCCAGTTCTTAAAATATAGTCCATTTTCACTAACGTTTATCAAAATTTCTAAACGTGTACACGGCATTCAATATCGAAAACGAGGCTGTTTAAACAAAACGATTACAAAAGCAGCCATTCCTCCTATTTATCCGTTATGCTTACCGAACAGCTGACATCTATTTCATAATGTGCATGCCGTACCTCGCTCAACTTGCTATTGTTTAATCTGTTGTATGTGTTTTACCTCTTTGTACGACATGATTCAGTTTGTAAGACATGTTTTTGTTGACATGTTGTTGTAAGGCATGTTTTTATTGAATATATCTGATAGTTTCAGTAAAACATCTCTAGGATTGTCGGGATATTTTTCCTATTGTTACATATATGTACGTGATTACAAAATCTATAATACAACGGAACGTATTGCCTGGACATGCGCATGAGATATTTTTTTAGGATGTACAATGGCTAAACTATGCAGTGGCTAACAAGCTTAAAACAGTGTTTCTTTAAAATAAATGTTACTAATCAAAGGTTCCGTTAACAAAAATGTGTTTCGAAAGTAAAATATGTAGTTTAAAGAAAGTTTCATCAGCATTATCAGTGAATCAACTTGATGTGTAATAATATGTAATGTGCGCTGTAACCAATTCTACTTGTTTTATAGCTATGCCACATCCGATGTGAAAATCATAGATACATACTTTAAGAAAAGCATGGATGTGGAAATATGTAATTTGACTGGAACGGGTAGTTGTTGTGTCAATGACATCTACATAGATGTTCGTTTTACACGTTTACCGATTTCGTGAACGTTTACAGGCAGTAAACTAAACTACGCCGTTTACACGTGCATACAGTGCAGCCTAAATTTTAACATTACATAATTGAATGTAGTATGGAAACATTTAAATTTAAATTAACACATCTTTTTTAAAGTAAATGTTTTCTTGTTTGCCTTTGTTGATCAGAAAGCCACATTAGGAAGCAATAAATAAAACAGTGAAATTAAAGAGAAAACCTAGGCATCCGAGTTGGGGACCGAATGCGCACAAAATGAGAACAGTAGTAACATATGCCTGAGAGAGAGAGAGAGAGAGAGAGAGAGAGAGAGAGAGAGAGAGAGAGAGAGAGAGAGAGAGAGAGAGAGAGAATGTTACCAGTATCTGTGTAGATGCAATGCGAGCCGCAGTCTGTAAAAGATTGCCACTGCAGATTCAAAGTAGCATAATTAAATAAACTGATCCGGAAAACAGACTTTGCATCGTCCTTGATATTTGAAGCTATTATCGTAACGTTTCAGATCTGGGTCATATCTCAGTTTTCTCATGGCTGTGTTCCCATCATTAGCCACTGAGAGAGAGAGAGAGAGAGAGAGAGAGAGAGAGAGAGAGAGAGAGAGAGAGAGAGAGAGAGAGAGAGAGAGAGAGAGAGAGAGCTTAGTGGGGGTCGGGTGGAAGAGGGGTGGGGCTGGGGGCGTTGTGGTGAAAGAGGGGGAAAAGCTTATGTATATGGGGGGTGGAAGAGGGGGGAAAATGATGTATTCAAGTATTACTCTTAAGTACTATTGAATCTATCCTGCATTACCCAAATATACATTTGGTTCTCATTTGGAAATATATGTTTCCCTCTGTATTAGTTTTAATCAATAATTTGCAAATGGTTTTGTTATCATTCATGCCCTGTCCTAAACTGCTTATCGCAATCGCAATATACACATATCAATATTTCATGTAAATAAACAATTTGCCGATAATATGATCTCTGTCAAACCACAATTGTCAGAAAAAAATAAACAAAGACAGCACGTGATAGTATAAAATATCAATCAATTGCACAATGCATATTAAGTAAATAGGGTTCAGGCACCAAAACATATTAACCAACGCTGATAAAAAGGAACTACACTTTCCTGAAAATAAAGTTTAAGAAGGGACAAAATATTTGTTGAAGTGCCTTCTCATTGAGGTTTTTGCGCGTCAGATCAGACGATTTGTTACAAAATTTAACACATCAGTGTACGTCCGAAATCTAGAACACACTTATTCTAGAAGGATGCTAATTTAATCATATAGCTACAGTATAATAAGAAGATATTGAGGCGAATTATAAAAAAAATGAGGTGGATGACGATTAATGTGGCGATGATATTGATGATGGTGACGTAAATTATGATTATGACGCAGAAGACAAGGAAGAAACGGTAAAAGACTAATAAGATGAATAAGGAAACGGAAGACATAGAAGAAGAAGAACAAGAAGGTGATGATGGTGATGATGATGATGATGATGATGATAAAAGTTATGATGGTGATGATGATCATTATAATTAGGCCAACGATGCTTATGACGCAGAAGACAAGAAAGAAACGGTAATGGACGAATAAGGTGAATAAAGAAACCGAAGAGGTAGAAGAAGAAGAAGAAGAAAAAGAAGAAGAAGAAGATGATGATGATGATGATGAAAGTTATAATGTTGATTATGATCATTATAATTAGACCAACGATAATAATGACGATTACAAAAAAAAATGAGGATGATGATTATGTTTACCCTTATGTACGATGATTTTAGTGTTTTCAACGACGACTGGACGATGATCTTAACATTTTCATTGACACAGATGATAAGGATACTCGTTTGTTCGAGTAAATGCTTCTAATGAAAATATTTTTTTATATTTTTGACACGGCTTTACACGTCCCTATTTTTTTAAAAATTTTTTTATATCAAGGCCACTTTTAAAAAAAATTGATATAAATTTTGCACCTGCTATAAAATTCAAACACTTATTACTTTATAATAATAGATTTTGCTGCATTTCATAACCACTGGTAAATGAGCAGCTACAGCAATGATATCAAAATAAAAAAACGAGAGTTTGACGATGTAAGCTTCGAATAATACCTACTAGTATAATTTAATAATATCTATTTTAAAAAATCGTCTTCTTCGTAGTTCCGTTTAGTGTACTTTATATTTTACATCGCTTTCGAGAGCACAGGTCATATAACATGCAGTCAACTGAAATAGAAAACTACATACAGATATTGAGATGCATGTCAGAACTACCGTATTTCATATATACACATATTAGATCGATGAGCACTCAAGGGCGGCGCGCCACCTCTTCTTTAAGCGCGAAACTACCGGAACGTTTCCTGCGGTACGTTTTCTTTACAGTTAGATGGTTTAAAATGATGCCCTGGAAACGCTGAAATGCAGAAGCTTCTATGGGCTTCACTCTCTGGACCCCATCGGGTTTCCGGCCCACAAACCCCTCGCCTACTTGATTAAGCTCACCCTAAACCATATTTCTGGATCCGCCCCTGTCACTAATCAGTCAGCATCTGCTATTTGTCATGAATGTTGGAGGTTACATTACATTCTCTAGAATCAGTTGCATTTTTGAATTAATTGATTGGAAGTTTTAGTCCAAGTGACCCTTCCAGAACCTGCCGAATAATTAAGTTAAATTCTTACTGCCACCACCACCCCAATACTGTTCACTGTATAAATTCCCGCAACAATATGTCAACGGAAATAAAAGTCGTGAAATATCTCCTTATGCGTACTCTAGCAACTTAGATATATTATGTATATGAAGCGTGTTTTGATTTCATCTTATCATTAGGAGTTGTAAATTTGTATATGACGCGCATTTTGATTTCATCATATCATTAGGAGTTGTAAATTTGTATATGACTCGCATTTTGATTTCATCATATCATTAGGAGTTGTAAATTTGTATATGACGCGCATTTTGATTTCATCATATCATTAGGAGTTGTAAATTTGTATATGACGCGCATTTTGATTTCATCTTATCATTAGGAGTTGTAAATTTGTATATGACGCGCATTTTGATTTCATCTTATCATTAGGAGTTGTAAATTTGTATATGACGCGCATTTTGATTTCATCTTATCATTAGGAGTTGTAAATTTGAATATGACGCGCATTTTGATTTCATCATATCATTATGAGTAGTAAATTAGAATATTATGAAATATTTCACCGTTTACAACCACAATTGCAATCAGAATATCGAGGGAAAAATGAACGCGTTTTAACGTAATTGACAAAGAACATTTCAGAGAGAGAGAGAGAGAGAGAGAGAGAGAGAGAGAGAGAGAGAGAGAGAGAGAGAGAACAAAAACAACTATTTCAAACACACGCACTGCCAAACATATAGAAAAACAGTCAGGAATGACTGACTTATATGTTAATCATACAATTATCAATGAGAGATTTAAATTTTAATTTTTCGGTTCTTACATGGAAGGCAATATGAATCTAACAGAAAAGGAAGAAACAAAGAAAGTGTTCGATATTTAATACTTTCGATGCATTTCGCGGATTAATCGGTTTGTTGAATCCCTCCCATCCCCCCGTTGCTAGAAATGATTTTCCAATATTAGATAATATATATTTTTGTGCACTACAACTTGCCATACCATTCAGAAATTTGATTATCTACCATGGTTAGGGAGAAGGAGATATATAATGCAGCTTAGGTAACCTTTTCACTTAGTCCCGTCTCTAATGTTATTGTTTAAAAATGAACGTTCATTGAAATGGCATTTCAAATGACTAAGTCGTAAAGAAGTCTCTTAAACAAAAGGAGTTACATAGTAATTTTACAGGCACATAATAATGTAAATCATAACAAACGGCATGAGGAGCTTTGTATTTCTTCTTATCACTATGCTTGTGTGTGCGTGTGTGTGTGTGTGTGTGTGTGAGAGAGAGAGAGAGAGAGAGAGAGAGAGAGAGAGCGCAGCGGGTCCTGTTAAACAGCCTCTATTTCAAGATACTCAAACCAAGTTGTTGTAGATATTGTAAAAATCAGCATATACTGAGCATACATTTGTCTTTGTTGCAAATATGACATGCACACAAAGCTTCAAAATAAACTTAATATAAATAGAGTTAGGGATATGATTGATTCAGATCATTTATTGCATTTCAATATTTTGAATGATTGACTATAATCACAATCATGAGTTTTTGAAACCACTTAATACTAAAGTCACTAAAGTCCGTATAGTCACATTTATTACTGTATTTAAATTGTTACGACTCTAGGTCTTAAAAATATGTAACAGAAAGAAAGTGAAACCAACAATGTCAGTAAAATCAACAAGCAATTTATTTCCAGACAATCAAAGTTAAACATTCAAAAGACACTTCAAAAGACACTTACAGGTTGTGAGTTAAATTTCAAATAATCCTAAATGTCCTAATCACAAGTCCAAAATAATAGAATGTTCCGAATGAATTCCAATTGTTTTGAATGTCCGGATGTACCACAAAAGATCTAATCCAGAGTGTATTTGAATGAGTTCACATAGATCCAAAAATCATGTATTAATCCAAAAGTCGATGAGCACTTGAATATTTCCAATGAATATTGTAAAAAAATAATTCCTCTCAAATTATATCTGATTTCAACAACACAACTAAAATTGATTCCTTACAGACTGATCTTTTCGAACCAAAATTCTAGAACAGGAATGAATTTGTTTACCAAAATCTGTATATAAATACACATGCCTTTATGACCTATGTCATATCAGTCTAATTGCGAAATGCCTATGAAAATATCATGTAAACAACTGGACAGAAGTTAAGTATGTATTTTCAAATAACCATACAACTTAAAATGATAGACAAAAGTTAAGTATATAAACAACCTACATAACAAAATTTAGAAGACCATGATTTTGCGTTGATTAGTGTAGCACTTATCCTCACGTTACAGGGTTCTCTCCGATATTACTCCTTCAAGTCAACGCATATAGCCTTTGTACAACGAGAAAAGGCGTACCATACAAACAGATGTCCATTAACTAACGTCATAATAGACTAGTAATGACCAAACTTTCCTTCTACAGCACAATGGATAGTCACGCCAAGTTGTGTTATTTGAAAAACAGCAACATTATTCTGACTTTTGGCTATGCAAATATGCGGGATAATGCATCCAGCAGTATGCATTTAAACAGTCACTATTTTATGACAAATATTGAGAAATATACACATGGCAATTTGGTGGAGATATTCGAGATATGCAGTATGCGGTAAGTGGATATGTATATATATATATATATATATATATATATATATATATATATATATATATATATATATATATATTGGTAGAAATTGGTCATGGCTCAGTTGCAAAAAAGTTTCCGAACGTTTCATGCTAATCAAACTTTTCATCAGCGGAAAGATACTACTTCCAAAAACAACGTAAGCATACATCATGACGAAACCCGGTGGAAAATCTAATCTATTTACATGTTCGAATGGTAGAGGAAAGCTGTAAAAAAAAGTGTTAAATAATGGAGAAAAAATGCATCAGACAACATGTCTGTTTTGTGTTGGGATCAGAACAGCAGAAGTTTATAAACAAATAATCAAGCATGGAGTAATCCACGTAAATGAATGTTATCCGTACTGAGACACGAAGTGCTCTCACCTTATTATAGGCTAAAGACAAAGGATAGAAACTAATTGTTGAGAAAAACAACCCCATCTAAGATGAAAAGTACAATATGTACTAAAAATTATATCCCATTAAAAGTTATTTTTGGAAAGGTAGGGAAACGTGTAACGAGACTACCTTTGTAAGATACTGACAAGGAGATACTACTACTACTTATAATAATAATAATAATAATAATTATAATAATAATAATACTAACAACAACAACAACAACAATAATGATATAGGATATAAAGTGTTAAAGAGTATTTACATGGTTAAAAATTGTCGCAAATATTTGCAAAAAGTCATAATCTGGTGTCTTATTGAAATATTGACAAGACTGTATTGGGAGTTGTTTATTCTAACTTTAATTATTTAGAATTGGTTATTCCAGTATAGTTCCTGACGTGTGCGTTCTATATGAGTCCAGCACGTGTTAGACTCAGTATTTGAAAAGGGCATTTGTATCGAGGGTTCTAAACTTGTTCGTAGCCTCGTCAATGTGTATATTGTATGCATACATATACATACAATTCCAAAGGTTGTAGGTACAATATATGAGTCCCGCGGTAGCTGAATAATTAGCGTGCCGGACTCATGACCAGAATGCAACGAGTTCGAATCCTGCACAGATCAAGCCGGGTCGACTGCCGTGGTGTCTTTAGGCAGAACACTTTACAATAACCTCCTCTGCACGATAGAACCTTTGATATGTTGATGTGCCGTTAAAATTAAAACAATTACCACCGAGTTACTTTCAATTGAAAATTAGTGATTCAGTAAAGTTTGCATATTCAAGTAATTGTTGACACCACATGCATCCATATTATCTTTAGTTTAATAAGATCCTTCTCAATGTTATTTAAATGTTAATACACCTCCCCCCGCCAGTTTCTAACACTACCCTCTCAATGATCCATTTATTACTCTTGGTACGGGCGGCAACAGTGGTGTACTGGCCATTGGGCATACCGAGACAAATCCCGGTTGGCTGCCGCAAAAAAATCAGTTTTTTTCCAGTGTTTTTACTGGTGTGAGCAAAACCCCGGGCCTGTCCCGGCAGATAAGTCCAGGGCCGAGTTGCTTACCCAGTACACTACTGGGTGGCAACTATTTCAACAAAAACAATTGCATTTGTTGATGACACGTTTTTGCATCATATAGCTACTTACGCTAGGGTCGGTGTCGAACGAAATGGATCGATGACTATTGGCTAGCGAAGATAAAGAAATGAATACATTTCAAATCATGACGATTCAGACATTTATTCTAAAACAGATATTGACAAGGCATAAAGATGTGATGTATATTTACAAATGTTAGTCCTTTTATATGATTTATTGTTTCTCAAATCTTCTGAACAATTTTTAAAATGTAGCAATTTCTTTTTAATTTGCATAATGTTGTAGTGTATTTTCTAATTCTACAACAGTGTATGCAATGCCATCCCTCGGGTAACATATCTTTTCTTTTCTGTCGGGTGAAGAGTGTGAGCCTGTATACAATTTAAAAACTTTTTAAAGAAAATGAGTGCATGTTTTGATGACTACTTGTAAAAGTGTTTAAAAGATATTGTGTAGTATGGTACAAACAGTTTCACAGTGCATTACATTATGGGTATTTTACGAAGGAGTATTAGGGCCAAGTGGATTGATTTATCATGTCGAAAGTATTTCAAAAGTTCAACTTAGTATCTCAAAATATCGACTTAGTATCTCGAAAGTTTGACTTAGTATCTCAAAATATCGTCTTAGTATCTCGACATTTCGAGTTACTATTTCGTTCATCAGTGCCAACTTTCTTTCCCTTTAACCGTCTATTTATTCATGGATATAAAGATGGTTAAACGGATGAATAAGTTTAAAGAAACAACTAAGTAAAAATATTTGATTGAATACAAAAGGCAAAACCATATTCTCTTATTATTGAGTGCCCACTATTATTCAAACTTGTAATGATTTTTTTTGTAATCCTTTCTGTTTCTGTCTCTCTGTTTGTCTTTCTCACTCTCAGTTGCCCAACTCTTTAAACTACAGATCTAGTGTCATATGCCAATTTAATCTGGAAACCTATCAATGAAAACTATCAGAAAATATCTCAAGCGACCCCACCCTTCACTACGGCCCCTTAGACAACAAACAATATTTAATGAGGCAGCCATATCAAACTGTTTGTCAGAGAGGCCACTGTTATTATGCACCTAAAGAAGTGAGCGGAGCATAGTCGATACATCAATTTATTGTGATTAATACATATAGTTCCATCACTTGCGTTAAGCACCACTAGTCCTTATTTTAAAATCTTCACTAATAATTGCGCAACAATTATCAGACTTCAAAGACTCATTCCATGAGAACGATCAATCAATCAATCAATCAATCAATCACTCACTCAATCAATCAATCAATCAATCAATCAATCAATCAATCAATCAATCAATCAATCAATCAATCAATCTTTGTTTCCTCCATAGGAGAGTTCATTTACAAATATAGAAAATAGAACAAAGAGAGATACATTTAACAATTTACATTGAAGATTTCGGAAAACATTCCAGAAAGTCAGTGATACATATTAGACTAATACAGATGAGGAAGAAACAAATACAATGTCAATAGTTAGGAAATACATGCAAACATACAAAATGGCACATAATCTTTGTACATAAATCTATATAGAATTTTTTTTTTATTATTACAGTACTGATCCATTAATGATTATGACTTTGCTTTTAAAGTAAGTTCATATAGGTAGAGAGTTTTGGTAGGAGCTGATTTGGGAATTTTTTGCTTTTGACACATGTTTGGTCTTCAGGCTATGAAGTGCAATCGTGATACAAGGACGGGAAATTGGAATGAACAGATCTGAAACTGGTGAAATCGTGTTTTGTCAAGTCTACTTTCAATGTCAGTTCTTAACAGTTTTAACTTGCATACTGTAACTTTAGCAAATCAATAATTTGAATTATCTATGCTCCTAGTTGCTATATAGTTTCTGTATTTTAGTCATCTTTGTGTGATCTTGTCACTTTATTTTCCCACAAGCTAATCTTTGTTACTAAATACAGCAATCGCTCACGCCATTCAGCAGCTGTGTCCTTGCTATAGCACCCCACCCCCATAAATAAAAATTTTACAAAAATAAAATGAATGGCCTTAAAAACGGGAATTCTGACAAAGATATAAATATAGCAGCATTACCGATGCCATAGGTAGTCATATGCATGACATGTAAATTTTACAAGCAAAACAGTATTTTATATTTTACTTTTATTTCTTTTTTAATGTCGAGAAAATGATAAAGTAGTATTGTTTGCAGGATTTGGAAATCATACAACTTTGATTAAGATTTATTTCAACAGCCGCTTTCGGTCAATGAAAAAACATTTCTTATGCCTCAGTAACAAATTTTACAAATTGTGTCTGACATGCACAGAAAATATGCATTCTTCTTCATAATAAAACTGCTACATCTAAATTATCTGTAACTCTGATTGCTCTTCAAATTTGCCTAGCATTCAAACTTTTCGTTTGGATAATGTGTACAAGTAAGGCAGATAAAGAGAAACAATGTCAGCAGTATCTGTGTAGGTTCTGTGCGAGTAGATGTCTATGGAAGTTTAACACTACATATTTGAATAACAAGATTAAATACACTGATCTAAATAATACATCTCTGATAACCTTTGACATTCCAAGTTATTTGTTTGATTTAAAAAGTTGAGTCATATTTTATATTTCCAGCAATTAAGTTTTCCATGTCATCATGAGAGAGAGAGAGAGAGAGAGAGAGAGAGAGAGAGAGAGAGAGAAGGGGGGGGGGGGGGCGGCGACCACGGGCCAATATATACGTGTAATATTTTAGATATTGATATTAACTTTTTCCATAAAATATTGTTTAAAGGTTCAAACAGTGTTATGACTGAAATCAGGTTGTTTATGTTTGTGTATTTATTTCCAAAGGAAAACCTGCTTATAATCACCTTCTATTATATTAAGAAATGACTTATAAATACCCCTGTAAGTACAACTCAGTATTGCTCATATCAAAGACATTAGCTGTTTATTATAGATGAGGTCCAGTTATTTCGTCTTTGGCTCTGACTGCAAAGCTGCGGAAATTATGTTGTTTTTCAAACCAAAGCTATCGTAAAAAATACAAATCGAGATAGCGCAATGATATTATGAACTACCACTTGATTGCGTAATGCGTGTTAAGTAAATACACGTATACTGTAAACAGGTGCTGGGAAATCGTAAGCATCAGTATTGCTCAACTGAAAATAAAGTTCAAGGAGGTAAAAAATATGGTGTGGAAATTTCGCCTGTTAGATCCGAGATTCAGACTACATGAAATGGTTAAGAATTTAGAACATAGATGTACATCCAAAATTTAGTACAATGTTGCAATAAAGTGTTGTTTAGGCAACCATTATGGTGCTCATGATAACGATGATGATGGTGAAGATGATGCCGGCGTCGATGATGTTATTGTGTCTGATGATGATGATTACTTTAAAATAACGATGAGGAGGAGGAGGAGAAGAAGGGTACTGATGGTGATGATGATGACCAAGAAGAAGAAGATGATGATGAGGAGGAGGTGGGTGATGAAGCTAGCGTTGATGATGTTATTTGTGTTTGAAGGTTTTGATGATAAAGGGGCATATTTTTAACGTATGGACATGTTCTGATAACGTATGCACATGTTCTGATAACGTACATATTATAATTCGTATCGTATATCTATCAAATATTACAAATTTACGCATTGAAAAAGATCATTTTTGTTTCCTTATAAACACATTCTTAAACTTATGCACAAATACAAAAATACAAATATGCAAAAAAATGCATACATTACTAAAACAATGTCAGTAACGATATTTATTGATAAAAAGCGATAAAACTTACTCTGTAATACTGATACAGAGAATATAAGCATTCCTGGTCCTGCATGCAGATTACCGTCCATTTCGCAACACTGTGCAAAGTAGATATCATTGATGAAACGAAATGATTAGGAGTAGACAGGTCTTGTAATTAGATGTGGCGGTGTCCATTAGTCAAGTTTCATTTATTGTCAGTTGGACAAGAAGGTGCCAATCAAAGACCCCTGCATACTTGTATTGTGTATGTATGTATAATTTATGTAGACACCAGTAAGTATATGCTGGCATACATTTGCATGTGTTATCAATTCCAAATTGCGATCAGAAAGTTTCATAAAGACTTATTATTATGTTTATAAGTGGGGTTGAATTAACAGTATCTGCATCTGAAGAATTTCTGCAATAATTTTAATTGCGAGTCATTAGGCATGTTACAAGATTTACTTCAATCGGATTTATGTTCAATGCACTTGAATGGGAGGCATCTGGCGATAGTAATTACTTGTCCAAATGTGAATGCAAGTACTAGTATTACTAGTATGACTAGTATTAGGATACATATTCTTTACCAATTTGTTTACCATAATACTTTTTTCTACGCGAAACAGTACAGTGACCGATTTCTACTAGTCCAAGACGATTTTTAAATAACTACTTGTCCTGCAGAACAAAAGAGTATAATGTGATTATAGTTTTTTTGCTATTTGTTTCCCAAAAAAACCCCAATACTACTTGTCCTTCCACATCTACTTCTCATCAGCAGACGCAAACGAGTGAATTTTTCGACCTCAGCATACCCAAGGGAAGTGACTCAAACTTACTGTGCCTCAAAAAAGTAACTCTGATATATCTATCTGATCGCAAGATCGCTCGGCCATTTCCGTCGAGTCGAGAAATAACATCGGAAGTAGTTGTAGGAATACACATCAATTTGATGGGTTTGCTGATTCGCCTTTGGTAGAGTGCATCACATATGTTACGACAAAAAAGGCCGACAACGCTCTGATTGTGACTTTGTCTCCTTCCGTAGTTCAAAATATAGTTCTCATTGGCGGCGAAATACATCTAAGGTTTCTTTCTCGACTCGACGGAAAAGCCGAGGATGTTCCAGCTGACATCTGTCATTACGACGACGCAAAATGGTATCCAGGCGCATCCACAGACGTCCAATTACAAGTAACACAGTCTAGAATCAGACATGCAAGCACTGAAGGTTTCACAAAACAAAATTGTAGTATAAGTAATAGCAGTAGTAGAGTTTCACGGCATCTCCGGATTAAGGTGGCTATATGGTGCCAACTAAAGGTAAAGTTTGAACAATCGAAAAATGAAGAATTTATCCAAATCTTCAGGAAGATAAACGCTTCCGAACATATTAAAACATATAGTAGAAGATACAATATAAAATGTAAAGATTGTAAAATTCTGTAAAGTATATACAATATAAAAGATAAAAGTAACACATGTAGAATCCCTAATAGTATATGTTAACTCGTTTCATTTTATTGCTTAGCAAATATTTAGATCTTGAATTTTATTCCTGAAGTAAGTATTAACAAATTAAAAGTTCAAATAATGCCAATGACAAATCTGGAGGTTATTCATGAAATGGTTAAAACGACCCAGAGGAGCATATGCGTACAAATCTATAAATTTATAACTTTAATCACGCCCTTGTGGTATTTGTTTTAATTCTGATGCTTTTAGTTGGGAGTTTTTCAATGAAAGCGACAACTGAACCATCTGTCAACATATATTGATAATATCAACATCAGTTTATCCACTGGAAAAAGAGCAAAAAATACTCTGTTTATGTGCCAGTTCTAAAATATAGTTCATTTTCATTAAGGCCGCAACGTTTACCAAACTTTCTAAACGTGCACACGGTTTACAATATCCGAAACAAACGAGGCTGTTTAATCGAAACGATTAGAAACTCAATCATTCCCCCTATTTTTCCTTAATTTTTACATTACATAATTGAATGTAGTATGGAGACAATTTTAAATTTAAATTAACACATCTTTTCAAGGTAAATGTTTGTTTGTTTGGGTTTGTTGTCCAGGAAACTACATTAAGAAAAAAAATAAAAGAAAAACAAAAGAAAATTAAAAAAAAAATACAAAAGCAACAAACAAACAAACAAACAAACAAACAGTGGGATTAAAGAGAAATCCCACGCATCGGAGTTGAGAACAAAATGCGCAAAAATCAGAAGCACAGAAATATTTGCAGAGTTCATATATATACATACATATATATATATATATATATATATATATATATATATATATATATATATATATATATATATATATATATATGCAATGTTTCTAAATTCAGCAATTATTCAAACTTTTTTCTTTAGAATAAGCCTGATAGAAGGTAAGAGAGAGAGAGAGAGAGAGAGAGAGAGAGAGAGAGAGAGAGAGAGAGAGAATGTTACCAGTATCTGTCTAGATGCAGTACGAGCAGCAGTTTGTGAAAGATTGCAACTGCAGATTCAAAATAGCAGCATTAAATAAACTGAGCTGGAAAACAGACTTTGCATCGTCCTTGGCATTTAAAGCTGTTATTGTGGCTTTCAAATTTTGAGTCATATCTCAGTTTTCTTTTGACTGTGTTCCCTTAACCTTAATTAAACACTCGGAGAGAGAGAGAGAGAGAGAGAGAGAGAGAGAGAGAGAGAGAGAGAGAGAGAGAGAGAGAGAGAGCTGGGTGGGTTCGGGTGATGGGGGGGGGGGGAGTTTATGTATACAAGTATTACTCTAAAATACTATTGAATCTATCCCGCATTACCCAAATATGCATTTGATTTCTGACGGAGAAATATGTTTCCCTATGCATTAGTTTTAATCAGTAATTTGCAAATGGTTCTGTTATTATCCATGCCCCGGTCTAACTGGCCTATCGCAATCGCAATGTCCACATTTCATTATTTTTGTAAATGCAAAATTGCAGAAAATATGGCGTCGAACTACAATTGTCAGAAAATATTGAAGAAAGACAGCAGAATGACAGTATGAACTAACAATCGATTGCAAAATGCGTATTAAGTAAATAGGGATCAGGAAATGAGCAATGAGAACCAAGCTTTCCAGAAAATAAAGTTTAAGGAGGAACAAAATATTTTGTTAGAGTGCCTTCTCGTACTGCGTTTCCGTGTCAGACCACACGATTTGTTACAGAATTTAACACATTAGTGTCAGACCACACGATTTGTTACAGAATTTTTAATACATTGGTGTGCGTCCGAAACTTAGAGCACACTTATTATAGAAGCTTGTTAGTTTAATCATTTGTTTACAGTATAATATGAAGAATGATACAGGAAATGAGGACGATGACGATTAATGCGGCGATAATATTGATGATGATGTTGATGATGAAGTAGATTATGACGCAGCAGACAAGGAAGAAACGGTAAAGCACGAATAAGAGGAATAAGGAAAAGAAAGAGGTAGAAGAAAACGAAGAAGAAGAAGATGATGATGCTAAAAGCTATGATGACATCATAATTAGAACAGCGATGATTGTGACAAACACACCAATGATGCTGATGATGATGATGACGATGATGTGTGCCCTTCTGGACTATGATTTTAGTGTTTTCAACGATATAAATGGTAACTCGTTTGTTCGAGTAAAGCCTTATAATGAAAATATTTTGTTATATATTTGACACAGCTTTACTTTTTATTAAAAATTTATTTCTTTTTTATCATGGCTCCTTTTTTAAAAAAATCTTATAAATTTTGCAGATGATATGAGATTCAAACAGTTATTTTTGTACAATATAAAATATAATTTATAATAATAGATCTTGCTGCATTTTATAACCACGGCTACGGCGATTTAAACAAAATAATTAAAGACAAGAGTTTGATGATGTAAACTTTTAATAATACCTACATGTATCATTGAATAATACCTAAAAAAGATTCGTCTTCTATTATATTTGCTTTAAGTGTACTTTACATGTTACATCGCTTTTGAAAGTACTGGTTATTCAACATGCAGTTGATTGAATTAGAAAACTACACACAGATCTTGAGATTTATGCAGGTACTACCCTAATTCATATAAACATGTAGGTACTAAGGGGCGACAATTTGGTAAGAGTACCGTATATATCATAAATAATACGAATGAATTGGGGGCGTTATTTGAGTAATTGGCTCTGGCCGGCACTTTGCATCGCTACGCCACTGCCACCCCCTCCCCCCCCTCCTGCATGCACAAAAAACGAGCACGAAACAACCGGAACGTTTCCGTGAGGAAGTTTTCTTTACAGTTGGATCGTTAAAATTATGCACTTGAAACGCTTAGAATGCAGGAGGTTTCTGTGTCTTCGCCCTCTATGTCCCCACTGGGGTTTCACGCCTTTATGTTTACCCTCTCACGTAACCATATTTTTGGATCCACCCCTGTCATTAATCAATTATCATGTGTTATTTGTCACATCAGTCAGCATGTGCTATTTGTCACATCAGTCAGCATGTGCTATTTGTCACATCAGTCAGCATGTGTTATTTGTCACATCAGTCAGCATGTGTTATTTGTCACATCAGTCAGCATGTGCTATTTGTCACATCAGTCAGCATGTGCTTTTTGTCACGAATGTTAGCAGTTATGGTGCATTTTCCTTAATTAATTGCATTTGAATTAAATGACCGGCAATTTTAGTGCAAGTGGCCTTTGTGGAACCGACACAAAAATTAAGTGAAATTCCCACTGTTTTGTGATGATGCTACCACCACACCAATACTGTTCGTTGTATCAATTCGCGTAAATAAATCTTAACGGAAATAAAAATCGTGTCAATCTTCCTTTGAAAACGGTCATTGTTGGATTGGTGTTTTACGGCACAGCATCACAAGTAGGTTATTTTGTGTCGAGACAATTGAAGTAAAGTAACTTGCCCATGGACACACCACGGTAGCGGACCCGGGCTGATCTGATAGTAAGATTCAAACACGTACCCTTTCCATCTCGCGTCTGACACGCTAAAAACTGTACCACCCAGGCTTCTTGATCTGAATGGATTAGGATTGTTTGCACTTGATAAACGATATCCTTGGGCATAAATTAATTTCCATGCCTAAAATATTAAAAGATCATGCAGTTTTCATGAATTGCTCTGGATTACAACATGATCGTTTCCCTTGTTGTTAGAATATATAAAATATGTACAAACAATTAGCTCGTATTGGAATAAGCTACATAAACTTAACACTCTAACGATAGGTTCAAGGTGTATTTATGAACAAAATAAATTTGAACTACTGGATGTCCTAATTTAGGATGGATACGTGATCAAAGTATGACATTACTATAACACAAATATTTGGTGAACTGTATGAATTCTTATTCTAGATCAGGATTGCTTTAATAGTGTATAGGAAGAATAAGTTTCCAAAATATCAGAATTCTTTAGTAATTAATTGTTCAAATAATTTTACGCCACACATTATCTATTACATTTATGGTTTGAATATTGAGATAAATCAATGCAAATCAGTATCTTTATTTCAGTCAAATATATACAGTCTTTGTCATATTTGTATCTTATGTTAAATCAACTATGTATATTTTAATTTTTTTTTTTTTTTAAAGACTGAAATATTGTTAAAAACAATTAAAGGGGCAATTTCACATTTTTGATTTAGCCTATACATGTAGATCTGTATATTATCTGTATATCTCTATTCCAGTCATATTATCTGTATATCACATACATCTCTATTCCAGTCATATTATCTGTATATCACATACATCTCTATTCCAGTCATATTATCTGTATATCACATACATCTCTATTCCGGTCATATTATCTGTATATCACATACATCTCTATCGCGGTCATATTAACTGTATATCACATACATCTCTATTCCGTTCATATTATCTGCATATCACATACATCTCTATTCTGGTCATATTATCTGTATATCACATACATCTCTACTCCGTTCATATTATCTGCATATCACATACATCTCTACTCCATTCATATTATCTGCATGTCACATACATCTGTATTCTGGTCATATTATCTGTATATCACATACATCCCTTTTCCGTTCATATTATCTGCATATCGTATACATCTCTATTCTGGTCATATTATCTGCATATCACATACATCTCTACTCCGTTCATATTATCTGCATATTACATACATCTCTATTCTTGTCATATTATCTGCATATCACATACATCTCTATTCCAGTCATATGATCTGCATATCATATACATCTCTGCTCCGGTCATATTATCTGCATATCACATACATCTCTGTTCTGGTCATACTATCTGTATATCACATACATTTCTATTCGAGTCACTAGAAATACTTCCAAGTTTTGTTATTTGTGTCTACGCCTGCATATATTTTCAACACGTGAACATACAGAAGTACAGAAATAGGGAAATAGTAACAAGATTTCACTCTTAAGTATATATACATACATACATACATACATACATACATACATACATACATACATACTTACATACATACATACATACATACATACATACATACATACATACATACATATATATATATATTAAAGCATCAAAGTCTAGCAACACAGCTGGACAAAATTAGGATACTTTTTTAAAATTCTGATTTGATAGTTCTACCTACAAGGCCTTTGAAATGTATAAAACGGACTCTAGCGGTAGTAAAAAAAGTTTTGGCAACGTTTGGAATTATTGGGGAGGGGGGTGGGGAAGAAAAAAAAGCAACACCCCCAAAACACAAAAAAAACAAACAAAAAAACCCAAAAAAAACACGGTGCCTCAGTATCAAGAAAGAAAAAGTTTAATTGTGGAATATGGAAGAAAAGATACATATAAAAACATATTTTAGAAAGACTCTTGTAAAAGGTAAATACGCAAACAAATAAATAAACATATGAGGTAGAACAGAACGACAGACAGACAGACAAAATGAAATAGTATTGATCGTAGTAGAAAAGGAAAGAATGTCTGAATTAAAGAGAAAACTGCACACAACTGTTTGCAAATTCTGATAGCTGAGAAGAAAGTTTGTACGAATACATATGCACACGACACTTACACATGTAAACCCCATCCGTCTTCTCAATTTTCTTAGCCTCACATCAACGGTGTGAATTAAAATTATGAGACTGTAGTGCACACCTATATACAATACTTAATTATATCACTAGGTTTTATGTTAAGTCTCGTCTCTATCGTAAACGGTCAAGGAGGAGTTACAATGCATTATGCATATACACACTTGCACGTATTCACGGACAGACACTCGCACAATTCTGATTTAAAGAAGGTTTTTGGTGCACTTGTTTGGTTCATGTGTACCCGGCGTTACAGTTATACACACAATTGACTGTAAATAGATAATTGGTATTTAGGCTCATTGACTATAAGGCCTTGAAATACCTGACAATTGTGTCTCCTTGACTGGATGCCTTATATACTCAAATACAAGACTTGCCTCGAGTTTGAAATGCACAGAAAGTGATTTGTAGGTGGGTGGATCACGGTTAGTGGCTCTTTGTAAAATATAGTAAAACGTGCCAGACCAACCACACGCATATGCATGTGACGTGCGGATTGAGATCAAATACATTGGGTCCCATTGGTGTGTAATTTATAATATAATTACATTTACATGAAGATCCTCTGTTCATAAAAACCACTTCTAGCTGACATGCTGAATGTTTCATTATATACACAAAGATTGGTGTATGCGCAGCGCAGTTTGTAATTACAGTTGTAGATGAAGTACGTTCGTTGACTTAAAAATTGCTCATGTTAAACAATAAATCTGACTGTATACTGAATATCGAGATTTTGCTTTAAATTTCAAAAAAAGCATAACATATCTGTTCTCATTTACAAATACCCGTAGTTGTGATTACAATCATGAAATACTTTGAAATCTGAGATCGATTCTACACATTTTAAGAATGTTAAATTAATCCATAACTCATCGATGTCTGCACTTTTCCTTAGATTTTCTTTACAAATTTCTCCTCATGAATAGTAATGAATTATTATTATTATTATGCTGCTGCTGCTGCTGCTGATTATTATTATTATTATTATTATTATTATTATTTCAAACACGCACACTACCAAATGTATGGCAAAAAGC
Organism: Margaritifera margaritifera; assembly: GCA_029931535.1. Classification (NCBI taxonomy): domain Eukaryota; kingdom Metazoa; phylum Mollusca; class Bivalvia; order Unionida; family Margaritiferidae; genus Margaritifera; species Margaritifera margaritifera. The sequence goes on along the minus strand of JAQPZY010001170.1, from coordinate 356,477 downwards.
CAGGAATGATTTACTTGTATGTCAATCATACAATTATCAATGTAAGATTTAAATTTTAGTTTTTCGGTTCTTACATGGAAGGCAATATGAATCTAACAGAAAAGGAAAGAGACAAACACATTGTTCGATCCTAAATACCTTTTTATTACATTATCTGAGATAAATCTTGTTTATGGACCCAACGATAATCTGTCATTGTGAAATAAATTAATGATACACGAGATATCGTGGCGCTGATATATGGCAATTTTCATCATAAAGAGACAAATATTATTTTACTAGTTTGCCGGGCCCCTTTCAAATTGCAAAATTAAAACTAAGTTTTAGCTGTTTTTAACTGTAGTTTGATATGCGTTTTTATGCAGCGGACCTCGCATTGCGGCTTATTTAATGATGTCACTTTTTTCTATTTGGCTCATGATGTCTGGGTGGGATGCCCAGGCGGCGGGGAAACCTTGCTAGAACACATGGTTTGGCGGATTTCTCTCTCTCTCTCTCTCTCTCTCTCTCTCTCTCTCTCTCTATATATATATATATATATATATATATATATATATATATATATATATATATGCATGTACGGTGTGTGTGTGTGTGCGAGGTTCGGGCAGCCGGTCCTGTTAAACAGCCACTATTTCAAGATACTCAAACCAATTTGTTGCAGGATTTTGTAACAAAAAAAAGCCTATAATGAGCAAACATCTGTCTTGGAGACCGGTTTTTATCTTTCACACATAATATTGCAACAAGTAACAACGACATCATCAACAACAACAATTATAATAAAAAGTATACATACATACATACATACATACATACATACATACATACATACATACATACATACATACATACATATATATGTGGGATATGGTGATCACATATACATATATGTGGTTAGGGGTAAATTTACATGGGTACGTCTTGATTTGAAATCGATTTTCATATGCGAAGGACATGGATAGAAATAACACAGAATAGTAGCGCCTACCTCATGGTCTTTTTTGCATTTGACTATGCAGATATGCTGGATAATGCATCCAGTAGGTATGTATTTAAAAGGTCACATATATAAATTGGTCATGGCTCAGTTACAAAATAGTTGCCTACGTTTCATGCTAATCAAGCTCTTCGTCACGGGAAGAAACTACTTACAAAACAATGCAGGCATGAAGGGCGACATCCGGGGAAAAAAATCGAAACTGTTTACATCTTTGAATGGCAGAGGAAAGCTACAAAAAAGTATTAAACAATGGAGAAAAAATTTAGACGAAAAACTGCGTGAAACAAAATGTATGTTTTGTGTTGGGATCAGAACAGCAAAAGTTAATTAAAAAATATAATCAAACGTAAATTAGTGTGACCTGTACGGAGAACCAAAGTGCTTTGACCTAATTACAGGCTAAAGACAAAGGATGTGATCTAATAACAGCGAGAAACAAATCCATCTAAGATCACGCATACAAATTTTAATAAAAATTATATCCCAGGAAATGTTATACGTGGAGAGGTAGTAAAGGAAATACATCACGAGAATACTGTTGCAAGATATTGAGAAAGAGATACTACTACTACTTCAAATAATAATAATAATAATAATAATAATAATAATAGAAAGAAGAAGAAGAAGAAGAAGAACAACAACAATAACAACAACAACAATAATAATAATAATACTTCCTGTATAGAGTTAAGGATTACATACATGTTTAAATTTGTCTCAAAGATTTGAGAATGATTCATAATCTGATGCTTTATTGAAATATTGACAAGACTGCATTGAGGGATTTTTGTTTTAATATTCATTTATTTTGAAAATTCTTCACGAGTTCTCAGTTTCAGAATACAGTACAGTTCCTTACGTGTGAGTTCTATGAGTCCACCCCATGTTAGACTCAATCGGTAACATCTCGAATGAATGTACTGAATGTCATGTAGAATTTTTGTAGTTGGCGAGTTTCGCATGGGTGTTTTGCAGATGTGACACTTTTGGTTATTCATTCATTTTCTGACGTCTACGGTTTTGCCAACATGTTGGATGGCTCAGATTACATTTCTGACGGGACATCCTAACTTTTGATTGATAGCAAAGTGAACTCCTGACTCCGAACTTCGCAACGATTTGGTCTCAGGCATATGCTTGCAGATTAGGCAGCGCTTGTCTCTGTAACTGTATGTGGATGCATCCGTGGTCCTGTCCAAAGTTACACTGGCATGTACCAGATGATCCTAGATATTTTATTTTTAGGTCTACGGTATGCAACTCTTGGAACTTCTTGAAGTATACCTTTCACACGTTCGGAAGATTCAATCTGGTAACAATGCTCCGAAAAATTTGTTGTACGTTAGAGGCACTGAGGTGTTAAACAGTCATGAAATGAGATGCGTTTGTTGGCTTCCTTGGTTTAATATCTCAAGAGGACGTTTCTATCGAGGATTCTAGACTTGTTCGTAGCCTCGTCAATGTATATATTTCATGTGTACATATTCATACAATGCCAAAGATTGTTGGTACAATCTAGTAGTCCCGCGGTAGATGAGTGATTAGCGTGCCGGACTCATGACCAGAATACAACGAGTTCGAGTCCTGCTCAGATCAGGCCGGCTCGCCAGCCGTGATGTTTTTTGGGCAGGACAATTTACAATAATTTTCAATGCACGATTTAACCTTTAATATGTTGAAGTGCCTTTAAAATTAAAACAATTAACACCGAGTTACTTTCAATTGAAAATTACTGATTCAATAAAGTTTGCATATTAAAGCAATTGTTGACACCACAGGCATCCATATCATCTTTAGTTTAATGAGATCCTTCTCAATGTTATGTAGATGTTAATATAACCCCGGTTTCTAAAATTAAAGAGGAAAACTGACGAGGAAAGGTGTTTTCACTATTTTGGTTACAAAATCAAATCAGCAATTGAAGCTGCTTTGTGTCATGCAGTATGCATCTTCCTTTAAAGTTTGCATATTAAAGTAATTGTTGTCACCACACGCACACATATTATCTATTATCTTTAGTTTAATGAGATCCTTCTCGATGTTATGTAGATTGTAATATAATAAAAGTGTTTATAAAATTAATGAAGAAAGTCAGCGAAGAAATGTGATTTAACTACGTTTCTTATACAAAATCAAATCAGCGATTGAAGCTGCTTTGTGACATGCGTTTTCTATTTTCCTTATTCTACCTCCCATCATTTCTCTCCCCCTCTCTCTCTCTTTATATATATATATATATATATATATATATATATATATATATATGTATGGATATATATATATATATATATATATATATATATATATATATATATATATATTGTTATGTATGATGTTTATATAATATTATAAATATTTTAGGAAATTGTAAATGTTTCTTCACTTTAATATTTGCTTAAATCTTAACGCTATCAGGAAAAACATGTTTAACTAGTGTCCTTGAATTAGGTTGTTTTGATCAATATAATGTTTTCTCAATTTGAAGGTCAAGGTTGATTTTGTTTACAAGTAAAATTCCGTTAAGATGACACACATTCTAGAACGTTCTGTCATGTGACCAATCTTTATATATATCATGTTTAGTGGACATTTATTCAGTTTTGACATAACCATCAGTCTTGTAAAGAGCTATTACAGTTGTGAAAATTCATTCCAAATTCTAAGAGAGGAATTATTTTAAATATTCATTGGATTATAACAGTGCTCATAAACTTTTGGATTTTGGATTTTTAAATGATGATTTTGGAATTTATGTGAACTTATTCAGAGATTTTGGAATACTTCATTTTGACATCAGCACATCAAAGATTACTAGTACATCAGGACTTTGGACACCATTAGCACATCATAACATTCAAGGACACAGCCGTGAATTCGGAAGATTCTATATTTAGGACTTGTGATTAGAACAATCATTCTTTTTGGATTATTAGGATTTCAAAACACATTACTGTAAGTGACTTTTTGATTTTTCATTTTAATTATCTAGTAATAAATTGCTTGTTGATTTTTTACTTGATTTGTTGGTTTCACTTTCTTTCTGTTACATTTTTCTTAGACCATAGAGTCGTAACATAAATTGGGGGCTCGTCGTCCGGGATCTGAATTTCTTTAAAGCATATTAGAGATATTAAATTTATCTTTGAAATTCATATTGATTTTGTCTCGGAGATTTTTTTTTGTCTTTGGCAAAGATTTTTAATAGAGAAATTTGTTTTGTGTGAAACCAACAAGCATTTACTATGGCATCTAATGTTCAGAATTTCATTTCAAAACCTACCCAGGAGGGGTTAGGGTGCATGAGAAAGGATGAGTTGCTCGAGCTTGCCAGAAAATACAGTCTATCTGAGGCAAAAGTATCATTGACAAAACAGGAGATAAAGATTATTTTAATTCAGTATTTAGTAGGAAAGGGAATTTTTGAAAATAGTGCTTTAAGTTTGAAGATAAAGCCTGTATCTGGTTCTGACAGGAAATTAGGGGAATTAGAGTTAAAGAACCAGATGGATTTAGAATTGGCAAAGCTTCAGATTCAGAGAGAGAGAGAGAAAGAAGAGAGGCAGATACAGATGGAGAGAGAGAAAGAAGAGAGGCAGATCCAAATGCAGAAAGAAGAGAGGCAGATCCAAATGCAGAAAGAAGAGAGGCAGATGGAGAGAGAAAAAGAAGAGAGGCAGTTGGAGAGAGAGAAAGAAGAGAGACAAATGCAGATACAGATGGAGAGAGAGAAAGAAGAGAGGCAGATGCAGATGCAAAGAGAAGAAAGGGAAATGCAATTTAAGTTAAGAGAATTAGAACTGGCAAACAGAGCACACTCCACTCCTTTAAAAACAAGTCCAGGTTTTGATGTTACTAGATATATTAGGTTAGTGCCCCCTTTTCGGGAAAAAGAAGTAGATAAATACTTTCTTCATTTCGAGAAAATAGCTGAAAACTTGAAATGGCCCAGAGAGCATTGGACTTTGTTATTACAAAGTGTACTTATTGGCAAAGCTCGTGAAGTCTACACTTCACTGTCAGTACAACAAAGCACTGATTATGATGTGGTTAAGGAGTACATCTTGAAAGCTTATGAGTTGGTACCAGAGGCATATCGACAAAGGTTTAGGAATTGTAGAAAAGAAACTGGACAAACTCATGTCGAATTTGCAAGGGATAAAGAACAAGTATTTGATAGGTGGTGCTCAGCCAAGAAAGTTGATCAAGATTATGATAACCTCCGACAGCTCGTATTAATTGAAGAGTTCAAGAGGTGCATCCATAGTGATGTTAAAACCGATCTTGACGAGCAGAATGTGGAAACTTTGGAAAATGCTGCTCGTATGGCTGATGATTATTCCTTGACTCACAAAATTTCATTTGGTAATAAATCGTCCTCTCAGCAGTTTTCTGGTACAAAACCATTTCAATCTCATTCGAGTACTTCCAAATTTCACAACAGCACAACTGTTAGGAATCAAACATCTGATAAGACTGATCAGAGATCCTTATCTCTTCCTACGTGCACTTATTGTAAAACGAAAGGGCACGTTATTTCTGATTGCTTCAAGTTGAAAAATAAGCAACAGAGAAAAGACAGAGCTTTTCCAAATGCTCTTATTTCTACGAGGTCAAGGTCACGGCCTTGTATTGAAAGCAATACATTTGTTGGGTCAAACAAACCCCAGTCTGATTCTATTTTGGAGGCTTATGAACCATTCATGTCAGAAGGTTTTATATCACTTATTGGTGATTCTGCCAAACCTATCCCAATTAAAATATTAAGGGACACTGGAGCTTCTCAGAGTCTTTTATTGTCAGGTACTTTGCCTTTGTCTGAGGAGTCTTCTTCAAGTGAAAGTGTTCTTGTTCAGGGAGTTGAGTGCGGCTTTGTAAATGTTCCTCTCCATTGTGTAAATTTGGCATCAGACTTAGTTTCTGGACCTGTGACTGTTGGGGCAGTGACTTCTTTACCCATAGAGGGTGTTCATTTATTACTAGGCAATGACCTTGCTGGAGATAAGGTTGTGGTTAATCCACTTGTAACTGACAAGCCTTGTTTGGATCAGAAAGTTGATCCTGTCGAAACTGAAATCCCTGATTTGTACCCTGCTTGTGCAGTTACTAGAGCTATGGCAAAAAGAGCTCTTGAGAGTGATGTTGATCAGGATATTATTCCTTTAGCTGACACATGTATTGGTCAGTCTTTTGATGAGGTCACTTTTTCCTCAGGTATTGATCAATCAAATGGTATTGATCACAGTGATCCTCTTTTGGCAACTCATTCTCTTTGTTCTAATCAGGATGACAAACGACAATCCCTTGTCGTTGAACAGGAGCAAGATCCCGAGATATCTTGTTTGTTTCAGAGGGCTATTAGTGAAACTGAAGCCACACAAGTTCCAGTGTGTTACTTTGTGAAAAATGGGGTCCTTATGAGGAAATGGAGACCACCTGATGTACCCGCTGGTGACGAGTGGTCAGTGAGCTATCAAATTGTTGTTCCTAAGTCATATAGACAGGAAATTCTTAATTTAGCCCATGAAACTCCTTTGGCTGGTCATTTAGGAGTCCGTAAGACTTATCACAAGATCTTGAATCATTTTTATTGGCCGAAACTCAAAAGTGATGTTTCTAAATACTGCAGATCTTGTCACACTTGTCAAATGGTAAAAAAAACCCAATCAGAAGATACCTAAGGCTCATCTGCAACCTATTCCTGCATTTGATGAACCATTTAGTAGAATAATAGTAGACTGTGTTGGTCCTTTACCTAAAACCAAGTCAGGTAACCAATACTTGTTGACCATCATGTGTGCATCTACAAGATTTCCAGAGGCAATTCCTCTGAGAAATATAAAAACTAAAACTATTGTGAAAGCTTTGGTGAAGTTTTTTACACTTGTTGGCCTTCCCAAATCTGTCCAGTCGGATCAAGGGTCAAATTTTATGTCTGGAATTTTCCAACAAGTTATGCATGAATTAGGCATCCAACAGTTTAAATCTTCTGCCTATCACCCTGAAAGTCAAGGTGCTTTGGAAAGATTTCATCAAACTTTGAAGAATATGATTCGATCATATTGCTTTGATACAGAAAAGGATTGGGATGAGGGTGTTCATTTGTTGTTGTTTGCTGTTAGGGAATCAGTTCAAGAGTCGTTGGGTTTTAGTCCCTTTGAACTAGTTTTTGGTCATACTGTCCGTGGACCATTGAAATTATTGAAAGAGAAACTTCTTTCAAATGAAGATTCAAAGATTAATCTTCTTGATTATGTTTCTGATTTCAAATACAAGTTGTCAAAGGCCTGTGAAGTAGCAAGAACTAATCTTCACACTACCCAGTCAAAAATGAAATTAAGGTATGACAGAAATTCACAGGAAAGGAGTTTTAAACCTGGTGACAAAGTTCTGGCTCTCTTTCCCATACCTCAAAATCCTCTTCAGGCTAAATTTTATGGTCCTTATACCGTTGCAAAGAAAGTAAATGACTTAAATTATATCATTAACACTCCTGGGAGAAGGAAACAGAAACAACTTTGTCATATAAATATGTTAAAGGAATATTTTGACAGAGATAGCCCAGCTAATTACTCAGTTAATTTAGTTGTACCTGTCCCACACAGTGAAGATATCAACGATGGAATACGATCAGACTATAGTGAATCTGGTATAACCAATCTTCGGAATTCAGAAATTTTGGACAACCTAGACCAGAAACTTTCACATCTACAACAACAGGAAAGAAATGAACTAAAACAGCTATTACATGACTATGAGCACTTGTTTCCTGATGTTACAACACGAACAAGTAAAATTTATCATGACGTTGACATTGTAGATTCTGCGTCTGTGAAACAGCATCCTTATAGGATGAATCCTCTCAAACAGAACTATCTGAAGAAAGAAATTCAGTATCTACTGGAGAATGATTTCATAGAACCAAGTAAAAGTAACTGGAGTTCACCATGTATTCTTGTTCCCAAGCCAGATAATAGATTCCGTATGTGTACTGACTACAGAAAAGTCAACAGTGTCAGCAAAACTGATTCATTTCCAATCCCAAGAATGGACGATTGCATTGATAAAATTGGAAATGCGGAATATGTCACCAAGTTTGACCTTTTAAAAGGATTCTGGCAAATTCCACTGACGGAAAGGGCAAAAGAAATTTCAGCATTTGTAACTCCAGATGGACTTTATCAATATAAAGTTATGCCGTTTGGAATGAAAAATTCGCCTGCAACGTTTCAACGTCTGATGAACATGATAACATTTGGTCTTGATAATTGTGACGCTTATATCGATGACGTCATTATCTACAACAACACCTGGGAAGATCATTTGGAAACCATTCGAAAATTCTTCGATCGACTCAGTGATGCGAATCTGACAATTAATTTGAGCAAAAGTGAGTTTTGCCATGCTTGTGTCACATTTTTAGGACATATTGTGGGACAAGGTCAAGTTAAACCTATAGAAGCTAAGGTCAAAGCTATCTCTGAATTCCAAGGTCCAATTTGTAAAAAGCAACTGATGCGATTTCTAGGTATGGCTGGATATTATCGGAAATTTTGTTCTAATTTTTCCAAAATTGCTGAACCTTTGACAAGTTTATTGAGTAAGAAAACCAAATTTCATTGGTCTGACAAGTGTCAGGAATCTTTTGACAAGTTAAAGGCCATGCTTAAGAATGCACCAGTTCTTTCTGCACCAAATTTTAGCCAATCATTTAAATTATCTGTTGATGCAAGTGATGTAGGGGTTGGTGGAGTATTGATTCAGGAAGACAAAAGTGGTGTGGATCACCCTGTGTGTTATTTTTCTAAAAAGCTAAACAAGCACCAGAAAAATTATTCCACAATTGAGAAGGAATGTTTGGCTTTGATATTGGCTTTACAGCATTTTGAAGTGTATGTTACCTCAGCTCTTTCTCCAATTATTGTGTACAGTGATCACAATCCCCTTACTTTCATCAACAAAATGAAAGATAAAAATCGGAGATTGTTGAGATGGAGTTTGATATTGCAGGAATATAACATTGACATCAGACACATCAGGGGAAAAGACAATGTGATTGCAGATGCACTCTCACGTGCCTAGAAATGTAATATTGCTTGATGTAATTAAGTCCAGTATCATAAAACATGTTCTTATGTAATTTTGGTTATTATAGTATTAGATGTATATTCAAAAGAAAGCTTTATTACATAAATCTTTCTTTTTCTTTATGAGGGGAGGTGTTATGTATGATGTTTATATAATATTATAAATATTTTAGGAAATTATAAATGTTTCTTCACTTTAATATTTGCTTAAATCTTAATGTTATCAGGAAAAACATGTTTAACTAGTGTCCTTGAATTAGGTTGTTTTGATCAATATAATGTTTTCTCAATTTGAAGGTCAAGGTTGATTTTGTTTACAAGTAAAATTCCGTTAAGATGACACACATTCTAGAACATTCTGTCATGTGACCAATCTTTATATATATCATGTTTAGTGGACATTTATTCAGTTTTGACATAACCATCAGTCTTGTAAAGAGCTATTACAGTTGTGAAAATTCATTCCAAATTCTAAGAGAGGAATTATTTTAAATATTCATTGGATTATAACAGTGCTCATAAACTTTTGGATTTTGGATTTTTAATTGATGATTTTGGAATTTATGTGAACTTATTCAGAGATTTTGGAATACTTCATTTTGACATCAGCACATCAAAGATTACTAGTACATCAGGACTTTGGAGACCATTAGCACATCATAACATTCAAGGACACAGCCGTGAATTCGGAAGATTCTATATTTAGGACTTGTGATTAGAACAATCATTCTTATTGGATTATTAGGATTTCAAAACACATTACTGTAAGTGACTTTTTGATTTTTCATTTTAATTATCTAGTAATAAATTGCTTGTTGATTTTTTACTTGATTTGTTGGTTTCACTTTCTTTCTGTTACATTTTTCTTAGACCATAGAGTCGTAACAATATATATATATATATATATATATATATATATATATATATATTCGCGCTGCAGACGAAGTAAAAATCTATGTTCAATTATTAATTATAGAGATAACACTAGATCGCAAATGACAATGCGCTGTTTAGTTAGTGAGTATATTTTGCTTCTTAATTAAAAATTATCCTGAAAAAGTTGAGATCGTTTTTCAGTTGACCAAAATCGATTTTGTGTATGTGCAACTAGTCGAAACACTATCTACCTCTCGGCCATTTGTCTGGTTGCAGATGAAAAAATGAATCTAATCAGATTGCTTGATATATTTGCCTAGAAAGATTGATGTGATAATATAGTAGCATCCGTAGACAACGACACATCTCTGATGTAAGTTTTCTAGTTTAATCCTTTCACAAACAAGACTTTCTTTTGAGTAAAGGCATGTGGACATCATGCAAGTCGCCAGATGTAATGTCTAGCAGGTACCGTGACGAGCACTCTCATAGGTCCATTGATAACGCTTGATACGGGCAGTAACTCTTTCATCAGCAGATTGTTGCTTCATATAGCTACTTAAGCTAGAGTAAGCGTGGAACAAAATGAATCGATGATTATTGGCTAAGGAAGATCAAGGCATCAATAAATATCTTAAAAAGGTCAAGACATGACGATTCTGCCATTTAACAAAAAATATTGACAAAGCACAAACATTGGATGTATATTTGCAAATGTTGGTCCTTTTCTGCGGTTTATTGTTTTCAAATCTTTTGAGAATTTTGTTAAATATAGCAATTTCCTTTTTAATTTGCATACACTGGTAGTATATTTTCCAGTTCTAGAACTGCGTATCAATGACATCCCTTGGGTAACGTATCATATAATTTCTTTTCCTCTCAGGCAAAACACTTGAGCCTGTATACAATTAAAACAATTTTTTTTATTAAATTAGTGCAAGTTTTGATGACTACTTGTAAAAGCGTTTAAAAAGATATCGTGTAGTATAGTACAAAAGTTTCACAGTACATTACATTATGAATATTTTACGAAGGAGCATTAGGGCCAAGTGGATTGATTTATCATGTCGAAATTATCTCGAAATTTCAACTTAATCACTCAGAATGTCGACTTAGTATCTCGAAATTACTATTTCGTTCCCCAGTGCCAAATTTCTTTCCCTTTTACCTCATATTTATTCATGGATGTAAATATGGATAAACGCATGGAATAAGTTAAAAGAAACAACAAACAATGGCATGAAGGAAATAATCCAACATCACACTAATCAGTGCACATGGCGGGTGACATATCAGTAGATGACATGACGTGTATTTTGTGGGTATAAATAATGTAATTTACTGACATGATGTTTCAAATTGATGGCGGGGTCTACTTATGTTTTTATTGTTGCGAGTAATAAGACACCAATGCAATGACTTTCATTATCTCGGTGACTTTTGGTGCAAGTTAAAATATTTGATGGAATACAAAAGGCAAAACCATATTCTCTTATAATTGAGTGTCCAATAAAATTCAAAATTGTCAAGATTTTCTTTGTTATTCTCTTTTTCTCTCTCAATGTCTTCAATTTACAGATCCAGTGTCATATACCAATATAAATATTAAACCTGCCACTGACTACTCTCAAAAAAGGATCTCAAGCGACCTCACCCCTCACTTCGGCTCCTTAGACAATAAACAATATCTGATGAGGCAGCGATAAGCTTGCCATAGAGTCCACGGTTATTAAGCACCTATACGAGTGTGCGGAGCATAGTCAATATATATCAATTTATTGCAGTTATTACATATAGTTCTTTCCCTTGCTTAAAGCACCACCAGTAATTATTTTCATATCTTCACTAATAATTGCGCAAAACTTATAAGTCTTCAAAGACTTATTGCCATGAGTACAACAAACTATCTTACATACTGTAGCTTTAGCATATCAATACTTCATCAATTATCTATGCTCCGAGTTGCTATATAGTCTCTGTATTTTAGTCATCTTTGTGTGACCTTGTCACTTTATGTTCCCACAAGCTAACCTTTGTTATTCATTAATGTGCAATCACTCACGCCATGCAGCAGCTGTGTCTTTGCTATAGCAAAAAATAAACAATTAAAAAGAACAATCTTAAAAATAAATGGAACATCTAATTTCTGTTCAAATTTGACAAGAATTCAACCTTTTTTTTTTAAAAAAAAAAAAATGTGTTTGATCTCTGATAGCCCTTGATATTCCAAGTTGCTTTATTGATTTAAAAGGTTGAGTCATCTTTGAATTTTCCCAGCAATTGTGTGTCCCTTTTCGTCATGTGTGTGTGTGTGTGTGTGTGTGTGTGTGTGAGAGAGAGAGAGAGAGAGAGAGAGAGAGAGAGAGAGAGAGAGAGAGAGAGAGAGAGAGGGAGAGAGAGGGCGCATGGGCCAATGTATACATGTAATACTTTTATATATTTCTCGTGACTATTTCCATAAAATGCTATTCATAGGTTCAAACAGTTTTTTTCATGGAAAGACATCACGTTGTTTATGTTTGTGTATTATTTCCAAGGGAAAACCTCTGATGGTCACTTTCTGTCATATCATCAATAAGATATAAATGCCACTGTAAATACGACACAGTATTGTTTATATCCAATACATTAGCTGTTTATTATAGATGCAGTCCAGTCATTTCGTCGTTGGCTCAGATTGCAAGTCTGCTGAAATAATGATGTTTTTCAAAGCAAAGAAATCGTAAGAAAATACAAATTCAGTTACCGCAATGCGATTATAATATACCACTTGACTGCATAATGCGTGTTAAGTAAATATGCGTATAATGTAAACAGGGGCTGGGTGCTGGGAAATCGTAAACATCAGCATTGCCCAACTGGAAATAAAGTTCAAGGAGGTAAAAAAAGATATAATGGGAAAATTTCTCCAGTTACATCCGAGATTCAGACTACATGAAATGGTTAAGAATTTAGCTGTGCGTCCAAAATTTAGTACAATGTTGCAATAAAGAGTTATTTAGGCAACCATGCTGATTATGGTGCTCATGATAACGATGATTATGGATAGAACATAGATGTGAGTCCAAATATTTAGTACAATGTTCCAATAAAGTGTTATTTAGGCAACCATGCATTTATTTAAAAACATGATGATGATGATAACGTCATCGAGGATGTTATTGTTTTGCTGATGATAATTACTTTAAAACAGTGATGATGATGAGAAGCAGGAAGAGTAGGAATAGGAGGAGAATATTGATGATGATGATCATGATGACCAATATGATGCTGATGATGATGATGCCGGCGTCGGCGATGTTATACGTGTTTAATGGTATTGATGATAAAAGAACACATTTTAAAAATACGCTCGAGTTATGATAACGTACATATTATAATTCATATCTTATCTTTCTTACAAATATTACAAATTTACAGGTTGACAAAAATCGTGTCTGTTCCGTTATGAACACATTCTTAAACTTCTGCACATATATAAAAATGAACATATGTTAAAAGATAATACATACATTACTTAAACAATGTTAGTAACGATTTTTATTGATAAAACGCGATAAAACGTCCTTGTAATAGTGATACATATAATATAGCAAACATTCGTGTTCCTGTATGCAAATGAAAGTTCATTTCTCAACACTATGCAAAGTGAACATCTTGGCGCAAACGAAATGTTTAGGAAAAGACAGGTCTTGGGATGGGGTGGTGTCCTTTAGTCAAATTGTTTTTTTTTTCTAGCGACACATAGAGAATAGAATTTATTCTCCCCGTCAAGGTGGAGAGTATGTTAATTCCGGAAGACATTTCAACCATTGTGATGTGAATGTACCCAAAAATCCATAAACTAAAGTACAGCTGATTAAACAAAATAATTTAAAAAAACTTAGCAAAAATAAAATATTATAAAACTGATAAAACGGTGCAATATTAAGGTTTATTTTATGCTAGGCCGTGAATTGCTGGATTTTCCAAGTGAAATAATAATGATATTTCACTTCAGTGAAATACGAAAAATAATTTTTCACTGCCCGTTAGTAGACATAGATAACATTATGGCATTATGACGAAGATATTTGAGCTATTTTTAGACGCTCGCGTTGTCTAGTGGTAAGTATGGCCGCCTCGCATGCAGACGAATCAAGTTCAAATCCAACAATGTGCAAATACTTTTTGTCCAATTTCTTATTTTTCTTTATGTGCTGTTTTTTCTTGAATTGGGAAGGTGACTTACGTTACTACTGATATTTTCTGTGCGAATATATACAAAACACTGCAGAACGATATCGATAAACCGCTGACATTATCACGCGGGATCCAGTAAGAAATCTGCTATTCAATCTGTTATACATATTGCTAGCCAATAAGTTTGAGCATTCAGTAAAAAAAAAAAAAAGGCTTGCTCGGAGAAAATAACTGATATGTTTCATCTCGTGGGTGAAAATCTTCCCTATTCGTGAAAATACTTGGTTTTTCACCCACTCTAAGAAATATATCCGTCACTCTTTTCAAGCAAATATTCTCTCTATTGTCTCATGTCGGTGTAGAGGGGGCATGCAGTTTTTCCCACAGCAATTTCAGTTGGACAAGAAGGTGCCAATTACAGATCCGTGCAGACTTGAATCATTTATTTTTCCCACAGCAATTTCAGTTGAACAAGAAGGTGCCACTTACAGATCAGTGCAGACTTGTATCATTTATGTGTAATTTATGTGGACACCAGTAAGTATACGCTGGCATACATTTGCATATCTTATCAATTCTAAACTGCAATCAGAAAATTTCAAAAAGTCTAGTTATTCTGATTCTTATTGGGTTTGAATTAACAATATCTGCGTCTGGAGCATTTCCGCAATAATTTTGATTGCGAGGCATTCGGCATCTTAGAAGATTTACTTTAGTCGGATTTGTGTTCAATGCACTTCTATGGCAGGCAACTGGCGATAGTACCTACGTGTCCGAAAGGGTTTGTAAATATGAATACTACTAGGCTACATATTGTTTGCGAAATTTTATTTCTAAGAGGAATTCCTATCCGTGCACTGGTATTCCACGTTAAAGAGATTTCCTTTTGCCCGATAAATGTATATACGCTGAATAATGTCCAAAACATTTCCCAGTTTGTTTACCAGAATACTTTTTTCTGTGCGAAAAAGTACAGTGGCTGAGTTTTATTAAACAGCCACTTGTCCTGCAGGATAAAAGAGCATAATGCGATTATAGTTTCTTTCCATCTACTTCTTGACAGCAGGCGCGAATGAGTGAATGGTTCGAGCCCTATCTACTCAAACTTACTGTGACTCAAAAAGTAACTCTGGCACATCTATCGGATCACAAAATCGCTTGCTCATTTCAGTCAAGTCGAGAAATAACCTCTGAGGCAGTTGTAGGAATACACTTGAATTTAATAGATTTGCTGATTCGCATCAGGTGTAGTGCAGTACATATGTTACGACAAAAAGGGCAGACAATGTTCCGGTTGAGATTGTTTGTCCTTCCGTCGCCATATTGTGCCATCAAAACAAAAGTAGTTCAGAATATAGATTTCACTGGCGGCGAATTACATCCGATGTATCTTTTGTGATTCGATGGAAAAGGCCGAGGACGTTCCATTGATATCTATCATTATGAAGGACGAGGAATGGTCTCCAAGCTCATCCAGAGAAGTTCAATCACAAGTAACACAGTCTAGAATCAGACATACAAGCACTATAGGTTTCACAAAACATAGCGATACAGTACATGTATTAGTATTAATAAGGGTTGTACGGCACTGAGGCACTATAGTGGCTATATGGTGCTAAAGAAAGGTATAGTTCGAAAAATGTTAAATGAAAATTTATCAAAAACTTTAGGAATATAAATCCTTTAAGAATAATGTAAAAATTAAGTAAAACAAGATAAAATACAAAAAGTAAGATTGTAGATTCTGTAAATGTATACAATATGAAAGAGAAAAGTAACACACGTACAATCCTAAATTTGTATCTGTTAACTGATCATTTTTTTTTTAATGCTAAGTAGATGTTTAAGTTTTGAATTGTATTCCTGAAATAAGTTTTAAAACATTCAAACGTTAAGCAATGTCAATGACAAAGCTGGATGTTATTCTTAAAAATGTTAAAGCAAAACCGAAGAAGCTACACGTATAAATCTATAATTTACATGAATAATCACGCCCCTAGTGACATTTGTATTAATTTTAATATTTTTAGTTGGGAATTTTTCAGTCATAGCAACAACTGAAAATTTGTCACCATATATTGATAATATCAATATCTCTTCATCCTTTTCAAAAAAGAAAAAAACATACTCTGTATTTGTTTCAATTCATAAAATATAGTCCATTGCAATATTTCATAATTGATTGTAGTATGGTGAAATTTTTAATTAAATGTAACACATCTTTATAAAGGTAAATGTTTGCTTGTTTACGTTTGTTGATCGGAAAGCCACATTAAAAAGCGATACAAAAGACGGTGTCATTAAAGAAAAAACCTACGCAGCCATGTTGGAAACTGAGTGCGAACAAATGAAAAACGGCGTCATATGTGCAGAGTTTACATATATCTGTCATGCTTCTTAATTCAGCAATTATTCGAGTGTTTTTCTTTAGCATATGATTGATAGAAGCAAAGAGAGAGAGAGAGAGAGAGAGAGGGAGAGAGGGAGAGAGAGAGAGAGATACCAGTATCTCTGTAGATGCAGTGCGAGTCGCAGTCTGTGAAAGATGACAACTGTAGATTCAAAATATCAGCATTAAATAAACTAATCCGAAAACAAGACTTTGCATCGTCCTTGGCATTTGAAGCTGTTTTTGGTGGCTTTCAACCTTGCGTCGGACCTTATATTTCTCATCACTGTGTTCCCTTAATTAGTCACTGAGAGATCGAGAGAGAGAGAGAGAGAGAGAGAGAGAGAGAGAGAGAGAGAGAGAGAGAGAGAGAGAGTGATGGGAGAAGCTTATATATACAAGTAATAATCTTAAATACTATTTAATATATCCCGCATTACCCAAATATAAATATGGGTTTCATGCGGAAATATATGTTTTCATCTGTATTAATTTAAATCAAATAATTGCTTATAGTTTTGTTATCATTCACGTCCTGGCCTAATTTGCTTATTCGAACTGCAATGTTCACATTTCGTCCTTTCATGTTAATGCAAACTTTTAAAACATATTGTATCTGTCAAACCACAATTGTCAGAAAAACATTGAACAGAGACAGCACAATGCTAGTATGAAATATCAATCGACTGTGAAATGGGTACTGACAGCACAATGCTAGTATGAAATATCAATCGACTGTGAAATGGGTACTGACAGCACAATGCTAGTATGAAATATCAATCGACTGTAAAATGGGTACTGACAGCACAATGCTAGTATGAAATATCAATCGACTGTAAAATGGGTACTGACAGCACAATGCTAGTATGAAATATCAATCGACTGTAAAATGGGTATTGAGTAAATAGAGTTCAGGCACCAAGAAATAATAATCTACGTTGATAAAAAGGAACCAGGTTTTTCTGAAAATAAAGCTTAAGTAGGGACAAAATATCTGTTATATTTATTGCCTTCTCGTACTGGGTTTACGCATCAGATCACATGATTTGTATAGAATTTAGCACATCAGTGTGCGTGTAAAAGTTTTAGGGCACACTTATTCCAGAGATATGCTTATTTAATCATATATTTGCAATTTAATTATATATTTAAAGTATAATAACAACATGCTAAGGAAATTGATAAAGAAAAGGCGTACGATGACGATTAAGTGACGATAATATTAATGATGATGTCGATGATGTCGATGATGGTCACATATATTATAGTTAGGAAGCAGAAGACAAGGAAGAAACGGTAAAGAGGAAGAAGAAGAAGAAAGAGAAGAAGAAGAGGAAGAAGTCGATGATGGTGATGAGGGTGATGACGATCATTGTGATTAGACCTGCGATGATTATGACGTAAATAGAGTTCAGGCAGCAATAAATAATAAGTAGGGATCATTATGATTAGACCTGCGATGATTATGACGAGAACAGAAATGATGATGATGAGGGTGATGATTGCCCTTCTGTACGATGATTTTATGTTTTCATCGATATAGATAATGAAGCAAATAGTTCTAATGAAATTTTGTGTCTGACACAGCTCGAAACGTTCCTATTTGTTTTAAAAAGAAAGCTTCTTATTAAGGCAACTTTCTCAAAATTCATAAACTTTTTGCACTTGATATAAGGTTAAACACTTACTTTCTAATAATAACTTTTGCTGCATTTCATAATCACGGCCAAAGAAGCGGCTACAGGATGATAATAATATAATAATAAACCATACTTTGATGATGTAAACTTTGAATAATGCCTGCATGAATAATTTCATAACACCTAATAAATCTCGTCTTTTATCGTACTTGCGTTAATTGTACTTTACATGCTACATAATTTCCAGAAGTACAGGTTATTCAACATGCAGTCGATTAAATTATAAAACTACATACAGATCATTATCTTTATGCAGGTACTACCGTAATTCATATATACATGTATTAGATGATCACTAATCAGTCAGCATGTGCTTTATGTCATGAATGTTCGAGGTTATGCTGCATTTCTGGAATTAGTTGCATTTGAATGAAATGACCTGTCAATCAACTAGAATGTTATCAGAGTTACTCTTTAAAAAAACTGAGTTTGCTCAAGAGGATCCGGATACGCTTGAAGGAACTTACAACCTATTAATGCACGAAAGTTTACAGCCTTGATAGCAGGAGAACACGAAAGAATGCCGAATTAAAGATGTGCATTCTGAAAGTAGAGAACAAAGTTTTTACGAAGAATGCAGGGAAATGAATCATACCCAAACATAAATGAAAGGAACACTTATAAAAATACACAAGACATTTGCTCATCTAAAGCCCATCCATCTCCTCAATTTCCTTAGCTTCATCCCCACGGTGTGAATCAAAATTATCAGGCTGTAATGCACACCTATATACAATTCTTAATTATAACACTGGATTTTATGTAAGTCTGTATTGTAAACCGTGCAGGTGGAGTTAAGTGAGATTATGCATGCACATATTGGTACTTATTAATCACATAATCCTACGTTTTTAAAGCATGAGGATACTAAATATAGTCTTACATTGTATTACCAGAAGGTATTTGGTACGTTTTCTTTGGTTCATGTGTACCCGACGTTACAGTTATTCACACAATTCACTGTAAATAGATAATTTGTATTTAGGCTCATTGACTATAAGGCCTTGAAATACTAAATAACCGTGTCTCCATGACGGGATGCCTTATATACTCAAATACAAGACAAGACGTGACTCGACTTCGAAATGCACAGAAATTGATTTGTAGGTGAATCACGGTTCGTAGCTATTTGTAAAATAATGAAAAACGCGCCAGACCAACCACACGCATATGCATGTGACCTGGAGATAGAGGTCAAGTACACTGGGTCCCATTTGTGTGTAATTTAATATATGATTATCTGCATATGAATACCACCTGTTCATAATTACCACTTCAAACTGATATCCTGAATGTTTCATTATATATATATATATATATATATATATATATATATATATATATATATATATATATATATATATATATATATATATATATATATAAGTTCAAAATCTCGGTTGACACAGGTGTTTGTTACAATAAAGGTAAGTTGTGAATCTGTTTTTATTATTGTATTGAGAATACTGCAACTGGAGTAACTGCAAGAACAATAAAATATAAATAATTCTGACAAAACCGTATCTGGCAATATTAACAGAATTTTGCTTCATTATTTTTTTTGAAATTTATTTGCATGGCTTTACGCATATTGTCTGGTTTCCTGTACGAATCTATGCAATGAACAGAAAACAATTGTTTGGATCATATTCCATTTCTGTAAAACATAAGCGTGCCTGTATCAAAGAAAGTGCACGAAGAAATCTGATAGTAATAAAGTGGTAACAGTAGTAACATGTGTCTCTTGGGGGCTGTACGGGAATTAGCATTACGCAGTAGATTTACATGGAAATATCAGTTGGAAGCACTACGAGAATTTATCACGGAGTATAACTTGGGGGCACAAAAAAAATTTAACATGGAAATGTCACTTGCTGGCACGAGGAAAATTTAATAGTACGCTTCCTTGTTGAAAACTGTATGGGGTACAATGGAAATTTAACATGGAAATGCCACTTGGGGGCACAGGGGGAATTTAACATTACGCCTCCATGTGGAAAAAGTTACGTAATGCTAAATAGTTATCTACTATCCATCACCCAGTGATCTTCTATCCAACACCTAGTTATCTACTATCCAATACCCCGCACATACTATCCTGGACACCGTGTGGAGATAACTAATACTTAGTTATCTACTATCCAGCACTTAGGTATATACTATCCAGCACCTAGTTATCTACTATCTTATACCCCACAAATACTATTCAACATGCCTTGGATAGTGACCAATACTCAGTAATCTACTATCCAATATCCAACACAGTCTAACACCCCCTCACTAAACCATCAACAGGACGCTTGGGGGGACCAATACTCCAAAATTTATCAACCGACGAAAAGGGGAAGAGTGTCCATGTACACATTATACCCACAAGCACAAGAGGGACAAGGCGCTTAAGTTTTAGATTTTTGCCGAAGACAAAGACATACAGAAACATACAAACACATACTATACTGGAAATGACTGAGTAGTATCCTTTTTTCTAAGAGAATTGCGTGGCAGAAACGGGCGGATGGGTGTGATCGTGGATGTTTGATGTTTATTTATATCCAGGACAACTACACCTTCTGGGCCAGGCTTGGCAGCAAGGGCACATCTGATTCAGGTACTCCGTTGATCAGTGGACGGAGAGATTGATACTAAAATACGGTTCAGGTGCCCCCGTATCCCAAGACTATTCTTGAGGAATGAGGGGTGGTTGTGGCAGCTATTGATGTTGCTGCTGCTGCTGCTGTTCTTCTTCCTCCTTTTGCCACAACCCCTCCTGAACACTCATCTAGTTTTGATTGAAGGACGGAAATTCCGTCTTTCTCTTCTCTTGCTATTTCTCCGTCTTCTCCTCCTTCCATGCCAGCTTGATTTTCGCCACTTCTTCATTCATGATTTCTCTGGTCATTCCTTTGCCATCCTGAAGGAGATAATCGCCCTTTGTATTTGCCTTGGATGAGGGTAATACTCATTTACTCTGCCCGGTAGGTGTTAAACGTTTTCTAAATAGGACCAAGCTTCCCTCAGTTTTTCTACTTACACTGTCTAGCTCAGTTTGCTTCCATGTTCTTTGGTCGACGATGAAAGGCACGACTGACTGAACTGAATTTAAATTATACTCATTTTCGGACATTCGGCCATGTACGAGTGGTTAATGGGCGCACGGCGCCCTACATAAATAACACACAGCTCCCTCGCTGCATGGTTTCCCCGCTTTGAGGGTTCATTGGGGGCGCGATATGGGACAGTGAGTAATTTACTCGTCAGATAAATTGCCGGGCTGCGAACCCATCTGATGCATTACCATTACTGTGTGCACCGAACACTGATTAATTATATGTCTGAAGAGGAAGGCTGCACGGACTCGGCAAGGGAGACGCGAAGCGGAACAGGAGTAAATTCAAACGCCACGAACGTACAAAATCAAAATCAAATTCCGCCCAGTTATCTAAATCGGGCTGTCCCTAACAACCAATTGAAATTGAAATACATCTAAACAGTTTTAGCAATGTTTCTAATTTCTACCACTTTTAAAATTTGCTGTACATAGTGTACATCACATTTTCCGAAAAATAGACTAATAGCCGGTTAATTAATGTAACCCATTAATTTTGTTTTTGTGATCTTAATTAGGTAATATCGAGTGATCATTTTGGAACGGTGTACGAATGGATCGTATTTGCATATTAAAAGAGTTATTATGAAATTGGA
This sequence comes from Margaritifera margaritifera, assembly GCA_029931535.1. NCBI lineage: Eukaryota > Metazoa > Mollusca > Bivalvia > Unionida > Margaritiferidae > Margaritifera > Margaritifera margaritifera. Next base: position 334,541 of record JAQPZY010001170.1, on the reverse strand, counting down.
TTTTCAGAGCCGAAAAGAAACTCTTTGGCAATAGAGACAATTCTTTAAGCCCTTAGAAGGGCTGAGGGGTAACGTCTGTTGCTGGTATCAGGTATGGCCTCAGGCAGTCGGGCGGCACGAACTTTCGTCTCATGCGGCCCTTGGAGCTGCCTGGATCGATAAGATATGCAACCACAAGGTCTCTCATCGGTGGCCAAACGGTGACTGGCTGAGACTTGATCTTCCATGCTACAATCCATTTGTTTTTTATCAGCGTAGCTAGTGGGATTGGGCACCGACTATACTCCTCCCCAAGGGCTCTGATGTTTTCAGCTGCCGTAGCATAGCTGGATCTCTGTGTCTTGTTTAGACTTCCGTCACATTTCAGTCTCTTGGAACATGCAGAGACCGTCCGGAAATATTCAATGTGATGTACCGCTGATTCCCTATCTTCTAGGAACTTACCCAATCCCATTTCAAAACCCTGGTCGGTGAGGTACGTCGTCACTAGTTGCTTAGGTGTGGGCGATGGAGATAGCGCTGGTTCTGTTGAGTTTTCTTTTCCATCACTCTCGTCTCCGGCTGTGTTATCTGGGTTCCCTGCTTCTTTAATACAGGCTGCGTCGCTGCTGCTTCGCGTGTTGGGTGGGGTTTTCTCCTGCTGCCTCCAGTTTCGGGGTTACCTCTTGGGCCTCTTGTTTTCTTCTATCTTCTTTCTTTTTCTCATCCTCCCTTCCCTGCCTTGCCCCCTGCTGTGTTGATGTCGCTGCTGGTGGCACTGAAGATTGCTTCCCAGCTTCGGGAGCTGTTGTTCATGGAGGTGGAGGTATTGTTGCCCTGCACTCGACGTGTGAGGGGGCGCTTGGTGTCGACTGAGTCTGCGTAGTTCGCTCCCACTGTTGTACTCGCGTTCTTCGTTCCTGTCCCAGTCTTCTTTGGGGGCTGCTTATATTTCTTCTATTGTAGTTGGAGTCCTCCTCCCAAATCAGGAAAAGAGTTGTTTTCTCGATTGATCCCTTAGGCTCCACCCTGATGCAATGCTAAGGCTTAAGCCTTTGATTTCATTCAGGTCCTGGGTCAGTATCATCACTTCCATCTCTAGCTCTATTCTTACGACGTATTGCTTGTTGCTTTGTTAACTGAGAATTGATGGCAAGACTGGTTTATTCACCACTTTATATGCTTTAAGCGAGGACGTGAAGGACAACATCCCTCAAAAGTGGTGACACGGAAGTGAAGAAAAAAGTCTATAAGTACAGTACATACATACAATTTAATACAAGTCAGGAGGAATATACTCCTGAATAATAGTAGTACGAAATGCCGTGGGTACTGTTGGTTCCTAATTGTTCTGTGGCTTCAAACATAATCAAGTAAGATCTCAAGTAACGTACTGGAACACCCTAGCGCTTGCAGGATGAACACCCAAGAACGTGCATAATTCTTTTTATCACCTCCCAAAACATAAGTGATGATAAACATGTCCAGTTTTATTTAGGTCTTTCCGTTGTTAACAGAAGTAGCTGTTAATTTGTGGTTTTTTTTCGTATTGGACATATAACTGCGTGTTTATTTCTTTATTTCTATACTTTCCTGACCTCGTGTATAGAGGGTTTGAATTGATTGGCTGTATACCCTTTTCTTATTTGCTTTGATTAAACCATGATTCAGTTTTTGTTGTTTTGAATTACTAGTGTTACAAGTATACTAAGTTTGTTTTAATAGACAAAATTCAATAATGTTATACAATTAGTAATTTTGCTTCTTTTTTGTACAAATATGCACACAATTGTTTTCAGTAAACTTATATATTTGAAATGCATGCAGAAAATAGTGTTCACTCATTGTTAGATGAAACGGTGAATTATGAAATATGTATCATTCAAATTTCTAACATTTTCAAAAAAATTAAAATAATTGAATAAAATGCACGGGTACATGTATATCTGTTGTCATTAATATACATCATTATGTCTATTGTAGTAAGTTTGATACTAATAACCAAACAAAAACACATTGCAGTTAGCACTGAAATACCACAGCATAGTCATCAGAATGAGGCAGATATATTGTGTTCACGATATCAATTCAGAAGCGATAAATGTAGCGAGAACGTCTATTATTGACCAATGAGGTGTCTTATTAAGGCACCCTTTGAATTGTCAAAGTATTATGCACAGTTAAATTGACAAGGTGAGCAAAGCAAAACTTTCAGATGGTGTATGTATATTATCGACCTTTTTATTCCCTGTTTCAAAAATTTTGCTTGTGAGCAAAGCTTTTGAAACAGAGAACCAGTCTAGAAATCCCATAGTACGCATACCCCATCTAGCGACAGATAAGAGTGATGAGTGAGTTCCATTCCTTTTTCCCTAGACGCACAAAGTTTGTAAAGAGCTCTTCGTTTATATTATACACAAAGTATCTTACTAACCATTAGTTCAAGCAAACAGGATAATTAGTTCACGAAATTGTTCGGTGATTAAAATAATGACAGGTAATTTAATTTGCACTGTGTAAGAATTTGATGTTGAGACCATATTTTTGTCAAAACTGATTTTAATGAGGTCCATTTAATCTTCAATCGAAATAAAGGTTGAACTAGAGTAATTATGTTGTACATTTATATGTTGTTTATCAGTCAGAATAAGTACACAGATATCAACCGGAGAATCCAATATTTAGCGTAGAAAAATAATATATAGCGTTTATTCAAATATTTCTTTAAACTTTATGTCAACTGTTGCTACAACACACATCAAGAAACTTGCAACCATGTTAAATTATAATTGTTATCCTTGAGTTATGTTTTATGACAATGAGACACGGGCAAACTTAGTTTCTAATATCAGCAGAGTCACTTTATTTTTGGAAATAGTTTCAAGAATTATTGTCCTTATGTGGACTGTAGGACTGTATTATATCCTTCTGGCAATGCAAGAGGCACAATCATTTTGTCAGTCAATACAGGACAAATAGAATAAATACATACTAATATTCTTAGTTTTGTTAAAGCTTTAAAAGGATGTAGTTGATACAACAAAGCAATACGTTAACTGAAGTAGGTTCAGTTCGAAAGTTCTAACGTGATGGTTAAAATTGAACATAGCAAAGATGTTTTTTTCGGGCGGACTGTGTCCATACAGACACACACACACCGAAAAAAACCCAACAAAAAATGATTGAATCATTAATTGCTATAATTACGTCCCTACTCTGTAGCACTCAATATATTGCCAGTAAAACCTTACTACTGTCGTAAAAGTATCAAATACTACAGAAAACACACTCGCATAGGCGGCGCACTTTCCTTACTACGGAATAAAACAGCCTCCTATGTTTATAGCCCGTACAACTTTATCAATTTCCTTACTACTCTCCTTATCATTGAGATATCCAGAATCAGCCAATACCTTACTACTGAAACACTACAGTTCTATAGTGATATTCAAAATCCTCAAAAAAAATGGAACTCAGAAATAGTCAATACCAACGATGTATGACTGTTCATGCAGGACGCACCCTGACTGGGAAGAAGAAAAGTCTATTTTGACGTCCTGAAAGAGCATAGTGATTACACAATTATGTGTATTTGTGGTCGGGTGAAAATCTATCACCTAGTTGTTTGTTATCTGTTTAAATGACCTTGAAAAATACATGAAGCAAGACATAGCAATTGCATCAAACTGAAAATTTCAGATGGTGAAATCATTCAATATTTCAGATATTTGTTACTTTTTTAAGCAAATTATACAGTTCTCCTCACAGATAGCCCCGCAGATATCCAATCTCTGATGAATAATTTTAGCAGCCATTGCGATGATTTGAAATTAAAAGTACATGTAAAGAAAACAAAGATACTCATTTTCGGTAAAGATTATAAAAAATGTTTACTTTATATATAAAGGTTCGATACTAAAAAAGTTAATGACACATTTATCTTTGCCTTCTTCTTAGTTAGACCGGAAAGTTTTTCTGACAACGTATTAGTGTTAGCTATGACTTTGCTATTCAGGCCAGGAATATGTGAGCTAACTATAACCAATAGAATTCTAATTTATTGATCGTTCTATTTGTTTTGTTTTTTCTAAATAGATCCCTCTGTAACTACTCCAACTGAGATTGTAGAGTGTTGTAACTCCGTGAGTTGATTTTGTTAGCTCTTTCAATGTCATTATGTTCAACAGAATTTAATTTATTTTCAGCTTGTTCTCTTTATGTCTTAATGTCTTTCAATCTGCACTAACTCAAAGTGTTAATATCTAGCTAACTACTCTTCTCATAGTAATATTTTATTTGCCTCATGAGTAAATTTATCAGGGTGACGTAAATCGACGATGCAGTTATTGTTGAGATGTCATTCTTTGCTAATTGTTTGACCTGGTGTTGTATCTTTTGCATCTGTTTTGTCTCAATGTTCATTTGTGCCTCAAAGTGATATATTTCCAAGCATTTTATACCTAGTCTATTTACTTAACGTGGAGCATACACGTTACAGACACGCAGTGAAATTCAGGCACCTTTCCATCTTCATCTCTCATTCTGATTCTCAAACTGTTAACTGTACCCCTCTGTAAGTGTTTGTAAATGCAATAAACATTGTGCGAAACAAGGACTGCTTGAAACATATTGTTAACTTGTTAAACTCGAGCACACGTGAATAATAACCACTGTATAACAAAAACAGTGTTATTGATTTTGCTCAGGATAATGTACAAATATTTTTGTTTAATAAAAAAGATTAACCGCATCTGTGTATTCAGAAGATGGTTATCTTGTTCTTGAATCCCAGTAATTTAGTAGTGTAGTAGGTTATGTATACTTTTCAGTGGCTTGTATGTGAAAATTGAATTTCATTGTAGTAAATATTTTTTGAAATATCCTTATTTACTGCAGAATTAAACTGGGTTGCATAACAAGTGCAAGGTGGCGCACTAGTTAGTTTCCTTTTATGAATTTGAGGTTCATTATATAAAATCAAGATATTAGGGTGGATTTAGCTTGTCTTGGGTAAAAACATTAATACTTTACTTTACTGTTTTTCCACGTTCACGTCTGCTTTTATATTCAGTTCAATCTCCAATATACTCTTATCATCCAGATTAATCCTGTTAAATTGTATTTCTTTTTGCATTTCCTCAGCCAGCTTTTCTTTGTGATATTTGCGACTCTTTACAACTGTTGACACATCAAATTGTTTGATTTATTTCAATAGATAATTTCGATTACCACTGTATGCCCGTGGAAAGTAGATCTTCAAAATCTGTATGTCCACACACTATGAAACGTTTACTAGCTTTTGCTTCAAGGTGTGAAATTTTTTCCCGTATCAAGTGATTTATGGTAATTTATTGGTAATACTTTGTGATCGAAGATTTTACTGATGTGCTAACTTTGATCATGGTAAATCTTTTATCCAGGAATATTGCAGAGTTGATTGAGTAGTTGTGTGCCCCACTATTTTATTTTTTGTGAAGTTTGAGAAAGTGTAATTGTCATGATAACTGTATCAACGTCTATTTGATTTTCGTTGCATTTGATCTTTTTCAAACTTTTTTAGACCAACGTGCAGTCTTTAACTTTGTACTTATTTTCCAGCTTTTTAAAATATAGTATTAAATCAACTTCATGTTCTCGAATGTTGTCTCTTGTAATTTCTTCTCTAATGTCATTTATTACCCTGACATGACATTGCCTTCATTGTAGTCGTCTTTCCACATTTTTCATGTGTACCATTTGTTTTTAACTGCGATAATTTTGGACGCAGTTTCACTTTTACCTCTGGTCTAGTGACAAATAACAATGCTCTCACATACTAGAAACTAGTTAACTTTCAAAAGCGCAATGTTTTCGGACTAATAGATATTGATATCCCTGCAGTGCGCTTCTACCATTAATGTTAATGACATACTATTTTCTGCTGGTGCCCAACTGTTAAACAAATCATGAGATCACTTCCATTTTACGAGTACATACTTTCTTCCTTTCATTCTTTTTGCCTTCAAATATTTTCAGCTTTGTATACGTCATCATGTTTGCCATACATAGATAACTCTTGCTCGTAAAAATGCAGTCGTAGTCTTTCTCTTCATCTTTTCCAGTTTTTTAAACAAGCGAATCTCTAGGTATTACTTGTCTTAGTTGTAGTACTTTTTGGGTTAAGTTCGGAAGAAAGCCCTTTGCAAAATTGTTGTGTATTACGAGCTTTCAACTGTTTCACCAATTTTGCATTGTATATGTATCTGTTATCAGGTAACCGAATAGATTACTTTTTTCCTTGTCCAACTCACCCTTGTAGGACTGTTTCCTCTCATCAAACTGTATTTTGTTAGGATCTCTTTCTTTGATGATTTTCATGAAAGTTTCGTGTATGTCATCTCCTCTTTTTTAACTTTTTGAGCCCACGTGTATAATGAAAAAATATATATCACAGTCAAGATGTATGTGTCTCCATCCTTGTATGTTTGAAAAGCTTGCGTGACAAGAATATCTGCTAGCCACGGGTCATCCACGTGAGTAACACGAATCCTTCTGAAGGGAAATATTTTGTTGCTTGCTGGTGTAACGTTTATTTCGATTATTTGCGTTACCCAATTGTTTTAAGTTGAACATATTTTAATTTACTTTTGTACCGTACTGTTCTTGTCATACATTTAAAACGGTATACATGTATATAAATACTTATCGCTTTACTAATTGTCTTTTCGGCGTGATGCACAATCCAAAGAACATCCATCTACAACTGGTACTTTTATTTTCAACAATTTCCAACATTTGTCCAATCCTTTCAAAAACATGAATCATTTCAGATCTATGTCAAATGATGCAATTCCAACGATTTATTCAAGAACAGATACTGTTTACACTGAGCCGCCATGTGCTGTTTTAAATCTACCTTTGTTTCTCACAAATTCTATCGCTGTTTTTCCTGAATCATTGTATATTGATCTGGTAAAGTTAATAAGATATTTGAGTTGAACAGTAAATTTAGCTGGATACATATGTGTGTGTTTATCCACATGAAATACTTAATTTAATCCCTTTTCATACTTTACAGTTTTGATCATTTGACGATATAGATTGCTAATAACATCAATATTTTCATCACTGGGTGCAAACTGTACATCTGAATCTTTCATGAAACATATCAGTACATATTTTTTGATGTTTGAAATAGTAAAATCAACATTTGTATTCTCCTGAAGTTTGTTTTGTATCGCAGCTAACACTGACCACTATTTAATACCAGACAAGCTTGTCAACAAGTACGCATTATCATTTGATAACAAGACTGCTGGTTTCGTGTTAAACTCATTGAATATTCCGATCCAATCTCTGAAAACTGTTGAGTTGATCACACAATAGCTTTGCTCCTTCAATGATGTTGTTCAACGATTGTCAAGTTGTTTGCGTTGTGGTTTTGAAATACCGCATTTATAGCATTTTATCTCCATGTATGCAGTAGTCTTGTTTCAGCATCACGATAGTGTGATAGCAAGGCATCGGAAAGCTCTGCACCACCTCTCTGAAAAGTACAGTAGTAAACAAATTGCGCCTGCATTAAGGTCTAGAAACTGAAGTGGATGATGGGAGGGTGTTCTTTATTAGTATGCAGTAGTAAGGGAAGTGCGCCATTTATGTGTGTGTTGTTATGCAGAAGTGTATAGATTTGATTTAGTAGTAAGCAGCAAGATAATGGATGCGCCAGAGTAGGGGGACTAATCGAAATTATGAACTTTGAGTTAGTCATCATTTTTATTTTATTTTGTGTGCCCAGACGCAGATCACACAAAAAATTCTTTTCTTTAAATTTAAATTTAACTAGTGCTCCAGAACTCCCATCAGCCCACTGCTAACTGATGACTTTGGGCACAGAGTCAGATCTTAGTAAAGATAAATTTGCCTGCACACATTTCCAACGGTGGCACAATATATTACGAATATTATATGATTTGCCCTAAAATAGTATGACGTTCGTAACGTGTTATTTGTCATATGAGAACATTTAATCAAGTCCTTAGATGTCCGATGATAACGGATATCGTTACCTTTCTATGGTGCAAAATGTTGGCGCTTTTCTGAAACGACATTTTAGTGTGATTGTTTAAGGCACTACCCTGGCAGAAAGTATAGTACGCAGCATAATTAAAGTGAAAAAAAAAATATTAATCATGTTTAATTTTAATGCTGTTTTGTAATATTTCCAATACATATATATATATATATATATATATATATATATATATATATATATATATATATAACATTCTCCTCTTCAAAGTATAGGTTCTATACAGCTATATACGGTATATACTAGGTATACCAAGCCTAAACCACTGTAGATGCATACCTATTTTACAAATTCCATGCAATACCATGATCAATATATTGTATAATTGAAACATAAAGAGATTACATTAATTGAAAGCAGCATGTTTTATTATACTTCCTGCCATGGCGAGATATTCGATGATTTTTCTTTTGATGCTTGTATCATTTTCACCAAATCTTCTGATTACTTCAACACCTTTCGTTACAACTTAGTGAGAAGAGGTTTAAGTTTTCTTTAAAAAGTACCAAATTGTGAGATCTCTATTGTCAATATTGATTAGTATCCTAGCAAGCATTTTGTTAAAATGGTCCAATAAAAGGGTTTTTGTTACCAGGACAGCGCTTAAATAAGAATTCCTCATATCTTAAACGAACCCCAGTTTTGAATAAGCACACAATACTTTAAATTAAAAGTCGACCTTATTAGATTTTGTACATCGCTGTGTTCTAAATTCTCTGCACTTTTATGTATAATGTGCGGCGAATTTGCGTCACAAACATGATTTTGTTCTTTTGTTTGCTGATGTCATTTTGTCAGACTTTAATGTTGATTGTTTCAAATATCCAACGTAGAAAACTAATCCTTATTTCTTAATAAAAGTTACACGGAAATAAATTAAAAATGTTGTTCCAGTGGAATGGATTTTTTTTTATTTATGAGATTGTTATTGAAGGAAAGGAGAGAAAGTAAGCCTATGTAATTTGCTATCCTTTGGATCCCTTAAATGATTTGCTTGCTCAGTATGATAAGTTACCATTTAAAGACTGATCCACTTATACTAGCCGTGTAAACCATATACACATAGGGTTGAAATCCAGGTATTTTACTTTACATCTAATGGTTATAATAACCCTTCCTAATACAATAGGCAGCTACTTTAAAATTGTCTCGAGCAAAATACACTGAACATGTTCAAGAAATTAGAACAAAATTTGGAGAAAAATTCCCTCAACATCAAATAAAAGAATTCAACTTTCCCAATGGGATATATGGCCAGGGCCATTTAGTATAAAACTAAGCAACGACGATGAATAACATAATACAACTTAAGACAGAGACGCAACTTCCGTAGTAAGGCGTATTTTCCACTCTCTGGCATGGTCTACTTTTAACATATTAATAACTGAGCCTCACTCTGGCCTTCTTTCTACCGCCTTTGCAGACATTCTTAAAAAACAGAGTCAACAGAATCGACGTCGAAACGTATATTCACTTCTTCATAACACTGCAGATATTTCAGTTGTTGTAAAATATGCACACCACTCGGCCTCTCTTCTGACGGTCTTCGCTTTTTTTGCGTTGTTGCTTGATATTTATGCACTTGAATGTGTCCCCATGTAATATTTTAATGTTGTCCAATTTGTAATAGCTATATTAATAGGCTTGGAAATTGATTTGTAACCATCAATAAGCAATGATCCGCCAAAGACACAGGTGACACAAAATAACATTACAATGAACCAGACCATGATACAGAGAATTTAAAGAGTAAAAGTGTCAATAAGTCATTACTCATCCAATCAGTACACGAACCTCACTGAAGCACTATTTATATGAGTGACAATTTCTAGGTTTTGCATACAGTTCTAAAGGAGTTGTGTTTTCGATGTTGCGAGGTCATTTTTTGGCTCAATAATCATCACCAAACAGATCGACAATGCAAAACTTATTTTAAAAAAATGATTCAGTGCTGGAAGATGATAACACACTCTCCCATAAAGAATTTGCTATACTCTCGATGAAGACGTCTAGTCAGTTGCCCATACGAGACATTATAAGAAATGTCTTACTTGTATGTCCTGTTTATGTTTTATACGTGACACTCATTGTTTATATTTTTTGTTGTTGCTAAAGCTGACGAATTCATTTTCATAAACTCTAGGTGGAATACGACATTCCATTAAATAATAAGTTACGCCAATCAACTTACCATGATTTGGAAGCTTATTGAACACGGCATGTGATACCATATTTTGAGTCTAAATGAATTACCAGTGCACCTATGGTTTGTGTTTAACGACCAAATGAACGACTACATGACTCACTGATTTCTTTTATGCTTTCCCTCTTACAAACGTGTAGCTCGTCAATGGTTAACTCTGTCACTTAGTTTTGTTTTGTGCCACTGATAAGCTTGAACTATAATGCATGTATGAATGTATTTATTCTTTGTCCTAATAGCTCCATTTGCTTTACAATGTCGAAAGCAATGTTCTGCATATTTTAAACTTCATTATATTTATTGTGCTTAAGATATGTATGTTTATGGTATTAACAGGTTTGCTATATTGCTATTGTTGATAGAATGCTTTGCAACTGGACGCCCTTAGAATTATTGTAATTAGGGAATCTGGATTTGTTATAAAATAATTATGTCAAACATAAATATACTTGTTTGCTTCTAAAACTATTTTTTTTCGTAGGAAACAATGCCTTGCTGTAAGGCAACTTTATCTTGTAATTACACAAACTCTCGTACAGTAGCGCAAACTTTTCTAATTATAATAACATAAATACATGTACTTGTATAATGAGTGATGCAACCTATTCTAATATATTATATAATTCTATATATAACCATGCAATACAAAGAAAGAAAGCAATATCTTTCTTTTATTATGGCAATTGCCAAATATCAACACTATATCTTTTATTTATTTCGCAATAACACAAAAACATCCGGTCATTACAAAAGTACGTCAAACGATTAGAAATACAGAAGGGACCATTCTATAGACTTAGATATACAAACAGTATTTTGTAATAAGGGAGTTCGTTACAAGAGGACTCTCTCTCTCTCTTTCTCGCTGTATATATATATATATATATATATATATATATATATATATATATATATATATATATATATATGTATGCCTAAGCAGCAGACGTGCAATGTTCAATAAGTAATGTTTTGTTGATTTTGTGAAATTGACATTATTGCCAATTTTCTGAAATATGCGCCATTGACTTGCTTATTGCATGAAAGAGAGAAAGTGCTAAATGAAAGTCAAACTGTTGTTTACAAATTGGTTGTTTGATGTAGTAAGATAAATGTTGTACTGATTTCTATAGACAATGCATATTTACATATACGACTTTTAATTACAAAAATGCAGCAACACAGGAATTTCAAAAATTTGCATCATCAACAGTGTATGATGTGACCTGGTTCTATCAAGTAACAACTATGACCTATATTTGTTTTTTATTATTTGTTTCGATAATTATCGGCATTTTATATTTGAGAGATCAAACTCAATGAAGATTTACAATGTGTTATAAAATCGACGTATGACAAAAAACTTAGCTTAAATTTACAGAAATCCTTGTTAACGATTATTTGCCGAACGCAACTAGCAGCCCAAGGTAGATATATGTACTTAGAAGTAATTTTGTACCAAAATTGAAACTGTTACATGTTCTAAAATTGTATGCATCCTTCGTGATGACACTTTATTCTGATCTAATAACTTAAAAACACTCTTCATAAAGTATATAAAGAAAAAAGGAATTATAAAAAGGGTTAGGGGTTTTGTGTCGGATCACTTAATCCTAAAGGTGAACAGTACAGTTGTTTTTCCAGATTTGATCCGCTGTTGTACTGGGGGGGGGGGGGGGGGGGGGGAACCCCATCATTTTTTTAACACATGTATCTCTTTTCAACACTCAATGATGAATGTCTATTAAGGACTACATTATTTAGCGTTAATGTATCTTAATGTTTTTCAGAAACACTTGCAAAATGAGCCCACGGTTGAGTGAATGCAATGATTTACACACACACACACACACACACACACACACACACACACACACATATATAGCCGTTACTGTTTTTTTCAAACAGTTTTGCATCATGATATTAAAAACCACCTAATATTTCAGCTTTGTCGAAATTATTATTTTATGACCACATACCAATTATACGTGGTGCTGTAATCTATCGATGTGATAATGGTATGATAACTTTGTATAATGCGTATTAACTTCTGTTACATTTGTATTCTTTTATACATTAGATGTTAAACTTGTAGCTACTTTACTAATTACACGTACATTTGTTTTATTTGCAGGGCCATAATGTAAACAATGTCTTAGCTAACACAAAGTAGCATTTGGTTTCCTGCATTTAACTTTCCATCAATGTTATTATCTCTGCCTGAAACAGTGAAACTATATGTCCTGCCTGTTGATAAACCAATGATACGTAAATTCTGCAGAAAAATGATTGACGATAGGGCGAAACATCTTATTTTAAGTTGTGAGAAGTGGAACGCAATAATATCTTAGAGAGTGGGGTGGACACGTTGGAGGTTAGAGACGGGGTTAATGTATTCAGTCAGGAAGATTATTTGAAGGCATGGTTGACCGTTTGTCATTTATCGATGGCGATGCATGGAACAGGTTAGTGCTGGTTACGGCAAGTGGTATGACTTCCTTGTACAGTAAAATGCATGTCCTTCTTATGCACAATATATTAGCGAAAAGCTGCAGTGTATTATCTTTTAAGCAGCAACCAAATTTGTGCAAATACTATTAAGACAGTGATTCTTTTTGCTCATACGACTAAAGGATGTGTTATGCCCTTTGCCCCATATACGTATATTGCATCTGAGTATCAGTCGCCGACAATAGGAATAATTATATCAGTAATCTCCATTATATTCAAAAACATGCATAAACGTCCTTATCTTTACTATCTCAAAGGTAATGTTAATCATTTAGCAATAGATACCGTGTGTACCTGCATTCTTTGTATCATTTCTAGCATAAGGAATGCCATTGCTATATACTATAGTAAACAGTATTAGTTCTGATATTTATATAGAAATATTTACATGGTTGAACTTCATTAGATGTTCCATTTAAAAATGCGCTAGTTGACGCAGCATTTTTCTTTTATTTTGTAATTTGATACTTTGTTGTGTTTCATGATCATGTATTATCTTGAATTTTATAGCCTGATATGATTTCTATTTAAGACGAAAGCCAGTCTGTCAGTCAGTCAGTCAGTCAATATATACAAAAATACATCATCCATGCATACATATTTGCATACACACATAATACATACATACATACCCATCTATCCATCCATTAATATATAAATACATAAAGAAAAAGGAATCGATGTATCCCTTTAAGTATATAGGTATAGCCTTAAAAAGTCCTCGCCACTGTCCTTTCAAACAGATTAAATCTTTAAGGTTACCCTGCGCTTTATTATAACAGCAAAGTCAGCCGTGTACATTCTCCACATTGACATCATGTAATAAGAACTTGTTTTACATACACTAGAAGTGTCATATGCTTGTTCATCAATTTATATTGGCTTTCTACGCATATTTGATATAGTAGTGATGGTAGTCAGAGAAAATAACAAGGTTATTCAAACTGTTATGCGATGAAGAAATGTCAGGTAACTGAGTTGTGAATGTTTACATTTACCCAATTCTTAGTGTTCTTGGAAATGATGGTCCATGTACATGCATATAGCATTCCCCACCTGCGACACAACTGATTTACCTTATATATTGTGTGCGTGTAGATCATCGTCAATGATAACAGTCACAAATAATTTAGAAGTCGAAAATACAATAATGTTGCAAATCGCCAAGGTAGTTTATCATGTACTATCACGAGGCTAGGGCTGGTACTATCGTCTAAAATTATACTTGTCACATAGACTTATTGCCTAATATATATGGTATTTTTTAAACACCAAGGTCTCTGTTTCTTTTTTTGGAATAAAATAGGCGTGGATTGTCGAATACATATATTGAACACGCAAAACTGGATTGTTCGATTAGTCCTGGTAAGAGTCCCAAGATTAAGGGAGGCCGAGGAATGTTACACGATTAAAGATTTCGTGAGAGGTAAGATATATGTAAAGTGGAATGGACATTAGGTCTATCGGAGAGAGAGAGAGAGAGAGAGAGAGAGAGAGAGAGAGAGAGAGAGAGAGAGAGAGAGAGAGAGATAACGACGCCCAATTTTAATAAATACTTTTAACGATCTAGAATTGTTTTATACGACATAGTATTTTCAATATAGTTTGTGAATCCATTTTCTCTTTGATATAACGATTTGCTTAATTCCTATTGCTGTGCATTGATGAATCAGGAGACAAGAATATTTGATACAGCTCTCATCAAGATCAGACTTTTTTGTTAGAAGAAAAAATTTACTCAGAGTTAGAGGTAATGCCGGTATTGAATCACTCCTGAAAGTGTGAAATTTAGATATTAGATATTGATGAATGCAACAGTGAGCAGCAATTTATCTGTTCCCGATATAGCGCGTAGAATTCCTAAATGTAAAGAGTATATTATGTGTTGACTTTAGATAATGTCAGTGCTAATAAATCTATTTGATATGCCAGTTTTACAAAGTGACGAACAAGGAAATTAAAGGCGATGATTGCACCTAATTTAACAGACTGTCCACCATAAAAACAACAACAACAACAACAACAAAAAGATATAAAACACACCTGATAAGTGAGGTCAGTAGAAAGTTATGTGTAAGACCTGCATCATAATAGTCTAAAATAGAGTAAAGGAATAAACCGCGCAAGTGAAGAAGGCTCCTAGACGGTCCAGGCTATAGGACCCCTTATAATGGCTTTGACTTAGCCGTTGGCTATATCTAATTAATTAATTTTCTAAATTATTTGTTTTTTAGGACATATTTGCATGTATGTTTTCCATGTGTTTTATTAGATTTTGGATGTTATAGCAACTATGAGACTTACAATTTGAAATATAAAATGTATAATAAACATGTGTTAGAGGCACGCATATTTTACAATATATTGAAAACTGTCAAACTACTTTTGATTTTAAACTTCAGCGAAGGCAAATTGTCCTCATAAAAGTAAAATGTACAAAAATTTAAATATTTTAACTTTCGTAAAAATAACACAGGACAAATTATTTAAGAAGAAATGAATAAATAAATAAATAAATAAGAATAAAACTAATTTTTAAACTTTGTGCTTGTTTGAGGTGCTGAAGCATTGGTGAACGTTATGCACGCTGTGGTGGTTGCAGAAAACAGTCGCTGTAAGCTACCTTTTAATTTTTCTTGCTAGGCTATCAGGCTGTTTATTTCCGTTCAGGTCTGAGATGTATATGCTCATGCTCTTACTCTTTTATTTAGCGCGAAACTCTCTGATATAAGGCCATTAATTTTAGAGTTTTTTAATTTTGTATTTGAGTGTTAACGTTGCAAATTTGAAGCAAATATATATACCGGGCAGGAATAATACAAATTAATATAAATCGTATTTGTTATAGCAGAAGTTTGTAAGTGTGTATATGTCTAGCCTAGGTGTTATTACATGGATTCATTCTATAGCAAATAATGTTTAACTAGGAATGTGGAGATTTAAAATGCATTAATACTTACATGTACAATCATACAGATTTGATAGGCGATCGGCAGAGTAGCACAACATCTCTGCGATTGTTTCTATACGATGGATGCCACTCCCAAATAGTGGGTTTTATGTTCTTAAGTTTGACTGTGAAGTGTGCATTGTATATATTCTGTCACGTATAACGAGCATGCTAATTTATACAATATTTGAAGTCAGTATATGGAATCTTCCATTTTGAAACGGATGACTGCAGGGCAGCTTTGACTGCTTAACCCGCGTTTTATTACCCTTGATATTAATATTGTGCAAAATACCATGTTTCTGTAATATATGTTATAGTAACGGTTTTGTCACATTTAAGATTTGTTTGCGTTACCCGATTACCGGCCCGAAATGTTCTCACGGGGTGTCGTAATGATAGCTCCAACTTTTTTCTCGAACGTTATATTGCTCTAAGTAGTGAGTCTCCCCACCACAACCCCCACAAGACATATATCTGGTAGAAATAACGGTTTGAAACTTCACATAAATAATTATTTACGCTGATATTTAATTTATAATTTTGGGGCTTATTGTGTATCAAGCTGACGGTGAATTCAAATTTCATTGTATTTGAGAATTTTACATTGTTTATATAATATCATGTCAACTAAGTTGCAGATTTTTGCCAAACTAATATATCAAAGTAAGTTTAATACATTTGCTTCGGACATATATGAAATTCGTATGAAATCTTAAACCATTCGTATTCACATATAGCCTTCTAGGGTAGATATGAGGTTACTGTTTCATAAATCATAGTGCTATTAGTCAAATGAACAAAGATCTGTAAGTGCTTAATATAGCTCAACCATTGGAAAGTCAAAAGTCATTTTCAGACATTTTCAGAAGAATCCCTGACATCAGAATACAGCATTTAAAGTCTAGGTATCGTAATTTTCATCTGTATGGAATCAATTATAATAAAATCTGTAATTCTTCAAAGAAATATGATTAGGTCTAATAAAAATCACACAGTTTAATAAAGGACATGCCTATATTTTTTATCAGCTGTATTATAATGAAATGATGAGAGTTTTTGGGTGATGACCTTTAACAATATATTTATGTATACAGTACAACGGTTTTCGATCCAGTTATAAACTTTATTTCATACCCCCCTATGCTACAGCTACGATATATCATAAAATGAATGAAATTCGAGGTGGGCGATATTTGATCCTTATTGTACGTTGCCATTTGCAAGTGACTTACTGTATACATCACCTCATGACTTGTAAATGAGTGTCATAAAATCCTTAGGACTCATTAAAATTCTTTTCCATGTATAAAACATGTGTGTGATTTATATGTAAAAATGTCAGGTATTTAACCTTAACATGTGGCACATTCTTTGAGTTCGTCGTTTGAATAATTACTTATTTATTTGAAGGACACAACCGGTAATTCATACAACTGTTTTAGACCCACTTTTCTGTAAATAATTAAGAGGTAGTTTCGATGTTTATTCCTGAATTACTGTGCTAGTCAATACATAAGTGCAAACAAATCATGCTTGTATTTAGTTTCCAAGCAGGTATGGTAAATCTTCCATATTTATATCGAAGAGCCGGCACGCCAAATCATGCCTACAACGATATTCTATTCAGATACAAATAATTGTGACGAAACAATTATCAGGTTATAATGTTATTTTATAAACAAATATTATAAATGGGGACGAATTATATAAACAAGGAGAAGTCAATTAAGCACTTACTCAAAATTAAGAATTTCAGCATATCGACCAATTTTATAAAGCACACGTCTATTTATCTATCTTTGTGTGTAGAGAGAGAGAGAGAGAGAGAGAGAGAGAGAGAGAGAGAGAGAGAGAGAGAGAGAGAGAGATAGAGGTTTGGATGGAGGGAGGGACATTTTTCTGCAAAGGCAAATAAAATATCTGTCGAAACATTTTACTGCAAGCTGTATTAAAAATAATTTGAGAGTGATTGGCATTGAGCACAACATCTGCTGCTCAAAACTGGATAGAAGAAAAAGAGCATAATTTATGACTTTAAATTTTAGGAGCTGAAATTGATTTTGAAATTTACCTGACAGTGCAACTTCGACTGTAGTCATGTGCAGTTTTATGCTTTTGTTTCTTTACAGACCTTTTGGTTTTGTTTTCTTTTTGTTTTCATTCTTTTTTGATGTTGTTGTGCAAATATTGTGCGGGACCATTGCGATAGATTTGATCGCATCTATCTATCTGTCAGCCATAAAAGAGCAAGATAAAAGTGGGAATGGCCAGATTGCAAAATGTAACCATGAGAAAGGATCTACTTATACAGAATGCAAAAAAAAGCCATTTGTTTCCTTTAATCCTTCAGAAAGCAGATTACATTTCAATTCCCATAAATCATTTAATACTAATACTATACAGATCACGTTTGTGGCAAATATTTTATGCAACAAACTTTTTCTGACAAATTTAATTATTCTCTTTCTCCAAACCAGGTCACTCAGGAAGTAATATTTGAAAATATCCATGATTTTCGTCGAAATGAGCCGACTAAATGCAGCCAACATTTTAAAAGTGTATTGATATATTGATTGTCCGGTCCTATAAACTGAAGATGTTTGTATTGAGAAATTATTGCGCCCATCAACATTTAGTAAGAGAATTGAGGCCGACGATGTAAATTTGCCGTCTCTTTCAAGGTTTCCAATGTCATTTTTGTACATATTGGGCAAAAAGGGTTCTGTAATCAAAACCATTTCTGAATAAATTGGAAGACATTCTTCTAAATATTCTATACGGAAATTCATGACTGTAGTTTTTTTTTCTATGAAAACCATTTAGTTACGCAGTCTTTGTTCACTCAGTTAGCTTTCCAAACAATTCCTTAAGTGTATGTAACATGAACAAGTGTTCACAAGGGTTTTGCAGAGACGAAGGAAAGGCATTATCTTGAGAAGAAAGAATGAGCATGGAAATCGGAAGTAAGAGAGAACTTTTGCATTGAAGAGAGTCAACCTGCAAGCGGTGTACAAGAAGGAGACATAGGAAATCGAGATAAAAAATATTCAAGATAACGTCACAGTTAGAGGAAACAGAGGTAGCGAACGAACGCCATATGTTGAGTAAAAGCGTAAAGATCCAATACTTCATCAGTTTAATGAACAGAAACATAATACGGATGCCTATTCGTGAGAAATATGAGAGATTCACAAAATGTCTAGAACGGAAGAAGGTATATGACCTGTAATTTATTAGCCTCATCGCTATTAACTTGAAAAGAACTCCACGTTAAGTATGCAACTACTCAGAATTAAAAAGAACGTTCTTGAAATTAGACCGGACGAATGAAGAAGGATTCCAACAGAATTTTCCAAATATTAAGCACAAAATGAAGAATGAAAAGAAAAAAACGAAAAAAAAAAAAAATGAAACGGTGGAAACGGTGTCTGCATTTTTGCTGCCAGAATGCGAGATGAACTGGCTTAGTAAAAAGGAGGAAACATTAAAAGGACTGAATGATCTTCCGATAAGACAGTAATTCATTCTTATGTATGACCCTCCTATGGAATTACGTTTTGAAAAATAGAGTGTCAAAGAATGTTTAAGAGATGTCAAGGTTGGAGGAACATATATGGAGAAGCAATGAGGTGGATTACGAAAAATAAAACCAGTGAAGAATGCGCAGAATACAACGAAGTCAACCTAGACGCATAACTCGATGAAAAACCCACACAGTCCTTCTAAGTGATAATTTGTCTTTGGACTGTTTAACAAGAACGAAAACCGAAGCAGTCGTGCTTAGTAATGTTTTCACATGCTTGATACGATGAATACTAGTTCCAGAAAGATTATGTGGCAGAATCTCTGGGATATTGGTGAAAGATAATAAATGGCGAAGACTAATAGGCATAAAATAGGGGAATGTATAATGCAAACAACTGCAGCTTTGTATCAGTCGATTGAAGCTGATGAGAGTCCGATACGTGACTGCATAGAGGAGAGCCATCTGAAGAGGCAAATATAGATCATACTACCATTTCCAATATAGTATATTTGTATCAGTCATCTTACATATAAAGTATGAACTTTAAAATGTCTACAAAAAAGTAAAGAAACAAATTCAACTCTTCTGAATCTCATGTGGAATAAAATCTGGTGCTGGTTCTAAAGCATCTTTGTTTCAGGAATTCTGCCAGAACGTTTATTTTTTCTTTCTGCTGGTCTTTTTCAATCTGCATCAGATAAAGCAGCAACACCTGGAGAGACTTTTCCTGAAATACAAGACATGCCACATATGAAAACGCCTATATATGACCAGTCAATCTATCTATGTATCTATCTATTGCCTGACAAACATGCTATGGTGTAGCCATGGTTTTAAATATTCATAGCAGTTGGTTCCATTACCTCTCTCAGGGATAGAAGTTAGGAAAGAACTCCAACACGCACACACAAAATCTTTACAATATAAATACTGAGCACTGAAATTCTCTCCTATGTGTAACTATTGGCAGCATCTTAATCTTACCACAGTATAAATGAATTTGTTCTATTTGATGCACTATAGCCAAGGGTATTAAGTTGAAATTTAAGAAAAAAATACAGCTGAGACTAACATTCTAGTGTACAGCATTCAAATTTTGTGTGTTGTATATTCAATACTCATTTGATTTACAACTTTGAATATGACATAATAATAACTGATTACTTTCAAAGGGAGAGAAAGTTATCTTTGTTCACTACAATTGCTTGAAAATAAGACAGGCCCAAATATGTATATGCCTACATCGCTGGGAATTTGTCAGTCTATATCTATTTACCTTGTCATTTTCATTCATAACTCGGCACTTTTCTCATTACTTACTAGAATGCAACTATCTATTCTAAGGCAGAACTACTGGATCCATTTCCAACACTTAGATGAGTCAGTCAGATTGACAGCAATCATTATGTATTTATCCATGGCCCCCAAATCTTGACCCCAGTAATAAGTGTGCTTTTTAAACATCACTTTTTAATCAAACAATTAATTGTCCCTGTGAAATATTTTTTTCCCTCATATTTGGGGGGCAGGGGGACACAGTGTCCCTAACTCACCGGATCCTAGGCGCAGCATTGCATTCATTCATTTTTAACTCTGTAATATTCTGATGGAAAACAAAATCATGCTTAGTTTAGCTTAGCGTCATTGGTTTGTAAACTATATATTTGATCACAGAAATGGGCAAAAGTATCAAAAACTTTCTATAGAAAAAAACAAAAACACAATCAATGACTACAAACTAAAATATTTTCTTTCTTTAACATGAAAAAAAATGTTGATGCCAATAAAATTGTAATATTTTATATATTTTCTTTCATAATTCTCTTCTTTCTCTGAGTTTTCTTTCCTAAGTAATTTAAGTTGGATTTATTGCTGAATCATGTATTTCGGCATGTTCCTTGGTTAAGTAATTAAATCTGTTACATCATTTACAATACACAAGCAGATGTCATTGACTTCATGGCAAAATCTGTTAACAACCGCACAAAATAATCAATTTACAATCACTGAATATGTTTAAATTAATCACCATCTGCAAATTTTGATTGCCATTGGTGACTTTGGCAATTGCTAGTGCCAACAAAGCATATTTATCCATGCCCAGCACAGAACCCCACATTTACTCCAGTTGGAAAAAAATTGTTGTTTCTATTACACTTATAAAACTAAAAGCAACAAAAAAGTAGGACAAATGTTTGTCCTATATGTCTAACAACAACATCAACAAAATGGCCACCAGTGAAGTATCTGATCTCCCTAACTGACCACAGCTAACTTCAACAACCATGAACTTTAACCTTTTGTTCACCCCGCCCCTCCACCACCACCATCAGTATTATGTTGCCTCTACCCAAATGCAGTTCGCTTAAGACGCTTGATGGGAAATGGCTGCAGGAAATTTAAATGATTGTGCAAACACCAAAAACATAATTTCAACTCCATCATCCTTTAACCTTTGACCTTCCAATCAATAGTGAACTTCCTTAACCAAATGTACAAGTTTCATTGAAGCTTATTGCAGTATCAATCTGATTTGTATGCAGAAACCAAAATCAAATTATTTTGGCTCCAGTGAACTTGAACTTAGCTTTTCTGATCCAACTGATGGGATTGAACTTAGACCTTCTGACCCAACAACTGATAGGATTGAACGTAGACATTCTGACCCAACAACTGATAGGATTGAACGTAGACATTCTGACCCAACAACTGATAGGATTGAACGTAGACCTTCTGACCCAACAACTGATAGGATTGAACTTAGATCTTCTGACCAAACAACTGATATTTCAACAAATATTCCCATACTTTCCAGATTATAAAATATCAGTTACATACAGAGCAAAATCAGTGAAGTAAATTTCCACTTGATTGTCTGGTGATGACATTTAAATCGAAACAATGCGTCAAAGGTTATATACATTCCAATACAATTAAAACTTGCTCTATGGGGAAAAGTAAATGTGGGTTTCTTTCTTAGTCTGGTGTACTTTTGCACTTTCTTACCTTCCAAAAGTTCCAGACTTGCTCCCCCTCCTGTGCTAACATGGCTGACTTTATCCTCTGTACCAAAGTTAGCCGCACATGTGGCTGTATCTCCTCCACCTGAAAAAAAGATGTGTTGTTTCTATGTGACCATGCTAATGAGCTAGTCCAAGGCAATCTTGGTTTTGACAACAAGACCAAACAAATTTTTGTACCTAAAGCATTCTACAGTATGTGTGGCAAGATATCAACCTTTATCTTAAAAAGAAACTCCCCTTTTATCAAGACCACCTGTTTTATTCAGCTAAAGAGTAAATTAGGTTTGATCTAAAAATCTTTAACTGTACTGACACACACTAGATGCCAAAGTGATTGCTATGCATGGAGTCCCTTCAATTATGTCCTGCCGTACTATATGCCTGACTCCTTCAGGATTTCCAGAATCCTACACCACTAGACATTAGTCTTCCCGTACCATTATATATATGCCCAAAGAATAAACCCATCATCCCAACCATTCTGAAATGCAATTTATCTCTGCCACCAAAGTCAGTTAATTTATGCCAACTTAACTGCTTGACAATGTCCAATAAAGAAAACAATGCCAACTTGATTGATTGACAATGCTCAATAAAGAAAACAATGCCAACTTGATTGATTTACAATGCCCAATAAAGCAAACAATGCCAACTTGATTGATTGACAATGCCCAATACAGAAAACAATGCCAACTCCCATGTCATTTCCAGATTACCTGCCATTACAGTAAAATGTTGATTACCTAGAAGCTGATTATCCAGATTATTAAGCTGAACATACTATCGTGTCCCCTGAAATTGATACTTATTACTATGAGCATGCATCTGTAAATGAGACTGATTTGCAGATCATAACACCAAAATCAAAAAGAATAAGTGGAATCAGAAACAAATACAACTGAATATAAATACATTATACAATTATAATTACAATCATTATGAACAACTAAATTATATTTGTAAATTACAAATTTATATAATTTAGAGAGGGAGGGAAAGAGTGAGATACAAAGAAAGTTTATTCTTATGCCCAAGTGTCACAAGTTGAGTGCTGCTATGACAAGATTTAATTCATCATGCAGAAATATTAAGCCATTCAAGCATGATTAAACTGATTATCTACACAAAATCTATGTTCCCCAAAAGGTCCAGACAATTGACATTTTACAGTACTGTGTCTACCTAGTGTGGACATTGATAAGGGTATCACTGAGTCCAAGATGTCAGGGAATATCTCAGCAAACTATCAATAAAAATTGCGTTAAGTTCCAGTATGTCTATCTACTGCCACTAGCGCTCAGAAGAATCAATGCCTGAGTCTTGCTAAAGACCATGTATAATGGACCTTAGAGCGAGCTCAAACACCATGTGCTGACTACTAAAGGTGTATATTTCAAAATCTTACTGGGTAGTGGACTTCAAAGAGTACACTGGTCACTTTCAGCTCTGATGACACTGGTACTGCTCAGCCTGGCTGAATACCACACATGCCCTTGTAAGACAACCATACCAATAGTATAATGGAGTAGATCTTAAATGTACAAGGCCATGTTGGTAAATTGTAAGAAACTTCCATAACTGCAGAGTCTTATGATGAAAAACAATAAACAGACTAAATAGACCTTGGAAAGTTGTCCTGAAACCAGCATAAATATTGATAACTGTAAATGATGTGTATATAGTAACACTATGGCCATGGTATATTGTGTAAGTTCCTCCATGTATAGATTTATCAACTGTACAACTCTTTCAGTCATCAAAA
Source organism: Margaritifera margaritifera (assembly GCA_029931535.1). NCBI lineage: Eukaryota > Metazoa > Mollusca > Bivalvia > Unionida > Margaritiferidae > Margaritifera > Margaritifera margaritifera. Next base: position 310,513 of record JAQPZY010001170.1, on the reverse strand, counting down.
AAGTACATTATCCCAGTATCTCCATTTATATTTTAAAAAATTATAATCTGAGACTAACATACATGTTTATACTGTCCTGTCTAAATAGGCCTTAATAATAGAAACAGGATGCAATTCATAAATGCTATACAATTAATCTTTGGCTTGGTGTTCTATCAAAAATAAGATATTTTCCCAATAGCTTTCTAAATATTGCTAAAATACATACAAAAGTATAAAATGCAATCAAGGGGTTTAGGTCATAGGGGTAAGTGAGTATGTAGTAGCATGTTTAGCTTCATAATGATTAATGCCAAGTATAATGAGAATCTACCAAGGGGTTTAGGAAATATTAGCAAATTAAAAAACTTTAACCAAAACCTTAACAGAAATATTTTTATGACTGGGACCTTGACCCCAAGGTAAAGGGGGATGAAGAAGTATGCTGGAGAATGTATTGTGTTAGCTTCACAATGATTAATGCCACAAGTATGATGAGAATTGATGAAGTAGTTTAGGAAATACAGTAAAATCTGTCATGAGCGACCTCTGCTATGAGCAACCACCTGTCATGAGTGACCACAATCGTAATGCACGGATCGATTTTATTATATAACTGCACTGTCGTGAGCGACCACCTGCAGAATGCGACCACGATTTCTGGCAAAATATGCATTTTGACACTGCTATGAACGACCGCATCACAAAAATAGAGATAAACACAACTGACCTTTATTTAACCCTTTGTAACCACGACCACTTAAAAAGTAAAGACTGTTATAAACAAAATCAAAAACCTATAACTTAAAAAAAAAAAAAAAAAAAAAAAAAAAATTAGGCTGGCTACTGGTTTCTTAAATTTTACAGGTCATGCATATAGTGTCATATGTTATAGGTTGTAAACCAGACTACAGTACATGAAGATTAGTCATTCGGATATATGTCGGCTATTTCTGCGAGATTAAAGTATGATACGTAGTATTTCCAGCGAAGCTGCGAATGGCAGCTAGTTCTAAAATAATGCTGTTATGAACGACCCTATCACGAGAACTGAGACAAACACCACTGATGTTTATTTAATCCTTCGTTAACTGCCATTGTAATGCCAAAGTCAATATAGCGGTCGAATACATCGTTTGTCTTTGGAGTTAATCTGTAATGCCTGGGGTGAATGAGGTCTTTGTCTTAAATACCAGTAGGTGAGAATCATTTCCGGATTCGATTGTCATTGTGAAATGTTTGTGTTGTTTGTTGTTTTTTTTTTTTTATGTTACAGTGATTACAGACCACACACTAAGCCATGATCTGTTCATCTTAGTGCATCTGGTTACACCCTTTGTTTATAGAGTTAATCTCTTTGTGTTGTTGGTGAATTAAGCCTTTGACGTTTGTCTCAAAATAAGTTTATTCTGCTTCTGGATGAGTTTATTATGTCTTTTTATTTCATTTATTGGTACATATACATTTTATATGTATTCCATATTTCCCCAAACCCTGATCAAAACCGCTACAGTCGTTATTACAACTGATCCCTTATAACATTAACACCAAGCACCTTAATAACAATGGCAGAACCTCCAACGAAAAAGAGACAAATTCTAACACTGGAGGAAAGAATTAATGTAATTGAAAGAAGTGAAAAAGGGGAGACCATTTGCAACATAGCAGCCAGTTGAAACGTCGGTAAAACTAAAATTTAAGGTGTTATAAAAGTCAAGGAGTCAATTAGAAATGAATTCATATGTTAGTACTAGTACATGAACATGTAATCTTCAAATATAAATGTGATTCATGTTTAATGATAGATGTAAAACTTTATTGCAATATAAAATTATTTACAGATAATTGCATGCAATATTTTAACAAGAACTATGAACAAAGAATACAATAAATGTACGTGATTGTGTTTATTTTTCCTTCTTAAACAGTGCTGAATTTTGACCAATGAAATTGGTCTTTTTGTACAAACCTGTTATGAGAGACCACCTGTCTTGAGAGACTGCTTTTTGTTGGCAGAAGGGGCGGTCTCTCAAGACAGGTTTTAATGAATGTGCAAATACAAAATTCACAAACGCCTTTAACAAACTCTTTACAACAATGATGATGTTGCAAAAGTAAAAGCTAGGTCTTGCTTCTCACCAACATGATCTTGACAAAAATGGCACAAATTTTATTAAATTTATACAAACTTTCAGGTAAGCATAATAATGGGACTTTCAGGTTCTATGCATGGAATTCAAAATTTCAGAAGTCTAGTACTTCCAAAAATGAACAAGAGTACCAAAAGTGGCACATTATATGCCCACCCTGTGTTTAACAGTTTTCTATCTAGGCACTAGTAAGGTATAGTTGATTCAGGAGATTACTGACCAAGGGGTCTCAATGATCTTGACCTTTGGTCAGGGTATGAGGTCTTGAACTAAACTTAATATGCAGAAACCATTATTTTCTTATCAGACTTATTATGACTGTGACCTAGACTCTAAAATCTATAGGTTTCTTCATTACCCTAAGAGAAAGTCATCCACAAAGTCTGGTCTGGGAACTTACTCTAGAACAAAAGTTATCCTGCAAAGCCCATTTTTCTTTGTGCCAAAATGACTTTGACTTTTTGATGTCAAAATCAATAGCCGTCTTCCATAACTTGGTGCAAGCCCTCCAGACTAACCTTTGACTGTCTGACCACAAATATAATAAATATGCTTCTTTCTGACCCAACGCGCAAGTCATCCACAAACTATGGCAAAGGTTTTTCTTATTTCAGTCACAGTGACCTTTCATCTTTTGATCCCCAAGTCAACAGGCTTTTTCTTTATCCCAAGTGTAAGCCATCCACAAAGTTTGGTCCAGGTCTGTGAAGTACAATGACCGTGACCTTTTTACCCCTTAATAAATAGGCTTCTTCCTTACCACAAGTGCAAGCCATCCACAAAATCTGGTCACTGTAGATGGTGTGGAAAGGATATTTTTTTCTTTTAGTCACAGTGACTTTGACCTTTGATCTTTTGACTCCAAAATTTAAAGGATTCTTCCTTGCCCCAAATGGATGACATTCACAAAGTATGGTAACTGTGGATGGTGGAAAACTCAAGTTGTTTAGAAACAAAAATGGTGACAGACAGACAGATGGATGGATGGACATCATAACATAATATGCTCTGCCTTATGGCAGGCATATAAAATAATGGAATCCCTGCTATGTCAAGCTTCTACTAATGTAGGCTTGAGAAAAATTATCAGTCATGGAGCAGATACAAAGAGTAACAAATACAGTCAAACTTGTGTATGACTATCTCTCTGTGGACCAGATAAATGTGATCTTTATCAACAGGTGATCTTTATAGGTAAGAATTACTTGTGCAGATTGAAGGAAAATGAAGTATAGGTAGGTAGAGCTAGACTACATGAAGGAATAAAGGATAGTTATAAAATAAATAAACAGACAGACAGATACTAAAGGTGATTTTTCATTTGTGAGACTTGGCCGACAACCTTCATGTAACTACTGACTGCCATGCAAGTACATGATTCATGTAACTACTGACTGCCATACATGTACATTATTCATGTAACTACTGACTGCCATGCATGTACATTATTCATGTTACTACTGACCACCATACATGTACATTATTCATGTAACACCTGACTGCCATACATGTACATTATTCATGTAACTACTGATTGACATACATGTACATTATTCATGTAACTACTGACTGACATACAAGTACATTATGATCCAAAGGGCTGAAAAATTGCAGTCAATGGTCAGATTCAGCAGTTGGTAACTATATGCAGGCAAACACATTTTAGGAAAACTGAAGAGGACCAAACTAAGGCAGTTGCTTGTAGACAAGTGGTTGCTAGCATTCTCAAATAACATCACCATACTCATATGTACACATGGTCACAACCTCACAGACATTAAATACAAAAATACACCAAGTTACTGTCTTTAGAATCCATTTAACAGTGGAATGTAGTTTTAATTACATGCAGACTTTGCTGCTTTCAATAATTCAGTAGTTGGTTTGAAGGTAATGCAAGTGTCATTTGTGTTCATCTCTGCAGTCATTAGAGACTGAATGGTCCTGTTGTTCAACCTTCAACGAAGAGCTTGTTAAATTTTTCTAAGCATAGAAAATGATCTTTCTGCATCTGCATTGCTGTGAGGGAGTGTCAAACATGCGGTGGAGTGGCCACTTGAGTCAGATTATCACTTTTCCAACTACCCAAATTGATTCATTGATTTTGGGATTAACAATGTGTACGGCCATTCGGCCATGTATGTCAGTACTACCCAAATAAAACATTTTTGCATTTTATATATGCAGTAAAAATCTGACTTCAAAGAAACATTGCCGCTGATCACAAACTTTAATACAGACGGCTTCAACATTCTCATTCAATGCAGTCAGTGATGTGTAATAACATTTGTTTTTCAACACGCATCTCTTTGATGTACTTAACTTCAAACAAATTGGGTTGTTCCACTTAGTGTACTTTACCTATGCAAATTAGCCTAATGGACTCTCCCACAGCAGTGCTCAAAGGATTTGACTCTACACATCACCCTATCTCCTGTGAGCCAATTAAATAACTCTCTGAAAGGTGGCTGTTTATCTCTGACCGCTTTACGTTTTAATTGCCTCTAAAACAGCTGTATAAACTGCCCAGATGATAGTTTTACATGAGCTCTGAGCAGGACTGTTTACCATTTATACATACACAGATTACAGGCATGTATCATGGTGCTAAAAAAAAAATGTTTTTCTTTTTTTTTGTGGGAATTTTTTTTTCTCTCTAAGATTGCTTAGAGGGTTTTTATTGCAGTGTGGTATATATGGTAGATTTTTTTATTACAGTGTGGTATATATGGTAGGTTTTATTTTACAGTATAGTACATATGGTAGATTTATTATTACAATAAGATATATATTGTAGATTTTATAATACAGTATGATATATATGGTAGGTTTTATATTACAGTATGATATATACGGTAGATTTTATATTTCAGTACCGTATATATGGTAGGTTTTTTATTACAGTATGGTATATATGGTAGGTTTTTTATTACAGTATGGTATATATGGTAGGTTTTATATTTCAGTATCGTATATATGGTAGGTTTTTTTATTACAGTCTGGTATATATGGTAGGTTTTTTATTACAGTATGGTATATATGGTAGGTTTTTTATTACAGTATGGTATATATGGTAGGTTTTTTATTACAGTATGGTATATATTGTAGGTTTATTATTACAGTATGGTATATATGGTAGGTTTTTTATTACAGTATGGTATATATGGTAGGTTTTTTATTACAGTATGGTATATATGGTAGGTTTTATATTTCAGTATCGTATATATGGTAGGTTTTTTATTACAGTATGGTATATATGGTAGGTTTTTTATTACAGTATGGTATATATGGTAGGTTTTTTATTACAGTATGGTATATATGGTAGGTTTTATATTACAGTATGATATATATGGTAGGTTTTTTATTACAGTATGGTATATATGGTAGGTTTTATATTTCAGTATCATATATATGGTAGGTTTTTTATTACAGTATGGTATATATGGTAGGTTTTTTATTACAGTATGGTATATATCGTAGGTTTTTTATTATCTAAAGGAAAATGGAATATGGCTGATTTATGTTTTATTAGAAGACAATGCAATGTCTTGGAATACATATCCTTACCTATTATTGTTGTTGCTCCTTGCTCAGTTGCCGTGACCACAGCATCCATTACAGCTTTAGAGCCTTTCACAAAGTTGGGAAACTCAAATACACCTGGAGGTCTGAATGGAATACATAATGTATATATGAACAGCAAGGCCAATAAATTTTTATGGTAAATTAGGTTGCACGTCTATTGAACCAATTTTATGTTTTCGTTTTACTTATTGATATGTTCAATTTTCTTTAATAAATTTTAAAAAATGTATACAGTATTTACATCTATTTAATGGGATAATACAGTAAAATCTGTTTTAAGCAGCCATTTCTATGAAGTAAACAAGAGTCCTTTGAAAGGATTGACACTCTATTGCCTGAAAAGAACTTCCAGGAATCCAAGGGAAGACCCTTTTTTTCTTGTTAACTGCAGAGTGCTGAAACCATCTCTGATATTCTTTGAAAACTCCAACATACCAAATTTGGTAAGAAAATTATTTTCTTATGTACGAGTTAACATTTTCACAGGATAACTGTGAACACCCATGGCTTTCTCTCTCATAAAAAGTCTTTTTGTGAAAATCCTGTGTTGCTACATCCATCTGTTTAGGAGAAGCAGCCATAGCATGCGTCCATTCAAGATGGGTAGTGATAACAAGATTTTCAAGACGGCCACTGTGGAGGCCATACTGGACGTCCAAGCAGAATCATTTTCATATATTATAAACTAGACATTGTAAGAAGTCTTCTGGTGAAGACACATGTTGATAGAAGTTTCCATACAGGAGGAGTAGTAATAATTAGATGGCTGCCATGGTGGCCATGTTGGACATCAGATTGGCACCATTTTGATTTAGGACCAACCCGACATCATAAGTCTTCTAGTAAAAACCCCGAGTTGATATGACCATCCATTCAGGAGGAGTAGTGATAATTTTTTTAAAAAAAATGGCCATTGTCCAAGTGGAACCATTTTCATTTTAGGTCCAACTACATATCAAAAGAAGTCTTCTGGTTAAAACCCCATGTGAATATGACTTTCTGTTCAGAAGGAGAAGCGGTAATATTTTCAAGATTACCACTCTGATGGTTACACTAGATGTCTGAGTGGAACCATTTTCATTCAGGACATACTAGACATCATAAGAAGTCTTCTGGTAAAAATCCCATGTTGATTCAGGCAGAATAGTGATAAGATTTTCAGGATGGCTGCCATGGTGGCCATATTGGATGTCAGATCAGCACCATTTTCATTTAGATAAAGTAAACATCATTAGAAGTCTTGTAATGAAACCTCAATTTAATATGACCATCCATTGAGGAGGAGAAGCAATAACAAGATTTTTAAGATGGTTGCTGTGGTGGCCATATTGGATCTCAGAGCACAATTTTTATTTAGGACCAACTAGACCATGGGATCAATGTGTGTAAAGCTTCATGGCAATCCTCCAAGTAGCTTAGGAGGAGTAGCGATAACAAACTTGTGGTAATGGATGTACAGACATTGAAGATGGACAACAGGCCATCTTGTAAGCTCTTCTGGTCTATGACCAATAGAGCTAAAACTTGGCCTTAAAGACAGGTAGTAGTACCCTACAAGACAAATTGACCCATCAAGTTTAATGGCAATACATACAACAGTGTCGAAGAAACTAAACTAAATATAAAATTGTCACGTAATCACCGGAGCAGTAAATGTAGGTCACTGTTACCTACTTTTGCCCATGGTGAGTAGTACCCTCTAAGATGAATACACCCATCAAGTTTCATGACTGTAGTTACAACAGTCACAGAAACTAAGCTAAATACAAAAAGTCAACACTGATGCTGACGCTATCAGAAAAGTGAACCCTATGTATCACCTATGCTTCACAGTCAAGACAAAAAGTGACCTTTAAGGTAGGTTTTACTGTATTTCAGTGACCTTTAAGGCAGGTCTGACTGTATTTAAGTGACCTTTAAGGCAGATTTGACTGTATTTAAGTGACTATTGAGGCAGGTTTGACTGTATTTAAACATTTATGGCAAAGCAGAGCCTTTTGATACCTATTCATTGTAATGTCTAATTCTTGTCAATGGAATAAGTTGACAGGGACAAATAATAATACAAGAAAAAAATACTTCTAAGAGTTGTATAGTGGAATTAACAGAATTTTTAAAAAATCCAATGACATGAAATATAATTTTTTTTTTAGCCTTCAAGTCTTCACAGAATTTAGAGTAGATGCCATCATGAGCTACCATGAGTAGATGCCATCATGAGCTACCGTTATTCACTATCATATTAACTTTCATCTACAAAGAAAATATCAGATCTAACCAGTCTGTAAACCAACAGATGAAATATGATTCAATATGACAACATTTGTGAGAAACTTCTCAGTACATCAGAATATTATGTCTAGCTGGACATAGCCTGTATGCCAGGCCTGCCCAAGCTTCAATAATTATGGCATTTATTTAGCTAGAGAAGAATTTTTAAAAAACTTAATAGTCAGGATACTCTAGGGTGTGGAATGATGTACAGATGGACACTTGCACAGATGCCATGATGAGCTTATGCCAAGGCGGACTTTACAAAATTTGAGACATGAAACTGTCTCATGCTCATAAAACTTCTTGCAGCAACTAAGACTGATATACAAAACTTTAAGCCCTCAAACAAAAGTGGATCACAAATTTCACCTGAGTTAGACCTTAAAGTCATCTTTATTATTCACTATAATTTTTCCCTGTGGCACTGGCAAAAACTACTACTACATTCTTAGTTTAGAACATAGAATAAGACATGAAAATCTTCAGTAGTGTTATAACTTGATTACAAAACACAGAGTTATTTAAACTGAAGCAGAACTAAACACAAATTTAATCCAGATCACTGGAGCAGGACATAAATGTCATGACCTAGTTTTGTCAGATCAATACTCTGTAGTACTCCTCATGATGGATTTTCATATCAAGTTAAAAATTATTCTGCAGGCAACAGAAGATGAGAAACTAATCTGGAGGCTAAACTGAATGCAAATTACTACAGGTCACAGTGACCTAGTTTGTCTGCAAAGTAAAGTACTGTGATTACACATTACGATATCAAATTAAATGACTTGGTAGGCAACAGAGAAGGAGAAAATGAGCTAAGCATTAATATTAACCAAGTTGCTGGGGTCAGATGGATGGACAGACAGACCAAAAAACACATAGTTATTCAAAAGGCCACAGTTCCTTTTGAAACTCAACCGACAAATAATGACAAAGCAAACAGGGAGGAGACCAAAAAATACAACTTCGGTAGAACATGTCACAATGTTACTAAACTATGCAATAACAATTGGGACACAAGAGGTTTTTTTATGTATGTATGTATGTAGTAGTGTTTCATGGCACCTCAGCACAATAGTGGCTATATGGTGCCAACTAAAGGTCAGCTTCAAAAAATGTAAAAATGTAGAATTGCACAAAAACTTTATGAAAATGTTGACAACTTATGACAGACAACTCATGGTGAAGGCAGGACAATGATGTAAGTTTCGATAGATGAGCTAAAAGTAGTGACCTAGCATTATATTAACTTAAATATCTACTTAACATCACCTGAAACTGAAAGGAGATTAATCCATATAATATTTTCAAAATGTTCCAACCCATACCATAAATAAATTGTATAAGCATACATACCCATTCCACACAATAGTTTTGGCTTGCAAGATGGCATCAACAAATGCAGTTATTGACTCGGGTCCAATATCCAGACCCTGAAATCAGAGAAAAATTATTTTAAAAAATAACTGAAAGAGAGTTATAAGAAAATACAACCATGCTCACCTGCTACGGTGTACCATAGTTCATAGATAATCTAAGTACACAAGAAAAGTGGTTAACTATAAGCATTTCCACTGGAGTGTCTAAATGTGTCAGTGACCAGATGCATCATCCTCTATTTTCAAGTAATGTTCAAGAATCAACAGCTGTTTAAACATAACAAGGGTTCTGTGGAATGTGATATTTTGACCACACCAGTCTGTGATGTACCACCATGGTTTCTGACTTTAAGAAGCTTTAACACATACCTCACACAAAGAATCTTCATGCTGATGAAGATGCCACCTCTATCACCAACAAAAGACCCAAGTGGGCCTCAGATTGCTCACCTGGCTAACATCTGCCTAATAGCAAATGCATGAGCAGTTGGCCAAGAAATCTCGGTCAGTACGATGCTTTCTGTATAAATTTCTTCCAGTACTGTTGATTGCATATATTATGAAAATAGCTATTGCAAGGTTTCTCAAGTTTTTGTATATGCATCCATATTTGATGGCATATCAGCATAAATGGTATAATATAAAAACAAACCTCTATTCCAGGATGCTTTCTGTCACAGTTAGTCACATTCTGTTCCGAGCAGTTTTTCTGAGATAAAGTTGTGTAAATGCTTTTTTTAGTAATGGCAGTATATTTATGGTGGATTGACTTCAAGCTAGGACACTGGAAATTGTGTAAAGTTCTGTTAAGCAATTTGTTTTTAAAGTTGTTTAAAGTCTTTTTTATTTATAGTAGCTGCAGTCATATCTGATGGCAGACTGGCTTCATATGTAAATGTTTAATGGATAAACTTAAACAAACAACTGACTATTGTCGACAATTTTTCAACTGATAATTTTTTTTACAACTGCTGATCAATCTAAGCCCTATGTCACATTATATAGCATTCATTTTTCTTCACTTTCTAAGCATCAAGCCACTTTTGATAAAAGGAGATACAGTGGCCTTACAGGTAGCATGCCTGACTCGCAATCAGATAGATGCAGGTATGAATCCTGTCCAAAGAAGGCTGCAATAATCACTGTGTTGTGGATCTTGGGAAAACATTTTACTTATATTGCCTCAGCACAATATAACCTTTCATGTGTTGATGTGCCACCAAACACCAATCAATCAATCAATCACATTTGGTGAAATTAATTTCAAAATCATGCATACAAAGACAGTGTAACAGCTCGATACACACAGGGTGAGGAGAAAGGACAGCAGTGTTCATACTAACCATCCAACCTTCTGGAATTCCGGAGGAGACTGTGGCAGAGCACACTTTAGAATCCTCAGCAAATTTGTCTCCTGTAACAAAATCCGTTGGCAGTATAATTTGCACACCATTCTTCTCAGCTTTTCCCATCAAGTTGTGGATGATCTTTGATCCTTCTTCGTCAAATAAAGAATTTCCAATCTGTAAGAGGAAGTATGGCTTATTCAATGCATCTGTACAACTGATTATAATACAGAATAAAAGAAGCACATAACAAGTAGAATACTTAAAGTTTTTCACAGTACCTGCTTCTGGAACCTCCAGTCACCAGTCATAGACTCTAGTCTTTCAAAACTGCAATGACTGCATTTTTTTCCCCCTATATTTATTGTTGAAATTCATACAATCTCTTTGAATTCAATAAACAGAGCCTTTCATAAATTTACAGTGATAATCATGTGCACTGTATTGATACTGAGGCAGTTTAGTGCTAATGAGGTGGGAACAACTCGATCATTGAAGCTGTTGTCTGTTTTCACATGAACTATTTTCACAGATGTGCAAAATCTATCTTGAAAACATATCATACCTTATTTTCATAGATGTAAAAAATCTATCAGCGGGGAAAGAAGACCCTGTTGAGCTTGACTCTAGTCATTTTGAGGTAAAATCATGTCTATATTGACTTAAATAGCCCATTATTTTTGCCAATGTATTTATGTTCATAATTTTTTCCCTACCCTTCTGTTTAACTATTTGCATATTTGGAAATCCCCAATAGGCTAAGTAACTGAGAAATCTTAAAATTTCATGAGAATAAATCAGCTACAAACTAATAATAATAATAATAAAATCTTTATTTTATGAGGGTGACACAATTAGTACAAAAACTAATGTCCCTTGTGGCCCTTAAATATTTGTATGTACAGGCAAATATATAAAATACAGCCAGGAAACAAACATCGTACAGAAAAGGTATTATGGATTAGTTTACACAAGGGCAATGGAGTACCGTTTCAGAGCACAGAGCATTGTGTACACAAACATGCATGATTGAAAACTTTTTCATTCACATGCATGTGCACACACATACATGCACATACACACACACACCCAGAGACATTTCATATAAAAGCTGGCCATAACCTGTTTTAGACATTATCTGTATTATTGCATCCATTTCAAACATCTCTGATGAAAGGAAGGCGCTGAAGATGCTTCTTTAACATCTTTAGGTAGACAGTTCCAAATGATTGGACCCGAAAAAGCCAAACTATTTGTTATACAATTCAGTTTTGGGCTTAGGAAGAAGAAAATTATTAGATGACATAGGGTGTAGTATTGGTAGACTAGAATCTGTATTGGCATTATTTGTCCTTTTACTGAATATATCATTTATGTAGTTGGGCATAGAACCATTAGAAACTTTAAACATAAATTTACCTTTTCTTAAACATATTCTTTCATAGATAGTCATGATCTTCAAATCATTTATACATCTGTGGACATTATCAACATTGTTGTCAAGGATAATTCTGATGGCTCGCTTTTGAAATCTTTCCACTTTAAAAAATTTGTTTTAGAAGCATTACTCCATATGACATTGCAGTAGTCCAGATAAGGTTGAATATATCTTTATAAAACATTATTTTGTTGTTAAATGTTAGGAATTCTTTAATATTTTTTAGTAACCAGATATTCTTAGACATCTTTTTGGTAACATTACTGATATGCTCCGACCATTTCATGTTGTTATCAACTCGAACTCCTAAAAGTTTATCTTGCATAGCATTTTTCAGTTTCACATCATTAAAATTAAAGTGGAGAATATTATCTTTAATTCTGTTATGTCTCTGATGAGTGGTTATCAATAACACTTTAGTTTTGTCTAAATTAATGACCATTCCATTATGTTTACACCATTTGGAGAGTTCTACAAAAGCATTATGTAAGTTTCTTTTGACAGCATTTTTAGATGAACTAATATCATAAAAGGTGGTGTCATCAGCATAGAGATCCGTCTCAATATTTACTGTATGCAAATATAGATCATTTATAAACATAATAAATAGTAGTGGCCCTAAAATAGATCCTTGAGGTACTCCGCAAGTCACAAGTTTCTTGTCTGACGTGACACTGTTTATGTCAACATTTTGTTTTCTTCCTTTAAAATATGACTTGAATTTAAAGAGTTTTTGTTGAGCTAGGAAACTTTTAATTTTTCAAGTAAAATATCATGATCAACTAAATGGAAAGCTTTCCTAAAATCAATCAGCACAACTCCAACTAGATCTCCACTATCTAAAGCTTTGAGCCATTTTTCAACCATACTAGCAAAAGCAGTTTCACATGAATGGTTTGGGTAAAAGCCTGATTGTCTATCATACAACGGATTGTGTTCATCAATAAAAATCATTAGGGAGTCATGAGAATGTTTTTCGGGCATTTTGGATAAAACAGGAAGGATTAAGATGGGTCTAAAATTATTTATTTCATCATAAGGACCAGATTTATGACACGTTTCACTTTCACCTCCTTCCATTTGTCAGGAAATGTATTTGTTTATACTAAAATTACATATATATGTTATACTTTCAGAGATGAGAGGTGCTGCTGTCTGTAATAATTTTGGTCCAATGAATTCGGTACCTGTGGACATTGTTACTTCTAAATTCTGCAGACATTTCAGCACTTTTTTGTCAATTATGAAGGGTATTTCATAGAAAGTACTGTCAGGGATTTTTTCATTACAAAGGTGTGAAAGTTCCTCATGATTATAAGGAGTAATTGGTTCTTTAATATTATCAGCAACAGTAACAAACAAGTTATTGAACTCATTGGCAATATCTTCATTGTTATTGATGCATACACCATCTTTTCTTAAGGTGCAATAAATATTAGAATATGAATGAAAATGACTTTTACCAGCTCCAAGTCTTTACAAATTTTCCAAATGTTTCCTGGTTTCTGTTTCGATTCATCAATCAGTTGTTGGTAATGAGATTTATTTGATAACCTTATGAGCCTTACAACTTCATTTCTCATATTTTTATATTGGTCAGTGTTTCCTCGTGCTTTATATCGATCACATGTTTTTATTGCTTGTATGATTTCTGGTGTAATCCAGTTTGGTTGAATAACATGTTTAACTCTGTGCTCATTTATTTGTTAACCAATGTTATTGAAAATTTGTGAAAGGGCTAATTCATGCAAGTCATAATGAATGTGTAGATTTCAGCCTGTTCTAAACATATGAAAAATACAGACATTGCAGCTTTAAGGAGAAGTCTTCTTTTTATGTTGTAGGAATCCAAGTTTTTTTTAACTTTGCAACCTGGACTTCAATTTTAAATAAAAATACAGCAAAACCTGACTTGAAAGACAACTGTTTTGGGAGACCACCAGTCACTTATGGCCAGATCCTAAATGCACTGTGATGACCTGTGCTGAGAGACCATTTTTTGTAGCAGAAGGGGTGTTCTCTCAAGACAGGCTCTACTAAACTTTTGAGAGCTATGACAGATTAATTTTTAAGTAAATTTGATGGCAACAATGACAAATTAGCTTAACTCTTTAATTCACCTCCTTTAGAGTTTCTAAGACTATAAAGTACTCCAGGCCTGAAGGTTGAAAAAACTTATGAGCACGAGTTTGTTGTCATAATCAAGATGAATAACAGTGTTGTAGTTGATGCAGAAGATGATGTAGATGTTCTCTGATGTAGAAAATAAGTGACTTTCAAAAATTGTAACACTGTACTTCAAAACTGTTCAAGACAACATCTTGCCATTCACAGAATACCCATGTAAAATGGACAATCAACCACAAATCTGCATTCACATAATGTGTTGGGAGATCTTGATCTTCACTGCTTGAAGTCAAGTGTCATATTTGAAAAAAGGACCCCTTTTATTGAGCCTGCCTTTTATTTAGCTTGTTTAATCTAGGCTGTGGACAAATATATGGACATATGGACAGACACACACAAACATAAAAGTGATTGCTAAATTGAGCTTCTGCCAAGGATAGGATCGGCAATAAAGCAAATGTTGCAGTAAACTATGTTTCTCTGACAATACTTACCTGATCACATTAACATTAGGAAATAACCTCTGCTACCTCCAAATCAGGCCCTCCATGAAAGATGAAAATTGACTTTCTGTCTATACATCAGATAAACAAAGGGAAGTAACTCTTACAGATTAACTCCCTGTGCCCCTGCTAGGTGGCCACCCATATCCCAGATGTTTACCAGTTTAAACTTGAGCTTGAGCAATACATGTAACAGGATAATTGCATTTGCAGGGAAGAGTGGGAGGAATTGATTCTAATGTGATTGAGTAAGCATTATTGGAAAAACATAATTTACTAAAAAAATGTCCTTTCTCCATCAAATACATTACCTGATCACATCAAGATTACAAAACTGGGTAAGAGGAGGAAATAATTGAGCATCCAACCTCTATGAATGTCACCCTGTAAGAGTATCATGACTGCTCTACTGAAAGGATGAACTCCTCCTAACATGAATGCAGCACAACTGAAGATTATGCATTTATACTACTCATGCGAGGGGGAATCCCTGTAGGATCCTGCATCTGGCTATTGCCTTACATGTAAAAGATTACTGGGAAAATCCAGTGAAATTTGTAAGGTCATGCCCAGGACTGAGGATGTGCTGTCATGAATGGGGCATGGTAACTGTGTAGGCAGCCACCAGTGGCCCAATAAGATTCAGCTCTCTCCTTTGCGAGGCCATGTCATGTAAATAGAAGCTGAAGAAAGTAGACTGAGCATGCCAGTCAATTGCCTTCACTATGTCTCAAATTGAAACAAAATGTTGGAAGGCCAGGTTCATGGAAATGGCTCTTATTTCGTTAGCTGAAATCTTCATGAGCCACACCTGACACTGTGAGAGTTCCGAGTACACCGATCTAAAAGTCCACTTTAGCCAAGCAGTCAGCACTTTTGGGATTATGTCATGCTTCCTACCTTAACCAGTGGGAGGAACCTTTGATGACTGCTGTGAACATTCTCCATGTACCTCAGATAGCATCTGAGTGTGCGTACCTGGTCCTGTATAGGACTCATGGTACTAATTCAGCTCCATAGTAAACCTATGCAAGCACAATGATATTAAAAGTTCAATAACTTTAAATTTCTGAATGCTCATGATCAAACCTATATTTATCAATATAAACATATCCTTGATGACATCTTCTGTGTAGAGAAAACCATATGAGCCAAGGCATTTTCTGGATCTACATGTGTTTGAAACATGTTTCCAATTCTGCACCAAAGAGTCAGGTGCTAATTTCAGTAATGAGTTTTCCAAACTCAAGTCTGTGAAAGCACTGAAATTCCATCAATAAAATATTGTCTCTATTTTTTCCAGTTACAACTAGGATAAGCTTTCAAAAGATTCTTTTTACTAAAATCTTACTTTCATTATCAGCCAATCCTGGCCAGCCAAATCCATATATACTCTATTTTATCTTCACCCATTTCTAGACTGGTTCCCCTTCTTCCATATAATTAGTACAGCGAGTCCTACAGCTTAGCCTTTCTCAACCGGTCGATCAAGGAGAGAGGGCGAATAGTTATTTTTTTATTGCCCATAGATGTTAACCTGGTTTTTTATATCAAACCTGGTTGTGTCATTAGTATGATTGAGCCATCGGAATGGAACTGAATGTAGTTCGGATCCATGGTCGATGGATGCAGCTCACTCACCCTGTGAATTGAAGCTAGTGCTATCAGAAAGTAAGTCTTGTATGATAACAGCTTTAGTGAGGTCGAAGGCAGGGGCTCAAATGTGGACAAGCTGAGCTAGGTCAAAACCCAGGCGAGATTCCATTTTGGGAACAAGGTCAGTGAATGGAGCTTGGATATGTCAAAATTGGACAAAAAGTCAGAAAGATCCTTGTTGCAGCCAATACCATCTCTTTCATGATGTCTGAACGTGAAATCATGGAAGTGTATCCTTACATTGCAAGAGTGGTGTGTGATCATAATAGTCGCACCAGTTGGTGAATACGTGCCACTTCCCCTCATATGTCTTCGAAGTGGAGGGCCGTCTAGCTGTCAAGATCCTCACCACAAATGAAGTGCAGAACTCCTTTTCATGCAAGGCGACCCTGACAAGAGCCAGACGTGAAGGAGGAGTTTCTCTGGACAAGGATGGAATATTGACAACTTCTGTTGCCTGAACGTGGAGGTTGCTATGATTTTCTTGGGTACATCTGTTGCTAGATCATGCATATCGTTAACCTAGGACCTGTCCCATCTGAGAGGAGCAATCAGAACTATTGTGCAAGCCCTGCCACTCATTTTCTGGATTAGTTTTAGTATTATAACTGCTCTGAGGGGAAGGCATAAGCCCATATCCCCTTCCAATTCACTGAAAGGGCATCGAGAACCCATGCCTCTGGGTATGGGAATGAAGAGATGGAGATTGACAGTTTGTTGTTCCACCTTGTTGTAAACAATTCTAACATCGGTTGGCCCCATAGCGCACAAACCAATGGAGGTATTCCCATACCATTATGCAGAACTCCAGTGATTTTGTCAACCTTTGTTTGAAGAGGTAGTTTACTATGATCAAATTGTTTGACATTATCTGAACCGCATTCCCTTGAATTTTCTTTGTCCAAGTGGGGGGGGGGGGGGCATAGAAAATGGCCTTCTTTTTCAGGAGATTGACCTTCTCTTGCACCATCCACTTGCCACCGTCAGTCACAACGTCTAGTAGCAAGTGTGCCCCCACCCCACCCCCCAACCAGACAAACTGGCATCTGTACAGATTGTGACTTCCGGTTGTGGGGCTTCTAAAGCCATTTCCACCACTTGCCTCTGAAGCAGGAAGTGTTTGATTTTGGTCGAGATCATAATCTGGCGATCTAAATGACCACAGATCAGGCGCCACTGTGCCAGTAGTGCCATCTGCATAGGGTGCATGTAAAGGCAGCCAAGGCAGCGTAGGTCTGCCCCCATATTGAGGAGCTGAAAAAACTCCCTTGCTGAAATGTACAGCCTGGCAGACATCTCTAGCACATGAACAATATGATCGCTGCATTTGGGAGGAAGATGAACCAGGCTGATATACATTGGAGACTCAATACCTAGATTAACAAAATACAGATTGAGTCCATCACCCACAGGAGGGTTGCTGGTGGGCAGGAGGAAAGGTAAGTCATTGTCGGTTGGCGGGAGGCTTGGGGAGGAGAAACTTTGTTTACTCTCCCCCCTTCTGGCTTGCCTGCAAAAGTTAGGGGCATATTGCCATCTATAATTTGCCTGCCCACGAAAAGGTTGTCGTTGTTGATGATAAATATCCCTGCAGTCTTTCTGTCAATGATCATTCCTTCTCTGGTATGACTCCTGATTAGTTCGCAGGGAGATAGGGCCTTGCAAGGAGAGCTGAAGTGGCAACTCCTGCTTCCTCACCTCCTCATTTTGGCCCCCAAACACAGGAGGGGTGGGGGACCGAAAGGAAGAAAGCACAGGGTCACCGCATGGCGGGATCATCTCTTCTTATCAGTTGCAAGAAGCTGTTAAGGCTTTTGCCATCGTGTGGTGAGCTGCTCTTTTGACTACCTTGGCAATACAGCATACCGATTTCCTGGCATGGTCGCTCCATGCCTTCCCAGCCAGGCAAAAGATTGCATCAGACACCATGTCATGTAGAGAGGAAGTTGACGTTCCTGACCAACTTAGATGTGGTGTGAAACACTTGTCTGTCCACCTTACAACAGAGGGCAGCAGACATGTTAATGGCAGTAATGTCTTTACCTAGACTAGGCACATCCAAATGGTAAGCAACGGTATGTGATTTGTACTAGTGGGGTGAGAAATTTGCCAGCAATTGACTCACCAAAAAAGAAGGCCCTCGACTTACTGGGTTTGCAAATCTTATCTGAGAGATTCCCTGTAATTCTGGGAATCTTTGCTGATTGTGGTAAAATCCTGAATACGCATGTTCATCATGTGGTATTGAATGCCGGAAGAGGAGGGCATTCTGACAGAGGCAACATTCTGTGGATCTCTTCAATTGCCACCTTAAAACTGAACTCCTGCCTTTCTACTGTCAGATCAGAATGTTTAGGTATGTCCGTGTTATCCCCCTTGTCAATGGGTGGGTGTGTCCTCTTCCTGTATGCTCTGCGTTCAGGGATATAACATTCCATAAAGTAGTGATTACACTGTGTCATCACTATGCATAATACTGGGCTGGGCCAGACGGGTGGATGGGATACACCAATTGTGATGCTGGTGCACCATGTGTTGGTGTCATGGTTTGGCTGGCTGACTTGCCAGTGTGATCCGCTGTTACTGTTGGAACTGTCAAGTGACATGCAGTTTGCTAGTCCAAAAAGATCTAGTCACGCCCGCCAAAACTGTACACTGTTTGGCTGGACGGTTCGACTGGTTGATTGGCAGCCAGGACGTCATACGGTGTATGATATATGATTTGCAGGCTCAGCCAGATGGCAAAGTCAGAATGCAATCCTGTATGCCCTGTTTCAATGGCACTAAGTCCATGCATGGGCCGGGGTGGGAACTTATGCCCAGTGGGTTGCCAAATTGGATTGAAAACAGTCCCAGTTTCCTCTAAATTACTGACAACTCTGAAGACAGAGCTTGTTGTATTATGTGTATTATTCATGATTCCAATAAAGCCTGTGGAATCGCTTGCTGTAGCTTCAATAAGATCAGAAGTAATCGTTGCTGTAGGTGCCATTCTATATATCTTTGCCGAGGGTGGGGGTGACATCTCAACATCCCCCATTAAACTCACCAACGATTCTAAATCTGTGTGGATACTTAACATTTTGTGTTTGGACAATATTGAACATGGCCTCTTTTCTTGGGCCTTCAACTGCCTTTTTAAGACTTTGGACCAAGTCTTCTGCCCACAAAGAACACACGCTGTATGGATGTGATGATGTACATTTCATGCAGGCAATGCTTGTTTTATGATTATCCTCAGTGACTTTATAGCACTTGCATTTCTTGCACTTGTTTGACATCTCTGAAATGATAGAGAGAAAAAACAAGTGCATACAACAAAAAAAACAAACTATTCAATTAGACAAACTCCAGTTACTTGGATGACCTATAAGAAATGCATAATAAACTGAAGTTTAAGAGTGCAATACAAATAAACCAGTGAACAATACATCTGAGTGTTACTTATCAATTTCAATTAAACAATAACGACCGGCAATAAATATGAATAAATTGACAGGAAAGGCAAAAATGTTGTATATACAAGGTATATCAACCTTCTGACTTCCTAAACCACTGAATAAAATGTTGGATGGTCCAAAATTATGATAAATTGCAATGGACTCTTGGAAGCACTGTTAACAGTTTGTGTGAAAGTTTAAACTGGTAAACATCCAGGACATGGGTAGCTGCCTAGTAGGGGCAAGGGGAGTTAATATGTATGAATTACTTCCTTTCGTCTAATAAGATATATGGATGGAAAGACGTTTTTTGTCTTTCAGGGAGGGCTGGATTTGGAGATATCTGATGTTATTTCCTAATGATAATTGTGATCGGGTAATGTATTTGACAGAAAATAAATAAATAAACAAAATTTTTAATTACAACCAATCCCTAATTTGAAATACTCCTCAAGAACACCATTTTATTATTCCCTTGTACACAGTGCAACATCAGCTTTACCGTTCTGCTGTAAAACTTGTATCTGTCAAATAAGTGCAGCTTTACTGTAAATGAATGAATGAATGAACGGAAAAATTACAAATTCTTTAATTACTAGCACTGGAGGATTTTAAGTATAATTTGCAAAATTCATATAACAACCTGTAATTATCATACCTTCATGCCATGCAGAACCTTGAGGAAGGTGAAAGCCATTCCTCCTCCAATGATCATTTCATCCACTTTGTCCAACAGATTATCAATCAACTGAATCTTGTCAGCCACCTTGGCTCTGTAGGAAATGTTTTGAAAAATACATCAACATTTTAATTGTTTTCATGGTTCATAAAAAAAATATATGGTGATACAGTGGTTCCCCTTTTATAAGGCCACCCCTTCTGCAGCAGGAAAGTGGCTATATAAGAGGTGTGGCCTTTCTAGAGGGGAATCACTCAAATGTGAGTAATAATTAGATATAAAGAATGAAAGGCATAACTAATTTTTAAATATTTAATATTTAATTTAAGAAACACAGGCACATTATGGAATCAATGTGATAAAACTTGTACTAATGTTATTTAAAATAATTAGGAATAATCGTCAATCGTGATACAAAACCACCTTGTCAAAAAAATCAGGGTACAAACATCTGGCTGTAGCAATCATTGTCCATCCATTCCATTTTCCCATGCTGTAGAATGTAAAACTGACAATATTTATTTGAATCCTTTGACATACAATTTGTCAGCAGTGATCTAAGGACTTGCCCTCTTTTCATTTAGTCTAATTGCTCTCACTTTTCCTTCTAAACAGAGACTGTCTGATGACATTTTGCACTTTGTGCAAGAACTTATTCCTTCATTTGCAATTTGTAGCTATTAGATGTAATGCTCCATGTTTACAAAGGTTTTAGACTAATACCCTGTCAAATACATTCATAATCTACAAGAGAGAAGCCATGATGGCTGACAAAGCATTTCTACTTTATGCCCACCAGATGTCATGCTGACTTGAGCTGAACAATAATGTGCTTCTCAGCTGTTAGCTTTTGTCATCGTGATAATTATCGGTGGTACTAATAGCTAGTAATTATGAAAGTGACAAAACCTAACATCTAAGAAACACAAGGATAGTCGGATTACTTACCTCTTTGTCTGGATTCAAGTCAGGTACTTTATCAGCATGTTGGAACAAATGTCAATGTGTTAAATTTATAGATAAAAAAAAATATTTGTGACATTTCTACCTGTAAAACCCTTAAGTAACTACTCATGAGGGGTAAATTTGATAGTTCTTGCATTAATATGCTGGCCATGTTAAATGGGTGGCTGTCCTAGAGGGGTAAATTTGATAGTTTTTGCATTAATATTCTGGCCATGTTAAATGGGTGGCTGTCCTAGAGGGGTAAATTTGATAGTTTTTGCATTAATATGCTGGCCATGTTAAATGGGTGGCTGTCCTAGAGTGGTAAATTTGAGTTTTTGCATTAATATGCTGGCCATGTTAAATGGGTGGCTGTCCTAGAGGGGTAAATTTGATAGTTTTTGCATTAATATGCTGGCCATGTTAAATGGGTGGCTGTCCTAGAGTGGTAAATTTGATAGTTTTTGCATTAATATGCTGGCCATGTTAAATGGGTGGCTGTCCTAGAGGGGTAAATTTGATAGTTTTTGCATTAATATGCTGGCCATGTTAAATGGGTGGCTGTCCTAGAGGGGTAAATTTGATAGTTTTTGCATTAATATGCTGGCCATGTTAAATGGGTGGCTGTCCTAGAGGGGTACCTTTTAAACATAAACTTGTCAGAGCCAAGGGATTTTGGCTGTATGATGTGGGTGGCCGCTAGTCTCAAGTGTTTCCAAACTTACAGATGTTTTAAGTGTGGCACATTGGATAGGTAGGTAGGCTGTCAGGTAGGTAGGTAAATGGGTGGGTAGGTAGGATAGGCATGGAGGTTGAAAATGGCAGAATAAGGAAGGACAGAGGTTTGGTCAACATTAATGAAATCATTGTTGAAAAAATGATACAACTGTATCCAAGAATGCACTTCTTTCCATGTATAGCACATGATTTAAGTACATATCAAACACAATAATGATACATACCCTCCCAGTATTGCCAGGAAAGGTCTCTCTGGATTATCCAGAGCCATGGAGAAGTAGGCCAGCTCTTTGGCTAACAGCAACCCAGATGCTCTCTGGGCAAATCCCTCACCCATCATAGAGCTGAAAAAAAAAAACAACATACAGTAAAAAATAACCTGAAATGTGACTGGCGAGGAAGACCACCTGTCTTGTGAGACCTGAGTGTAAATACACAGATTAATTTTTTATATAGTATTATGACCTCTTCTGAGTAACTGTGTTGTCATGAGAGACGTTGAACAGCTCACAAATCTTATGTGCAGATGCTTGATCTAATGCACAATCAGGGACTTACACTTCGTCTGGAAGCATTTAGAACCTCTGCTTCTAAAAATCTTGATGCCGAGGCCAAAACAAATGAATCTGGCTCTTCAGCATTCTATAAACTATTGTTACGGAATTATGTATCATTTCGTTTGTAAATAATGGTATAGTTTTATGATCTCTTCATAATAGTCCAACAGCTGTCGTCTTGCAGAAAGTACATATACGGTATTTCAATGTGACTCAGTACATTGGTCTTGGGAAATATTGTCGGTTAAACATGAATCATGTCACATGACCTAGCACGTGAGAATTTGTTGAACTTTTGACCTGGATTCTATGTTCAATTGAAGTAAATACTTTGTTGACTGGTAATAACATCAGTGCATAGGTACTTTAGCTGTGTCACGTATAACCTAGTTTCTGATTGGTTCGTAGAAGGTTGTTTTCTAGAAGAATCAAATTGTTTTTAAGTCGCAAAACAGTAAATTGGTTTTCCTTATTCTGTTCTACGCAGCTCAGAATCTATAAAATTGAATTTAATTACTGTGTTTGGCATTCTAGCATAGTTTGTCAGCCTGAAAGGTCATAAACGATATTGGTTCATTTTGTGTGTGGATATTCTGCTTCAGTGATATTATTATTATCATAGAGTACATTTAGGATTTAGTACTGCTTCTTAAACTTTAAGAATTATTCAGCTCTGTGGAATTATCAGAAACATTTCTAGAACATGTGTGATATTCCATATTCACAAGGATTACTTGGAATTAATAACACTTGGATATAACTGATTCTTGTTAGTACATCAGTACAGTGAAGGTTTCATTCGGAACCTACTTCATTTGGAACATTTGGATTAACTTCCGTATCAGTGAACTTTAGAAAAATTTAGGACTTTTAAGGATATTCTATACTGTAAGTTATTTTTAATTCTTTCACTTTGATTGTTTGTTGAAAAATTTAAATATTTTAGGAAATTAAATATTTGTATTTTAAATCTTGAAAGCTTGTTTGAGTCTTTTCTTTTGTTACATTACCCCTAGTCGTAACACTATCCTGAAAAACAAATGAATCTGGCTCTTCAGCATACTATAAACTATCCTGAAAAACAAATGAATCTGGCTCTTCAGCATACTATAAACTATCCTGAAAAACAAATGAATCTGGCTCTTCAGCATACTATAAACTATCCTGAAAAACAAATGAATCTGGCTCTTCAGCATACTATAAACTATCCTCAAATCCATCTAACCCTGCACATAAGTCATCACCAAAACCAAAATACCAAACCTTGTATGATCACCAGGCCCAAATACCAAACCTTGTATGATCACCAGGCCCAAATACCAAACTTTGTATGATCAGAATCCAAAGTTTATTTTTCGGCATACAAATTAGTCCTAATCTAGAAGCAGCAAAATAACAATCTTAATTATACTGCAAAATTCTCTATTCCCCAATTACCACCTTGGTTATTAAAATCCCCCAAAATAATTTTTGATCTCTGCTATTACAAATATCCTCTACCAAGCCTCCCATATTGCAGAGCAGATTCAATGAAATCAGAACCTCCTACTATCATATGTCCCTGTAATGATACACTTCAAAAGATGGAGACAAGGCTGCAGCTGGTTACTGGATAAAACCTACAATTTTACCACAGAAATTACAGCCATACACGGATCTCTGAAGTACATCAAACCTCTCAGAAAACATACTCCATCATCTTTTCCGATTCCCTTTCCACATTGAAAGCATGGGAAAGCCTTAAATTTGACAACCCATTAATATGCAAAGAAATCTAAGTTGCTCATAAAATCTGGAAAAAGTATTCTGCCATGTTGGCTACTTTATAACATTGGAATAAAAGGTAATGAAAAGGCAGGATAAGCAGCCAAAGCTGCCATGTAGTCACATGTTTCCAAATGGAAGATTAAATATAGTGACTTAAAATATTATGTAAATTGGCATGTTCTACATACTTGGCAAAATATGTGGAATGAAAACTCCACAAACAAGCTTTGGAACATCAAAACAATCAGTGGAGAGTGGCATCCCTCTTACTGAACAAATTGCAGAGATGTGGTGGCATCAAGCCATCCATACCTCTTGAATAGTGAACCTTGACCAGAGTGCATGCATTGCCAGTGTTACTGTCAGTAGAACACATTCTTGTTCACTGTACAGTTTCGGGTCTAACTTGAACAAGTGATTTTTAAAATAACTTACTGGTATTCACATTATTTCAACAGACCTCAAGTGACTTTGAAAGTAACTTATTCACGTTATTTCTAGCCTTTCAAAACCAGCATCATTGTGCCTTTTTTTCATATTTCCCATGTTGTTTATTCCACTTGGACCACATGACACACATGTAATTTGCTATTTTTCACCAAAGAGCATTTTACCGGAAGAAGAAGCAACAAATACAAGTTTAGTGCACTTTTTGCGTCATTATTTTGTGTACTTTTTATTGTTAAAATTGACAATGTTAAATACGATTTTAAGAAGAGCTCAGATATTTCCTGCAGTAATATACATCTTTTCCAAGCACTTCAACATTTCTATTTTCCATTTCAACCATTCCTACTCAAGTGCAATGAGATTTTTTTGTGCAAACATGGCTTTTTGTGTACAGGGGTCTTGTAAACATAATGTGCATACGTTATATACTAACTAATTCCGCACAGTACCATACGCAGCTATGACAACTCTGACATCCTCACCTTGCTTTGGCAATACTACAAATGATTTGTCTGCCGCTTGAACATCGATCTTAATGATTGGATATTGCACATGGGCAGGTGTCCAGTATAAATTTCACAGTATATTTGATAAAGTCTTAAGGAGAAAGAGAGCTTTACTGACACCATGATATATGCACTTAACGTGTATAAATAGTAAACAATCGCGAATAATGCTCATGGAAAAGAACACCATGGGGTAATTTTACATATAATTGTCACATATGCTATTAAATAGTAAAGATAGCAATAAACAGTGTATGCGTTCGTATTAGTGTTTAACAGCGCCTCAGCATATTAATGTTGGTATGGTGAAAATTTAACAACCACCATTGCATAGATTATTTAACTGACTGACAAGAACTTCCTTTAAATTATAGTCATGTGCGGTCATTCGAGTGCGTAGGCTGACAATACTGTAGCTGTTGGCTTTGAATTAGCAGATTACGAGTCCTTCGATCACCGTTCTGGAATAGCAGATTAGGCTAATCTGCATAGGTAAATTAGACGAATCAAATTCGTCTGAAGTTAGTAGGTAAACTGGTAAATGAAAGATCACTTGTGTTCAAGAAATAAAATTGGTTACACACCACTGCCTTGAACAAAAATGTTTAAGCCATCTTTTTTTAAACATTAATGGTTATTTTGTGATGTGATCAGCTGCAACTTTTTCTTGTTTTGAAGTAGGAGTGTACTGCATATATACAATGTTATTATTTCATTAGTTTGAGTAGATGAGAGATTTCATAATTGAAGAGAAAATGTTGAATTACAGCTGTCATTCTGGGATGGAATCATCTGTAAATGGACTCAAATCCAGATAAACTCTCAATTTAAGAACTTCTGGTTGAACTGTTCACGGAGTTTGACTTTATGAAACTCAGTTGGGGATGGGGTATTTTATATTTATTTTTCACATACTGCAAGCTCCATACTAAAATTAGTCATTATACAGTAAGGGGCCAATCATGTAATTTCATCGGGTAGGGTTTGGTAATTCTTTTGCTCAAACATTTTCTGGCTCCCAAATAGACTGAAAGAAACAAAAATGATCTAGTGTAATTATATCATGTCTATCCATGACACTGGTTGGAAAAATACTTTGAGATTTAAAAAAATTCCAAGATAGAGGGAAGATTAAATGATCTGTCCCAGATGTAAAGGTCATAAACATAGCAACACCACCGTGCATGGGGGTCAAATGCAGAAAGATCATTTTCAATGCTCAGAAAAATAAAGAAAAAACAATCTTTAGGCAAGTTTGCTGTAGCAACTTTCATGTAGTGAGGAAGGATCTTTTTGATGTGAACTCAATAAAGAAGCTTTCTGATGATGTACAATCCAAGAAAATCTTGGACTTTTTAAATGAATGCAATCTATATACAAAATGTTGATCCTACACTTTAAGCATTTTATATTTTTTACCTTTATCTACCTTTTCTTAGAATTTTAACACTTTTATCTTTGATCTTATTGGACAACATGTTTCCACTTGTGTGGAAGGGTTTATCTTCCTAACATGTTTTGCAAGTTTTACCATTAATATCAACCAACCAACATCAATTAGGCATGATGAAAATACTGAATCTCAAAATCTTCCAGTTCATTTACTGTAGATCATAAAGTTTTCAGACTAGACAATTTTTTTGCAAATTTAGAAGTGAAAGTTTTCAGAATAGAAAATTTGTTGGTAAATTTAGAAGAGAATGCGAATATGTGTAAATATTTTTCACAGAAATGTCTATGGGGTAAGGTATTACAAATGTAGACAAATAGTAATTTGTGACAATGTTATATTCAAATATGACACATTTAGTTAATTTGTCACAATGATATCCGAAATATGATTTACAGGCTGAGGTAGAAACCATTAAATCCATAGATCATCTTTCATAAACCTTTGACATGCATTTAAACCTTTTATTAGTGATAAAAAAGAAAATGAAATTCATTTTAATTCAATTTGAATTTCTATTGGGAATTAAAAAAAAGGTATGATAAAAATTCATATTTGTCAGATTTTAGCTTTTCTTGAAGGCTAACATTTAATACAGAGTACTTAATATGAGAAAAACACATACACAAACACAAAAATAAATGTAACAAAATCCACCATTCAAAGTTTGATTTTTGTCTTGGCTTTTGTTGGTTTTAACAGAGTGTTGACTAGAGTTATCATATATGTGGTCATTTTTATCGCTTTTGTGATCTAAGTGTGATTCTGGGGTAAAATGAGAAACACACACACAAACACAAAAATAAATGTAACAAAATCCACCATTCAGAGTTGGATTTTTGTCTTGGGTTTTGTGGGTTTTACCAGTTTGTTAACTAGAGTTACCATATATGCGGTTATTTTTATTGCTTTCACGATCTAAGTGTGATACTGGGGTAAAGAAATCAATCACCTTTGTTCCTTATCTACCTTATAGATAATCTCTACCACCTTTACAAATGATACATTGCACTACTTCAAGGTTGTAGCATGTGTCTATGAAAATCACCAGGACCACAAATTTTTCTTTTAGTCAAAACCACAATGTACTTGAATATGTTTCATATTTTCATAGAGACTATTACAATTCAGTAGCATGCCAAACTTTAACCAAAAAATATTATGGGACATACAGAGTACGTATTTATTTTTGGACGCTCTTGAGTTTAGACATACAGTGGATTAGGAAAATGGGGGAAAACTGATAGTCCAAGCATACTGACCAGTGCAATGTATGCATGTATGAAGTAGTATATTATGGCACCTCAGCACAAGAGTGGCTATACTGTGCCAACTAATATTAAAGTAAAAAAAATTAAAATGAATTGCATACACATTTAGGAACATAAACCCTTCCAAATAAATGTAAACACAAAGAACAAGATAAAATAAAAAATGTAAAGATGTTAAAATTCTGTAAAATGTATATAAATTAAAGATAAAGGTAACACATGTAAAATCCTTTAAATATA
Source organism: Margaritifera margaritifera (assembly GCA_029931535.1). Lineage (NCBI taxonomy): Eukaryota > Metazoa > Mollusca > Bivalvia > Unionida > Margaritiferidae > Margaritifera > Margaritifera margaritifera. The sequence goes on along the minus strand of JAQPZY010001170.1, from coordinate 282,030 downwards.
TGAGCAAAATTGGTTAAATAAACTGCAATCCCTCAAAAAGTCAAGGATTTTCTCTGGTGGTACATTATCATAGAATTTCTTCATTGAGTTCAGTTCAAAATACTTCCTTCTCACAGGGTGGAAGTCATAACACTTGACAAGAATGTATTCCACTGTCAGTGGACACTGGCATGGTTTGTCCTCCAATCAAGGTTCACCCTTCAGGAGGTATGCATGAGTCAGGTATGTGTCTGATACATGATCAACACAATACAACCTCATTTCTGCAATTTGTACTATATGAGATATGCCACTTTCCAACAGTGGGTTTGATGTTCTGAAGTTTGTATGTGGAGTTTCCATTCCACACATTCTGTCAAGTATGACGAACATGCTAATTTATACAACAGCTGAAGTCGGTATATGGAATCTTCCATTCCGAAAGAAAATATTTCAGTAAATTATGTTTCTCTGACAATACTTACCTAATCACATTAATGTTATGAATATAAACCTGCTACCTCCTGAAGCCAGCCCTACTAAAAAGACAAAAATTGTCTTTTCTGTCTATATCATATAGACAAAGGGCAGTAATGCTTGCCCATTATCTCCCCTTGCTGCCGCCAGGTGTCGCTGGTTTTAAGCTGAGCAATGTACCAATGGGGATGCTCACATGGTGGGGTGGCTGCGAGGGTTTTAAAGTAATGTGATTGGATAAGTATTCTCAGAGAATCACAATGTACTGAAAAATTTGCTTTCTCCTTCAAATACGTTCTCCAATCACATTAACTTTAGGAGAATAAGTAATAGGATGAGGAAATGCTGAGCATCCTACCTATACCTTGGGCATCCTTCTAGGGAAGAAAGGCTGGATTTCCTATATGAATGATAAACTGCTCTCCTAACTTGAAAGCAACACTGCTGATGGTCACGTGATCTGTGACAACTATATCTGGTTAAGAAGATGATTATTGAATTCTTCTTATTGACACATTTTCTGTGGCGAATTGAGTGAAACCAACCTAAGAGACTGTGTTGATTTTAACTCGATCTGGTGGTCATCTGGGCAGCTGCCTCTGGACTCGCCAGGTTCAAAGTATGTCTCTGTGAAGCTAAATCCTTGAGATAATAACTCTAGAAGGTTAACTCTGCATGCCAGTGAACAGTTTTATTATGTCTTGGATCAAAACATTACATTCGAACGCGAGGCACGCAGACATTGCTATAATTTCATGAGCTGAAATCCTCATGAGGTAACTCTATCTTTTAAAACTTCAGAGTATGCCAAGCGTATAACCAACTTCAGCCACAAAGGTAGGGCTTGAGGGGTGATATCTTCTTTCCCCGCCTTCACTGAGAGAAAGAGTCATTTTCATGTGCCACAACTCTTCTCTGTGCGCTTCAAGTAGTGCTCGAGGGTGTGGATATGATCTTGCATGGCCACTTCTCTTGACGTGTCTATCAATGAGAGGGAGCATATGTCGACTCTCTGATTGCCCACTGACAGCAACCTATTCTTGGCTACAAAGCCTGGTTGTGTCATGAGGACCACTGACCCATCTGATCTGAATTGAAGATAGTTCAGGTCAACTGAAAGGGTATGTAACTCACTCACCTTGCATACTGTAGCTAAAGCTATCAGGAAACACGTTTTGTACGACAGTAATTTCAGTGAGGTTCTGGCTAAAGGCTCAAATTTATTGGAATTGAGCCATGTCAAAACCCAGGACAGATTCCATTTTGGAAACAGGGTGAGGGATTTTGGTCAATGCAAGTCAAAATTGGCTAATATGTCTGATAGATCTTTATCATGACCCATATACCCTTTGCCATAATGCCTGAATGTGTCAGATATTATGGAGCGGTAGCCGTTGATGGTAATTGGGGCCAAGTTTTGTCCTTGTACAGCCTGAAGAAAAAGTCGGCCAGTCATGGGATCGAGGCACTCGATGGGACGATGTTGATGACACGGCACCAGTACCTGAAAACACACCACTTTCCCCCATAAATCTTTAAAGTGTGGGGCCTTCTTGCTTGCGAAATTCTCTCCACAATTGAAGGATTAAATTCCTTCTTTCGCAAGGCTTTCCTGACAAGAGCAAGGCATGAAGGAGAAGACAATCCAGACAGGGGTGGAACACCCATGATGGCGGTTGTTTGAGAAGATTCTGCTTGGCCGGAATCTTCCTGGGTAGATCTATCATTGACCCAGGACTTGTCCCATCTGAGAGGGGCTATCAGGATCATCTTGTAGTTCTGACCCCTCAACATGTGTATTATTTTTGGTACCAAGACTGGGGGTGGGTAGGCAAAGGCACACAACCCTTCCAAACTGATTGACAGTGCATCCACGGCCCAAGCTTCTGGGTACAGAATAGTGGAGACCAAGGTGGGAAATGTGTGATTCCACCTTGTCGCACAAAGGTCGATCAGAGGATGCCAACAAAGTGCGCAAATCTGATGAAAGACTGATTGACTGTGGGACCATTTTTTATGAATGACTTGACCCTTTCTTGAGAGAAAGTCAGCCAGGACACTGAGTAAGTAAGTACTGGCATCCGTTCATACTGTTGCATCTGGTTGGGGCTTCCCCAGAGGGATTCCTGTCATAAGTCAACTGTGGTTGTGCCACTGACCCAGGAATGATAATACCTCGTTCGTGATCCTGACTTTTTGATCGAGTGGATTGGAAAATGGAAAATGGGTGCCATTGAGCCAGCAAGATCATCTGTACGGGGTGGATAAAAAGATGGCCCAATGGTATCAAATACGCTGCCACATTGAATAATCCATGGAGTTGCAAGAACTCTCTCACTGAAATCCAAGTCCTGTTGGAAATGGACTTTAAAAGTTTGACGAGCCTTACTACGCGAACATGGGGAAGTCGTACGAGATTGGTGATAAACTCCATACCCTGATGGACAAAACACTGGGATGGATGGAGGTTTTCAGTTCACTAGAAAACCTAGACGATTCAAAAGGGATAGGAGATCGTTTCTGCCCTTGACAAGAATAGAACCAGCCATATGTTTCTGGAGGATGTGGTCCAAATATGCCACTGTTGCTGTAGATGAAGTTGACTGGAACAGGGAGGCACCACAATCCATGATTTTGGTAAAGGCCCAGGGGCTGATGTTTAGACCAAATGGAAGAACTTGAAACTGGTAAACGTTTTCGTGGTACACAAAATGAAAATTTCCCCTACACCGGACAGATAGGGATGTGAAAGTATTAATATGTCAGATTGAGATTGATAGCATACTCTTCCCTTCTGATGGAGAGTCATATCGATCTCGCCATGTCCATCTTGAATTTCCACAGAAGTATGTATTGATTACAGCAACTCAGGTCAATGATCAGCCTCAACTTGCCTTTGGCCTTTTGTATAAGGAAGAGCTTGCAATAAAACACCAGAGATTGTGATTTTCAACCGCCTGTTGGTCGATTAGCGAGCAAATCTCCTGCTGTAGAATTTTGTCCTTCTCCCGTTCTGATGGATCGTCTAAATGAAGGGGAGATGAAGAAAGAGTAGGGTGTTGGATAAACAAAATCTGAATCCCCTCTGAAATTACTTGGATCACCCACTCATTTTGCGAAAATAGGGTGATGCAACGAGAATGGAAGTGCAGAAGCCTGGCACCCACCAGTAGGCTGTCTGTGGGAGGTGGGGGTGACAAGTAAACTGTGAGGGTTAGGAGGATTTGTGGAGTAGAAATCTTGTTTCTTGCCCCCTTTGTAAGATTGCCTCCAAAACCGACTAGCCAGTTGCCATCTGAATTGACTCGTGCATGTAAAAGATTCCTTGTCTTTTGGTCTTCGATTCTCCTTCCCTTGAGGCAGGGATGGTTTGGCTTTAAAAGACTGTGGAGGCTGGGAGGCGAGTTGGAGGGGCAGTTCCTGAGCTGCCTGCCTCCTAACTTCTTCTATCTTGCCTCCAAAGAGTAGTGGCAACCCAAACAACATCATATGTAATGCCAGGGCATGATGTGCCTTAAGCAACGTGGAACGCAAACATCTCGTCGTATCAGGTCTAGATTTGCAGAGGCAGTCAGCGCATTTGCCATAGAATGGTGAGCTGCCCTGTTAATGACCCAAGCAATTCTGGCCGTGGAGTCCCAGGCATGCTCATTGTCTAATTTTTCGGTAAGCTGGAAAATCGCCAACAAGGCAAAGTCCAACATCAAAGATGTGGCGACGATATTCCTGACCAGCAACGATGTGGCATGAAAAACATTTTTGTCCACTTTGTAAAAATGTGGGGCAGACATGTTGACAGCAGCTAGATTTTTGTCTAAAGCTGGGAGTTCAGTGTGGAAAGCGTCCATGTGTGTTTTGTACCAGCATGATGAAAATATCGCTGGTACTTGGCTTTCTGAAAAGAAAGCCTTAGAATTTCCCAGATTGCAGAATTTTCGTGACAGATGGTCACTGATCTCTCTGATCTTTGCCTCACTGTGGAAGCAGACAGAAGGATGGAGTCTCACTGTGTGTAGTATCCTGGTCAGGGTCTGCTTCCGTATCCAGATAAAAACATCCCTGGCGGCATAGAGGACACAATTTTGTCATCTCTATACAAGTCACGGTACCTTCCCTGTGGGTAAACTGTGAACATAAAGGATAGCTGGATCTGTAGGGCAAATTTGTTGTACCAGTATGAATGGCTGGTTCGCCAGTAGAATAGTTGGTATGGCTGCTGACTGCGGAAGGTGGTATGGATGGCTCTAGTACTGGCCGTGCCAGGGGCATGGCGAGACGGATGGATCTGTCAGTGAGATCCCCATAATTGCAGGTATGTGTAGCTGTAGGCCTTGCAAGACGACAGATCTATCAGTAAGATCCTTGTAACTGCATGTATGTGTTGCCGACACGACCGACTTACGGTCACTAGGCAGGTGATGTGGATAACCAAACAGCTGGACAGGATCCCCCATCCCGGACAGTGTTACCATATTATGTGATGGATCTGTTGGATCCATTAACTCATTAACCCCTGCTGCCACAATAACTCGTCGCACTTTGCTTCCCTCATCTACCGAGTGCCACGATAACGTGGCGCAGTTTACCTTGCTTGAATCCCAGGCGCCTCATTTGAGTGGCAGTATTTGTCTAGGCCTGTATCCCGCACGACAAGTTAAAGCGGCACAAACCATTGGTTGATTCCAGACGATTTCCTAATTATGCAGGCAATTTAACCAATCAAATTTAAGCTTACATAGATAGAGGAAACATTGCAGCACATGGGGAAAAATATTTGACTTCGATAGCGCTAGAAATAGTGGAGTTATTTAGATTTGAAAATGATGCAAAATGACAAGAATCAGCCTCTGGAAGTAGAAACGTACCTGACAGACTCTGATGGAGATATATTCATTTATGTGTGGATTAAACCATATCTTGGCGATCTTTTGAAGAATCAGTTAATAAAGACTTGCTTGTGTTTGGGAAAATGAATTTAGTTAACAAGAGTGTACATAATTCAGAGCTTGTTCAAAGTGTTTCATTAGTTTTTAAATGTTTAGTGGAGAATTCTAAGGAAGAAAGGTAAGTAAAGTGTGAGGAAAATATGCAGTTTTCACACAAGGTTAAAGTTTGTAAGAGAGATGACAAATGGAATTTCTGTGAATTATTTCACGTGTTGAAGGTTTTAATTATTCAGTGTGAATTCATAATGGATTTTATGGATTTTTAATGACAAAAGAAGCAAATTGGTAAGTAAATAAAAAAAAATTTGCCTTTATGGATGAGTTTTATTTCTGCATGCTGCATGAAATTTATACTATTATCTACATAATTGTATTGAGAACAGCTGTGCCAAACTTTAACTTAATTGAAGCAATACAAATTAAAAAATAACTAATTTATTTCAAGTAGCCCCCTCTGTAAAAATATAAAGTCAGGTACTGTCAGTGAGTCTCAGGGATACAGCTACTGGTAAGGCTAACACTGCTCTAGGTGATCCCTCTGCAAGTATGCTGCAGGGGAATACCTAGCTTTTTGGCTCAGGGGTTAATGAGTTAAAGAACCCATGTGCCTGAACTTACAGGCCTGTAGGCCATGCAGGGAGACTTACGCCCATCAGGCTGCCTAAAAATGGGGGGACACTTTCCCACAGTGTCAGAATTATCTATAGATGTAAGAAAGGGACAAAGGAGCCAAAATTGCCCAGAATTAATTAATTGCATCATTGCTTCCTGCACCAGTTGACGCATCTGTAACCTGAACCTCCACTTCCGCATATGTGATAGTGTCCGCTGGTTGTGTACGTCTTACTTTAGGTGAGTGGATGGGTGAAGGGACCCCCAGTAACATCCCTTACTAGGCTCGCAAGAGATTCTGTCTTAGGTTGAATGTTCAATACATCCATGGTCTCACTGCTAGATTTTCCTCTATTTCCCTTGTTTTTGACAGACTTCTGCAAAACAGACCATAAGGCACAAACACTACATGGCAGCAACGAAGTACACTTGGTGCATGCAAGGCATGACTCATGCATGTCTTCATTGGCTCTGACCTTCTTACATTTTAAACACTTCGTCATCATGTTTCACTGAAATGACAAAAACAATGAAAAATTGGATAAATTAACAATATAGTGTATTAAATTAACAACATAGTGTGTTAATAAGTTGCTAAAACAACACCTATTACTAACCAAGTGTGCGATCAATAGGCAGTGAGTGCGGAAATATGAATCACAACATGCATCAGCGATAGCATGTTGGAGCATATGGTCCGAATAAACAAAGTCCAAGAATGTGACAAATTCATGAAAATATTGGTCAGAATAAAAAAATAATGTATACCACCTGTAGTAGAATTGTAATTCCACAGTAAAAATCCAAATTCCTGGGTGGATGGCTGAAAATCATGTAGATATTGGGAGGATTTTGGGGAGGTATATTGTATGATGATGTCTGTACAACATCGAAAGCTTAAAACTAGTGACACCTGGCAGTGGCAAGGGGAGGTAATGGGCAAGAGTTACCACCCTTTGTCTATATGATATAGACAGAAAAGACGATTTTTAGTCTTTTTAGTAGGGCTGGATTCGGGAAGTAGCTGGCTTATATTCCTAACGTTAATGTGATCGGGGAATGTATTTGAATAAGTAACAGGTGACTTCATGGCAGCTTTGGCTGCTTTATCTGCCTTTTCAATAACCTTCATATCAATGTGATTAGGCAGTCAAAAGAACAGAATACTCTTCCCAGATTGTATGAGGACATGATATTCTGTAATATCTGGGATATAATGGGTTGTCATATTTAAGATTTTACAAGGCTTTCAATGTGGAAAGGGAATCCAAAAATGATGAAGTTTCTTTTTTTGAGAGGTTTCAATGTAGTTCAAAGCTTTTAGTATGGCTGTAATTTCTGCAGTTAAAATTTAGACTTTATCTGGTAACAAGCTCGAGATGGTGCCATGGGGTGTTGCAATGGCAGCTCCAACTTTTGTCTCTGTCTTTCGAACTGTCTGTCTACAGGGGCATATGGCTATGACAGGAGGCTCTAATTTCATTGAATTTACAATGAAAAAGGAGAGGATCTGTTGAGGACTTTTTGAATTCACAAAGGTCAAATATTATTTTTGGAGGTTTTGATAACCACAGTGATGATTTGGGGATACAGAACTTTGCAATATTTGTAACACTAATTTTTGCTGCTTCTAGGTGAGGATGAATTTGCACGCCAAAATGTGGAATGAAATTTGGTTTCTGAGTGTACAAAGTTTGGTATCTGAGCCTAAAGACAATATCATATGCAGGATTAGATGGATCCAAGATAGTTTCATAGTATACAGAAGAGCCAATTTTGTTAGTCTGAGATAAAGTGATGGTTCATTTCTGTCAACATAGTGGCTTTTGAAGGGTAAGTTAACAATGCATACAGACAAAGTCTAAGTCCCTGACTGTGTACTGGATCAAGCATCTGTAGGTAAGATTTACCAGCTGATCTGTACACAATTGAACCACAGTCAAGTTTTGATCTTACTAATGAACTGTATAACAGGAGAAAGACCTTCTGATCTGCTCCCCGATGTGTTTGTCATGAATCGTATCAAATCCAGGGCTTTTTGACATTTGTCCCTGACATATCTAATATGTGAAAGAAAAGTTAGTTTATTATCAAAAATAAGCTCTAAATATTGTGTCTCCTCCACAACAGGAATAAGACAACCATCAAGATAGAGCTTTGGGTCATCATGAATACAATGTAATTGTCAGAAGCTCATCTGTAGTTGATGTTCAACAGTATGCATACTCTTTGATCTATAGCAGATCAAAAAGTCATAAACATATAATGAGCAGCAAGTTCCTGGATTAAGGCATTTCACTATGCTGCTCTTTTTGATACTAAATAGGGTGACTGACAATATGCTATCTTGAGATATAACCATCTCCTGAGGATAGCTTTCAGAAAGGGTGCTACCTACCTTGACTCAAAAATGTCTATCTTTAAAAAAATTTGAGATAAAGTAACATAGGATGACCCTTAGACCTAGATTGAATAGGTCATTCATTATGCCATACTTTCATGTGGTGTCATAAGCTTTCTCCAAATAAAAAAAGATGGCAACTATGTTCTTTCTTTATGACTGCTTCTCTAATAAATGATTCAAGTCTGACAAGACTGCCTATTGTGCTTCTCTGGCATCTGAATCCACATTGAACATCTGGTAGTAGTTTGTTGGACTCGAGATGCAAGAGGAGTCCATCATTTATCATCCATTCCATGGTTTTGCAAAAACAGCTTATTAATGATATGGGACGATATTTGGAAGAGATTGGTTATTGGATTTTATTAATTTTCATAAAAAATCACATTTAATGACTGGCTGGCACATCTGTATCAGGTTAAGGTAAAAATAAAAACACTTCTGCCATATGAAATCTCTTTTTTTGCGCGACTTGTGCCGCTTTTGTGCAAATCCCGCAATGGCTGAAACACTAACCATTATAAAAAAAAATTTAAACAATACCAACACGGTCATAAACATAATCATAAAAACATAACCAAATCTTGCACATATTCATGATTGTTACTGCATTACCTATGGGCTCTATGGGCTGTGCCAAAGGCATCATTAACATACACATCTCCGAGCTTGGCCAGAGATCCTCTGAACTTTTGTATTTGTTCTGCTGATGCTTTTATCTGAAATGAAAAAAGAAATTTTCATTATGGCAGGAACTGAAATTTCACACCAGCTAATGAAATATTGTTTAAGTTATGGACACATCATTTCATGGAAACAAAATGCTTGAGAATTTAATTTTCACCTACTTTATATTGCATAAGTTTTGGCTAAGTTCAGCATGACAAGATATAATAACAGACTTTTTACTTGCACATAAAGTGCAATATGTCAAGTACAGCTATTTCTGCACCAAAGCCCAATGCTGCCACAAGTTCAGTCCATCCATACTCATCAAGTATTTCACCTCACTATCTAATTCAGCCTAAATTTGTTAGTCTCCTTAATGGTTGAATTATACGTATTCCACTGTTAATGTAAATGCACATCAAATCAGCTGGACTCTATAAACATTTTTCATAAGCAATGACCGTTTTCAAGTCCTGAAAACTATATGACACAGATATCCCTGCCAAGATGATGCTTGGTTTTGTTGGTTTTAACACATTATTGGCTACATCATGCATAGGAAATTGGAGCTAAGTGCCTTTCCTAAGGACACAGTGAGGCAGCTGTCTCAGGATGGCATGGGTGGATATTGAACCCATGAACCTTCGATTACGAGTCAAATGCTCTACTAACTGAGTTACATAGCTCCGCCAACATGATGCAACAGAATGGCAAAATCTCAAGTCAAACAGGGGCCTTAACTCTGTAACATTTTCTGGAAAACACTTAAAATCAAATCTAACCTAGCTCTTCTCATACCAAATTTGACTTTATTCCATGAAATCCTTCAATAGTTATTGAGCAGAAACTGAAGTGCAAAGTTCCAAGTCAAATTGGGGCTTTAACTGTATTAAATTTCACCAGAAAAGGGCAAAAATCGAACAGGACCTCGGTCCTTCAATGTAAACCCTCATACCAAATTTGGTTTTCAAAAGTTATTGAGTATAAACTGAAGTGCAAAGTTTTAAGTCAAACAGGACCCATAACTGTGTACACTTTGGCAGGAAAATGATGAGAAAAATATAATCTAGGTCTTTTTCATGTAGAACCTCACACCAAATTTGGTTTTAATCCATGAAGTCCTTCAAAAGTTACTGAGCACAGGATGACACAGAACATTACGGGACAGGCACAGACATTGACAACACTATATGCCCCTTTCACTGATATACCAGGGGCATAAAAAGGCTACTTGCTTTGGAATTAAAGTCAAATTATTCACCTTTTTCCCCTCAGCATCCACTCCTTTACCCTCCTCCTCAACATAGAATCGTAGATTTTCCAGCAGAATAACAGTGCCTGGTTCTGGATCGGCACATTCGGCTTCAATTTTAGGTCCAACACAGTCATTTAGGAACTTCACCTCTCTGAAAGAATGCAGTTGTCCCTTTCTATAAAACAACTCGGTATAATGTGGACCATTATATACAGCACAGGTATGGTCATAAATATCATAAAAATTTGTAAATTTTATTTCTAAAGTAGCTGGTTAATCTTTTTCTTGAAATTTTTTGAAAAACTGTTGAAAAAAGAGTATTCTGGGATTTAGCTCGTCCTCCTAAACTCTTGGATGATTTTATTGAGACTCTGTAGGCAAGATGTGTGGTTGGTGCAGATGCACAATAAGGTTTTACTTTTTTCCTCTTACCCATTTTTGAAAATATTTCTTGAAAACTTATCCAAAGAAAGGGGTATTTTGGAGATCCAGTTCATCGCTTATTCTTCCACACTGCTTGGAGGATTTTAATAGAAACTCTGTAGACTAGATATATAGTTGGTGTAGATGCACAATGAGGTTTTACTATTCTCCTCTGGCCCATTTTTGAGGGACATTTCTTTCACATTTGTCAAAAAAAAGGGGGTAGTATGACAATTCACCTTGTCATTACTTCTTCTCCCACACTGCTTTGAGAACTTTATTGAAACCTTGTAGGCTAGATATGTAGTTGGTGTAAATGCACAATACCATTTAACTGTTTCTCTCTGGCCCATTTTTGAGAATATTTCTTGAAAATTTTGAAAATTCAGCTTGTTTATTTAAAATGTATGCAACCTTATAAAATATTACTGCTGGACATTTAGAGAAGTGTAGGAAACATTCTGATCATTCATTGTTCTAAATCTTTTGTGGGGGAATGTGTGTTGTTTGCCATATAATAAAGACATGTTCAGAAGAACATGCCTGAAGTGCATGGATATGAACATACCTGAAGTGCGGGGATATGAATGCCTATGACTGCTTGCATGTACATCTAATCGTCAGAAAGTTTTGATATAATCTAATTTAATATGGAAAAGTACATGTCTTAGCAGTATCTTGCGGTAACCTGATAAAATTTAGAGTTTCGGTAATGACTCATTTGTAGTAATCTTGCTATAGTGAAAAGCTGTGGGTTCTCAGTACGCTCACAAATATAACAGTCTAATAAACTGGTTCCATGTGTATCTCCGTAATCTGGGTTCATCTTTTATTATTTACAATACTGGTATATTTAAACAGCATTGTTCTGTGTCATTTTTTAAACAGTTCCAAAATGATATTTATGGCAACAGTGAATCATGGATGAATATATCAGTAATTGACCAATTGCAACTTAGTGACGTCACAACTATATCCATCATGGTGACTTTCGTAGCCCAAACTATCAATGGGAATGTTTTAAATTAATCAGCCATATCTTTTAAACTGCTTGGTGGATTTAAATAAAATGTTGGTACATACATGTATTTCCATTCATTTAGTATTTTCATTCAAGGTATGCATGAAAATAAGAGTTGTTTTACTTTAACTAAAGCCTGTCATATTCTTTTTGCATATTTTGCTTGCAGCTTTGTTTTTTTCTTACTGAAAAGTGAAAACATTAGTCATTCCAGTTAATTACAGATGGAGGCAAGGTTATCAGGAACATATATCATTAAGCTAAAACTCTGCCATTGTAACAATCCTGACATTCTCTTATTATTCCAAAGCATTAGTGATATATCACTGCTTATGCAACAAAACATAAGTGAATACGAGGTACACTGGCCATTTTACAACTGATGTTAAAAATTCTACCATGCTGCACATGTATAATGTACATCCTATTATGAACAACACTGACCCAGCTCTGCCAGCATATAATCAGTCAACACTGTTTGTTTTACCATAATGCACCAGCTAGATGCATGTTATCAGAATCAGTAATAGATGTAGCCTTTTGTGTTACATAGAATAAGCGTCTTTGAGTCACTGATTACTACAACAGAAATGAGACAAAATGGTACCCAAATAAGACAAAAGATGGAAAATAGCCATGACATATTTTCTTCAGGGGCACGAGAAAATATTTTGTTGGGTTGGCAGCTAAAAATAGGGTTGGTCAGAAAACCGGAAACACACATTTTGTTTTTAGGCCTTATAGGAAAAAAAAGTAAAGGCTCAAGAAAATATAGGGGTTTTATGAGGATTTATATCATATACTGTATTGGGATGGCTGGGAGGCCTATATGTATAGCATAGCTTACAAAAAATTCAGTTTGCTTAAAAAGTAAGTGATGTGAAAGCATTTTCTCTTGTGTTTCTTAAATAGTAATGTATTATATGGCCCTAAAATAAAATAATATAAAAGAACAAGAGGAGCGCCAGTGTTTGCTGGAAGTCAGATTTAACTTAAAATGAGAAGAAAATTGCAAGTAACGTACCTTCCAAATTGTCAGCAGGAGTTGTTTCCTCATTTTTTTGACAATTACTTAAGTCCCTAGTCTGGACTTGTGTCTAAGATTTACACAACTTGTACTTGGCTGCTTGAGTACTTGTTGCAGTACTACTGCCTTGCCATATAAAAATGAAAAGCCACAAAATGTGAAGCTCTAGATTTTTTGTGTGAACTTCATGATTTCAGCATGGTTTGATTTTTGTACTCAGACTTGACTATGACACCAGTACATATATATTGGAACTCACCCCCACATAGGAGTACAATGGGTTCTCTGGCTCCCTGTTTTAGAATTTAGCTCATTAACAAAGCTGTTTTAAACAGAAAAGCAGTCAGAAACAAAGCTATTAGAAATAGAAAACCAGTCTAAATATCGAACTGTACACTCTGATCTTCTATGGATAGACCAGTGTGATGTGTCTGTTCCAGTGTCATAATACTTATTCCATACCTTCCAAGAAGATTTTGCAGAACAGGTTGGACTGGAGCCATAGAATACTTATTGTCCCAGTGGCCATCAGGGCGGCCGAGGTGACTCATCAAGACAACAGACTTCGCTCTATTTTCAAGGGCATATTGGATTGTTGGAAGGGCTGCTTTAATCCTGCAGACAGTAAAGAGGGTGTAATAGAGCAATCTAAATCTACAAATCTACAATTTCAAAAAAATGTAGATTTTAAAAATAATAATAAAAACAAAAGTTTTCTGAAATTTAACAAAACAGTTAAATTAGGAAGAATCTTATTCATGAAAAAAGGAACATAGTCATATCACACGTACTGTTAAATGATCAAACTTTTAAAAATATTTAGGCAGAATATTTTCAATTTCCCTGAACTGTTAAACACTTGAATGCTAAATATAGCAGATGGTATACCTTTTTTAATCAGTAATTTATCAATTCACCAGACTCCCTCTTCCATCATTTCAACTCGCTTTGCTATCCTTTTATTTTTTTGTGCTGTTCAAAATAATACAACTATTGTAAACATCTCTGTCTTATTATAACTCCTGAGTGTTGGACTTGTAATACAAGAGTCATGGGTTTAATACTGTCCCAAGCCAGCCCCAGTCAGCTGCCTTGGTGTCCTTTCGAAAGGTACTTAGCTCCCATTTCCTTGGCTTAATATAGCCAATAATGTGTTAAATGTGCCGTTACAAATATACAAACATTCAACCAACCATGTCTGTACATATACAAATACTAATATTAATAACATTAGAGCTCCCACTAGCAGTTCCATATTAGCTTCAGCCCGCAAACCCCCTTCAAAAATCTTATTAAGTTTGGAAACCCCTGTTCTAGGATAATATAACATACATGACTGACAAAGAATTAGACTCAGATCTGTCAGTGCATAATGCACTGCCACTAGTCTATGTGGTTCACTTTGAATCAACAGAATAATAATAATTAAAAACAATACAACAGGTCCTGCTCTGTAAGTGCATTATGCATCAGCATGTATGCTGTTCATAGTAGCGTGTGCTGCTAATACCTGGGAAATATATTATTAAAACACGGTTTTCTCCAATACTTGTCCAGAGGGATATGGCAAATGATGCACAGTCACACAGTAGAGTAGGGTAGCTAAAATATCGCTAATGTGTGGTGTTTATTTAATACTCACCTAAAGGAATATTGGCAACTGAACACAGGAAGTAAACAGAAATCCTTGGGATGCTTAGCAATGCTGGGAAAGACTTGAAACTCTTTCTGCCAACATATTTACCTTGGTCAGATTTCAGCATCAATAGTATGCACAATGAGAGCATATCCTGCATCATCTTTATCAAATCTGGGTAATTTATGCAATATTTTGCGAAAGTGAGAGCTCTGTTGCAGATTAAAATTCTTACTAATTTCAAGAAAAAAGGAGAAACTTGGTAAGGGATAATAAAATCCTTTCCATATCTGGCACCACATTAATGACAAAATACCTTATGCCCATAAAATAAACAATAATCTTCCATTGCTCTATATCTGGAAATAAGAACTCTTTATTTTCACTGTAGTTACATATAAACAAGTATGTCTGAATGCATAGCAAGAGATCAGATAGCAAGGTTCAATCTAGGTTGCATTTTTGTGTCAGTGGAACAAAATAATTATTGATGGCCCACTCAGATATAAAAGACACAGCCACAAGGCACAATATCAAAATAATTGGCACAAATTTTGCATGTCTCTGAACCTGATATGTTCCTGGCTGTGAATGTAGCCCTTTACCTGTGATGTGCAGTACATACACAAGAGTTTGGAAGACAGAGACTGATGATTTAGCTAGACTGGTTACACTGCCTTATGTGAGTGACTTCATTAACAGAGTGATAAACAATAAACAGTTGCACAACTTGCAAACAACCTTACTTTTTACATGGCACTGAATAGAAAGGATTATGTTGCTGTGTGCTGTTAAGACCTATACATATTCATGCTGCACACCCACCCACCCCCTTTCTGTGCTGTATACTTTATAGAGCTCTGTGATAATTTCTTACAAACTACTTTTTGATTTTTTATTCAGCTACAAGTCCAGCATGTACCTTAATCGCTTCATTGCTGGCACGTGATCATCACTCCTGATCATGACTGATGGAGATTGAATCATGTCAAGCAGGTGCTTCCAATAATGCTGCATCACCATCCTCACAGATGCTTGATCCTGTGAGGTGAGTGTAAAGTACTCCATTAATTCTGTGAGGTGAGCATAAAGTACTCCATTAATCTTCTGTGAGGTGAGTGTAAAGTACTCCATTAATCCTCTGTGAGGTGAGTGTAAAGTACTCCACATATGGCACTCTCCTCACTCTTGAAATTCCAGTGCCACCACAAGTTGATCCATACCTGTAGTTTTCATGGTTTCTACCTCATTTTTCAAGTGATTCATAAAAGTAATAGAAATGAAAGAAATTGTAGGCCTTGAGCTGGCAACTCTAGTACTGTTTTTGTCAATAATTCATCTTTTTTGCCTCAAAATGCAATGGAAAATAACTGAAATGACAACTTCAAATGAGGCTGACTGCAGGGTTGCACAGTCTGTGCAGGAAGTGGCATAGGAGAGCAGTTTGTGGAGAGTGATGCTGAATCAGAAAAAGCAAGCATCTCCTAGTCTTAGACCAATCTGTACTGAATGGAAGAAATGATATCATCTCCAAACAATATGGTCATAGGCCCATACACATGAACCCTGAGACAGGCAGCTTTATGTTCATATTACATACATGTAAACTGTCTTACCTTTGGTCATTTGTAATCTTCCCACCTTTCATTGGAACATTGAAGTCAACTCTAAAAAAATAACAGGTTGTTGTTACTGTATTATTATTAATATTATTATTATTATTTCATTATGAAAGCTGGCTACACGATACCTTAATATCCTAGATCACTCCTTAATACGTGGCTCAAAATTTTGACCCTCTTTGTCAGTAATATGTGAGCACAAAATCATACTGGATTAAATAGTGGTTACTCTTTATAAAGCCCCTCAGTATACTGCTGCCTCTGTTAAAGTGCAGGTATGATCATTACATTTTCTTTATTATAATCACCACACATTTTTAACCAAAAGTAATCAACAAATACACACCTCACTTCTACAAAGCTTTTAGTAGTCTCCAGCAATCAATGTAAAACATTAATAATTATCCAGAAAATAAACCCAGACCAAACTAATCTTTACAATGAAATGTTGGCCCCCGTTATAAGGTATAAAAGACAAAACAATAAAAAAGAACATTCTTTTCTATGATATGAAAGTACTATAATTCATTGATAAAAACCCAGAGATTTATACAAAAAATCATTAAAATCTGCCTTAGAAGCTATTATCATTGTCCACCTCTACAAGCCAGATTTTACTGGATGAAAGTCACACGCTTTGAGTAACTTTGGAGTGGCACCCAGTATGATCACTATTAGAAGCATAGTTCATGCATCAGTAATTACCTTGAATAGCCACTATAACTTAGGTTTCACATGAAAAGCATGTATTCCACTCATCTAATTCCTATACTCATTTGCATCTACAATATACAGTTAACCTGTTGAGTGTAACCTATAACAATATACAATGTATAGTCATTAATATGGAAAGTTTACCATTGATTAGGAGTGAAACATTTAATAAATTCCTTAACTACCTGTAATACATTAACCAAACCATAACCGGTTAATCACAGCAAAAACACCTCTTATACAAAGTGTGAACTGGCAAGAATTACAGCATAATCAAAGCTTCCAGTTTCTAAAATTTAGTGACACAAGTTTTTAATTAGATACACCAAAATTTAACCCTTTTCTCATCATGAACCTTACTAGTTATCATACAAAACCAGGGAGTGTCAACACAATTTCTTCTTTCTCCGTTGTGAGTGGAAGTATAAAAAAAAATATATATATATATATATATATATATATATATATATATATATATATATATATATTTATACCACATACATTAAAAATAACATGACTTTTAAAGTGTTGGTATAAAGCAATTTGATATAGCAATACTATTGGTATATCAAATTGTGATCCGCCCATGGCGCATTAATACGCATATATAAACATGATTTCAACAGTAGAGTGTTGCTTCTATACTCTCTAGTATTGAATTTCCACTTATTAATCATTATTGTGATAAGAAAATAACGAGAAAAAATATTAATAATCCCCATTTTCTAAATGAATTAAACATAGTACACAATTTCATTGAAATCCCCTCTGCTTTCCCTTTTTTTTCCCCACTTTCTCTCTCTCATGCATAAGGGACACACATACGTGGACCTTTATGAAGAGAGAGAGAGCGAAAAAGAATTTGAGCTGGATGAAACCCTTGAACTTGAACTTACACCAAGTAACCTACAAGAACCTGGGTCGTTGTAACAGTATGCTTACACTTTTCATGGGATTTATCTACAGTGTTCACAATACCAATGATACAAAGTTGCAATAGCTGTCGAGACTGTACGGTAAATTTCTTGGTTAGGAGGCACACACGTACTGTAATTTATTTAATGCTTTGTTTTTTTGTTTTTTTTATACATATATATGGATTCTAAAAACATTATTTTTAAATATTAAAATGTCCAACGGCCACTTCCCCCACTTGTCTGTCTGTCTGTCTCTCTCTCTGTTGGTTGGTCAGGCAGCAGACTAATCGACTCACAGAGAATTATAGGGATGGACAACAAAAAATCTCTTTCTCTAATGACCATCGGCACAAGCTACGGACGAAAATCCGTGTAAAAATGAGTGTAGCGGATTTTCGCCTGTCATGCGATGATGTCTCTGGACCTATGAATGATGGTAAAATTTACAGATAAACCGAATAACGGAAAGAAGAAAGAGAGATATGGAGGATAAAAACAATGTTATGGTTGGTAGCAATGTTAATGAAAGCATAATATTGACTTAGATCAACTGTAAATAAATTTAAATGTTGAATTACCTCTTGCTGACTCGCCATTTAGCTTAGTCTATATTCCACACTCGTTTCAATATACTCGACGGCGACTGGATGGCCGCGTTCAGTGTTCAAGAAGCTACTGTAACCATGCTGTGTTTGTAGTGCTCTACTTTCTTCACTTAAACCATCTTTCATGTTTAAATCATAAGTGGGTCTTATATCTATTTAATCAATATGAATAAAAAAAGAAAAGAAGCAACGTATCAATTTGCAAAGAGAATTGTGAATAGCCGCGATTGGTACAGAACTACATTTTGTAGCGGACAAACTGGGCAGGGATGTGAAGAGTTCACTCACTTGGTCAATACACAGTTTCCTGTAGTCAATCTTAACTCCGTTGGAAATGCAAGTATGTGTATTTGTATGTAATATAAATAAAATATATGTATAGTATGTACTCTGTATCTTTGATATACCACTCGTTGTATAAATTTTTCATTAAAAGGAAACTCGGCAAGCCTAGTTTCCTTTTAATGAAGAATGTATACATCTCGTGGTATATCAATGATACAGAGTACATAGTCAGGGGTCAAGCTAGACTTGAAATTTAGGGAGAAGTGACTTCTCCTTTTGGACAGAATAGGGAGAAGTGAGAGCAGAACAGGGAGAAGTGGCAGCGATGCAAAAAATGCAATATATATATATATATATATATATATATATATATATATATATATATATGTGTGTGTGTGTGTGTATGTGTGCTATGGTTCTCTTATCTGAATTGTGTCCTGTATTTCTCATTATGCATATTTGCATTAAACATTAGTTTTAAGCAATATTTCATCTTCAAGTAGAAAATTCTCTATGTTGTATGTATATTATAAACACATTTTGTAAGCGTACGAATGTATTATACTCATATGTAGTGTATTCATACTTAAAAGTATGTTTAGATCGAGAGAAATATGCATATTCTGGCCATATGCCTTCAAAAATGCATAGCAGAAACTATACATTGTAATTAATTTGAACTGACAGGAGTACCTAGATTACAGTATTGTCATTACAAATAGGTAAAAATATTTAAACAACTGCTATCTAAAGAACAAATTTAATTTTTTTTATAGTTTCTTCACTAGAAAATGTCCGTTGAAAACATTTCCAAATTATTTTGAAACAACCCCTATATTAGGCTATAACACGCACATGTGAGCACATGTAAATGTGTCTTCAACATCGTAGTGTTCATCCATTCAGACCACAGTGGTCACTGATGAGTAATCTCATCTTTACAACTGCATTTTGAGGGAGTTGATTCCGAATTAAATGTAAATCTTTTGACTGTCATTTTTTGGTATTGTTTTTAAAAGTAGATGCATCTATATTTAGAAACAGGGATTTTCTTCATATGACCACTCACTTTCTAGCTTCGTTGCAACAATCCAAGTATAGGATTGAAAATTTTTGGTTTTAATTTTTGTCAACGTGCTTGTAATAACGTTGTGTATTGGTTGGATATTTTTTTCTTTGCTACTCTTTCTCGTATTTGCATAAATATGTGTGATTTAAGCTATAAACATTGACCTTAAGTTATAGCGCTTATCAATTCGACGACATAGAATTGTCTCATACGTTTCTGACCAACAAATTTTAATTTTTAGGCTAAATCTTTTATCACATAATAGTTACACTTTGCCTTCTATGAATTGTATAATTTCCTTCATGTATGTGCCCAATGAATTACGAAATCAGACAGTCTAATGAAGATGTACTTCAAAGACACAGTGATGACCGCCATTATTACCCCATAGCTGGTTCACTTATGGTTTCCAACTGATTTTATGAAGAAAATAATGTAAGCATGGCTGTAAACATTTTCAAAAGATATATTTAGAAAGTGCTTTCACCGATTTTATTCTTAAAACACAAACTGTTATTTACATTTAGATGATTTAGTTTCAAAACACAAGTTATTAAGTTTTCATTAACAAATGATAACTTGCGGAAATCGGGCAGCAATATCTTGGGGAGGGGGAAGAGTTAATTGGTCGATCAGCTATTAAAACACATGTCTGTGAATGTGCCAGAGTTTGTTTTGTCGGCGAAATTGATATGAAAACATGCTAAGGCAACATGCCATCCATTTCGCCTAGGGCTTAACACTACTTGGTTGGGTTGAGGGAGCATCTCAAAAGCCATAAACTACAGGCACTCGTGTAGATCTATAAAAAAAAAAAAAAAAAAAAAAATGACAGGCGAAGTCGTTTTCTCTTTCCTAATATAAGAAGGCGAAGTTTAAATTTGTTCGGCGACTTAGTCGCCCACTTCGCCTGGTAGCATGACCCCTGCATAGTATACATATATTCTATATATATATGTGTGTGTGTGTGTGTTCATCCCAAACTGCTGCAAGGCATAGACAGCCCTGAGAGTTTTGTGGAAGGTATTTGCATGTTTAATCTTAGGACAATAAATAACAAAAGCTCCAAGTGAGCCCGATATCACTCACTTGCCTTTTAGAACTTAACAGTTAACCATTTTACTAAGTAGGCTAATGCAGCATAATGGTATTGACTATTGTAAGAACACAACCTATGCAAACTACATGTACATGTATCTCCCAAACTTTATATCATCTTGATTTTACCTATTTTACTATATCCTGATGCAAATTCTTTATAAAGATAAAAGCATAATTGTTATGCACAGTCTCTTGCTCACAATCAAAGTCAAAATCCTGTTGGTATAAACCCATTTAAGAAGTTTTATAGAAAATCTATGAGAAAATGTCTCTACATCTTAAGAAGCAAGAAGCTCAGCTAATCAGATGCAAGTTATTTCATCAATATGCATAGATCTCACTTATTAAAGAACCTATCTGCGTCAATGATAACATAAGTTTAAGGTGAAGCAAAATCCAATTGGAATTCGGTCCCCAAAATGTTAACAAGCTTAGCCAATCAGATACAAGATGACCTCATTAATAATCATAGATCTTAATCAAACAAATCCAACATCTTGATACTTTAAGACTATTTAGCATGTCTAATTGCTAGACTGTTGGCAAGCACAGCCAATCAGATGTAAGGTCACATCATTAACTCTTTATCTCATAGTGTCTGTTACTGTGTAGGCTGTTCATATACATGTGCCAAAGCCACAGAGTGCAGTCTGCTATAAATAGTACACCTATTACCTAAATGATTCTATGCAAATCGGTATGCCTGTAATATTTAGAGCAGTGTAGTATATGTCAAGTTCAACATAAATTTTAACCATTTTATCTTTTTTTGAACATATTTGTTATCTAAAGATTAGTTTAAGAGTAAAATCTGATCTTTATGGCTGTATAATTATTTTTCACCAAAGAATTTTGTTTATATGCTTTAAAATATTGAGAGAACTCATTCACTCTGAAGTCAGTGAAGCTCTGTAACCAACTGTAGATGACTTTTCTCAACATCTGAATCTCATTGTCAACGTCTGTATTACTAAATCATCTGACTTTGATAAATTGTCAAAAAGCAGTGTTGCCTGCATCGATATTGGAGCCTATATCTTACTCATTGAAGCCTTCATAGTCAAAATATTAATTATCCAAACTCAAGAAAGTGCTTAATGAAATCTACAGCCTCCACTTTGGATAGTGGAGAATCCGACCCCATTATTTTAAACAGCAGATTACAACTATATCTTCAATAGCAACCATGTGATGTGACATAATGATCATTTACCTCAATGCCTATAGTTTCTAATAGGGGTTTCTCCAAAGGTGGCACTATAAGAACCAGCTAAAAATGCCCAATGTTTACTGCAGGCATTGAAACTCACTTCTATGCAGATGGTGTACAGGTGTCTAAATGCAGTGAGGCATCGAAAGGTGCTTCCACTGGAATGCAGTAGAGACGTCCAAAAGTGCTTATGTGAGGTAAAGGTTTAATATGCATGAGTATAACCCATAATCATGCTTAAGCAAGATCTTGATGACAGAGGCCTATTTACCAAGTTTGATCAAAAACATCAAAAATACAGTTTTTAAAGTGGCAAAGTAACTTCTGCTAATCATATGCAAAATCACCTCAAAAATATGCATAAATCGTGCTCATAATAAAACATGTTATATATCTTGATGATATAAGCCTACTGACCAAGTCTGATAAAATTATGTTCAGAAACAGTCACTAAGTTGTGGAGAAGGCTCAACCAATCAGATGGAAAATCACCTCATTTATATGCATAGATCTTGCTCACAGTTGTACTCATCCAAGATATTAATGATTTCAACCTATTATCAAGTTTGATCAAAACTAGATCAGAAATAAAGTCTATAGAGTGGTAACAAAGTCAAACAATCACATACAAGACCACTTCATTAATATGCATGGATCCCATGCATTATTGAACTCACGTGAAATCTTGATCATATACATGTAAGCCTATATTTGAAGTTTGATCAAAATCAGAAAAAAATATGGCTTCCTGAGTGGTCACAATCTCAGCCAGACAGATGCAAGATCACCTCATTATTATTTTTGGATCTGGCTCACTATCAAAATTGCCCAAGATCTTGATATATAAGCATTAATTTCAAGCTTGTCAAAATCGGATCAGAAACATGGCTTCCAGAGTGGTAAAAAGCTCAAACAATCAGATGCAAGATCACCTCATTAATATAAATTGATCAAACTCATTACTGAACTCATCCAAGATACTGAAGATACAAACCCATATTCCAAGTCTGATAAAAATTGGATCAGAATTATGACTTTCAGAGTGGTAATAAGCTAAATCAATCAGTTGCAAGATCACCTCATTAATACATGTATCCACAGAGCTCACTCATTATCAAAACTGTTCAAGATCTTGGTGATATAAGTATATATTCTAAGTTTAATAAAAATCGGATCAGAAATATGGCTTACAGAGAGGTAACATTGTCAGCCAGTCAGATGCAAGATAATCTCATTAGTATGCATGGCTCTTGCTCTTTACTGAACCTATCTGAGATCTTTGAGATATAGAGCTATATTCCAGGTTTGATTGAAACTGGATCAGAAATATGGCTTCCAGAGTGAGAACAAGAACAAGCAATTGGTGACAACAACTGATGATGGATGACACGTGATAGATGATGGATGCATGGCCATAGCACAAGCTCACTTGGCCTTAAATGATTTAGAAAGCAGAATGATAGATCTGTGGTATGTATTACTTTGTGTGGACAATTTATGAAGAATAATGTGATTTTACTCATTTAAAATGTATGAATTGAATTTGATTTAGCATTTTTATTACATAACAATTGATTTACAGAAATTTAAATATTATGATGATATACTGATCTAAAATGTTAAAGCAAATATTCAGGATGATTCTGCAGTTTGCCCCTTTCTCTCTTGCTAGTAATGCATAATTTTACATTTTAAACCATTTAAAAAATATCTTCAAGTTTTAGCAAATGATACATTGGCCAGAGTATAGGTTTTATGAAAAGAGCTTGGAAATGTTTAATGTGTTACATTTGTTCATGTATTATAATGACAGAAACAATATTTATGAATTTCCAGTTATCAATGATTAAAATCTGACTCAGTGGTTAGCATGCCAGTCTTAAACCAAAAGGGTCTGGGTTAAAATCCTGCCATCAAATCAGCCCAGGTCTGCTACTGTGGCGTATACTTGGGCAAGACACTTTGCTCCAACTGCCTTGGCACTAAATAACCCACTTGTGTTGCTGCGCCATAAAACACCAAACCCAAACCTGATAAAGAAGTTTTCTTCACCAAGCTGTATTACCATCTTTACAAATGTATGAGGACCCAATTGCATAGAACTAGATCTGCTATGCATCTATTAACTGCCATGGTTATTTAAAGGATGGAACCGAGAGTTGTATGAGATGGAAATACCATCACATCAGATTAAGAATAGGAATCTTTTTTTTTTATCTATCCTCAAAAATATCATGTTCCCTTTTGATACTCAAATGAGGGCACTTACCACATACTCAAATGATGGCACTTACCACATACTCAAATGAGGGCCTTTACCACATACTCAAATGAGGGCGCTTACCACATACTCAAATGAGGGCCCTTACCACATACTCAAATGAGGGCCCTTACCACATACTCAAATGAGGGCCTTTACCACATACTCAAATGAGGGCGCTTACCACATACTCAAATGAGGGCACTTACCACATACTCAAATGAGGGCCCTTACCACATACTCAAATGAGGGCCTTTACCACATACTCAAATGAGGGCGCTTACCACATACTCAAATGAGGGCACTTACCACATACTCAAATGAGGGCACTTACCACATAAGATTAAGGAACCATTGGGATTTCACAATCAATAGAGGCATGTTTGAGATACATTTTTCTTACCACAGTGATGAATGCAGCTTCACTATATATTGGGAAGATAAAAGCACCATTTTATTTGCAAAAGATGTAACATATACTGTAACTTACTGGAACCTTTTCAGCAACATATTTTCAAAATGATATGTGAAAGAAATTTTTTTTAAACTTTAACAAAATAATTGCTTATGATCAACATTATAGGTTTTTGTAAAGCACTTTACTACATGTACTTTACTGTATGGGTGATATAAATAAATTGTATCTTTAGACTCCAAACTAGTTTCAATATTCTGTTAAGTCTTGACAATTATGTATTGGTTGGCTTGCAACTGGAAAAAAATAAGGGAGACAGTGGGTAGTAAGCATATTAAGATAAAATATTATGTACCCGGTACTAAAGAAATAGTAAGTATAGATAATCCCACTGCATATTTTCACATCTCTGGACTAGACCTTTCTGGTATCGAAGCATTCCCTGGGTCTTCACACAACTTACAGTTCTAGCCTTCACTGGGAGTACTAAAGCAGGGGGAATTGCATTACAGTTTCGAATCAAACATTACTAAACTATTGCTTGAAAGATACCAAGTTGGGAACTTCAGCAACTACAGCTGGTAGATTATTCCAGATGGGGATAGTCCTTGGAAAGAAACTGAATTTCATTAGGATGCATCTGTGCTTCCATTAATGGATAGATTTTGTCCTGTATCATACTGCTATGAGGAAAGTACATGTACCAAAGTCAACAGTCGATGGAATCAAGTTGTTGACAATCTTGTAGAACACCCCTGTTTCTCTGATACAAATACCACGTATATGAACAACGAACACAGAAAACTGGATGAGAAGGAGTGAATTGAGTATTTATATATTTATTGATTTTTATCTATGTACGAATGCACTTTTATGAAGATGCAGATTATGGTTCATATAAACTTTTTCCTGCTGCACAATTCTATGTGAAAAATCTGATTTGAACACTTAATGAAATGGTTCCAAATATTATGTGAAACTGGTCAATTCGCAAAATTACGGGATTCATATTTTACATTGCAATACTGCAATTAATAACCTTTCTATATTGATTTTATCACTCATTTTGTGTCAAGTGGTATGTCCCTGATTGAATTGCTAAACATTGTTGTCAATGAACAACTACATGCTATGATAGTCTGGTTTTAATAAGGTCAGGTTCTAAATCTTCACCCACCAATGACCACAGAATAAGATACACTCGCATTTTTAACATTTCTCTTAATACCTCAAGACTTCCAGATTATTGGAAATTAGCAAATGTGGTCCCAGTGAATAAAACAGGATGTAAAACAACTGTCTCAAACTATCGCCTTATATCACTCCTTTGTGTTTTGTCCAAGCTGTTTGAAAAGTGTGTCTACAAATATTTGCATAATTATATTGTTCAGCATAATTTGATTGCACCTAATCAATCAGGCTTTACACCCGGTGACTCAACAACAACTGACTGATCTTGTATTAACAATGTGTTCTGCCATTCGGCTCTACAACAAATCAGTTACTAGACATTTATAATACGATTTGCTTATCTCCAGACCAGGGAAAGGAAGTTAGAACTGTTTTCTTTGATATAAGTAAAGCATTTGATCATGTTTGGCATTCTGGATTACTTAGTAAACTTAGGAAGATCAGCATTAAAAGTAGTTTACTGTTGTGGTTAGAACATTACTTGTCATTAAGAAAACAAAGAGTTGTCCTGAATTCCCGATTCTCGGATTTTCAAACTACAAATGCAGGAGTCCCTCAAGGATCATTGGCTAGTGATCTGTAATCCAGACAAAACAGAGTCAGTGCTCATTACATGAAAACAACATTAAAATAACCATCCTATACTGCAGATGTCTAGCAATGATATTCAAAAAGTATTCCAACAGAAGCATTTAGGTATTGTCTGGTGATGCCACTTGGCACGCACATATCAAGTTAATACTTTGTAGAATTTGAAAAAGAGATTGGATCGGTTGTCCTTGGAAAGAATGTATAAGTCTTATATACTTCCCTTGTTTGACTATGCTGATTGTATCTGGGATAATTGTACTTTGCAAGAAAAAGAATCAGTGGAAAAAATAAATTTGTAGGCTGTGAGAATAGTAACAGGTGCAACCAAGAGTGCAGCTCAGGGATTATTATATGAGGAAACTGGGTGGGATAGTCTGAATTTTTGACATTATAAGCATAAATTAATTCAGTTGTTTAAAATGTACCATGATTTCGCTCCAAAGTATTTACAAGATATAAATCAACCTCTTATTGTTAACAATGATACCTACACCACTCGATCATCGAATACAATTCTACCTCCTTTGTTAACAATGATACCTACACCACTCGATCATCGAATACAATTCTACCTACTTTGTTAACAATGATACCTACACCACTCGATCATCGAATACAATTCTACCTACTTTGTTAACAATGATACCTACACCACTCGATCATCGAATACAATTCTACCTCCTTTGTTAACAATGATACCTACACCACTCGATCATCGAATACAATTCTACCTCCTTTGTTAACAATGATACCTACACCACTCGATCATCGAATACAATTCTACCTCCTTTGTTAACAATGATACCTACACCACTCGATCATCGAATACAATTCTACCTCCTTTGTGAACAATGACACTGTATCAAAAATCATTTCTGTCTTCCACAATGCAACATGTTACCGATTGAAATAATAAATAATCCATCCATTCAAAATCTAAAAACTTACCTGAACTGGGATAAACATAAAACTCCTTCCTATTATTATGTTGGTGCTCAGGTGGATCAAGTTCAGCATATGCGATTGAGAACCAAATGCAGTAGCTTAAGTAACTATTTATTCCTAAATCATGTTTGTAACAATAGGTACATGTACTAGGTACTGCACATGTGGAAAAGTAGAAGCAGCTGAACACTTACTGTTAGAATGTAAAAAATATACAACTCACATTACATATCCGACTTACAATTAAGAAATATTATCCGGCAATCCAATGTACTCGGATGAAATTAATACACAAATATTTACGGCAGTGCAAACCTTCAT
Source organism: Margaritifera margaritifera (assembly GCA_029931535.1). Taxonomy (NCBI): domain Eukaryota; kingdom Metazoa; phylum Mollusca; class Bivalvia; order Unionida; family Margaritiferidae; genus Margaritifera; species Margaritifera margaritifera. Next base: position 254,338 of record JAQPZY010001170.1, on the reverse strand, counting down.
AAAATTATCAAAATGTTTTTTCAAATTAATACACATGTCACAACCACACAGGTGTATTTCATCTTTTCTTACTATTATATGATCTCTGAAATAATTATATATACTAGAACTGATCATGTATACATTTATATTTGTATACGACTTGTCTACGTTAAGTCAGTAGACAATTATTCATTATTAAAATTTTTCTGTAATAGGGGAGACAGTTTTCAACAATCTTCCAGCTTTCTACTGAATCCCCATATATATTATATTGTTATAAATCATACATGAAAATGTTTTCTTGAATACTGTTCAAAAAATAAAAAGAAGATACACTCAATCACTGAGATTTAAGCTACAGTAGACAGTATAAACACGGAGTTAAAATGTACTTCAGAACATATTCTTTTTTTATGATCTAAATAATCTATTTTCCTATTATATTGCAAAATTACATAGAGTTTCAATGATTTTGGTAATTTTATGGCACAATGGCACACTACATATCATTTTCCTCCAATCCAGTTCCAAAATGTCTGTTTCTAAAAGCTACGCAGATTTATAGTTGCTTATACCGACTTTAACTCTATCTAGGCAATGGAACGATTCCTGTGTTCATTTTACAGCATTAAAGGTGAGAAGCTGACAAATACAGTACCGCACTGTACCGATACCCATAATAAAGACTCTTTAGAATATCATCAGCTGGTTCTCAACGAAGCCACTGGTAAACTAAGGTACCAGACAAAACTTCACAATGGAATTGTACCATCATCTCTTGCTCTCAAAGGAAAATGCATTGCGGTTCATGAAAAAATGATCGTTCAAAAAAAGAAATTAAATAAACTGACAAAACTCAAAGATTTGTTGTTGCCATCTTGAATTGGAAAAAGAAGAAGAAAAAAGAAACAACCAAGAGGCTACAGGCACTGACCTAGAAGAAAGTGATGAGAAAATATACAAGAATATTAAAATTATAGCCATATTTTATCAGTAATGAACACAGTGTTGTACACAGAGCGCGGGTTAGCAGGTTTTCCACAATATTTTGTCCTATGTCCCCCAAATCTTAACCTTGTGCACCCACTGGGCGTGTTTTGTCGTCAGGAAAAAAAAAATCGAAAAATATGCCTACAGCTTTTCATTAGTGGATGTCCATCCATGTCTCAGTTGGTGCTAGCAATGGCCATAGTTGCAAAAGGTGATACAAACTGTGAAATGGCCTTGAATATCTATTTGAAAACAATGTCTCTGGCAATGAATGCATTCAAGGTTTATGGCAGTCGTCCAAATTGAAATGTAAATTATTTGACAGCCGTTAGTGTAATGTATTTTTGAGGTTTAAGTCACCCCTGCAGAAAGGAAGATTTAATTTATTTTGAGGTTGAATTATTGACAACAGAGACTAAATTTATGCAAATACACAATTTGTCATTTAATGAGTGATTTGTTAGTTTGGAAAGAAAAGTAATTCAGAAAACATAAGTATTTATTATAATAAATGCTGATAGATAACGAGTAAAGAAAAAAATTAAATGAGAACAAGATCCGGAATGGAAAATTCCATGGTGCAGTTCATTTCAGGTTAACGAGTAATTCAAGCATGTAAATGTTTTCATGAGTGATGTGAGCACATGATACAAAGTTTATTATAATAATGTAAGTGTCCTAGAAAAATATGATATTGCAGTGTAGTCAACAAAGTTAAGGTGGCAAGACTGTCAAAGCAAGTAAGATTATCTCAGTTTTATAGCAATATTAGTTCTTTATGTACTATTATTTTCCTTTGTCCTCCTAAAATGTTGTGTTCCCCAAATTTGGCGGATGGGGAACACAGTGTCCCCTGCCTTTAGGATCCTATCTGCAACATTGAATGAAATGTTGTCATTACTGCCTGATGTTTTGCAAGCCGTCAATAAAGAAGGTTATCTCAATTCGTAGTCAATAAACTATTGGTGGAAAATCATTTGCCATTGGATAATATTTGCTTCTTGGTGAATGATCTGTTAGTTTGGAAAGAAAAGTACTTCTGAAAAAAACATAGGTATTTATGATAATAAATGCTGGTAGATGATGAGTTTACACTAAATTTAAATGAGAACAAGATCTGAAACAAAAAATTCCATGGTGCAACTCTTTTCAGGTTAATCAGATATTCAAACATGTTAATGTTTTCATGAGTGATATGAGCACATGATACAAATTTTATTGCAATAATGTAAGTGTCCAAGAAAAATATGATATTAAAGTGCAGTCAATAAAGTTAATGTGGCAAAACTGTCAAAGCCAGTAAGATTATCTTATTTTTATAGCACTATTAGTGCATTATGTACTATTATTTTCCTTTGTCCCCCTAAAATGTTTTTGTCCCCCAAATTTAGAGGATGCGGGACACAGTATCCTCTGCACTTGGGATCCTATGTGCAACATTCTAAGCAAAACAACAAATAAGCTGGAAGAGTTTCAAAATCATTACAGAACAATTATTTAATGAAAAATAATTTTGTTAATATCTGTACAATATTTCTTGTATTTTTGCTACTTTTGACCCTATTGTGCTGAAAGGGAATTAAATCAGTTTAAAAGTTTAGTGAAAGCGTTTTTCAAAATTCGGAACATTAACTTCATGCATTAATTTTTTAAATAATATTTTATTATAATTTAATGAATTCACATGGCAACTTCATACCTTAATTGTTTTTATACATAAATTTCTAAAGATACAAAGTATATGTAACATGCAAGTTATACAGGCTGTTTGTTGAAACAGATCTGACCACTTCTGGATGTTTGCTAGTCCGAGTTTACTCTGACCCTTCCCTTGAACATTTTGTTAGTCCAAGTTTACTCTGACCCTTCCCTTGAACATTTTGTTAGTCCAAGTTTACTCTGACCCTTCCCTTAAACATTTTGTTAGTCCGAGTTTACTCTGACCCTTCCCTTGAACATTTTGTTAGTCCGAGTTTACTCTGACCCTTCCCTTGAACATTTTGTTAGTTCGAGTTTACTCTGACCCTTCGCTTGAACATTTTGTTAGTCCTAGTTTACTCTGACCATTCGCTTGAACATTTTGTTAGTCCTAGTTTACTCTGACCCTTCCCTTGAACATTTTGTTAGTCAGAGTTTACTCTGACCCTTCCCTTGAACATTTTTATTGCCATATACATTGTTCTGAAATGGATATTCATTGTCATATTCCAGTTTTTATCACCTTTAGCAACTTTGGACACTATTAGCGCCAACACAGATGTGGATGGACATCCACAAAAGAAAAGTTGAAGGCATATTTTTCAATTTTTTTCCTGACAAAAAAGCATGCCCAGGGAGGCACACAGGGTCAAAATTTGGGGGACACAAGATAAAAAATTGCCGACACTCAATGTGCAACACTGATTTTATTTATTTTTCAATGAGTGAACGTGTACATTTTTCTTGGAGAATTCTTTGCTTTGGAATTTTAATTTGCCCGCAGCATATACAAATGTGTAGTAAACTTTTTTTGTTCCCTAACATGCTTAACAATCTTCTGTATTAAAAGATTTCACAGCATCGTCATTTAAGAGATTTTAAGTTATACATATGCTTACCAACATTTTCAAAGTTTGTAACTTTGCACCTTTGGTAATACATGCATGAAGTAAATTTAAATACAGTTGAATAGAGATGATCTGCATGTAATTCACACATGCAACCAGTGATTTCTTTGTGTTTCTTCAGCTGACAGAAGAAATGTGTATATGAATTTCCGCCTCACTAAGCCATATATTGTTAATTTCCTATTGCTACTGAAAACTGCATGAACATTAATGAAATTCTTTTCACCCACTTTCTTTTAAATGCCCTTGCTTATTTTCATGGCCCTATCTTAAGAGAACATATTATCTGAACAACTGGTTTTGGTTGTTGAATCCAGTTTTATCAGAGGATGCTAAAGCGTCCTTTTGATTAGATTTGTTTTTTGGTATCCAGGTGTTTTGGGGCTGTTTTTATTCTTTATGCACTTCCTTTGTTGAACTGTCTTTCTCATACTGTTACGGAATTATGTATCATTTCTTTTAAATAATGGTATAGTTTTATTAGTTTATGACCTCTGTATTATAGTCTAGTGCACATATATGGTAATTTCAATGTGACCCAGTGCATTGGTCCTGGAAAATCAATATTGTCGGTTGAAGCATTAGTCATGTCATGTGATTCAGCTCTTGAGTTTTGCAATTCTGACCTGACCTGGATTTCGCAATATACAGAGAATGATTCATTTTGTTGACCAGAAGTTAGATTGTAAGATCGTAGTAACTAGATGTTGATTTGAGACGGAATAAAATGGGTTCTGTTTGTTTGCAAGACGCAGATTAAGAAAACTATAAATAAAATGTAATCGGAGCGTTCGTCATTCTTCTTGATAGTACGTTCAGCCTGTGAGGTCATAAACGAGATTGGTTCATTTTGTGTGATATTCTGCTTCAGAGATATATTATTATACAGTACATTTTGGATTTAGTACTGCTACTTAAATTTTAAGAATTATTCAACTCCGTTGGAATTATCGGAAACATTTCTAGAACTTGTGTGATATTCCATATTCACAATGATTAAAATAACACTTGAATATACCGGTAACTGATTCTTGTTGGCATGCCAGCACTTACGTGGTTTCATTTGGAATATTCTTCATTCGGAATATTTGGATTAACTTCCAGATTAGTGAACATTAGAACAATTTAGGACTTTTAAGGATATTCTATACTGTAAGTTATTTTTAACTATTTCACTTTGATTGTTTGTTGAAATATTTTAATATTTTAGGAAATTAAATATTTGTGTTTTAAATCTTGAAAGACTGTTTGAGTCTTTTCCTTTGTTACATTTACCCCTAGTTGTAACAAAAGAAATTGGGGAGCTCGTCTCAGAATAAGAAATTTGAATAATTTCGAGACCCGAATTTTGAATATTTCGGGATTTAAGTTTAATTAAGTATTTTCAAAGTTTAATATTTCAGAGATTTTAATACTTCGGAAAGTTGTTTCTTTTTGAGATTTGAATTTCATTGTTTGAAATTTTACTGGTCTTTAACATTCTGATTTCTCGATTAAGAAATAAATTAGAGAAACGAACAGGCTTTCATCATGACATCCAAAGTAAAGAGTTTCATAGCTGATCCTACCCAGGAGAAATTTGAGTCCTTGAAGAAAGACAAGTTACTTCAAATTGCCAAACATTATAGTCTAACTGAAGCGAAGGCTTCCTTGTTGAAACAAGAGATTAGGAGTATTTTGATACACTATTTGATACAAACAGGTGTTTTTGAAGAGGGTGTTCGAGTGTAAAGAAGAAATCTCCGTCTAGTTTAGGAAGGAAATTACAGATAGCTAAGGACATAAGAGTTAGAAAAGCTTAAACTTCAATGGGAACAAATGCAGATGCAAGAAAGAAGGGAGGAAAGGGAAAAAGATAGGGAAAAGGAAAAAGATAAGGAAAGGGAGGATAAAGAAATACAGAAGGAAATAAGGGATAGGGAAGAGAGGGAGAGAGATAAGGAATGGGAATTTAGATTAAGGGAATTAGAATTGACCAGTAAAGGGCACTCTCATGACAATAAGGGTTCATACTTTGATCTAGCCAAACATATCAGACAGGTCCCCCCTTTTATAGAAAAGGAGGTAGACAAATATTTTCTCAGTTTTGAGAAAATTGCTGAGAATTTGAAATGGCCGGAAGATAAGTGGACCTCATTATTGCAGAGTGTGTTTACTGGCAAAGCTAGTGATGTTTATGCTGCATTCTCAACTGAACAATCTGCTGATTATGAAGTGGTCAAAGAAAATGTCTTGAGGACTTATGACATGGTACCTGAAACTTATCGTCAAAACATTAGAAATTCTAAAAAGAAAACTACACAGACTCATATAGAGCGTTTGTTTACGAGATGGTGTATGTCCAAGAAGGTTGATAAATATTATGATAATCTTAAGCAACTGGTGTTGATTGAAGAGTTCAAAAATTGTGTCAGTAGTGACATTAGAATATACCTTGATGAGAAAGGGGTTGGCCGCTAGTACAGCTGATGAATACTCTCTGATTCACAAGGTTCCATTTGTAAATAAATCTTCCTCTCAACAAGCTTATGTTAAGAAACCATTTCAGACTCGTTTGAGTAATTACAGACCTCAGGCTGATGCAACTGTGAGGAATCAAATTTCTGATAAGGAGTATCAGAAAATCTTATCTATTCCCACGTGCTCCTTTTGTAAGAGAAAAGGACACGTTATTTCTGATTGCTTTTGGTTGAAAAATAAGCAACGGAATTCTAACAGAGCAGTTCCAAATGCTCTCGTTTCTAAGAAATCAAGGTCAGGATCATGTATCAAGAAAGATACTTGTGTGGAGGCTTGCATACCTCGGTCTGATTTTGTAATGAAGAAATACGAACCATTCATGTCGAAGGGTTCGGCGTCACTTGTTGGTGATTTGGATAAGACTACTCCTATTAAGATATTAGGAGACACAGGAGCTTCTCAGAGTCTATTGTTAGATAGTACTTTGCCTTTTTCTGAGAAGACTTCTACTAGTGAAAGTGTCCTAATACAGTGGGTATAATGTGGATATGTTAATGTCCCTCTTCATTGTGTTAATTTGTCATCAGACTTAGTTTCGGGACCTGTGACCATAGGAGCTGTGGCTTCTTTGCCTATAAAGGGCATTCATTTATTACTAGGTAATGACCTAGCTGGAGATAAGGTCATGGTTAATCCACTTGTTACTGACAAGCCTAGCATGGATCAACGAGTTGATCCTATTGAAGTTGAAATCCCTGGTTTATATCCAGCTGTGCAGTTACTAGAGCTATGGCAAAGTGTGCTCTTGAGAATGATGTTGTTGAACAGGATGTATTTCCTTTAGCGGACACCTTTTTGGGTCAAACTCTTAATGAGGTCACTTTTGCTCCTAGTTTGGATCAATCAAGTATTGATCACAGTGATACTCTTTCAGCTACACAATCTCATAACTTTAATCAGGATGATAAAAGACAATCACTAGTTGTCTTACAACAGGAGGATCCTGATATCTCCTGTTTGTTTCAGAGGGCTATGACTGAAACTGAAGCCACGCAAGAAGGAACTTGTTACTTCTTGAAGAATGGGGTCCTTATGAGGAAATGGAGACCACTCGGGGTACCCACTTGTGACGAGTGGTCAGTTAGTTATCAAATTGTAGTTCCTACATGTACGTCATATCGACAGGAAATACTTAGTCTAGCCCATGAAACGCCGTTGTCTGGTCATTTAGGAGTTAATAAGACCTATCACAAGATCCTAAATCATTTTTACTGGCCAAAACTTAAGAGTGATGTTTCTAAGTTTTGTAAATCAAGTCATGCTTCTCAAATGGTGGGAAAACCCAATCAGAAGATACCCCTAGTCGTAACAATATTTACACAAAAAAATATAATGTAATAACTGAATACCGTACCCATCACCTCCCCTCCGTAAATTGAATAGAATAGCCTACAGATATAGAATAACTCATCTCTCAGGCCAGAAAACAACCAGATTCCCTTCAGTTTTCTTCACTGAATACGAACTGCTGAGCATGCGAAGCACTGTATTTAGTTAGCTGAGGTGTTTAATTCATATAGAAAGTAAAACTATACCTGGCAATGGAAGCGGTGGTTGTAGACACAAGTTCTTCTTATTTATTGGTAGAATATATATATATATATATATATATTATTATCACAGTAACGCAATCTTGATTGCCAGATCACATCGAGTTATCAGCATTAAAAAATCCAGATCATTACGAGACACTAAGCATCTAGTGAGCTGAGGTGTTTCATTCATAATGAAAGTAAAATTATACCCAGCAATAGAAGCAGTGTAGGTAGATACAAGTTCTTATTTATTGGAAGAACATATATAAACAAATAGAGACAAGCACTTTTATTTCCCTTTAAATATGTACAATTGATTAAATATTATGAATTTATCAATGAAGTTTATAAATAATCTTATAATTAGAACTTTTCAGATATGTCTGATAGTGTCCAAATAATGAATCCAATGTTTCCTTTAGACGTTCCATTTTATTATTAATGCTAAATTATGCTCCTTTGTAGAATTATCGTACAAAGTTTTAAGGTTGTAAAATTGTATAATATCAGATTTTAAAATTAGGAATAATATTTTGAAATTATTTTTTATTATTTTGATAAATAAATAGTTAAAAATAAGGACCATAGAGAAGATTTTACATGTTTAAATTGCACAATACTTTTGTATTGATTTTTTTGTCAGTGTTCTACAAATAATAAATAAAATTATAAAATTGCAGTTCCATTGTTATGGGTTTGGCAATTTTCATTATATATATATATATATATATATATATATATATATATATATATATATATATATATATATATATATAGCACTGGGGAAATGCCGTTTTTTTAAAAAAAATATCATGTGCATATTATTGTGCATACATTTTTTAAATCTTTTATCATGTAAATATGACAATAAAAACATTTTTAAAAAGAAAGAAAGAAAAAAAAAAGATGTGTAATATATGTTACAGCTTAGAAGTAGAAATACCCCAAAACATTGTAGGCAAAATACTTTAAAGCAGGTTCAGCTCAACCAAGCCAGTTATTGAGAATGTGTTTCTGACCCACACCAATAACAATAGAATTGACAAATAAAATAAATTTATCAATCAAGTTCATATATAATCTTAGAATTTAAACCTATTGGATAGATTGTATCTAGACGGTGAATCCAATATGTTTCTTTCTAACAGACATTCCATTTCCAAATTAACAATATCAATGGACTTAAATGAAAAATTATGGAAGCTGTCATTAAAGTGTGTGGAGACAAGAGATGAAAATGATGGATTGCTAAATTTATTTGTGTCTAATCTTTGTTTGTTCATGCATTTAGATACTTGCTGATGGGTTTGTCCAACATATTACTTTTTACAAGTCATCAAATAAATAACATTTTGTTCTGCACAGTTAGTATCATAACACATCTTAAATGTTTCTTTGGTATTACTACTACTGAAATAAAGTATTTTCATCAATGAAAGAACAGAGCAAACATCTGGGTCTATTATATTTAGTTGATGAAACATGACTTTTAAACATTTAACAACCATAACTCATTTAGTATTGAAATATGCTAAAATTGTAAAATTTGATGTCTGAACCAACATGCTTTACTCTCCAGTTATATTTTTCATACTTAATAGACATACTTATATTTCATCTTTGCATCATATTATTATTTATGCTCATGTACATATGTTAGTTCTTCCATTCAGCTATATTTCATCACTGGGTTCCTTATGGAGTATGTATAGACTTACAGGGTAACGTATATATAGGTAACAGTTACCTATCCCTTCTGTAATTACATTCTCCCTTTAAATTCTGCTTCTATCATACTCTTCTTTATGCGATTATTAAACTTTCTCATATGTGCTACCAAATATAAGACTTTTCTGTCCCATACCAAACAGCGCCATCACTTCATATAGTGTTAAAAAAGAATCAGGGACATTTCGCCCCATGGACGTTTCGGCCCAAGACATTTCGCCCCACTTCAATGGTCATTTCACCCCACTTCAATGGTCGTTTCGCCCCACTTCAATAGACATTTCGCCCCACTTCAATGGACATTTCGCCCCACTTAAAAAAAAAAGAATGGACATTTCGCCTCACTTCAATGGTCGTTTCGGACCATGACATCGTTTAATAAATAATTATGTTCCTTTAAAACGGTGTTCTTTTGAAATTATAATTATGTTTGAAACAAGTCTTTTCTCCATGTATCGTGATGAAGAGTATTGAAAATAAGAGATAGTAAGACAAGTTATCCTCATATCAGAATAAGATAGTAATAATGATAATAATACTAAGAAGAAGAAGATGAAGAAGAATAGGCTTATACTTAGACTATTTGACAGACCCATTTCAATTTGTTAGATTTACATTCGGCCTGTCATTATATCTGACAATATTTTCCCCTTTTTCTTCGTTTATGTACTAAGACTGATCAGAAAATGAATCTATTGTTTACAGTGATCATTATCTTCTATACTGTGATATTTTTATTTTCGCAGTTACGAAAACTGATGAAAGTCCATTTTTGGTGATGGTCATTTGCAAAAAAGAAGTTCAATGTTTTCTTCTTTGTTTGATTTACAATTCTGATATTATTGTTTAAAATATGTCCAGAAGAGTTCAAAGGCATAATCTTTTATTCAAGAAAGAAACAAATGGCATGTACTTGGTGTGTAATAGAAAAAGATGAGGTCTCAGTCCAGCTTTAATGTTGATCGGTCTAACATGGGCCATACATTCTGACACAGCATTTCAGTAAGGTGTTGGTGCTGAATTTCAAAAACAAACTTCAAGGAAATGCCTGGTGCTTACGCAAGTAGTTTCTCAACCAGCGACACGTTCTTTAATCTCGCCGACAGAAGTCTCAGAATAATTCAAGATGACAAAAAGTATGAGCAAAGATCAAACGAAATGTCGCTTAACTACATGCACTTTAATATGAACCTGGTAAACATATTTGTTGGGAATGATAGTTAAGAAATGTAGAAATGTACACTGAATGTGGGGCGAAATGTCTTGGGCCGAAACGTCCATTGAAGTGGGGCGAAATGTCTTAGGCCGAAACGTCCATGGGGCGAAACGTCCAGGTACGTCCATGAAGTGGGGCGAAATGTCTTGGGCCGAAACGTCCATGGGGCGAAACGTCTCGGTACCGTTAAAAAATATCCTTCAAAACAAACCATGCAACAACAAATTCTATGGAACAAATTAAATTCCTTCCCTTTCCTTTTCACACATTTCATGCATATTAACCTCAGTTACAACTCGATAATATACCATTACTCCTGCGTCCTCTCTTGGTACTTTTCTCAAGTACCAATCTTATTCTTGTTCAACGGTTTGGAATATACTGATCTATCAAATTAATCACTTTAGGGATGTGGACTCCGAGTTATTTTTTAATTGGATTTTTAATCTTCACCCTCGTCGTAACTGTTCACCCTCAAAATGGGTTCAAGTAATAGTAATAATAATAATAATCATAATAATAATAAAATAAACCCGATTAAAAATCCCCGACACCTATCCTTGAAATGACTGACCAAGGTGAAGGACAGCAAGTGAAGGTCAGTTCAACTAACTGTTTTCGACAAATGATTAGTGAATTTTGGCAAGTAATACATGAATTTTATAAGCAGCTTTTCAATTCAACCTACCTCATAAGAATACGCTTTCCTTCAAGGTCCAAAGACTGTATATCAAGCTTGTTTAAAGCCATTTCGTTGTGAGCACAAACGAACAGGTCTTACTAACCGGCAACCTATCTAAGGGACGCAACTGTAATAGAACTATAATACTACCACAGTGATTGGTAAACTGGTTACGTGATAGAGTTCATGGAGTTCCAAGATGAGAGCTGGAAGTGTTGGGATTTGGGTGGAAATTATGTGTATGGAATCTGAAACTACAATTTTATGCCTCATTCATAGATATAAATTACGAGATAGGTGGATGGATGGACAGATGAAAGGATGGAGGATAATATAAGATATATTTAGAGTCGGCATTATTACATCAACAATTTAACATGAACTGTAATATTTTTTTTCTTTTTTTTTCTTTCTTGACTTTACCGACATTAAAGGGTGGATGATAAACAGGATGTCTGGATTGAATACATTTTATTAATACGCCATAACCCAGCTTGTACTACATGGGCTGTTTATTCCCTTTCATCTGAGTATTTGGGTATCTAATACTAACACATAATTTTTCTACAGCATTGCCTGAAATCCGCAACTTGGTTATGTTAGAAAATGGCACATTTTAGCGACTTATTTAAAACATTGCTGAAAGGTTGCAATTTGGCAATGTTGGATATGACATTGTAAGAACGTTGCAGAACGTATTTAAAAAAATGAAATCTTTATTCAAATAATGTAGGTCAGAGGCCCAAAAACACAAATGAGTAGAAGATATTCAATAAATAAAAATATAGCTAGAGTGTCTGTGCCAGTTACCGCACGGAATCAGTTAGGGAAAGACCATTTAGTTGGATACCGCACGGAATCAATTAGGGAAAGACCATTTAGTTGGTTACTGCACGGAATCACATTTGATAATAGAAGGTTTCACACCATGTAATGTGACAATTGCTTGTGTGTACCTAAGTAAGTTATAACTGTGTTATGTATGATGTTTATATAATATTATAAATATTTTATGAAATTATAAATGTTTCTTCACTTTAATATTTGCTTAAATCTTAATGTTTATCAGGAAAAACATGTTTAACTAGTGTCCTTGAATTAGGTTGTTTTGATCAATATGTTTTCTCAATTTGAAGGTCAAGGTTGAATTTTGTTTACAAGTAAAATTCCATTAAGATGACTCATATTCTAGAACATTCTGTCATGTGACCAATCTTTATATATGCCATGTTTGGTGGACATTTATTCAGTTTTGACATTACCATCAGTCTTGTAAAGAGCTATTACAGTTGTGAAAATTCATTCCAAATTCTAAGAGAGGAATTATTTTAAATATTCATTGGATTATAACAGACAGTGCTCATAAACTTTTGGATTTTGGATTTTTAATTGATGATTTTGGAATTTAAGTGAACTTATTCAGATATTTTGGAATACTTCATTTTGACATCAGCACATCAAAGATTACTAGTACATCAGGACTTTGGAGACCATTAGCACATCATAACATTCAAGGACACAGCCGTGAATTCGGAACATTCTATATTTAGGACTTGTGATTAGAACAATCATTCTTATTGGATTATTAGGATTTCAAAACACATTATTGTAAGTGACTTTTTGATTTTTCATTTTTATTATCTAGTAATAAATTGCTTGTTGATTTTTACTTGATTTGTTGGTTTCACTTTCTTTCTGTTACATTTTTCTTAGACCATAGAGTCGTAACAGAAATTGGGGGCTCGTCTTCCGAGATCTGAATTTCTTTAAAGCATATTAGAGATATTAAATTTATCTTTGAAATTCATATTGATTTTGTCTCTGAATTTTTTTGTCTTTGGCAAAGATTTTTAAATAGAGAAATTTTTTTGTGTGAAACCAACAAGCATTTACTATGGCATCTAATGTTCAGAATTTCATTTCAAAACCTACCCAGGAGGGGTTAGAGTGCACGAGAAAGGATGAGTTGCTCGAGCTTGCCAGAAAATACAGTCTATCTGAGGCAAAAGTATCATTGACAAAACAGGAGATAAAGATTATTTTGATTCAGTATTTAGTAGGAAAGGGAATTTTTGAAAATAGTGCTTTAAGTTTGAAGAGAAAGCCTGTATCTGGTTCTGACAGGATATTAAGGGAATTAGAGTTAAAGAACCAGATGGATTTAGAATTGGCAAAGCTTCAGATTCAGAGAGAGAGAGACAGAGAGAGAGAGAGAGAAGAGAGGCAGATACAGATGGAGAGAGAGAAAGAAGAGAGGCAGCTACAAATGCAGAAAGAAGAGAGGCAGATGGAGAGAGAGAAAGAAGAGAGGCAGATGGAGAGAGAGAGAGAGAGAGAAAGAAGATAGACAAATACAAATGCAGATGCAGATGCAAAGAGAAGAAAGGGAAATGCAATTTAAGTTAAGAGAATTAGAACTGGCAAACAGAGCACACTCCACTCCTTTAAACACAAGTTCAGGTTTTGATGTTACTAGATATATTAGGTTAGTACCCCCTTTTCAGGAAAAAGAAGTAGATAAATACTTTCTTCATTTCGAGAAAATAGCTGAAAACTTGAAATGGCCCAGAGAGCATTGGACTTTGTTATTACAAAGTGTACTTATTGGCAAAGCTCGTGAAGTCTACACTTCACTGTCAGTACAACAAAGCACTGATTATGATGTGGTTAAGGAGTACATCTTGAAAGCTTATGAGTTGGTACCAGAGGCATATCGACAAAGGTTTAGGAATTGTAGAAAAGAAACTGGACAAACTCATGTCGAATTTATTTGCAAGAGATAAAGAACAACTATTTGATAGGTGGTGCTCAGCCAAGAAAGTTGATCAAGCTTATGATAACCTCAGACAGCTCATATTAATTGAAGAGTTCAAAAGGTGTATCCATAGTGATGTTAAAACCTATCTTGACGAGCGGAATGTGGAAACTTTGGAAAATGCTGCTCGTATGGCTGATGATTATTCCTTGACTCACAAAATTTCATTTGGCAATAAGTCGTCCTCTCAGCAGTTTTCTGGTAAAAAACCATTTCAATCTCATTCGAGTACTTCCAAATTTCACAACAGCACAACTGTTAGGAATCAAACATCTGATAAGACTGATCAGAAATCCTTATCTCTTCCTACGTGCACTTATTGTAAAAAGAAAGGGCACGTTATTTCTGATTGCTTCAAGTTGAAAAATAAGCAACAAAGAAAAGACAGAGCTTTTCCAAATGCTCTTATTTCTACGAGGTCAAGGTCACGGTCTTGTATTGAAAGCAATACATTTGTTGGGTCAAACAAACCCCAGTCTGATTCTATTTTGGAGGCTTATGAACCATTCATGTCCGAAGGTTCTATATCACTTATTGGTGATTCTGCCAAACGTATCCCAATTAAAATATTAAGGGACACTGGAGCTTCTCAAAGTCTTTTATTATCAGTAACTTTGCCTTTGTCTGAGGAGTCTTCTTCAAGTGAAAGTGTTCTTGTTCAGGGAGTAGAGTGCGGCTTTGTAAATGTTTCTCTCCATTGTGTAAATTTGGCATCAGACTTAGTTTCTGGACCTGTGACTGTTGGGGCAGTGACTTTACCCATAGAGGGTGTTCATTTATTACTAGGCAATGACCTAGCTGGAGATAAGGTTGTGGTTAATCCACTTGTAACTGACAAGCCTTGTTTGGATCAGAAAGTTGATCCTGTCGAAATTGAAATCCCTGATTTGTACCCTGCTTGTGCAGTTACTAGAGCTATGGCAAAAAGAGCTCTTGAGAGTGATGTTGATCAGGATATTATTCCTTTAGCTGACACATGTATTGGTCAGTCTTTTGATGAGGTCACTTTTTCCTCAGGTATTGATCAATCAAATGGTATTGATCACAGTGATCCTCTTTTGGCAACTCATTCTCTTTGTTCTAATCAGGATGACAAACGACAATCCCTTGTCGTTGAACAGGAGCAAGATCCCGAGATATCTTGTTTGTTTCAGAGGGCTATTAGTGAAACTGAAGCCACACAAGTTCCAGTGTGTTACTTTGTGAAAAATGGGGTCCTTATGAGGAAATGGAGACCACCTGATGTACCCGCTGGTGACGAGTGGTCAGTGAGCTATCAAATTGTTGTTCCTAAGTCATATCGACAGGAAATTCTTAATTTAGCCCATGAAACTCCTTTGGCTGGTCATTTAGGAGTCCGTAAGACTTATCACAAGATCTTGAATCATTTTTATTGGCCGAAACTCAAAAGTGATGTTTCTAAATACTGCAGATCTTGTCACACTTGTCAGATGGTAGGAAAACCCAATCAGAAGATACCTAAGGCTCATCTGCAACCTATTCCTGCATTTGATGAACCATTTAGTAGAATAATATTAGACTGTGTTGGTCCTTTACCTAAAACCAAGTCAGGCAACCAATACTTGTTGACCATCATGTGTACATCTACAAGATTTCCAGAGGCAATTCCTCTGAGAAATATAAAAACTAAAACTATTGTGAAAGCTTTGGTGAAGTTTTTTACACTTGTTGGCCTTCCCAAATCTGTCCAGTCGGATCAAGGGTCAAATTTTATGTCTGGAATTTTCCAACAAGTTATGCATGAATTAGGCATCCAACAGTTTAAATCTTCTGCCTATCACCCTGAAAGTCAAGGTGCTTTGGAAAGATTTCATCAAACTTTGAAGAATATGATTCGATCCTATTGCTTTGATACAGAAAAGGATTGGGATGAGGGTGTTCATTTGTTGTTGTTTGCTGTTAGGGAATCAGTTCAAGAGTCGTTGGGTTTTAGTCCCTTTGAACTAGTTTTTGGTCATACTGTCCGTGGACCATTGAAATTATTGAAAGAGAAACTTCTTTCAAATGAAGATTCGAAGATTAATCTTCTTGATTATGTCTCTGATTTTAAATACAAGTTGTGAAAGGCCTGTGAAGTAGCAAGAACTAATCTTCACACTACTCAGTCAAAAAATGAAATTAAGGTATGACAGAAATACACAGGAAAGGAGTTTTAAACCTGGTGACAAAGTTCTGGCTCTCTTTTCCATACCTCAGAATCCTCTTCAGGCTAAATTTTATGGTCCTTATACCGTTGAAAAGAAAGTAAATGACTTAAATTATATCATTAACACTCCTGGGAGACGGAAACAGAAACAACTTTGTCATATAAATATGTTAAAGGAATATTTTGACAGAGATAGACCAGCTAATTATTCTGTTAATTTAGTTGTACCTGTCCCACACAGTGAAGATATCGACGATGGAGTACGATCAGACTATAGTGACTCTGGTATAACCAATCTTCGGAATTCAGAAATATTGAACAACCTAGACCAGAAACTTTCACATCTACAACAACAGGAAAGAAATGAACTAAAACAGCTATTACATGACTATGAGCACTTGTTTCCTGATGTTCCAACACGAACAAGTAAAATTTATCATGACGTTGACATTGTAGATTCTGCGCCTGTGAAACAGCATCCTTATAGGATGAATCCTCTCAAACAGAACTATCTGAAGAAAGAAATTCAGTATTTACTGGAGAATGATTTCATAGAACCAAGTAAAAGTAACTGGAGTTCACCATGTATTCTTGTTCCCAAGCCAGATAATACATTCCGTATGTGTACTGACTATAGAAAAGTCAACAGTGTCACCAAAACTGATTCATTTCCAATCCCAAGAATGGACGATTGCATTGATAAAATTGGAAATGCGGAATATGTCACCAAGTTTGACCTTTTAAAAGGATTCTGGCAAATTCCACTGACGGAAAGGGCAAAAGAAATTTCAACATTTGTAACTCCAGATGGACTTTATCAATATAAAGTCATGCCGTTTGGAATGAAAAATTCGCCTGCAACGTTTCAACGTCTGATGAACATGATAACATTTGGTCTTGATAATTGTGACGCTTATATCGATGACGTCATTATCTACAACAACATCTGGGAAGATCATTTGGAAACCATTCGAAAATTCTTTGATCGACTCAGCAATGCGAATCTGACAATTAATTTGAGCAAAAGTGAGTTTTGCCATGCTTGTGTCACATTTTTAGGACATATTGTGGGACAAGGTCAAGTTAAACCTATAGAAGCTAAGGTCAAAGCTATCTCTGAATTTCAAGTTCCAGTTTGTAAAAAGCAACTGATGCGATTTCTAGGTATGGCTGGATATTATCGGAAATTTTGTTCCAATTTTTCCAAAATTGCTGAACCTTTGACAAGTTTATTGAGTAAGAAAACCAAATTTCATTGGTCTGACAAGTGTCAGGAATCTTTTGACAAGTTAAAGGCCATGCTTAAGAATGCACCAGTTCTTTCTGCACCAAATGTTAGCCAATCATTTAAATTATCTGTTGATGTAAGTGATGTAGGGGTTGGTGGAGTATTGTTTCAGGAAGACAAAAGTGGTGTGGATCACCCTGTGTGTTATTTTTCTAAAAAACTAAACAAGCACCAGAAAAATTATTCCACAATTGAGAAGGAATGTTTGGCTTTGATATTGGCTTTACAGCATTTTGAAGTGTATGTTACCTCAGCTCTTTCTCCAATTATTGTGTACAGTGATCACAATCCCCTTACTTTCATCTACAAAATGAAAGATAAAAATCGGAGATTGTTGAGATGGAGTTTGATATTGCAAGAATATAACATTGACATCAAACACATCAGGGGAAAAGACAATGTGATTGCAGATGCACTCTCACGTGCCTAGAAATGTAATATTGCTTGATGTAATTAAGTCCAGTATCATAAAACATGTTCTTATGTAATTTTGGTTATTGTAGTATTAGATGTATATTCAAAAGAAAGCTTTATTATATAAATCTTTCTTTTTCTTTATGAGGAGAGGTGTTATGTATGATGTTTATATAATATTATAAATATTTTAGGAAATTATAAATGTTTCTTCACTTTAATATTTGCTTAAATCTTAATGTTATCAGGAAAAACATGTTTAACTAGTGTCCTTGAATTAGGTTGTTTTGATCAATATGTTTTCTCAATTTGAAGGTCAAGGTTGAATTTTGTTTACAAGTAAAATTCCATTAAGATGACTCATATTCTAGAACATTCTGTCATGTGACCAATCTTTATATATGTCATGTTTGGTGGACATTTATTCAGTTTTGACATTACCATCAGTCTTGTAAAGAGCTATTACAGTTGTGAAAATTCATTCCAAATTCTAAGAGAGGAATTATTTTAAATATTCATTGGATTATAACAGTGCTCATAAACTTTTGGATTTTGGATTTTTAATTGATGATTTTGGAATTTAAGTGAACTTATTCAGATATTTTGGAATACTTCATTTTGACATCAGCACATCAAAGATTACTAGTACATCAGGACTTTGGAGACCATTAGCACATCATAACATTCAAGGACACAGCCGTGAATTCGGAACATTCTATATTTAGGACTTGTGATTAGAACAATCATTCTTATTGGATTATTAGGATTTCAAAACACATTATTGTAAGTGACTTTTTGATTTTTCATTTTAATTATCTAGTAATAAATTGCTTGTTGATTTTTACTTGATTTGTTGGTTTCACTTTCTTTCTGTTACACTTTTCTTAGACCATAGAGTCGTAACAACTGCAAGAAGAAAAATGAGCATTTTTGTGAGCTAGACCAATAAATGGAAACTTCATTACCTTTCAGGCATGACAATTTTCTTTTAGCTAATGAGATTTGCCTCGCTAACGTTCGCTTCTCAACAAAGTTATGTCCTTGTACTAAACTTGTCAACAGTGTTAAAAACCCGGTATGTTGTATCGCTCAGTCAGACTTGCTTTGTGGTCGGAGAGAGTAAAATTGTCTACATAATGTATTTTGAAAAATGTAGTTGATTGCAATAGATTAGATCATATTAAACCTACCGTTCTCTTAACTCGCTGACATTTATTTGTATGATTTTTTCAAGACCAAATTAAGGACTCTTTTTAAAAAAAATTCAGTTACTCTGGTGTCAAAACATGGAATGCCGTTCCACAACAAATTAAAAAACTGCCAATTGTGGTAAATCACAAGTCACATTTTAAGAAATTTCAGATGACAACTTATTTAAATAGCCTCGGTAATACTGACATGGCTTTCTCAATCTGCTGCTATTGCATCATCAACTAACTTCGCATGGTATCTGTACTGTTATGATTTTTATTTCATTCATTAGCTCGTAGAAGTTTAATGATTTTTAGACTTCATTTTATTTCCTATCAGTGCTTATATGCATGTTAGCATGTGTATTGAATGCATGTTTGAGATGAGTTTGTGATTGTGTGTGTATGCACAGTGGCGTAGCGAGGCAAAGTGCCGCCCAGGGCCAACTACCAAAATTACGACCACACTCCATTCGTATTATTTATAATATATACGGTACTCTTACCAAATTGCCGCCCCCTAGAAAGTGCCACCCCCTTCGCCCCCCCCCCTCGCTATGCCACTGTGTATGCATATGCGTGTGGCTACTTTGGGCTACTTTTTTAGCTTTCTTATATATATATATATATATATATATATATATATATATATATATATATATATATATATATATATATATATTTGTATCTAGTGTATTGCCTTTATAGAGAGTGAGTACAAGTGTGTGTTTAAATGTGTTTTATTATTAGAAATTGTTTAATTAGAGTTTAAGTCCATTGTGGTTTAATTAGTAGCTTAGAAATTATTACTATAGTGTACATTTTTAAATACATATTTTTTTCTCCTGAGGGCCATATGGAAGATTATAACCAGCTAAACTGTGTAACCCTCATGTAAAAAAAGTTATTATTATTAGTATTATTATTATTATGATTACCCTATGACTACAATTGAAATGAGGTGAAATTACGAAAGGGAGTGAGTTAAATCTTCTAAGCTTTGATTCAGGGGCAAGTTTGTTTTATAATACAAAGAAATTTCCTTTTCCTGCGTAAATACCGGATATATTTCATCTTGAACAAAAACGATATATTATAACTTTTGGTTTCGCCACTCATTAAGATACGACGCTTTTTGTACCATTTTATGCAATATATCGCGTATTATAGTAGGGAAAGAATATATCCTCTATTTTTGCTTCGCAGAGCAGACGGACAGTTTTCTATATTTGGATACATATTACGAAGTCTAAGTAAAGACAGTGGTTGCTTCAAAAAGTGAATAGGATAAGTACCGGCGAGTTGCCTCCCTTATAGCAGCCTTTGAACAGGAGCTCAGTTAGGCTTGCATGCAATGAAGCCCAACCAATACCATGTGTAATAGATGTATGTATGTGCAAGAACAACTAGACTATACCTGCCAGTGAGTAGCAGAAGCATCTGAAGATGCAGCACTCCTTTTACTGCTACCATCATTAATTTTTCCAGCTCATACAGATTAAAACTTGTAAACATACTGACTCCCGTGACTGCCTCAAGAGATGGCGAACTCAGCTCATACAGATTAAAACTTGTAGACATACTGACTCCCGTAACTGCCTCAAGAGATGGCGAACTCAGCTCATACAGATTAAAACTTGTAAACATACTGACTCCCGTGACTGCCTCAAGAGATGGCGAACTCAGCTCATACAGATTAAAACTTGTAAACATACTGACTCCCGTAACTGCCTCAAGAGATGGCGAACTCAGCTCATACAGATTAAAACTTGTAGACATACTGACTCCCGTAACTGCCTCAAGAGATGGCGAACTCAGCTCATACAGATTAAAACTTGTAAACATACTGACTCCCGTGACTGCCTCAAGAGATGGCGAACTCAGCTCATACAGATTAAAACTTGTAAACATACTGACTCCCGTAACTGCCTCAAGAGATGGCGAACTCAGCTCATACAGATTAAAACTTGTAGACATACTGACTCCCGTAACTGCCTCAAGAGATGGCGAACTCAGCTCATACAGATTAAAACTTGTAAACATACTGACTCCCGTAACTGCCTCAAGAGATGGCGAACTCAGCTGCAAGTTTCCATATACATATTCCTCGCACACTCACGGCTACTTCCCGTTCAGAGGAGGCAAAATTGGGTTCTATTAAGGGTCATTTGTATGTTTAATCAATCCACAAGATATAGAAACCCAATAGTTTACAAAGGAACAGATTATATTCAAGTATTTAATTACGTGCTGAGTAAAAATCTCAAAACTTGGACATGACAAATTGAGTACGCGTGTGTGTGTGTGTGTGTATATATATATATATATATATATATATATATATATATATATATATATATATATATATATATATATATATATATATATATATATATATATAGTTCTGATGGCACATGTTTATCATTGTACAATTTGAAAAAACAACATTTTTCACACGAGGGACAAGTTGCTGCCAAGAGAAGGGGCCCCACTACAAGTTACCATATGCACATTCCTATTTTTTTTTTTTTTGTTTTTTTTTTAACCAATGTGATGGTTACTGTATTAACCAGTCAAGGTATGAATAAACAAATGTATGTAATTTTGGATATTTGTAACTCAAATTGCATTCGTTATGTGCTGGACCTCTTTACTTGCCCATTAAATTGGCGTGGCCTCAAACTTTGTCTTTAGATATTTATCTGTTTCAGCATGAAGCATACATTTGTTGAGTTAAAATGTATTTTATCCTCCGCTGTGAGCACAATAGGTTTGCATTTTTCAGTCTCAATTCTTCATATTCAAGTTTTGCGATTTTACTCACTACATACTTAAATACTTGAATATAATCTGTTCCCGTGTAAACAATTGGGTTTCTATATCTTGTGGATTGATTAAACATACAAACTGACCTTTAATAGAATATGCTTGGCTGTTTTTGTTTTTTCCCGGGATATTTTGTCACAATAGATGAGGTATTCCGAAGAAACCATCATTACGCTGATTGCACGTTTGTCGCTCTGGAAAGATGATGCTTTCAAAATCACAATAATTACTATAAGGAACTTTTATTTCGTGTTGATAGTTTATAAAGTTTAAAACTGAGCCTTCTCTGGGCATTATATTTATCTAGTTATCTACGTTGTAATATAGCCTTTTGAGTTCTGAAATTTTTTCCAGTGTATAGAAATGTTTACACATATATTTCTGCCCGTCGTGTTTGCTTATTTTTGATGACACAACTCTTGAAATTATATGTAATTCCAACGCAATTGTATCTTCAATGATTGTAGTCAGTAGCACTGCTACATTGAAATATGATCAACATGTCAATCATTGTAGTCAGTAGCACTGCCACATTGAAATATGATCAACATGTCAATCATTGTAGTCAGTAGCTCTGCCACATTGAAATATGATCAACATGTCAATCATTGTAGTCAGTAGCACTGCCACATTGAAATATGATCAACATGTCAATCATTGTAGTCAGTAGCACTGCCACATTGAAATATGATCAACATGTCAATCATTGTAGTCAGTAGCACTGCCACATTGAAATATGATCAACATGTCAATCATTGTAGTCAGTAGCACTGCCACATTGAAATATGATCAACATGTCAATCATTGTAGTCAGTAGCACTGCCACATTGAAATATGATCAACATGTCAATCATTGTAGTCAGTAGCACTGCCACATTGAAATATGATCAACATGTCAATCATTGTAGTCAGTAGCACTGCCACATTGAAATATGATCAACATGTCAATTATTGTAGTCAGTAGCACTGCCACATTGAAATATGATCAACATGTCAATCATTGTAGTCAGTAGCACTGCCACATTGAAATATGATCAACATGTCAATCATTGTAGTCAGTAGCACTGCCACATTGAAATATGATCAACATGTCAATCATTGTAGTCAGTAGCACTGCCACATTGAAATATGATCAACATGTCAATGTCTCTATTTAAGTTATTTTAACATAAATAGTTTTAGTTTATCTCAGCTGCATTCTCGGTGCATATTGCTCAGCTGTCAACTCTTTTCAGCATTTCATGCACATTTACGAATATATCAAATTCATTTTCAAATTTTGAGATGTCCTCTCTTTTTACCCGACAGCTAAAAAACTAGAGACTATATATAAATTGTAATTTAATGGTCTATCCACATGATCATTTGATACATTTAACACAGATTCCACAGCATAAAATAAACGCTTTTTCACTATGGTACAACACCTTCACCCCACCCCATTTTCCGATTAATACGTTTGTCAGTAATAAAAAACCCCAACAAAAACAAAAAGCAAACAAACAACAAAAAAAAAAACACACAAAAAAACGCATCATCATCATCATCGTCGTCACCATCACCAAATCCACCAGTATCATATTTTAGATTCGTCGTCGTCGTAGCAGTATTAATAGCAAATCCTGTTCACATTGTCTGTACACTTGCATAGGTCCTTCAGCTAGTGATAAATCCTATGAGAATTTGCCAGGTTTCACTTGAGAAGGCAAACCTATCAACTAATCCACAGGTCATTGACAAATTGTAAGTAATGAATAATTAAACTTGGCAACATCTTAAATTTATATTTTATACAGTATTTTCTTTTCCCGTAAAAAGGATAATGACAACTGTAATCCTCAATTTATCACACATTATCAAGTTTTAATTTTACTGAAGGCATCTTTAACCAGAGATATTCTCCCAAATCGTTTACTCCCAACTCCTCCAGTTTCAACTCGTCTACTGTGCAAATTCGTCAACTCTTAACTAGTCTACTGTGTCAATTTGTCTACGCGTATCTCGTCTACTTCACTTCGATATTGATGGAACGAGGACTGTGATCGAGGTGTGGGCTACCTTTTTAGACAACAAGAGAGAGAGAGAGAGAGAGAGAGAGAGAGAGAGAGAGAGAGAGAGAGAGAGAGAGAGAGAGAGAGAGAGAGAGAGAGAAATGTTGTACAATAAAATTAAATGGTGTACTTCAAGAAAATAATACAGAGTGTATGAGTTGGGAATATATAAATTAACACAGTAGACAAGTTGCGAGTAGATTAATTTTCATGGCAGACGAGTTGAGACGGGACGAGTTGGGAGCAGACAACATGGTAATAGACAATTTGAGAGTAGACGAAATGGGATATAAATACAAGTTACAAATAATCACCAAACAAAGCGGAAAGTGCTCTGCCTAGATCCTACAGGACGATGCGTGATAATATGAAGGGATTTTTCAAAGATGGATAAAGAACAGTATCATACAGGCTAGAGAATTTTGTATTCATACTCTATTGAGATTCAAACCCAGGTCCGCGGGTTACGGCACTCATTGCCTTGATTACAAGCACCAACCGCTATACTCCCTCGACTAAGCACATATCGCCACTAAAGGATGGAACAAAGTCGCTGATATAGGCATTCGTGCATAGCAGACACACTCACATATGGACACAGTAGTAGTAGGTATAAAGGCCGTTTCTGGATATTCATCTAGTCTAGTTATGATTTTTACTTCACTTCACTCCTCTACTCTTTTGCGCTCGCTAAACGCTCGCTCACCGCTCCGATTCATTACGTTACATAAAAATCATAACTAGGCTAGAGATGAATATCCATATATCCATAAACAGGCCTTTCTACCTACTACTAATATGATGCAACACAACTATCTAAACTACTGTCTACACATCTATCACAACAACTCCTACTTCCTCCTCCTTATACACAAGAAATCACACAAAATTATACAGTGACTACCTACTACTTCCCCCCTATTCTATTTGTTAGATAAAATTTATACTTGGGTACTATCATCATCATCAGAATCATCAGCATCACCATAATATTTGTATATCAGCAAATCATCATCTGAAGATGTTGTTGTTACAACTTTTGTTATAAACGTATTTTTTTTATTGTTTTGGCCACTTTTTTTGTACCATCATTAAGCTTTTCCATTTTTGTAACAAACTAATCTATCTTTTCAACTTCTGCATCAAGCTTCTTTTTTGTCTTTTCAATATCTTTTATGATTACTTCAATCTCATCTAGCAATCGTATAATTGTCTCCATACACACTATTGTCGCATAAAATTTACAACAAACCTAATTCTTTCATCAACTCATCAAAGTTTGGTTGTTGTTCCTTGTTGACATCATATCCAATGCAAATGTATTTACTTCATCTACGCAGTATATTTTATCGTCAAAATTGCAAAGACCAACTTTGTTAACAACGTTTGTTTCTATTTCATGGCAATGCGATCTCAATGTCGTCATTTCAACATGTTTTCTTGCCCCACCAAGTGCGCTAAGATAATCTTCAAAACCTAATATCTTATTTACAAGATTTTTCTTAATACCTTTTGCCCTCTTCTTAACACAACCATCATCTAGTTTGATACAATACATTTTAGATCTTAAACCAACAAATTAATTCTACATTAGGCACAAAGTTTGTTTCATCTTTGAACTTTCCTATAACTTTCTTGTTATCGTTGCATTTGAAACCAGAATCAAGAGGGTAATCTGATAAATCCATTAGCTCTCTGTTGTCATACAACTTTTTATAAATATCATTTTCACCAGGAAATCTGTAGCACAATCTGTCTGTATCCGTAAACAGCAACTCTGCTCTAAAAAACTTAACTTTGATAAAATCGTAATGAAAATTATACATCAAGGTCTTTGAAATATCAAGTATTGCAGCACCAGCATAAACTGGCTTATTGAGTTTCAGGTTTATTTTCTTTTTTGAACAGCAACCAAGTTTTCATCAAATATCCTCATGCTAATAAATTTATCATCAGCAACAACTTTATTTCTTCGTTCAACATTACTTATTATCTCGATGTCTACACGTTTCCTGATATTTTCCATCGTTTTACCAAACACACTATTGTTCATCAACTTGAAGAAATCTTTTTCAAAATCTGTTGTTGCAGCTGCTCTTTTGTTGGTGTTAAAGTCAATGTAATCTTTCAGCCAGGGTTTCCGTCTTAACTTTAGAACTCTATGCACGTTTGTCAATATCAAACCATGGTTAACAGCCTGCTTTAACGCCGCAATATGCAACACATACCTTTTTTATCACGTAAATTTGGTACCAACTTTTCAACTGTATTATGTCAGATCCCATATTCTTCTTTCAGTTTTTATTGTTCTGGGGATAACATTTCATCTGTAACCAACATTGACTCAGTACAGAACGGGGAATCATTATGCAGTTCGTGCAGATACCCAGGATATTCTAGATCAACTTCTGCAAAGTATCCAGTTTTTCTGGTATTTTTTTGTCTATCTCATTCAGAAATTGGTCTGTTGGTATCCAATGAAACCCACCATATGGCAGCGGTTGTGACATTGCCCAACCATAAAGATTGTTTGGATAAAGATACAAATTGAACTATTTTCTTTTGTGCTATCATAAGTTGACATGTACATATTGTTTGCAACAGCATGTTTTTTTGTTGTTGTAATAACAGAAATACCGCCTCTGATTCCTTGCTCAATGAAGTAAAACATATCAGGATCCATCAACAAATCTAACTTTATCTTGCTGCGTTTTAAAGCAGCTTCCCAGCTCAGTCCTGGAGATGAAAAGTACCAACAAGGATCTCGTTTATAAAATTTCATGCAGATCGATCTGAATCGCTCAAAAACATCAGCAAGTAACAAAACATCTGTCATCAAATACAAATCGTGGTAATCACCAAGTGTCTTACAACTAAATTCTTGCCATATTTTTTGCGCATATGAATACTCTTCATCAGTTATTTCTTTTAGTGTTAAAGTTGAATAAAACTTTTCTTTGTCAGGTAATTCTGTTTCATCAAACTTATTCCAGTTTGTCATGTGTTAATACATGTAAACACCTTTTTGTTTCGGAAGATTAGATTTCTCACCAAATTGTTCTTGTAAGTTATTGAACATAGTACATCCCTTAACAAGATTTTCAAGCGATGCCGCCATGAACTGCACACTATCTATGAACCTTAATTTGCCAAAAGATATTGACATATATTTTTCAAAGTTATTTGGAATACACTTGATTTTATTGTTTCCTTGAAATTTACCAAATACCCTCTCAGATTATGAAATACAACAGGAATAAACTCTGGATATATGTAGTGCAAATTGCAACAATCATGTGCAGCTCCTCTGTATTTGCCTGTGATATGGCAGTGGTCCTTAACTCGGTTTTCAGCAAGTTTTTCACCACAAATATGGCAGTTGATTTCTATTGGAAATTTTGTTTCTTCTTCTTTTGTCAACTTTAACATTGGTTTTACATTTTTCATAATCCGACAAGCTTCTTCTGCCTCAATAAGTAAATTTTTTATCAACCAGCTACCAGGATCTTCACCACGGTATAACCTTATTAGTTTAGAATACTGTTCATCAGCTGAGCAAACAACTTTGTACGCAACACCACATGAAATATGTTCTTGAGTTTTTGTTGTTGAGGATTTTGTAGGATCGCACTGCACATCAACAACCACAGTTTTTAACAGCGATTAAAAATCAGCATAAATAGCCAATGTAATTTGCAGTTGGTGTCTGAAGTTAACGAATTTTAACTCAGAATCTTCTTTGTTTGGCATACTAATTCCTTGCACATCTTTGCAGTATTCTAGATGTTTTTGTAGTATCTCTTCTGTCTTACAACCGTGAAGGCACCTGTAACAGAAAAATTTCTTATGTTGCGTTTTGTTGTATTGCCCACTCACCAGTCCATTGAAGTTTTTTATCCAGCAGTAGTGCCCGTTATAAAACAACAAATTTATCGTTTTCTGTGAATCGTCTTGATAGATTCACTAGCGATTGCATTACGTACATAAATAAGGCAGATTATTTCTTCAAATAGAAAAAATAATCATCATGATAAATCACTAATGCCAAAAATAATGAATTAGACAAAGGTGGTATTGTATAATGCAGGATAAAATGAACACATGTGATGACACGATGATATCATTCAACGACGTTGATTTTATCACAAACACACTCTACACAAATAATGACTGCAACAAGCTTGGTATGGTAATCAATCTAACATCGAAAAATGTAATACAAGGAAGACCAAGCCAATTTGGTAAGATTATTTCTGTTGGAGAAAAAGGTGGACACGCGATAACAACCATGTTCATGACAAATTTTGTTTATGAAACTCTGGTTGGCCCAATGCCAGAAGGCAAGCGTGTTGCGCATAAGAATTGATCGGTTGATGACAACAATATCAACAACTTGTATTTGAAAGACGAGTTCAAACAGCATCCGATTTTTGATATGTATGAAGCTAATGAAAAAGGTTTGACAAGAAATTTAAAAACAAAAAATATTATTGGTTATGTTGACAAACGAAGTGGATATCTTCAAGTTAGTGTTAGTCGTGTTAAAACAAAACAAATAAGTTATCGCGCTCATCGTTTTATCTTTGAAGCTTTTGGTGGTATCATTCCACTTTGATATGTTATTGACCACGGGGACAGCAATAAAACCAACAACAACTTGTTAAATATTGAGGCTGTAATACCAAGTGAAAACAGCAAGCGCGGAAATACTGGTGGAAAAAGAATAAAACGTCCAGTTCTATCGATCAATCTTGAGACAGACGAAGAGATCGAATTTCATTCAACATATGCTGCTGCGAAATATTATGAAATAAATCCTGGAGCTGTAAAATATGTAGCAGACGGCACAAGAAAAACAGCACTCTCCAAGAAATTTAACCAAAGAATCAATTTTCTGTATCTTTAGTCTCAAGCAATATTATTGTTTCCTCAAGTGTTTCTACCGCATTTAGCAAGATATCTGAATAATTCGTTTCTTTATCAACAAGGTTATAAACAAATTCAAAAAGTTTATAACACATAAATCCTACCAATTTTTTTTTTTTTTTTTTTTTGCAACAAACCCAAAAAATCTTTGTATTTGTTTACTTATTTGTCTCCTCTGCCGTCACCAAATACAATGTAATCTGAAACAACAAATATTTCTTCTTTATCAACTTGCTGTAAAAATAAACTGAACGAATCTTCATCAACATTTCCGTAATCTGATATATTTTTGCTCTTATTGTTGCCATAAACTCCAATAACACCTATAGCTTTAGGTATCTTATTGTCCAGATATTTTCTGTCAAAATGTAACGTCTTGTTGTAATCCGACGTAAAATCGAAATGTATTCTTGAACATCTTCTGAAGCACGACTCGACAAACAAACCTTGCGATGCAACTGGAGATACTTCTAGCCCACATAAAACTTGCGGTAAATAATGCTCTGGAACATCTCCTTTTGGCCTTCTTAACATGGGGCACTTAAACTCCAACAATAATATCTTGTAAACATCTTCTTCATCTTCATTGTCTTTTGTGTTTAATAAATTGTCACCGTTAAATCTACCAAGAACATATCCATCTGGAGAATATCTGATTCCAAAATCTGTTCTAACACAAATGTTACTGCCTAACACCTTTTCACCAAGATCGTATTCAACAAATTTTGTAATTACGGGCTCGAACAGTTTGCCCCAATAACATGCCAGAGATCCTTCAAACTTAACAAATACACCCTGCCTCATCTCCAACTTTTCTTCCGCAAGTTTATTTAAAGTTTTATATGGATTTATGCCTAATACTGTAGCTATTTCAGAACCTCCAACTGTTACAGACATCAACTTGTACCAGTCTTCCGATCTCTGTTTTATCTTATTTGCAAGTACATCTTTAAATAAAAAAATTTTCTATTTCATCATAGCATATTTGTTTATTCATTCTTTATATTTATCTTCACATATTATATTTGACAGCACTTTTCGTTTCAAACAACTGTGCGGAAAGTTCATCAACGTATTTTTATCATAAGACACAGCAATTGTACCATGCTGTAGAAACAAATATTTTTCTCTGCTAGTTCACAAAACAGTGTCTTCTGTTTCGTATTCTATCTTAAAGTTAAATGCAATTTTGCGATCTTCATCAGCAAACATCCTTCTAATTTCATAATACAAATCTATTCAATCTATAATCCTACATCTGACGATGTATTTTATCTCTTCTGCCATCTATTATTTCTTAAATTAGACAAAAATCTACAAGATAATATAAATGTTGTCAATCTTACTAAGATTGTATGCAAAACCAGTACCAATATTTGTTGCTACAGAAGTTGCATGGCCTCCTCAGAGTACTATGAACCAGATCAAGGTGAGGTTGTTGATGAGGAATACTTAAATACAGTAGTTGATAAAACACACTATGCCAGACCAAGCACTGGTAAATACAAGGTTAAGTACCATATCACAAAAAAGCTAAAAAAATTAACCTGACAGAATCAGAAAATAAACGTTTTTATACCAGACTTATACATTTTATGAATATCAAGATCCCTGGAAGGCAAACAAATATTAAGTTTGATTTTATCTTTGGAAAAATATCTTGTTTGATGACAGAGCTATCTGCAGATCGGAAAAGTTATTTGATCTCTCTTTGTAAACCTGTCAAATGTAAATCTGTTCTACTTAATTACGAGTATATTTATAATGAAATAATAAACAAAGTTACTAGTATTGACTCAAAGGTGTGGTCTCGTAATGGTTTAACCCAATAATTCTGGCCGCAAACCTTTTATCAAAACCAATAAAAATGGTCACAACAAAATCATCAATTACCAACAATTTTATCAAAAACCAATAAAATTTGTCATACCAGAGTACCTTTTAAATAAGGTTGAATACTACTAGCTGGTATCCAACTGTTAAAAACATCGCTGTAACCGCGCCATTTTATAAGACTTTTATTGCCTTTGGTTCTTATTACTTCTTTAATAACAAACAAATCTTGATCTGTCTTATGTAGTTCTTGTTCGTAAAATGAACCGACAACTTCTTCTTCATTTAAGTCTCGTAGTTTGTATGTTACAGGTATTGTTGTGAGTATTTTATCAACAACAAATACTTCTTCAGACCAATTTGGTGTTGCAGATTTTTCAAACACTTTTTTTTACCAAAGAAATTCTGACTTTATCACCAACAGCAAATTTGTGTCTGCGGTATAAGTTTTCATTTGCCAACACGGGAAATTTGATGGCATCATTTGGTGACATTTTTATCGATCTATGTTTTGTGTTATTGTATTCGTCAACAATTTCAGGCAATTTATCAACATATTTATTTTTGTTATTTGCTGTCAAATATTTGTAAATTTTATCTTTTATCGTTCGGTTAAATCGCTCAACAATAACACTCTTTCCTTCATTTCCTGTGGTATATTTCTTGATATCATGATCTTTCAACCACTGCTCAAACTGTTTGTTGTAGAATTCAATACCTTTGTCTGTCCAGATCTTATTTGGCATGCGACCGGTATCAACAAGAATCTGATTAAACGCGGTTGTTATCGTACTGCCCATCTTATTCTTTACTGGCAGACTAAACGCAAATCTGCTCTAGATATGAACTATGTTTAACAAGTACTTGTTGCCATAATTGTGTCCTGCAATCGATGACATATCAGCCAGATCTACTGCCCAGATGTCATTTGCAACAACACGTCTTCTCAGAAACTGTTTTTGTTTTTTTGGTCTGTGCAGTTCGTACGCTAATTCACCATTTCCAACAAATTGTGTTTCACCAGGACCTAGTTTTTGCTCAATGAATGGTGGTATGTCACCAAGACCAAGTTTATATTTTGCACCAATAACACCTTGAACAAATCTTCTGTCTATTCTTTCTCGTATATTTTCTGGTTTCTTCGCACTTAATTCATTCAACATTATTTTATCGCAACCATGTTTGTCTCCTTCATTATCACGATAACAGATGTCATGTCGCATTGCAATAGCGTCAACCTGGTTATGAGGTTCTTGCCCTGGTAGTGGATTGTCATTTTCATCAAGTTGTTTATCAAGTGGATTCCAAGGACCTGTGTACTTGTGTCCTGTTAGTGTCCAACCGCCTTTTGGTCTTGGCAGCTTACCAATAACCTTATGAATATCTAATGCGGAACCTATTATTGCGCGATGGTTGCAGTTTTTGCAGTATGTTACAATTTTATCGTGTTCAATACAAAGATGGCGATCTGAAGAACAGTTGCAGTGCTGCATTTATTTACTTATTGCAGAACAATTGATTGTTCAACAACAATAGTTTCTGGTTGTGTTGATTTGCAGAGTTCTGGTGAATCAGGCCTAACCTCAATATCAATTCCTTCTCCAAGCACAACCGTTGCCGCCTGTTTCTTGATAAATACACTCTTTCTTTTACCGCAGATATCACAAAAACTCTTCATCATCAATCTGTTTTTCTTTGTTGTAACAACTTCTTCATTAAAATTTCCTGTTTGTGTTTTGCACTTCAAGCAGTATGTTGACATTGTTATACATGTACTTTCACACAAAATGTACATGTTTTGTTGATACATCAATCATGAAACATTAATCATGGTACAAAATTTACATCAATTTTACATGTTTTCTTTGACACATTAATCATGGTAAAAAATTTGCATGTTGGTTAATACAGCAATTTCAACATTCTTCATACTTGCATGCACATCAAACTGTGTTATGAAATCGATAAATCTCATACCTCGTGACATTTGCTTGATAAAGATAATGCAATAATAACCACAAGGTGCTGTTCCTGTTGGCTGAATTTGCGATGAATTGTATTTTATTTGTTTGTTTACAAATGCTTTAACAGCATCAGACGGAGGCAAACCAAATGAATCGAAGTAGTTGTTGTTAAAAAGTGCGACCCAGTGTGTGCCATTACCGTCGTTAAAGTTTTGTATGTTTATTACACAAGATGTGTTTGGTCGCATTTTACCTGGTAATTGATTTTTAGAAAAGACACCAACAAATCCTCATACATTTTTAAGTTTATCCTGTATGTCAAAGTTTGATAACGGTGCAACATCTTTCTTAATCTTAACTTGTATTTATCTGTAGTTTGATAACGGGGCTAATGCCGTCGTGTCCTTGGTAAAACTAGTCCTCGACCTTAGAACAACATTGGCAACAGGTTCCCAGCTATTCCTGTGATTAGTGGCGCAACCCATCCTCCTTAAATACGTCGCCTTGTTGTTCTTTTTTTTCGTGCTGGCATTGTTTATTCTTTATTGTTAGATAAAATTTACTCAGATGCTATTACCAAATAGGTTAAGTATGTCAGATATTGTTAGACACAATTTTTACGTCAACGTTAGATATTGATACCAAATAGGCCAAGTATGTCAGATATTATTGGTATCCGACCGCCTCTGACAGTCCTTCGTCTTCGAACATAAGTCCTTGTTCTTGGCCTTGTTGTCCTTCTGTTTGGTGGCATTATTGGTTATTGTTAGACAAAAGTTTATACCCTCCATCTAGCTCTATCCATAGCAAGGGCATGAATGAGAGCAGGCATATTTTGTTGCATGTAAGTTGAAGATATAATAGGCATAAACATTCCGCCTGTATTTATTCTTGGCATTGGAGGCAGAACTTGTTGCAACATACGTGGTGGGATTTTAGATAGAACTTGATGAAACATATTTACCGGTGACATATTTAGATTTTGCAATATACCAGGATTATTAAGAATAGCCATTTGTGCTAATGTTGGTAAAATATATCCACCTGTTCTTCGCCTTTTTGTTGTTTTTCTTCGTGCTGGCATTATTTAGTTATTGTTAGATACAATTTGTTTAGTTTGTAACCTTAATTCCTCTTCCTTGACCCGCTCTATTTGTTGCACCAGAGATAGCACCAGATGCTGCTGCAATACCAAGTGTACCAAGGACTGGTAAGAGTTTTGGTAATACAGTTTTTGCTATGGTTGTAAGAGCAGGACAAAGAAACCCACCATGTTTAGCCATTGCAGTAATTTGTGCTTTTGAAAGATTCATTACGAATGGTTTGCATCTTCCTAGTTTAACAAGTTGGGTATTGGTTAGCATAAGTTTTACCTGTTCTGTTCCCTTGTAATCGATTTTTATAGATACTGCTTCGCGGTTTCGAACTGCATCTGCTAATTTTTTCACTTGTCCTCTGGATAGGTTTACTTCTTGTGGAGTATACATTATCAATATTGTTAGACAAAATTTGTTATTGTTTGTTAAAGCCAAGTGGCATAACCACAAATGTCATGTTAAACCTGTACATACATTCTACCTTTAACACCATCAAGTTTAAAGAATCTATCTGCGGTGATTAATGCATAAACATAATATTCTGCACCAGGTGCACCATCTAGTGTCCATGTTACCTCAATATCAGCTTGAGAATACTTGAGCCACTCTGCATGTTTACTAACATCGAAATGAAATATTGGGTACAGAGTTCTGAACTCCTCAAAGTGATATCTGGCTACCAGTGTCAGCATCTTGGTACTTTTTCATAGCCTCCATCAATGAAAGGTAAGCGCGAGATACATTTGTATTAGGTCCAGCTGTAAAATTGCAAACAAATTCTCTCTCTGGGTACTGTTTAGAATTTATTTTTGTATGAATACGGTTAACGCTCATGTTATCAAATATTCTTTTATTTGTTGTTTGATTGTCGTTAGCTCGTGCAGCTGTTTGAAATACAACGTAAACTTGTCGTGGTAGTTCCATCGATGATGCAGATGTTATTCGCCATGCGTAGCTTGCTCCATCTGGTACTGTCTGTCTGTAAACTTTAATTTGTTCAAAATATATTTGTCGTGTGTATGCCTCAAGTGAACTTTCCAACATAAGTTGAGTTGATATTGATGGCACAACTTTTGGCATCCAGAGTGCTAGATGGCTTATAATAAATTGCCCATCAGCACCTCCTACTCTTAAGACTGTTGTCGTTGTCAGATCGGTTTAAGATTAGTGTGTGTTTTATTCCTCTAAAAACTTTGTTGACGTCCTTGCAAAAACCAAATACTGAGCTTAGTGGAAGCAACAATGTTACCTGTGCACCCTTGTCAGACTAAGCTCTGCGTTTTGCATAGCCGTCGTTGTAATTACCTCTTCTAGCATTAAGCAGTGCAGTTCTGATTGAGTTAGTAACAAGAATTGATCCAGCATTATTTGCTGTTAAATCTGGAATAGTTAATTGTGCTGCAGCATTAGCTCCAGCAGGTGTAAAAATAAACCTGTTTGTAACATCAGCATCACCAGCTTCACCCGTTCTAAATTCAGTTGAAAAAGCAGCACCAGTTGCTGTGTCCTTAAACCAAAACATATTTGTCGCTGTTGATCTAGAATTGTTTTCTTGAAAAAGACAGTATGTTCATGATTGTACTTGCTATTGGTAGATGTTCTGAAATGTCTTCAACTGTTTGGTTGCCAAATTGATATCTTGCACTTCTAAACAACCCCCAACCATTATTTTGCAAAGCTATTTCTGTATTAGCAGCAAATGCTACTGGCGGTACTGCTGTTGACATCAGTTGTCCTCTAGCCTCAACAAAAGCTTTGTGTGGTAAAAGATAAACATCTTCATCTTTTGCGTTTATGGTTTGTGGTCCTGGGTCGTTCATTTTTGTCTTATCTGGTAGGTATTCAACATATTCAAACTCAGTTGCAGACTCATCAATCTCTTGTCGTTCTCCAATGTCAAGATAAGTCCTTGTAGATGTCATCTTATTCTGTATGTTTAGACACAAATTTTATGTTGGCTATGGTATTGTTTAAACCTTGGCAAATCTTTTTTTGGTTGTTGCGATGTTGCTAATCTTCTAACTATTTCCTCTCCTTTTGGTGATAAAAATTTCTTTGTTGTTTTTATCATGGCAGTTGCTGTTGCTTTTGTAAGTGCTATTTCATTTATCGCCTCCTTTATTTGTTGATTTGTTGGTGGTGGTGGTTGTGGCACACATTTTATTTTATCTGCAATTATGTGACCAACTGCTGTGCCAGCAGCAGATACTTTTGCCGCGTCTGTAGCTACTGGTGCTAGTTTTGTTGCTATACCAGGCCCGTGTTCAACTATCTTTCAGAAAATGCTGCCAAATATACTTCCTCCTATAATTTTTCTGCGATATATTTTTCTACGATGCATTATTGTTGTTGTTTAGATAAATTTGTTTGGTCTACCGTACTTGCCTATGATGGCGACTTCATATTTTTTTGTTGTTGATGTATCTGGATTTTTTATTTGCCTAAAATGGCAACTTCATATTTTTGTTGTTGATGTATCTGGCTATTTTATTTGCCTAAGATGGTGACTTCATATTTTTGTTGTTGATATATCTGGCTATTTTATTTGCCTAAGATGGCGACTTCATTTTTTTGTTGTTCATGTATCTGGCTATTTTGTTTGCCTAAGATGGAGATAATACGTAACAATTTCGTTGCTAAAATCAAGCTGATTTCCTGATTGATCTGTCAGATATATTTTTATTGTTGATATATGTTCTTCAACATTCAACGGATAATAAAAAATCTGCCTAGGAGTAATCTGCAACAAAGAGCCAGGAAAAACATCAGGTGAAAAACTGTAGATTGCAGAGCTTCTGTCACCTTTTGCTGTGTAAGATCCTTCTGCTATTGAGCAATTGATCAAGATAACATCAGCATAGCTGATATTTACAGGATTTTCTCCTTCATATTTAACAGATGCTGCAACAGTTGAACCGTATTGTTGTTTGTTAAAACCTAATAAAGATCCAGTACTTGTTGGTTTATTAAAGTCAATCAACATGTTGCTCTTTAGCGTAATTCTTGAGCGCAATATGTTGTAGTTTGGTTCGAGCAAAAAATTGTCAGAATTTCCTCCATTTTATGATATTAGAGATTTTATTGCGGTGTTAAGTTCTGGAACATTGTATACACCAAGTATTAGCTTAACACTAACCCAGACATTTGTTTGAAATATAAAATCGTCGTTGACATTAAGATTTACGTTAAATATGCTATTCCACATTGTTGCTGATATTAGCCCAATTTCATATTCTTCTTTTGGATCTAAAACTATTGAATTTCATTATCTATCTCAACTCCAGTGTTTCCTGCCTCTTTTGCAGATATCAGTGGCAGCAGGTGATCAATCATCTCCTTTGTTGAGGTAAATATCTTGATACCGCTACCATTTGTGTAACTGCCAAGATTGTTATCAATCTTGTTTTTATCCATGTACCTGCCAAGTTTAGTTCTGTAGTTTAATGATTTGGTGTGGTAAGGTTTTAACTCTGGATTATTTTTTATCATATTTTTGCGTCTTAAATTATCGTTTATTACGGTTTTGTAAAGTTCAGCAAGCTCATAATTATCATCGCTTGGCCACTTGCTTTCGTTGGGATATGGTAACTCAACATGGGTCTCTCCATCATCATCATATTTTGATAATTCAGTAATTGCCTGAGCTGGAAAAAGTTGTTGTTGGTAAATATTAGTTAGTAACTGACCTTGAGCATTTTGTTTGTTTATTATCTGGTTTTGTAGATTTTCTAAAGCTCTTATTGATTTATCGGGATAATGAAAAGTAAGATTTTATTTTGTCTATCTCCTTGTGCTCTAGGGGTATGTCATCAAACATAATTATTTTGTGTTCAGTTGCGTCTAGTTCTTTTACAGGTATTACATCTTCTGGTTGATTTATGATGAAGATATCTTCTTTTGCATTAAGTTTGTCTTTCAAGGTGTCATTGAATTATGTTAGCAGCTTGTATTTGTCCTGTTGTGGGTTAACTGTGTAGATATCTACCTTGTCGTAATTAAGATTATCTTTCAAGAGTAAATTCATTAGCAGATTAGTTTTACCAGATCCAGTTCTACCAACAATAAGATAATGACAATTTGGTAGATTGTGGTTGTGTTGTTGAGTTAAGACATTTTCTGTGTCAAAGTTTATAACGCTCATTGTATGTTTACTATATTTGTCTAGACTAAAATTTAGTGTGGCATAAAATAAATAAAGATGACATATTACACAAAGTTTATAAATTATGTTGGTAATGTGGGTTCTGGCACAACAACAACAGGTGGTAGTATTGACCTGTCAAACTATGTCAAAAAGTCTGGAGACATCATGACAGGAAATTTAAATATGAACACAGGACGTATTCTTAATTTAGATACAACTTCTCCACCTGATGATACACATGCAGTAACTTACGGTCAACTTAAAACTGTAGATGTTAACAAATTAGATTTATCTGGCGGTACAATGACAGGAGATATTATTATGACAAATTGATACACTGTTACAAAGTTGGATACCAACTATCCACCAAGAAAGTTAGATTCTAAAGGAAATGTTGATATGACACAAGCAGTAAGTTATAGCCAATTGCGATCAATAGATCTTACAAAATTAAGTTTGTTTGGTGGAACTATGAGAGGAGATTTTCAGATGACATCAAGCAAAAAGATAACTGGGTTAGAGGATACATACCCATTTCCTAGTGGAAATCCAACACAAGCTGTTTGTCTAAAACAACTATATTATGTCAATAATACCAAGGTGTTAAAAACAGGAGATACAATGAATGCTGTATTAGGTTTTACAAGTGATGGAAAAATTACAGGACTACCAACAGCTTGGCCTCCTGGTAGTACAGACGCTTTAAGTTATGCACAACTTGAAACTGAACTAACATTGTATGTTCCACGTGCTGGTATAACAATGCAAGGTTCATTAAGTATGGGAGGTAAGGTGCTTAATGGGTTGCAAACAATTGCACCTAATACAGATGATTGTGTTGTAAGTTATAAAGTTTTAAAAGATTATGCACTAAAAAAAGCTGGAGATACTGCTGAAGGCACACTAAATATGAACAATAATAAGATAACAAATTTACCAGCACCAACAGCTAATGGAGATGCTGTACGATATGAAAACTTAGCTGATTATCTGCCAAAAGCTGGTGGTACCATGACAGGAACATTAAACATGGGCGCCAACAAGGTTACATCAAGTTATGTTCCAACAGCAGGTGATGATTTAACAAATAAAGCTTAATGGTGTTTCATCAGCTGGTAGTGGTAGTACAATACGTGTTAAGAAACAATGTTGGATATATTCCACCGCTAGCTAGCGATTCAAGCAACAGGACAGGTTTTGTTGTAAGTACATCATAGTTTTATTCAGGTTATAATCCATTTTGTGCATTTGCATCTCATTTAACTTCATCTGTTAACACAAATGAATGGGCAACAAATGGACAATCTATAAATTTTTGGATTAAGATTGAATGCCCAGTTGCTGTAACAGTAGGGAAATTTCAACTGCGTGGAAGAGCATATGGTGGTGAACGAATATCAGGTTGGAGATTAGAAGGGTCATATAATAATGTCACATTCGATACAATATACACACCACCAGCTAATCCAACTTATATTGGTAACACAGTGTATGAAGGAACATTAACTTCACCAGTTTCAACTACAAAGTATAAATATTTCAGATTGTACTGCTACAATGCTGAACCAGTTAATCCAGGATTAAGTTTATTTCAGATATTTACATTAGATGATCTTGTATAATTTTGTCAAAATAGTATTAAATAAATATGCCAGAAATAGTAGATGTTTGCCGTAACTTTTATGATAAAATATTTAATCATGATGTTATTTTATTGGTAAATGATAATATACAAAATCCAACACCAGCTGATGAAGCAGTAAAAGAATTACATAATCTAAAAACAAAAATGATTACAAGAGTTATTGATCTTGATAATATTCAAGAACTTAATTATCTTTCAGTTTATAGTATGATAAGCAATCAATTACGTGATGAAATTTATAAGTATGATGCTCTTGTTAATTTAACTCAGATAGAGCTATAGAAGAATCTGAAAAATTGTTAGAAGATCTGTTGCATAATATAATACTAGAATTTGAACAAGAAACAGTTTTGTTAATTTTAAGATCAAAAATAATTAATAAAAGAAACTTTGCTGTTAACACAGAACGAGCTAGAATAACAAAAAAATAGCAAGAGACTTGAAGAACACTCCACAAGTAAGAAATACGCACTTAATAAAAATACAGAAATAA
Organism: Margaritifera margaritifera; assembly: GCA_029931535.1. Taxonomy (NCBI): domain Eukaryota; kingdom Metazoa; phylum Mollusca; class Bivalvia; order Unionida; family Margaritiferidae; genus Margaritifera; species Margaritifera margaritifera. Next base: position 214,226 of record JAQPZY010001170.1, on the reverse strand, counting down.
AAGAAAAATTAGCTAAAAGGAGATTCTTCAGAGAAATACTATTAGATTACAACGATGTTGAAATAGTAATAGAAGTTCACGAAGAACAGAGATGATGTACATATTTTGGCCACGTCATATTTTATATTTGGTTCAACATTTATTGATAATAAACTTTACAAGTACAATGAACAGGAAATATATACCGCGTTAGAAGCTGCAGAAAGAATTGAAGATGCTGTTAAAAAAATTATCAGAGGCAGAAAAGTTAGATTTTGAAAAAGAACTTGGTGGACTAAATGATGTTGAAACAATAATTAAATGGCAACTTGAAGAAAAAGATACGTTGAAGCCAATAAAATTACAAAACGTAAGAGCAAGAAATTATACAAGAGATTTTCATACCAGATCACTAGGTAGCAATGAGCCTGTTGATGCAAATCATAGAAAATTTGGTGATGTTATTGCAACAGAATTAGGTTTAAAACAGAGTGTTATTCCACCGTACAGAGATGTAATAGATGTTGTAACAGAGATTGATCCGAAGATTCAAAAGCTTGTAAATGACATAACAAATGCATATGCAATTATGTTACAAGATCAACATTACACAAAAGAATTAATTACACTCGATAAAGAACCATACAAGTATAAACATTATCATGCATTACATTATCTTGTATCTGAAACAGATATTTCACATAAGCCTATTAAATATATTCCAGAGGACAACAAAGTAATAAATCCAATTGCTGAACGAGCTGCGTTTTTTATTAATTAAAATATAGAATTTGCTAAACCGCATATTTTAACTGATAAATATTTTAGAACACCAATTAAAAGACTGCCAAAACAATTTGATTATCCAAAGAAAAAAATTGATTTTCCATTTACACATGAACTTGATGTTGAAGATTTATCAAGAGCGTATCAAAATATTTATAAATTATTTTGGACGAGAGTAAAATCCATAAAAACCGATTTTTTGGAAAATGTACATGAACCTCTAGCTGCAGCTTATACAATAATCAGACAACATCGTGATAGAAATGTTTCTTGACCGCTTATCAAAGCTGCAACCGAATATGTGGATATGTATGAATATGAATTTAATGTTAGCGAGATTGGTGGTATTCCAGGAAATTTTTATTATGTTGTGCAACTTGAATATAAACCAGATGAAGAGCTATTGTTATTGAATGGAAAGTCATCTAGATTTAATAAATATTTCAACTTCTTGAATAAAGTGAAAAATATTGATTTCAAGCGCATGGTTGATGATGTTGCTGCACTTGCCAGATACGATTAACTTTATAAATTTCGTTAAATAAGATGACTAAAAAAAATGTAATGGATTTTTACCACATCTCATACAACATGCCAGATGGAGAAAGGCGAGAACTTATTGCGTACTACAACTACTACCATTAAAAGCTTATTGTGCAAAGAAAGCTTATAGGTATTATGGTAGAATACTTAAGTTGATTGCGTATCTTCCAATGGCTCTGACAGCAGGTGGTGTTGCATCTGCAGGTGGTATGGCCAACCCGTTTATGCTTATTATATCCGGTATTGGTATTGCGTTAAACGCTGGTAGCAAAAAAATAGAACCTAAGTTTGAAAACAAAAAATCAGCTTGTAAATTTGCGATGATAACATACAATAAGATTTTAAATCAGCTGAGGACGTACTTAAGAGGTGAAAGATATATTGTGCTAGATTTGATACAAGAATTCCGTGTTAAAGATGATATGTTGAGCGATCTGTTGCCGTTGAGAATGTCACGTTACGCAAAGGAATATGAGAAAGAATACAAGGATTACAAAGATATTCCAGTGTAAATTTTGTGTGAAATACATATATAGAATGGGTGACAATAAACTTTATAAAATAAGCATTGAGCAAACAGATAAAGCAGTGTAGATAGATGTGTTGCATCATATTAGTAGTAGATGGAAAGGCCTGTTTATGGATATTCATCTCTAGCCTAGTTATGATTTTTACGTAACGTAATGAATATGAGCGGTGTGCGAGCGTTTAGCGAGCGCAAAAGCGTAGAGGAGTGAAGTTAAGTAAAAATCATAACTAGGCTAGAGATGAATATTCAGAAACGGCCTTTATACCTACTACTACAGTAATCAATTCTCATTTAAGTGCGGTCACCCCTGATTCCTACGACAGAAATCAAGACACACAATTGTTGCAGAAATGAATTAGCCTTTTCATACGGAGAAAGCGTATATAAGGTTATCGGGCGGGGATCTCAAATGGTTTCCCTTTTATGACCAGGGAAAAGATCGCCAGCTGAAGCGCAAAATGCAAAACATCTGACAGTTTTTAACTTTGTACAGACAAAAACTAGAATCACGGAACTTTCAGAATGTTCTTATCTTTGGTCCCTCTCTTTGTATGCTAAATGTGTTAGACATAGATGTGCTCGAAGCGTAATATCCGGGAGCGGTTGTCAGGCCGAGGTAAAATTTGATTTTTCCCGCGCTTTTTGGAGAATAATATGATCATGTCCGTCCGAATGTGCGTGCGTGAGTTTTATCGCGCAGCTCATCTTACATCATTATAGATAAAGACTTTAAACTTATGTGCACAACGATTACTAAATTTTGGTTCATCCCATTGAGATTGAGGTGGGGGTAGGTCACATTTGTACCTAAGTATAACAGTGTGTGTAATATATGCTGAATTTGTGTAGAATTATAGCTTAACAAATTCGAAAAGATAGTGCCTGAAATTATACTAGAAGAAAATCAATCGTCTTCAGAATTTAGCTTTCAGAAAACAGAACTATTTGTTAAATTCTAGGTCTTTTATCTTAACTTAGACCCGAGAGTAATTTTTTTCTTGGTCTGTATCTATCAAGCATACATGGCCAGGTTCCTTTAGTTGAACCTCAATACAGAAAATTAAGAGCAGTTTTTAGTTTTAAAAACGCATATTAAGAAGGCAAGTTAAATTCATTTTTTTGTTTCTTAAAAAAAGCCCTCTTTTAAATACGTCCGTAGTTTGAAACAAACAGCTTCTCAAGAGTAAGAACAATATATTTCGGTTTAACGTAGACATAACCCTGCGTCTTCTAAAAAATCTTGAACACGAATCACTCAAAGAAACAGTTCGAATACATGTGAAATACAAAACTAGTCTGATTTGAATCCTTGAAAAACTTATTTTGTATGACTTGGTTCCTGGCCCGTCTGTTGTCATACATAATAAGTTTCATACATATCCGAATCCTCGTCCAATGTTGGGGCTTGCAATAAGTTTTTGAAGGATTCAAACCAGTCTAGTTTGTATTTAAAATGTATTCGAACTCTCTTTATGGCTCTCTCCCATCTGTAATATACGTTATGATACTATTCAATCATTGCCAATTTATGTGTTTTATGTTTGTGTATGTCTATGTCTTCCACAAACAACTAAACCTTAAACCTCTTACCCCTCTGTGTGATAGTATATAAGTATGTTTATGGGTATAATGTGTGTAAGCAATTCTACCCTTGCTTGAGTGTGATAGGCTTTTTTTTTACAGACAGACAGAAAAAAATTCGTTTCTTAACAAATACAAAACACTTCATATACAATGCATAGCTCGATGTAGTTTAGTTTTTGCCGTTTGAAAAATAATGGAACTCCCACTTTGATATAAAGTACACCAAACCTAATTCCGAGCTTGTTTGTTTTTGATACAGTGTGTTCATCGCATTTTATAAACTGGGATGCTACGAAAGTTCGCAGGGTAACAAATACAAAATGTGTTGTGTATCATTTTACAGCTGCAGCAGCACACATTTTAGTAAGACGAACTAATTTTTACTTTGACGATAGCATCCATTTTAGAGACGAAACTGACTTTTACTGTTGCAGTAGCATACAATTTAGTGGAAAAAACCCTGACTATTAGTGTTCCAGTAGCACCCATTTTAGTGAAGAAACTGAGTTTTATTGTTGTAGTAGCACTCAATTCAGACAAGAAACATACTTGTGCTATTGCAGTAGCACTTATTTTAGTGAAAAATAATAAGTTTTACTGTTACAATATCACACATTGTAGTGAAGAAACTGACTTTAACTGTTGCAGTAGCACATAATTTAGTGAAGAAAGCGACTTTTACTGTTGCAGTAGCACCCATTTTAGTGAAGAAACTTACTTTTGCCGTTACAGTAGCATACAATTTAGCGAAAAACTGACTTTTCAGTTGCAGTAGCACACATTTTAGTGACAAAACTTACTTCTGCTGTTGCAGTAGCACACATTTTAGTGAAAAACTGTCTTTTGCTGTTGCAGGAGCACACAGTTCAGTTGGATAGTAAATTATTTTTTGTTCTCTAATTAGTTCCTTTTGTCTGTTTGGTTTAGTAGTTTTTATTTAATGGAACAATACCTCGAATCTGACTGGTCTCGTACTATTTAGAGTACTAGATGTAATGAGGATAGAAGATGACTAGGTGATGGTCTCTCAAAGTGTATATTAAACCTATGGACGTTTTTAACATTACGTTTTCTCATGTCACCATGGACAACCTTAATGTTAAACCTATAGACTAAAGACGTAATGTTAAACTCCTCTTAGAGGCCATATCAACCAACACATGTTAAACCTGTGGCGTAATGTTACTTCACGTTAGGGGCAATAGAGACTCCCGCATGTTAAACCCGTGGACATTTTTAACTTAGAATTTCCCAATAAGTAGGTGATGGTTACAACAAAAGGCGTGTTGATGGTATAATGTGGATGTTGGATAGTAGATTATTGCGTGCTGGTCACTCCAAACGGCGTATTGGATAGCAGATCGCTGGGTATTCGATATTATATTACTAGATGCTGGATAGTTGATAACTTGGTAATGGTCACTCCAATCGGCATTTTGATGGTATAGTGCGAGTGTTGGATAGTAGATCACTGGGTGCTGGATAGTAGACGTTTTCCCTGGATTTGCATTTTTCTAAATTTCTTTTGGTATGTATTTAGTTATGCACGGTCGAAAGCCGGGGGGTGGGGTGGGGTATTGTACTATATTTAAATATCTGTACGGCAAATTTAGTGAAGAAACTGACTTTTACTGTTGAGATAGCACACAATTTAGTTAAGAAACTTAAGCCTCTTAAAACTCTTGCGTGATATTATATAAATATGTTTGTGGGTATAGTGTGTGTGTGTGTGTGTGTGTGTGTGTGTGTGTGTGCGTGTGTGTGTGTGCACTCATACCCTTCACTGGAACTCCCTAGTTTGATATAAAAGTACACCGAATCTTATGCCGATCTTGTTTGTTTTTGATACATTGTAATCATCGCGTTCTATAAACTGGGTGCTGCAAAAGGTGGCAGGTTAACAAATACAAAGTATGTACTTAAAGTCACGTCAAGATCAAGACTTTAGTTTCAAAACAACGGATCCTCACACAATTTTCCGTTTCTCAGGTCATCAAATTGATAGTCGACCCTTGCTCTGGAACACAATTATGAACGAAAGGTATCTGAACATCTCTAAAAAGACAGAGATTGAAAAAGCCTGAAGACATAAAGTATTTATTTTATGTTTTGTGACAAGGGACACGTTATAAGACTTGTCAAGGCCCTATATGCATAAGAGAATACACTCACAATCACTAAAGATGTAAGAGCCACAAGAGATGATACTTCTGGTCAGAGATTTACAGAAAGTCATTCGAAGATACACTTTTAACAAGACTTCTGAAGAAATTTCAGACTATTCCTTTCAAGATAAAAGTCAAGATACTTCTTATGTCTGTAAAGAGAAAGGACATTGCGCTACGGTGTCCCAAGAAGGTAAAAACCAAAAGAAAAAGGAGGAAATTTCAGAAACAGAAGTAGAATCAAGACAAACAGAAGAAACGTTAGAAGAACCCATTCAAGTGAAGAAATTAAAAAAAGAGAGACAGTAGAAAAGAAGAAAACGTGGACTTTTGTAATGTGTTTTTGAAATTTAATTGTGATTTTTATTCACTAAAATATACCCCAAGCCACAAGTGTCTCTATGTTGAATTGTTTCTTTTTTTGAAAAGTGTGGATAAGATATTAACACACACACACACACACACACACACACACACACACACACTCGCGCGTTTTATAATAAAGGGATTTGAGTTTTGTTTATTTTGGCAATCATTTGAATAGTATCTTTTCCAAGAGATCGAGGTGGGCTCTGAAGAGGGCCTTTGGGTTTTAAAAAATTATGGTCTTCACAACGTCAGCTGTAACTGCCTTAAACCTTTTTCCACGTCCAAGCAGCTGGAGTAGTAGTGATAGTTTCCTCCGCTGCCCACCATGAGATGAGAGAGAGAGAGAGAGAGAGAGAGAGAGAGAGAGAGAGAGAGAGAGAGAGAGAGAGAGAGAGAGAGAGAGAGATTTCTCTCTCTCTCTCAACGCAGGGGATCACAGGTTGTTATGGGGGTAGGGAAGGTAGTTTTATTTATAATGGACTTAACTTCTATTTCATTTCCCGTTAGTGGCTATAGAGAATCACACATGTTAAACCAATGGCGTAATGCTAATTCCCGTTAAAGGCCATGGGGTCCCCAAATTCTGTCTCTTTATTTATTGATATTTGTGTTAGCGGAGGTTATTAAAAAAATGGTGTTAACTGGTTTTGTGAGAAAATTCTGTTATTCTTTTACTCTCTCTCTCTCTCTCTCTCTCTGCGTTTGGCACAAGGTTAGCAGCAACATCAATAACAACAACGACGACCACAAAGACGAAAACCAGGGCAGCGTAAAAAAACGAACAATGACGATGTTATACACTATTTGATGTGTGAGGAATTTTTGAAGCAATGATCAAAAGTGTCTCTTTTACGGCTTTAGATGGTGACCAGAAAAGACCCTATACTTTAAAGATTTCATAATTTACCTTTATCTTTTATTTTATATGCCTTTTAAGGAATGTTAACAGCTGTACCTTTTAGATACTATCTTTCAGTATAACATGTTTACCCCATACGGTCTCGGAAATGTAGAATAGGCCTAATGAGTCCTTCTGCATTGCGTAAGACGTGACTTACTTAAGACGTGACTCGGGAATGTAGAATAGACCTAATGAGTCCTTCTGCATTGCGTGAGACGTGACTTACTTAAGACGTGACTCGGGAATGTAGAATAGGTCTAATGAGTCTTTCTGCATTGCGTAAGACGTGACTAATGGAGGCATAGTGACTCAGTGGTTAACGTGCCAGAGTTGCAACCGAAAATATGTGGGTTTGAATCCTACCATCACAGATCCTCTAAAGAACCTAACCAATTAATCACTTTTCATTCCCAATTGCAGCAGGATATTTTGAATATCGGTAATTCCAGAAGTATATTGGATACAAGGAACTTACATAGTGAAGATACAAACTTGATTGACAAGGCCGATAGCTGTAAATCTAGAATTGTTTGTGAGCAGGTAGATGCTAATATAATATCCCCGCTTCTGTTATATGAGTGACAAAAACCATCTTCGGAAAGTGTACTACTGGATTAGAACAATAAAGGCAGATGTTTGTTGGGAATGGCAACAATTATAATAATCATCGTGAAACTGAATTGCCGTAACATTTTATTGTGGGAAAACTATTTAGATAAACGAATCCCGTAAAAGCCGAAGAGGTAGAAATTTTAAGGCAATTTCGAATAAATCCATTTAAATTAGCTGACTGCAGAGATTTTATTAAATGGAAAAACTCAACTGAAATCGGAAGCAGTTTAAACTTATGGTGAAACTAAATTGCCAGTAACATTTTATTGTCGTAAAATACTACCGTAAAAGCCAGACAGGGAGTAATTTTAAAACAATTTTCAACAAATCCAAGCAAGAATACCGTGAACGGCACATTATACACCCGCACCATATTTAATAGTCCTCCATGTAGATAACTGAATTTTGTGCACAGAAACCATTTTTCTTCTTTCAGTCAAAGTGACATTTGACCATTAATCTTTTGGACCCTAAATCGACAGGCTTCTTCCATAACCTGAGTGCAAGGTATGTACAAAGTTTTTTTCCAGGTCTGTGATGTAGAACTAATATTATTGTGCGGAAACCATATTTCTTCGTCCAGTCAGTAACATTAGCCTTTGATCTTTTGATCACAAGATCAATAGTTTTCTTTTTTACCCCAAGTGCAAGCCATTCACAAAGTTGTATGTAATGTAGAACTAATTCTTGTGCAGAAACTATTTTTTTTTTATTCTTTCAGTCACAATAATCTTGACCTTTGACCTTTTGACTTCAAAATTAATAGGGTTCTTTCTTACATTAGATGCAAGCTATCCACAAGTTTGGTAACCATAAATGATAGCGAACTCCAGTTATTACGCAGAAGCCATTTTTCTTCTTTCAATGGCAGTGACCTTGACTTTGACCTTTTGAATCCGAAATCGATATGTTTCTTCCTTACCCTATGTGCAAGCTCTATACACAAAGTTTGGTAACTGTAGATGGTGAAGAACTCGAGTTATTGTGCAGAAATAGTTTTCCTTTTTTCAGTTACAGTGATCTTGACCTTTGAGGCCGAAATCGACTAGGTTCTTCCTTAGCCCAAGTGCAAGCTATCCACAAAGTTTGCTAACTATAGATTGTGGAAAATAAAAGTTATTGTAAAGAAATCAAATTGGTAACGGATGGACGGTCGGAAGGCCGAACAGCATCATAAAATAATACGCTCCACCTAATGACTGGCGTATAAAAAGTAGATTACAGTGACCCTACTGTTGGTGAGCAAAACACCTTCATCCTAAGAATCATCCTCTGTGTAAATTTAGTTACGATAGATGAACAGGTCTTGGAAATAAAGCCATATGAACGGGACACAATTTTAAACTAAAGTGTTTATAAAACACATATTTCTGTGCTCCCTTGCTTTACACCTATCTCCAAACACTGTGCTCCAAGGGTAAAGTCTCAGGGGGTAAGACTAAATGCAGGGGCTAATTTTAGTTGCATAAGTGAATTGTCTTTTCATGCTCAGGAAGTGTATATATGGTTATAGGGTGGGCATCTAAATAGTTTCCAAGTTATTACCCAAGGGCTAAGTCCCTTTGGGCAGGAATGGACCCCATGGAAAATTTTAGATGCGTGCATAAATTTGTCTTTTCATGCTCAATTAGTGTATAGATGGTAGGCTTGGGGTCTAAATAGTTTGTTATGACACACTGGCCACAACTAGAGGCTCTAGGTATGATAACGGGATCGCATCTGAACCATCAATTTGATATTTGTTGGCACTTGGGTCAGTGATAACAAAAAAATACAAAAATAAAAAATTCTTAGACATGTTGGTTTAGTAATTTTAAATATATGCAAAAGGGCCTGTATCAAAATTATAAAACCGTTTGCACATCTACAGACCGCCCTGATTCATATCCCAGGCTTGGAAATGTCAAAGTTGAATCGTGCTGAAGGAGTTGTGCTACATTACAAAAACACACACGCATGAATGGGCCTGATTACATATCATAGTTTCCTAATTTTTTTCTCCAAAAAGTACGTAGATAACATTTTATTAAAAATATGTAAAAAAAATTAGGTCAAAACAAGCCAGTTTTGATATCCAATGCATGTTCATTCACAGAAATATTAACAGTGCAAATTTGATGTTAATAGGTGCAGTAGTAAAAGAACAACGATCTGCACAGAGATGACTTACATGATTTATAGCATTTTCAAAAAAATACTGGAAAGTATGTCACAGTAAATCAGTTTTCGTGCATGACACATGTCCATCCTAGGATGTATCCTCAGTGTGAGTTTGGTCAAATGAAATCATTAATTTTACCAATAGATTTATGATAAAAGAAATCTTTTGACTACATTTTAGTCTTAGATTCTATTGTGTCGATCTTTATCTCTGTTAGATATACATAACACAGGGGTGCTTACATGTTTGATTTTATCTTTTACTTCAAATCCATATCGTTTTTTTTAATATAAATATTCAAGGTATGAGAAGTTGAAATGTTATCAGAGAAGCTATAAAGTAGATTTAGCTTACTTTGTGAGTTAAGAACACAAGTGAATTTGTTGCTAAAATCCATTAATTTTATTATGTATCCTTCTCCTACACATCCAAGAACGAAATTTAGTTGAAAAATATATATAAAAAATGTCATTGTAATTGTATTTCTTTATATTTGACCTTCGACCCCCTCCCCCCGACACCAGGACAGCGGTCAAAAATCAATATTTGTTGCAGATGGTCGCTACATGGGCAACCTATGTAACCAGATTGGTGAATTTCCACATAACAGTTTAGGAGATCAGATAACGGACAGACGGATGGATGGACGGACAGAAGGAGTAGAAAATTAGATGTAATGCATTACGTATCCAATACCCAGGCAAATATTAAGAAAAATGTCTAAAATTGTAAAAGTAAGCTATATTGCACGCGTTAAGTTGACAGTATTAATAGGCAGATACATCAAAGTTCAATTCCCAGTTTATTTGAAATATACTTAAACGGAAAATACTGGTTAAAATTTAATATGTGTTCAATAAATAGGGTTCACTTTATTTATTACATATGTGCAATTTGCGCACATGTGGCTCCACCAGTTTAGGGGAAAACAACTTTACATTTTTCAATTTTTGCTAACAAAGGTGGTATTCCATTGAGTTACAGAGCGCGCTAAACTTGTGACGTGTCTCTGTCATTCCTAGGTATTGCCGTGCTACCACTGTCAGGACTATTGAACTCAACCTGATCGTCGCGCGCGCACGTGTGTGTGTGTGTGTGTGTGTGTGTGTGTGTGTGTGTGTGTGTGTGTGTTTGAGAGAGAGAGAGAGAGAGAGATTGTACATGGTAGAATTCCAAGTGCATTTTCAGTCGCAAATTTACCACATACGCAATTTTATAAAATAATAAACATGATCTAAAGACTCAGCAACTGTTATCCACAAATTGCATCTAATTCAGGATGCCTACGACCACTTAAAAATTAAAGTCTGTCACGTATGACTAGACAACTCAGCTATGTCAAATGACACGCTCTTTCCTTGGGTTTGTGAAATGCAACTCAGAATTTTAGATCGCAGACCTATTCATACTATCGAATAAAACAAACAAACAAACAAACAAACAAAACAATTGTTTTAATTTTTTCATGTAAATTGTTACGACTCTATGGTCTAAGAAAAATGTAACAGAAAGAAAATGAAACCAACAAATCAAGTAAAAATCAACAAGCAATTTATTTCTAGATAATTAAAATAAAAAATAAAAAAAGACACTTACAGTAATGAGTATTAAAATCCAAATAATCCAATAAAAATTAGTGTCCTAATCACAAGTCCTAAATATAGAATATTCCGAATGCACGGCTGTATCCTTGAATGTTTTGATGTGCCAATGGTCTTTAATGTCCTGATGTATCAGTAGTCTTTAATGTGCTGCTGTCAAAATGAAGTACTCCTAAATATCTCTCAATAATTTCACATAAATTCCAAAATCATCAATTCAGAATCCAAAATCCAAAAGTCTATGAGCACCGTTATAATCCGATGAATATTTTAAATAATTCCTCTCTCAGAATTTGGAATGACTTTCCTCAACTGTAATAGCTCTTTACAAGACTGATGGTAATGTCGAAACTGAAAAACTGTTCACTAAACATGGTATATATAAAGATAGGTCACATGACAGAACATTCTCGAATAATAAATGGCCTATGTGCTTTTTGACATGTAACTCCCAAGTTATTTCCAGTTTTATCTGTAAACAAAATAAACCTCGACCTCAAATTGAGTAAACATTGTATTTATCAAAACTATCCTTGATCTCATATCTTCAGTAAACAACATAATTCAAAGACACTAGTTAAACATCTTTTCTCAATAAACAATATTAAGATTTAAGCAAATATTAAAGTCAAGAAACATTTAAAATTTCCTAAAATATTGAGAATATTATATAAACATCATACATAACACCCCCTCATAAAAAAAGAAAGATTTATGCAATAAAGCTTTCTTTTGAATATAGATCTAATACAATAATAACCAAAATTACATAAGAAAATGTTTTATGATACTGAACGTAATTACATCAAGCAATATAACATTTCTATGCACGTGAGAGTGCATCTGCAATCACACTGTCTTTTCCCCTGATGTGTCTGATGTCAATGTTATATTCCTGCAATATTAAACTCCATCTCAACAATCTCCGATTTGTATCTTTCATTTTGTTGATGAAAGTATGGGGATTGTGATCACTGTACACAATAATTGATGAAAGAGCCGAGGTAACATACACTTCAAAATGCTGTAAAGCCAATATCAATCCAAACATTACTTTTCAATTGTGGAATAATTTTTCTGGTGCTTGTTTAGTTTTTAAGAAAAATAACATACAGGGTGATCCACACCACTTTTGTCTTCCGGAATCAATACTCCACCGATCCCTACATCACTTTCATCAACAGATAATTTAAATGATTGGCTGAAATTGGGTGCAGAAAGAACTGGTGCATTCTTAAACATGGCCTTTAACTTGTCAAAAGATTCCTGACACTTGTCCGACCAATGAAATTTGGTTTTCTTACTCAATAAACTTGTCAAAGGTTCAGCAATTATTGAAAAATTTGAACAAAATTTCCGATATAATCCAGCCTTACCTAGAAATCGTTTTAGTTGCTTTTTACAAATTGGAAAACAATATTAAGATCCATATTAAGATTAATATTAAGATTAAGAGACGGAAATTATTGTGTACAGTGATCACAATCCCCTTACTTTCATCAACAAAATGAAAGATACAAATTGGAGATTGTTGAGATGGAGTTTGATATTGCAGGAATATAACATTGACATCAGACACATCAGGGGAAAAGACAATGTGATTGCAGATGCACTCTTACGTGCATAGAAATATTATAGTGCTTAATGTTATTAAGTTCAGTATAATAAAACATCTTCCTATATAATTTTGGTTATTATAGTATTAGATGCATATTGAAAAGAAAGCTTTATTGCATAAATCTTTCTTTTTCTTTATAAGGGGTGGTGTTATGTATGATGTTTATATAATATTCTCAATATTTTTGGAAATTATAAATGTTTCTTGACTTTAATATTTGCTTAAACCTTAATGTTGTTTTTTCAGGAAAACATGTTTAACTATTGTCCTTGAATTATGTTGTTTACTTAATATTTGAGTTCAAGGATAGTTTTGATAAACAAGATGTTGATTCAATTTGAGGTCAATGTTGATTTTGGACACAGATAAAACCAGAATTTCATTTTAGTTATGTGTCAAAGATCACATAGGTCATTTATTATTCTAGAATATTCTGTCATGTGACCTATCTTTATATATACCATGTTTATTGGATAGTTTTTCAGTTATGACATTACCTTCAGTCTTTTAAAGAGTTATTACAGTTGTGGAAAATCATTCCAAATTCTGAGAGAGAAATTATTTAAAATATTCATTGGATTATAAAAGTTCTCATAGACTTTTGGATTTTGAATTGATGATTTTGGGATTTATGTGAACTTATTCAAAGATATATACATAGATAGATAGATAACCTACAGTTTCTATAGATAGATAGTTAGATAGAAAGATTGAATTAAATAAATAGGTAAATTTATGTAAATAAAGATTAGAGACATCAAATTAATAGAACATAAAATAAATCTTTATTTTATTTTTGTTCATTTTTTAAAAATCTTATCTCTTCTGCATTGTTATCATTCTTGTACTCAGAGAAAATGTGTTCTTGCTCAGCTGCTGTTACAAAGGTTCTCGAAAGTTTGGTTGTCGGCTATTAAACTTAAAACGTTGTCGTGAGCTTGTCTAGACTACAAAAGGTCGCGAACGATACATCAAAGCTTGCGAAAGTGAAGTTTTCCATTGGTTTGCCTGAGCAGGTGTTCCTCTTGCAATCAAGCCTGCTCCATTTACCTTTATCGTTTACACTTCCTAAAATAGAGTAGAATGCAATGAATTTTTTTATATATCTATCTATCGATAAATATGTTTGTTTATGTTTCTATTCTCTCTCTTTCCATTCTGCCTTGTTATGTGTACGTTTTCCACTTGAATGTCCATTTATATACCAGATTTACTCCTTTGCCGTCTAAATACTTCTTTCAACAACTGAGCAATGAGCTATCTAGCAGGCATGATTGGCTGATAGCTTTGTAAAGGACGTTGAAGATCATATAGATCCTTTCTTTACCTGCATGTTTTTCAGATTTATTTATCAAATATGAAAACAAATATATATATATATATATATATATATATATATATATATATATATATATATATATATATATATATATTGTTACGGAATCATACCTTTTTACCTTTTTATAATGATTTAATTTACTAATATATGATCTTTGGTTTTTGTCTGAATAGCGGTTAGTATATCAGTATAGATTCGACTACTGCTCGATCAATAAGTGGTCACATGATCAATTGTGCGGGAAATGAAGTCGACCTGGCTTTGTACTTTTTAGAAATCAACATTGAAAGGTCACATTCCATACTACACAATAACATTATGTTTACTCTTTAAGATTTTTAGTACATTAGACCTTTGGGTAAATGACGCGTAACCTAGTTCCTGATTGGTTCTTAGAGGGTTGTGTTATTTTGAAATACCATAGTATTAAAGATGGAGAAAGGATATTCCCTTTTTATTCTGCGCACTTAGTAAAGATATATAGGGAATAATCTTGGGAATTATCATTCTTTACAATTGCTTGATCGAGGAGAGGTTATTGAAATTATTCAGTTCAGTGTGGAATTTATTTAATTAGTAATTCATCTGAATTACTATACAGCTCCGTGGAATTATCGGACATTATTCTAAAACTTGTGAGATTCCAGACTTGCAAGGATTATTTTGGATTAAAGCTGAACTGGTTAACTTCAGCACAGTACAGGCTTTTTCATTCGGAATACTACATCCGGATTACTCGCATTAACATCAGGAAGTGAACTTTAAAACATTTTAGGACTTTTTAGGATATTCTATACTGTAAGTTATTTTAATTCTTTCACTTTGATTGTTTGTTGAATTATTTTAATTCTTTTAATATTTTAGGAAATTAAAGTTTTGCATTTTAATCTTGAAAGCTTGTTTGTGTCTTTTATTCTGTTACATTACCCCTAGAGTAGTAATAATATATATATATATATATATATATATATATATATATATATATATATATATATATATATATATATATATATATACATGGGTATGTTCCATTTGTATTTACGTCTCCATTTATAAGTTCGTTAGATTTCAGTGATTATTGGTTTGATGATGGGAAGTCGGTGTTGGGAAAATATTTCCCAGCCCGAGTAATTAGCCAATTTTTAGGAACAGTTGTTAAGAGACTTTAGAGTGGCATGGATTGGTTTCGTAGTTTGAGCTGGGGTCAGACTAGCATAAGTGGGCATGAGCCAAGTAGTTCCTATTTTAATTCAGAGGTGTTGATTGATTGTGCCTTTCGGGAGATATTCGTGACAACAACTACAGTTTTGTGCCATGGAATAATTGGGAAGAGGTCATCCCTTTGTTTGGAGACGCCTTCCATTGTAGCAGTTGGCGGAAGTACACGTGCGAAACGTTGTTCAGACTGTTGTTTTTATTGACCCAGGGGTGGAAGGAAAATAGTTCCCTGCATTGGGTTTATGAATTGTGTTATGTGCTTCATGCCATGGCATGCTAACAAGGAAAAGCCATGCCAGTGTGAAGTTATAGTTGTGACATTGTGGTCATTTATACATTGATTAGAGAAAAATTGTTTCTAATCTTGGCGCGTTACCAGAACTTCCAGTTGACAACGAATATTGTCGGGAAGTCCTTGGAAATAGGGGAAAACAAGGGACTTCCAGCCCAACCTGACGCAGGTGTTTGATTCGCTCGGTAGAGGAACCCCTGTGCGTTTCAATATATATATATATATATATATATATATATATATATATATATATATATATATATATATATATATATATATAGAGAGAGAGAGAGAGAGAGAGAGAGAGAGAGAGATAGAGTCGTTTAGATAACTTTGAGGCCGAGAAGAAACTGACTTACAACGGGAATAAACTAAAGAGGTCATTAGAGTGATTCAGTATATATATATTACCAATGAAAATATACGACTTCCCAACTTCAGTTTGGTTATGACAGGGATGTGTCAGTGGAACCGGAATTTCAAAGGTATTATTGGTCAATTGTAATGGATGAGACCCGTTCTGAAAAGATACAAGATAAATATATTATTGGTCAATTCTAATTCATGAGACCCATTATTGGTCAATTCTAATTCATTCTGAAAAGATACAAGATAAAAGTATTATTGCAACTAGAACCAACAAAATTTACTTTCCTACAATACTGAAAATAAAGGTTGTGATTTGTAATCCAACGCCCGACTTTCCGATTACAAGATGACTGCACAGACAAAATTGAGTTAGTATTTTTTTGAGATTCGGTATTCAGTGTTACGGATAGTTTAGTGTCCACTCATAAACTAGATGGATGTAATTAAACAATAATTTATCTTGAACATGAATTTTATGCATTAGGTTATGGTAAAAAGTACTGCAAGTACAAGCCACAACAGTAGGAGTCCAAAAGCTTGATCTTTTGGGGCCTTTGCTAGTGTCCATCTGATACTTCGGATACTAATAATGTGTTATATGGTTAGGTTCATGCCTGTTGGTATGCGTCACGTGTCATTTGTGCCCCTAATCCAGTGCGTGCCTTAACACCGTGCAGCAACAAATTGCATGCGTTGAATCTGTTTGAGACAGCCTGACAATGTAATTATAGGCATTTGGTTCAGTATGAATAAATTCTGGAGGAGGGGTCGAGTGGCAAATAATGCCCGAGCATTCCATGGCATTCTAGGCATAACGAGGGCCCAGTATGCTTCTAAATTCAGTCAATATAACTATTTGATCATATACTTTAGAGGTTGATGATGATTTATGGGATAGACAAAGGAAATTTAAACAATTGTTACGACTCTATGGTCTAAAAAAAATGTAACAGAAAGAAAGTGAAACCAACAAATCAAGTAAAAATCAACAAGCAATTTATTACTAGATAATTAAAATGAAAAATCAAAAAAGTCACTTACGGTAATGTGTTTTGAAATCCTAATAATCCAATAAGAATGATTGTTCTAATCACAAGTCCTAAATATAGAATGTTCCGAATTCACGGCTGTGTCCTTGAATGTTACAATGTGCTAATGGTCTCCAAAGTCCTGATGTACTAGAAATCTTGATGTGCTGAAGTCAAAATGAAGTATTCCAAAATCTCTGAATAAGTTCACATAAATTCCAAAATTGTCAATTAAAAATCCCAAATCCAAAAGTTTATGATCACTGTTTTAATCCAATGAATATTTAAAATAATTCCTCTCTTAGAATTTGGAATGAATTTTCACAACTGTAATAACTCTTTACAAGACTGATGGTAATGTCAAAACTGAATAAATGTCCACCAAACATGGTATATATAAAGATTGGTCACATGACAGAATGTTCTAGAACATGAGTCATCTTAATGGAATTTTTACTTGTAAACAAAAATCAACCTTGACTTTCAAATTGAGAAAACATATTGATCAAAACAACCTAATTCAAGGACACAAGTTAAACATGTTTTTCCTGATAACATTAAGATTTAAGCAAATATTAAAGTGAAGAAACATTTATAATTTCCCAAAATATTTATAATATTATATAAACATCATACATAACACAATCATCTTTCTTTTCTATATTTAAAATATAAATTGGCTCAATAAAACCTCATTACAATGTAAAAATAGTCACTGTTGTTGAACCATCCTATCGAGACGTGCGGGCGAACCCTGTTAGATACAAAACAACATTACATCAACGTCTCCCTACAACGTCACTTAAGCACTGTGCACCATCGTCGCTAAGTAAGCGCCTCTGCTATCTGGCGATTTACTATCCAATTTTTTTATAGTATCCCTGCGCCGACCAGACCAGACGTTATGTCTGTATATTAGGAGCAACAAAATAGTTCCAAACACTTGGCTCCATTACTTTATTTATTTTTGCATGACTTGCTAAGGTCAATCTAATATATGTCTTAACTGTAATTTAAACTAAGTAAGATTCTATGTAAAATTGTGGTAACATTTGTTTTTGCAATACGTAAAATTGCCGATGCTTATTGAAGCATTCCGTTGTCAAATCTTTAGGTTCTAAGGTGCATAGTTTTCATATTGAAAAGCTCTTCAATTTCGGAGGTAATTGACCTTACGCGAGATAATAGATCGCTCCGCCTACCGAATCACGTGACATGACTACCTGTTAACCTCCGACAAACATTCAGTATATGGCAAAGAAATATGTTTCGATTTCATTGATATGTTTTTTAAAAATGATTTGTATCATTCTTAAAAATATAAAATTACCAAGTTGCATAAATTATACTGCAGTAGACAAGATTTATATTTGTATTTCAGGTTCATATAGTAATAACCCGCGTGTTTTATTTCAGTAAATCATGAAAATCAATTTTAAAGATTTAGCATACAGTCTTATCTTTATTAATTTTAACTGACTTTTGTTTATGCTGCCTTCGAGGTAAATGAATAAAAAATATATAACAAAAGCGTAAATAGTTAATGTTTAGAAGTATAATGTTGTACATAAAAATTTTAAAGTTCTACTCTGTTCGTGCGATAGTAGTTTTATTCATACTGTATGTTGATATAAACATGTAAATACATGTTTAATATATCGGAAGATTAATCTCTGACACCATTATTTTTGTATTTCTTTATTATTATTTAAAATCCCCCCCCCCCTTTCAGCTTAATGACTGAAAGAAAAGAGTCACTCAAGTGTCTGAAAGATCGAGACGATGAAGCGCTACTTTTTTTTTACAAATCAACATCAAAGTGTAAATTTTAAAACTTTAAAATACCTATTTGTTCAATTTTTATTTTCTAATGTTTTCTTCAGATTATCGACGGGACATGCTTTTTCTACATACTATTGTGCAAACAAACACGTGGTAATTGCCATCAATTGTGTCCATGTTTAGCTGATCGTGCGGGCGACCACAAGTCTTTATCCATTCAAGTTTCGTTTAGGTTTCCTGAAAGGAATAAATCTTACTCCTCTATTTAGACGATCTGGATATCGACTGTTAGACTTACAAAGCCCCCCCACCCCCCATTGACTCCTTTTCACCATTGTCGATCGAAAAATCGACGAATCATTGCAAAATTTGTAAATATTTACGATAACCAATTCATTATCGCGACAATCAGCTTGTGGGAGGAAAATGGCGGACGCAACGATGCCTGGAGGTGTGTCTAATTTACGCTCGCTGATTGGTTAATTGAACAGCGTGACTGACAAGTGGCAATAGATCAATTAAGTCTTGCATATAGTCCGTAATCTCATAATGCCTAAATAGAAATGATCGGTTATGAAGTTCGGTCACTTGAGAAGATACGTAAATGGGAAACCATAGTCTATTAGATAAATAAAAGATGTCCAAATTGAAAAATCCGGGGTTTAACTATAATAACGTTACATACACTTTAAAGCTCACCAAATATAATTTTTTATATATTATTTTAACGCTCGCTGTATAAATAGTTTAAACGTGAAACCATAAGTAGATGTTTACAGCACGATAACTCCAATTTTGTTTGAACTAAATGCGTTTTCTACATTGTCATTGACCTCGAAGTTGTTGCAAATTGGTAAATTCTGAGGACAAATTTACGGTTACCAATCCGGTTTTTTTAATGTACTTTTGGTCAAGCGTTTTCTGCATCAGCTCCTTACACGACTCCTATACCAATGACTTCAGATTAGAATTTGCAACCCTATGTAAAATCTATGATCATAAGTTCAAACACATTAATCGCAGAGTCCTTCTTACACCCCAACACTCAACCACGAAACCAAACAAAGCATATTACAGGTTTTGCCAGCAAATGTGTACCTTCATAAATTTCTGCAGATTAGCTTCGGCACCGAGTTTCCAGAATCTATCAGCTGTTGTTATTAATGTTCATCGTCATATGACGTAATAGCAGCGAATCTTACTAAAAACGGACACAACTGATTTTTTTAATTTTTTAATTTTTTTTTGGGTTGGAAAGATCGAAATGCGTAGAAAGAAAGATCAACGAATGCTAAATATATACAGAATATTTGCTCAATAGAAATCATTGTGACCTTTTTGCTGTGATTCTATACGGGCCATCTTGGTTAATCAAGAGTCGTCGATCCGTATTGACAATACACATATTAGATTGACGCGACTTGTCTAGTGAGCATAGAGCTAGGTATTCTGTGATCTTGTAAAGAGGCTCATGAAAGAAAACTACGTGCAACCTAAAATCAAAGTTCTTGTTGATTAAATCAGCTGATTTGATGACAGAAAGGAGGAAAATTGGAAATATAAGGATAAAATTATCATGGTTGGGTATATCTCGAAATGTAATGTAAAGGGCTTAATGTTAACTTTGTGAGTGATTAAGACAAATATACACTTGGATAAACACCCAACCATAATTATTTAATCCTATAAAGAAAGTATTATCAATATGTAAGAATTGAAGAACGCCGACGGGTCTATGGAAATATCTACAAAATCAAATATGCAAACCCTACAGTTTGTTCAAAGGAAAAGTAAAGATCAATAAAATCATATATGGGCATACTTCTGTTTTACTTTAATTATGTAGATTCATAGTTTTAACCTTTGTGGCTCAAAAATAGTGTAAGTTCACAATTCAGCTACTTACATTGACGGAATGAATGGTTATTGCCAAGAAAAAAAGCAACAACCCCCCCCCCCAAAAAAAAATAAAAATAAAAAATAAATAAATAACAAAATTACCCCTGAAAAAAAACCAATAAAAAAAAACACAGCAACAACAACAACAGATAAGGAAAAAATAACAAACATGAAGCATCTGCGCAAATTAGTTCTAAATTATTATTATTTCCTCACCCTACATGTCAGTCCATTTTGTAAGTTTGATATAATTTTGCAATAAAGAATAAGTTCAAAAAGCTACCTTACCATATTTTGAATAAAAGTAACAAACACAACACGGATCATTATGAAGTAACACACACACACACACACACACACACACACACACACACAAACCAAACAACCCTCCTCCCAAAAACAAATTCCTAAAGCAAACTTGAGGAGAAACACTACATTACAAATTAAACCACCTTCTTGAGAGAGTAGAAATTTTGATGCAACGCATTATATAACCCCAAAACAGGCAAATATGAAGAAAGTGGATTGAAAAAAAACAATGGTTAACGTATTGTACCTTACACTATGTTACCAGTATTATTAGGGAGTTACATCATAGCTCCATTATACTCCTTGTCAACATAATTGTCATTTCATTAGTCATTTACTGTCCTTAACTGCGGTAAATATAGTACAATATTGTATATTACAAACAATGCTAAACTGACGGGATTGATTAAAAATAAATCACATGTGCCTTTAATTACTCACTATCAATACTTGCAACAGCTCTACCCTGAGTCTGGTTTTCTGAGTCACACTTTCTTCAGAAACTTCATCAACTTGCTTCTTAGCCAGTCTTGAACCGAATACTTTTCCAATAACCGCTGTAGAACAGAAACAGAATTCGGTAAATAGTAAAGTAAGGTTGTCTAAATTTGTCTTGCATCATTCCACAGTATGTATGTATGTATGTATGTATGTATGTATGTATGTATGTATGTATGTATGTATGTATGTATGTATGTATGTATGTATGTGTGGTTTTCCCATAAAAATTGTCGTCGCAATCAGATTTTGCTTTTGTTAATTCTTTCTCGCACTCTTTTACTTGAAAAAAAAAATGCCGAGGCAGCCATTTTATGCCGATTTTATAAAAAATGTCTATGCCTGATTGTCTTGATACTATTCTATTGGTAGGCGAGAAATTTCGTGGCAGCAGTGGAAACAGTATTAGAATCAGTATCATCATTTGAATTTTTATCACCTCCTTCACCACCACCACCACTACTATCACAATGTTCATTATCATCCTCCTCATCATTATCAAGGTTTGTGTCATTCTTTATGCTGTTATTTTTAATGAGAAGTGATGAATTCAACTATGTTATTTTCATTTTCACTAACCCGTTATATTTGTTCTACAAAAGTCACTGGGGAATTTGCATGTACAGTTTGACGTCACAGAAGTCACGTGTTTAGCCAGCAGTAGTACCAAAAGAGATTGTAGCAAAATTAAAGACCACTCCATGATCTTAAAAAAAAAAAAAAAATGAATCCGACTAGATTATATCCATTTTCACTAACCCGTTATATTTGGTTTACAAAAGGAAGCTGGCCATTCGCATGTACAGTTTTCAGTCGAAGCCGTCACGTGTTTAGCCAGCAGTAGCACCAAAACAGACTGCAGGAAAATTACAGACCTCTCCATGATCTTAAAAAAAAAATTTAAAAAATAAAAAAAATACAAACAACAAAAACGCAACGAATGATTTTTTCATGATTTGATACAATCTAGTGAAGAGCATTAAGTGGTAAAATTATTCACATGTAGCACATATGCTTATCTTTACATGATCAACTTCCTAGGACGCTATATATATATATATATATATATATATATATATATATATATATATATATATATATATATGTTTACACCGTAACTGACAGTGTAAAGTAAGAAGGAAATTTGAATATAAGTAAAAGAATTCCCAAGGTAAAAGCTTTCTGAATTTTTTTCAGTGTCGTTTCAGTACAAAAAGCAATCAAGGAATTAGAAGCGAAAAAAATGATTCAATTTTGGAAATAAGAATGTTATGAGTCTCCAGTCAATAAAAGTTTAATCTTATAAGTATTTGAATTCCAGGTTTCCTGTCATATTTATGAAAGGTTTGATTCATAAATACGTATATCTTACTTATGAATAATTCTTTAAAGTATTATTACGAAGGAAATACTGTATGATTATAATAATAAATATGAATTTTACCTTTTCTCAGACAACTGATATTTTTAATGTCTCTTTTATTATATTCTGCCAGCAACAAACACTCTGTTAGTCTTGATTTCTGTCGTAGCAATGGGTTTCTCGGCTTGCTTTTATATAAAAGAGTCCACCCGGGAGTCTGAACCTCAGATGACCTCGTCGTGGCGCTGTCGTGGCGCGATTTTCATATTGTTGTTAATTTCAGTGGGAAGCTGACCGAAAGACACGTTGATTCGGGAGTCATGAAAGGGTCACGTACGGTTAGCTAAGTTAAAAAGTTTTCTCGGACAGGATAACTCTGGTGTCTGAAATAAGTACTAAATTATATTGCATTATATGGCCACATTCAAAATTAATTAGATTATAATATTTATCAAGGACAATTCAAGGGAATAATTTGTATATTTGCTTGTGATAAATTACCGGGGCAATAAATTGTTTCAATAATAATAAATTAAATCACAATCTTGGTCAAGGATACGTTCATGCAAATAATTCATTTCTATTTGTTGTTGTTTATAAAGAGCTTGTACATCATTTTTCAGTTGTACCAAATCCTCCACAAAAAATAAAACATGAACTGAATAAATCATTTTTTTGCAGTATATTTGGGGCGGTAAAACTGAGGGGGTTAAAATAAACACTTTGGTAGCATCTTTTAAGGAGGAAGGATTGAATATGATTTAATTGCACTCATTTGTGATTTATATACAGATTTCCTGGCTTAGGCGTCTTTTAGCAAACGAAGATGGTATATGTAAAAAAAATTGGTTTCTGAACAAATATTTGAAAAAATTGGAGGTTCACAATTATTTAAATAAGGGAAAATTAAATTGCAAGGGATTTTTAAATCTACGAAGAAAACATTTTGGCTTGATGCTATTTATACTTATCTCTATGGACAAATGAACCATCTACTTTTCAAGAATATTTGTCTCAAGATATTTTATAAAATTTTATAATTATATAAAAATGTCCTGGATTGGAAGTCTTTTAGTAACGCACATGGTATATGACAAACATTGATTTCTGAACACATTTTAAAAACATGTAGAGGTGAAGAGTTATTTAAATACGGGAATATTAAATTGTAAGGGATTTTAAAACCCAATAAGAATACAGTTTTGCAAGATGTTATTTATTCTTTGTCTCTATGGAAAAATGAATCATCTACTGTTCAAGAATATTAGTCTCTATGGAAAAATGAACCATATACTTTTCAAAAATATTTGTCTTTATGGAAAAATGAACCATATACTTTTCAAAAATATTTGTCTCTATGGAAAAATGAACCATATACTTTTCAAAAATATTTGATTTATGGAAAAATGAACCATATACTTTTCAAAAATATTTGTCTCTATGGAAAAATGAACCATCTACTTTTCAAGAATATTTGTCTCAAGATATTTTGACTTTAATATAGATAATTTTAAATCATACGCAAGATGGAGAAAAAATTGTGCTTATTGAACTTCTTTTTGATGCACAAAGATCTTAATTACCTTTTGAAGAAATAAAACCCAAAACAAAAGCTAATAATTTTATACAATACTTTGCTTTCATCCCAAAGATATCATCGACCTGAAAAAGGAAAATTAGATTTTTAGCAAAAAGAAGTGGAAATAGTGTTCATGTAGTTTTCGATAAAACTTCACTCTTTTGGGTAAGAGAAAATAATAAATTTATTTATAAAAACCTGTTAAGAACTAAGATGCAAAAAAAAAAAAAAAAATTGCTAGACATAAAATTATATCTGCGCAGTTACAGGTTCCACTTGGTGAAGACGAATTTACAAATTATTTTGTTTTGGCTAAATTTTGTACTATAAATAACAAACTCATTAGCTTTCATTTTAGATTTTCTCATATAAAGATTGTCACAAACAAGTTTTGAAAAAACATTAATGTAAGTGATAATGATAAATTGCACTTTTTACAAGGAGGGAATATAAAATATTGAGCATTTATTCTATGAATGTCCAGTTACTGAACATTTTTGGAAATCATTTATGGAATGGATCCAAAATTAGGAACCGAAGTTTTGAATTACACGAAAAAAATGTTTTATTTAAAAAAAAAAAAAGAAAATAACAGTTTGTATAAGTTTATTAATTTCTTCATTTTGCTTGCCAGACATGTTATATATAGATGAATTTGTGCATACATTTTTTTTCACCTGCTGTACAAATTTTGTTTATCCTATAAAAGGGTGGAATATACTGCAGCCAAAGTAAATGACATAACTGATAATTTTGAGAAAAAGTAGACCCAATTGTCAATTTTTGCTATGTGATTTTTAAATTTTTTTAAAGGCTGTTTACACTTTCATGTGTATTTTTGCAAAGGAAACTATCCAATTTCAAGAAAACGAGCAAATTAATAACACTAGTATTTGTATAAGTTTGTGTACTTGTGTATGATTTGTGTGTGTGTGTGTGTGTGTGTGTGTGTGTGTGTGTGTGTGTGTGTGTGTGTGTGTGTGTGTGTGTGTTTAAGTAAAAATATTTATAACGGCCAGGATACAAAACAATTTAAGGTAATTCCCCGTATACCAGGTCAGTTGGTGATAAATGAGAATATGTAAAATCCTGACAACGCATGTTCAATAATAAAAGAAAGTTTTATAAACTGCAGGTCAGACGTTCAAAGTTCCTATCAGGTGGAAATGTGGATGTGCTGACACATGTTGTTATTTACAAACTTCAGGGCGCAAGTAAGCTGTTACGTCATTACCACCCAAATAACATCCATTGGTCATTAATCGGTCAGCCACCAGTAACACCATATGATCTCACAATTCACAACCCCGTTGAAGTCTGACAAACAAGTCAGTAGTCTCAATGTATCATAGTTTATTTAAAGTATACCAAGTTTGACAAAAACAAATTGTAGAATTCGCACTCCATGGAAATGATCTAATTATCTGCGAGATTAGTGCAACGCATTTACCTTGATGGATCTTATTTCCATTAGTCTCTTTTATGAAATTGTTAAGTTTTTTTATATATCTTTCCAACGAGAACCAATATGCTCTCGTCTTTTTTAAACTAACGTAAGTCCCTCCTACATATACGGCTATTGAACTTGATTAGGAGGTCAAGATGACAGTCTCAAAACCACACAAATCCGAAGATTAAAAATTATTGGTTCGATAACACCTACAGAGGACTGATAAGACCCTCGTCTGTGGAAAGAGAACAGTATCAGAGAGAATAAGAGATAGTATCGAACGCACTTAGCTACCTAGCTAACTACACACAGTACGTTCACGACAAAACTAATCCACTTGTTGAGCACGATATTAAAACTATAATTAAACATCAACGTGCACCAGGAGCAAACTCCCTCGTGAACATTTGTTCACCAGATAATTAACTTCTATTGCACTCGGGTTTACCCGAACGAACAAGCAATCATTTAATTGCAACTATGTAGAAATTCAGTATAAATCCTTAAAGTATTATAATTGTCCGGTTGATTTTGATAATAGCAACTATGTAGAAATTCAGTATAAATCCTTAAAGTATTATAATTGTCCGGTTGATTTTGATAATAGCAACATTTAAATAATTCATTTATTTTAAGTCCATTTTATAGAACGCTTACTCCTTCTCTGTAGCGTACTAACGGGTGGAAAATAGGTGCGGGGGGAGGGGGGGGGCTGTTGCCCCGGGCGCCAGAGGTCTTGGGGCGCCAAAACAGCTTATACAAATTCGGGCCTCGTATTCTGGCCGTTTGGGCCATCATCGTCGCCCCATGTGCCATTTACCCTTAGTACGCCACTGCTCCTTCCTTTCTTTATCCATTTATTGGTCTATCTACTCGCTACCATTTTGTTTAATTATTTTGATGTATAGGATCTGCCGAACGTAACCGTTGAATTGCTTGATGGTTCTCCTGTATTTGATTGTTTATTTAATCCATTCATTCATTCATCCATTCAATTTTTGTCAGCGGGTAGCAATGAGAAACGAAGAGTGGTCAGCGGGTAGGAATGAGAAAGGAAAGGAAGAGTGATCAGTGGGTAGGAATGAGAAAGGAAGAGTGGACCTATGTATTGAAATGAGATGTATCTTGATGCTTCATCCTTTAATTTATTGCATAGAGTATATTTAACTGTTATTTTCATACATGGGAGTACAATATACTCACTTTATCAAAACATGTCACCATATACCATTGGAAATGGTATACACATTCACCTGTAAAATTAGTAAATTCATATACATGTAATTCATGTTCATGTCAGTATCAGTTTTTATCTGGCAAGAAATCTGCTTCGCATAACTAAATTAGTGCATCTTTGATTACATAATGACTTTATTTACTGAAATCAGAAATCTATTTTTAGCAGATAATTAAAACACTAGTTACCGTCTGACCTCGCGTATAATCTTTAACCAACTGCAAACTGCATAGACCCATATTTGCCGTCGCATAATGCGCCGGCAGATCTAGGCTTATGCAGTTTGTAAGGACTAATCAGTAGATAAACAACATAAACCCTGATCTACCGTCACATAATGCACCGGCATATCAGGGTCTATGTTGTTTGCATTTGAATGGAGAGTATACGCGAGTACATACGGTACCTCGTTCCACTCATGTCTAGTCCATTTTGATAATTTCAAGGCCGATTTCAAGCATTTTACAATTATCAGTTCAAATATGTACACATTCTCCGTGGAAGTTTTTGTTTTATTGCTGCAATGTATCGTAATAAAGTCTAATTAGAATGTGTTTTCTTTACGTGCAAAGAATCATTGATTGTCACACAAATGGTGAGATATTTGGATCTCATTTTTTGTTCACCGGGAATCTATAACCCGAGTAAC
Source organism: Margaritifera margaritifera (assembly GCA_029931535.1). Lineage (NCBI taxonomy): Eukaryota > Metazoa > Mollusca > Bivalvia > Unionida > Margaritiferidae > Margaritifera > Margaritifera margaritifera. The sequence continues at coordinate 186,366 of JAQPZY010001170.1, read as the reverse complement.
GACGTTGACGACGACGACGATGGTGATGATGACAATGATAAAGACAGTTATAACAATGTTTTTCCTGCATGTTCCTTTCTGTTACGATATTTCAAGCTCTGTGGTGATGATGTATTTTCATTAATACAAATAAGCGGTATGTTGTTGATGATTTTTAAGGAAAGTAAATCGCTCTGAATTGCGCTCATTTAATATTATCCTGGTGTCCTCGGTTTTAATGCACTTAAGCACTTTAGATTCCCCTTTTCAGAAATATACTCAGTTCACAGTGATACCTCTCATTTTATTTGAAAAAATAGTTATTTTAGTAAATCATGCAGATATAAATGTCAATTATATATTTCCTCATTTTCTTCTTGGCATGATAACAACCAGACAACCCCTTATCGAAAGGTTCGTGTATTAAGTCACTTGATTTGACGCACTTCATAGAATCTACTTCTGTTTCTTACACTGTTGTACATTAAAGCCCCGAGAAAAAGACATCGCAGATTAATCTCAATAGCACATAGAAAACGTAAATTTATAGGAAAGATCATATAAATAAAGTTAATTTAGCATTCCTAACGCTTTTATTATTTATATAATATTTTTGATTTTGAGATTCTTTTCAAAAGCTAAAATAATGGTACTGGGGAAAAATCATGATGGTATTAGAAGAAAATTGTGTATTTGTAAGCAAAAAGTATTAAACTTAGCTTATGAACTATTTTTTTAAAAATTAATTGACAATGTGGTATGCAGAGCACCAATCTCTCGAATGTACTGTTTTGGAACTTGAATGTACTATTTTGGAATTTGAATGTACAGTTTTGGAACTCGAATGTACTGTTTTGGAATTTGAATGTACTATTTTGGAATTTGAATGTACAGTTTTGGAACTTGAATGTACTGTTTTGGAATTTGAATGTACTATTTTGGAACTCGAATATACTGTTTTGGAACTAGAATGTACTGTTTTGGAACTCGAATGTACTGTTTTGGAACTTGAATGTACTGTTTTGGAACTCGAATGTACTGTTTTGGAACTCGAATGTACTGTTTTGGAACTCGAATGTATTGTTTTGGAACTCGAATGTACTGTTTTGGAACTCGAATGTACTGTTTTGGAACTCGAATGTACTGTTTTGGAACTTCAAAACTGTCTTGCATTCTTCACAACTGATTTGTCTAGAAGTGCAAATAATCATGATCAAGAGACATGAAGTTACAGAAGAAAGTTTTTATTTTCAATTTATTATTATTCTTGTTACTATAAAAAAATTCAGAAAATTACATAGGTCAAAATAAGTTAATATCCAGATTCAGTTAAAAGATATGAAAATAATTTATTTCTAAAGTCAAATTGCTTATATGCCATCAGATAGAAATGACTAATACTTTGATATAAAAAAGACAAAAAAGTAGGGACTGCTGATTTAACTACAAAATATATGGTAAAAGTATGCTCTTGTTGAAATGTGCACAAATTATAACAAGAACCACTTCTGAACATCAGTAAAGACAGCTCTACATGAAATTACACAGTACACTATTCTAAACAGTGTTACTCATGTTCAGTCATGTTGCTATCACGAATTTAGTTGCTAACCGAATGTCTATTATGGCGAAGTTGATTTGCTCTGTCAGAATAGTTAATAAAAAGTTTGATGAGGACTTACTAGTTAGAAAAATAGAATTAGTGAAATGGAATATTTTTCATGGTATGTATCTTTGTTTTTTAATTTACAAGTAATAATGATATAATTTTCGACACATTTGTATGTCCATATGATCGGTGTTGACCAGTGTAAACAAATGTTGTGGTCATGACTTCGTAAAGAGATGCGTTCTTTCGTGAACTGCAAGTATAATGCATTGCGTCGAAACAAAGTGGCGCCAAATCAGGAAACCGGACGATTGTATTTCTCACTGTAATAATAAAATGAATCCTTATAATAAAAAGGAAAAATTATGCAATAGTTTGAAGAAATAAATGTATCCACATTGATGTTTAATTAATTAATTCAGACCCGTCCTATTTATCCAGTACCGAGATAGTACATTTGCTTTAAAATATTGTCTCTGGTAATAGCGCTTTGCTTGCTTCCATTTTAATTTCTATGTTATATGCATGTTTCATATTTCAATAGTATGTTGTGCTGTTGCATGTATTATAAATTAGGTGGGCTTAACTTCCAGATTCAGTCGTCTCCAGAACTTATCTTGTTACCAATTAATCAAAAATGTTCTGCCGTCAGGCTATACGTGCTTGCTTATGTGCAAGATATGTAATACATTTGGGTATGTTCCATTTGTATTTACGTCTCCATTTATAGGTTCGTTAGATTTTAGTGATTAGTTGTTTGATTATGGGAAGTCGGTGTTAGGAAAATATTTACCAGCCGGAGTAAGTTTACAAATGCAGTTTCGAACAAAAAGTAACGCATTCCTAGTTTATCCATCCATGTTCCACAAAATATGACGTAAAATCGACAGAATGTGGATATTTCCATACATGTTATCAGCCTGCTGATGTCTCGAACTGAGTAGGCATAACAACTCCAATCAAATTGATTACAATTTACACATTGTAAGGGGATATCAATATATAAATGATAGGGATGGGTTTTAATTGGTCTTTCCTTATCACTTTTCTCCGCACGCCTGATCAAAATCATATCCTGAGAATACGTTGAGATCCTTGAATGTACAATATTTGCTATTGCTGGAATGAGTATCTGTCGGTATGGATGGTGCTACTCCAAAAATCTCTACCCTTAAATAATTGATTTAACAAAATAATGATAATAATAAAAGGTCGGTGATGGCAGTTGATTGTCACTATTGGTAATATCAACAACAACCGCATCCAATTTGTATCTTAATAATATAATCTATTTTCGATTCTAAAACCTTTAATATCATTACTTATTACCTTATAATATGATCTATTTTCGATTCTAAAACCTTTAATATCATTACTTATTACCTTATAATATAATCTATTTTCGATTCTAAAACCTTTAATATCATTACTTATTACCTTATAATATGATATATTTTCGATTCTAAAACCTTTAATACCATTACCTGTCAATGTACACAGTACATATCTGTTCCCTCAGGGCTTCTGTAAATAGGATACCACACACACATGGTGATCTCCTGTGTGACACACTAGAGCTAAAAACATTCCAATATCAATCTTTCTGACTCTCGAGGTGAATCAACTGAAATGCACCACATAATCAAAATAAGATAATAGGAGGAGGGACACGGTTTGTACACACGCGCGAATATAGAGAGAAGTCGCGGTAGTGTCCATGATGATCAAATTTGAATAAAAAAAATAATTTACCATTTTTTTTCTGTCCGAATTACTTGGATCCTATGGTTTTAATGGAAGTCAACGGAATGAAATATTTGACAAATTAATACAAATTAATTAAGTCTGACCCGTACAATAAATTCTCTATTAAATTTGGTCTCTTTTATGCTAAAGGTTTAATTTTGATGCTAAATGCTTTGTTTATTATTGTGTGTGTGTGTGTGTGTGTGTGTGTGTGTGTGTGTGTAAAGACATACGATACAGAAGCCCATATCCAACAGAATCTAGGTTTTTAATTGTAATTACTTGCGGAATTCAATTTTCCAAGTCCTTGTTTACTACGGTAATTTCTGTATTTTTCTTTCTTTCTTCTGTATTTTTAAAGAAACATATCCCACACATATTTATCACAGCTATAGCTTGGCAAAAGTAAGATTACTGTTTTGCCCTATAAAAAGTGTCATATAAATAAGCATCAATGAATCTGCGTTGTTTGGGTATTCATGATGGACAGACTCCTCACCTACCTTCATATTTACATAACTCGTATCAGTGTAACGACTGACAGAAAAGTGTTAATTGGAATGAAATCAATGAGGGTGGCCTATGAGAGCACACAGAGGAATTTCGACCTCAAGCTCAATAATTACGCAATTATTTCAAATAGCGAGGAAGACTTTTTTTATTATCTTACTTTTCCCCATTATCCTTCAATTCACCTGATAATATTAGCTTAAAATGAGATTAAGATAAGATTTATTTCTAATTGGCATGATTAAAACAACAATTCATCATAACCTCTAATAAGCTTGTTTCTTTTACCGCAAACCGAGTGAACTAAATATACGTCTATAATTGTTTTAAATAATATATATGTATTGGATATTATTTTTTTAAACAAAATCAGAACCAACAATTGCTTGTGTAATGTATGATATAAAACCTAAACACGGTGATTTCTATTTAAACCAATGCCAGGTATTTTGACAATAACTGAACTTTTACCTGAGCCGTACACTCAGTTTAGATATTTTTATTGTCAAGCGTTTTGATCTTAGCTGAACTTTTACCCAAGCTGGACACGCAAATAAGAGATGGTCATTGGTATTGTGGGACCCATTCAAGTATTTTGAGATTAACTAACCTTTTGCCCGAGTCGTACACACCGATTTCAATAAGATACAAAGCAGCAGGGTCAATCAGAAAAGTAGAAAGCTATATTGGAAAGTTAGCTGTGTTGTGCGGGATGAAAATTTGTGGTTATATGAACTTGATGGAGAAATGTGAAATTTGTTGGAAATGCATATCTTAGCTACTTCCCTTGATAACAAATCTGTAAAAGAAGAAATAGGAACAATTTTCTGGAAAAGATATTAATTTGTTTATTGTTGATTTCAGTTAAATATGAATACATGCAGTGATTGTCAGTGATACTGAGAAGTCATTGCATGTAATCGTATTCATCATCAAAGATTCATCATCAAACTCGTATTCATCAATATCAGATTCAGACATCACACTTGGCGAAAATTCTGACTCTGTCGATTTCATTTAAAAACTTCTGACCCTGTCTATTTCATTTTAAAAATTCTGACTTTGTCTATTTCAAGTACCACATCTCCCGTAAAATCCACGTGTGTCCAACTCTTTGTTGTAATCACGCTTGTCTTTCATCATATATGTTCATCGCGTGCTTTTGATCCTTTGTATTTCGGTCAAACTGTAAGCAAAACGTCTGACATGTCGATCGTCTGTTACCATTTGTATGTTGTATATATTAGCGTCCGCTAGCCTATCTTATTTCATCTCTGTTTCATACCGCAGCCCCAATCTCCACCTCCGTTAGGCATAGGACATGAGTAATGAAAGACCAGCTTTTGTAACTTAACTTAGCTATTTGTTAATGGAGATGCATCCAAGAATTATAAAAATCAAGTGTGCCGTAGCTGATGCGTCGACCAAAGAAGAATGGTGTAGTGTAGGGATACACGCAGGGCCGGATTAAGACCTTTAGAGGCCCTAAGCACTGAAAAGATTATGGTGCCCCCCCATATGTAATTCAACCCCCTCGCCCAGTAATTTCTGATTTTTTTTTTTTTTTTTTTTTTTGGGGGGGGGGGCCTGCTTTGCTGGTGCCCTAATCACGTGCTTAGTCTGCCTACTGGGCAATCCAGCACTGGATACACGGAGGATGGACTTAGAGTGTTGTCATGGAATTGTAATAGTCCCATACAGGCTGGACTTAGAGTGTTGTCATGGAATTGTAATAGTCCCATACAGGCTGGAGTTAGAGCGTTGTCATGGAATTGTAATAGTCCCATTCAGGCTGGACTTAGAGTGTTGTCATGGAATTGTAATTGTCCCATACAGGCTGGATTTAGAGTGTTGTCATGGAATTGTAATAGTCCCATACAGGCTGGATTTAGAGTGTTGTCATGGAATTGTAATAGTCCCATACAGGCTGGATTTAGAGTGTTGTCATGGAATTGTCACGGAATTGTAATAGTCCCATACAGGCTGGATTTAGAGTGTTGTCATGGAATTGTCATGGAATTGTAATAGTCCCATACAGGCTGGATTTAGAGTGTTGTCATGGAATTGTCATGGAATTGTAATAGTCCCATACAGGCTGGATTTAGAGTGTTGTCATGGAATTGTCATGGAATTGTAATAGTCCCATCCAGGCTAAGTTTGAAGAGGCTGGCTTTATTAGTAAACTTTTGAATTATGATATTATACTTTTTTAATACATCCTGGGCAAACGAGCATTCATAGTTTGCATACATAGTTTTACATGTTATAATTGTTTCAGTAATTTCAAACATAAGAGATATGATAGGTGCAGTGGAGAAATTGTTTAATTTGTTAGAAACTTTTTAAATCCTGGCATTAAAATTGTTCATAACTATTTTAACACTGTTTTATGGATAAAGCTTGATAAACATTTTTTCAATGTTGAAAATGATAATTTATCTTGAGTTTATATCTGTGTTGAAAATGATAATTTATCTTGAATTTATATCTGTGTTGAAAATGATAATTTATCTTGAGTTTATATCTGTGTTGAAAATGATAATTTATCTTGAGTTTATATCTGTGTTGAAAATGGTAATTTATCTTGAGTTTATATCTGTGTTGAAAATGATAATTTATCTTGAGTTTATATCTGTGTTGAAAATGATAATTTATCTTGAGTTTATATCTGTGCTGAAAATGATAATTTATCTTGAGTTTATATCTGTGTTGAAAATGATAATTTATCTTGAGTTTATATCTGTGTTGTAAATGATAATTTATCTTGAATTTATATCTGTGTTGAAAATGATAATTTATCTCGAGTTTATATCTGTGTTGAAAATGAAAATTTATCTCGAGTTTATATCTGTGTTGAAAATGATAATTTATCTTGAGTTTATATCTGTGTTGAAAATGATAATTTATCTTGAGTTTATATCTGTGTTGAAAATGATAATTTATCTCGAGTTTATATCTGTGTTGTAAATGATAATTTATCTTGAGTTTATATCTGTGTTGTAAATGATAATTTGTCTCGCTTGAGTTTATATCTGTATTGAAAACTCAACGGCCGATAATGTCGAAAATGTTGACATTTGCCAGCTATTACAAGATGACATTGACAGCTTTGAATATCAAGGGAGAGTACTTTTGTTTGGCGATTGGAATGCACTTGTTGGTAACGTTTGTACGTATGATTACATTGTATGTGACAATATTGTGAACTTGACTTATGATGAACATTATTATTCCGATTTGCCCATTGCACGCAATGCAGTGGACACAGTTGTAATTCACACGGCCTAAAATTCGTTCCGTTTAGCATTTGACAGGCCTCAGACCACAATACCCCCTCCCCCCCCTGTGGACCATAATCAGGAATATATTCCGAAGAAATAGTGCCTTGTTTGCATGGTCTGTTTGCCAGTGACGTATGTGGTAAAGTTACTTATTGTAATAATTACGAAAGGGTAGACCTGAAACTTTATGAAATTGTATAAAAAGTTGCATTTGCTTGTTGTTTAATGAAAACAGTAGGATGTAAAATATCCCTACTTTCTAGGTCATGCAGACACTTTTTGGTTACTTCCTCTACTTCAGTTTGTTTGCATTACACAAAATGGAACCGGTCAACCTATGATGAAATCTTGCAGGATTTATTGAACTAAGGTGGCTTAATGTGTAGTAAAAAGCGACAGAGGTATATCAGTAAAAGTGTCATAGTGTTGAATGCTAATACACAAAATAGAAGAGAAATAATTGTGGTGTGGTGCCTGTACGGAAGTTCTTATTTGAGGGGGGGGGGTATGTACCTTTGATCTCTCGTTTTGAGACATTGAGAAATAAATAATTAAAACTTCAAAAATATCACTTGTTATTCTTAATGATGTTCATTTGGTATGATTATCTAATTTCCATAATTTCTTTTTCCTTTTCTCTTTTTTTTACACTTACACAGGACCGCTGATGTTCACTTGAAGATTTGTTTTTGAAAGTATGAGGGCCCCGTTTAAATTAAAGGAAACTGTTTTAAAAACGTCGTTACAACGTTCCATATTCTTTTAACATCAGATGATAATGAGATAATCGTCAATAGTTCCAATCCAGTATTCTTCATTGCGTTATTAAATCAATGTAAGACACGGAGTCGACTGTTCTTCATCACAGCATAGGCATGCAAGCAATATTTTATGCAAACAATAAGTACGTGATAAAACTAATTTAACCCTACTTCTGTTTGGTTCCATACACTTAATGATCAGCAACTGGTATGTCATTCATACTAGCTGGTGATCATTACGTGTATGGAGACAAACAGGAGTAGTGTTAAATAATGGCATGCAACAGAATATGGATCATTTCTCTTCAGCTTGTGACAATTTCGGTTTCACAATCAGTATCAAGAAGACAGAGACGATGTACCAACGTGCAGCAGGAAAGCCTTACGTAGAGCCTACCATCAGAGTGTTATGAATATTTAATCTATGATGTGTGTTTAAATCGTGTCGATGAAAATAAGTTGCACTTTAGATTCTGGTCTCTAGGAAACAAAATGTTTACTTAGCATTTGTGTTCAAGGCCATTCTTATTTACAAATAGACTTTTTTTCTCCATTCGATTGCTTCACATCCTGTTGATATAGGTCAAGTGAAAATATGTATAAAAAATGATTCGGTAAACAAATAATTCATTCCTGTTTTAGATCAGTCTGTGGGAATCCATTTGTGATCAGATTTTACATTGCCGCGTTAAGATCAATTATATAATTTGAGATATTCATTGGAATTACAAAAGTGCTCATTGACATTTGAATTAATATATTACTTTAGACTTTTGTGAACTCATTCAAAGATATTCTTGATTGTGTTATTGTGTTATGTCAGGACATTCAAAACTATTGGAACCCATTCGGAACAAGTAGTATATGAAGGGTGAGTTTTGACCCACCCGCCCCAGGCCTCCAATCGCCTCGCCGACATCTACTGCTCGTTCGCTCTCGCTCACTCGCCCCCGTTCGCTACCGCTCACTCTCCCGCCCCCGCGTGGGTCAAACCCCACCCTTCATATACTACTCGTAACATAACGCGCTAACAACCGCCGCTGCAAAAAAAAAAAAAATAATAATAATAAAAAAAAAAAAATAATATTTTCAATGAATCAACGACGCGTGATAGTATTAAGAAATTGTTTTTTCTTTTAAAGAAATAACTTAATTGTGCGTTCTGGACCACCCTTTTAAAGAAACAGTAATATATATACAATGACTTATGAAAAAGTAATTACTGCTTTTAAAGGTTTTGATAACGTTTACAAATTTACCGCTGATATACCTGCGAAAGATAAAAATAGTGTCAGCGCTTAGAGCAACAAGACGAGCTAAAGAAAAATCTATTTTAATGAAATCATTGAGTGCACGAGCAACTCGAGCTGGTATATCAGAAAAACAATCTGCGGAGTTAATTAAATCGGTGGCGGCTAGCAAGCAATCACAGCGAGTAACGACTGTACGGCGAAAGATCCCAAAAATTAATAAACAGTCACTGAAGAAAAATTTCATACAAGTTATTGCATCAGATGTTTCAGCTCATAAATCCATAAAGGCCAATATGTCATTAAATGTTAAGTTTTACAGGCATACGCTGATAATTGAAAATACAGTCTACTCCAAAAAATTTCCAATAGCGTCTAAATCGCAAGTAATCTTAAAATCTAACAATCTCTATGCGCTATCTGAGGATATATATCGCGAGTTGGAAGATAAAATAGAAGATTTTACCGGTATGGGCTCAGGATGGATTTCTTTCTGAAATCACAGAGGCCTATAGTAGTAATACATCAAAGTATATCCCGCTGCGAGGCGCTAGTTCCTACGTTGATTTACCAAAGTTATTAAAAATAAAAAAGGTGTTATTAACGTGAAAAATAAAGACGATAAATGTTTTATGTGGGCTATATTCTCCGCCAAGTTTCACGCAGCTGATCACGCTCACAGAGTATCAAAATATAAACCTTTTCATGATATGTTGAATTTTACCGGATTAACATTTCCCTTTGCGGTTCGCGACGTTCCACTATTTGAACGGATTAGTTTTTGCGATTAGTGATACTAAAACAGTTTATCCATATCTTATCAGCGTGCGAGCATCGCAACAAACAGTGAATTTGCTGCTTGTTGATAAACATTATACCTGGATTAAAACTTTAGTGGCTTAATGGCAAAACAAAATAATGCGCGTCATGATAAAACTCATTATTGTTTTAAATGCCTTCACGGGTTTAAGACTGCAAATTTACTAGCAGATCACGCAAATTACTGCGTTGATGTTCAACGAATTAGGTTGCCGACGCGAGAAAAAGAAAAAACATTAACCTTTCGCAATTACCATCATCATCTTGCTATACCATTTGCAATTTATGCAGATTTTGAGCCACTGCTGATAGAGCGTGTTGAAGCAAAAACAGCGGCTACAACAAGTATTCAAGATCATGTTCCTTGCGGAGTTGCATTTAAAGTTGTTTGTACCGTAGACGATAAATTAACGTTGCCGTTAAAACTATATCGCGGCGAGGGTCCTGCACGATGGCTAATTACTAGTTGTCGCAACGAGGCAGCTCGAATAAATGAAATAAAACAACGTGTTAAACCTATGTTGTCGTTAACTAGTGATGAAGCACAATTACACTTAACCACTAAAAATTGTTATATTTGCGGAAAGTATTTTTACCGGTTGACGAAGATGAAAATGATGCAACATCTAAAGTTCATGATCACTGCCATATAATTGGTCGGTATCGCAGTGCAGCGCATCGAGGTTGTAATATTAATTATAAATTTTCAGATAATATACCCGTTGTTTTTCATAATCTGCGAGGATATGATTCTCATATTGTTGTACGAGCTTTTTCAGATACCGAGTATGTCTTTTTCCATCGGGAATTTAAAATTCATAGACTCATTTCAGTTTATGGCGGCTTCGTGGGAATGATTATTGGCAAATTTGCAACGAGATAAGTTTTATCATCTAACGAAGCATTTTACGCAGTTAAATTATACCCGTGATGACATTTCACTGTTAACCCAAAAAGGTAGTAATCCTTACGAGTACATGAGCAGAGGTTTAATGAAACCACGTTGCCTCGAATTGAGGATTTTTACAGCAAATTGTATGGCGAGACTATAACGCCATGCGAGCACGAGCATGCAAGCACAATTTGGTCGCGATTTCGTTCTAGCAATCTCGGTGACTATTATGATCTTTATTTAACGACAGATGTAATTTTACTCGCCGACGTTTTTGAAGAATTTAGACGAATTTGTATAAATTATTACTCGTTGGATCCTGCTCATTATATTTCATCACCAGGATTAAGCTGGGAAGCTATGTTGAAAAAACCGGCATGACACTGGAATTACTAACTGATAGTACAATGTTTAATTTTGTTGAATCTGGAATACGAGGTGGAATAAGTGTGATAACACAGTGTCATGCAGTTGCAAATAATAAATACTTTTCGAATTATGATCCAACAGCGCCTTCAAGCTATATAATGTATTATTACGCCAAAAACCTTTATGATTCCGCCATGAATCAGCAGATGTCGCATTCCAATTATTCATGGTATGTTACTGAAACTTTTACGCATAATCTTATACACGATGATAATTTTTTCGATGACGGAACAATAGAATACATAGTAGAGGTTGATCTTGAGTATCCAGAGCACATACATGATATACATTATGATTATCCGTATTGTGCGGAAAATATGTTAATACGCAACGATGCGCTGTCGTATGAGCTGTTACAAATGAAAACGCAGTTTGGTATTAGAAGCGGAAAAATAAACAAAACTAGTTCATAATTTAAATGATAAAACACGATATGTTATTCACTATAAGGCTCTGCTGCAATGTCTACACGCGGGTTTAATACTAGCGAAGGTTCATAAAGTTTTGCAGTTTTCTCAATCGCGATGGCTAAGTAAATACACAGAATTTAATACAGCAGCGCGAACTGATTTTGAAAAAGATTTTTTTCAAGCTGATGAATAATTCCGTTTTTGGAAAAACCATTGAGAACATTAGAAAGCCAATTAATAGCGAGTTGGTTAACAATGTAACGCGACGTGACAAGCTGGTTACCGGTAATGACATTATTTTAATAAACATTTTTGATGAAAATTTAGTTGCAATAAACAGAAACAAAATAAGTTTACTGCTTGATAAACCAATATATATGGGAATTTCCGTGCTAGAGCTTAGTAGGGTTCGTATGTACAATTTTCATTATAACATTATGAAAGCCCTTTACGCGGACAAAATACATTTACTTTTTACCGATACCGATTCACTATGTTATCAAATATTGTTACGACTCTATGGTCTAAGAAAAATGTAACAGAAAGAAAGTGAAACCAACAAATCAAGTAAAAATCAACAAGCAATTTATTACTAGATAATTAAAATGAAAAATCAAAAAGTCACTTACAGTAATGTGTTTTGAAATCCTAATAATCCAATAAGAATGATTGTTCTAATCACAAGTCCTAAATATAGAATGTTCCGAATTCACGGCTGTGTCCTTGAATGTTATGATGTGCTAATGGTCTCCAAAGTCCTGATGTACTAGAAATCTTGATGTGCTGAAGTCAAAATGAAGTATTCCAAAATATCTGAATAAGTTCACTTAAATTCCAAAATCATCAATTAAAAATCCAAAATCCAAAAGTTTATGAGCACTGTTATAATCCAATGAATATTTAAAATAATTCCTCTCTTAGAATTTGGAATGAATTTTCACAACTGTAATAGCTCTTTACAAGACTGATGGTAATGTCAAAACTGAATAAATGTCCACAAAACATGGCATATATAAAGATTGGTCACATGACAGAATGTTCTAGAATATGAGTCATCTTAATGGAATTCTAACTGTAAACAAAATTCAACCTTGACCTTCAAATTGAGAAAACATATTGATCAAAACAACCTAATTCAAGGACACTAGTTTTACATGTTTTTCCTAATAAACATAAAGATTTAAGCAAATATTAAAGTGAAGAAACATTTATAATTTCCTAAAATATTTATAATATTATATAAACATCATACATAACAGTATGTATGTATGTATGTATGTATGTTTGTATCTATGTATCTATGTATGTATGGTTTTCCCATAAATATTGTCGTCACAATCAGATTTTGTTCTTTGTTACTAAGCAACAGTTTTGTTACTATTTCGTAACATTTGTATTCTCTAATTTGAGATTTTTCTCATTTGCCTGAAGGCATCTGGAATATAAATAAACGTTGCTTTCTCTGTTGTACTTTTTGTCAATTTTCTATCACCTAATGGTGTTTTGGATGAATTACTCGCTGAATTTGTTCACTTAATTCCTAGTAATGGCTATACTATTATGTTAATATACTTGTTGCATACGTACGTGTTACGTTTACAACAAAATGAACTAGTTTTAATGGTATCAATACACTGAAGTTTTATTAAGATCGGTAGTGGTAAATAAGCAATATTCGCTGAAATAGTTTGCGCTAACGGTATTAGTAGTAGTAGTAGTATATGTAACAGTAGTAGCTGTGATCGGACGAGTATATTTCGGTGGTGCGTGTACTAGTAGTAGTAACAGTAGTGGTGGTGGTTGTAGTAGTACTAGAAGTCTAGTAGGAGTGGCAGCAGCATTAGTGGAAGCAGTATTAGAATCAGTATCATCATTTTGATTTTACCACCAGCTCCACCAGCTCCACCACCACCACCAATACTACTATTACTATGTTCATTATTATTATCATCATTATTAAGAATGTCATTCTTGTTGCTTTGTTTTTGATGTGAAGAGCGATGAATCTTACTAAATTATTTCCATTTTCACTAACCCGTTATATTTGCTTTACAAAAGTCAGCGGGGAAATCGCATGTACATTTTGAAGTTGGAGAAGTCATGTGTTTAGCCGGTACTAGCACCAAAAGAGATTGTAGGAAAATTACAGACCTCTCCATGTCCCTTAAAAAGAAAGAAAGAAACAACGAATACTTTGATCGTGATATTTTACAATCTAGTGAAAAGCTTTAAGTGGTAAAGTTATTCACACGTACCACTTATGTTTATCTTTATAGAATCAACTGCGTAGGACGCTATATTTAAATATTCAGACCCGTAACTGACAGTTGTAGTAAGAAGAAACTTTAAATATAAGTAACAAATTCCAGTGGTAAAAGCTATCTGAAATGGTACTCAGTGTCGTTTCAGAACAAAAAACAATCAAGGAATTAGAAGGAAAACAAAAATGATTACATTTTTGGAGTTAATGTTATAGTTTTCTTCCCTCCAGCCAATAAAAGTTGAATCTTATAAGTATTTGAATTCTAGGTTTCCTGTCCTATTTATGAAAGGCTAGATTCATAAATACCTATATTTTACTTATCAATAATTCTTTAAACTATTATTACGAAGAAAACAATGTATGATTATAATCATCAAAATGAATTTTACCTTTTCCTAGATCACGTATATTTTTGTATGTCTGCTCAAGCAATACACGATTCTGCCGGCAACAGTAGTATAATTCTGTTAGTCAACGGTTTTTCGGTTTGCTTTTATATACCAGAGTCCATCAGGGGAGTCAGAAGCTCAGATGACAGACTGTAGGCGTGGCACTTATGTCATTCAAGATTAACATATTGTTGATTTCAACGGGCAGCTGACCCAAATTCACGTTGGTTAGGAGTCAGTCATGAATGGACGCAAGACTGATATGGCGTCTGAAATAAGTATTTAATTATATTGCATTAAATGGCAATGTTCATAATCAATGAGATTATAATATTTATCAAGGACAATTCAAGCGAATACTGTGTATATTGTACTAGTGATAAATTACTGGGAAATTAAATTGTCTTAATCATAATAAATTAAATCACAATCTTGGTCAAGGATACGTTCATGCAAATAATTCATTCCTGTTTCATCAGCTAAAGCGGTTTGAATTGATATATCGCCAGCGCAAATAAATCTATACCTACATTTTCCCATAATATATAAAATGAAACTTTTGCTTCTTACAAAAGAGATAAATAAAGTGCAGTGAATTTTACGCATACTTTGAAAATATCACTTGTATTGAATATTTAATGAAAAAATAGTGTAATTTTAATTATTTGAAATAATATTTTTCTAAGCAAATCGTCTAGGTTTCCGGCTATCAGCCAAGAATTCATTTTCATGATTTTTCATTCTAATATAATTCCTTTTTGTAGGTACATTATGAAGAATCTAGAAACATTCCACTTACACCTGAAATCAGCGCACATTGAGATGACTAAGTAGCTCTTCTAATGAAGAACAGTAAGAATAGTTTCCGAAATCTACATCAAAGTAAAATAAAACAGACAAATCCTAACCGGGAACCGTACCACCAGGAAGATGCTCTTAAAGGTAAATGACGTAGAGTGACTTCCTTTAAGTTATTTGTCACACATGAGGTAACAAAACCGATGAAAGGGCGGGTATGCCACGTCACCAGTATAGCATAATCCACGTGCTGTCTCTAAAACAGCGTCACAACCAGCCGAATTGTAACCCTTAATTAAAACTTGTTCTTCCTCGCGTGAAGGGTATGAAAAAACCAAAAGAACACCTTTAAACTGCACGTCTACAATCGAAGAAAAGCTAATCTAATTTTTAAACATTGTGAAACGACGAACATCACCGAGTGCACTTCGCACCATTTAAGTCCGCAACATCTGGGTTTCCTCAAAACGAAGCTGACAGACGGGGTCAAATTCTGCGGAGAAGACAAGGTTTGTTATTATATAAGTCTCTTGAATTGTTGGAAATGGGAACATGTTTATCACTACATACTGCAGAGTGTTACTCTATAATGATTTACAGCTTGTGTTTCACAAATTTAAAATAATTATTTTGTTCGTGATATGAATCAGTTCATGCATTGCTTACTTTTGCCTGTTATTTTGAGGTATATTCATCAAACGATGCTTAAACTATAGGTGTGAAATATTAATAAATAAATATTTGATATGTCAAATATATCACTGAACAATGTATTGTAACACGCACAGGGGTTCCTCTTCCGAGCGAATCAAACACCTGCGTGAGGTTGGGCTGGAAGTCCCTTGTTTTCCCCTATTTCCAAGGACTTCCCGACAACATTCGTTGTCAACTTGAAGTTCTCGTAACGCGCCAAGACTAGAAACAATTTTTCTCTAATCAATAAATAAATGATCACAACGTCACAACTATAACTTCACAATTGCATGGCTTTTCCTTGTTAGCTTGCCGTGGCATGAAGCATAACACAATTCAAACACCCAATGCAGGGAACTATTTTCCGATTCCATCCCTGGGTCAATAAAAACAAGTCTGAACCACTTTTCGCAAGTGCACTTCCACTAACTGATACAATGAACGGCATCTCCAAGCAAAGGGTTGACCTCTTCCCAATTATTCCATGGCACAAAACAGTAGTTCTTGTCACGAATATATCCCATCGAAAGGCACAATCAATCAACACCTCTGAATTAAGATAGGAACTACTTGGCCCCATGCCCACGTATGCTAGTTTGACCCCATATCAAACTACGAAACCAATCCATGCCATTGCAAAGTCTCTTAAAAACTGTAAGTATGACGTCTGTTCCTAGAAATGGGCTAATTACTCTGGCTGGGAAATATTTTCCCAACACCGACTTCCCATAATCAAACCACTAATCACTAAAATCTAACGAACCTATAAATGGAGACGTAAATACAAATGGAACATACCCAAATGTATTACAGTATTTTATTTTATGAGTATCACGCTTTGACTTCAACGTGAATCACGGTATTAACATTACATCTGTTTCTAATAACAGGAACCACTCCGACATAATGCTAGAAAAGTCGACCATATGACACCTTCTCATCATATAAACATTTGTTCTGAAATTATAAATTGTCGGTTTCCAAAATATTTTCTTTTTATAGACGTATCGCATCCCTTTGAGTAACCTCTAAAATAATAACACAGATTAACAATATATTACACACTTTCAACACACTGATTATGCATATTAGAGAACTTATGATTAATTCATAAAAGCCCTATAATGAACACTTGTATGCAATCTTCTTATATGTTTCAGTCATGCATTTAGAATTTTACGGCTTGTTTGAAAGTAGCAACGATGCTCTAAGCTGAACTGGATGATATTGGTAGATTTTGGGCCATAAGGAATCATCTTGCATACGTACGAGTTACATCTAGCACGCTCTTCATAGGTATTAAAAATAAGTTATGGAACGGACGGATTCCCTTTCAAAACCAACTTTTCATAAGGACGAAGAGCGTGTTAGATGTGACTCATACGTACTAAAATGAATCACATCACATATTCTAATCTCAAAACAAGTGTTTGGGGCACCAGTCTAAATAAGCGTGGGTTCTTGGATTGTTATAGTTTTCTAAATGTCTCTTTAAAGCGTATTTATAAAATGAGAATCTTGATTTGAAGTGTTATAGTCTTTTTATAGACTTGTCATAAGTTTTATAAAATTAGAATCTTGATTTGAAGTGTTATAGTCTTTTTATAGACTTGTCATAAGTTTTATAAACTGCAAGTTATAAGCACGCGGTTTATATCAGTTGTACATACTCATATGATAACAATATAACAATTGTTGTTATTTATAAAGAGTTTGCACATCATTTTTCAGCTGTACCAAATCCTCTACCCCCTATAAAAATGAACTGAATAAATCATTTTTCCAGTTTATATGGGGCTGTAAAACTGAGAGGGTTAAAAGAAAACTTGTAACATCTTTTAAGCAGGAGGGATTGAATATGATTCCCTTGCACTCATTTGTATGTTACATACAAGTTTTCTGGATTAGGTGTATTTTAGTAAACGAAGATGGCATAAATTGGTTTCTAAACAAATATTTGAAAACTGTGGAGATACACAGTTATTTAAAATAGAGAAAATTAAATAGTAAGGGACTTTTAAATCCATAAAGAGTAAATTTTTTTGCGTGATGTTATTTATGCTTTATTTCTATAGAACAATAAACCATCTACTGTTCTAGAATACTTGTCTAAAGATATTTTGACTTTAGTTAATATAGATAATTTCAAATCATACGCATGCTGGAGAACAAATGGTGTTATACTTATTGAACAAATTTTTGATGTACAAAAATCGTTATTACCTTTTGAAGAAATAAAATAAAAAAACACAAGTAAATAATTTCATACAGTACTTTCCTCTTATCCCAAAGATATCAGCAAAGTGGAAAAGGAAAATTATAATTTTTTTTAAAATAAAAAAAGTGGAGTTAGTTTTGATGTAGTTTTCGACAAAACTTCACTCCTTGGAGTAAGAGAAAAATAACAACTGATAAGAACTAAAATACAAAAACCAATTGGTAAACATGAAATTTTGTCCAGGTGCAAATCGTGAAGGCGAATATACAAATTATTTTGTTTTGGCGAAACTTTTTGTACAAAAGATAACAAATTGATTAGCCTTAATTTTAAATTTCTTCATATAAATATTGTCACAAACAAGTTTTTGAAAATGATTGATTTATGTGATAGTGAGACATTGCACTTTTTGTAAGGAAGGAATATAAAATATTTAGCATTTATTCTATGAATGTTCAGTTACTGAACATTTTTGGAAATCATTTATGGAATGGATGCGAACTTAAGAACCGAATTTTAGAATTACACGAAAATATGTTTTAATAGAAAATACATTTTTTTTATAAACTTATTAATTTCTTGATTTTGTTGCCAAATATGCTACATATAGATAACGTTGTGCATACCCCGTCCTCAAATCTCACCTATTTTACAAATTGCGTTTATAATACAAAAGGTTGGAAAAATATGTAACCAGAGTGACTAACAGAACTGATGATTTTGAGAAAAAGTGAACCCTATTGTCAACTTATGGTATGTGATTTGTAATTTTTTTTTAAAGCTGTTTTATTTTTTCATATGTTCTTTTGCAAAGGAAACACTATCACATTTCAAGAAAACATGCAATTTAATAACACCTTGGAATTTGTGTAAGCTTGTGTTTTTGTGTACAATATTTGTGTGCGTGCATGTGTGCGTGTGCGAGTCTGTAAGTTTACGTAAGCAAATATATGTAACGTCAGGATACAAAATCATTTCAAGTAATTCCCTGTACACCAGGTCACGTATTGATATATAGGGGAATATGTAAAATCCTGACAAGGTATGTTCAATTAAAAAAGAAAGTTGTATACATTGCTGGTCATAAGTTCAAGATTCGTATCAGGTTGATATACTGATATGCAGACAATTGTTGCTATTTACAAACAGTTTGTACATTACATGATATAACTTATTGCACAAGTAAACTAGTACTTCATCACCACTCCTTTAAGAGCCACTGGTCATCCATCGGTCAGCCATCAGTGATACCATCTGGTTTCACAATTCACAACCCCGTTGAAGTCCGACAAACAAGTCAGTAATATCAATGTATGGTATTTAATTTAAAGTATACCGAGTTTGACAAAAACAAATAGTCGAATTTGCGCCCCACTGAAATAATGGTCTTATCAACTCAATTCAAAAAGGAAGGAAAAAGATATGGATCTGATTCAGATCACTACGTGTCTTTAAAATCACAAATTGAGTTGATTTCTATAACTGCTTTTATTGTCTCAGGATAAAAAGTATTGTTAATTATCATTGTTCGCTTTTGTTCGGCAAAATCTTTCTCAAAAATTACGTATCGCATTTTTTAAAAAATACCGAAATTATCAGTTGTTTATTCTCAGATAATGAAGTACTAAAACAAAACTCTTTACCACTTTTAAACAGTCACATTTATTTGTGTGGACAATAATACAGAAACACTGCATTAGTTTCAATGTAAATATATTGTCTGGAGAATATATATCTATAGGATTAAAAATCATCCAAGTTGGTTTTTTTTCGTATTTTTTTTTTTGTATTGCTCGTGCATTTAGAATAACGGAGGAGAAACTCAATTTGTAACAAGTTCTTTTACCATATAGTTAAGGGGAGCAGTACCTTTGATGTACAAGTCCCAATTTAAACAGCAGAATTTGTCAGCCCTTTTGAACCAAGTGAAAAATCTTACTATCAATACTCTGCTCCTTTCTTGAATTTTCTTGCACTGTGTTATTTTGCCATCCTTGAATACTGAATGTTTAATTCGAGTTCGCTTGGTACGTTATATAGGGTGCGAGCTTCAGTGAAGCAAAAGATAAAAAATACATCAAAGAACACAAAAAGATGAATAAAAATGGATCATTAGTCTATATGTGGTTGTTATAGCTATTAATTATCCACTAATGTCGAAAGACAAATGCAGACTCTGCAGAAAGTTGCATGAAATCACGCAGTGGTGATCAATGGCGGAGATGTTATATTTTTATTCTCGCAAGGCAAGAAACCGCCTTAATTAAAGAATCGATGGAAGCACTTGGTGTTTTTCTACCAAATTTAAACTTATTGGAATATCTCTCTTTATAGTTTATGAAAATTCTTTCAGGCATGGGATGGAACAAAGAACGTATGAAAAAAGAGTAAAGTTCCGGGAACGATTTGCTTCCACCCCATCCCCAAAATGACAAGGTGTAAAGTCATCATTATCATCTGTCATATAGCAGTCATTCAATTTGTTTTGAGTAATTTGGTTTTTGAGACTGGAAATTTTGATTTATCGACACCGATTGATTCTAATATGCACGGCAATTCTTCTCAATTGTTTGAAAATACTGCCCCCTCACCCATGTAAATAAAGGTGATGGTAATATAACTTCAGGCTCAAGGTCAGATGTAAATCCTGTCCAAACTGACCATACTGACCATAACATAGATATTGATATATACGCTAAAGGGGACATGCATGCGACCTCGTTGGATATATATTTGCCAAGCTGTCATCAATTGAATGTAAACTTATAAACTTTGAGACCATCTCAAAGAAGCTGGATTATTTGATTGTAACTGTTAGTGAAATAAACAGTCGCCTGAAAGACACATAATCTAAGGTCTCCTGGCTGGAAGTCATTGTGAAGTTTCTTATTAGCCAATACGATACACTGCAGAAAGGTGCAGTCCCAGTCATAGATTTATTCATAGATCCAGTCAAAGATGTATTGTAGTCATTGCTGGTTTAAATTGAGACCCCTTCCCTTTATAACTCACTTATCGTCCGCCATTTTCAAGTCAAGGGTCGTATATACAGACCCAGTATCATATCTTTAAAACTAGAGCCAATCAACAATTTTAAGCATCATTTTCGTTCTCAGTGACCCAGAATTAGTAAACTTTGCAACATTTATTGCGGAAGCATTTTGGCTGTAGACCAGTGTTATCTTTATTTCATCATCCTGTCAGTCCATTTTGTAAGGTTAAGTGTTACGACTCTATGGTCTAAGAAAAATGTAACAGAAAGAAAGTGAAACCAACAAATCAAGTAAAAATCAATAAGCAATTTATTTCTTGATAATAAAAATGAAAATCAAAAGGCACTTACAGTAACGTGAATTAAAATCAAAATAATCCAATAATCCCAAGTGTCACACAAGTCCTAAATATAGAATGTTCCGAATGAATTACTGTACCATTGAATGTGCTGATGTGCCAATAGTCTTTAATGTCCTGATGCGCCAATAGTCTTTAATGTGCTCATATGCCAAAATGGAGTACTCCAGAATACTTTTGAATAAGTTCACATAAATCCTAAAATCATCAATTCAAAATCCAAAATCCAAAAGTCTATGAGCACTTTTATAATCCAATGAATATTTTAAAAATTTCCACTCTCTGAATTTGGAATGATTTTTCACAACTGTAATGACTCTTTAAAGACTGATGTTAAGGTCGAAACTGAAAAACTGTCCACTAAACATGGTATACATAAAGATAGGTCACATGACATAATGCTCTAGAATATTATAAGGTGTATGTGATTTTTGACACATAGCTCTAAAGGAAATTCTGGTTTTATCTGTAAACAAAATCAACCCTGACCTCAAATGGAATAAACAACTTGTTTACCGAAACCGTCCTTAAACTCAAATACTAAGTAAACAACCTAATTCAATGACAATAGCTAAACATGTCAATATTACACTTAACATTATGGTTTAAGCAAATATTAAAGTCAAGAAACATTTATACTTTCCTAAAATATTTATAATATTATATAAACATCATACATAACATGAGCAAATATTAAGAAGATAGATAATACATTGCTACAAGTATCGTGCGTTGCGCTAAGTTGAAAGTATTAATAGACAGTCGCATCAAGCTCTTTTCCTTGCTTCTTTGAGATTTACTTTAGTTGCTCTCCATCATGGGAAGTAACAGATAGCTGTTAACATAATTAATTGTCATTAGCCATTCGCTGTCATTAACTACGGTTAATATGGTGAGATACTGCATAAAAGAAACACTGCTCAATTGATTAAATTGATTGATTAAAAAATAAATCATAAGAGCCTTTAGTTTACTCACCATTAAAGTTTGTATCAGCACCATCGAGTATATGGTAAGACTTTTTCCTAGATTTTGGGTTTGTTTGTTTTTTTGTTTTTTTTTCTCCACTAGAAATAGTATAAAGAAAATTGAACATAGCAAGATTTCATGACGTCGTCATTAAGTAGGTACCTCTGCAATTTGTTTGATGTGAAAGAGTCGAAAAAAAAAACAACGATCCTGTGGCAAAACCGATCTTATGGTAATCAGAAAATGTTATTACCACGACGATCTTATGGCAAAACCATGCATGCATACATACATGAAAAAATGCTGAATTAAGGAAGAAAAACTTAAGCAACCTTACTGTTGAAGTTTCTTCACTATTTACGAAAACTTGTTTCTGTGCTGCAGCGATCTATGTGCGAGTACTCAATTCGAAGTTTTACGACTTGGAGGCGTATTTGGTTTCTGACGAAATTAAGGCTCACAAAACCATACACTCGATGGTGTTTTCAAACATGAGACCTTTCTCATTTGCTACGAGGCATTTCGAATGGCAATAAATGTTGTTTTCTGTCTGTTATAACTTTTCTCAATGTTTTACCACTCATTGGTGTTTGAGATGAATTACTCGCTTATGTTTTCATTTTTTCCTAGTAATGGCTACACTATCATGCTAATATAATTGTTGCATACATACCTATTACGTTTAGAACAAAATGAGCTACTTTTAGTGGTAGTAATACAATTAAGTTTTATGAAGATCTGTAATAGTAAAAAAGCAATATAGATCGAAATATTTTACTCTGATGGTAGTAGTAGATGTAGCATTAACAGCTGTGGTCAGGGGGGTATGTTTCGGTGGTACATGTACTATTGACAGTAGTAGTAGTTGTAGTAGTATTAGTAGTAGCAGCAACAACAGCAGCAGTGGTAAAAGTATAAGAATCAGTATCATCATTTGAATTGTTACCACACCAAACCACCACTACCACCATCATCATCAAAAGTTAGTCTCTTGTTGCTTTTGTTTTTAATGTCACGATGATAATTCTGACTAGATTGCTTCCATTTTTACTAACCTGTTACTCCTGGAGTACAAAAGGAATTGGGGAATATGGATGTACAGTAAGAAGTCGAAGTCTTGTAGCGCCAGTACAAATTGTAGGAAAATAAAAGAGCTTTCCATGATGCAAGAACCTTACAAAAATAAATAAATAAATAAATAAACAAATGAAAAAAGCCCCAAAAAGCACCCCCCCAACAAAAAAACCCCAACTAACAAACAAACGAATTATTTGATCCTTAATTATTACAATCTAGTGAAAAGCATAAAGTGATAAAGTTATTCACATGTAAAACATGTCTATCTTTATATATTCAGCTCTTTGGACGATGTATTAAAATGTTCAGACCTATCACTGACATTCTAAATAAGCAGGGATATTCCACCACCCCCAACCCCCCCCCCCCCCCCCAGCCAAAAAAAAAATAAATAAAAATATATAAGTGTTTTAATTCTGGGTTTCCTATCGTATTTATAAAAGTTTAATGCATAAATATGGGTCTCGTACTTTTCATTAATTCTTTAAACTATTAATACGAAGGAAATACTGGATGATTACAATTATAATTGTGAATTTTACCTTTCCGCAGGCCACGTATTTTTTTGAAAGTCTGTTTTACACGATACTGTCAGCAACAAACCTTCTGTTAGTTTTGATTTCTGCCGCGGCAAAGTTTCGGCTTGCTTTTATATTATAGAGTTCCCCTGCGAGTGTAAAGGTCAAACGACCAATTGTCGTCGTGGCACTTCTGCCACTCAAGTTTTGATATGTTGTTAATTGAATGGACAGCTGGCCAGAACCCACTTCCGTTAGTCATCAGTCATGAAGGGATCAAGCGCGGTTTGCTAAGTTCAAAAGTTTTCTGGGACAAGATGGATCCGGCGTCTGAAATAAATGGTGTTACTGATAATCAATTAGAATATAATATTTATCAAAGGAATAATTTGTTTATTTTACTATGGCCAGATATAGCTATACCTACATTTTCCCCTAATATATAAAATAAAACTTTTGTGATTCGATTTTTCAAATTCGATTAGAGCACTGTAAAGTTTTTCCGTCAGTGGCACCATAACTAGGACATGGTTACAACTTACTCCATCTTGACACGCAGTCATTTCTTGACATATTTCTATGGAAACAAGTTTAATTTGTTTATTCAAGATGAAAGATAAGGCATACATTGGGGCTGCAGATCATGCTATTCGTGAACGGTATCAAGTTTTAAAAAAATCACCATCCTCGTCAGTATACATATTTTCAGACAATTGTAAATCAACATACAAATGAGTTCTTGACACTCTTTCTCATTCCAAAATGTGCATGTCAACGTGATGGTCAATAATATCTATGCGGTTTTGTATTTTCGGATATTGTCGATGGATCTCGAAACCTCTTATATTTCACCTTAGATGCATTCATGTGATACACTCTCTGTAGATCCATATTTCATTTTAGGTGCACTCAAGTGATACACTTTCTGCAGATCCATATTTCATCTTTGGTGCACTCAAGTGAAACACTTTCTGTAGACTGAGATTAGAAAATATCATTTTAAAACTTTTTGGTGACATCTTATATCCAAAGCAAGAACACAGATGCAGATTTTGGCCACATATTGTGACATTTTGTCATTTTTTTTAAAAACAATTACAAAATATGCAGAAATTGATCCAAATTGGTATTTACACATGACATAATGATTTATTTGCAAGAAATGTACCATAACTAGGTCATTCATATTATAAAGAATCTCATTCTTTGATGAATATGGTAACTGCATCTTTGTGTTTGGACCGGACACGTAACCTATGGTATAACATGACCCTGGATCGGACACGTAACCTATGGTATGACATGACCCTGGACCGGACACACGTAACCTATGGTATGACATGACCCTGGACCGGACACACGTAACCTGTGGTATGACATGACCCTGGACCGGACACACGTAACCTATGGTATGACATGACCCTGGACCGGACACACGTAACCTATGGTATAACATGATCCTGGAGCGGACACACGTAACCTATGGTATTACATGACCCTGGACCAGACACACGTAACCTATGGTATAACATGACCCTGGACCGGACACACGTAACCTATGGTATAACATGACCCTCCACATCAACTGGTTTCTTGTTAGGTAAATTGATCTCTGGTGTAAATCACACCTGAGCAAATGCAACCAAACGTGGCCGTTATTCTTCACTGTAAACAGAAAAGGCTAAATTATCTAGATATTGCACTAATTGCGCCAATAAGCTGTTTGAATTCTATTGTAGTCTCTGAGAAAATCAATAATATTCTTTCTCTGATTTTTTCTGGAGATTTGCTACCCAGTCAAAAATGTTGCTTGCACTAAATAGAAAGCAGCATTAAAGTCTAAACAGAAAATTCATGTATACTGAGTTCAGTTTGTTTGCTTTTGCATCGAATAACAAAGCAAACAGGTGTGATTCGTTCGGATCCAGTATGGTTATTTGTACCAACATTTCTAGACAGTTATTTACAATGCAGCTATTTGCAGACGATGCAACATATCTTATGCTGATTTTAGGGTATGTTGTGTCCAGGTTAGTACCTAACATAAGTGAGATAGCCCTGGTGTATGTAAACGTACAACTAATGCATTGGATATCATCAACAATGTCGAACAATGAATGAAATATACAAGGAACTTAATTAGTGTAGTAGTACCTTAAAGGAAAAACGAACAATAACTTTTAAGAGCTTCATACCGTTGTCAGACAGAGTTTACTATTGGGTTGAAGGATATTGTATAGTCAATATGCTTATCTTCAGTAGACTTTCAATTCTTTTGAACCTTCGCTGTTTCAATTGTCAGACCGTACTTCACTAACCTTTCCCTTCGGCTATAATATAATTGAAATGTTTCTACATGCTTTTTAAACGTTCAGGCTGTTCATTCAGTAACAAAGTGCAGAACTCTAATGAATCACCACTAATGTGTGACTCAGATAAAACTACATACCTTTAGTGTGATTTTTCCTATCCTAAGATCTATCTAGTCTGAAATGTATGAGTCAAAATTGTTGATCCTAAAACGTTCGCCATACTTCTAAATGTAGCTAGGTAATCTCTATAAGATATATATTCTAGGCTGTTTACTCGGCATCAGTAACGAATTGTGACTGGCTATAGATAAACAATAAACACCAAGAAGATAGTATACTTTTAATTGTGACTAATTGAGTATGCGTATAACAAAATGCATTATTAATGAAAAAATACTATATAATGAACAATCATAAAAGTTTTCTAATTGTCTGAGTCCTACATTTGTTTCTTCCACGGCTTGTTCAGAGGCACCTTAATTGTATACAATAATGTAACCTTTTTGTTGATTCTATGCCTACCAAATATCCATTTACTTAACTAAGTAGTTGTGTACGCATCTTCTCAAGTTCAATAATACACATAATTTCGTACAGTATACAGAATATACCAACTTAGAAGGATGAAAAAAGAAAACTTATAGTGTCTGCTGGAATTTCGTTGAGGTTCCGATCATATTCTATATTGTAACTTTTTATGGATACGTGCGATTATGGCTGCAGCAAGAATGGCAAATTAAATGCAGCAGCAATATTGCTCATATTTGTGGCATAGACAGATTGTAGGTGTATGCACTTGTGGAGATGGTTGATGCTTGAATAAGTTTTCTTGAGAAATCGTCAATCGCGGTATCAACATTACATATATTTTTAATGACAGGAACCACTCTCAAATAATGGTAGAAAATTCAATTATTTGAAATCTTCTTATGGTATTGAAATCTGCGATTTCCAATTTATATATATATATATATATATATATATTTATCGCATCCCAATGCAAATGCAGTTACTAATGAGAAATAAGCACTCACAAAGTTTTAGTATGTCGAACTCTATCTCGCTCGTTTGAGTCCACGCTGTTAATATTTCTCTCTCAAACCACATCTGTTGTCTAGAATGTAGAAACATTCTTCTTACACATTTTAAAGATCAGATCCCTCGCGAACCACCGTAAATTGAGACAATGACTTGACATGTTTATGTGGCTCTCGCAATAAAGAATTATGAAAATATTTTGCGTAATGTACATCAGCGTCAGGAAACGGGCAAATCGGAGTTGGGACTCGTACCTCCGGGAAGACGAGATAGCACGTAAATAACGTAGAGTGATTTCTTGTACGTTATTTGTCATGCAGGCGTATTACGATGTAAACAAACCGGCGAAAACGTAAGGATGTCATATGCAAAGGTATAGAGTCCATCCGTAATTAACAGTGAGCAGTACGAGCAGTAGTGAGCAGTACACCATTTTAGTCCGCATTACCTTGTTCATCAAGTTGGCAGTGAGCAGAACGAGCAATAATGAGCAGTACACTACTCCCCACTGCTGGCAGTTTAACAGTGACAGCACACTACTCCCCACTGCTGGCAGTTTAACAGTGACAGTACACTACTCCCCACTGCTGGCAGTTTAACAGTGACAGTACACTACTCCCCACTGCTGGCAGTTTAACAGTGACAGGTTAAAAGAATGTAGGATGTTAACAGTTTGTTTTCATTGGATAGAACCCATTGTTTTTACGTTTGATAAGTATCCCCAAGCTTTAACTACGAAATAGTTTAAAACCCTCTGTCTGTCCGAACGTCCGTCCCATCCTCTGTCCGTCCGTCTCTCAGTTATTACATCTCCCAAACTGCTGGTAAGGAATTCACCAAAGTTGTTACATAGGTTTCTCATTTAGTGACAATTTGCGAGAGGGGTATGATCTTTCGCCTGTGCTCTGGGAGGGATCAAAGGACAAATATACAAGAATCACAATTATGTTGACATATTTGAATGTTTCTCACTAAACTTCGTACTCTGTATGTAATACAAGTAAAGGCTGTTTAGTTGCTATCTCTGTGACAGGGTTTTGAGGGGAGCGGTCGGGGTCGTGCTGGTGGGTGGGTGGGGGTACATGTAATAAAATAGCGTAAGGGATTTATTTCGAAACACATTGGCACTTAAAGCGCTAACCTAGCCAAGCATTGCATAAATGTATGCATTCGTCTGCATTAAAACAGTAAAATACATGGAATCATGTAATTTTTCATTGTGTTTGACAGGTTTAGAGGTCAAATTACACACGCATGCACAATATATATATATATATATATATATATATATATATATATATATATATATATATATATATATATATAGATATCGTGTGTCTGTCCAGTGTGGAGTCTTCGCTCTGCAATCATTGCCAGTGTTAAAAATTAATATTATCCAATAGTTCTTGCATGCGAAATCTTAGCCTGTATCATTATAAAATCATAACTAAATATCCAGTGAAGGCTGGAACAAGTCACCTCACTAGAGAATAATAGTGTTTTGGTTGTGTGTTTTATCAACACATGAAAGTTATTTAGATTCGAAGTAACTGGAGTAAAGTGAATTGCCCAGGGAAAAACCACGGTAGATGACCAGCGCTGATCGATAGTAGGATTCGATCACGATAAGAGCTGAGCAATCCAGACCCCTCCAAAAGAGAAATTACAAGAACTCCGATAACGAAGATGCCTTAAACCGAGTAGAATATTTAAGCTATATATACTAAATGAAACGTCTATAATAATGTATTCTATAAATAATATATCTAAACAAACCGCACAGTAAAAAAAAATACAAAATAATAAATTTCAGCGAGAGTTAAATTTCGAAAAATAGACAAGGGCATATTTCTTGTCCTGTTCATCATTTGATTCTTGTTAAAATGAGAGATTTCCTTGATATGTGACATATACCAAGTGTGAGGTCAAGGACACCGTTTCCCTCTGCCTATAGAAGATACTTACTGGGAAGTTTGTGACTGCCTGGAAAATAATACTTTTCCCCCGGAATTGACTTCCACCGGCTTGTACTTCAAGGACCCGGTAGGGCCCGGGTATAGTGTAAACCAGTTTAAATCGTCAACCCCAACTGCCCAGAGGTTCCCCCGCCCCTGTACCAATAGAACATTATTACTGGGAAGTTTGACATTGACCCCTGGAGAACAAGAATATGGATCGTTTTGACCATACTAGTGTATATTTTTTTTATGAATTTTATATTAGACAGGTTGATGCGGCATCAAATTTCTGCATAAAAGCTGTTCCTTGCGCACTTAATGCTGTCTTTATTCCACGATCTCTAGTGTATGGACTTCATGTGTATGTAAAGAAAATCCTTTTTACTGTCCACCAACTTTTGCATGCAGTGGGGACATCGTGATTTCGTTCCATTCGTGCGTGAATCAGTCTCAATAGTGTTTTTAGCACGCTTTCGGGGAAAAACACATAAATTAAGGTAGAGAAATTCAATCTGGCTGTTTTGCAAATGATGATTATATTATTAGATTTACAGGCTAGTGCAGGCATAATTAAATTATGGGTACGTTGTTGAACCTTTGGTGCTCAAACGATTTTGAGGAAAATATTGTTGGAAGGATGAGGTAAAATCCACTTGAGGTAAACAAATACAATTTTGAAGGCATATTTGCATGGATTTGTAGATGATCTTATTCTCTTACTATTACAACAGTTTTGATTTACACATTTTGTAACCTTTTGAACTGTTAGAACGCTCAATTATAACCAACTTGTGGAAGAATAATGAAATCTGTCAGTAATGTTTATTACGTAGATTTTCAAGCTATTAAAATTAAAAATTGCATATTGTCTACACATTCTTTAACTTTCTGGTCTAAGACTTTTTTTCGAAAACCATAATAGCACGAATAAGCAACTAAAGATCTGAGGTACAGAAATGAAATTTGGCATGCATTTTTATATGCATATGTAGACAAGCTGATTGGGATTTCGTGTCATTGTAGATTTTTTTCCTTCAAATTTATGTACATTTTTCAGATTCTCTGTATAGATACCTTCGATCTGCAGTGAGTGCAGACTTGTTCTACAGATGAAATCTTGTGACAGTTTCCTTTGAGATCTCCCCTTTAAATGCACTTTAATCAATTTATATAATAATGATATTAATTTTTGATTTGCCTCTTCCAGTCGTGCCCATAAGCCACTGCCTGTGGTTTAAACGAGGTCACTTTGGGGATTACGTTTTTGGTTAAGCATTTCTTTTAAGCTTGTCTTTCTTCAACCCATTTATCCAATTTTGTCTCTCTCCCTGTATAACTATTGCACGTGAGTAATTTCATTAGGTGGTTAAATGAATTCGACAAATAGGAAACATTTTGTCAATTATATATCAATTACCAGTATCCAAAATCTCTTCACAATTAGAACCCTTATGATAAAGATCATGGTATTAAGCTATAAGTTGACATTTATGAAACAGAGAAAATTAGTGAACAAAACATGCGTAAAATATACATTAGTAAAAGAAAGAAATACGTATTATCCATATTGCTAAAATCTTATATTGTACATTGTTAAATTTTTGACATTTTGTATTATATCAAAAAAATACATAACCACGAAAAAGCAACTGAAGTGATATATGAAGTTATCTGTAATCGATATTTTTAAACAATTTAATACTAATTTATAAGTTGATTATTTTAATAGATTATATATGCTTTACCATGAATAATCAATCCCTATTATCGGCCCATCAAAACTTCAAAATTAATATTAGAATCGAATAGAAGACCACAATTCAATGATCGATTAAAGACCATAATTCTATGATCGATGGAAGACCACAATTCAATGATCGATAGAAGACCACAATTCAATGATCGATTAACTCGTAGAGCGATGGATACCATTGTACTGCTTATTGAAGGAGACCACACAATATGTAATTGTAATGATACAGAGCATATATTTTCAAATGAAATCATAACATGTGCAGGAAGGTTAAAAATATTTAATGTCTAAATTGTATGTATCTGTAATAGTTGATCATTCATACTTGTACGTAGTGTATGTGTTCACTCTGGACCCATTAACACAGCGAGTCTTATTAATCAAATCAGGAGTATGTTCTGAATAACGATTACACGTCAAACGGTCTTTGTGATTTGAAACCTATGTGTTGTTTTCAGGAAATCAGAGTTTCGACTTTTCTAATATTTTTGGGAAACTCCAATTGTTGTGCCATGTTTCGAGTATTCATAAGTGCCTTGTTGATAATAGAAAATCATGATTTTGTCCCGCACTGCAGTTGCCACTTTATTTATGGAAGATAAATAGCTGGTGACGATATGCAGGAAAGGATGGAATATACATATTGAAAAAGGGTAAGTTATGCCGCATTTTAAAAAACAATGTATTACCAGATTTGTATTTGATGACAATTCTAAAAAGCGATGCTTTCATCATATATTGCCTGTAAGGCAAAATAATACATTTGTGTCCAGCATAACATACTAATAAATTCATTTCTACGTCTGTAAAATATAGCCAGATTCCTACTATTTTTAACTCTACTTAAAGTTGACGCTATTTTTATACATGATTTCCATGTACAATTATCAAGAATAATTTGGGAATATATGTTTCTTAACTTCTGCAAAAACAACAAACAAACAAACAAACAAACAAAACAAAACAAAAAAAAAAAAAAAAAGAAAAAAAAAAAAGAAAAAAAAAGAAAGAAAATTACGTTGGTGATAAGGTTATTAATAGTAAAGAAAACTCATGTCCTTGCCACACACCCTGTCCTAACCGGTTTTATCCATTTTTCAAGAAAACAATAAATCACCATGTGACCCTCCATAATTTAAAAATTTTCTTTTACCAAAGTGTGACCCTCCACCGTTTTTCATTTTTTAAGAAACCTTAGACAACTAACATATGACCCTCCACCATTTTTAATTTTTCAAAAAACCTTTGGCCACATGTAACTTCCACCATTTTTATATCTTCGAAAAATCCTAAGCGACTAACACTCACAATTTTATGAAAAATCCTGAAGCAAAAATCATAGTCTACTAACCCTCAGAATTTTACGAAAAAACACTATAATCTATTATTCAAAATTTAAACCTCTTAAAAATTAAAGATTAGGAAAAAGATAATGCCCCTTGCTTTTGGCCTTAAACCCAGTGGTATGCACCAGTTGATAAAGGGATATTAAATTAATTTAAAAAAATAAGAATATACTTCAGAGAAAATAGCTAAGTACATACTATTGAATAGCTGTTGATGAATACATTTAAAATTTTTTATAATTATGATTAAACGAATGAATACAGAGCACAGTGAGATATGAAATTGTGTAAAAAATCAAAGGCAATGTCAGACTGCAGAATATCTCATTGTCATTTATCAAGTAAAAGTATATCTGAATTAGTAAATTGATACAAGTTTCACATCTTCTTTCAAATAAGAAAACTGTTGTCTTAGTGTAAGATAATCAAACGAGCAATAATATA
The DNA here is from genome assembly GCA_029931535.1 of Margaritifera margaritifera. Lineage (NCBI taxonomy): Eukaryota > Metazoa > Mollusca > Bivalvia > Unionida > Margaritiferidae > Margaritifera > Margaritifera margaritifera. The sequence goes on along the minus strand of JAQPZY010001170.1, from coordinate 153,553 downwards.
TATCTAAATCAATTTTGCATCATTTGCAATTACTTTATTATTTCTCCTTATCATGGTTGGAGATATATTAATGGCAAATTATATGATTCTTAGTGGACCTGAAGAACATAAAAAGCTATATATGAAGTCTTTATAGAACCAACACCAGCTTATGTGTTAAGCGCATATACACGTCATTATAGGTAAGGAGTTAGAACAGTTGAATCCTGGAGAAGAATGTCAGCTGAAGAAAACACAATCATTAATATCAACTGATTAAAAAATAGTGCAGACTTTCTTTTTATAGAAGATAGCAACGGGATAACTGAAGGAATATCTAGATTAAATCAAAAGTACACGTCTTACGTTATTTGTATTTTGAGAGGCCAAGTAATGCCGCTACTGGTCCTTTTTATATCTAACTCAGACAAATACAATGCACTACTTTAATCCTAATGTTAATTTATCAAGGAATTTATCTATAGTACTTCCGTCGCAAGGACTTGATCCGCCTGCACCACCATGTTTTGCTCACGTTAAACTTCTTACAACATTTTCTATACATAAAACAATAGCTGTTGCAATCATAGATATAGCTACAAAAAATAGTAGCAGTTGTTACAACTGTTTCCTTAAACAGTTATTTTAACGTTTCACCTCATCGTTACCTTTCTCTAACCTTTAGATTTATATTATTGATATTTTCTTTAAAATAATTTTTAAATCTGTTAAATGCTGAACTATGTGTGTTGTTATGTATGATGTTTATATAATATTATAAATATTTTAGGAAATTATAAATGTTTCTTCACTTTAATATTTGCTTAAATCTTTATGTTTATTAGGAAAGACATGTATAACTAGTGTCCTTGAATTAGGTTGTTTTGATCAATATGTTTTCTCAATTTGAAGGTCAAGGTTGATTTTTATTTACAAGTAAAAATTCCATTAAGATGACACACATTCTAGAACATTCTGTCATGTGACCAATCTAGAACATTCTGTCATGTGACCAATCTTTATATATATCATGTTTGGTGGACATTTTTTCAGTTCGACATTACCATCAGTCTTGTAAAGAGCTATTACAGTTGTGAAAATTCATTCCAAATTCTAAGAGAGGAATTATTTTAAATATTCATTGGATTATAACAGTGCTCATAAACTTTTGGATTTTGGATTTTTAATTGATGATTTTGGAATTTATGTGAACTTATTCAGAGATTTTGGAATACTTCATTTTGACATCAGCACATCAAAGATTACTAGTACATCAGGACTTTGGAGACCATTGGCACATAATAACATTCAAGGACACAGCCGTGAATTCGGAACATTCTATATTTAGGACTTGTGATTAGAACAATCATTCTTATTGGATTATTAGGATTTCAAAACACATTACTGTAAGTGACTTTTTGATTTTTCATTTTAATTATCTAGTAATAAATTGCTTGTTGATTTTTTACTTGATTTGTTGGTTTCACTTTCTTTCTGTTACATTTTTCTTAGACCATAGAGTCGTAACAGTGTCTTATTACATTCATTATCGATAGTAGTTCTTTCAAATTTTTCTTTTCTTCATTCGTCTGTTTATTTTGAAATCCCATTCCATTTTATCTCTTTATCACACATTTGTAAGTCAGCATTCATATTGTCTAAGTTTGATTGTACTGCTTTAACAGCATACAAATCTTCATCATAGAGAGGATTATCGAATTCCACTCTACCAGCGTTTGCCATTTTCCCTCTATATAAATGGACCAAAAAGCAACTTGAAAATAATTAGGTTTTATTAATGATGTGATAAAGAATCTTGCAATAGAACAAATGGAAGAATTCAGACAGGAAAAAAAATATTAACATTGCATTGTGTAGAAAGATATAACTGGTCAACATTTAACAGAATGGAATTAGATAAAATGGCTGGAAAAACGAGTTGAGAAATCAAACAAAGTTTTTCTAAATGTAGGACAGCAAAATATCTAAATTATCGTCAGGTGTATTAATACTTGGTGTGACATCTTTGATTGGAAAATTTCTTCTAATTGATGAATTAAGCAATTTGCAGACAGAGTTTAAAGAAAGTTACATAACTTTAAACGAAATAAGATATCAAACTGAATTTGTATTCGTCAGACTAGGATTACCTCTATTTTTATTGAGTGCAAGTTTAATCACATGTAAACTATCTGCTGAAAAATAGAGAAGAAAAGCAAATACATTCTAATAGATAATAATATATATACGGACCAAGAACTGGTTTATAATATTGGTGTTATGCAAGAAACTATTGATTAATTAGATAATAGGGTAACACGATTAAGAAAATATTTAAATGATATGGAACAAAAGTTCATAGAAACAGATGCTTGAAAATTAGATCATAAAAAGTACAGTACTTAACAACTTACAAACTGAAGTAGATACAAAGACTTTAGCATTAAGTAAAAGTGATGATATAGTTAAATCCGAAATAGAAGAAAACACAGAGACATTAAAAACGGAATTAAGCACAGAATTGGGTATAGAGAGTATTGCATTTATCTCCGTAATGGATGAGTTAAAACGGGAAATCGATAGCTGCAAATGGAGAAAAATTAATATATGGACACGTGTTGCTTTATGATTATAGAATTGTATAAAGATGGTATTATTTAAGCATTGAGAATGCGTGATGAAATTATAATTGTTGAAAGGATAGAACGTAAAATAGGTAAACAATTGGTGAAAATCTTCAATCCTGAGGTTTCACCAGTTACTTATCTATATATATATATATATATATATATATATATATATATATATATATATATATATATATATATATATATATATATATATATATATATATATATACAGAATACGAACTTCTTTCTCTTGCGCGTGTATGTATACACAGTAGTACACAAATAAAGCACGCCACTAGTATATGGAACTTTGAGCCACGTCGTTTGACGTTTTCCGATGCATATGGCGTCATCATCATTCCGCACTGAAAACGTAGTAAAGACTGATGCTTATTTTGAAAACAAAACAGCTTTATGAAGTACCAGTAAAGCAAATATAGTAGATACATTCGGTAAAATATCATTAAAATCTGACGTAGGGTCGATTTTAGTAAAAAATGAACCCAGTCTTTTTGCACATTACCGGCTATTTCATGCGCAGGCTTTATGAAAGAACTGTAGTTGCATTAGCAATATTAAATCCGTTTCATTTTGGTAGAGTTCTAACACTTTCATCTTCAACGTAGTTTTAATTCTGCCTCTGAGCGGATTATTTTATTACCCTTTCTGTTTAACTTCAAATTTACACTTCTATTGTTCAAAACAAGATTACACTTAATTCATTAACAATAGCGACCTTGTAGATAGGGAAAGTCAATGCTAGTACATTGATAAATAAGTAGGTAGGAAAATAAGTAGGAATGTAGTTAGAAAAGTGGTTTTGTAGAAATACCAAAGGATATTAATAAAGTAACCAATGAATAAATTTATCGCTTATTTGGTCTATTTCATACTCATATCTCAAGATATAGGAAAGCAATGACCCTTGCTGGGTGAGCTTCTTCCCACAAAGGCGACATGAAACACACTTTGTACAAAAATAGGGAAATAAATGACACTATTTTCCAGTAAAAGAAAGTTTGCTTGTTAATTGTTGAGGTCTTTGACATACGTTATGGAACTTTTGTCTTAAGATACGGTGTTCTTAGCACAGTGGACTCGAAGATTTAACATAAATGCAAGGAACCCAGTTATATGTCTTTTTTATCATGAAGTATGCTAGAAAACGGGAATCAGCAATTAAATGTTTTCATAATTTACTATCACTCATCAAACATGGAACAAAAATAGTGTATATTTGATAAACACACACGTACGTGCAACATTTATATGAATTGATAAATGGACGGATGAATTAAAATGTATTTTTTTCTTCTTAACTTTCTTAGATTTTTCTTTACACCGTGTTCATTGAAGCATGAAGAAAATCTAACTGCTTTACAACCAATGGATACAACAGATGTGACCACCAGACAGACGAACGTACGGTCTAGATGAACAAGTTTGTACCTGGATTTGGTGAAATTTTATGTAAAATACTCTTTGTTCCAATTTTTTTCAAAGAGCATAAATATTTCAGCACAGATTTTCATTTAATGTAATTATTTTTTTGTATTTATTCGTTAATTCATGCAATAATAATAATAATAATAATAATAATAATAATAAATTCTTTATGGATACAGGTAACGTGTACTTTTCACAAAGTCGCTATCTTGCCAAAATTGCATGCTGGGGCTATCGCTTAACAATTTCCACTTTCACTTTGATATTTTTTTTTTAGCAGTTTATCATAATAGATGATGCGATAATACTATCAGATTTTTGTCAGCAAGAAAACTTTCTAATAGATTTTATTAGCGTAATAATAAATTCTTCGAATTGTCTCAGTCCTACTTATTTTACTTTCACGGCTTGTTCAAGGGTACCTCAGTTGTATACAATAACGTAACCTCTCCTGATTATATGTCTTACAAATATCTACTTGCTTATCTAACAAGCTGCGTGCGCATCTTCTTAACTTCAGTAACACGTGTGATTTCGTAAAGTAAGTTTGGTTGAGAATGTTAACTTAAAAGGGAAGAAAAAAAGGTAAAATATTATAGCTGCTGAAATTTCGTTGAAGTTGCGTACATGTTCTAAATTGTAATGTTTTATGGATAAGTGCGATTACGGCTGTAACAAGAAGGGAAAATTAACGGCAGCTGCAATGTTCCTCGTGTTAGTTGTATACATAGATCTTAGGTATGTGTTCTTGAAGAGATGGTTTATGCTTGAATAAGTTTTCTTGATAAATCGTCAATCAAGGTATCAACATTACATATAAATTTAGTGTGAAGAACCACACTCGCATAATGATAGAAAAGTCAACCATTTGAAATCTTCTCATCATATACATATTCCTTCTTAAATGAGATATTTTAGGTTTCCGTTTTTTTAAATATAGATTTATCGCATCTCTTTACAACTGTAGTTACTTTTGTGAAACAAACGTTCACAAAGTTTTAGTATATCGGACTCTGTCTCGTTCGTTTGAGTCCACGCGGTGAATGTTTCTGTCTCAAATGGAATCTGCCTTGTGGTGTGTAGAAGCATTCTTCTTACACCTTTAAAGATGCGATCCCTCACGAACCATCGTAAAATTCAAACAATGACCTGAGATGATTATGTGGCTCTCGCAATGAAGAATAATTAAATTATTTTGCAAAATGTATATCAGAAGTCAGGAAAACGGGCGAGACGGGATAGCACATACATGAAGTATAGTGATTTCCTGTACGTTGTTTGTCACGCACATGTAACATGATATCAAGATACGGGCGAAAGGGTAAGTGTGTCAGATGGAAATATACTCTGTTCATCCGTAATTGATTCAAGAGGTATCGATGCCAAGTATAAGACACGTGATCTCCTTGGCACAGTGTTACAACCATGTGATTCGAACCAAACCTGAGACCTGTTTTTTTTTCTTAAGAAAAGTGTATAAGGCTCAATATAAAAAACAAAATAACGCTTTTAAATTGCATGTTTACCATCTGAGGTAGCTAATCTTACTATTTAAAACCATGTACATCACCCAGTCTTGTAGTCAGCACCATTTTAGTTCTCAACACCTTGGTTACTGAAAAGTAAACAAGCTGAACTGGGCGATCTGCGTTTTGGGGAAGAACACAATCACTTTACATAGTTATGAAATACATAAAACACACTCGTCACAAATATCAAAAATTGGTTTAGGAAGGGAATGAAGCTTTCTGTCATTTATTCTATTCCTAATATAAATGTTATTGCTCACCAATCTAAATGTAATGAAGGCTTTCATTGTTCTAGATTTGTTGTTTGTTTGTTTGTTGATTTCTTAGGCTTCTTAACTGCAAAGTTCTCTCTTTAAGGCGTTATAATCAAATTAGAATGTTGATATCAAGAGTTATACTGTCTTTTTGTATACTTGTCTTAATTTGTAAAATAACTTCAGGTCATGATTTAAAGATTCGTGTCTGTTGCAGATACTAATTTTCTGACAATTGTTGCCATTTACAAACAGTTTGTACATCATCTGACAATACCTCAGGGGACAGGCAAGCTTATACGTCATCACCATCCCCCTCAGAAAGAGCCACTAGTCAACCATCGGCCAGACATCAGTAGCCAATCTAGTTTTTCAATTCACAACCCCAGTCAAGTCTGAAAACTAAGTCAGTAATCTCAATGTATGATAGTCAATCAAAAGTATAGCGAGTTTGGAAAAAGTAATTACAGACTTTACGCTCCACTGAAATGGTACAATCGACTTAATGGAAAAAGGTAGTGAGGTCATTTAGATTGCAACGTGTATGTACAATTTAGAGCTGACATGAATACATATTCGAATATTCGTTGAATGTATTCGATTAGGATTCGAATATTCGTCGATGGTAATAAAAGTATAAATACCATTCACTTTTCTTTATCTAATTTGGTATTTATTGACACCTCCACTTCCAGCCAAGCTGCATTGAAAACACCGTGAACTAAGTTATCTAAATTTAATTAAATTACATTGTAGGGGTCTTGAGTAAATGTTTGATGATATAAGCAAAAAAATCAAATGAATGTAGTTGTTAATTTCCCTGTTTATCTTCAAACTCAGTACAAACGTAAACGTTCTTTTCGTGCTGAATACGGACGGTAAAGGATAGAAACTTCATTATCTGCCCAGTTTAAAGCGGGGACTATCTCGAATATTTCTCCGGGAAGTGATTTTTTTTTACAGTGAAAATCCCACAGACATATGGCCAGTTTAGTTTAATTAAATTTGGATATATGGATTGCAGGTCTCCCGAATGTCATACTAAGCTATGCCAGATATGAACGACATGACTGACTTTTTGAGAAATTATAAACTGCACAAATTTGACATTGGGATATTCTGCTGAGCCATAATAAATGCATATTCATATTTGATAAATAATTAGTGCAATTGAAACCCATCCACAGTTGTTGACCTCATGTTATACACAAGATGTACATACAATAGGTTTGAAATGACCTTGTAGCTTCTGCAAAAAGTATAATGTAACCTCTACTACGGCCAGGTACCTGGTAACTAGTTCTCTGCCTCAGTCAGGTTTGGGAGTGGACTGTTTGGTTTAATGAGAAAAGAGGGATTCCCAAGAAACAGTTATCCAATTCTCAAAAAGGCACAGGAAAGAAAAAGTGAAATAATTCTGCACGAATTAGAATATATGCTGATAACTACGGCTTTGTACTAATGAACAGCAAACAGAGCGAGTAGGAAGCTTTACTGTTACAGCAATCTCTCGACCCCTACAACTTAAATGATTCTGTTCCAAAGTCATGGCATCTGTTAACCACGTTTACCCAACTCGTAAACATTATCATTTATTATTGTCGATAATATTATATAAACACTGTTAATGTAAATGTGTTGTCTGAATAGACTTAATGATCATACAGATAAAACTTTCCTTTAAGTTTTTATTTCTAGTGCAATTAGAAGAACTAAGGAGAAAGCTTCGTTTTTAGTAGTTCTTTTATCATATACCTAAAGCAATAATATTTGTGATCGACAAGTCTTAATTTCAAGATTGTTTATGGAGCAGAATGTTTGCAACCGTTTGGATATAAGCGATAAATATTATAAATATCAACTGATCCCTTCCCTGAATTTTCTTGCTTTTGTTTCTTGTCATCTTGGCATATTTAGTGATCAATTCAAGTTCGTTCGGTACGTGCAGTTGTGTACATGTTACTTTTAATGATGACGAAATGCAAAATAGGGAAAATATATATATTTGAAAGACATTACAGTGTGAAGAAGGCATAAATTACGTATTTGATGTAAGTGAATACAGCAAATCATATGCCAGCTAAATCTACAGAGCAAGTTAAAGATATCGTTAACTTTAAAAAGTATTCGTATGCTGATTCCGGACAAACAAGATTGAATTCATAGAGAACAGAGTGTAATTTTAAACATTACATGGCGACTAAGTATTGAGTAGCTGAAGTAGATTATATTAGAACGGGCAAAACTTGATATAAATCTGAAACCATCCATATGTTTGAAAGAATTAAAAACATAACCATGGCATTTACTGAAAATATCAGTACCTGTTTATGATGCATGCTCTTTTGATTTATTAATTATTGCTAATTACACTAAAATTAATAAATTAAGAGGCACAGTGTATTCTCTCTTTGTCCGTGTTAAATGAAAGCCGTTGAATACTGTATAGAGCAATGCAGAGAACAATATTTAAGGTATATTTACTATGACCCAGACAGCCCATTTGCTTACACAAATATGAATCAACTGTCACTGTAGATAAAAGCAGATAACATGAATATATCATACAGGGAACTAAAATGATTGTGAAATAAACAATCTATCTATACAAGACAAATGTTTCAATATAAAAGTTTGATGTAAATCATGTAGACGACCAGTGGCAGGCAGACGTAGTTTAAATGCAAGCATATTAAAAATGTACATGAATACATTCTGATAGTGATACACGTTTTCGAAATATGCTTGGACTGACAAAATTAGATCTAAAATGGAGCTGATTGTCACAGGATGAAGCCGGGTTGGGACTGGATTAGTGAAGACACCGAAAGCAACTGCGTTAATAAGATGGTTTATTTATAAACGCAATTTAAAGATGAACAAATCTGACACCATTATAACAAAAAGATAAGGAAAATTATAAAGTTCCTAACATGGAACTATCAACAACAAGTAACTCAACGAGAAAAATCAAAGATGGATTTAACAAATGGAATTTTAAACAAACGTGAATAGCATCCTATCACCAATCGACAAATAAGAGTATATGATTTACACCCCAATATAAACAAGGCCTTATTAAGTACCAAGGGTGACCAAAGCATATGATTTATGCACTTATCAATAGAATACTCATTTATCCATCAATCTGTTAACTCGTCAATTTATCAATTTAACAAGCGATGTTGGAATATGAATTTATGAATCCGTCGTTCATATAACGATATTGAAATGGGGATGTATGAAATTATGAATATGTCGTTCATATAACGATATTGAAATGGGGATGTATGAAATTATGAATCTATCACACATATAGCGATATTGAAATGGGAATGAATGTAATTATGCACAGATAGCAATATTGAGATAACAATCAAATGGAACACGCAATAAATATAACTATCGTGGCGTCCGTTTGACTACCAAGATGTATCTACGGTTCCACCCGCTCTAGTCCATGGTCAAGGAGCCACCACTCATGGTCCACCCCTCCCGGCCTGTTGAAGGGTCCCTCGAGAGCCTTCACATTAACACAGACCCGTTGATCGAGAAGCCTCGGTCCCTCGCATCGAGAAAACCAGTACACTCTTCCGAAACAACGTCACCAGACACAGCGTACACGTCACACGAAACCACACAGAGTTCTGTGACTTCACACACCACCAAACCATACATATGGAACAGCTAAAAGTATAACAACTAAACCGTGTTTGTACATATGACACGGTTAGTACTTTTATATTGATATATGTTGCGCATGCGCGCACATGAATTACGCCTCGTTACACATTACATTAATCATTCAATGCATGCCGCGTATAATTAAATAATACCCGTCTGTTCAGTTACAACAAATAGCTAACTTGAACCAGCCTATAGGATTTCTAATATCATGGCGTTGTATGACCTAGGTATTGACTCTCTGTAGAATTTAGAATAAATTCTAAAACATCTAATATATGAAACAATTATGTCATATAAAACGAATAGTGATAAAGAATACAATCTTAAATTTCACATACCTCTACAGCTGAAGTTTTGCTCCCGTAAAGAGGTAAGCTTTCTGACAAGACTCATCGTAGTGTAATTTGTTTATAGAGAATTCGCTCTATATGTACTCTAGCTGTGACAGATATGCGCAGCAGCTAGGCACGTGAGTTTTCACTGCAGGCAATTTGCGCGTGCAGCATGGGGTGAATCGCGCTCAGTATTTCAAAATAACTAGAGCCGAAAAAAATAAACAACCCCCGAGTAACGCTCTAGTCGGAAACGAAACCCGAATACATTTTTGATCACATATACATATTGATATAAACCATACAATTCCGTGACAATACCTCCCCCCTTAAAAAAAAGTGGAAGCACTTTTAGAAAATCACGGAATTTTGCAAAAATACAAACTGAAACGTATTATTTACATTACCAGGATATCATGGTAGGAAAAAAAACTGCAAATCACACTCTGCTTAAATAATCGGCCCCTACATTTTCCGACCCTCTGATTGCTTCGATCCGGAAACGATATGGCTGCAGAGTCAATGCCCAACGCATCAATCTTGCGTTGGCAACTTTTGCCTTGTTCAAATATATGAGAGGCTGATGGTCCGTTTCAAGGACAAATTCCCTTCCGAAAAGGTACGTGTGGAATTTACCTACACCCCACACCAGTGCCAAGCACTCCTTTTCGATCACGGAGTAGTTTTGCTCCCTAGGCAGCAATTTCCTACTAGCATAAGCTATGGGTAACTTTACCCCGTCTTGCTCCTGTAGCAAAACTGCTCCTAAGCCCGTGTCGGATGCATCAGTTCTCAATATGAACGATCTATTTAATTCTGGCAACTTTAGGATCGGTGCACTGATCAATCTCGCCTTAAGGGCGTTAAAAGCTTTCTCTTGGCATAAACCCCAAGAAACTTTATTTGGCTGCCCTTTCCTAGTCAAATCCGTCAATGGACTAGCTATAGCGGCGAAATTTGGAACGAACTTCCTATAAAAACCTATCAATCCAAGAAACGATCGTATCTGTTTCTTGGTTTCTGGCCTAGGAGCGTCTTTAATTGCGTCAATTTTATCAGGGTGGGGTTTTAACTGCCCTGACCCACTTACTAGATGGCCCAAGCATTCCAAGTTAGAATATGCTATGCTACACTTGGAGGGTCTCGCTGTGAGATTTGCCTTGCGGAGTCTGTCAAACAGATCGACTAATGCCCTAACATGCTCTTCCCAGGTATGTGTATATACTAGAATATCGTCGACAAAACTATCTACGTTGTTCATGCCTTTCAACAATTTTCGCATAAGACGCACGCACGACGCACCGGCGTTAACCAAACCAAAAGGCATAACCTTAAACTGGAAAAGACCTTTAGGGGTCGCGAATGCCGTTAATACGCGAGCATTTTCAGCGATGGGCACCTGCCAATAACCTTTTGTTAGATCTAATTTAGAAATGTACTGGTGCCCTGCCAATTTTGAAAACAAGCCCTCCATGTCTGGCATCGGTTCAGCATCAAACACGGTGGCTTTATTTAGTTGTCGAAAGTCTATACAAAATCGATTAGTTCCGTCTTTCTTTCTAACCAATACCACGGGGGAAGAATAGGGGGAGTTTGAGGGTTCAATCACTCCCAGGTCTAACATTTTACCTACTTCCTCATCGATTGTCTCCCGTGCGTTAAAGGGTATTGGATATCCCTTTATTCTGATTGGCTCCGAGGTATTCAAGTTTATTTCGTGCGTTATTAATCCAGTATTACCTGGTCGATCTGTAAATACGTCTGGGTACTTACTTAAAATTTCCCTGACTTGCTGACGCTGACCTTCAGGTAATTCCGGGCACACGCTGACCATATCTATTCCCTCATTTCCTACAACCATGGGGTACTCAAGGGGAATTTCTGTGTTGGGGTCACTCGACTCGTCTTCTATGACCGCAATACATACGACGTTCAAAACGCCCTTTTCAACAGTTTTATGGCATAAATCACACGAACGACAGAATCGTGCTATATCACTATTTACACCTGGCCAATAAAATTCTCTTAATACTTTGTCCGTCGTCCTTTTCCTACTCAAGTGACCTGCACTACCGGACTCGTGCGCTACTCTGAGAATACGGGACCTGAATTTCTGGGGGACGACCAGTTGGAAATACTTTCTACCATCCAACGTGGTAAATTGCCTGTACATTAACCCTCCCCTACGTACAAATTTCAAACTTGCCCCGCCTTTACAATGTTTCGCGGTACCGGACACGATCCTCTCCGCAGTCGCGCTCAAGGACGCGTCATGGCCTTGCTCACGCGTAAATTCATCGCGCGAGATATCGGACACGGCTTCCGGAAGTTCCAACTTACGTAGTGGTGTTTTCTCCGCCTGCGCCTGCGCCCTAGTTTCGGCCGTTTGTACAATGGGAAACCGGAAATCAGACTGAGTTGGGAGTCTGGATCCCTCGACATTTCCGATAGTTAAGTCGTATATGGGATTTTCCATACACAGAGCTTCTACGGTTCCGGTCAGAAAAGGCGTCTCGATTTCTATTCTCGCGACGGGAACGCGATCAATCGTTTGATCTAATAACATGCACGGGGATTCCCAACCAAGCATTTGGTCATCCCTAACGAGACTCCGCTTTACTACGACGCCCGTGCACCAGGTGTCGCGTAAGACCGTGACTTCTTGACCGTTGGCGGTACCAGTAGCAGTCGGTACTCTCGCCTCGGGAAAAAGACAAGTGCCGATCGACTGAATAACATCACGACCGATCTGCGCACGCGCTGCGGATTCGTACCCTTCCCAGATTGAAAGTTTCCACCTTTATGTGTACCAAGTTTCTCGGGTTCTCTGGGTCTCTGATCTTTTCCTTGATTACCTCCCTTGTTATCCCTTGAGATCACATTCTGGGTACCTCCCCGAGCTTCGGCGAAATAGTCTGCCTGAGTAGCCATATCTGAGATATTATTGAAGGACTTTTCCCTCAGGAACAAGTACAATTCCCTACCACAAGTGTTTAACAGCTGGTCCCTAAGTAGAAAATCGGTAAGACCCTCAAACGTTTTTTGGATCTTACCACATTCAACCCAACGCTGGAAATAATTCCCCGTCCTACTGGCGAACTGGGTGAATGTCTCGCCTTTCTCGGGTTTACTATATTTAAATTTTTTTGCGGAACCCTTGTTCTGTCAACTCGTATCTCTTAAGAAGTGCCTCTCTTAACGCGTCATAGTTCAATGCCTCGTCCACGGGTAGACGCGAATATACATCTAGCGCTTTACCTTTAAGTAACGCGCTGAGATGGAGCGACCAATCATCTTTTTTCCACTTTTGGATGGTAGCATATCGCTCAAACCTATGTAAATAACTATCTAAGTTATCTTTGTCATCTTCGAAAGGGGGTAATTAAGGGCCTCTTAACTTTGATTCTTGTTGACCCTCTTTCTTAGCCTCTAATAATTCAAATTTCCTTCTATGTTCTTTCTCCATATTCCTGTCTTCTAACTCAATGGCTTCTAACTTTGCTTGTTTTTCCCTCGCTAATTTTCTTTCCTCAAGGTCTCTTACCTGCTCTATTCTTTCCCTTTCTGCTTCCCTTTCCCAACCTATCCTTTCCTTCTCTGCCTGTTTCTCTAACTCTATCTTCTCCTTCTCTGCCTGCTTCTCTAACTCTATCTTCTCCTTCTCTGCCTGCTTCTCTAACTCTATCTTCTCCTTCTCAAATTCCATCTTCTCCCTTTTAAATGATATCTCTAATTCTAATCTTTCCCTCTCCGCTTGCTTCTCTAGTTGTAATTTTTCCCTTCTTATATCTCTCTCCTTTACCCTTTGGTCCCTTTCATGAGCCTGCTCCTCCTGAACGAATTTTCTAAGGGCCTCCCCCTCATACCCAAACTGTTTACCCAACTCCACTAGATCTTTGAGTGACGACATGATAAATACTGTTGATCAGATCACCAATCCCAAGTGCACTATCATATAACACATACAATTTTTAGGACTACACGAACCAACCGTATATCCCTTCTCCAAATATATGCAATATGTATATATGACAAACAAATGGTAAATAAAACAAAATATGAGTGAGGTATTCACTCACCCGCCTGAATTAGTTCTTGTCAGGAAGGTCACAATCTGAAATAAATGACTAAAAAAAAAACTTACCGGAGTCAAGACCTATGCAAACTAACGTCCGTGTTCCCACTAATCCAATGATCCCACTTCTGACACCATTTGTCACAGGATGAAGCCGGGTTGGGACTGGATTAGTGAAGACACCGAAAGCAACTGCGTTAATAAGATGGTTTATTTATAAACGCAATTTAAAGATGAACAAATCTGACACCATTATAACAAAAAGATAAGGAAAATTATAAAGTTCCTAACATGGAACTATCAACAACAAGTAACTCAACGAGAAAAATCAAAGATGGATTTAACAAATGGAATTTTAAACAAACGTGAATAGCATCCTATCACCAATCGACAAATAAGAGTATATGATTTACACCCCAATATAAACAAGGCCTTATTAAGTACCAAGGGTGACCAAAGCATATGATTTATGCACTTATCAATAGAATACTCATTTATCCATCAATCTGTTAACTCGTCAATTTATCAATTTAACAAGCGATGTTGGAATATGAATTTATGAATCCGTCGTTCATATAACGATATTGAAATGGGGATGTATGAAATTATGAATATGTCGTTCATATAACGATATTGAAATGGGGATGTATGAAATTATGAATCTATCACACATATAGCGATATTGAAATGGGAATGAATGTAATTATGCACAGATAGCAATATTGAGATAACAATCAAATGGAACACGCAATAAATATAACTATCGTGGCGTCCGTTTGACTACCAAGATGTATCTACGGTTCCACCCGCTCTAGTCCATGGTCAAGGAGCCACCACTCATGGTCCACCCCTCCCGGCCTGTTGAAGGGTCCCTCGAGAGCCTTCACATTAACACAGACCCGTTGATCGAGAAGCCTCGGTCCCTCGCATCGAGAAAACCAGTACACTCTTCCGAAACAACGTCACCAGACACAGCGTACACGTCACACGAAACCACACAGAGTTCTGTGACTTCACACACCACCAAACCATACATATGGAACAGCTAAAAGTATAACAACTAAACCGTGTAGTACATATGACACGGTTAGTACTTTTATATTGATATATGTTGCGCATGCGCGCACATGAATTACGCCTCGTTACACATTACATTAATCATTCAATGCATGCCGCGTATAATTAAATAATACCCGTCTGTTCAGTTACAACAAATAGCTAACTTGAACCAGCCTATAGGATTTCTAATATCATGGCGTTGTATGACCTAGGTATTGACTCTCTGTAGAATTTAGAATAAATTCTAAAACATCTAATATATGAAACAATTATGTCATATAAAACGAATAGTGATAAAGAATACAATCTTAAATTTCACATACCTCTACAGCTGAAGTTTTGCTCCCGTAAAGAGGTAAGCTTTCTGACAAGACTCATCGTAGTGTAATTTGTTTATAGAGAATTCGCTCTATATGTACTCTAGCTGTGACAGATATGCGCAGCAGCTAGGCACGTGAGTTTTCACTGCAGGCAATTTGCGCGTGCAGCATGGGGTGAATCGCGCTCAGTATTTCAAAATAACTAGAGCCGAAAAAAATAAACAACCCCCGAGTAACGCTCTAGTCGGAAACGAAACCCGAATACATTTTTGATCACATATACATATTGATATAAACCATACAATTCCGTGACACTGATATATATATATATATATATATATATATATATATATATATATATATATATATATATATATATATATATATATAATGCATTTAGCGAAATATTTAATAGGCTAAAACCTGATAAGACACAGTTTAGTGAGGGGAAAGAATTTTACAATACAAATGTTTAAGATCTATTGGAAATGAAAAGCATCAAATATTCTACTACGTACTCCTAACATACTGCATCCGTAGTACAATGATTTATGATAACACTCATTATGGGAAAGAAAACGTATAGTTAGGACATTGTTGTCTTGTTATGTCTAATCACACATAGCTGTGAAATTAAGCAAAGCCAAGTAAGATAAAATAACACACAATATTTATATGATACTTTCATACGCAGGTGCTGACTCAAACAGGACTGGAAAGACAAATAATATACAGATTGTCCTATCAAGACATTGAAATAGTCGAATAATGAAACAATTTTTTGTCAGTATTATAAATGATATAAATTGGTGGAGGTGGGGGACATTTTGTATCTAATTTGGAATAATGTATTTACCGTTAGGGTGGCAGTGTCATAAGATGTTCAAAATAAATTAGTGTGATTGGCAAAGTTCTTTTTATTTATTTATTTGATTGCATCGTTGTCTTCTTTGTTCCGATTGTCCTGATTACAATAAAATTTTTCAATCGCGCCCTAAATTTGACGTGTATGAAACAAATTTCATAATCTTAAATACATATCTATGTTTTGCCCTCTGATCATTGATTATTTTTGTATCACTCTATTTAAGTAGTATCATTATGGGACTTTTGGATTTTTTATGACATAGGTCAAAGCCTTCTATACCTTGGACTCAGTGGGTCGCATACACATCGACATCTTTTATATTTTGACCCGTACGGACTTGCACCGACACTAAAGTTTTTGATTATTTAATCCGGGGAGGACAATAACCACTGTTTTTTTACTCTGCCGTTACAAATACGGCTGGATGGCCCGATATATGGACTTCTCACCGTCGAAGCACTGCGTGCACTTGAGCGTTCACCAACACCACTCGCGCTTGTTGATTTTACCTTGTCACTTACAGACGCTATAGCGCAAGGAAACAACGCGGCCCTGATGTGAATCTGACCAGGTGTGCCACCAAAGCGCATTTGACTGAATTTACCAACCGGGTTGTTGTTGACGTCGACCTGGGCGAGCTTGTGATTTTCCACGATCAAACTAGTGTTATGCATGATGTTTATATAATATTAT
Source organism: Margaritifera margaritifera (assembly GCA_029931535.1). Classification (NCBI taxonomy): domain Eukaryota; kingdom Metazoa; phylum Mollusca; class Bivalvia; order Unionida; family Margaritiferidae; genus Margaritifera; species Margaritifera margaritifera. The sequence continues at coordinate 136,681 of JAQPZY010001170.1, read as the reverse complement.
AAATATTTTAGGAAATTATAAATGTTTCTTCACTTTAATATTTGCTTAAATATTAATGTTTATAAGGAAAAACATGTTTAACTAGTGTCCTTGAATTAGGTTGTTTTGATCAATATGTTTTCTCAATTTGAAGGTCAAGGTTGATTTTTGTTTACAAGTAAAAATTCCATTAAGATGACTCATATTCTAGAACATTCTGTCATGTGACCAATCTTTATATATGCCTTGTTTGGTGGACATTTATTCAGTTTTGACAGTACCATCAGTCTTGTAAAGAGCTATTACAGTTGTGAAAATTCATTCCAAATTCTAAGAGAGGAATTATTTTAAATATTCATTGGATTATAACAGTGCTCATAAACTTTTGGATTTTGGATTTTTAATTGATGATTTTGGAATTTAAGTGAACTTATTCAGAGATTTTGGAATACTTCATTTTGACATCAGCACATCAAGATTTCTAGTACATCAGGACTTTGGAGACCATTAGCACATCATAACATTCAAGGACACAGCCGTGAATTCGGAACATTCTATATTTAGGACTTGTGATTAGAACAATCATTCTTATTGGATTATTAGGATTTCAAAACACATTACTGTAAGTGACTTTTTGATTTTACATTTTAATTATCTAGTAATAAATAGCTTGTTGATTTTTACTTGATTTGTTGGTTTCACTTTCTTTCTGTTACATTTTTCTTAGACCATAGAGTCGTAACAGAAATTGGGGGCTCGTCGTTCCGGAATTGAATTTCTTTAAAGCATATTAGAGATATTAAATTTATCTTTGAAATTCATATTGATTTTGTCTCTGAATTTTTTTTGTCTTTGGCAAAGATTTTTAATAGAGAAATGTTTTTTGTGTGAAACCAGAAAGCATTTACAATGGCATCTAATGTTCAGAATTTCATTTCAAAACCTACCCAGGAGGGGTTAGAGTGCATGAGAAAGGATGAGTTGCTCGAGCTTGCCAGAAAATACAGTCTATCTGAGGCAAAAGTATCATTGACAAAACAGGAAATAAAGATTATTTTAATTCAGTATTTAGTAGGTAAGGGAATTTTTGAAAATAGCAGTGCTTTAAGTTTGAAGAGAAAGCCTGTATCTGGTTCTGACAGGAAATTAAGGGAATTAGAGTTAAAGAACCAGATTGATTTAGAATTGGCAAAGCTTCAGATTCAGAGAGAGAGAGAGAGAGAGAAGAGAGGCAGATACAGATGGAGAGAGAGAAAGAAGAGAGGCAGATACAGATGGAGAGAGAGAAAGAAGAGAGGCAGATACAGATGGAGAGAGAAAGAAGATAGGCGGATACAGATGGAGAGAGAGAGAAAGAAGAGAGGCAGATGGAGAGAGAGAGAAAGCAGAGAGGCGGATACAGATGGAGAGAGAGAAAGAAGAGAGGCAGATGGAGAGAGAGAAAGAAGAGAGGCAGATACAAATGCAGATGCAAAGAGAAGAAAGGGAAATGCAATTTAAGTTAAGAGAATTAGAACTGGCAAACAGAGCACACTCCACTCCTTTAAACACAAGTTCAGGTTTTGATGTTACTAGATATATTAGGTTAGTACCCCATTTTCAGGAAAAATAAGTAGAAAAATACTTTCTTCATTTCGAGAAAATAGCTGAAAACTTGAAATGGCCCAGAGAGCATTGGACTTTGTTATTACAAAGTGTACTTATTGGCAAAGCTCGTGAAGTCTACACTTCACTGTCAGTACAACAAAGCACTGATTATGATGTGGTTAAGGAGTACATCTTGAAAGCTTATGAGTTGGTACCAGAGGCATATCGACAAAGGTTTAGGAATTGTAGAAAAGAAACTGGACAAACTCATGTCGAATTTGCAAGGGATAAAGAACAACTATTTGATAGGTGGTGCTCAGCCAAGAAAGTTGATCAAGCTTATGATAACCTCCGACAGCTCGTATTAATTGAAGAGTTCAAGAGGTGATTCCATAGTGATGTTAAAACCTATCTTGACGAGCGGAATGTGCAAACTTTGGAAAATGCTGCTCGTATGGCTGATGATTATTCCTTGACTCACAAAATTTCATTTGGCAATAAGTCGTCCTCTCAGCAGTTTTCTGGTAAAAAACCATTTCAATCTCATTCGAGTACTTCCAAATTTCACAACAGCACAACTGTTAGGAATCAAACATCTGATAAGACTGATCAGAAATCCTTATCTCTTCCTACGTGCACTTATTGTAAAACGAAAGGGCACGTTATTTCTGATTGCTTCAAGTTGAAAAATAAGCAACAGAGTAAAGACAGAGCTTATCCAAATGCTCTTATTTCTACGAGGTCAAGGTCACGGTCTTGTATTGAAAGCAATACATTTGTTGGGTCAAACAAACCCCAGTCTGATTCTATTTTGGAGGCTTATGAACCATTCATGTCAGAAGGTTCTATATCACTTATTGGTGATTCTGCCAAACCTATCCCAATTAAAATATTAAGGGACACTGGAGCTTCTCAGAGTCTTTTATTATCAGGTACTTTGCCTTTGTCTGAGGAGTCTTCTTCAAGTGAAAGTGTTCTTATTCAGGGAGTAGAGTGCGGCTTTGTAAATGTTCCTCTCCATTGTGTAAATTTGGCATCAGACTTAGTTTCTGGACCTGTGACTGTTGGGGCAGTGACTTCTTTACCCATAGAGGGTGTTCATTTATTACTAGGCAATGACCTAGCTGGAGATAAGGTTGTGGTTAATCCACTTGTAACTGACAAGCCTTGTTTGGATCAGAAAGTTGATCCTGTCGAAACTGAAATTCCTGATTTGTACCCTGCTTGTGCAGTTACTAGAGCTATGGCAAAAAGAGCTCTTGAGAGTGATGTTGATCAGGATATTATTCCTTTAGCTGACACATGTATTGGTCAGTCTTTTGATGAGGTCACTTTTTCCTCAGGTATTGATCAATCAAATGGTATTGATCACAGTGATCCTCTTTTGGCAACTCATTCTCTTTGTTCTAATCAGGATGACAAACGACAATCCCTTGTCGTTGAACAGGAGCAAGATCCCGAGATATCTTGTTTGTTTCAGAGGGCTATTAGTGAAACTGAAGCCACACAAGTTCCAGTGTGTTACTTTGTGAAAAATGGGGTCCTTATGAGGAAATGGAGACCACCTGATGTACCTGCTGGTGACGAGTGGTCAGTGAGCTATCAAATTGTTGTTCCTAAGCCATATCGACAGGAAATTCTTACTTTAGCCCATGAAATTCCTTTGGTTGGTCATTTAGGAGTCCGTAAGACTTATCACAAGATCTTGAATCATTTTTATTGGCCGAAACTCAAAAGTGATGTTTCTAAATACTGCAGATCTTGTCACACTTGTCAAATGGTAGGAAAACCCAATCAGAAGATACCTAAGGCTCATCTGCAACCTATTCCTGCATTTGATGAACCATTTAGTAGAATAATAGTAGACTGTGTTGGTCCTTTACCTAAAACCAAGTCAGGTAACCAATACTTGTTGACCATCATGTGTGCATCTACAAGATTTCCAGAGGCAATTCCTCTGAGAAATATAAAAACTAAAACTATTGTGAAAGCTTTGGTGAAGTTTTTTACACTTGTTGGCCTTCCCAAATCTGTCCAGTCAGATCAAGGGTCAAATTTTATGTCTGGAATTTTCCAACAAGTTATGCATGAACTAGGCATCCAACAGTTTAAATCTTCTGCCTATCACCCTGAAAGTCAAGGTGCTTTGGAAAGATTTCATCAAACTTTGAAGAATATGATTCGATCATATTGCTTTGATACAGAAAAGGATTGGGATGAGGGTGTTCATTTGTTGTTGTTTGCTGTTAGGGAATCAGTTCAAGAGTCGTTGGGTTTTAGTCCCTTTGAACTAGTTTTTGGTCATACTGTCCGTGGACCATTGAAATTATTGAAAGAGAAACTTCTTTCAAATGAAGATTCAAAGATTAATCTTCTTGATTATGTTTCTGATTTCAAATACAAGTTGTCAAAGGCCTGTGAAGTAGCAAGAACTAATCTTCACACTACTCAGTTAAAAATGAAATTAAGGTATGACAGAAATACACAGGAAAGGAGTTTTAAACCTGGTGACAAAGTTCTGGCTCTCTTTTCCATACCTCAAAATCCTCTTCAGGCTAAATTTTATGGTCCTTATACCGTTGAAAAGAAAGTAAATGACTTAAATTATATCATTAACACTCCTGGGAGACGGAAACAAAAACAACTTTGTCGTATAAATATGTTAAAGGAATATTTTGACAGAGATAGCTCAGCTAATTATTCAGTTAATTTAGTTGTACCTGTCCCACACAGTGAAGATATCAACGATGGAGTACGATCAGACTATAATGACTCTGGTATAACCAATCTTCGGAATTCAGAAATATTGAACAACCTAGACCAGAAACTTTCACATCTACAACAACAGGAAAGAAATGAACTAAAACAGCTATTACATGACTATGAGCACTTGTTTCCTGATGTTCCAACACGAACAAGTAAAATTTATCATGACGTTGACATTGTAGATTCTGCGCCTGTGAAACAGCATCCTTATAGGATGAATCCTCTCAAACAGAACTATCTGAAGAAAGAAATTTAGTATTTACTGGAGAATGATTTCATAGAACCAAGTAAAAGTAACTGGAGTTCACCATGTATTCTTGTTCCCAAGCCAGATAATACATTCCGTATGTGTACTGACTATAGAAAAGTCAACAGTGTCACCAAAACTGATTCATTTCCAATCCCAAGAATGGACGATTGCATTGATAAAATTGGAAATGCGGAATATGTCACCAAGTTTGACCTTTTAAAAGGATTCTGGCAAAATCCACTGACGGAAAGGGCACAAGAAATTTCAGCATTTGTAACTCCAGATGGACTTTATCAATATAAAGTCATGCCGTTTGGAATGAAAAATTCGCCTGCAACGTTTCAACGTCTGATGAACATGATAACATTTGGTCTTGATAATTGTGACGCTTATATCGATGACGTCATTATCTACAACAACACCTGGGAAGATCATTTGGAAACCATTCGAAAATTCTTTGATTGACTCAGCGATGCGAATCTGACAATTAATTTGAGCAAAAGTAAGTTTTGCCATGCTTGTGTCACATTTTTAGGACATATTGTGGGACAAGGTCAAGTTAAACCTATAGAAGCTAAGGTCAAAGCTATCTCTGAATTTCAAGTTCCAATTTGTAAAAAAGCAACTGATGCGATTTCTAGGTATGGCTGGATATTATCGGAAATTTTGTTCCAATTTTTCCAAAATTGCTGAACCTTTGACAAGTTTATTGAGTAAGAAAACCAAATTTTTTTGGTCTGACAAGTGTCAGGAATCTTTTGACAAGTTAAAGGCCATGCTTAAGAATGCACCAGTTCTTTCTGCACCAAATTTCAGCCAATCATTTAAATTATATGTTGATGCAAGTGATGTAGGGGTTGGTGGAGTATTGATTCAGGAAGACAAAAGTGGTGTGGATCACCCTGTGTGTTATTTTTCTAAAAAACTAAACAAGCACCAGAAAAATTATTCCACAATTGAGAAGGAATGTTTGGCTTTGATATTGGCTTTACAGCATTTTGAAGTGTATGTTACCTCAGCTCTTTCTCCAATTATTGTGTACAGTGATCACAATCCCCTTACTTTCATCAACAAAATGAAAGATAAAAATCGGAGATTGTTGAGATGGAGTTTGATATTGCAGGAATATAACATTGACATCAAACACATCAGGGGAAAAGACAATGTGATTGCAGATGCACTCTCACGTGCCTAGAAATGTAATATTGCTTGATGTAATTAAGTCCAGTATCATAAAACATGTTCTTATGTAATTTTGGTTATTGTAGTATTAGATGTATATTCAAAAGAAAGCTTTATTATATAAATCTTTCTTTTTCTTTATGAGGGGAGGTGTTATGTATGATGTTTATATAATATTATAAATATTTTAGGAAATTATAAATGTTTCTTCACTTTAATATTTGCTTAAATCTTAATGTTTATCAGGAAAAACATGTTTAACTAGTGTCCTTGAATTAGGTTGTTTTGATCAATATGTTTTCTCAATTTGAAGGTCAAGGTTGATTTTTGTTTACAAGTAAAAATTCCATTAAGATGACTCATATTCTAGAACATTCTGTCATGTGACCAATCTTTATATATGCCATGTTTGGTGGACATTTATTCAGTTTTGACATTACCATCAGTCTTGTAAAGAGCTATTACACTTGTGAAAATTCATTCCAAATTCTAAGAGAGGAATTATTTTAAATATTCATTGGATTATAACAGTGCTCATAAACTTTTGGATTTTGGATTTTTAATTGATGATTTTGGAATTTAAGTGAACTTATTCAGAGATTTTGGAATACTTCATTTTGACATCAGCACATCAAGATTTCTAGTACATCAGGACCTTGGAGACCATTAGCACATCATAACATTCAAGGACACAGCCGTGAATTCGGAACATTCTATATTTAGGACTTGTGATTAGAACAATCATTCTTATTGGATTATTAGGATTTCAAAACACATTACTGTAAGTGACTTTTTGATTTTTCATTTTAATTATCTAGTAATAAATTGCTTGTTGATTTTTACTTCATTTGTTGGTTTCACTTTCTTTCTGTTACATTTTTCTTAGACCATAGAGTCGTAACACTAGAAAACTTAAAACGTCTAATGTGGACATTCAAGATGTTGTTTTGAAGCTGCGACGCAAAAAACCTGTCCGAAATCAACGAAATCGTGGAAATAAGAGACTCTGGTATATCGTTTGCTTTTACGAAAGACGACGTGAATGCAAAGGTCACCCCGGCGCCATCACAACTATCCAGCGTAGTAACTTCATAGAGCTAAATTCAAGGAATATTTATCAGCGCAACACAGGTACAAACTGATGTCGAATCCATAGCAAATGGTCGACTTGTTTTCCATACTTTTGAAAATGGCTCTGATAGAACTAAACGTCACATCTTAAAGATGATCTGATCGAATCCGGTTCATACTTGTTTATCATAACCTGAAGTGAAGATGCGTGGGGTCGAATTGTAATGTTGATAAATGATCAGTGACATCTTAATTTTTCGTCACCAATATCAAGTATCGACAAACCCGGTAATGTTACAGAATGTTTCACATATACAGTATCCACATCATTAGTCGTCGGAGATGAAATTCAGTTTGAAATATTCAACATCCATCTGGAAGGATACTTAACCGTCTTTGGCGTTTATGTTTAAGATTTGTTATTACATGTATATTATGGATTCTGAACGCGACGATAATGTTGCTAAATTTGCTGACAGGGTGTTGGACCAGCTGACAGCGGATGCTAACATCGATAGCAGTTTTGTTCCACTTGTCAATGAATATCTGTTTCAGAGTGGTGTTACCATGCCCTCATATATAATCTAAGCGAAGGTAAGATTGAAATCGATCGTTGGGACCACCTGCCTGATGTGCCACTACCAACTCGATGCCAGCTTGGAGTCAACGTCAACGTAAAATCAACCAAAGACTGTTTCGACAACGATCAAGTGAAATTCACCTCCGATTCCACCCTGGTTACATTCCCCAGCGATTATGTTAAACCATCATTGACTCAACTAAGAAAAGAAAGATCTCAACTGTTATTCAACAAGGACGCACTTGTCAGCGTAACAGTTCATCGACGAAAACGATCATTAGAGGCAAAAAGCAAAGGCGTAATCGGTGTGTTTCTAAATGAACGTGGTGCCAAACTCCAGTAATGCACAATTGCCGGAGACCTAAATATTCCCCCGGAAAATATTTTCTGTGATTGTATGACGGCTGTACCAGTAAAGAAAAGTGCTTGGTTGGATGTGCGTGCAGTATTGCAGCTGAACAAGGCCAGCCTGTTGAACAATTAGTCTCCACGATGACAATATTAATAGAAGAAGTATGATAGACCCTCAAAGCTACCGACGCGAAAATATAATCGAAATGGAACAACAACTGAGAGATGAAATCACCAAGAGAACCGCGCTACTCGTAAAATACAAACGCGCGTGTGTGGTTGTAGATGCTATTTGCGGAATCACCGCCGCAACTACTGTTGGCCTTGGTCTTGCTGGAATTCTGACTAAAGCAACTATCATAGGTACACCAATCAGATTTGTTGTCTGAGGTGTATCAATAGCAACCGGTGTCGCAGGCGTCGCTGGTAAAATAACCTCGCAACGATTACATTCACGAATACGTGTTTATTCGGAACTTCTCTCGGCGGCACAAAGAAGTCTCAATACAATTAGTAAAGTTTGCTTGATGGCCATCGAAAATAAAACGATTAGCATGGCTGAATTTGACATCGTGTTGGCGGAAATAGAAAACCACCGACGTCTCCGAGCGCAGATTAGGAACCGAGGCATTAGCGACCCAAAACAGGTGATTTATTTACAGACAGTGAAAATCGAGTAACTGTTTGCCAGTGTATATCAATCTGCCTAGTAGTGTCTTGGCCTGACTGTGGCACCCAGTGTAGTGACTTCGCTTGTGGGAACCAGTGGGGAGAGGTTCACCACGGGTTCGTGTAAATCATGCACACGGGTGTGATTCAAGGGAAAAGTCATGGGGTATAGAGGGCTTTGACCTTTATCAGCAATAAAAGTCCAAAAGTCCCATAATGATACTACAGTTTGCCATACCCAAAGCTAGAAAGGTGCTCATTATTTTGCTACATTATTGCTTCTCTGAAGGACGAATCATCGTTAGCAGCGATTGGTGTTGTCGCAAGTTGCTTCATTCTGTTGGTTGTTTGCATATTTTTAAATTGTCAGGTTATTTGTTTTCATCATCAAGATAAAATAAGTGCAACTCAATAAAATAAAAGCAACTTGCCCTCTACTGATAACGGTATTTATTTTGCCAATTAAATTTATTTAACCACACTAATTTTATTTTACCCTTTCTCAAATTATTCAATATTTCGTTTGACAACCAAACATCACATCATTCTTTAGTATCAAATAGCAACGATATTCATGTCACTATTACAATCGCTCGTAATCTATTGCCTTTTTATTAGCGGTTTTCAGGGGAAAATTTGGCAAAACATGCTCTCTCGGTATCATTTAAACTCTGGGCTGTGATAAAAGAGGAAGTCACACCAAAGTTTTACTCTTTGTGGTTAGGTCGCCTCTTTAGTTTTCCTGCCCGTAAAGTATAATAATAAGATTATTGTCTCACCTTTAATTTCTGAGTTACGGTAAGATAGTTTTAATTTGAATCTGATTACATATTGCCATGTACAACGTGATGAAAAATCTCCTGAATACAGGCAACAGTGAACAAATAAAAACCATAACTATGCTCACATAACTTATTTACTTGTTTCTAGACAGAGGTTAATAAATTCAAATTATTTTTAATTATGAGCCCTTTCCTTTTTTCTCTCTTTCTTTCTCTCCCCCCCCCCCCCTTGGTATTCCTGGTATATAGTAGGAGCTAACGTCCATGTGCAAAATTAGTGCAAGGCATTTACCTTGACTGATCTTTTTTCCAACATTTAAATAATACATTTATGTTAAGTCCATTTTATAGACTCCTTCATTTCTTTATCAATTTAATTGGCTATCCACTCGCTACCATTTTGTTTCATTTTTTTTTTATTTATAGGACCTGCCGAACGCAATCGTTCATTTGTTTGATGGTTCTTCTAGAAGTTTTTTTTTTATTTCTACAATGTATCATGATAAAGCCTAATCAGAATATGTTTTCTTTACGTGCAAAGAATCATTGATCGTCACGCAAATGGTTACAGATTTGGATCTAATTTTTTGTACACCAGGAATCTATAACCCAAGTAACGACATTGATGACAACGACGATGGTGATGATGACATTGATAAAGACAGTTATAACAGTGTTTTTCCTACATGTTCCTGTCTGTTACGATATTTCAAGCTTTGTGATGATGATACATTTCCATTAATATAAATCAGTGGTAGATTGTCAATGATTTTTAAGGAAAATAAATCGCTATGAATTGCGTTCATTTAATATTATCCAGGAGTCCACAGTTCTGACGTATTTAAGCATTTACTTTCACCTTTTCAGAAAGATACTCCATTCACGGTGATACCTCTCATTTTATTTGCAAAAGTAGTTATTTTAGTAAAACATGCATATATAAATGTCAATTATATATTTCTTCGTTCTCTTCTTAGTATTCTTACAACCAGACAACCCCTTATCGAAAAGTTTGTGCATTACGGTGCTTGATTTGACGCGCTTCATATGAATCTACTTTTGCTTGTTACACTGTTGTACATTAAAGCCCCGAGAAAAAGATATAGCAGATTAATCTCAATAGCAAGTTTATAGGAAAGATCAGAGAAATAAACGTAATTTAGCATTCCTAACGCTTTTATTATTTATATAATATTTTTGATTTTGAGAGAGATTTCTTGTCAAGAGCTAAAATAATAATTTTGGGAAACATCATGATGGTATTAGAATAAAATTGTCTATTTGTAAGCAAAAAATATTAATTAAGCTTATGAAGTATTTTTTTAAAAAGTTAAATGAAAATGTGGATATGTAAAACATCAATCTTATTAATGCACTGTTTTGGAACTTCAAAACTGTCTTGTATTCTTCACAACTTATTGGTCTAGAAGTGCAAATAATCAGGAACAAAAGACATAAAGTTACAAGAGAAAGATTTTATTTTCAAAATATTATTATTCTTATCACTAGCTAAAAATTAAAAAAATGAAATAGCTTCAAAAATAAGTTAAATGTCCAGATTCAGTCAAAGGATATGTAAATAATTTATTTCTAAAGTCAAATTGCTTATATGCCATCAGATACAAAAGACTAATACTTTCATATAAAAAAGACAAAAAAAGGTAGGGACTGCTGATTTAACTACAAAATATATGGTAAAAGTATGCTCTTGTTGAAATGTGCACAAATTAAAATAAGTACCACTTTTGAACATCAGTAAATACAGCTCTACATGAAATTGCAAAGTAAACTATTCTAAACAGTGTTACTGACGCATTTATCGGCTTTGAGGCGAGTTGTTATCACGTATTGAGTAGCTGACTGAATATCTGTTATGTCGGAAAGTTGATTTTGCCCCGTCAGTATAGTTAGTAAGGATTCTGATAAGGACTTATTGGTTGGGAAAAAAAAGAATGAGTGAAATGGAATAATTTTATCATGCTATGTATCTTTGTTTCAATTTACAACTGATAATGATATAATTTTCGATACATTTGTATGTCCATATGATCGGTTTTGATCAGTGTAAACAAATGTTGTGGTCATGAAGTTACTGCGAGATGAGTTCTCTCGTGAACCGGCAGTTTATGACATTGCGTCAAAACAATGTGGGGTCAAAACAGGGACTGTGTTATTGCATTTCTCAGTGTAATATTAAAATTAATCTGTATAAGAAAAAGCTAACTTTAGCAATAGTTGGCAGAAATAAATGTATTGGTATTTAATCAATTAATTCTGACCAGTACTTTTTTTCTAGATACCGAGACAACACATTTACTTAAAAATTTTGTCTCTTATAAAGCGTTTTGCTTGCTTCCATTTTAATTTGTATGTTATATGCTTTGTTTCTTTTTGCAATAGTATGTTATGTTGTTGCATGCATTATAAATTAGGTGGGCTTTACTACCCGGTGGTTTCCCCATTTAGTCGCCTGCAGAATATATCTTTTTACCAATTCATCAAAAAAGTTCAGGGGGACGCCAGGTGGCCGAGTGGTCTAAGGCGCTAATGACATCTCACTTCTGTCAGCGTGGGTTCGAATCTCGGCTCGGCCAACGTGGGTATGTGAAAAAGCTTGCCAGTAGCTTCTCTAGGGTCGGTGGTTCTTTCCGGAGCTTTCTCGAGTTCTTCCTCTACCAAATATACTATCCGCCATGTATAGCCTCTCATGTGCTGAAAAATGGCGTTAAAACCCAGAAAATAAAATATATAAAAAACCAAACCAAAAATGTTCAGCCTTTAGGCTATAAGTGCTTGCCTATGTGTAAGATATAATTGAAAGGTCAGTAAAAGGTCTTGAATCCACAAATTAATAATCCAGGCTGACCACACATTTTTGTAGCAAAAAATCTTGACCTTTTGTCCGCATTTTAGGAAGGCAGTCGACATTTTTGGAAAGCTGATAATGAGCTCGGTAGAAATAGCACTTATCATGAAACTTAATATTTGTATGGTGAATATCCTTGTAATATTTTCGATTACTAGATAAATATTGATAAGAAAATTAAGACCGTAAATGTAAACTTTTGAAAGAAATATCGAAGTTTACAGATGTAGTTTCGAACAAAAACAATCTCGTTCCTAGTTTATCAATCTATGTTCCACAAATATGACGTAAAATCAACAGAATGCGGATATTTCCATACATGTGATCAGCCTGCTGATGATTCGAACTGAGTAGTCATGACAACTGCAATCAAATTGATTACAATTTACATATTGTATGTGCATATTAATATATAATCAATACAGATGTTTTTTAATTCGTCTTTATTTATCACTTTTTTCCGCACTCCTGGTCCAAATCATATATTGAAGATACGTTTGAGATCCATGAATGTATACAATTTCTATCGCAGGAATGATTATCTGCCTGTATGGATGGTGCTGCTCCAAAAAATTCATCCTTAAATAATTGATTTAACAAAATAATGAAAATAATTTTAAACAAGTTGGTGATGGCGGTTGATTTTCGATATTGGTAATATGAACAACTGCCGCATCCAAATTTTTATTTTTATTTTGTAATCTGTTTTCGATTCTAAAACCTTTAGTTACATGACCTACAACTTTATTTGATGATGTGGTGTGTTTCAGTTTATTAACCGTGAGAGTCAGAGAGACTGATATAGGAATGTTTTTAGTTCTATAGTGTCACACATGAGATGGTAACCGCATGGTCCTTCTTACTCTTTTGGGTATGCAAACACTAGGAGATCCCAAAAGTAAGAACATCCAGGTATGGGCTACAATCCTTTAGGTATGCAAACACTAGGAGATCCCAAAAGTAAGAACATCCAGGTATGGGCTACAATCCTTTAGGTATGCAGCAACCAAATTATAGAATTATCTCTCTAAATAATTTTTGAACACTCTCAGATTTAAAACAATTTAAATTCCTTTTAAAGACCTGGTCTGAGAGCTTATTATGAACAGATATGTACTTTGTACATTGACACGAGGAAGTACACGGTTTGACACGAGGAAGTTCACGGTTTGTACAAACGCGTGAATAGAGAGAAGGCGGGGTAGAAATGTCCATGATGATTAAATTTGAATTTAAAATTTAATCATTTACTATATTTTCGGTCCGAATTACTTGGATCATATGGTTTCTAATTGAAGGCTGTGAGGTGAAATCTTCAACCGCAAATTAATACAGATTAATTAAGTCTTTCCGACCCGTACAATAACTTCTCTTTTTGAATATTGTCTCTTTTAAAGTGCTTTGCATATTTATATTTTAATTTCTATACTATATGCTTTCTTTCTCATTATGCTACATTTTTGTATGTATGATACATTATGTTTGATATAATATTTAATGTGTTATGTAATGTTGGTAGAAATCTCATTACATGTTTTGGTTATTGTATTTTTAATCAGGTTGACTCTATACAAATCTTATTTTTGTAAAACAAATGTTGAGAGAGAGAGAGAGAGAGAGAGAGAGAGAGAGAGAGAGAGAGAGAGAGAGAGAGAGAGAGAGAGAGAGAGTGTGTGTGTGTGTGTGTGTGTTTGTGTGTATAAAGACATACATTACAAAATTCCAAATCCAGCAGCATCTAGGTTTCAAATTAGACGTGATGCAGAAGGGAGGTTTGTTGGTATTACTTGCGGTATTGCATTTTTTCAGGGCTTTGTTTACATGGACAATATCTCTATTTTTATTTATTTATTTATTTATTTTTGAAAAACATATCCAACACATATTTATCACAGCTATAACATAACTCGTACTAGTCTAATGACTCACAGAAAAGTGTTAATTGGAATGATATCAGCGCGGCTGGCCTACTTGAGGACACAGAAATTGCTGCCTCACCTCAATACATACATAGTTGTTTCAAATAGCGAGGTACCGGTAATTTTTATAAATCTTTCTTTTAATCCTCCTCCTTCGATTCAGCTGTTAATGTTAGCTTAAGATAAAAGTAAGATAAGATTTATTTAGAGTTGGTATGATTATAACAACAATTAAACATAAGCTCTAATGAACTTTATTCATTATTGTTTTACCGGGCACCGTGTGTATATAATTGTTTCAAATAATACCTAAAGACGCGTTTAATATTATTTTAAAAAAGAATAAAAATCAGAACTAACAATTGTTTGTGTAATGTATTAGATAAAAATATAAACATGGTGATTTATATTTAATTTAACCAATCCCAGGTACTTTGACCATAACTGAACTTTTACCTGAGCTCAGTCTAGAGATTTGTATTGACAGGTGTTTTGACCTTAACTGAACTTTTACCCAAGCTGGACACTCAAATAAGAGATGGTCATTGGTATTGTGGGACCCATTTAAGTATTTTGAGATTAACTAACCTTTTGCCCGAGTCGTACCGGGTTCAATAAGATGCAAAGAGGCAGGATTAATCGGAAAGAATTCTAAAATTAGGTGTGGGGTGCGGGATGAAATGGTGTAGTTGATGAACTTGATTTAGAAATGTAAAATTTGTTGGAATAGACTATCTTTGCTACTTACCCGATTTAAAAACAAATACGTAAAAAGAAGAAATAGTAAAAAATTTCTGGAAGAGATAATCATTTATTTATTGTTGATTTCATTTGAATATGAATACATGCAGTGATTGTCAGTGATACTGAGAAGTCATCATTTTTTGGTGATGTGATGTGTGCATAGTCGAGATGGTATAGGGGTTGGTGCTTACAGGCAAGACGATGGGTGCCGTAACCCGCGGATCCGGGTACGAATCTCTGTAGAGTACGAATTAAAATACACTAACCTATATGATAATGTTATTTATTCGTGTATATATATATATATATATATATATATATATATATATATATATATATATATATATATATATATATATATATATATATATATATATATATAAATCTGGGGCAAATGAGCATTCATAGTTTTAATACATGGTTTTCTTTGCTATAATTGTTTCAGGAAATTCCAAGATAAGAGATCTAAAAAAAGGTGTAGTGGAGGAATTGTTTAATTTGTTAGAAACTCTTTAAATCTTGACATTAAAATTGTATATAACCATTTTGACACTATTTCATGGATAAAACTCGATAAGCAATTTTTTCAATATTGAAAATGATATTTATCTCGCTGGACTTTATATCTGTGTTGAAATCTCACCTGCCTATAATATGGCAAATGTTAACCTTTTTCAACCAGTGCAAGATGACATTGACAGCTTTGAATATCAAGGGAGAGTATTTTTGTGTTCTAGTTGCAATGTATGTGTTGGTAACAGTTCCAGGTGTGATTACATTGTATGTGACAATATTGTGAACTTGATTGATGATGAAGATTATTATCCTGATTTGTGCATTACTGTTGGAATTCACACGGCATACATTTCATTCCGTTTAGCTAACAGTAGATTCGGTAGAGACCATTTAATTGAACCTTTTACTTATGCCAACAGAATGAGTTCTACTGTTATTTATCATCTGGTTCTTAAAGAATGTTATTTTCCGGGTATAGACAATTTTCAAGTTGAGCCATTTTGTAAATGGTCGGATCATGCCCCTATTACATTTACAACTTTGTCTAATACAAATTTTTGGACAATTCTAGTTTTGTGTATAATGGTAATACAGTTAAATGGAGAAAGATTTAAGAGACAAATTTTTAGAAGAGGTTTAATTTCTAAATTGCCTAATTTTAATTATATTACGCAAACCCTACAAATAGGTATCACAGATTTTCCTAATAATTTTTTAAATGACTTCTTATCTGTTATTTATGAGGCTGCCCATCCTCTTTTTCCGAAACCTTCTGTTGTGATTGAGGCATATGTATATAAATAAATAAATATATATATATATATATATATATATATATATATATATATATATATATATATATATATATATATATATATATATATATATATATATATATATATATGCATGCAATTGATTTTTATTGTATCAATGCTAGAACGTTATAAAATAATTTTTTGAATAAATTAAAAAGAAGCAAATAGATTTGAAATGTGCATTAATAATAGCAACTATTAGTTACTCGTACATAAGAAAAGACAAATGTTTCATGCAAATAAAATTAAGGAAATCGAACGCTTACGTTGTAGTAAACCCAGAGATTTGTGTAGGTTATTCTCACGTAAAAAGGCTTCCAATGTACAAAATATTAGTTGTTGATTCTTTCTATCAGTATTTTCTGAATTAAATGTTAGTAATGCAACTGGTAATAATGATGAAGCTGAGTAATTTTGTAAATATTATAATTTCGATAGCGTAAATTGTAATTTTGAGGAGCTCGATAAACTTATTACAGTTGCTGAGGTAGAATTTGTTACACTTTAAAAAAAAAAAAGCAAAAGAATCTTTTGCGCGTGATCAATTGCTTTATGCATATTTTATAGAATCTATTCATGTACTGTCATCGCATCCTGTAGATATGTTTAAAATTCTATAAGATTCAGGACATTTTCCAGATAAATGATCAGATGGTATTAGTGTGTCTTTGTTTAAGTAAAGTGATCATAGTGATGTCAATAATTATAGAAGGTATAAATTGAGTTGGTTGTTTTTCACAATTATTTACTTAGATCTTAAATAAAGTAAATAATTCATGTCTTGAAGATAATGCCCGATAAAGTGATGTTCAATTTGGCTTTTGTAAAGGTCGTTCAACAATAGATGCTATTTTCGTTTGAAATTCAATTGTGTAAAGCTATTTCTATAACAATGGACGTTTATGTTGTGGTTTAATTGATTTAAAGAACATAAAGCTTTTGATAGTGTTTACATTTATGGCCTTGGGTATACATTGTATGAACTTAGCATCAATGGTAAATTGCTTAGGATAATAAGAGATATACAAACATCAAGTCATGTGTATAAATGTCAAGTCATGCGTAAAGGGATGTAACGCTTACTCTGACTCTTTCATTGTGTTGTTGGCTTAAAGTAATGGGAGCTTTTATATTGCTCTCTTCCTGGATGACCTTGAACTTGTTCTGCAAGATAATATTAATTCCGGCATATAGTTAGATGATATTACACTTATAGTGATGTTATTTGCTGATGATATAGTTGAACTTGACAAAACCCCACTGGATTTCGCAACATTGGTTGAGTTTGTTAGAAATATAATGTAATGAATGGGTTTCGAAGTTAATATTGAGACAATCAGAATAATTGTATTTAGAAAATGAGGACCTGTCAGAGCCTCGGAGAAATGGACCTATAATGGTAAACAGCTAGAAGTTGTACACGAGTTTGGCTATTTATGTACTGTGTATAATTATACTGGTCACTTTTCATTATAAATGGTTTTAACTATTTAGGTACTGTGTATAATTATACTGGTAACTTTTCATTATAAATGGTTTTAACTATTTAGGTACTGTGTATAATTATACTGGTAACTTTTCATTATAAATGGTTTTAACTATTTAGGTACTGTGTATAATTATACTGGTAACATTTTGTTAAATCAAGAGGCATTAACATTTGATAATGGTCTTAAATCACTCAATAACTTGATTGTCAATACTCACATTAGCATTTGATAAAGGTCTTCAATCACTCAATAACTTGATTGTCAATACACATACTAGCATTTGATAAAGGTCTTAAATCACTCAATAACTTGATTGTCAATACAGACATTAGCATTTGATAAAGGTCTTAAATCACTCAATAACTTGATTGTCAATACACGCATTAGCATTTGATGCCAAAATATATGTCAACTGTTTAACGCATTTGTTGGGTCTGTATTAAGTTACGCACGAAATATTAAGACTTGGTGTTCTATTGTTAATACTAGTAATATTATTGGTAAATATTTATACAACGGATTATTAAATGATTGTAGTAGCGGGTATATATATATATATATATATATATATATATATATATATATATATATATATATATTGAGCTAGTAAAATCATAGCGTTATTAGACGAATATGACTTTTCATATGTTTGGAATGACCCATCGGTTGTTGATGCGAAGAATTTTCATTTAATATTTAAGCAAAGAGTTTTAAATGTATTCGTTTATAAATGGATTTGAACACTATTTGAAAATATTGCCTTCTAAACTTAGAATTACTTTTGCCTTCTTAACTTAGAATTACTTTTGCCTTCTAAACTTAGAATGACTTTGGCAACATTGCGGTTATTATCTCACCAACAACGAATTGAAACAGGTCGTTGTGCTCTAAATAGAATCAAAAGAGAGTATGGGTAATATTTGGAAGATGAATATCACTTTTTATTAGTTTGTCCTGTATACCACCATCTTCGTAAGAAATATATATGTTCATATTATTACACAAGACATAGTGTTTTCAAATTTATATACCTCATGCATATATCGAACAAAATATAGATAAGTCTCAGAATTTATTCGTGCATTCGTGTGACTCTAGGCCAACGAATCCAAAACGAGGCTAAGCTAGGCACCAGCATCATTCCACCTCGCAACAATATCCTTGAACAGCCATATTTCGTGCCCTTAACTTGAATGTTAACGCGTTCGTTATAATATTGTGAGAATCAATTCAAATAACCATAGAAAGTGTTCAACTATGTCTACTTAATTTAATCATCGTTAAAAATATTTTGGCATTCATGTACATTAGTTCAGAATTACCGTTTAAACGAGCGTGTGTAAGTTTACTTATTTCCGGTAGGGTTCGTGACACTGACTAAAAAGTCACGTGGCATATTACCGGAATGTGCCAGTTAGGACAAGGTATGGATATTATTAGTTTATAGCGTCTCTGTGTTTATGAAATAATATAAATTTTTTTATTAAAAATGATTTTTTTTCTGTTCATTCTATATGCAGTTTGTGCACTTACATTACTGTTAGCTTGGTCTTTACGATATGAATGCATGAATCAATAGAGGGAGAGAGAGAGAGACAGTGACAGAGGGAGAGAGAAATTTAAAAATAGACACTGGTGAATGGATGCACATTTTTTTATAATAGATTCAATGTCTTTTGATGTAGAATATATGTTTATTATGAAATAATACTGAAACGAAAAAGTTCATAGTGAATATACATTTCCAGTGTAAATTTTTCTTACGTTGTATAAGAACTCCACTTACTTAAAACCAAATATTTACATTGGCTTTGCCGTTGTATAAATTCCAAAGTGGGTTTTCCTGTTCAAGATATGTACACAAAGCCAACATGTTATCAGCGGACCTATCTTTAGCATAAAATACAAAATTCAAGGCCAAAATGTCGGAAACAAATAAGGCATTAGTGAAAATATAGATTTTCATTTTGATTTTACTAAATTATATGAAATTACCTTTTTAAATCTCATTTTGTCTGATTTTACTTTTTAAATACTTGCTGTCACTCTTGAAGAACGCTGGTGACACAGTTGATGGCGTCATTATCTCGAAACAAGCGCGTAAGGTCGCGAGAAACACGGTACGATTGAAGAAAAACGTCGAAAACAGGAGGTTGGACGATGGCTGCTACAATTGACACTGACAAGGAATAAAATAGTGACGAATATTGTTGTGTCCCGTTGTGCAATGGCAATGCTAGAATTCATATAGATTTAAGCTTTCACCATATTCCATCAGTGAAGAAGACGGAGCTTCGTACAGAATGGATTGTTGCAATACGTCGTGATGAGGGGCCGAATTTTAAGGTAAGGAACGAGATGATTGTTGTTGTGCTTGTGTTTTCTTGCAACTAAATGATGTAATAAAGATAAATCCAAATGAAAAACGGTTCTGTCGATGATGCATATGAGTGTGTGTTCGTGTGTTTTATGATGGTAGGTTTTATAAAAATTAAATCCCTAGTCCCATTCTTCAAACTGGGTCATCGAAAACTGGGCGTACCTTCACGCAGCCCATTTATATCCTAGTGATTATGAATTGATGTACGAGTAGTAAGTACAGAGAAAAGTAAACTTCATTTTCTCGTTAAAAGAGAGATAGAAAGAGAACAATGAAAATGACCATGATATAAAATGAAAGATAACACAAGTTGAATGACAATTACCAGAGAGAGAGAGAGAGAGAGAGAGAGAGAGAGAGAGAGAGAGAGAGCGAGAGAGAGAGAGAGAGAGAATGTGGCTAAATAGGAATGAATGAAAATGTTGACAAACCATATTGATCAGTGTAAAAGTAATGGAAAATGCACACTTAAATCACAGGCCATTGAAATTATATCACTGTAGTAAGAAAATGTCATAATATCCGAGAAAAAAAGGGGAAGAAAAAAATCATATATATCTGTATAAACTTTTTTCTTCCCTTTTATCTTGGATATTCTGACATTTTCTTACTACAGTGATATAATTTCAATGGCATGTGAATAAATAATTGATTTTTTTTAGCAGCTAATTATTGTAATTAACTCATGGTTGAAATTTTCTTTTGTCAGATTGTGACAAACACAGTTGTCTGTTCTAGACACTTTAAGCAACAGGATTATAGACGGACACCTAACAGACGTTGCTTACAACCTGATACTATTCCATCAATCTTTCCATGGACAACTGAAGGGAAAGCAAGAAAATCACCAACAGAGAGACAACCACTTCCAGAGAAGGTGGATAACATTTTGGAAGAATTAGAGATTCCACGTATTGACATTTACAATGGGTCTCATCTGCCAGTGCATGAAACCCAATCACCAATGACCTCAGACAAGTAAGTTTTTAGTGTATATTTGTTGTTTTTTGTAAATGACAGCTCTTCCAGTTGTCTCTCCTATTATAGAAAAGGATAGACATAAATATTGCTTATTCAGGTGGCAGTGTCATCGTCAAGAGGGAAGGTTTAAGTTTACATTCAAGTTTTTATGTATGCAAACAAGTCCCAAACTCTTTGTGGGGTAGTTGCACAAGATACATATCGCTGCATAGTTTCTTGTTTTCACTCTAAAAAGACCATGATTTTTGTTGGTCTTTTTTGCTTGCTGTTATCCCAGATGGTACCAAATGTCATAACATTTATGTATGCCGATATGCAACCCAACCGTAGCTGCATAACTTTTATTTTCCACATTTATACATTTATTTCAAAGTGTGTGTGTGTGTGTGTGTGTGTGTGTGTGTGTGTGAGAGAGAGAGAGAGAGAGAGAGAGAGAGAGAGAGAGAGAGAGAGAGAGAGAGAGATCTGCATAGAATCAGTGGAAAGCAGCCTCTGTTAAGAGTAACAATCTTATCTAAATATGAATTATAGTGGAGCTGGTAACTTTTCTAGTTATATTTTTTTCTCCATTATATTTACAAATGTTGATGAAAAGCTCCAAGATTATTTAATCTTCTTCAGATTCTCTGACTTGCATATACCATGCAAAAGTAAAATTAGAGACCTGGAAGAGAGACGGAGAAAAAAATAATAAAAAAACAAACAAACAACAGAATTGGAAGAGAAGGAAAGGAGACTGCGAGATTTGGATTGAAAACTAAACATGGAGAAATTTGGATTCAACAGATTCACAGATGATGATGACATGATCAATCTTACACCTGGTTTTCCAACAAATGAGGCTTTTATAACTTTCTTCCATAGCATCAAACCTGATGCGGTTAGAAATGAAGAGCTTATATTATAACACTGGGAATGACCTCAACATCAGGGTGCGTCAAAAAGCAATGAACCCAGTAAATGAGCTTTTCATGTTTTAGTGTAGATAGAGATGCGGATTTCCGATTGAAGATATGTCTGTTTGATTTAATATTTACAGGTCTTCTGTAAGTCGGAAAATAATCACATGGACAAATTATTTGTATTTCTTATTGGGAAGTATAAATATTTGGCCAAGTCGTGAGCAGGTTCAAGCAAATATGCCTCGCGAGTTTCAACTGTCCCACCTGGAAACCAGAATTATAACTGACTGTACTGAAATGTTTAGAGTTGACCCTCATCTTTAGTGCTTGGATCAAAGGTTTTTCAAACTACAAAAGTCGGAACATGTGGAAAGGTTTGGTATTGATAGCTCCACATGGTTCTGTCACATTTGTGTCTGCCTTGTACTCGGGATGGATGAGTGATGTGGAGATCCCAAAACTGTCTGGGCTTCTAGATTTGTTAGAACCAGTGGACCAAATTATGACGGATAAAGGTTTTGTTTTACACAAGGTTTTTAGAAGGTATTGATGTTTCCATTGCAACACCATAATTTCTGTGTAGTGATGGGCAATTCACAGTTTCCTAGGTGGAGGACAATAAAAAAATTGCAAGCCTGAGGATACATGTAGAAAGACACATTAAGAGGGTAAAAGAATACAAATTATTACAGTCCACCTCTTAAAATTTCTGGGTCAATAAATCAATCGTGGACAGTTGTAAATTTACTGACGTTGCTCATACGACTAGTAATTAAAGAAAAGAAGTAACATTTTGTGACACGGAAGTGTCATGTAGAACTTATGAATTAAAACAAAGATTCTATGACATTATGAAAATACCACGTATGGTTCATTTTATTAACATTTCATTAATGTACAAGTTTATTTTTAGGCCGTTAGTAAAATAGTGCCATATTTCATTGACATCTTGATTTTCATGTAAATACCTTTGTCTAGATAGGTGTGTGTGTGTGTGTGTGTGTGTTGTATATATATATATATATATATATATATATATATATATATATATATATATATGGTTGTATATTTGTGATAAACAACTAGATTCAATGTGACACTAAAACCCACAAAGCTGAATTTAAACTTGCCAACTTATGGAAGTAGATTTTAAAAGCAGCATAAAAAGGTCCGCATTGGCAAATGACTTGCAGCCATTTTACTTACAGATAAATATATAGCTTTGGGTTTTCAGAATGATTTAATAAGGAAAAGACATATACAAATCACTTGAGTATATCTTACAGAACCTAGTCATTTGCATATATACAGACAGGAAAACTATTAATTAAAGTAGAATGTATACTATAATAGGTCAAGCTTGTCCTTGGCAGCTAGCCAAATTTCCCTGTCAAACAGAATTGTCTCAACAAGAAAGTCATTTTCTAACCACACAAAACTGTCTCTGCCAACTGCATTTGAACCTAGTAGTAGTAGTTGTGGTTTGTCTTTAATTTCAAGGTATCATCAAAGACCACAAGGTACTTAAGAGATAGTAACGTATCTGCAACTGAACGTTTGATCTCCAACAAAGCATAAGCGGGGTTCCTGTTGGGGTTGTAGGCTTTTTGATCAGGAGTTGCAGCCAGCCAATGACAAAATGGGCTCACAAATTATGCCACTTGGGTACAGATTGACACTGTCATCCATTCTCTGGAAGAAAAAAAGAAGAAAAAACATTTAGAAACAAATCAAAATCAAACATCCCACAAATTAAAAGTTTTTATTTTCTTCTTCAAATGAAATGTTGTTCTTACACACAGGGGTGTCCTTTTATCCAAATAAATATTATTTTCCATCATTTCTTGAGCAGGTTCTACATGTTTAGTTGTCTACATTTGTTTTAGGAAGAAACAAGTCTGCGAGTTTTTTTTTATATATTCCAAAACACTATCCCATTTGAGGCAAATACAGTGCCCTGGAAAGTTTATTTGAAGATATATGATATGGCTAATTGTCATGCAGATATAATTTATGCAAGATATGAATTTCAAGAATTCATTTAAATGTTGAAATATTAAATATATTTGTACATGTTTAATACAATTTTAATATTTTAAAACGGCACCTTGAATGCATACATATTGCTTTTGAGCTTTAGTGCAAGTGCATAACTGTGAAGCACTTTGTGCAATTTCGTGAAAGTCTTTCAAGCAGTACTTGTATTTTAATTGTGATTAATGTTGCAGTTTACCTTGCCATATTCTTTTGCTGCTAACCCCTCTGATTACAACCCATGCTTCATAGCAGCAGTGGTCACAAGTCTGGTACTTCTTAAACGTTTCGCTAACTTCTCACCATCTGGAGATGATCTTGCCTGCAGCATGTGTTGCACAAGCCAAAACATATTTATTATAATATCCCTCAGCTGCACATACTTACAAGGACATTCATCTGTACCTACATTAGACATCAATTTAAGTTTGAAGTTGTAGGAAGCTCCACATAGAGTGGCCGCATGTGCAAAACACTGAAATCAGTATTTATTCAATGAAAAGTAAGTCCATTGTAATGTACAATAACATCTAGATTTCAAACTGTTTGTGATGTATATGTTGAATCTTTAGGTTTACTACATCTTTGTACATGAAAATTAATTTAATTGGTCGCCAGTTTTGTAAGTGCATGTACTATGACGCTTTAAATATAATATCATGTTAATTATATAAATAAACCAATACAACACCAAGCTTTACCTTTTCTGCGTTTTGCGATCTCTCCAGCATTTGATGCCGTTATCCTGTCCTTTCTGATACTGTGCCATCTGGGGTCTCAGGACTGCAGTCTGATGTTATTGTCAATTTCCCAGATCTCTGTCTCACTCACTGTCAGAGCTTCAAACTTTGCTGTTTGACTCTCAGTTAACACTGTCACAACATTACTTGTCATTACATTACTACTGGGTAATTTTGGAAAAGTGTCGATGTCCATTAGATTTAAAACATAGTTACTGGATATTCTTTGCTGGTAGCTCAAAATGCTGCCCTTCACAAATTTTCCATAATGTGTTACAACCTTTGGAGAATCAGAACCACTGACCACAGTGGGAAATAATATTTTAAGATCCTGAAGTTTTTCCACAAGCTCACTCACTTTAAACTGGGCATCTTCGGGAATAGGGTTGTACATTGTGGACTTAATACCTTTTTAGCCCGGTGGGGATTGATACGATCATAACCCTGGACAACTATATCATCCACTTTGGATCCTCTCAATTTCTCTTCCCTAGGTTGATGCCAAGTCTGAGGTAATGATGTTTTAGCGGTGTCAACTGGAATTAACCCCATATTCCTGCTTTTGTAGTAAGCCAGTTGGTACAGACCAGCTGTTGCATGTCCGCAAGCATCACTCTGTTCAATTGTGCATGAGCATGTTGACGAGAATACCTTTTCTGCAGAAATGACAACCTATAAGATACAAACATATAAACACACTAAATTTGTACTCATAAAAACGTATGCCCACACTGCTGATTTTCCCCAGTTGAATGGGAGAATGGAAACATAATAAGCAATAAAAGTTGAAAAATTTATAAAATTAAAAGTAAATGCTCATTGAAATATACGTACAAATATAACTTTGTTATGAATAAATTGTATTTATGTAAAGGGATTTTTTGTGCAGACATGATGACAAGCTGTAACCTGCAGCACAAGCCCGAACTAATATTTGATGCTTGATGCCTGTTGCAGAAATAAAGCTGATTAGATTCAGAAAAGAAATTTAAATGAATATGGCATGTTTACCTCAACAACATGTGGCGACTCGTTCTACTTTTGTGATCTAAAACACCGTTCCTTGACAAGGCATTCATTTCCATCTTTATAAACTGAAAATGAAAGAGAAAATTAATTTAATAAACAGATTAATAAAATATCCCATACGTACAATGACAAAATTTTATATTGTTTAAACAGGGTTCTGCACTATTATGTTTACTTTACCTAATGTCTGCATCTACCTACTGGGTGTTAAAATTCATCCATCTGCCAACACCACCAAAATAATATTAATTATAATCATTTTAAGAAGTTCGCCTAAATAAGGCACCAGTTCGGGGGCGGGAGGCTTGGAATTTCTTTTATAAGGATGGCTTTCAAACATGTTTCAAACAAATAATCCTGTTTTTATGGGAAAATATTAAATTTACAGTCTGTTATTGAAGCAAAAAAGGTGTTCGTAGGAATAAAATAGTATATCCATATTGTCTGTTGACAATGACATTGTCTTGAGTTTAGAGAAGACAAAATATTTCATTTAAAGGGAAAATTCCAGCCCCTCCCTACCCTCACTAAAAACAAAGCAAGCACCATATCAACCAACCAGGTTGTGCACTTCTGATGCAAATTAAAATGCAAACATGCCGACATGTACCCAAACATTTTGAAAGGATACCATAAAGTGTGATCTTGAAGACATCAGCTTTGCATTCTCTACCAGTTCTGGTTTTGGGGCGGGGTTGATTAAAACACAGGGACTCGTATCGTTGCTTACATTTTACCTGTAAATCATACATGAACTATAATACTACAAGGGATACACTTCTCTCCCTGCTCGTGCGACCTATTTAAGAATCAACGCTGCTATTACAAGCTACACTTTGCATAGCGTAATAAATTTGGTACCGATGTTTAGCTCAGGCATTCTACTTTTTATGTCTGCACAAAGTGTGCCTTACTACTACACCCTTAACGAATATCAGACCATTTTCCCACGGTACCGGTCGACATGGTCATGATCGCACCCGCTTAATATGCAAGTGCCACGAGGTTAATGGAATACTGCCCTCTCACTGGTCGACCGAAAATGAAGTACTGCACATACTGAAAGTCAGATTTTCAGACGACCAATTTCATTCATAGGTTTTCTGCCTTAAGGTAGGTTCAAGACATCCATCTTCTCCACTCTTACCTTAGCATGGCTCTACGTTTCATGTTCGCATAT
Source organism: Margaritifera margaritifera (assembly GCA_029931535.1). Taxonomy (NCBI): domain Eukaryota; kingdom Metazoa; phylum Mollusca; class Bivalvia; order Unionida; family Margaritiferidae; genus Margaritifera; species Margaritifera margaritifera. The sequence goes on along the minus strand of JAQPZY010001170.1, from coordinate 109,868 downwards.
GAGTTATCCTTGAGATCGTCAAGTAGCATGATTCTAGGCCGTCCTCTTGGTAGCTTTCCTTCCATTTTGCCTTCTGTGACTTCTCTTAACAGGCTTTCACCTCTTAAAATATGTCCGATCCACTTTTTCTTCCTCTTGAGTATAACATTCAATAAAGTTATCTTTTCATCGACTAATCTTAGGACCTCTTCATTTGTCTGTTAGTTTCTCCAACTAACTTTCTCCATGCGCTTCCATATCCAAATTTCCAATGCTTCTACCCTTTTTTGTCTTCCATTCTCAGCGTTCTCGTTTCTGAGCCATGGAGCGCTACACTCGATACAATGGTGTTGACAATATTTTTATTTAGGTCTTTGCTCGTTTGATGTTTCAGCAATTCTTTCCTTTTGTTGAATGCATCTTTGGTCATTTCAATTCTTGTTTTTACCTCATCCTGGCACCTTCCATCATCTGAGATCAAAGATTCTAAATATCTAAACTTTCTCACTTGTCTACTCTTTCTCCGTCGATTGTAATATTCAGATCTTTAACTCCTTCTCTGCAAATTCTCATAACCTGTGTCTTCTTCATATTGATCTTCATGTCGAATATCTTTCCATATGTGTTCAAGGAGTCCATCAATTTTTGCAATCCACTTTCTGATCCTGAAATCATTCCTTGATCATCGGCGAACCTAACACCCTTCAGTAGCTATCCTCTCACTCTAATTCCTTCTTCCACTTATTCCATTGCTGCAATCATCATCATCTCTGAGTAAATGGAAAAGAGTAAAGGTGAAAGCAAACAACCAACAAACAAGCATAGCGATTAAAGACAAAGATGGTGTCTTGCTTCAAGTAGTTGAAAAGAGCTGCAACAGATCGAAGCTGTACATTGAAGAATTGTATGATAAAGAAGGCAAACACAGAATGGAGGATATATATCTCGAAAATGAAGAAAGTTTTCAAGCTGACGAGAAAGGACCTGAACTAATAGAAGCGGAAGTGAGGAATGCAATCAGGGATCTCAAACGTGTAAAAGCAGAGGGTGTTGACGGTATACCAGCAGAGTTTATCAAAAGTCTCGGAGAGAAAGCTGAAAAAGAGTTGAGTGTTCTGTGCAAAGATATATATATATATATATATATATATATATATATATATATATATATATATATATATATATATATATATATACAAAAGGTGAGTGACGTGAGGATTTTACGAAATCGATAATAGTGACGCTACAAAAGAATTCAAACGCTGTAGAATGTGCAAACCACAGGACAATCAGTCTGATTTCGCATGCTTCTAACATCATGTTAAAAGTATTGATAAACCGTTTAGAGGCGAAAGCAAATTACCTCATCGGCAAGACTCAGTTTGGATTTGGAAAATGATGCGGAACGAGAGAAGAAATAGCGGTGATGAGAATCATGTGCGAACGAAGGCTAGAACATCAAGAGGAGCTTTCATCTGCTTTGTCCATTTTGATAAAACATTTGACCGGGTCAGGTGGAGAAAGCTGATGGAAATTCTGAAGATGATTGGCGTGGATTGGAGAGACAGGAGACTCTTTACCAAACTATATACACAACTGGAAGCATTAGTAAGAGTAACAGATGGTAATTCGTAATTCCGAACCAGGACAAATTGGACGTGGTGTCAGGCAAAGTTGTTTGCTTTCACCTTTGCTCTTTTCCATTTACGCGGAGATGATGATGATTGAAGTCGACCAATAAGGTTGCAGTATTCCATTCAGTCCGTTGTACTTGCATATTAAGCAAGTTACTGCTCTGGAGCCTAAGCAGTAAGAGAACTCCGGAAGCCATATAGAGATACGTCCTTTATACCGTACGGCATAATTTATAGAGCTATCATATGATAATTTGTTACAAACCATTTATGGGTTTTTATTCAGTCATTTGTCTGGTAGCGTCTGCTGTCCTCTCTTTATTGCTAATACGTGATCACGCTCCTCACAGCTCATGCTCTTTCAAATATATCGCTGCCACAAGGCTGTGTTGATTACAGGGTTATCTAAACCTTAGGTCTCACTGTCTCACTGGGTATTATCGTATTTTGACCCCCCCCCCCCAATTTTTAAGATAGAGGGCAATGGCCTAATAAACACGAGCTTTGTGTTTATAAATTTACACAAAAATAAATCTGTAATATGGTGTACATTTACTTTGAGTTAGGTTTGAAAATGGGTTGACTTGTTTGGTCACTACCTGTCACAGTTAGACTAGCATTGGAGATCAAATGCGTAGCTTGGGCTGCAAATAAACAGCCGACTTGGTTTACGTGTTTATGTATGTCTGCTACAGAGGTAGATATCTCAAAATCGAGATGGTTAAGGGTCATTAGAGGCATGCCATTTTGTTGTAATACCAGTGAACTTCAGACATGCATTAGACCCATACTGTTTGTCTGAGCCACCTTGTCACAGGAAACTATTCAAAATAACTCTTTACTGTCAAAAATGAACGTAAAAAAGGGGTTGGGGTAGTGTTGGTTCAGTGTAAAAGCTATCAATTGTACAAGGAATTAGCCTGAATACCGTAATTAAAATCTTACAAGGATACTTTCCGCAAAACATCAATGGTTGGTTTTTATTTGCGATTACAATGTCGAATTATTCCCCTTTTTCTGCAATCTGTCATAGTCGGATGAAAAGTCACAAATATACCGTCCAGTGAGATCGTTTTGACCTCAGGGTTATCTAAACCTTAGTACATCGTCTTTGCGCATTATATACGAGCAACTTGACTGGATCGTGCCTTCTATCAAGTCACAATTTAAGACCTTGATATTGATGTTGGGGTCTCGACGCCCTGCTGCGTGAACAATCGGTGCTGCGTAGCATGCTCCACCTCCATTTCAATCTCAACTAGGCAAGAGGTTTACCCATTTGTATATATTGGTCTTATTTGTCTTCATTCCTTCTCTTGCTTGAGTATTAATTGCGAGTTATCATGTTTCTACCATTGTAGTCTGGGTATATTCTATAGAAAATAGTTTTGTATCAACTTTATATCAAATATTTAAAAACAATTCTGTTTCAATATTTTAGCCTCCAACTATATAACAATGTGGGAAATGTTATTCAATTTTGAATAACATGGGACAAAGGCAAAACTTGTGTCAAGAAACAGGATATTCCAACATAAGAGATGTAACAGGTGGAATGGGAATTGTTTTATTTGTTAGAAACTCTTTAAATCCTGGCACTGATATTGTACGTAACCAATCCCAGATGAGCAGTGGCGGCGCGACGGGAGGGGGGGGGGGGGGCACGGGGTGGGGGCAATTGCCCCCATGCGCGGGGCAAGGAGGTCGCCGTCGGAAGCTTTTTTATTGCTGTAACCGGGGCTAGATGGGTGTGGAGTGTGGGTGGAGGCTGGCAACTGACATAAAAACTGTTTTCTGTGGCAAAGTAGGGGCGCCATTAAAGAACAAAGAACATTGCCCCCAGGCACCTCGAACCCTCGCGCCGACACTGCCGATGAGGGCTTTTGGACTAACGGTACTAATTCAGTTTCCATAATAAACCTATGGAAACAGCATGATATTAAAAATTGAATAACTTTAAATTTCTGAATGTTCATGATCAAACCTATATTTATCAGTATAGACATCAGTATAGACCTATCCTTGATGCAAGCTTGTTTTCAATTCCACACCAAAGAATCAGGTGCTAATTTCAGTCATAAGTTTTCCAAAGTCAAAGTCTGTAAAAGGACTGAAATTCTGACAATGAAACATTGTCTCTATTGTTTTCAGTTTCAAATAGGATAAGCTCTCAAAAGTTTCTCTTCACTAAAATTTTACTTTCATTATCAACCAACCCTGGCCAGCCAAACCCATATATGCTCTATTTTATCTTCACTCATTTCTAGACTGGTTCCCATACTTGCATATCATTAGTACCGTGAGTCGTTATGTGATTATAACGAGCTATCACAGTCTGTACAGTAAAGAGAGTAATAATTGTAGAAGCTTGGCATAGTTAGAGTACAACCATAATTAGTTAAGAACAGAAGTACTGTCAGATACACAGTATATTAAAACCATCAAGAAAAAAAAGCAAGAATATTTGTTATTTTTAGTATTTAAAAAACAACATGGACATAACCAGTTAAAATGCTACATTTTGTATTATAAACAAATATCACTCCAGTGATCATAACTTGTAAAAAAAAAAAATAACCATGAATATACATTTTAATCGAATAGAATACAATACTCTTAGTAAAAACTATTATGCTAACTTTTGATTAGTACTGTATTAGTAAAATAAGTGCACATCTCCAAAAATATATTGTGAAGGAAGTAGAGGAGTCCCTCATCCCCCACCCCATCCCCACAAAATTAGAAACATTTCAAAGCTATTTTGAAAAAACCCTTATAAATGTGCATTAGAGTACATGCACACATGTCTTAACACCATAGTGGTCATCTATTCAAACCATAGTGGTCAATGATGTTACGGGTGAGTTTCCTCAACTTTAAAACCACAGTGATACCTATGAGGACCGAAGCCTTACTAAACCTAAATTCTCTTTAAGCCGAAACATTTTTCTTGTCACGAACTTTTCCTTCTTAAGTTTCAATAGCAAATATTCAGTAAACCGAAACCCTTCTACTTGGGAAACCAACAAATTCATTTTTGCACAAAAATTAACCGCGTCAAACTGAAACTTAATAAAAACATGGCCAGGTAGCTGCCCGATCAAATTTGTGAGGTGGGCCAACGGCCACGAACAAGCTTAGTCAGGGACTGCTCTGGGGCTGGGGAGGGCAGATAATATTTCTAAACACGAAACTGCCTAGGGTCATGCGTGAAATTAAACAAAACCCTAATAAGTACTGGCACATATTACAGCCAGTTTTAACAATTGGCTAATCAGTGGTCTTTACCACAGAAGTTTGACGCCGCGTCAATAATAATGACGAGAAGTTAAGAAATAAAGAAATACCCGCATCTAGACAATAAATATACACAAGGAATGCAAGTCAGACCCCACACCACCTCCCTATTCGACTATCGTCTCGCAGCTTTGTCTAGCTTCTAAATTGCAAGAAGATAGAAAAACCTGCATATATCCATTCATCAGACTCTAACGCACATATGCATAACTCTCACTGCATATATCCATTCAACAGACTCTAATGCACATATGCATAACTCTCACTGCATATATCCATTCAACGGACTCTAACGCACATATGCATAACTCTCACTGCATATATCCATTCAACAGACTCTAACGCACATATGCATAACTCTCAGACGACCATGACTCAGTTATAATTTAGCAAATCAACCTTTCGTTTCAGCAATACCCATTCAAAAGCCTTTCCACTTTCTACATCACTCCCTGCTGCGGAATCAGCTGATTATTAAAGATATTACCTCGCACTGAATAAAGCGTTGGGCTCTGAATGCTCGTACCGGAATCAGTGCAAAGACAGAAGTTTAGCATTTCGTCCCTAGAAAATGACGAAAAGTTAAGAAGAAATTAAAGGAAATACTTTGAGGCGAGAAAAAGACGCGAGTCGAATAGAGAGGAGGGGTGGTGTCTGACTTGCATTCCTTTTTATATTTGTGGTAGAGGTACCTGCATTTCCTATTTCTGTTTTTTCTTATCTTTCCGTTTTTTTAATGGACGAAACGTCAATTTATAAATTATGCATTTATAAATCTCGAAGAAAGCTTACAACGCAGATGCAATATTGATGTTTCTTGTAAGTTCACACACTTGTAAGATCTAAAGTTCTCTTACATTTCGGTTGACTTTATCATTTTCTTACACATGACTGTGTTTGCAATTATTATAATTGTATAAGAATTTTTTTTTCAATATATAATAAAAGATAGAAGTCAAAACTATGTCATTTTACGTTCAGTCTCTCCAAGAGGTAATAGCAACGTGGTAAAAAGAGACCTCATCATATGCATGACATCATATTGAAATAATCACGTAATTTGAACTGCGTGGAAAGCACTGGTTTTACAGAAGCGCACTATCTTAAAATATATTATTTTTATTTTATTTTGAAGTCAATGGAGGACGCCTGTCAGGATATCAGAACAGAAAGTGGATACTAACGGAAGCTTGGACTTATTTTAGAACAAACCTTTTAGATGCAAGTATGGCAGAATTGCCTCCTGCTATACACAGCTGCAGCAAGTGTTGCAGAGAGGAACGGTAAATCATCAGATGTCCTAAATGCAAGACATTTGCTTATTAGTGTCAGCTGTGTTGTAATGAGGTCAATCAGACAGTTTTCTTTTATGTTTCCCCGATATAGAAGGTGAAATGACATCATATTGCATATTCATGTTAATGATAGCGCTAGATGGAAGCCATAACAAATATCCACATATTTTTTTTTTAACACCACGCTGAAACAATTACAGGGGCTGCATTCAGGATTTGAAGCATGATGCCAAACGTGATCACCCACTCTCAATTGGTGTGGATGGAGGTAAAGTAAAAAAAAGAATCTACCCATGTGTACCTCATACTGAAAACATAAATTTTTTTCTTTTGAAATTCTAATAATAGTTACTTCTTCAGATATTGTATCTGATTACTCTATTGTATGTGCATTTGTTGTATTTTTGTATATTTATTTGGGGCTAACAAATAATTCTAGGTAACAATATTAGAATTTACTTAAATTATAAAATACTAAATATTTCAAATTTTTTATTTTTTAAAAGCGACGTGTCCAGAAAATAAATGGTAGCAGCTAATAAGCATTTGTTATGAATTGACGATGTATGAAAATTAAAGGTATAGAGAAACTGTATAAATAGACCAACAGTATATCAAGTATTACCTCTCATGGACATTTAGAACTCAAGAATTATACTGATATATTTCAGGGATTTTTAGTTTCCATGCTGAAACATTCTTAGATCAAAATAAAAATAAGATTCAAAGCTAGATGTGACTGGCATTTTTAGATCTGTCTGGATGCATGATTTCCCTCTACTGTTCTGGAGAGAGGTAATTATTAGTTTCATCTCAAAGTTTCATTTTTAAATATATATTGTTTTCATATTTTAAAAAGTTTCATTGTCCATGTATATTAAATTGGCCGATGGAAATTACAAGTGTATGATATAGTTCATCATAAAGTAATGACGTGTTTTCTGAACCCATTTATAGAGCCACAAAGTATTTGTTTTGAAAACATTATGCATGACATGAATATTGAATTTCTTACACTGATGGTGCTGACCAGAGGCCGTACCTACTGCCTAGTGACCAGAGGCCGTACCTACTGCTTAGTGACCAGAGGCCTTACCTACTGCCTAGTGACCAGAGGTCGTACCTACTGCCTAGTGAGCAGAGGCCTCTGACTTCGGTGAGCCTTGCTACATACCAGTTGACAGTTTCGTGGTAAGTGGATCATACGGGAATCAGTTTGACCGATTCGTCCGTTTCGCCCCGCATTCTGCACGGGCGGTTCCAGAGTCGACCGTCTATCCGGCCGCCCAGCAAACACTACGGCCGTCCATACCGACAAGCCAAGCCCTGTCTCTTAACCGGCCGCTGATTTAAACTGCACGTCATTTGTTTACAGCTTATCTATTTTGGAGAGGTGCCGTGATACGCTTAGAGACGATGGCAATGCCTCGTCCATGCTTCCGGAGACAGACATGGACTTAGGACCCAACGAGGACAATTCCCACAGTGAATGCGGGGATAACCTGAATTAGCATTCTCAGATCCCACAATGGAACGAATTTAGTTCAGTTTTAAAGCGGCTGTCAAGGAAATATGTCGAGTGTTGCAATCTTCCCAGTTAACGCCACCACCAACTGCGAGTCAAGTCGATAAGGTGAAGGTATCATTAGATTTGAAAGATGAACACGACCATCCCTCCTTCCGTCTACTGCCGCAGTTGACGAAAATAAAGCAAATATTAGCCCATCTGTTCTGGACAATGCTAATGCATTCTTTCTTGAATGTCAACTATAAGCGTCGTTTTTGTCATGCTGGTATCGAACCCATTTGGACACATTTTACTACTGAGCTTCCAACGCTTCATGCAAACATTGCAAGGGAGAATATGATTACCTCCACGTTTTACAGGATGGACAGGAATGTTTCCTTTCATGCCATCTCCAGCTTGTGCGTAACATTGTGGCAATATCCTCTATGTTTGGCCGAAAAGATGAGCAGCGATCATGTCTGTGAATATACGGCCAGGATCTCCAAGGGCATTAACAGAACGGCGCAACGATTCTATGGCTAACAAACTGACGGCTTCAGCTAACTTAAATTTAGTGTGACGAGATGCCTGTCTTTGCTTGTCGTCACTCAAGCCGCATCACTCCTTGGTTCTCTGGGCTACACTTTTCGGGTAGCCGTTAATATTTGTATGTATATTATAAGAGGTTTAGAGGCAGTCAGCTCAGGAACTGCCTGTAAAACTGGCCTTGCCGCCTACACCGGCTTTCGGACCAAATCAGTCTCTCTCAGCCTCAATGGAGAGATGATCATAGGAAAAGAGATAATGGGCTGAGCACTGCCCAACAACAAAAACAACAGGTTCGACCGCAGTCACATTTCAGGCGGAATTAGACCCCACAGTTCCGGAGGCAATTCAATAAAGGGGATAAAAAGCAATGTTTCTCTTTCCCCAAGCCTCCCAACAACCGCCGCTGACTCGCCATCCCGACCACCTCCAAACAACCAACCGGTGCTTTCCAGACTCCTTCATTTTCATCAGCGCTGGATCGGACATTTATCGCAAAGCAAATGGGCAATCCAAGTCATTTCAGAGAAGCTTCAGATTTAATTTATCCTGCCCCGTCCCAATTTGTCTTTTCCTTTTGTGACAGACGTGCCGTCAGATTTGGACAGAAATTCTGCAGAAAGAGATCTGGTTCTTACTCGACAAGCGGGCAGTGGAGATTATTTGCAAACCAAACTCTTTGGGATTTTATTCCAATCTTTTGCTAGTGCCCAAAGCCAGTGGAAAACTTAGGCCGGTCATAGACTTCAGCTGGCTCAACAAATACATTGTCACACCAAACATTCAAAATGAAAATTGCAAGGTCAATCAGGCTTTCTATAAAAAGGGACAAATTTACGGTCAGTTTAGACCTTACCTACGCATATATTCACGTCACTGTCCAACCGGCTTTAGGCAGGTTCCTTCAGTGTGCCTACCAATAGACAAAATATAAATTTCGTGCACTCCCATTGTGTCTCAACATCTGTCTATGGGTGTTCACAAAAAAAAAACAAAAAAAAAAAAAAAATAAAATAACGTTAACTGCGTCACCACCCTGTTAAGATCGACTTCGTCAAGAACGATTGCGTCGTATCTGAACGACGTCCTCCAAAAACACATGATAAGTTCAATATTGATTAAGGTCAGGAACGATCTACTGTCACTTTTAGGTCAAGTAGGCTTTATGATGGATTAGGAAAATTTAGATCTCAACCCATCCCAGCATTTTGTTCATGTTGTTCACCTGAGCATGGAGTTTCTGTCCAATTTCAACCTCGTCCGTCTCCCTCATGTTCGCGTAGCGTGGAATAGGACTCGTGGAGTAGATTTCCAGCAAGGAATGGACTCCAGCGAGACTACTTTTGCAATGTTTGGTTTGCTCAGTGCGGTAGCGGAATACATTCTCCTTGGCCGCCTTTTCATGCGCTTTTTGCAGATAGACCTGCTGGCCCAGTGGCGCCCATTCGCCCGTTGACTCATTCAGAGAGTTACGATCATGACCGAATTTGTATTACTCTTGCATCAGCGTTGCACCAAACTTTGCCTTACAACAGGAATTCCTCTATAAAAGTCCCAGCTGGAGGTTACAGTATGTACGGACGCCAGTTTGTATTGTTGGGAAGCCGAACTTTGCCATGCTTCTCCACGGTAGGAGGCAAGTGTCGTCCGGAGAAGTTACCTCTTCACATCAACCTTCTGGAAATGAAGGCTATATTCGACGCTTTTCATTTCTGGAAGGACCAAGTATGCCGGAAAGCATTCCACAGACATCTCGGTAGCGGTGACCTACCTCCTCAACGGGGAAGATTGTGGAGTTGGTGGGGTGGGATTGGGGACCGAATCACCGTGTGGTCCATTCATCAGTCCGTCTTTCATCGGATTTGAGCGAATTTACGGCTTCCAATGATATACGTTTTTGCAACAATGCGTAATCACGAACTGCCCACCGTTGTCTCTCTGGTCCCTGATCCCTCCTCCACGCCTGCATCTTGTCGGTAGAGCCTTGCGAAGAAAGGAATTTTAACTTTCAGTTGTAGAGAGAATCTCACGACCTAGGAGGCCGTCCACTTTAAACGCTTACGAAGGAAAGTGACGCGTGTTCACGGTGTAAGGTCAACAGTATTACTCCTTTGAGTACATGAATCCCACTATTGGCTGACTTTTTTCTCTGGCTGTTTGAGGAGAAAAAGTTAGGTTCGATTACTATCAAAAGGCTACCGTTCCATGATATCTGACACTTTAAAGCATCGTGATAAAGATCTATCAGACCTGTTAGCCAATTCAGACTTTAATTGGCCAACATCCCATTACCTGTTGCCGAAATGGAATATTTTGTGGGTTTTGACATGGCTCAATTCAGATCAGTTCGAGTCCTTACCCAGAATCTCACTAAAGATGCTATCATGCAAGACATGCATTCTGATAGCTTTAGCTTCCGCATGTTGAGTAAGTGAGTTGTAAGTCTTTTCAATGGACCCGAAATATCTCCAGTTCAGATAGACTGGTTCTGTGGGTCTAATGACGCAACCAGAATTTGTTGATAAGAATAGGTTGCTGTCATCGGGCAATCAAAGAGTGGTCATACGCTCGCTTTGTTAGATTGATACGTCTAGAGGGGAGACGATGCAAGACCGTGTCCGTGATCTGGATCATTATTTGAAGCACACAGAAAAGTCGGGGGATATAAAGTCTCTTTCTTCCGGCGAAAGAGGATATAACCCCTCAAACCATAGCATCATGGCTTGAAGTGGATAATACGACCGGTGTATTCTGAAGTCTCAAACGATCAGATTCGCCTCATGAAAATTGCAGTTAATGAGATTAGAACGATCTCTGAAAGACTCTTGTTCGAACGTAACGTTTCGACCTGAGATATCTTAGAAGCTGTCGGCTGGTATGTAAAGTCATTCTTTTTGAGTTTTTTTTTTATCTCCGTGATTTTTCATCGAAGAGACAAGAATGGAATCTGGGGGTCAAGTGGCCGCAATCCAGACGACCACAAGGCCCAGTTGACGTCAGCACAACCTCCTTACGGGCATGGGTTTAGCGCTTTAGCTCCATTCGCCCAGGCCTTTAATCGTCAAGGAGAGTTTATTCTTTTCTTTTTTAGCCGTGTATGGTCGTCACGGGTTACTTGACCTTTGGTTCAGCTCCTATCGTGTGAGGAGAGCGGGTTATTCTTCATATAGGGAATCGAGCCATTCTTCCCTCAAAGGGTGCGCGGGATACAGGTTGGATGCTCAGCATTCCCTTATCCTATTGCATATTTTCCTAACGTTAGTGTGATCCTGGAATGTATTTCAAGGAGAAAGCAAATTGTTTAGTAAACTATGTTTCTCCGGGAATACATACTGAATCACATTATTATAAAACCTCCCCATACCACCCCGCGAATGCGAGAACCCTAGTTGGTATATCGCTCAGCTTAAAACTAGAGCTATCTAGCGATGGTAAAGTGTAGGTAATGGGTAAGAGTTTCCTTACTTTGGTCTATATGGTATGTAGACTGAAAAGACGAAATTGTCATCTCTTCTGAAGGGTTGGATTCTGGAAGAAGCGAATTTTATTTTTCTTACGTTAGTATGACCCAGTAAGTATTCTCGGAAAAAAAACCCCTGTATTTATTTAAAATTATGGTTTAAATTCAGTATTGGTTTTCATTTAATGCAACAAATATATCAGGTCTTTTCTTTCCTTCTTTAAAGAAGACAATCGCTCTATATAGTTTATTCCTTTGCACTAGACCTGGTCTTGCACTTGAGATGTCCAAGTGGTTATACAAACAAATATACGAATGCAGGTGAGATACCGGATTTAGCTAAATCGGTTTCTAAAATCTCACCACCTTTTAAATGTATAATGGGATGTTGACATTTAAATAAGATTTAAAACCGTTTTAGTTGTCCACCACCACCAATATTTATTAAAGAAATGCATTCTGACAATCCACACTCTATCCTATTTTGTGTTGAACAGTCGAGAGATGACCTAGCATCAGTGTACCTGCTTTGAATTATATACGTGGAAACTGTTATTATTATTATTATTATTATTATTATTATTTTTATTATTGTTGTTGTTGTTGTTAAACAGTTACAAAATATTCAGATACTTGTGACAGAGACTGGGTTTGCAGATGGAGAAAGAACGGAGAGACTTTGGTCTTGTCTTCGTAACTTTTCTAGAATCACAAAAGAGATAAACTATGTCAACAGGCAAGATTGTTTAGTAGATGCCTTGTATGAAGCTGTAGCTGAAACAATCTAGGTATATACTCGCGCTGCAAATTTATACAAAGGAGGTAAAAAAAATAAAAAAAATAAAAAAAATAAAAAAAATTGGAAGAAATAGATACTTATGTCCACACATTGTTTGAATGTCAACTTAAGTATCAACAAGTCAGTCAATTGAGGCATTGTGTTTTTCATTACAAAACTTTCGGGTTTAATTCTGCCAACAACTTCCATTTAAATGAATGATATTGTATTCTATTTAATAACAGAGGCGTAAGCTGGGCATAGTTATAACTGTGGTGTCTGTGTGTCTTTAAGTCTGTACATCTGTACCTCTGTACGTCCATACTTCCATCTGTCCACACCCTAAATTAACTTCAGCGTTACAGTTTTTTTACGTGGTCATTTTCTCACGTGCAGATGGTCACAGAATCACATTACATTTTAACAACCACAACTTACGAAAAGTTCGGTGGCGATCTCTATGCAGGCAGTGGTCAGTTTCGTGATTTAATAGAAACAATACGCAATGAAAATTAAGAACTTTAAAATATGATCTGAAAGATGATTGATCGACCCTCAACGCTTTCCATGGAGAGCGTTTTGACGTCTTTTAACGCAAATGATTTGCCATTGACGCAACCTAAGTCAGCTACCGGTCTTTTGTGACACTCTCATGATGGGGTAGTGCAATAATTTTATGTAGGCGCTTATGCCATGTATAAACAATATCTACGCACTTCTAAAACAATGTCATATCTTACATTTGAAGGTATGGGCAGCTGTGATTTACATACTTGGATTAATTACTTCTTATAGTATGAAACATGTAAAAAACACCAAATCGGTGTGAGATTAACTCAGTCTTTCGTTTCTTCACCAGAGAGAACATCTACCATTCCAGAACAAGACGGTGACAAGGAAAGCACTAAGAAAGGCAATCGTGTAAAGCGAAATTTACTGAATATTGGTTTAAATACATTATATTGATGGCTTTAAAAGCAAAAAAAAAAAAAAAAAAAAAAAAAAAAAAAAAAAAAAAAAAAAAAAAAAACACAAACAAACAAACAAACCCCCCAACTCCCAACCCCCAACAACAACAATAACCCAAACAAACAAACAAATTAATAACATCTAACATCTCCCCATAGTGGTGAAGATATGCAGGATGATATTGATGAAGTGCTGAAAGAAATTACCAACAAACATATATCAGAAAGTGAGTTTATTTCAGTTCATGTAGATGAGACAAAAGAAGAATAATTGATGAGAGCCATTCTGGAAAGATAAAAGATAAAGATATAATTGCAAATAGAATCAACCAAATTTACTTTCCTGCGAAAACTGAAAATAAAGGTTGTGATTTTTAATCCAGCGTCAGACTTTCCAATAACAAGAGGACTCTGCAGGCAAAAGTGAATTAGTATTATTTGAGACTCAGTATCTAGTGTTACAGATTGTTTAGTGTCCAAAGAGCAAACTAGATGGAGCTATTTTAATTTATCTTCAACATGAGTTTTATGCATTAAATCATGGTAAAAATAAGCCAAGTACAAGCCATAATAGTAGAAGTCCAATAAGCATGACCTTCCGGGTCCTTTACTAGTATCGATCTGATACTTCTGATACTAATAATGTGTTCTCTCGGTATGTGTCACGTGTGATTCGTGTCCCCTAATCCCAGGCGTGCCTTAACACCATGCAGCAATTAATTGCATGAGTTGAATCTGTTCGAGACAGCCTGACAATGTAATTATAGGTTATTGGTTCAGTATTAATAAATTCTGGATGAAAAGGCCATGTGACAAATAATACCCGAGGTTGCCATGGCATTCTACGCATAACAAGGACCCAGTATTTATCCAAATTTAATCAATTTAACTATTTGATTATATTTTTAGAGATCGTAAATAGATGATATTTTATGGGATAGAAAAGGAAACGTAAACAATCATCTTTCTTTCATATATTTGAAATGTAAATTGAATCAATAAAATCTCATTACAGTGTAAAAATGCTCATTGTTGTTGAACCATCCTATTACAAAACAATATCACGTCACTGTCTCCCTATGACGTCACTTAAGAGGATGCATGAATGGAAAATCATAGTCTATTAGATAAATAAACGTCCAAATTAAAACGTCCATGGTTCAAATGTTAGAAAGTGAAATATACTTCGAAATTCAACAAATATAATTGTTAATATTTTAATGGTTTCAATGTGAAAGTAAAGGCAGGTGTTTACAGCACAATAACTCTAATTTTGTTTGAACTGATTGCATTTTCTACATTGTGATTAACTGGAAACGGACACGTGGTAATGACCTGGAATTCGTTCCACATTGATAAATTCTGATGACTACATTCAGTTACCAATCATGTTTTCAAGGTACTTTCGGTGACGTTTTGTCTGCATCAGCTCATTACGCGACTCCCACACCAATGACTTTAGATCAAAAGTTGCAATTCATATAAAATCTCTGATCAGAAGTTCAAACACTTTAGTCGCACAGTCCTTCTAACACTCCAACACTCAACTCTGTAACCAAAAGCATATTATAGGCTTTGCTGGCAAATGTGTACCTTCATAAATTACTGCACGTGTGCTTCGCCACTGAGTTTCCAGAATTAATCTGCTGTTGTTATTCATGGTCATTGTCATATGGCCTAAGAGCAGCGAATCTTACTAAAAATGGACACGAATGAGTTTTTTGTTTTGTTTTTGTGTAGAAAGAAAGATCAGTGAATGCTAAACATGTAAAGAATATTTGCTCAATGAAAATCAGTGTGACCTTTTTTTACATTATGCGTTGTGATTCTGTACGGACTAGATCATCTTCGCTAGTCAAGGGTCGTCGATCCGCTTTGACGATAAACGAAGTAGATCGACGAGCTTTGGATAGTGAAGATGGAGTTAGGTATTCTGCAGCCTTGTAAAGAGGCTCATGAAAAAAAACTATGTGCTTCTTGTGGATGAAATCAGCTGATTTGATGACAGAATGGAGGAAAATTGGAATGATCAGGATTAAATGATCATGGTTGGGTATATCTCGAAATGTAATGTAAAGGACTTTATTTTAACTTTGTGAGTGATTAGGATAAATTTACACTTCGATAAATACCCAACCATAATCATTTATTCCTATAAAGAAGATGTAAGTATGTAAAATACTGACGGATCTATGGGCATATCTACAAAATCAAATGTACAAACGCTACAGTTTGTTCAAAGGAAAATAAAAGATCAATAAAATCATATATGTGCATACTTCTATTTTTCTTGAATTATGTCGATTCGTAGTTGTAACCTTTGTGGCAGAAAATAATTTAAGTTCACAATTCTACTACTTATATGGACAAAATGGATGGTTATTCTCAAGACACCCCCCCCAACACCCCCCCAAAAAAAACTTCCAACAAAAAAACATGAATAATCTACGCAAATTAGTTTGATTTATCTTTATTTCATCATCCTGTCAATCCATTTGTTACGTTTGAAATAATTTAGCAATAAAGAATAAGTTAAAAAGAACTACCTACCCATATTTTGAAGAAAAGTAACAAACACAACACGGATCATTCTGGTGTAACAAAATCAATTCTTATAGCAAGAGTCTACGTTAAAAATTAAAACCACCTTCTTGAGAGAGTAGAAAATTGGACTCAACGCATTATGTAACCTATAGGCAGGCAAATATTAAGAAATGGGTTGAGAAAAGGGTAAAAGTACATTAGACTATGTTACCAGTATTATTAGGGAGTTACATCATAACCTCCTTACTCTGCTTACTTGAAATTTACATAAGTTGCTCTCCATCATGAGAAGTTAGAAATGGCTGTTAACATAATAAATTGTCATTTCATTAGCCATTCACTGTCCTTAACAGCAGTAAAGATCGTGAAATATTGTGTATTAGAAACATGCTTAACTGATGGAATTGATTAAAAATAAATCACAAGTTCCTTTAATTACTCACTATCAATACTTGTATCAGCTCTATCCTGTATCTGGTTTTCTGAGTCGTACTTTCGTCAGAAACCAGTTCCCCTTCCTTGTCTGCCAGTTGTGAACTGAGTACTTTTCCCTGAACCGCTGTAGTACAGAAACAACATTCGGTAAATAGTGAAGAAACTCCTTCAGTTAGGTTGTCTAAATTTGTCTCAAATCATTCCACATTAATTCATATATGTATGTATGTATGTATGTATGTATGTATGTATGTATGTATGTACGTACGTATGTATGTATGTATGTATGTATGTATGTATGTATGTATGTATGTATGTATGTTTTTCCCATAAAATCGTCGTCGTAATCAGATTTTGTAGTTTGTTAATTCTTTCTAGCACTCTTTCACTTGAAAAAATTGCAAAGGTGCCTATTTGATGGTGATTTTATCAAAACTTTCTATGCTCCATTTTCTTGATACCATTTTTAGCCGAGAAACGCATACTAATAACCTTTGTGATAGCACTGATTGAGAATTTCTAAAAAGATATTCTTTTTTTAAAAGATGGACATACATTTTCATCCATTAATAAAATCGCTATCTTTTAAAAGTGTCCATTTTGAAGACACGAAGTCCAAAAATAACATTTGTTAATGTTTCTGCATTGAACCGTACTATTTTATATCGTGGTGACTTTGTCGAAGTAAATAAAACCTTAATTGACATTATTGGAACTTACTTTCCCCGGCTTTTCAATTTTATATATTTCGCCGTGACTAATTAGACGAGATAATGTGAATATTTCTAAGTAACTCACCTAGATGGATAATAATTTTTCTTGTTTACAATTTCAAGAACAAGTTCAGTCAGTGCGTATAAGTAGCCATTTACAGTTGTATTTCGTCGTATGTAATGGTAAATTCAAATAATGGTGCATAACTATTTTATTAGCACCTGCAATGAAGATCAAGAGATAATTTTAGCAAAAATGTATATCAGAGTCACGTAAATGAGCTAGTCTGATTCCCAATGCGTCCTTCTTTTTTTCCCACTCTTCCATTTTCGCATCTTAACAAGACCATGTTCCTGGTTCGCTGATTCGTGATCGGAAACAGAGGAAGAAGTGAAAGTGTCAAAATACATCCACAATAGCGCAAGCAGCAGTAAATACCCCACTAAATATTATCTCGACTGTAGACATTGCAACCGTACAGCGTGTATCCTGGCCATGCAGGTGTCAACTGTAGACATTGCAACCGTACAGCGTGTATCCTGGCCATGCAGGTGTCAACTGTAGACATTGCAACCGTACAGCGTGTATCCTGGCCATGCAGACCGTACAGCGTGTATCCTGGCCATGTAGACCGTACAGCGTGTATCCTGGCCATGCAGACCGTACAGCGTGTATCCTGGCCATGCAGACCGTACAGCGTGTATCCTGGCCATGCAGACCGTACAGCGTGTATCCTGGCCATGCAGACCGTACAGCGTGTATCCTGGCCATGCAGGCCGTACAGCGTGTATCCTGGCCATGCAGACCGTACAGCGTGTATCCTGGCCATGCAGGTGTCAGAATCAGATCATTTGCTTGAATATCATGCCTGACCCGAAACGTGCTCAACAGAGAATTATGTATTGGTCTCCCAGTTTGTTTGGTTGGTTGTTTTTTTGTGTTTTTGTTGTTGTTGTTCTTCTTCTTACACGAACCCATTGCATGATTACAACAGAGTATCTTTTTTTATTCAAAGGCACATTGTTACTGACTTAATTAAACAATTGTAAAAGTCTGCAAACCTATTTTTGTTCCACAAAATAAAACAGACCGAACTGGACTTTCCACGTTGATTTCAGAGAAAGAAAATAACTTGCAGACGTTAGGAGCTATTCGAACATGTTTTTCATATTAATTCGGAACTGATATCAACAGTTTTATTACTATTTCGTAGTATTTGTGTTCTTTAATTTGAGATTTTTCTCATTTGCGCATCTCGAATAGAAATAAACGTTGGTTGTTTTTCTGTTATAAGTTTTTCTCAATGTTCTATCACGCATTGGTGTTTTGGATGAAGTACCTACTTAATTTGTTCACTTGTTTCCTAGTAATGGCTATAATATCATGCTAATATAATTGCTGCATACGTATCAATTACGTTTACAATCAAATTAGCTAGTTTTAGTGGTATGAATAGAACGAAGTCCTATTAAGACCTGTAGTGGTCAATAACCAATATTAGCTGAAATAGTGTGCTCTAATAGTAGTAGTAATAGTAGTAGTAGTAGCAGTAGTAGTAGAAGATCTAATGGTAGTAGCAGTGGTCGGGCAGGTATATTTATTTCGGTGGTACTAGTAGTAGCAACAGCAGTAGTGGTGTTTGTAGTACTAGTAGTAGTAACACAGCACTGGAAACAGTATTAGAATCAGTATCATTATTTGAGTTTTTGCCACCTCCACCACCATTACCACTATCATCATGTTCATTATAACCATCATCATTATCAAAGTTAGTATCATTCTTGTTACTTTTGTTTTTAATTTGAAAAGTGATGAATTCGACCAGATTACTTGCATTTTCACTAACCTGTTATTCCTTCTTTACAAAATTCAGCGGGAAATTCGCATGAACAGCCAGAAGTCATAGAAGTCACGTGTTTAGCCACTAGTAGCATCAGTAGAGATTGTAGGAAAACTATTGACCTCTCCATGATACAAGAACCTTAAGAAATGAATAATTTGATCATGACTTTTTACAATCTAGTGAAAAGCATAAAGTTATTTACGTGTATTTCAATGTTCAGACCAGTAATTGACAATCTAGATAGATAGTAAATTTGAATATTGGCAATAAATTCCAAAGGTAACAACTATCTAAAATGTTTTTAAATGTCGTATGAGTACAAAAAGCAATCAATTAATTAGAAGAAAAAAAAAGAATAAATTTTTGGGAATAAGTAAGATATGGTTTACTTCCTCGGCCCCCTTCCAGCCAATAAAAATAGTATCTTATAAGCATATGAATTCCAAGTCTCCCGTCCTATTTATGAAAGGTTTCATTCATAAATACAGATATGTTACTTATCAATAATTCTTTAAACTACTATTACGAAGGAAATACTATATGATTATAATCATAAATATGAATTTTACCTTTTCTCAGGCCTGTGTATTTTGAATGTCTGTATTACGCAATTCTGGCAGCAACAAACCTTCTGTTAGTCTTGATTTGTCTCGCAGGGACGGATTTTAGGCTTGCTTTTATATAATAGAGTCAACCCGGGAATCTAAGGGTCAGATGACAGACAATCATAGTGGCACTTCTGTCATTTACAATTTTACATATTGTTAGTTTCAATTGGCAGCTGGCCAGAATCCACTTTGGTTAGGCGGCAGTCATGACGGGATCACGCGCGGTTGGTTAAGGTCAAAAGTTTTCTGGGACAAGATGGATCGAACGTTTGAAATAAGTACAAAATTATATTGCATTTAATGGTCATACTCAAATTGAATTACATTATAATATTTATCAAGGATAAGTTCAAGTAAATAATTTGTTTTTACTAGCAATAAATTACCGGGACATTAAATTGTCTTAATCTTAATAAATTAAATAACAATCTTGGTCAAGAATACGTTCATGCAAATAATTCATTCCTGTTTCATCAGTTAACTCGGTTTGAATTAATATATCGCCAGCGCAAATAAAGCTATACCTACATTTTCCCATAATATATAAAATGAAACTTTAGCTTCTTACAAAAGCGAGAAATAAAATGCAATGAATTTTACGCATACTTTGAAAATGTTACTTTTATTGAATGAGAAATAGTGTAATTTTAATTATTTGAAATATTATGTTTTTACTAAGCAACAAATCGTCTAGGTTTCCGGCCATCAGCCAAGCATTAATTGTATTTTGATTACATATTCTTACTTTGATCATGCTGGTTCTGGCTTGACGCGTGAGATTTTGTGACTTCATTTCTACTCCAACATCGGAATCCCATTTGGCGAATGAGTGAAGATTTCTCATTCTAATAGAATTCCATTTTGTAGGTACATTATGAAGAATCTAACAATGCATATTATGTTGCAAATGTGATCATACACTTAAATAATTTGCAAAGTTCAAATGTTTGCTGGAGACCGAGGTCCAAAATCTATCTTGTCTTAAAATGATACGCACGTGACTCGCAGAAATCACTTGCCACTAAATTGGAATATGCCTGCCAGTGCTCTGATTACGATTATAGCCTCTACCTCTTTTACATTCGTGATTTCTTGTATGTGGCTTTATGCTGCGAGTATAAAAGCTTAGGAAGGAAATATTCGTTCAAGTGGAAAATTCCGACATATATGTGTGCTATATAGGAGGCATTATACATTTTAAAATTGAGATTTTACTGTTTTACTCATCTCCATTTGATGGATGTATATGTCCGTTTCTTTTGCATCTAGACAAATTGTACAGTTCATCACTAGCTTGTCTCTTAACATTGCATATTAAAATCGTGGTGTATTTTTTCCCGATAAACTAGTGTTTCTTTGATTTGAAATTACCTATTCGCAATTTCGAATGATAATTTTACTACTTCTTTACAATATTAATAGATTTTAAACCCTATACCCTTTTATTCATGAAAAACATGTGCAAATTGAATAATCATTTACCTGCAGGCAAATAGTTACAGAAGTTGTCTTCCACTAATTAGTTTGATGTTTCTGGACACATGAATAAATGACCCTGTAAATGCCCCGACTGTTGCCATGTAACTGTCATTTAGATAGTGTGCACATGTTCAGCTAATTGATAATAATTCAGGAAATGCCCAAGAAACATTATTTTGCTTAAAATGCATTTATTTTCTTACAAACTATGAATATATGTATGGGTATTTTATCACAATAAAATAAAAGATGAAAATGTCAAAAACGTTAGTTACTATAGAAGTCTCTTGGATTGTTAGAAATGGAAACCTGTTTATAATCACATACCGTAGAGTATTATGTACTATGATTTTCAGCTCGTGTCACATATAAAATATAGGTTTCTTTATGTTTGTGAGATGAATCAGTTAATGCATTGCTTACTTTTGCCTGTTATTTTTGCGGTATATTCATCAAACCATGCATCAAAGTATAGGTGTGAGATATTGTTAAATACATATTTGATATGTCAAAGATATCACTGAATAATGTGTTTTTTTTAAAGATTATCACGCTTTGACTTCAACGTCAATCACGGTATCAACGTTACATTTGTTTCTAATAACAGGAAAAACTCTCACAAAATGCAAGAAACGTCGACCATTTGACACAATCTCATCGTATAAACATTTCTTCTAAAATTAGGATCTTGACTTGAAGAGTGAAGACCTTTTTATATACATGTCATAAGTTTTAAAACATGCAAGTTATAAGTTCAAGGTTTGTGTCAGTTGTAGATGCTGATATGGTGACTATTGTTGTTATTTATAAAGAGTTTGTACATCATTCTTCGGCTGTGCCAAATCCTCCACCCCATATAAAAATAAACTGAATAAATCATTTTTCAAGTTAATCGAAAATTGTGGTAGCATCTTTTAAGGAGGAGAGATTCCGTATGATTCACTTGCATTCATTTGTGAATTATATAAAAATGTCCTGGATTGGAAGTCTTTTAGTAACGCACATGGTATATGACAAACATTGCTTTCTGAACAAATTTTAAAAACATGTGGAGGTACAGAGTTATTTAAATACATCAATATTAAATTGTAAGGGATTTTAAAACCTAATAAAAATACAGTTTTGCTTGATGTTATGTATTCTTTATCTCTATGGAAAAATGAACTATCTACTTTTCAAAAATATTTATCTCTATGGAAAAATAAACCATCTACTGTTCAAAAATATTTGTCTCTGTGGAAAAATGAACCATCTACTGTTCAAATATATTTGTCTCTATGGAAAAATGAACCATCTACTGTTCACATATATTTGTCTCTATGGAAAAATGAACCATATACTGTTCAAAAATATTTGTCTCTATGGAAAAATGAACCATCTACTGTTCAAAAATATTTGTCTCAAGATATTTTGACTTGAATATAGATAATTTTAAGTCATACGCAAGATGGAGAAAAAACGGTGTTGTACTTATTGAACTTCTTTTAAATGCACAAAAATAGTTATTGCCTTTTGAAGAAATAAAACCCAAAACAAAAGCTAATAATTTTATACAATACTTTGCTTTGACAAGAAATAAACCCAAAACACAAGCTAATCATTTTATATATTACTTTGCTTTGACAAGAAATAAAACCCAAAACAAAAGCTAATCATTTTATATATTACTTTGCTTTGACAAGAAATAAAACCCAAAACAAAAGCTAATCATTTTATATATTACTTTGCTTTGACAAGAAATAAAACCCAAAACACAAGCTAATAATTTTATACAGTACTTTGCTTTGACAAGAAATAAAACCCAAAACACAAGATAATCATTTTTAGAGTACATTGCATTGACAAGAAATAAAACGCAAAACAAAAGCTAATAATTTCACACATTACTTTGCTTTTATTTCAAATATATCAGCAAAGTGGAAAAGGAAAATTAGATTTTTTTATTAAACAAAAGTGGAAATAGTTTTCATGTAGTTTTCACCAAAAACTTCACTATTTGGGGTAAAAGAAAATAATATATTTATTTATAAAGACCTGATAAGAACTAAGATACAAAAACCAATTGGTAAACATGAAATTTGGTGCAGGCAGTAAGAGGGTGCAATTGGTGAAGTCAAATTTACAAATTATTTTGTTTTGGCTAAATTTTGTACTAAAATATATTAAACTGATCGTCTTTAATTTTAGATTTCTTTGTATAGATATTGTCACAAACAAGTTTTGAAAACACATTCATTTAAGTAATAATGATAAACTGCACTTTTTCTAAGGAGGGAATATAAAATATTGAGTATTTATTCCATGAATGTCGAGTTACAGAACATTCTTGGAAATTTTTTGTAGAATGGATGTAAACTTAAGAACCGAATTTTAGAAATACACGAAAAGATATTGCTTTTATTTGTAACTTTTTAATTTTTTTAAATTTTGTTTTGTTTGTTTTTGTTTTAACAAGTAAAAATTTAGCAAACACATTTACCTAACAAATCTTGCCTACTTTACAATTTTGTTTATCATATAAAAGGGTGGAAAATTATATAGCCATAGTGACTCACAGAACTAATGATTTTGAAACAAATTGACCCTACTGTCAACTTTGGATATTTTTCTTCTAAATGTTTTAAGCTGTTTTACACTTTATATGTTTTTTCTGCAAAGGAAACAATATCACATTTCAAGAAAACATGCAATTTAATAACACCTTGGGGTGATTCAGATCACAACGTATCTGTACAATCATCCATATTGAGTTGATTTCCATAACTGCTTTTACTGTCTCAGGATAAAAAATATATTGTTACATATCGTTGTTCGTTTTTGTTCAGCAAGATTTTTCTCAAAAATGACTTATTGTGTCTTTTTTTTTACAAAGATACCAAAGTTATTAGCTGTTTATTCTCAGATAATGAAGTACGGATACAAGACTCTTTACCATTTTTACCCAACTTCTTAACAGTCCCACTTATTTGTGTGGACAATATCATAGAAACACTGTATTCGTTTCAATGGAGAATGTATAAAGGCGTAAAGATCATTCTTTTTTTTGCTCTAATGTCTGTATTGCTGGTGCATTTAGAAAAACGGAGGAGAAACTCAATTTTTGACAAGTTCTTTTACTATATATTTAAGGGGAGCAGTACGTTTGATCTACAAGTCCTAATTTAAAAATTGAAGATAAAGCGGAATTTGTCAACCCTTTTGAACCAAGTGATACATACAATCATCATCACCCTATACCTTCATTTTCTTGCACTTTGTTTTTTTCATCTTTGTATATTGAAACATCAATTCGAATTCGTTCGCTAAGGTTGTGAGCTTCAGAGAAGCAAAACGGCAAAAATGCAACAAAGAACATAGAAAATATGAATAAAATGGACCATCACACTATATGTGATTGTTATAGCTTCTAGTTATCCATGAATGTTGAAAGACATCTTGACACTTTGCAAAAAGTAGCATAAAATCCCCTTGTGAGAAACCACCTTAAGTAAAGAATTGATAGAGTTGCATGATGTTTTTCCACAACATTTTAACTTATTTGAGTCTCTCTCTCTCTCTCTCTCTCTCTCTCTCTCTCTTTCTCTGTCTCTGTCTCTCTCTCTCTCTCTCTCTCGATAATTTGTGAAAATTAACGAAAGCATGGTATGTAAAAAAGGAGAACGTAGGAGACAAGAGTCAAGTTCTGGGAACGAATTTACTTCCACCACACCCCTAAAACGACAAGGTATAGAGTAATCATTATCATCTTTTATATGACATTCGTTCGATGTTTTGAAGAGTTCATGTTTTAGGACTGGGAATTTGAATTTGTCGACATAGATTGATTCTAAATTGCTTGAAAATGAATATAAACTTAAACTCTGAGACCATCTCAAAGAAGCTGGATTATTTGAAAGTTATTCAGGAAGATCTGTCAAATCTGTCTGTAACTGTCAGTGAAATAAACAGTCGTCTGAAAGATAGAGAATCTAAAGTCTCCGGGCTGGAAGCCAGTGTCAAGTTTGTTAGTGGCCAATACGATACGCTGCAGAAAAGTGTGGTCGTCTTTCTCCCTGTTAGTTTTGGCGCTGCAATCAAGGTTCCAAATCTGCACCTTCAAAGCGGCTTGTGAGGGTGCAGTTAATCGAAATTGTTACATTGAGATACAGGGACGCATCTCAAAAAGTCAGGGAGAAAGTGTAACCATTAGGACTGAGCGCGTTGGCTCGGATAGCACAAGTGGCAGAGCGCCCGTCTAGAGTTATGAAGGTCCTAGGTTCGAGCCCCAGTTCGACCGTGCATTTTCCCATGTTAAATTAGCAAGAACTACAGGGCTTAAAGAATCAGGTAGGGTCCATAGTTGAGAATTTAAAAACCAGTATTTAAACTAACACCGTTGAATTTCTGGCTAAACAACAGAATGAGAAGGCAGAAGGAGAGGAAGAAGTTGATTAGAAAAAATCGCAAATGAGAAACAATCTTACTTATTTTGGTATATACGAAAAAGAAAAAACATCGAGCAGTTACTATGTGTATACGAAAGAGAAGGTAAAAACATCGAGCAGTTATTATGTGTATACGAAAGAGAAGGTAAAAACATCGAGCAGTTATTATGTGTATACGAAAGAGAAGGTAAAAACATCGAGCAGTTATTATGTGTATACGAAAGAGAAGGTAAAAACATCGAGCAGTTATTATGTGGAGTTATAAAAACTGAACTTGGTATCCAATATCAGACCCAGGTCAATCGTGTACATCGCATTGGTACCCCTGACGGTGAAATCAGGTGAATGAAAAATTTGGAGGTACACAGTTACCTAAATCAGTGAGAATTAAATTTTAAGGGATTTTAAAATCCATTAAGAGTACATTTTGGCGTGGTGTTATTTTTGCTTTATCTCTATGGAAAAATGAAGCATCAACTGTTCAAGAATGCTTGTCTCAATATATTTTGACTTTAGTTATTATAGATAATTAATTAAGATAATAATTTCATACAGTATTTCCTCCTATTACAAAGATACCAGGAAAGTAGAAAAGGAAATTTATATATATATATTTTTAAATTGGAAATAGTTTTCATGTAGTTTTTGACAAAACTTCACTCCTTCAGGTAAGAGAAAATAACAAATTTATTTATAAAGACCTGATAAGAACTAGGAGACAAAAATCAAATGGTAAACATGAAATGTGTGTACATAAATAAGCCAATATAGGAAACGGTCAGGATACAAAACCATTTAAGGTAATCCTTTGTGCATCAGGTCAGGTGGTGGTATATAGAGGAATATGTAAAATCCTGACAACGTGTTTTCAATTTAAAAAAAGGAAACTTTATAAACTGAGGGTCATAGGGTCAAGGTTTGTATCAGGTGGGAATACTGATGTGGTGACAATTGCTATCATTGTGTATCTTTTTTTAAAACAAAAATACCGAAATTATGAATTGTTTTTATTCTCAGATAATGAAGTACAGATAAAAAACCCCCCAACTCTTTACAACTTTTAAACAGTCACATTTATTTGTGTGGACAATAGTATATAAACACTGTATTAGCTTTATTGTAAACATATTGTTTGAAGAATGTATCAAGGCTTATGGCTCATCCAGTTGTTTTGTTTTCTAAAATTTTTTATTGCTGGTGTATTTAGAAGAACGGGGGAAAAATTTAATTTTTGAGAAGTGTTTCTATGATTTTTTCCACTTTATTTGAGACGGTAAAACTGAGAGGGTTAAAAGAAACTCTTTTGTACCATATTTTAAGGAGGAGGGATTCAATATGATTCACTTCAACTCATTTGTATATCATATAAAAATTTCCTGGATTAGGAGTCTTTTAGTAAACGAAGATGGTATACGACAAGAATTGGTTTCTGGACAATTTGTTTTAAAAATGTGGAGACACACAGTTATTTAAATAAGGAAACATTAAATTGTAAGTGATTTTTAAATCCATTAGGAATATATTTTGGCGTCACGTCATTTATGCGTGTTCTCTGTGGTACAAAGAACTATCTACCTTTTCAAGATTACTTGTCTCAAGATATTTTGACTTTAGTTATTATGGATAATTTCAAATCATACGCAAGATGGAGAAAAAATGGTGTTGTACTTTTTGAACATCTATTTGATGCACAAAGATCTGTATTACCTTTTGAAGAAATAAGACTCCAAACACAAGCTAATCATTCTATACAATACTTTGCTCTTATCCCAAAGATATTAGCGACGTGGAAAAGAAAAAGATTTTGTTTTTCAAAAGTGGAAATAGTGTTCATGTAGTTTTCGAAAAAACTTCACTATTTGGGGTAAGAGAAAATAACAAATTTATTTATAAAGACCAGATAAGAACTAAAATACAAAAACCAGTTGGTAAACATGAAATTTGTTACAAAATAAGTAATTTTTGAGAAAGATCTTTCTGAACAAAAACAAACAGCGATAATTAGCGATATTTTTTATCCTGAGACAATAACATCAGTTATGGAAATCACCTCAGTATGGATAATTGTACAGATACGTTGTGATCTGAATCACTCCCATGTCCTTTTCCTTTTCTTGCATTGAGTTGATTGGATCATTTCAATGGAGTTCATATTCTAGAATGTGTTTTTGTCAAACTAAGTATGCCTTAAATTAACTATGATACATTGAGATTACTGACTTGTTTGTGAGACTTCAACGGGGTTGTGAATTGTGACATTAGAGGTGTTACTAGTGGCTAACGGATGGATGACAAATGGTTCTTAAAGAGGTGGAAATGACGTAATAGCTTACTTATGCCCTAAAGTTCTATCATATTATGTACACACTGTTTGTAAATTAGAACAATTGTCACCACATCAGTATTCCCACCTGATACGAACCTTGAACCTATGACCTGCAGTTTAAAAAGTTTCATTTTTTTTATTGAACATACGTTGTCAGGAATTTACATATTCCCTTATATACCACCACCTGACCTGATGTACAGAGGATTACCTTAAATTGTTTTTTATCCTGACCGCCTATTTGTTTCTGCAATACAAGTACAGTTTCAGCCCAATTCGCTAAATCATAGGCATACAAGAAAAGCAAATATATTCTCTATGTTGTTATTTATAAAGATACGATAATGACATTTTATACGTATCTCTTTAAGAGTTTTAACAAATGATTTCAAACTAGCATACTTTGATTTATGTGCATGCATGAATTTACCAAATACACATTTTCTTGATAATGAGACAAAACGTTTGGTATGAGATATCAAAAGCTATAGGAAAGTCTACAAGTAAAAAATAAAATCTACAACCCATCTTCGACAAATACTTCTGTACAATTGATTGTAGAAAATACATATATTGTGTGCTGTGGAATATCTTCTGCAAAAGCCTGCTTTTGACTCATGAATGATATTATTATTATCAGACGACATACTTAGTCTGATGTTCAATACTTCTGTAAAAATTGTACGAAATATATCTATTAACATAATACTTCTGTAATTGTTGGGATCTTGAAGTGAGCCTGTCTTATATGATAGACAAATTATAATTTTGCTCCATTCCCCAACAGTCAAATATTTTATTAAACACAATCAGTAGGAATGACGCAATATCTATGCAAGTTTCTTTGAACATAACAATTATCAAGCCGTAAGGTCCGCTAGATTTTACGTTTGATACTATGTACAATTTCTTCTATAGTGATTGCTTCATTCAAAATTTCAGTGATTGTAATTAATTTGTATTTTGCTTTTTGCATCATTGCTTGAAGTAATTGCGATATCTCCAGCAAGTATATTTGTAAAATAATCAAACCACTAAGATCCAGTAGCATGTTCTAAATTTTTTCAAAAACATAGCAGGGTTATTTCGTGACTGGACAAGTCTTGCTCGCTGCTTTTGAAAATAAACATCTTTCTTCTGCCTAACCATGGTTTTAAACATGCTTTTACATCGTTTGTATATAGTAAGATCCTCTGTACGATTTAAACTCGTCATCCCACCAAGGCGGTTGCTTCCCTTTATCTAACACTGCTGTTTGGTGTAACTTTCATTCCCAGAGCTTCTTCAGTATACAATATAGTTATAATATCAAATATTGCATTCAGACATAAGAGTAAGACAACTTTTGAAATTATCCAAAAAGTTTTCATTCATATTAGCATTCCATCTGAACGTTGTCCTTTCTCAGGGCACTATATCTTCATTGCCACCTCCATTATTATCATCGCCATCATCATTTAGGAAAAACACGTTTGCTATTTCTGCATCATTTCTATATTTAATTTGCAAATAGAATGGAAAATGTACAACCATCTATATGACCAACAATAAAAATCCCATACAAACTGAAACATATCAAGGGAATCAATTATGTAACCCACTATACTAGCAAATTCATTTGCAATGCATGTAAAGTTACCAACTTTGTCATCAAATAACGTACCACTGAACAAATGTACTGAATACTTACAGCAAAGCTCTATCAACGAAAGTCCAAATTTATTATGCTTTATATCTTTACTTTTTGACGTGTATCAAAAGTATCAGGTTAGTATGGTATATTGCTTCCAAATATATGTGTCCAAATACATCACCGTGTATGTAATCCAAAAGAGTTTGAACTCCAGCGTTAACATTCCATGCCAGGAGTTATAGACAATCTCGGTAGCTTAACACAATATATTCAAGCTTATTTTCAAAACTCTGAGCACCATCATTGTTTTCATCATTATACATAGATGAATTCTCTGGAACTATATATACGAAGCATATGATGACACTGCAATATTCTATCATGTCGTTGTTATTCTTATATTTTTTAAACGTTGAATACTCCATGAAGCAAACGAGAGACCGTTTTTTTATTAGAACTTAGATCACTGTCCATATTAGACTTTAATTCAGTGCTGGATGGCCCTTGACCGCCTTCCTATCCATCCGAATTTTCGTGATCATCACTACGTTGATCGGTAAGTTGAGTAGCAGGGTCTTGTTGATCTATATCTAATCCTTCAACCGCAGGAATCCAGATATTGTCTTCATTCTCCTTAGTATACTGATGTTACTGTCAGTATAATTGTGGTCATTGTTGTCACGTGTACAACTGTTTGAAAACAGCCCACTAGCCCAAGAACCACGGTCTACAAAGCCCGAGGCTTGCACATGACACAGAAACTGACTGAACTCTTCCAGTCAATGTGGACTCAGGAAATTATACCCCAGGAGCACAAGGAAGCATTCATCGACCACTTGTACAAGCGGAAAAGGCAACAAATAATCCTGCGACAACCATCGAGGCATCTCCTTGCTGTCAATAGCCGGCAAAATCCTTGCCAGAATTCTGCTGAATCGTCTTGTGCATCATATCGATCAAGGGTTCATGCCAGAGAGTCAGTGTGGCTTCAGGAAAGGACGAGGGACCACAGACATGGTGTTTGCAGCTCGACAAGTCCAGGAGAAATACCAGGAATAGAACTCCAACCGGTACACGACATTCATCAACCTGAAAAAAGCCTTTAACACAGTCAGCCCTGGAGGTCTTTGGAAGAAAATGGCAGAATTTGGTAGCCCAGAGAAATACATATCTTGATGGTTCAGCCATTTCATGATGGCATGCTCGCTCGAGTTGTGGATGACGGTGAGTCATCTGAACCATTCCCGTTCACCAATGGCGTCAAGCAAGGCTGTGTTGGCCCCAACCCTCTTCAGTATGATGTGCTCTGCCACGCTTACTGAGGTCTTCAGTGACTATGACACTGGGATCGACATCAAATACCGGACTGACGGCAAGTTCTTCAATCTGAGAAGACTACAGGCGAGGACGAAGTTATAGGAAGCGACTGTACGTGATCTGCTATTTGCTGATGACTGTTCCCTGAATGCCAAATCCGAGTCTGATATGCAACATAGTATGGACCATTTCTCTTCAGCTTGTGACAATTTCGGTCTCACAATCAGTATCAAGATGACAGAGGTGAGACATCAACATTTACAAGGAAAGCCTTACGTAGAGCCTACCATCATAGTAAATGGCCAAACCCTCGTGACAGTGGACAAGTTCACCTATCTCGGCAGCACACTGTAACGTGCAGTCGACATCGATGATGAAACCAACGACAGAATTGCTAAATTAAGTGTGGCATTTGGCAGATTACATGCAAATGTGTGTGAGCGCAGAGGTATCAGTCTACAAACCAAACTTATGGTCTACAAAGACATTGTGTTGCCGACCCAGTTGTATGCTTGTAAAACCTGGACGGTGAAACGACGCCATGCCAAGAAGCTTAACCATTTTCACATGGGCTGCCTCAGGAAACTGGTGAGGATAAGATGACAGGACAGGGTCCCACACACTGAGGTTCTAACACGGGCAGGCATTCCAAGCATCCACGCTCTGCTGATAAAATCACAGTTGAAATTGGCAGACCACGTCAAAAGAATGTCAGAAGGAGAGAAAGTGATCTCAGGGTAGTCAGAAGAAACACTTCAAAGATTCCCTCAAGTCACCCTTGAAATACTTCAACACTGATCAGTGGTTCTTCCCGAGGTTTTTAGGGTTCTTACACCACCAAATATACTGGCCGCCATGTATAGCCTATCATGTGCTGAAAAATGGCGTTAAACCCATACCAACCAACCAACCTCTCTTACTGTGGGAAGTGATCGGTCCGAGTATTCTTCTTAGTTTTCTTGGGAGATGATTTTGGGTGTGGAGTGCAACTCTCAGCCCTTTTCTTGATTTTTGTGGCTTTTTTTTTTTTTTTTTTTTTTGTTTTGTTGTTGTTTTGTTTTTGTTTTAGCTTTTTTGATCTTGGCTACTGTATAGGGATACTGTCGTAAAAACTAGCGGATAATCAATTCTCCTGGAAACCCACTTCTACAAGGTTTCAAGATAATTTGTTTCTTGGTTTGTGTATCGATTCCTGGATCGGATAGTTGTGTCAAAGATAATTTATGCTTTTCATAAAAAAGTTGAGTTTTATGAGGAATGTTAATGATTCCTTGTAGTAACCGACGTGCCGTCAGAGAAAACCATCGCACCACTTCTTTGAGACCTGCTTCCAACAAAAGCCAACGCACTAGTGCATCTTCTTCACAACTGATGGCACAGAGAACGCGAATCAATTTAGTAGTAGGATGCGACTGCAATGAGGTCATGTTGACAAATGTCAGATAGGAAGTGAGTGAATATATTTTTTAAACTTTTTTAGACATCATCAAGAATTTAGGAAATATTAGCAAAGGAAAATACTTTAACCAAAATCGTAGCGCAAATTTTATATGAATGTGACCTTGACACCAAGGTCAAAGTGGAGAGCGAGAGTGTAACGGAATAAATTGTCTTAACACGTTTAGGAAATATAAGCAACAAGACGAGAAAAAGTAACTTTAACCGAAATACAAATTTTCTATGACAATGACCTTAGCGCAAGGTTCAAGGGACGAGCGAGCACGTCGTAAAATGAATAGTCTTCGCTTTATGATGCCTCACGCTAAGTATGAGGGGAATCTATCAAGGCCTTAGGAAATATATGCAAATTAAAATCTTTGACCCGATCCTTCGCAAACTTTTGACGCCATCGCAACCGTCTCTGTCGCCAGAAATGTCATTGCTGTGTTTCGCTTCCCACTAACGTGAGTTCGACAAACATGATACTGCTGGGAGATACCTAATATCAGACTATATATGGAAGATGATCTATATTAGTCTCTAGATTATGGAGATGCTGGGAAATGAACAATATCGATCTTAAGATGAAGATGATTATGATGATGATGATGGGAGAGGGCAATGTCAGTTTCAAAATAATGGTGATTCTGTAAGCTGACCAATATCAGCCTCTAGATGGAGATGTTGATAGCAAAGTATCTTAAAATTGTATTGTGGGTGAAGACCGTTATCATACTCTAGATGGTGACGATGCTGGAAAATGACGATTATTAGCCTCTAGATTATGACGATGCTGGAAGATAACTAATATCAGCCACTAGATGACAATGCTG
Organism: Margaritifera margaritifera; assembly: GCA_029931535.1. Taxonomy (NCBI): domain Eukaryota; kingdom Metazoa; phylum Mollusca; class Bivalvia; order Unionida; family Margaritiferidae; genus Margaritifera; species Margaritifera margaritifera. The sequence continues at coordinate 76,808 of JAQPZY010001170.1, read as the reverse complement.
GGAGATAACTAATATCTGTCTCTAAATTATGAAGACAATCGGTGATGACAAGTATCAGTCTCTAGATGATGGTGATGATGCTGGAGATGTTAAATATCAGTCACTACAAAATGAAATTGCTGGAAGATGACTATATCACTCTCAAGATACGATGGTGGCAGATGACCAATATATGTTTGTAGATTATGACAATAATGGGAGATGCCAAGTATTAGTATTTAAAGATGATGATGCTGGGAGATGACCAATATCAGCCTCTAGAATATGACCATGCTGGAGGAAATCAGAAGTAGTCCGAAGATGATGATGATGATGATGATAGAATATGACCTATATCAATTTCAAGATGAGGATTATGCTGGGAAATAAACAGGATTCTTAATTATTAAGTTCTTGAAAATATTATTTATAACAAAACACATGACAAGTATATTATCTATAATGTATATTGACATGACAGGTGGCAAGTGCAGCTTAGGGTTGATGATGATCGTGTTATCAATGTCTAGATCAACATAATGCTGTGAGATGACTTACATCAGCCTGTAGATGATAAAGATGCTGGGAGATGACCAATATCAGACCTAAGATGATAGCGATGCTGAGACAATCACTAAAATGTAATGACAGAGGGATACTGCCACTGGTAGTCTCTAGATAATAATGATGGTGTAGATGACAAATATCAGTCGCAAGATGTTGGAAGATGACAGTTTAAGCTGTCTCTGTCTCTATATATCCGTCTATGTATGAAGTTAAATCTGACGACAAACTAGATAGTGGCAAACGACCAACATAGGCCTATTACGCACAGACTATATACTGAACAATTTCAAATATCCGCTTTGTGACAACAAACTAGATGTTGGAAAATGACGAACGTTGGCTCACATCGCAAACTGCTAAACGGTTGCTTCCTGACAATGAAATGTGTGCTGCGAAATGACAAATAATGTCTGTCTTGAGACATGACATACACTGGCTTCTTGAACTACATTCTAGTGCATGATCTCTATCGGCTTACTGACCACAAAATAGATACTGGCAAATGCCAAACGTCTGCTGCCTTATAAGAAAAACTGGACACTGGAAAAGAAAATGAATAAAGGCAAATGACAAGCATCTGCATAACAAGCACAAACAGGACAATACAAACTGACAAACGTCTCTTTAAAACAAAACCTTCCGACTTCATAACAAACAACTGGGTTCCGAGAAATGACATAAATGGCAAAAACACTGAATAATTGTAAAGGACAAACATCTATATCCTCACAATAAAGTGGCAGATAGACAATGTCAAACATTGGGTCTCTGACAACAAACCTAAATTAAGGACATGACATATTCTACCTTCCTCTCGACAATCTGGATACTGGAACAGAGCAATCATCAGTTTACTGATAAAACTAACTGAACGCCTACTGACGATAAAATAGATGCTGACAAATGGCAAACATTGGTACATAACGGAAAACTGAAGCTGGAATATGATAATAAGTTGTCCAATGATAAACTAAAAAATGCTGGTAGATTACAAATATCAGCTTTCTGATGACCAAATGAATGCTAGGAATGGAAAGATACAGCTTACTATTGACACAATCGATGATGTGAAATGAGAAGAATTTGTTTCGTGAAGCAAAACACAACACTGGGAAATAATAATCGTTAACTTCCTAACATGTGAATTGATGGTTGGATATTACAAGCATTAGCCCCTGAATGAAAACATCACGAGAAATGACAAATATTAGGTTCTTCATAACAATATGCATGATCAGAGACAAAATAAGAACATTAGATTTCTGACAAACGTCAAGATGATGGAATACAACATCAGCTTTTTGAAGACTTGCAGATTAAATAGTTTGAAAAATGCAAAAATATATTTATTTTTCAATCTTTGTTTTCATTTGGAAAGCTTGATTGATATAGTTTAAATGTAATAAAAAGGTTTCTTTAATGTTATTTTACAAGGTCACATGGAGCAGTTACCAATTATTTTTTTAAAAATATCTAAATACAAAATAACAATGACAAAGACGTGTTCATATGCGAAAGAGAGAAAGACATCATTGAGTTCGACCATGCTTGCCCATTTTGCAAACCTTATATAATACGAATGTCACCAAAAATGGTGTAGAGAAAACAGAGAATACTCTAAAGAATACAACCACAAGATGGAGAGGAAAAAAGAGAATACTTTAACGAATACAAGGGACAAATATATGATGAAAATTGTAGCATAATTATCATGACAGAGGGTAGAATTTTACAAGCACCGACACTAAACTTAGAAACTGAGCAATGACTTTCATATTGAACGTGTCCTTGAATGTGCCTCTTTCGAACTCTCTAATATTGAAAAACAAAAGTATGCTTTAACCGTCCAAACATTAGGTATATGAAAGCAAGTAATATTTCCAGCAGCAATTTGCAATGCGTCATTTCAGGTGATGTGTGATGCCCTTCGGTCATTATCAAGTTCAGTGTATTATGAGGTTTATTTCATTATCAAGCAGTACGCAATATACGCGTGCTATACTGACTTTCTTCTGTCTTTAAATTTTCTTTTTGTTTCCTTTTTGGCTTTAAAATATAAAATTGCAAATTATATTTTATTATTTGGCTATTTCTGTATGAAATTTCAATGTCAGCTTTTCAAATTAGCTGTTTATTAGTTTGCTGTTTCTGTGCGAAACTTCACTACCCCACAGAATAAAGTAAATACTAATAAAATGCAAATTTCATGAAAGGGAACTCTGTGTATTACACCCCTTTGTGTGTGTCTGTGTGTGTGTGTGTTCGCTCATCGCTGGCCAAAAGTGTATTTCAAGGTAAAAATTATATTTCTGCGGCTTTGTCACTCAATTACTTATTTGACCATGAACATTGCAAATTTGGCGCAGATATTAGTTCAGCGGACGGTTTTCTACTTAAGCCACTGAGTTATGCTCGACAGATAAGCCGGTTTGTTGCTATCAATAGGCCTATTCTGTTGATCTCCCCCATGGGCAGATTATTTGTGCGACAAGCACGTTGTTGTAGGTTGTTAGCTGGATATTACTTTCTTAACATAGCACAGGTCGAAATCCAGATCATACAATGAAACATAGGATATACTATCCGACTTGTCGAAGAATTTATCCATGTTAACAGGATTAACTTTTACATAATTTGTCAGCAATTTTACAGAGGTTTAAAGTTACCATGGTAAGCATCAAACCTTCTCTGCCTTTCACACACAAACTCACGTATACGTACAAGAAATGAGTGCAAAAATGCAATGGTGCTCAGCAAACCCTTTCCATCGTAAAAATAGTTCAGCCAACGATTGCGTATTCAGAAGCCACATTACGGAATTATTAGCTTCACTGATCAAAGACCTGAAAAACCTATGCGATGGCCTGTCGTTCTTCATCTGGCGTCCTTCCATCCATTAGCAAAAGATTCTTATCGCTTCTCCTCCTAAATTACTGGGAGGCCTGCCATGAAACTTTAAGACACACATTCATCCCAAGGTCTAGCTGGGTCTGAATGAAAATAGTACTCCACGGACATCCAGCAGCCGACTTTAAAAGTTTGCTATCGCTTCTACGGCGGTATCGACACAGGATTTTCACTACAAGACTTCTTAGTTGGTTCTTTACGAGAATGGTCCCTATCTGACCTACAATATGGTCGCCGCGGCAACTAGAGTGAAAATTCTTGTTATAGTTTCGTCTCCTGAACGGATGGTCGAATCGAAATGTTGTTTTTTATTTTAAGACTTATGACATGTAGTTGGTCCTAAATGAAAATGGTGCCGATCAGACCTCCAACTTTTCTCGCCATAATGTCCATCTTAAAAATTTTGTTATCACTATTCTTCTTAAAGGGATGGTGGTATCGACACGTGGTTTTCACTAAAATACTTCTCACTTATGTTTTTGGTCCTAAATCAAAATAATGTCAATGCGACCCCCCTCCCCCCCAAAAAAAATGTATTTTAAAAAAATCTCGTTACAGTTATTTCTCCAGAATGGATAACCATACCAACATTTTTTGTTTTGTTTTTTTTTACTCTTCGTTCTTGCAACGTATATTTGTCCCTATAGTAAACTGATGCTGATCGAACCTCCAAATGGCTGCATTGACGGTCATTCTAAAAATTCTCATATGGCTGAATCTCCTGAACGGATGGTCGTATGGACATGGTGTTTCACTTAAACACTGAGTAATATGTAGCTGGTACTGAATGAAAATGATACACATCTGAGTTCCAGCATGACAACATAGTGACGATCTAAAAAAATCTGGATATCTCTACTCCTCTGCGAATGGTGGCAATGACATGGGGTTTTCACAAAAACTTTTTTGCAATATGTAAATTATTCTGAATTAAAATGTTGCTTATCTGATCACCAACCTGTCCGCACTTTTTTGAAGCAGTTTGAAAAGAAGAAGACTTAATTAACCTTGGAGCCATGCCAAAGGTCAAAGAGTATAGCTTGCATTTGTGTACTTTATTTAGCTTATGAACAGAGTAACTTGTACATATTGTTATGTATGATGTTTATATAATATTATAAATATTTTAGGAAATTATAAATCTTTCTTGACTTTAATATTTACTTAAACTTTTATGTTAAGTATAATGTGGACATGTTTAGCTATTGTCCTTGAGTTAGGTTGTTTACTTAGTATTTGAGTTCAAGGACAATTTTGTTAAACAAGTTGTTGATTCCATTTGAGGTCAGGGTTGATTTTGCTTACAGATACAACCAGAATTTCCTTAGAGTTATGTGTTAAAAGTCACACACATCATTTAATATTCTAGAACATTATATCATGTGACTTGTCTTATATTTATACAGCATTTGGTAAACAAGATTCCAATTTCAAATCTTGTGTTGAAAACATTCTTGCTTTTTTATCATCAGTCTTTTGGAATCATCAGATTGTTTGAAACCATAGTTGTGCTGAAATCTCGTAATCCTGTAATGCCGTAATCCTGTATTGCTGTATACATAATTCAAAAGGAATTATTTATTGGAACATTCATCGGAGTTACCTAAAGTGCTTACATCAACCTTTGGATTAAAATATATGACTTTTGGATACCTGGGGACATTCTCAAAGATGATCTGGATTACATTATTAGGGTACATCAAGACATTCCATACTACACATTCATTCGGAACATTCATTCATTCGGAACATTCTATATTTAGGACTTGTGATTAGGACACTTAGGATTATTGGATTATTTGGATTTTAATTCACGTTACTCTAAGTGTCTTTCGAATTTTCATTTTGATTATATAGAAATAAATGGTTTGTTGATTTTAATGACATTGTTGGTTTCACTTTCTTTCTGTTACATTATTTTAAGACCATAGAGTCGTAACAATATACAAATGAGTTTAGGTCATACGTTGTATTTACTTGCATTAAAAAAAACAAGCTGATAGTCATCACTCTAACATTGATTTAAGGTCAAAGGTCTTTACTCTGGTTTTTAGTTGTATTGGCAAGTGAGCACGATAACAGAAACACATATGAATGGATTCTTATCAAATCCAGTTTGTGGTTATAACAGAACAAGTTAATTGATCTTCTATCCATGATATCATGTTCAAAGTCAAAGGTCATGAAAACGAATATTGTACTGCACTTATACATGTATCTTGTGAACATGTCAATTCAGACATGTAGCAAATATGTGTGCTACCAGATTTGGTTTGTAGGAGTGTCTCAAAAATACCAGGCATTTTTCAATACTCGACAGTTAAAATTAATAAAAGGGCAAACAAAAACAATGTTATCGTGTACTCCTGGAAGTTCTTTTCGGCCATCGTCAGTCCCTTCGGTTCACTTTGGTGAAAGTACGATCGTAAATTGTTTTTCTCAAACATCAACAACATCATTATTGCCACAGGGTTCTAAAAGACAGAATTTGAAGAGGTTAAGGAAGATTAGTAAGAAATTGTGAAAGCTGTATATCGATGAATGGTATGACTACATATTAACCTGTATATCCATGTATGGTATGACTACATGCGGATATGATAGGTGGGCAAATATCACCTGACTTTTTGGAAACTACCCTATTAGACAATTCACTGAAGTAAAGTTTACTGTATATGTGACTCAAGGCCACTCCCAAGGAACATGTACACCTGGTAGCGACTGCAGTGTACTTCGTTTGCCACGTGTACTGAAATCTAACGCTCTTGTGTTTGCTTGCGTGTGTGTGCGTGTGAGCGAGTGCCGGTAAAACGTATTTTTAATATTTAGGGTTGACGTTTTTGATGATATAGATACAAACTAAAAAATCGATATAGGGCATATTTAAATAAGTGCCATGTTCGCTAACTAATTCGCTGGTAGTATGGCTTAGCTGTATTTGAAAACTGAAAATCAGGATGAACTATCCGACCTGAGTAAGCCGACTGTTTTCACTTATCGGATAAATGACTCTAGCCTGTATGCTAAAATCATAGATACTCGAAGTAAAGTTCATTCTTTCCACGAATGACCAAACTTACGGTTGATGCACTCAGAAGTTGCAGCCAAAGGTATGTGGATTTTTTGTTACCTGTTCCATTGGTTGATTTCTGAAGAGATAACTCATTTCAACAAAAATGACTGCTCCAGATTTAACATAGGGCTTCAAAGGCAGTGATGCATTAACCTCAAAGATTTAGCAAGTGTAAATAATTTCACATGTCTTCATAATACCAAATTTGAATGTTAGAAGATTAATTCAAGCAAAGATTTCTCATGCCCATATATTATTCTATATTATTCTGTCATCCAAAACTGCTATTATGCTCATTCGAATTGGTGACTGACTCGATTTTTATCCATTTAGAACTTTGTCTTTGAATGTGAACAAAATGTTTTAAGCTAGCCATTCTTGTTTAAAATTTCAATATTTACTGCTAATAACACGTTAAAATTTATCTTCAAGATTGTCCTAGATTAATTTTGAAACATTTTATGATAACGGAATTTAGGAATTTTACCTACCGGAAACGGGAGTTAAGCCTGATGCAGCCAGTATGTTAAATTGAATCGGTGGGTCCTTCGCCTTGCCATCGCATGCTAGAAAAAAAAACCATGGTTGTAAATAATGGCCATTTTGAACCCCCTCGAGCCAATAGCTGTTATTACATCATAATAACCTGGTATCGCTAACAACACCGTACGCAACAGTTTCAGGCTATTGAAACCGAATGATTTCTTCCATTTTTTTATTACCAAGTAGCAGTAATAACATTAAAAATTAAGAGTGCAGGTATATCATTGATTGTTGAAACTCCGTCTTTTTTTTCAACATCTATTATTTGATAAGAATCTGTTCTTGCAGATTTTGCCAGGTATTTGTCCGCCAAGAACTTACCAATTTGGGAAGTATCGCAACGATTACGTCCGAGTCTCTTTCAGAGAGTCGACGTTATTCGACTCGCATTGGAAAGAGACGAGGATGTTCCGAATACGTTAAAATTATGAAGACGATGTGCTGAGTTATTTTAATAAATTAAACATGTTTGCTCATGCCTTTGTCTGCAACTCCTGGATAAATCAAACTTTGCCCATGCCTTTGGCTGCAACTCCTGGATAAATCAGACTTTGTCCATACCTTTGGCTGCAACTCCTGGATAAATCAGACTTTGCCCATGCCTTTGGCTGCATCTCCTGGATAAATTAGACTGCCCATGCCTTTGGCTGCAACTCCTGGATAAATCAGACTGCCCATGCCTTTGGCTGCAACTCCTGGATAAATCAGACTACCCATGCCTTTGGCTGCAACTCCTGGATAAATCAGACTTTGTCCATGCCTTTGGCTGCAACTCCTGGATAAATCAGACTTTGTCCATGCCTTTGGCTGCAACTCCTGGATAAATCAGACTGCCCATGCCTTTGGCTGCAACTCCTGGATAAATCAGACTTTGTCCATGCCTTTGGCTGCAACTCCTGAATAAATCAGATGTAAGTTCGTTCTTGGCTAAATTAGTATCCGTGATTTTAACATAGGGACTAGAGTAATGTTTGTATCTCATGTGGCTTGTTGTGATATAGACCATTCCAGGATTAAGGATGTGTAGCTGTCATCCAGCTTTTGAGCACTGTACATATTGCTTGGAAGTGCATGACTTCGTCTCTCGACTTTTTAAAAAAAAAATTTATTTTACCTATCCACCGTCACTGCACTTCATGTCAGTCGTTTAACATTACTTACATTTTCTAGATTTTTAAATCGTTTTTAGTGAGGAAGACTTGTATTATTCTATAAACAAGTTTCGTTTGAAACGCTATAGCTAAACTAAACAAAACAACAGGACCAATTTGCCAATTCACGACACTCCAGGAACAAAAGATGAGAGAGAGGTTTCAATGGAAAGCTTATTGGGTTTACTTTTTTCACGAGGCGAACCCCGTGAATCTCTTAAAGTGAAATTACCTCTTTCAGTAGTTACAATGATTTAAAGCGACTGGTTGATAACTTGCCAAATGGGAAGTTCAATCTTTTGTCTTTTATATAAAGTATATGTTGATGCAAACGAGTTTTTTTAAAGTTCTGAATATTAGTGTGCTGTACAACAAAGTTCGTTATTAGTGAACAGTACGCCAGTGCATCCTGTCAAAGTAGCTAAATCAGGGTTGAATAGAGGCAGTGGCATAGTTTGGATGGTGTGCTCGTTCAGGAAGTCTGTCACGACGGCGGATGTATGCACGGATGCGTTGTCATTGAGTAGATTTATACTTCGGGTGTCGGTGCGCGCAAGGGTTGGCAACACCTTGGAGACATACAAATGTCCAGTGACAATAGCAGAATCAGGCACATGTACCTGGACCACCAGACCTTTTGCATTGAAAACAAATGCGTGTTCTGTAGAGAATCCGACTACGTCGAGTGATTTGTGATCACTACTCGTTTTGTACGATCCAAATTTTTTTTCTCTCTTCAGTTGTGTTCAAAAGTAAATCCATGTATGACAATCTCAATCAAACATCTCTGGTTACTTTTGTCATATTTGGCGAGCAGCTGTTTGGCGATGTCAACCCTTGTCTGTTTTTGATCAGCTGACAATAAATTCGGGAACCATCTTGAGCTTCAAATGATTATTCAGTAGCTGCTTAATTAATGCTGTAGATAATAGAAATATCTTCCACTTCAGCCACTTCCCGCTCATTAATCGCAGACATATGTCTTCCAGAACGTGGGTTATCTTCCATGGATTCGTGACCATCTTTAAAACCACCTTAATATTGTACAAGAATAGAATTGGTACTTTAGAAAAAGAGGAAGCAAGCGGAATATTGAATGAGACATAAATTAAAACTAAATGAAACATTTTCTATTCTTTCACGCTTATAATTGGATACGAATTTAAAAGTTTTTGCTACAAATGAACCAACATGAAATTCTGTTGAATGATATTTTGCCTGCTTCGCCTGTTATCCAAACACCAGGTATAGCCAGTTTAGCAAGAAAAATAGGTCATTATAACCACAGTTTACTTTTGATGCGCGTTAAGATAAGTCATACATGAAATTGCATGACCATACATGCAACAGTGTGTAGGAAACTGAGCTACAAGTGATGAAGAGTTCTTGGCGTACTTTGCCAAAGAAATTACGATCGCTGTAGATATCTCACTACAATATCGCACCCTATTTTTGATATTTTGACATTTATGTAGTTGTGTGTGGTCAGATCCAGTGCAGGATTAAGGTTATGAGGGGCCTAAGGCTAATAAAAGGACCGTCGCTCATCTGTTACTTCAATATGGAAGTGGTGGGCCTAAAAATATGAGAGCCTACGGCTATAGCCTTATTAACCTATGGGTTAATCCGGCCCTGGTCAAAGTACATTGCCTATCGAAAAGTTGGAATTGACCGGCATAGGGTAGCCGCTACCGGGTCTAGGAAACTTAATGGACCTTACATAGAGCGAGTATAACATTTGATTTATCTTTTAATCGTTGACAGATGGGACGAAACTATAGCGTTGACGAAATTTGACCTGACATTTGCCATTTGCATTGCTAGTCACATGACTTCCCGAATCTCGCTGCTGTAACAGGGAATATGCGACCGGACCAGGGGCTCAAACAAGGCACCTACCTAACTCAGGACGGGCGCTCTACCGCTTTTAGATATCCGAGCCGACGCGCCCAGTCCTACCCGTTACACAGCCTACATGTTCATGACATCCGAGGTCCAATATTCACTTGCTATAAATAAAACTCCACCCTTTCCAATCTTGTTGTACAAAACATTTGAAAATATTAAATGAAACTCAGGTAATGTTTGTAAAAATAAATGTAAGGACACATATTTCTCAATATATATGTTACTGTTGAATTTTTCAAGTAATTTTTATAAGACCAATGTTTGTTTTTATAATTCAAATTTTTATAATTGTTAATAAAACAGCATTGTAAACGTGTAATGCACTGATTTTTCCTATAATTTACAGTAAGAGTAGCATCGGAAGTAACTAACAGTACACAGCTAAAACATCATACAGGCAAGATTTTCCTTATGCTACCACTCTTCCACATATACTTAGATTAAGAGGGTTATGTATATCTTAGCTAGGTCAGCAACTCTGATGTAAAAATGACGTGAGTTTTAACCAACCTGGAACAATTTTTGGAAAAAGGAATGCGTAAAGCAGAGATCTCGTAAAATCTCGCCGCTCCAGAGCATGAAGGTGAGTCTGTCTTACCCTAACCCTGGCCTTTTATGGAGCAGGTTACGCATTCCTTGACAAAGAACTGTATATAAACAGCCGCCCAAAGCTCAAGATCAGTTGCTATGCCTCTACATCTTAGAGTTCTGACTTCCTTTGCCGGTAGGATAAAAATATTTTATTATATTTTAAAAGACTATTTTTTTTTGTAGGACTTCAAAACATTTAACTGCTGGAAAGTATTTTATTCTCTCTTAGAACATGTGTGTTCTTTTTATTCTTTAATATTAATTGTAAATTATATTGTTTTATGGATTGTGTAGATTTTTGTTAGGAATTTATATGTATTGTAATTGTAATATTAAATTATTGTTAAAACGATTTGCTGCCGACTTCATGTTTTTGATATTTTAATTTAGAGATAAAATAAGTTTAAGTTACAAAAAATGATATTTGGGTTACTAAGGTCCATACATTTAATAATTTGTCTTTACGATAAAACGATTTTGGTATTTGTTCGAAATATTGAATTCTTACTATATTCTATGTATATTTGGGCTATCTTTGGTTTATTCAATATTTCATTATTTCATCATAATTAAAAAAGACAGAAATTACAGAATCGTATGAAGTTAGCAAACTTTGAATAAGGGTAACAATTTTATGTGTATTTCTATATCTAGAATATATATGTATTGTTACGACTAGGGGTTATGTAACAAAAGAAAAGACTCAAACAAGCTTTCAAGATTTAAAATACAAATCTTTCATTTCCTAAAATATTAAAATATTTCAACAAACAATTAAAGTGAAAGAATTAAAAATAACTTACAATATAGAATATCCTTAAAAGTCCTAAATTGTTTTAAAGTTCACTGTTCCGGAAGTTAATCCAAATATTCAGAATGTAGTATTCCGAATGAAATAGCCTTCACTGTGGTAATATGTTGGTACGATTAAGCTATATCCAAATAATCCTTGTGAATCTGGAATCTCACAAGTTTTAGAAATGTTTCCGATAATTCCACTTAGCTGTATAATAAATCAGATTAAAGACAGTACTGAATCCTAAATGTACTGTATTAATAATAAATAAATCTCCAAGTAAGAATATCCAACACACAAACTGAACCAATTTCGTAATAACCTCTCTCTTCAAAAATAACTGTGAAGAATCCTTAAACACAGGATTATTTCCTATATATATATAGCATTAATGCGCAGAATCGAAATAAAAACGCATACTACGTCTTCAATAAACAGGGTATTTCAAAATAATGCAACCCTCTCCGAACCAATCAGGAATTAGGTTATGCGTGATTCTGCTAATGTGCTCGAGTACCAGTGTTTTAAACAGTAAACACTGTATTGATTCATTCTTTGAATGTGACCTTAAACTATAATTCCTAGTCAATATAATGTTTACTCCTAAAAGTACGAGAACTAGGTCGAAAGTTCATTACTCTCTTTCGCGTGGAAAATACGTCACATGACTAAAGCTACAAGCAAACAGGTGAAATATTGATTGAGGCTACCGTATGTATACTCATAAGACTACAGCTGTTTAGACTAAGAACAGAGATCATAAACTAATAAACTATACCATTATTAAAAGGAAAAATATATATAATTCCGTAACAATATATATATATATATATATATAGATATATATATATATATATATATATATATATATATATATATATATATATATATATATATATCTTCATACGTAATTTTTATTTGGAGTGTTATTCAATTTTAGTAAAAGTTGCTACGCCACTGCATCTTAGAATTCAAACTTCCTTTGCAGTTCGAACCCGTTACCCCTCTCGGACCCCATCGATGTAACCAGCAAACATCGCGAGGAGTGGCACATCCGCAAAGGGAGGTCGGGAAGAAGTCTTTCTCTCTTTCTATCGATCTAGAGCGACATATACAAGAAATTGGGGACCACCATAAAAAGTGTTAGTAGTAATATGTGGGTAAATAGGGAAGTATGTGGCTCTACGTGACATATATGAGAAATTAACATTGTGGGCCTCTACGGGGCATATATGGGAAATTAACATTAATGGGGCGCTTGGGGGCAGGATGAGGCTCTACGGGGCAGAAGTGTTTATGGGGTAGAAGTGTTTATGGGGTAGAAGTGTTTATAGGGTAGAAGTGTTATTAGGGTCAAGAGTATTTATGAGGACAGAATATACACATAGACAAACACAAACATAAAAACACCATTGGCAAGTTTTGATTGTTCTTTTCTGCGAGATGTGGGTGGCCCTGAAAAGGGCCGTTTGTTTTTCTTTTTACTTTTTCCTCCCTGACCACCATTTCTTCAGGAAGACTAGGAGGTTGAAATTCTTCTTCTTCTTAGGTGGATCAGGGATCCAGTCGGGATGGCCCAATCTCCTGAACATTTCCTGGATCTTCATCCAGTTCTCGTTGACACGGTGAAAGAGTTGTTGTTTCTTCTTCTCTTCCTTGTCTTTTCTCTCCTTAGCCCAGGTAGACTTGATTTTGACTACTTCTTCTTTCCTCACTTTCCTGACAAGGTTCTGAGCTATGTTCAAGGCAGCTGCTTCTCTTCTCACACTGCTGAGGGGTGGGTGATACCAATCTATGCAGGTCTTTATCTGTTGAAGAAAATACTTCACCCCTGCCATCCAATCTAGCGCTTCCTTTAATTTCCCCACTCGACATGGTTTAGCTACCGAGGTTGCCTTCAATTTCGTCGCTTCCTCATCCATGACTTCTTGGACAAGGCTCCTGACTGGTTTCAGGGCTGACACTTGCCTTGTCACATAGTGTAGGGAGGCTGGGTAACTCCAATAACTCTATATCTTTTCTAACATATAATCCACCTCCACCATCCAATCCCATGCTTCTTGTAAAGTCTCCACTATGCTCATTCTTTGTTAAGTCGACGATGAATGGCGCGAATGGTGAACGCGTCAATTTTATATGCTTGAAGCACGGACGTGAAGGAAAACACCCCCCAAAATACAAAATCTTATGACACAGAACAAAATACACCATTAGCGCGGACCTAGAAATACTTTTTACAAATTTTTTAACATAGGAAGGGTAAGGGAGTGTTTATAGACACACTCTATATAAACATACACCAAACATACATTTTTTTTACAAGGGAAAGGGATTTATTTGTTTTTTAAAAAGACAGACACAAACATACACCCAACATACAAACACAAATTACATTTGTACTCTGTTGCAAGAGAGCTTTAATGTGCATTAGATCTCTAGAGAAGTTAGTGGAGGTAAGGAACGATCCTGCAAGTGTTTATACCACTTTCTCAACACCTTTTCTTCTGAGATCTGAGACCATGCCTCATCCAGATATTCTTCCAACTTTTCTTCTGAACTCATCATCAAACATTTGTCGTGTTGTTTCTGACTCTGATGATCGATTTGACATCCACAACAATGTTGTCTGGTCAGGGCTGTAATTCTTTCAGCCAAGTCCGTAGCAAAACAGGAGACTAAATGTTGTTCTTGTTCTGGCCATCTAGACATCATGACTGTCTCTTTTTCTTTTGGTTCTGGATCAAATACATCGTCATCGCCAATCTCCATAGGTTCATCGTGTTCCATCTTTTTTCTTTTAATAGTCTAGAATCACTTCTCTCAAACAATTTCCAGAGTATTGTCAAATTCTGCATACAAAATGACGTTCTCAGTGTTGACGAGAGCTGTGGCAAACTGAAGTTCAACAAGAAGTTGGCCTGATTTCATAGGGTGGAAATGTCCGTCGTCACTGCCTTGGTCGGGAGTGAAATCAAAACTCCACAAAGCATATCCTCCTGGATAATCCTCGTTGGTGCCTAACTGTACTGTGGCTTCAAACAGAGTCAAGTAAGATCTCAAGTAATTTTTCTGGGCAAAGTTAGGTTCAAAAGGTATGGTACACAACGTCTGACCATCTCGAGTCACTTCTATCTTGGAGACATTGAAGTGTTGAAAGTCGAAAGGATTTTGATTTGGGCAGCTGTTCTTAGAACACATGATCTTCGACTTTGGATCGGAGTCCAGAGGCAATGGTAGACGTTTTCACTTTCATTCGTCGCATAGGATACTTTGAGCTGGTTCTGCTCAAAGTTGGACTGATGTCGTTGGCTACTTTAGGTAACACTTCTACACGGCGCACGTAAAGTCTGGATTCTTCGATGATGGTTTTATACTCGTTTGCATTAGCCATCAAATGGAAGACGGTACTACTGCGATTCAGTCTCAGGCATACATCCACGCCGTTCAACAAATACTTGTCTTGCAACCACATGTCCAAATGCAAATGATCCATCAGTTCTAAAGCGCGCCTTTGTCTGCTTTTCTTTGGACGGTCGTTAAATCCCACATTGCATCGTCATCTGCAGTCAACTCTGTGTCAATGAACTTTTACAAAGTGTCAGGTTTCCATACCACGGAATCATCCAGATGGGTGTTCTTGGCTTCTTTTCCGTACGTCAAGAGATTTTCCAAGTAAGCACGGTAAGGGTAAGTATCCACGCTGCTGCTGACCAGTTTGTTATTCAAGTACAAATCCACTTCGCTAAACAAGGAATGCATGAAATTATTGACGGGAGCGACTCTAGCATCGGCCCCAGGATTGGTGTTGTCCGTTTTGAGCACTTTGAGTTTCAGGTGCAAGTGACTGCTATTCAGATCGATGTAATCTTCGGTTTGTCCTTTGATTTCAAATTCGATAGATACTGAAGTCGCAAAAGACGGCGCAGGATGAAATTCTACCCATTGGGATTCTTGCATCGTCATCATGGTAGTTTGCATGGCAAACAAATCTAGTTCTGACTTGGTAAATTCGCAAAAATCTCGGTGCATCATTTTTTCTCAGTTCGTAATCAAACAAGTTTAAATCTCTGACAGTTCTTCTTTTCTTATTCTTTTTCTGAACACTGTGTTTATGAGCTCTGAAGTAGTGTCGACGTCTCTTTCTGCCTTTTCCTTGCTGTGGCGTTGAGGAAGAAGTAATGCCAGGGCCAGAAGTGTAAAGCGAATTTATAGGAGTCTCTCGGCGACCCAAAAGATCTTTTCAAGTTTGCAGCAACACATTTTTTCCTGCTTTCATAAAGGCTTCTTTCGGATTTTGCTTGTCGATGAGGACGTTTTGAAGAAATTCTTTTCCTTGCATCAAAGCTGCATCTTTTAAGGCATGCAATCCAAAAGTCACCATGGGTTTTAAGATTGGGGCTACCGTACGAAAAGCGGATTTTAACATATCTCCTAAACCATGATTTTTTTTCGTTGTCCAGCAACTCCTCGGTACACAGGATACATCTTGTGTTACAATTCACTGGAGAACCGTTTTCGAAAATGTAGTTTCACCGTGACTCTTCCTTTAGTGAATATAATATTTTGTCCCAGATCTCCTTTTATACTAATGTTGACACTGTCCAAATACAATTTGTTTACAGGAAGATAATGAGGATGTACAAATTCACGGTGAACGGGATACGTGTTTCCGCCTTCTTCGTACGCAGCGACGGCAGAATATGCTTTGAAAGGAATGACTCTCAGTAACGGGGCGGCTGTGTTTCCCACCACATTCTACTCCACCACATCAGAGTACAAAAACAATAAATTCAGTCCATCGTTCAGTTCGACAGGGTAACGAAAATACTTGTAAAATCGATCGTTGCTGTAAACGTTTTTCATATGAGATAGTTTTGTGTATCCACCCAAAATATCAAACAACCCAGGACAAAAAGTGATAGACAATATTTTAGCGTCTGAAAAATGCATTTTAAGACGATGAGCATTTGTATGGTACTCGATCAGGAGAGTTTTCTTGGCTTTGTCCATGGCTTTGCCAAGCTGGTCGTTGAAAATAGCCGCAATGGTGTCCACCAGATGTTGAGCATTAAAATAATACCCCACAGGAATTCTCATGGTATAGCTAGTCAAGGAAGTAGGATTGGTGTGTATTTTGTGGATTCGTAAATGCCAGGATCATTTTTGTCCAAGTTTTCTTGCACTTGCTCGTTCAGGATATCCACGATGAAAGTGTTTTGACCTTCGTTGGTATTCATGGCTTGCGTAGGATGAATGATTTCTACCAAAGCGACTTCCCAATGAGCGTCGTGATCCAATTGTATGAACTGAGGTAATTTGGCTGTGAAACAACATAAGGTATTTTTGGGAAACGCATCCATAGAACTGTCACTGGGTAAGGTTAAATAAAATTGGTTATTCATAGTTCGAGGGATCTGATTTCCGAGGAGTCACTCGTTGTCAAAGGAGAATGATGTTCAAAATGTTCCAAAAGAGGGCTACTGTTGATGTTGTTGTTGTGACTGGAAGAAGGATGACTGGCGTTGGTCGCACCGTTGTGATTGTTGTTGTTATTGTCCGTACTATATTTCAAGGAAGGACTGGGTAGAAGATAACCAATGCAACTGCTGAGTAAAATGGTCCACAATTGTTTGTCACCTTGTTGCAAACTCAAATTGCCAATTGCTGCTCCGATGACACAATACGCAACAAAGATTTGGCAGAAAAAGACGATTTGATTTTTAGGCACACGTTCTCCGCACCACACCAACAAAAGTTGTTTTTGTAATTCTTGAAGAGAGGAACTCTGCGAAGTAGAGGTAGCTGCTGTGTTGAACGGCATGTTGGTTACTTCTTCTTTTTATAGTCGACGACTTGGGAAGCGGCAGTCCAAGAATAAAAACTAGGAGGATATCCTTTCCAACGCACTTTCACTTCTTCCACTCAACGTATACCCACTTTACGTGTTCTTCGTTCGAGAATGCTTTCGATATGGTACAAGTCGTCTTCTTTTTTGGTCACTCGTTGTAACTCAGGCAAGTAAAAAGTTCCTTTAAACACATCTCCGTGCATGTATTCTAATTTATAGACAAGAGGATCACGTCCACGAACTTGTCCAGTGACACGAAACAATTCGGTAGTCCTGTTGGGTAAATAATCTTTGTCAAAAGTGCGTTTGGTTTTTCCAATGCGAACCCAATCTCCCGTCTTCAGCACCATTGCTTTCTTGTGTCCAATCTTAGGTGTACCAAACAATCGATCAAACACCATCACTTCGTTTTCAGGGGTGACTTCTTCGGGAGCACATCCGATGCTACGATGGTACTATTGACTGTAAGCTTTGAACAGACGTGGTAACACGTCGATGTACTTGAGAGTGTGTTGATGTGTAAAATATTTCCACGTGCGTTCTTTCAAAGTTCTTTGAAAACGTACGACACTGGCTTTGGTTTCAGAATTTTCAGTGGTAAAAAATGAATGTGCCGTTGTTCAATTCTTTTTGAAAATCTTGGTTTAAAAATTCGGTGCCTTTGTCTGTTTGCCATCGTAAAGGGTGACGACCACTTTGTTTCAACACCAGTTTTAAAGCGCGTACTAACTCGACACTGCTTTTAGAAGTCAAAGGAACGACCCAGGCGGATTTGGAAAACACGTCAATGACACAAAACAAATATTTGTAACCACGATTGTACGCTGCCAAATTTGAGACATCAGCTAAATCTGCTTGCCATTGATGATCGATGCCAGCCACTTTGGTTTGACTTCTGGAAACTTTTCGTAGAATGTTTTTGTTTAATGTGTACGTCGATTGTTCTTGTAACCATTGTCGTACTTCTGGCAAACGTACACTTTTCAATTTGCTTTTAGCTGCCCGATACAATTTTTGAACTCCTCCGTAACCAGCAGCATGTGCAGGATTGTAGTAAATGCTAACTAAAAGTGTCTCCATGTTTTTACTGCCCAATAAGTCACCCGCTGTTCGATACTATTTTTGGAGTCGTGGGGTAGGGGAGGTTTTGACGAAGCTGCTTGACGCGTCCGACGAGCCACAGGAGTCGGTTGTGAAGTGGAGACTTTTATCTTGATGTCTTTTTCACTTCTCTCTTCCTTTCTTTCTTTTTTTCTTCTGCTGAAGAAGGGGTGGAGATCATCTTTTTAACCCAAGCTTTCATTTCTTCTCGTTGAGGCGTAGGAGCAGGTGTTAACAAAGAAGCTGCAATCTTACTAGGTATGGGAGCAGTTTGAAACACTTCTCGTGTGTCGTCTTCTTCTGTCGTCCCCTTGGCGGTGTCTGTTTTAGTGGTTTTAGGTTCGCTTTTCATCGTGGCCTTGAAATCTCTCAGAGTGGGTTTAGCTGTTTCGTCTAAAGCTATCTGGTGAAAGAGTTGAAGACGTTGCAATACTTGGCCACACCGTGTCGATTTTTCTGCTTCTGACAAATCACTTTGATCCATTAACGATTGTAATTCTTGTTGTAACTGAGACATGTCGTTGACATTAGGATTGGGAGGTGTTGTCTTTCCAGAGAAGAGTGTCCTTTGTATCTTCTTTGTTCCGTCTTTATCTCATGACTCCTCCTAAAAGGGGTCCCGCAATCGATCCTAACAAAGGAGCAGCTATTTCTAACAACGGTTCTATCAGCATGGATAGAAATCATCCTCGTTGCACCAACAGTTTTTTCTTTTGACTAAGAAATATTTTCTTTTTGACCATTTGGCGCAGAACGTTCCGATGTTTTCCTAATTTCTGTTTCTGTATCTTGGACAAAGGTACCGTTCCTTTCAACATATTCAAACAACATTCACACGCGGTATCGATGATTTCTTTCGGGGCTGTTTGAATGAGTTGTTTTTGCGTGGGAGAAGTGGATTTAGTCAGGACGGACAGACATCCCAATGCTTTGGCAGACGAGGTGAAAGTCCTTTTTTTGGTTTTGCCTTTCTTGGGACGACTAGGGCTTTGGTGGTGGTGTGCAGTTTTTGGTGCCATCGTTGGTGTCAGGAGCAAAATATAACTGAGGTCCCTCGGATGCCACACTTCTTTTTTATACTGGAACTCGTCTCCACTGATTGTCACCACGGCGTACCAACTTCATGATAGGCATCACTCGACGATGAGCTGTTTTCAACGGACTAAATCGTGTCAGTTCTTGTTTGGATAAATCCAGTAAACTTTGTAACACGCCTGTTCTGTCTTGGACTTTGGTTTTAGGTGAGGCCACTTTTTTAGCGGCAGTCGCAGTGGCAAGAGCAGACGAAGTAGATGCACCAGGAGAAGGGAGAAGAAGAAGCGACATTCGAAATGGGTTTCCATGTCTGCATCAAATTAGGAAACACGGGTCTTAAATCAGATTTGGCAGGCATCATCACGAAGGGCGAAGAAGAAGTGGCAGGAGAGGGAGACACTGTCACCGCACTGCGTGGCTTTCGGGAGTATGTGCGCGTCCTAGCAGCAGTACCTCATTTTCTGGCAGCAGATGTTGTTGGTTTTTCTTTGGAGGGGCTTTTCTTCTTATGGCTTTTCTTCTTAGGGCTTTTCTTTTTCTTGTGTCTGGTGTGTTGTTTTGGCCGACTTTGAGACGATTTGGGTTCTTTCTTTTTCTTCTTGATCTTGGCTTGGGCATTAGGATCCCATATCAAAAGAGAACGAATAATGACACCTGCTACAGAACCAATGCCACCAGGTGTCAAAATGATTTGTTTTTTAGTGTGTGGATCGATTTTGGGATCTGCCAGTTGTGACAACGCACTTTTATGTTTTTCAAAAAAAACGTTGGGTTTGATATGGTATGTGAATGATGCCTGCAAGTAATTGCCGTGCTGTAAAAGTAAACCATCGTAAAACTTCTTTGAGACTAGCTTCTAACAAATGGGCACGGACTTGTGCATTTTTTACGCGACTGATGCCATACAGTGCACGAATCAATTTGGCAGGAGGATGAGATTGAATGGAAGTCATCTTAAAGACTGTGGGATAGAAAAGACGTGGTGGATGCTTTAATAGTTTTTTTTGAGAGTTACCGAAGGGGACGTGTAAATTTCAGGACCTCCTTCTTGACACCAATGGTGAAACAAATGGATACGAAATCTCAAATATTCGGGAGTGGTGGGTTTTTAATCGATGAGTAAATATGCATGAGGTGTTTGAGTGGCATCGTCGTACGCATAATTCAGCCAAGGAGTGCCTAACTGTTTGGCTAACACTTGAGATTTATCTCTGGGGCTTTTAAACAAAGCCACGTAATGAGCATTGAGACTGATGGTACAATGGGCTTTACTTTGTCGAAATAAAGTTTGAGTAATGTAAATGATACTGGTATTACGATGGTGTCCTTTTCGTGTAAACCAAAGTTTAATTTCATCTTCGTCTTCTCCTAACATGTCATCGAAGATGACCAGATGTGTTTGACTCAAGTCAGACACGATCCCATCGTCTTCGCGAGGAATGCCTTCTACAAAAGAAATTGATTATCCTTGATTTTTTTGTAGTAAGGTGCAAGACGATTGCCACTCTTTGTAACACCACACGATACGTTGAGGGGGACGATCAAACAAATGCAATTTGTGTTCGATCAAACGTTTGACAAATTCGGTTTGCCTGAACCACTGGGTCCAGCAATCAACATGTTAAAAGGATGGCGCAGATACAAAGCTTCCCAACTTTGACGATCTAACTTTTCGTCAATCACTTCGACAACAGAAGAGAAGGAAGAGGAGGAAGAGGATGCAGCCATGACTAAGGTATGGAGAATTTTGAGAGGAACATGAAAGACACAAGACATTTTATACATTTTTCATACACGTTTAAAAAGAACATATTTACATGTCCAGAATTAAAACATGAAAACACATAAAGCAAAAATGTCCCTTTTGACTTTGGTTCTAAGTTCACTTGTTCTTTTTGTCTTAGATGCGTAGTGGCACGCAAAGTCTTTGGCATAGTGTGTCACGTCTTGTAGCCATGCGTCGAAACCAAAACTTTTCCAGTCACGTACATCTTTCTAATCGTAAATGTGTTGGTGTAACCAACTACCGATACACGCTTCTTAGTAAGTATGAAGTGTAGATAAAGTTTGACAAATGTCTTCTTCACACGGAGGTACACAACTTGTTTTCATCACGATTCTCAACACTTTGAGCACAATTTGTCTTTCGTGCACCGATAAAATGTGAATAGTCATGTCTTTGTTGCATGTACCGTTCATCAAAAATAGTCCACACGAATTTCCTGGGATACGAAATCCAAGAAAAGTAGTTACTAACACACACATCACATATCGGCAAAAATTCAATGGAAACAGTTAGTGTATCAGTAGTTTGTTATCCTCTAAGGTCTGAACACTATCATTAACTTCCTTCCACGGAATTCGTTTCACGAGTAAAGACAACGGTCCTGGCATGGTCAGCTTTTATATCCAGGTTCACAAGGTTTGTATCTTTGATGATAGTCTACCCCAAGGCATCTGTGATAGTTTCTCCCAAGAATCAGTCTTCTTATACTGTGGAAATAACAATAGTTTAAAAATCGAGAAATGACTTTGAGTTTGCGTTTCACTTGTATCTTGACAAACTCTCTGTAAATGCGCTCTCGCAGCTCAAAAGGCAGATTCTGAATGTGCTCTTCTAAACTAGTCATTCACAACCACGTCTTTCTTTTTGATGAAATAGTCACACAATTTCCAAATGGAAACTGGTGGTAAAGAATATCCAAGACATTCAATGATTACCTTACTACACCTCAGACGGCGTGAAGGCGCTTCGTCTTGAGGTGACACTTCTTTTAAAAGTTGTTTGTATTCCTGTAAGTTTGTAACTTTTTCCTGAACGTCGTTCCATCGAATTCTGTGTAACAGTGTCACATTGTTGGTTGTGCCATCCAAACTCTTTAAGGTGTCATCTAGTCCTTCATGAATGTCTGCCATTTTAACACTTTGAAACTAATCAGTACTTTTATAGCATTCAGATACCAGTGGCTAAAACGTCTATGTCGTGAAGGATGTAATTGTTCTTTGCGTTTCACTTGAATCTGGACCAACTCTTGGTAAATGCGTTCTCGCAGCTCAGGAGGCAAACAATGACTGTGCTGTTCTAACATATCCGAGATATTACTTCTTTGGACCGACCAAAGGGAGAGGTACTGACAGCGCGGAGACCATCTGGCATGTTCCAAGTAAGCTGAGTCTTTATACTCTCATTCGTGAAGTGTCACACCACAGCTGAAACACTGAACTTTATCGCCGTCTCCCAAGTAGACACATCCGGCTCTGGCTAAAGATTTGGGAGTAGGGCCTTGCAGATATTTAGGCCACTTATCTTTGAACATCTGGAATCGACTTTTAAAGTCACAATAGCCAGGCGAAGCAACATGCACTATGAATTCTTTGCCAAAGTACGGATGGCATCCACAGGTAGGTACACGCCTAGCATCACATTGACCAGCAACACAATTGAGAGTGCAAGAGCAGCCCAAGCCCGCAGCATCTATTAGACACATGCCTGACCCCTTTCATATGGAATAGTAATGTGCAAATAGTTAAGACCGTGCAAGATGTCTACACCACAGTACGACAAAAACCTTGTAAAGCTCGTTTACCACGGAGCCGTACATGGCGGCTTCGCTGTGGGGTATTCGATGATTGCTAAAAAAGTAATCAAGATGAAATCAGCCAACCTGGGTCGGCTGGACCTTGAAGACGATGCAAAGGTCATAGGCACCTTAGCGCTGAGTCTTTGAATGCAGGACATGCTAATTAAACAAGGCCACAGCTGCTATCCTAGTCGGCGAGACGATCGTCAACGTCCTCGCCTTCACTGGCTCAAACTACCTTTTCTTTATGTTAACCCCAAAAGATGCCGACACCGAACTCTTTCGCTCCAACAAGTCGCTGGAAGAACTGCTATCTACTCAAACCGAGTATTCCCGCAAGCGCACCAAGCGTCTCGATTCAGTCAACGAGATGAAGTACACAAAGCAGCGTGCCAAAAGCCTTACGACGATGTCGATGCCGCGATGCGCGAGTACTACTGGTGACCGGCGGAAAAAAACAGACGACGTCGCGCAGATTGGCGACGAGCCTAAGTTTTCTGACTACTGCACACTCTCACCAGAGCAGTAAAATTACGAGATGTTGTTTGTCGCTGGGGGACTGACCGCCGTTGGTTATGTTGCATATAAATATTTCTAGCTTGCTCTTGAAAGGAGCAAGCTGTGAGCGCACTCTAAAAAAATACACAACGTTTTCTACATTTTGCATAGGTCAAGATCGTGAAGATCGTGTACAAAACGCAATGACCACTCTTGGACTGCTCTATAGTTTGATGCTTGAGGTGGGTTACGGCGTCAAAAAATACATCATGATAGGCACGGCATGCCGCTGCTTTGAGCTTTGGAGAAGTGATCCAGCAGCGGTTCGGTATTACGCCGCAGTGGTCCTTGATGGACTCACAAACTTGCGCATGACAACGGCACAGCTGCCGGAACGCACCTGTCAGGTTGTATGCCCGCGTTGTAATATCGTCAGGCGCAATCAACTAGGTGGTGTCCAGTAGACTAAGGCTTCTTTCGTTGATGTGGGACACCCCAATTTTGTGGTGGTCGCTGCGGATGGGGGCCATGGAGTGGCGGAACTCTTTTCTGTCTTGGAGTCACTCGAGGTACAGGTGGTGCCTATGGTCGACTTTTCCTTAGAGAGGTGTTGCAAAATGTCTCGAACACGTCCACCAGCAGAAGCACGCCGGTCTTGATGTAGAGGTCGTGGTAGTTGCCCATATTTTGACAGTCAAATGTCTTCCACACGCTCTGCGCATGCTAAGTCTTTTCTGGCTATACCGGCTCACCTTAGCTTGATGTAGAAGACCGCTATTGTCGGAAACTGTGTTTCTTCGAAGCGCGTCCAGCTGTCCAAATATTCATACGCGTACACCCCTTTGCTTGTAAGGAGGGTGATGTCAGCACCAAGCGAAATGCCTCCTTCGTACGGTTGGCTACCAGCTTTTCTATGCTGTTGTTCATAAACTGGAGACTATCAATAAACTGTAGCTGCCTTAGTGAGAACTTCATGTACTTCTCCATGTTGTTTGGGATGGTGCTGATGTTCTCCGACGAGACGGTTCCGATCTCCTCCATGAGAAGGTGCCATTCATAGCAGTGCAGGTTATGGAGCACAACTGGCACCTTTGTTTTCTAGGGGTAGATCCGCAGCTTGAGATTATATGCTTTGTGGGCTGCGCCGCGGTACTTGCCGGTAATATGGCTGAGGTTTCGCATCCTGTCGTTACCTAATGCCTCGGCACCGATGTGTCAGTCTGAGGCTTCCTGGAAAACCTTGCGGTTGTCTCCATCCATAGCAATTTCGGCAGGATTTCGAAGCGCTCTCGTATCTCCTCCAGCTGACGCTCGAGGCTCTGGATGAAAGTGACGACAGTCTCCTTGTCGCGGTATAACATCGGCTATTTGGTGACGCCGTCGCAGCGGACGACTATGTAGCAGAAACTACACGGGACCTGGTCAGCGATTTTCTGCGTGTGTATTTTATCCAGATCACGGGCAGGGCCTTCCACTGGCGTGTTCAGTGCCTCGAAATCCGCATAGATGATGTACGGGACGCGCATCTGGCGTTGGTGGTTCTGGAAGGCGAGGATGTTCTTGCCTGGCTCCGGTAAGGACACTGGGACTTTTCGCATGTACCGCGGCAGTCTTTTGTGTGGGCTCTCAATAGGTCGGTACGGCTGAAGACGTGAAGATACCAGGGGCAGACGTGCTTTCTTTCCTTGTGGCCATTGTGCTAGTGTACCAGGCGGCCGAGGTCTTCACATTGATAACGGCCCGTGGTGGTATGCACTTTGGTATTGGAGTGTAACTCTAACCGCGAAATGGGAGGTACTGCGACACATCGAGGTCATGCACTTGACAGTGGACAAATACCAATCCAGACCCCTCGCGTATGTATTTTTCAATGTGCCTTAGTATGGTGGCATTAGCTTGGGCAACCAACCCCTCGATCTCATCAATGTACAGCACGGCGGTGGCAGCGTTCTGAAATATACCGTCATTTTTATGCTATCTTGCTCAGCTTTTTCGTCTCAAACGTTTTGCCGGCCTCGTACAGCTTTCTCCAGCTTTGCCGTCAACACGAGGTTAAACTTCAGGCCATCTATTACTCTCAGTTTCTTGTCAAGGACTGCTTGTGTACTAAGCGCCATAGCATTGAGAAATACAGAAGTGTCGGCTTCGAAGATGAACTTTTCTAGCACAGTGGCGAGATAGTCTTTCACAATCGCTTGCACTTGTGCAGCTTCACAAAGGCGGACACTAGCCTTCAGAGCTTGGCCGCAATTTTTCTTCTTCATTTCAGGCTGAACATCAGCAATCGCTAGGACATTATCCTGCCCTGGAGCCGGCATTGGAGTATCAAACCTACGCCTAGGAGCTGAACTGGTCGTGGGGTCGGAACAGGAGGCTCAATCTTGAGCCTAGGAGCCGGAACTGGCCGTGGGGCAGAAGCTGCCTGCTCAGCCTTGCGCCTAGGAGTTTGAACTGGCCGATGAGCCCTACTCGCTAGTAGTGCGTCCAGGGTATCATAATATTTACTTTGTTTTAGTTGCCCCCTGCGAAGCAACTCATTCAAAGTTGCAATAGTATACATCGTGTTGTCCTTATTCTTAAGTGGGAGCTCTCTCTAAAAGGATGATATCTTGTGTAAAAGATCATCGAACACGGCTAAATATGCCTTTTTCGCTGCTATCTCCTTCCTCAAGAGTTTGTGACGAATACCACTTCTACAGTTCAAGCATATGGTATTTTCTGACTTCGTACCAAGCCCATGCACGCGACATGGTTTTACTTTCTTCCCCTGTCGATATTTATAAGCATGTTTGCGTCAGTACGTTTTGAGGCACTATTTCCCACATCGTTCTTCGCTACCCAGCTTGAGCTAGGCACAAGTATTTGTTCAGTGAGGCATCATAACGACTCAGCAGCAGGGTATATATCTAAGTGGGCCAAAAGAACATCCGTAAAGTGTGTCAATATGCATGTCTAGTTGAATGTCAATATGCATGTCTAGTTGAATGTCAATATGCATATCTAGTTGAATGTCAATATGCATGTCTAGTTGAATATCAATATACATGTCTAGTTGAATGTCAATATGCATGTCTAGTTGAATGTCAATATGCATGTCTAGTGGAATGTCAATATGCATGTCTAGTTGAATGTCAATATGCGTGTCTAGTTGAATGCTATTTAATGATTTGGAAGATAGAGAAGAGCGTCTGAAATACAATAAGACCTTTACGTCGCTTTTTGATAGTATTTCTGGCGTAAACAACGGAACTATTACCCAGAGTAATTCTGTAAATGGCAATAAAACTTATTTATGACTGCTAAACCTTAAATAAATCTTGACAGTCTGTTATTTATATAAATTTAGGAATAAACTGTATGAAATATTCAATAAACATGAAGTACTTGTATATTCTAGGCAAATTGTGCCGAAGTAATCGTAAAAACCAAATTGTATTATCACAAGTAATTGACATTTCGCAGACAAGACTGACTGTAATGTTCCGTGGGCTACAACTTTTCTACAAGTATAAAGCTTACAGGAGAGAAAAAAAAAAGGAAAAAGTTATTCTTGATGATCATTTAGCCACGTGTTTGGAACGTATTCCGCTCATAGTCTTTGTGTCCGTAATGTTTACGGTTATCTCCGGTAATTGCTGTCTACATGTACATAGACATATACATTGACATATACATAGGCAAATTTTCTTTAGAGTCGGAATTACGTTTACATAATAAAAAGCATTAGCTCGTTGGATGTATTTTACCGACTAAAATAAATAATATAAAAATTAACTGAAATAATCAGACATACATACGTACATAATTTAAGAATTTATTTTTTTATATAACTAGTTTATAAATGTTTCTATTCTAAAAATATATACCCCCACTCTCCCCAACCCCAACCACACACACAATTTTTATTTCTGTTTCTAATAATGATTATAAAAAAAAATTAAATGCAGATAAATCAATTTACATGAATAGATTATACTATACAAGTATATGCAGTGATGAAATATACATTGGAAATGATTGATCAATACACACGTATGGTACCATTTGATATGCATACAGATTTGAAATAATCAAGGACAAGGAGTTGGAGAGACTATGTAATACTTACAGAATGCACACAAATACGATCTGTGGTAAATCATTGGAAGCATAAATATCACAAGACAAATCAGTTATGTGCAACTAACGACAAATACAGGAAAACACATAACAAAACAGTACGCAGGAATCAATAGTAACTGAAAGCTAAAATAAACTACAGAACTAAAGTAACTAAAAGCTATAAACAAGATAAAAGAACTAAAAAACTAAAAACACCAATAAATGTAATATCTAAAATGGGGAAGAAACTCCGTCTAAAACTATTGTAAGCAACATAAGCCAACATTTAGGGAAACAAAAAGCTACAAGCAAATATACAAGACTAGAAACTAAAACACTAAACATGCAGCCGATTATGGTAGCAGCAGCAATTTCTTTACATTTGTTTACATATGAAGCCGTTACACAAAAAGCTCCCGGCCAAGGTATTTATTAGGGATTTAAAATTGTTAAAATCTGAGGTTGTGGCAAACTATTAGGGAGAGAATTCCATAGTTTTGCTGCTGCATACCTAAAAGATTGTAGCCCATACCTGGGTGTTCTAACTTTTGGAATATCCAAGGTGTTTACATACCTAAAAGAGTAAGAAGAAATTTTTTAAACTACCAGATCATTTAAGTATGTTGGACACTTCTTGTTTAACATTTTTAAAACTTCGAGTGCCATGGTCTTCATCCTTCAGACGTGGAGAGTTGATACATTTGCCAAACCCAAGAGTTCAGAGTAA
Source organism: Margaritifera margaritifera (assembly GCA_029931535.1). NCBI lineage: Eukaryota > Metazoa > Mollusca > Bivalvia > Unionida > Margaritiferidae > Margaritifera > Margaritifera margaritifera. The sequence goes on along the minus strand of JAQPZY010001170.1, from coordinate 48,402 downwards.
GGTTTCTTGAAATCATTAAAGATAAATCTCAGAGCTCTTTCGTTGAGTTTTTCAAGTTTGTTCATATTAGTGAGGCTGCTGAAATGCCCGGTATGGTACAGTAGTTAAAGTTTACCTTGATGAAAGAGTGGTACATAGCCAGTCATCCTTCAGTTGTGGCGTATTTTCCAAATCGTTTGAGCACATTTAATTGTTTAATGCTTTTTGACAAATTTCAGCGATTTGCTTATTAAAGTTTATCATAAAGTCCAAAGTGTCTTCCAGTAGATTTACAGAGTCTTCACACGATATATTAGTCTCGCTGGAGGAGAAGATCTGAAGACGTTCGTTGGTTTTCTTTCCAAGTGCAACGGCTTGGAGCTTATCAGGGTTTTGCTTTCATTTTATTGTCTGAAAACCACCAAATCAAAATTGTGCACTCCGTTTCCAAAGTAGATTTCATAATATTAAAGTAGTGGTCAGCGTAGGCAAGTGTGTTGTCATCGGCATAGTTATGTAGATAAGAAACATTTATGAAAAAGATGTAGTAAATAAAAATATAAAAAGTATGGGTTCGAGAATTGATCCTTGGGGTACACCTTTATAGGTATTTGTCCATGAACTTGTCGAGTTTCCTATTTTCGCACATTGTCTTCTGTTTCAGAGGAAAAATGGGAAAATGGTCTGGTCAAGGCTGTAGCTTATGAGTTAGGTTATAGGACTAGTCAGTGATTGACTTCCAAGTTTTAATTGTTTGGGTGAAATAAGATCGATCACAGTTGCCTTTTATTGCTGATATTTGATATGACTTTAGCTGTAAAGTCTTCAGTGTCATGAGCGAAATCAAATTTTTGGGCATGTATGCAAGGGTGTTTATCGTATGGTATGTGGTTAGCGACATTAATGGAGACCTCTGCTAAACAGACCTGATCAGAAATAATCTCAGTATTGGAGATAAATGATAAATAAACAAGTTATGGTAACTTTCATTAGCAGGTAAATTATTGTCTTTTATTTGCGATTCATTTCTTGTTTAGTACCACGAGAATACGGTATGCCATCCTATTATGAAAAATGCATATTCAAGGAGTAATATGTACTTTTTGGACTTACTGGGGTCTCATTATTACATATTTATATATTTTTTTTCCCATAACCCCTAAGATATTACGCAAGGAGCTGACCAATAGTTAAAATCTAAAAAAAGCATGTAGTCAAAATTTCCTACATTTGGAAATCAGTGGTTTTCTCATCAGCAAAGGGGAATTTTCAAACATGTCAAACTAAAAAACATTTCTTATAATACCTTAAACTAAATAAATGCTGTCATATTCATACATTTGCACAAGTGAATTTCCTATGTATGGTAATTTGGGGTATTTCGTCCCCGATTGTACATTAGAATTCACCTTGCTTTGATTTACTCCAAAATAAAAGCATAATCCAGGTGAATCAAAGAATCTAAATGCGTGTTACTATTCATTTTTACAATTTCACACATTCTTGTACCTGAAAACAGAATAGTAAATTAAAAGTCAAGAAAATACTTAACAACACATCCCCAAGATGGTGAAGGGGTAAACACATGTTCAAAACTCTATAGGTTGCTGCTAGCAGTTGCCAAAGGAGCAGCCCAGAAGTTTATAACTCTTAAGCTGGCTATCAGTTCTATTAAAATCATATATCTGGTGATTGAAAAGTTATGAAATAGTTATATTGTGTGCCGAATTTGGTCCAAAAGTTGACATACTTTTGCAGTGTAACATATTTTTGAGTCTGTAAAAATGATGTCAGTAACTACTTCCGCAATGTATTATACTGCCACTCAAAGAATGCTACAAGTTACTGGTCACGTGACCATGTTATGTAGTGCATGAAAGAGTTTGTAGCATGAAAATAGCACCATTTGACTAATTCGCTTTTTTACAATTTGTAAGTCCTCATCAAAATCCTTGCAACAGTAACTACTCTGACAGAGCAAATCAACTGCCTACATCCAGTCACCTACTGAGAATCTTCTGATAGCAACGTGACTCACAGTGGACAGCTGCATCTATAACACTGTTTAGAATGATGTACTGCATTATAAAGTTTCATGAGGAGCCGTCGTCACTGATGTTCAGTGCTGGATCTTTGTTATAGCAATTTGTGCATATTTACAAGAAACACAGTTTTACAGTTTTTTATAGTTTATTCTGTGCCATCATATTTTGTCTTATTTCTATCAAAGTATTACTCTTTTGCATTAGTAAATTGGAAATTTTATTTAAGAATATTATTTTTCATTTCCTTTCTGAATTAAAAAAATCTGGATATTTTGTAAACTTATTTTGACCTAATTATATTTCTTTATTTGTATATATTGGTGAGTATGATTAGAAATTGAAATAAAAACTTTCTGATATAACTTCATTTTTCTGCCGATGAATATTCGCTCTTTGAGTGAAATGATTTTTGTATAATAACAGTATGTTTTTATAGTTCCAAAACAGTACATTCAAGAGATAGACATTGTACAAAATATTTCACAACCTAAATCCAATATATTTTGCTTACAAGTAAACAAGTTTTTACAATACCATCATTTTTTTCCCGTTTGATTATCTTAAGCTTGAGAAGAAAACTAGCTCAAAATCAAAATTATGATAAATTATGATAATTATGATAAAACTAAGAACAGCTTTTGGATGCAAATTCTTGATAAATGCCTGATTTCTATGTGATATTGATGTTGGTCTGCTATATATTTTTTTCACGAACCGTATGTACAAGAGTGTAAGGGAAGTAGATTCAGCGGAAGTGCATCATAACAGATGACATAACACACAAAGTTTCTGTGAAAGGGTCGCCTGGTTTTAAGCATGTCTAGAAGAGTATGAGAGTGTGCCTAGAAGAGTATGAGAGAAAATATCATTGACATTTTATTTGCATGCTTTAGTAAAAGCAATTATGTTTGTAATAAATGGAAGGAAAAAATTTTAATGGAGTATATTTCCGAACAGGTAAATGTGCTAATGTGGGTCAAAACCAATGATTCCACGATACACAACTGGTAGATATAAATGTATATATAGAAGTAAATAGAAGTTTGCTGAATGATTATTACCAAGTGAAGACAAACAAGACCCATTTGATTTAACATCTTCTAAAGAAATGTCTCTAAGCCCTCTATAGCCTATGTACACAGTCATACACCACATTGATCATGAAAATGACATAGCACATAACTGACAGTATTATGATTCACTTCAGTCAGTGAACAAAACCTTTGAAGTTTAAAAATGTTTTTTTTTTACTGTTCTTTTTTATTTTGATGTTGCCTGAGTGCTCTGGCCTGAAGCTGTCTTGATTTGGGAAATCAGATTGGATTTATAGTGAAGAAAAATAAATATTTTAACATTTCTGATATTATTTTTTTTGTTTGTTTTGTTCGAATTATTGTGAATAGTCCCATGGTATGTATATTAACTGACTATATCAGGGATAATAATTTGCATGGGTCCATATAAGTGATAAGGATATTGAAAACAAATGAAAGGTCTGAGGAACACTGTATCAGTTATGGCTTTCAGGATTGACACAGATGGTGTAACAGTGCTACCATGATAAATGGCAAAAGATAATGGAGCTGTGAAGGGTGGTGATGAATTAATCTTGGTTCAGAAAACTGAGCACAGAGTAATCCTATTCATGATCCTAATATCAAATAGATACTCTGATCCACTGGAGAATGGACAAGTTCAACATTTGAGTTTCACATCCTTAGCTGCAAGGTGTCCCAATAGGTCTGGATAGTACCCAATTCGTACTGACAGTTCAGTAGACCCTTTCCAATTGGAACATTCTTGGCCTTGTCTACCGTGCTAATAGCATAGGGAGAGACAAAAGGTGTAGAGCTAATGCCTGACAGCAGTGCAGTGCAAAGAACACGGTGAAACATTGCATGTTGCTTTCATATATTTGAGTCTATTTTGTTCATTGTGTCCAATTGTTCAATATATACCAAGCATCCCCCCCCCATTCCCGGCAAGCCATTTTATTGTATAGGATATTTATTCATATATTTATTTTTATAAGTGATTTTTATAAGTGAGATTTCATTTAAAATATAGGCTATGCAGCTAGTATATACTCTGAATAATTTACTTAATTTATTAAGATACATATGATTACTTTGTATGACAGTCAACTGGGGGGTTTTGTGCGTCCACACCCAGGTCCATACAAAATATTCCTCATGTTTTCTTGAGTCAATCACTTTCCTTTTAAAGAATTCTATTTTTATGTCCCTTCTTTATTCCACACTAGATGATGTATATTCTATAAAAAAGTTATTGAAAATCTCAGTTAGTGCAGTAAACACAGAGCTTCCACTTACGCAAAATATTGTGTAAATTATGCATATTTTACAAAGATGATACAGAATATGTTCTCATTACGCATATTATTGATGCAGAAATCAAACCAAGGTAAATATGTCTGCAACTAGAATTTCAAGTTTTTCCCAGTTTCACTGATCATAACGTAGATTTCTGTTTGCTTCCTGTGATTAATTGCCAGTATCCCCCTAGGTGAGCATTTAACAAACTCCACATGTTAGCAGTATTTTTATTAGTATTTAGTCCCTCACCATACTCCACTGTGTGACTTTCAGTCAATTGCTGATATCCCTCTAAATAAGTACTGAACAAACACCATGCGTTAGCAATATTTTTATCTACCCAAATCCACTGTGTGACTGTCAGTCAATTGCTGATATCCCTCTAATGAGTACTGAACAAACACCATGCGTTAGCAATATTTTTATCTACCCAAATCCACAGTGTGACTGTCGGTCAATTGGTGATATCCCTCTAAATGAGTACTGAACAAGCACCATGAGTTAGCAATATTTTTATCTACCCAAATCCACAGAGTGACTGTCAGTCAATTGCCACATCCCTCTGGATGAGTAATGGAAAAGGTCACATTTTAATACTCTATGTCCCGATATAATCAGCTCATGCTACAATAAACAGCATACATGCATGTGCATAATGCACTTGTAGATAAGGTTCTGTCCATTTTTTTAATTCTGATGAGTCAAAGTGAACCACATAGACCAGCAGCAGCAAATCTTGTGCCAACAGATCCAAGTCAACATCATTGGTAGTGTGTTGTTTTACTAGGAAATAAGATCCTATATTACTCTGACACAAATACTATCAACCATCAACACTGACATCTAAAAATATATATATAAATAGAAAATACCATATTGATTTATATATATAATATTGATTTGTATATAGATACAAATAATAATTATCAATCATTAAGAAGAATATAAAGAATAAGAAGAATATCTACAAATAATATAAATATACAAAATGTATATTCTATATTCTGTGTTATTGAAATATTTATTCTGTATTATAATGAAATGAAATTTCTCATCATGGGGGAAATAAATTACCTACTCAAACTAAAATACACACAGTATAAAGTCTTTTTTGTTGGGGGGGGGAGGTTTCTAAAATTCCAAATCCTTGGTGCTTTCTGAGTCATAGAATCATATTAAAATGTCAAAAATTGCAGTGATATTTCAAATAGAAAGTTTATGTAAAAATTTTCTTCATAATTTAAAGAATATTGATGCTTGTTATTTTACCTTTACATCTTCATATTTATCTTTTTTTGAATCTAGTGATTAAATTTGTGCATGAATCTAAAAATGAATATTTGCTGTAAAAGTTATGAATAAGAGCACACACAAAGTTTCACACTTTGCCAATCTCGTTTTGTCACATAGGAACAAAGATTAAAAAGAAAGGTTTGATCTTATTTTGATTGACTAGACCTAAACTTTAATAGATCAGAATTATCTGTGTGCAAACAAGAGTACAAAACATATTTAATTGGTGACTGAATCTATGACAAATGAACAAAAGTAAGAATGATGGAGGGAAATAATAGCCATCGTAATTATTGGTAAAAATAATAGTCATTGTAATTATTGGTAAAAATAATTGTCATTGTAATTATTGGTACATGCAACTCTCTCTCTCTCTCTCTCTCTGTTAGCAGTACTGAATGCAATTTATGAATAGAAAAAAGAAAATGATAAGACAAACCATTTAAAATCAACAAGATATTGTAACTTATCAAATTTAAAGAAGTTAAAATTGTTAACCTTTATGCTAATGTAAATCATGGTAAATAACTATAATAGTATGCCAAAATATGTAGAAAGAGAGTCAATAGAATGGTAAATAATGCATTTATAATAGAATAGACTTATCTGTAAATCAGGTTATAAATTTGTCTTGTTAAAGTTTTGATACTGAAAATTTGGTAAAAATTAAACGTTAATACCTTGTTATTTCAGCAATCTGACATTAAGTTCAGTTAGAGACTATAGCTGGTGCTACCCAGACTGCTAGTGACATGTGGTGGCAAGGGGTCATAATTCCTAATGCTGAAAAAATCTATTAGAAAATATAATTGGTTTCAATAAATTTAGACGATTCTCTCTCTGCTCTACTATGACTCTTTTATTCTTCCATCAAGGCAAGGATCTGAATGACCAGTCACATGGACATTTTACATAGTGTACAAAAGAGCTATTTCAGATGATCCATAAACTTGATTATTCCATATTTTCCTGCATTAATTTAAACTTTGGATGGAATGACATTGTTTCATGATTGTTCTCTATTACAGGGAGATGTTGGAGCAGTCTGCAGTAGAGCTGCGGGTAACAGTTGACGAATTAGAGAAGAGGTTTGAATCCATTGATAATTACGGTATGCCTGATGGATCAATACACATTACACTTCTGACATCAATTATAATCAAGCTAATTTTTTACAAGGTTGTAAATTCAATTTATTTTATCTTGCAGAACTGTTTAGATAAGACTTGATGTTTCCTTAATGTAGTCCAGAATGCAGATTTTAAAGGAGCAACAATGTACACTTAGCCACAAGATAGTTTTTAGCTCAACTGGTCATAAAACTTGACTAAACATTTCAAGTAATAAATGTTACTCTAGACACAGAAATCAAACTCATAAAAGACCAATGCAGCCTTTTGAATATTCAGAATTTTATTTTCGAATTAGATTTGGAGTTGAGTAAAATTATATAATGGATGGGCCTGAAGAGCTTATGTGATGGGCCTTGCATCTGTCATCCATTTGTTGTTCGTCCATCATCTGTTGGCAGTTGTTTATTGTCACAGTACTCTATTGAAACTGCTTCAAGAAAAGTCATAAAACTTGGCATACCATTTCATGCTGAGGCATTGTTGGTCCTAAATGAAAATGGTGCCTCACAAACATCAAATGTGGTTGCTGTGGGGGCCATCTTGAAAATCTTGTTATTACTACTATTCCTGAATGGATGATCATATTGACATGGGATTTTCAATGAGAGACTTCTGATGACTTGTAGATGGTCCTAAATAAAAATGGTACTGATCTGACATCAATAGGGCCACCATTGAAAGTCCTGTTATTGCTACACTTCCTGTACGGATGGTCATATCAGTGTGGGGATTTCACTAAATGACTTCTTATGACTTGAAGATGGGCCTCAATGAAAACGATGCCAGTCTGGCATCCAACATGGCTGCCATCAAGAAATTCTTGTTATCACTACTGTTCCTTAATGGATGGTCATAACAACAATGGGCTTTCAATAAAAGACTTTTTATGACATGTAGTATATATGTATCAGAGATTCAAAATGGTTGTATGTGTGTCTTCATATTGCAGGACATGACCGACAAATACTCTAATGACCATTTGCTAAATTAACATGTTGGACATTAGACATAAGGTACCCATAATTATCCCATGCAATTGTTTGGTCATACAGCCACAACACACATGACAAAAGAGGTATGAAAGGTTAACTATATTGTGTGGTGTTATGTCAGCAAATATAAGACCTTTAGAACAAACTATATGTAACTTAGGCCAAAAGTAAGAAGAAACAAGATTCAAGCAACAACAACTAGCTTTCATTATCATCTTCCAACACTTGTTTGAAGACCTGATCAAATAAAGTTTTGCCGTTGGCCTTGACCGCAAAATGCCACTTTATTAAGTGTTATGTATTTTCGAGTTTGTAAATATGCTTGTTGTCAATTAATACTTAATTTTGTAAAACAGTGGAGTGGTGTAAAATCCAGATGTTTAGTTTTTCTGACAGAAAAATCATCTTTAAAAATAAATAGTTTGAAAGGAAACAAATGAAGCATGGAAGAATAACATTAAAACTGAGCAACAGTAAATCCTGAACCAAAAATGAGACATTTTCTGGTACATTTATTAAAGTATAAATGTTTTCTCTTGTGTTACAACTTGCTATTCCTCACATGGATTTTTTTTGGATTAAATGTCACAAATATCTGGCTGCCACCTTAATTTTCTGGAAAAATGCAGAACAAGAGCCATTAGAATTTTGGGAAGTATGTATGTCCATGCTGATAAGACAACTATTAAAATGAGAACACTTATTTGTATCCATTTAATTGTTTGCCAGGCAGTAAGTATGTAACTCCTGTAACTATCACGTAAACAACAGATCATAAACACCGCTTGTGGGTGCTACATTTTCAGTACATCAATTATGCTTTGAACAAAGTCTTCTTGGTGGTTAATCGTTGGAGATGAGTACTTTTTATTTCTAAACACACCTGTTAAAGAAATTTCATGAGTCATATTACTTACAATTAACACCTACTTACCTTAAAATTGGCGACATGCATCAAAACAATCTTTGATAATCTAATTGTTTAGAGTCGGCAAGCTCACAAACTGCCCAATGCTAGGTTAGGACCTGGAAGTCAGCAAATCCCTGATACATACAGATATTATAATTAAAATGTAACTGATAAGTTAAAATATAAATATTTATTCCTTATTTGTCAAAATTTACTTTAAATAGTAAATATTCACATTATCACGTCTGCAGGAGAAAATTCAAGACTGACCTTGACATTGAATACAAGATGGAAATGACATATGTCAGATGAAAGAAACTGTGGCCAGTTATGTAGTAGAAGAATGCGGTACATATAAACACTAAATAAAGGTGCTGATATATGTACTGTGGTGAGATTGCAGGGTATAAAACTTGCAGAACATGAAGCATTATGAACGGAACATTACCCCTTTCTCCTTCACTCTGTCATTTTTTGGGGCAAGTACCATGAGAGCCAAATTTGAGCTTGTCCTTGAAGTTGGGCAAGTGGGTTTGTAAATCCCTGCAGTTAGAAAAAGATGTTTTAATATGCTTCGTATTCATTTTGGTGCCAATTTGACGATTAGGGTGGCCACTGATGGAACTCAAGAATACAGGACACTCCTTTGTACATATGCAAAAAATGATCATGTTAGGAAGGGGAGCTGAAAATGTGACTGTCCTTTATAAAACTGGATGAATGGCCACCCTATTAATGATCATAAATGCTAAATTACATTGCTAACTATGGAATCCTTGATGTAAATTATTGAGTTAAAAATTTAATTTTTGTGGCCCAGTTAGAAGGGAATTTTTACTCAGTGGATTTAAACAGGTACCTTACTAATAAAATGAATCATTTTATCCAATATTTCATCCATTAAATTTGAAAAGATGACTTTTACTATGGAAACATTTACTGCTTTTCAACTGTAACCTATTTTCGAGGTTGCTATAACTATGTTATACAACAACGGTTGGGAAGCAAAATAAGAAAAATTAAAATATTTGTTAAAAGTCTTAATAGTATTTCATTAATATTTTAATTATCTGACATGAAAATATGCAACCATAGAGGTTTAAAGTGACTATTGTGAACATTATAAATTTTGAAATTTCAATACTCACTTCTTCCAATTTTTTAAAACTTCATCATTTAGATATAAAAAAATGGGTCACAAATATCCTTACCTGTTTCTTGTTTATTCAAGAAATAAATACAGCAGCTTATTATGACTACTCCTCCTGAATAGATGGATGTACCTACAAGGGGTTTTCACTAAAACACTTTGTGCCATACGTATATGTAATTAGTCCCATATTAAAATGATGTTGGTCTTAACTCCAAAATGGATGTCTAGGTCATCATCTTGAACAAAATCTTCCTGGGGCCACTTCTCCTACTAAACGAAAATGGTGCTGATTTGACCCCCAAGATGGCAACTATACTATAGTGGCTATCTCAGAAATCTTGAAATCACTGCTCCTCTTGAGAGAATGGTGGGAATGAGATGGAGTTTTTTTTAAAAAACAACTCCTGCTATCTGTAGTTTTTTGTGAATGAAAATGGTAAAGATCTGACCACCAGCATGTCTGCAGTATTGTGAACAATTTTGAAAATCAAACCTACTTTATTTTGGAGTCAAGTCAAAGGTTACTGCTTGCATTTTTGTACTTAAGTGAGCTTATGAACACAGTGACTTGTACATACACAAATAAATTATAACCAGGCTTTGTATTTCATTGTTTTTCAATGAACAAGTTGATAGCTAGCACTCTGACATTTCTTTCTAGGACAATGGTCTTGACTGTGATGACTTGTGAGCACAATAAGACAAACAAATATCAATGGATTTTATCAAACCCATTTGTAGATATCTGAAGAATACCCTGAATGATGCCACTTAATTAGAATAGATCATATTATCATTATATATAGTTAAATATTTTCTTTTTGAATATCTTATTTTTGCCTTTGAGAAAATTGTAAATTTCATAAATGATATTAATTTTCATAAACACTAGTAAGAGCCGAGATGGCTCAGTGATTAAGGCATTGACCAGAAGGGTGTGGTTTTGATTCCCACCATTAGATCATCCCGGATTGGTTACCATGGTGTGCCTTTGGGCAATGCACTTTATTTTACTTGCCTCAGCATGATATAACCTTCATGTGTGGATGTGCCATAACACAGTAAACCCAACCAAATAAATGCCATTACTTATTTGAGCTTTTCAGGGTTTTTTTTACAAATCTTTGCAAGTAAATATTAAAGAAAAGAGAAGAAAGCTGAGGAGGATTTTCAAATCTTGTTATGTAAAGAAAAGGAATATTGGAGAATTTTTCCATGTACTGGGTCAGTTTTCCTGAAATTTTCAATTATGGGGTGCAACTTTTGGTATTGTTACCATGAATTATTTGAGGTACTTACATTTTCATTAGCAAATTTTAATATAAATGGCTCTCAAACTAAAAAAACAGTGTTATGTATTTTTCTCATTTAATAATGACATCTTCAAAGTTGTAATCTCTGTATTTATGACATGTATTTCTAGTAGAATAGGGACCAATAATGAGTATATTAATTAATTATTAATGCATTGTAAGGAATGTTATGATAACAATAAACAGTGGTTTGCAATACCACCATCTAACATCCTAAAAATCTTATTCTGATATACAATCCTTGTATGTTACTTTTAAAAACTTGAATAGAAAATCTTAATGTTAATGGTACTGTTTATGTTGATGTCATCATCATAACTGGGAAAAATGGTATCTGGGTCTTGCTCTCTGCTAATGAAGATGAAACAAAAATTACAACTAATTTGTTTAAAGAGAAAATAAAAATGTAGCTTTTTTTATCTCTACTGGTCATAGACAAGAAGAGCTTATGGGATGGTCTGTCGTTAGTCGTCAGTCCATCTGTTTGTTATTGCTACTCCTCCTAAACCACTTGGAAGATTGCCATGAAACTTTACACACACATTCATCCCATGGTCTAATTGGTCCTAAATGAAAATAGTGCCGCTCAACATCCAATATGGCTGCCACAGTGGCCATTTTGAAAATCTTGTTATCGCTAGTCCTCCTGAATGGATGGTCATATCAGCATAGGGTTTTCACTAGAAGACTTCTTATGATGTCTTGTGGGTCCTAAATGAAAATGGTGCCAATCTGATCCAATATGGCCACCACAGTAGCCATCTTAAAAAATCTTGTTATCGCTACACCTGAACAAAAAGTCATATTGACATGGGGTATTCACCAGAATACTTCTTATGTCTAGTTCAGTCTTTCCAGCGGCCCTAGTTTTTCCTATTTTTTTGTTAGACTCTCTGTTTTTTCCAAAATGGCCCTACTATTCATACCTTTTAAAACATTGTATGTCAACACATAACAATTGTTGTTTTGCTAACCACATAATGAGAAGATTTTGTTTTGCCTCTCAGTATGTTTCCTGTCTAGTTCTTAGCAAAAGGAAAGATTTGCTCTTCATGGGCTCAGAAGTTTGACAGGAAATCGAAAATATTCTCATCTTGAGAAAGTGGTAAAGTCTGTTTGGTTCATAGAAATGCAGAATGATGTTGAAAGAAGTTTGTCAACAAATAGAAAGATATTTACAGAAGACCAAACACTCTTTGTAGATGAGTCTATAAATGGACTAAGACTTACCAGAAATGCTGTCATGATGTACAAGGAAAACATTACTAATATTCCATTAACTCAGAGCTTACTCAGTGCTGTAAAGAAATTACACAGTATGTACAAAAATCATGTTGAGGAGGAAAAGCTGAGTCAGAACTCCTGAAGAAATAAAAGCAAAATCAAATACTGGTAGAGCAGCTTGACAGAAGCCATGAAAAAGAATGACAAAAGAAAGAGAAAGCTATCAGAAAAAGATTCAGAACTGAAAAAAAGTGAAGGAAGCTTTCAAGAAGAGCTTAAGAAGGCTTCCCAGTTGTTTGCAGAGGCCAATGAAAGACTGAATTCTGCAGTAAATAACAAGAACTTTAAGGAAATCAGTATAGGCAGTGATCTTTTGGATGTGGCAAAATCAAACCAGCAGAAATCAACAGAAGCATTAGAAAATTGCAGACAGCAAAGAAATGAAATTGATGAAAAGAAAGGAAGACTGATTGATGATTATGCAAGTAGAATTCAATGTTCCATTGGGATTAGTACTCTCATTAAAAAGTTGATTTGTTCTTCAAAATGAAAGATATCTGCCTGAAGTTTTAAGGCTGTTAGTATCTTTTATCAATACTATATGTGGGCCTAGTAAATAATACATGTATTGGCTTTCACTCATTAGTTTTTGAGTGTTTTGTGGGTATTTTATCACTTCTTTACACCACAGTAGTTATAACTGTATATGCATACACATTGTTCCTGCAGAAGTAATAGACAATCAGCTTTTTTAATCTAATGGTGCCACTTGTACATCCAATATTGCTGCCATGACAACTGTATTAAAAATCTTGCTGTCACTACTCCCCCTGAATGGATGGTCATATTGAAATGGGATTTCACCAAAAGACTTCTGATGATGTCTACTTGGTCCTAAATGAAAATGATGCCAATATAAAATCCAATATGTCCACCACAGCAGCTAGTTTGAAAATCTTGTTATCGCTGAAGAATATCAGAGATGGTTTCAACACACAGCAGTTAAAAGGAAGAAATGGCTTTATCTTGAATTCCTGGAAATTCTTTTTGGCCAGTAGAGTTTTTGAGGGACTCTTGTTATCCCCTTGCTATGTAATATGGGGGATATAGTTATTGCTATGTCCATCTGTATGTCTTTCTGCCTGGTTTGATTGAATGTCTGTCTGTAAACAGTTTCATTTTTAAAGTATAACAGTCAAACCATTTAAGGTATTTCAATCAAACTTGATACATATGTTAGGCAAGTTTGTATAGGTGCCTTTACATTCTTTGAATTTTCCAGATTCATTATTTTTATGTTACCTTGGAAACAAACTGTAGAATAAGTAGTATATAAATTGACAGTGCTAACCATAGGGTACTAACATAAGTAGTATCAAAATTGAGAGTGATGGACCATAGGCCTACTTTCAGTAGAAATCTTTACATAAGCAAAGGACTGTTGGAGGGGGAGGTGTCATCTCTAGATGATCTTGTTGAGTGCAGGTAAAAGAGTCATGTTTTTTTTGTTTGTTTTTAAAGCCTTTAATGAAGTAAATACCTGAAATGCTGTATTGTCTGTAACTTTTTTGTACACTTTTTAAAATATATAATTATTTTCTTTGGTACCTAAATGATGCAAACTTTTAATAAGACAAAAAAGTTCTCTGTACTAAGATTTAGAGGACAAAAGATATTTATGATTTCTCTGGGTTGATGTTGTATGAAAAATGTGAGCATACACAAATTTAGAGATATTACAGTACAGTACAAAATTTGGAGTTTGGAAAGGGATTGTGAAAGTGGTCTAAAGGGGTTTCAGGGTTATGTAAAACAGAAGCACTCTACTGTTGGCAATTGATTTCCTAAACTTTTACAGTAAATAATAACATTATATTCTATCAATATACATGTACTTATCTCGTTAAGATATTTGAATTATTGTATGTTCTTCACTGTAAGCAAGCACAAGTATTGTTCTAGCACCTAGTTGTTTGTTTATATGAATATTTGGTCATTTTTAGTTAAAGCTTCTCTGTTTGATTCTTTGCACATATAGCAAGTCCAATGAAAAAAGGTTTTAGAACTGGTAAAGTTTGACAGCTGTTAAAACAAAGTGAAGTCTTCACAGCTTATTTGAGGGTTGGAAGTACTGTATTTTGCCATCAATTTCATATTTGCTAGACCGTGTCTGGGGATTTGACAGCAGTTTAGTTTAAGCATATTTCACTCACCAGATTTATTTTCTACAATTAAAAGGGTAAAGGGTAAAATATTAATTCACGATCATAAAATATATATATAGACTGGCATACATTTTGGATAATGTGTGTTCCCTCATTTTAACATTTCTTTAAGTTTACATAGTTTCAGTACAGTTGTTGCTGTTTTTTTCAAGGCTAATACATCAGATTACTAAAAAACAACTTCAGAAAGCAAACTGCACAACTTGGTTTCATGATAAAATGTGATCATTAAAAAGAGAAAGGGAATAGAAGCCTTCCAGAAAATTTTGAGTTTCTTTAAAGAAAACTATTTTTGTAGTTTTTGTTTAGTTTCATATTGTACAGATAAATTGGGTATCTTCTACACAAAACAAAACTAACAAAACAAAATTTGGTTTCATCTAAAAAAAATTAAGAGACAAACCTTTCCTCATTCATATCTGTCTCATGAAATAGAGTTTTATGTTGAGACCAACTTACATATTATTTGGAATGTTTCCAGAGATCCTACTTTTGTGTAATTAAAATTCAAGAGAAAATCATATTTTGTATAAATTGTATATGACATTAATTGTTTAAGTGGTGATTCTGGCTTGTTCAGCTGATGACAGGGGTTTGGGGGTGGGGGACATCAGTTATATACAATAAATTATTATATACTCATTTTTTTTCTCCATTGACTTTGCATTGTCAGAATCGTGCAGTATTTCTCCATACTGCACGGCTTCATACTGCACGACACGTGTGTCTAAAAATAGTATCGCGTGTTAGGAACTACTTTTAATTGTAAACAAACAATGTACGCAAATGTAGCAGACACCGGAGCTTTTGCTTTATTAGATTTGTCTGTGGATGAACTAAACAAGCTGTTTGAGAGTAGAGATGATAAAGCTGACGATGTGGATGAATTCATTGAGTCACAAAAGAATCTTTCAACCAAGCAAGTGACTGAACGTGATATTCACAATGTACAGCGGTGGCTTTATGACAACAAACGTGAGGCATGCAGTATTGAAAATATCATTCTGATCATTTAAACACTTATTTAGCCGATGGTTCAGACTATGAACCGTGCTCTCTAGAGTCTACAAAAAAATAGCATAAAAAGGCATCTTATGACCAAATGATATTCCGTTTCTCTCAGAGACCGCCAATTTTACAAGTCAGTCCAAGCACTAAATTCGAAAAAATAAAACTAAAGAAGGCGGGTTTTGGTATAAAAGCAAGTGCCTCGGAGCCAAGAAGCCACGATAACGAAGAAGCCTTATTTTCCGCTGACGAAATGGGCTCTCACACCCCAGCCACTTTGCAATTTTGCCTTTTTTTTTTTTTTTTTTTTTTGAGAAATTGTTTGTATTTATTATGACAGTACATATACATATGTCATCTATAGCTGGTAATAAGAATGACAATAAATGTACTTACTTTTCTGCATCCTGAATTTCTTCAAAATGTACTTTCTGATCCACGGCGCGAAATTGCACTGCAATCTAGAATACATTTCCAACAGAAATCACATTCCAAAGGAGAATTTACTGCACTCCAAAACGAAATGAATTTAATATTCCCTAAAAAATATTTAATCCTGCATCTTCTTGAGAATTTCACTTAAAAGAATTTCACATTTTGTCCACCTTATGATTCCAAACTATCAATGACAGAACAGTAACACATGTATAACCAAACACATGTATAAGCTAGCTTGCTGTCGAGGCCAGTCCCTCTAGCTACATGTACATCGTACGTAATAGAACCAGCTAAAAACTAAAAGAGCAGAATTTAGCTGAATCGACCTAAAAACAAAATCCCTCCATTCCAGATCAACTGGGAAAGTTGTTCCAAGGCGCAGTCATTCACAATATGACTAAAAATTTCAATTTTAAGTAGACCAAAATGAGATTTCTTTTTTAAACAAATCACAGAGCGCGCGCTACTCAACCAAGTTCAAAGGTCACTGGGCGGTGCCATGTGCGCATGAATACTGTTACTGTGTATTGGTTTAACTTCGGTTGTGTATTTACTTTAGAATATAGCAGAAATTCAGTTACTTTGTTTCTTGTAGTGTGTTCTTTTTTTTATTCAGCCTTAGGTAGAAAAGCAAAATGAGTATATAATAAAAAGGTTACTGCATTTGTATGGGAAAATATGAACTCGTTTTTTTCTGAGCTATACTGCACTCCTGACGTCGTGCAGTATAGCTAAAAAAAACTCGTTCATATTTTCCCATACAAATGCAGTAACCTATAATTACTACACCAAGTCATGGTAGATGATTACTGTTTATATAAGCACTGCATATGGAAACACATTCCTGTCCACCTCTCAGAGTTACTACAATAGCTACATTAGTTTCAGAGAATGGGCTTAACACTTGCCACTACTTACATTTAGTGTTCCATACAGTGTTCCCGCTAGGAATTATTTACAGAGGAGAGGGGAGGACAGACATTTTTAGCAAAATGGGCACTTTTTTCAATAAAAGACTTTAGAATGTTATATTTTTGGAAGAGAGAAAATTAAATTCATAAGTTTATCCTACATTAAATGAACAGAAAAATGAGTGAAATAAATAGAAAACAGCACAGATTTAAGACGGTGTTTTAGTGTTCTGGAGAGAGGCAGAGGGGAGGGCTCTTGGAGGGAAGAGGGAGGGACTTAAAGGTTACTAGAGGCAAAGGGGAGATCACTCAAGGCAGAGGGCAGAATGCCCCTATATTTCTATCTAGCTGGATCACTGTGTGTTTATATGTTTGGTAGAACCTGTCATGAAAGACCACCCCATGTGCCAAAAATTCATGGTCTCAAGACAGGTGGTAACTCTTGACAGGTCATACTATATAATAAATAAATCTGTGCATTGTGAATCTGGTCTCTCAAAACAGGTGGTCTCTAGTGGTGTTTCAAGACAGATTTTACTATATATATATATATATATAATACAAATCATATAGCGAATAACAGTCCTTTCACGACTCCCACAATCCATAATTTTTCAGTTTCGTCCTCCACACTTGTTGTTGACGTGAAACTTTATAATGATAAATATTTATTCTGTTTATTCAATTAATGTTGCCTTATCTAATGTTACACTAAATCTCTAACTAATTCTCACCATAAAATTCCTATTTTTGTCATAAGTGTATTTCTATCGTATTATCCTGTCTTTAAGGCATTTTGTAAGCTTTTACACCAGAATCTGGTGGAATATTCTCTCAAGATGTTCAGTCAGTACCCAACATTTTTTTAAAAAAAATTCTGTAATACAAATTGGTTATGTATTTGATTTATAACACAATAAAAGAGCATAGTAAAGGAGCTATTCTTTATATTCTGACTCTCACAGATGAGGTTCTGTGAAGATTTATTATGACACTATTTTATTGCAGCAAATGGCAATGCAGTAAAATCTCTCTTGAAAGACCACTGCTATAAGAGACCACCAGTCTCGAGAGACCAGATTCTCAATGCTCAGATTTATTGATTATATAGTATTGTGACCTGCCATGAAAAACCACCTGTCTTGAGGGACCATGATTTTGGCATAAGCGGTGGATATGCGAGACAGGTTCCAGTGTATAGAAGAGATAATATGTACATGTAATTTACATGATATGCCCAAATGTTATACATTTTTACTGTAGAGCTAAAATTTTCACAATTTTACTGAATAATTTCATTGTGTCAAGACATTCAGACATTCATTTGTAAATATGAGATTCTCAATTTACACTGCATTTAATAGTTTTCTTATGTTGATAACTTCATATCAGATATATTGGTAAAGATGGGGGTAGTGATAAGGCTGAAATGTAAATATCATCTTTGTAAATTGATGGCAAAATATTTTAGCCTGTAAACAACCAAATAAACCATGTTTACTCATGCAACTCTTGAAGAAAGTTTGATTTTAAAGTTGAGATAAAAGATTATACTTTAATAGTAACAAAAAGAAATTGGAAATCTAGGAAAATATCAGGACAAAAATAATACATATAATAGAATAATATATATATTGTCTTAAAATTAGAGGGATAACAATAAAGAAACTTGGTTGAGGTTAAAAACTGACATTCTTACTTGTGTGGCTACTAGTTTGATTTTGTTAGAGGGACATGTATACTATATTTTGGCAGTTACCAGTAATTGTTTTCCTCCTAGTGACAGAGAAAATCCTAGGTTTGCTATTTTACAGATGGCTTGACAAAACTACATTGATTAAACTGTTCATGTTGATATTAAATATAATGAATTTACTTTGGTCAGTTGCAAATTGCATTAAAACTAATTAATGTATATTAATTTTTTCTTTTCAAGGCTAACAGAATTTAATGCTGTTGAATGTACACAGTGTATATCCATTGCAGTTTTAGGTAGTGTTCTGTTTCATGGTTCACTGACCATTTTCATGACATGTCAAAATGATAAATATAATTTATTTGAAACATAAATCTTTTTGAAACAGTTCCAATTTGTAAACCTTTTAATTTTGGAGTGAACAATAATACCTTCTATTTGCTACAAACAAAACAAAAATCACTAGGAAGGAACTTATTTACCTGACTGATTTTCACTCAAAACCCAGACCTATATATCTCATATTTGCTGTTAGATAATCAAAAATATACCATTTGCGGTACTGGTATCTTATATTTGCTGTTAGACAATCAAGCATATTTTACACGATGATACAATCTGAATATTCTTTATCCCTATTGGAATCTTGTTTTGAAAATTATAATTAGTTTGGTTAATATACACTAGCATCAGAATTTGGCCCCAATTCTTACATATAATTTTATAAAATAACAGGGTTCATTAGTTGTACTTTATTACATTGTTAATAAATAAAAAATGTATTATTCAATGATAAATGCAGGAACCAAAGACTAGAGAGAAATTTACACCCATCATCATCACTTTATCATAAAAAGTCATCAGTTTTAAAACAATTTTAAAATATATATGTTGATTTCAAGAGTTGAGTAAACATGGTTTAAAGGTCAAATATGGAGGTTTCTTTTTACAAATATTTTTTAATCCTTTATACCTGAAAATCCCAAATTCATTGTTCTTATAAAATTATATTGCTTAGTTTATAAACTATTGTGTTTAAAGTTGGAGCAGACATTACCTCCCCTTGATACATGTATGGAATTGACGTCTCAGCGGAACATATTGCTCGCTTAAGTGGAGATTATAGCTTAAGTGACTTGTGATAGGCTTTGGAATGAACAGTGATCCTATGGAAATCTAAGAATTGAAATGACTATACTACACCTACAGTCAATATAGTTATTGGAAAAACAAATTTAAATGATAAAATTGTTGGTAAGAATTATACAAACTCAGAGCATTCCATTGAATTAGCACAATCTCAGCTTGATAAGGATTTACATATTATTTTGTAACCGTTATATCATGTAAGTAACAAAGATAAAATATGTTTACAGCATACCTATTTTTTGTAAAAATTATTACTAATGACTCACTGAGAATACACAATAGTGAACCGAGATTGTAAATAAGGGAAACATTCCTTCTAAATGTTACCCCTTATCTTCTGACATAATCTTTCACCATGTTTTTCTTGATAGTTATTGCTTTTATTTCTTCTTATTTAATTGGTAGGGCAGAAGTTGGATAAGAAAGAAAACTGCTTCCAATTTTAACTTCTGTACCCTATGAAAGGGAAGACTACATTTTCTTGATGTTCTTCTCTCTGTCTTTACATTTTCCCTGATATTATCTCAAAGTAATGGTGACACAGAAGCAGTTGCCAAAATCCATGATTAAATTCTTTTTTCAAATTTTAGATGGATTTATGATAATTTGATCAGTTTAAATATGCCTGGAATTAAATTTAGAATAAGCAAGAGTTGCAGTGGTACTTGACAGGTTGAATACAGTTTTTAAATCACATGATCAATATTTTCTATGCACATTTCTTCCTAAAAATATGGTCAAAAAAGTAAACAATTGCCCCTTTTCAGTTTTTCTATCAGAAGTTGTGAACACAAGGACCATTATTTTCACTTGAAATGATCGTTTCATCAATACACTTCAGATTACAGTAATGGATGCATGCCTTGTTATAGAATGATGTCACACATTGCACCTAATCAAGTTTAAGTCAAGGGAGGTAATGCACTTGGTAATTTTGAACAGTCTAATTCTTTACTAATTTTATAGCTTAATTTCGTGAATTTGGTAGGAATAAACTTCACTGGAGCAGTGGAGTTTTAATTTATACATACTCTTGTACAAAAAGCAATAAAAATTTGCTAATTAAAGATTTTCTCCATATTTGACCTTTTAATAGCTATAATGTCATTGCAGCTGTTCAGTTAGCTACATTTAGCCATTCCATCATGTTATAAACTTCATCTATATATTTCCCTGCCATACACTGTGGAGGGGAATATAATGTAATCCATTGCCTAGCATACTAAATGTAGAACAACTTGGACCATATTTAGAGATAATGCAAATCAATTTTATAAACAACTCAAACCAGTTAGACAACTCGGACCAATGTTTGAGATA
Source organism: Margaritifera margaritifera (assembly GCA_029931535.1). Taxonomy (NCBI): domain Eukaryota; kingdom Metazoa; phylum Mollusca; class Bivalvia; order Unionida; family Margaritiferidae; genus Margaritifera; species Margaritifera margaritifera. The sequence goes on along the minus strand of JAQPZY010001170.1, from coordinate 27,277 downwards.
AATTGGACCTAAGTAAGAAAAAGTTAGACTTAGTTATGAGTCAACATGGATCTTAGTATACATTAAGATAAGCTCACTGGAACAGTGGCACTGACATACCTGTGAATACTGGTTATGGGACTGCTATTTCTTGTTTAAGATAATAGGACTTATATCATTGTAAATGAAGAATTCCATTTGAGGGTTGACTTGATGCTTTCATGATGATTTATAATCTTTTGCTGATTGTTTGTAGATGTCTAATATTGATGTTGAATTTCATGCCAATAACCAAATTAATTAAAAACTTTGGTGAATGTTTTATTAATATACTGGTACATGTACATGAAACTATTAGGTACTTTTTTTGCTTAATATTCACTTATAGTAAAAGAGGGTTGTAATTTGCTGGCAGAACTACCGACTAAGACATATGATAGGCCAAATGTCGAAGTTCATGTAATGAATATTGGTTTAATTGTGAAACTCCTCACATTTTATCACACCAACTACATGTAGATTGGGACCAGGGATCCTTGCAGTAGGGAACAAATTAACAACAACAAAACTTTTAATGTTGAACCACAAAAAACAAAGTTCTTTTAACCAAATTTTAATTGGAAAAACTTAAATGTCACATGCAATAATGATGTTTAATAAACTTCATTAAATGTGCACACATTTAATGCAGAAGCAATTTATATGGCTTGTTTGTGGTGGATAGAGTAGCAGAGTAATGAAAATGGACTCGGGTGATATTGTGCTATTGATAACTAACCTTTATTCCCTCATAGAATTGTAATGTCCAAATTATTATTCCCACGACATTTATTTTCAGCTGTTTTAGCAGTGTGATCTTAAAACTGGGGTGGTCAGTTTGGTTTGGTTTGGCGTTTTATGGCATAGCAATTTTAAACACAGGTAATTTAGTGCTGAGGCAGTTAGAGTGAATTGTCTTGTCCAAGGACACACCATAGTAGCTGACCCAAGCTGTTCCAATGGTAGGATTTGAACCTGCGCCCTTTTGGTCGCAAGTCTGACGCTCTAATCACTGAGTCACTGTGGCTCCTGCCTTCATTAGTTGCCTCTTATGACATGTTGGAGGGTGTATCAGATCTGTTTTGCATTCCCAAGTCCACAAGGGGTGGTTAGTAGCAGGGGTTTTTCATTCCCAAGTCCACAAGGGGTGGATAGTAGGAGGGGTTTTTCATTCCCAAGTCCACAAGGGGTGGTTAGTAGGAGGGGTTTTACATTCCCAGTCCACAAGGGGTGGTTAGTAGGAGGGGTTTTACATTCCCAGTCCACAAGGGGTGGTTAGTAGGAGGGCTTTTACATTCCCAGTCCACAAGGCGTGGTTAGTAGGAGGGCTTTTACATTCCCAAGTCCTTAAGGGGTGGTTAGTAGGAGGGGTTTTACATTCCCAGTCCACAAGGGGTGGTTAGTAGGAGGGGTTTTACATTCCCAAGTCCACGAGGGGTGGTTAGTAGGAGGGGTTTTACTTCTCAGTTAGTGGTTGTGTAGAATGGGCTTTTAGTTCAAGGAAATTTGAGTACCAGAGAACATGCTACCAATGATATATTAGCAACCTGGACTCTCACAGTACTACAGTCAATGATATATTAGCAACCTGGACTCTCACAGTACAATAGTCAATGATATATTAGCAACCTGGACTCTCACAGTACTACAGTCAATGATATATTAGCAACCTGGACTCTCACAGTACTACAGTCAATGATATATTAGCAACCTGGACTCTCACAGTACTATAGTCAATGATATATTAGCAACCTGGACTCTCACAGTATTATAGTCAATGATATATTAGCAACCTGGACTCTCACAGTACTATAGTCAATGATATATTGGCAACCTAGACTCTTACAGTGCTACAGTCAATGATATATTAGCAACCTGGACTCTCACAGTACTACAGTCAATGATATAATAGCAACCTGGACTCTCACAGTACTACAGTCAATGATATATTGGCAACCAGCACTCTTACAGTACTACAGTCAATGCTATATTAGCAACCTGGACTGTCAAAGTACTACAGTCAATGATAGATTAGCAACCTGGACTCTTACAGTACAACAATCAATGGAACTTTAAATTCATGCTAACAAGCAACTGTTTTGTTTTATTTAGGTGTCATTACTCTAAATATATCTATGTATGTATAATAAGTGATCTCTCTGCCTTTAATATCTGTGTATGTTACTAATTTCAATGCATGTATTTATGTTTTGTCTGTTTAACAGGTAACAGATTCCAAGACTTAACTCCTTCCTCCTATTAACACCTTGCTGTAGAGTTTCTCACCTTGTCTCACCATTCACTACCTGCATCTTACATGTATAAAGTAGTTACTCCACATATTGTATTTTTTTATATTTTCCATACATTTCTTGTCTTTTTTAGGTGTACAAATAATTTGAGGTAAAAATAATGTTCATTTTCTTAGGTACCTCAAATTTGCAAAATTGTGATAGAAAAAAGGTATCTGCACGAAAATTAGAGGACAAAAGAAATAATTGTAATTTGTACAGACTGATAGTATATGACAAATTTTAAAGGCATGAAAAATTATTGACAGCACATTAGTCCATGTTTGAAATGATACGACATCATACAATATTTTTAGGCATGTGACAGCTAGCTTTAAGAAAAATTAATTGACAATCAGAAGAGGAAATTTTAGATCTAAGAAACAAATAACATTTTTTATCAAAATGAACAAATTTTGATGACTTAAATTCATATAATCAGCTGGTTTTTCAATATTCCACACATGTTATTAAAACCATTTTGTGCATGGACTAGCTCCGAATGTATAAGATGGAGTGCTAATTAGTTTTGATCCAACTCAATGTAAATTTAGATTGACTTGGCTAAAAAGTATTTTAATGGAGATGTGGAAAATTGGAAGTATGAGGTTTATAGATTTACATATGTTGTGTTTTTTTAAAAATTTTGACAAGAAGATTCTGTAGTTTCAAATCTCTACCTCAATAAGTAATATTTACAGATGAGATAAAACAGCTAGTTGAACCCAATCCCCATCATGTATTTTCTCATAGATGTTTTTATATCCACTTTACACATGTGAGATGAAATTCCAATGTTGTAGATGTTTTATGCACATTTATTTCTTTCTCTATATCAAACCCTCTTTAGTGTTGGAATAGTCAATTAGGCCTTAAATGTCCTTTCTTAACTTCTATGTTAAATGCTTATGAGATCTTCTAAGAAATAAAGCAGATATGAGAGAGAGAGAGAGAGAGAGAGAGATTTTTGACAATTTTTATTCTGAAATCTTATAACTTTTCATTGAAATATTAAAAATTAACTTAATTTTGTTATTTTCAAAAAAACTAGTTAATTTTTAATGTGTCAGGGTACAAAATAGTTTAGTATCTGGATGTAAGGTTTCGATCTTTTGCAAAATTGTATGTTATGATACATGCATACAGACTCCTGAAAAACAAAACTTTATTCCCTCTTTGTATTATAAAGAACCATTATGAATATGGAAAATTCATTTATTTTCATGGTTGTCAATTTTCATGGTTTCTGGGAAAATGACATTTTCATTGATACTTAAATTCATGGAATGGGGTAAGGATCCTATTATTTCCACAGAAGAATCATTGCTCATCGACTATTAAAATTCTTCACAGGCAGTAGTCACCAACTCAACGAAAATTGGTACCCCATAAAAAAGTGAATTCATGGTATTCAAATAATTTACCTAATACAGTAGAAACTCATTTATCCAGACCTTGTTCATCCAGATAATTATTTGATTCCAACCATATTGACCATATTCAACATAATATCCACACATACTTTAATAGGCACACACCCGCTTTTGGTCAACTCACAAAAAAATATCCACTTTTAAGTGCATGTGTTGCAAACATAGCATGCCTTGATGGAGAGAAGCTGCTGCTACAATCAGCCTAGAACATAATGATTTTCATGCAACCTATCACTATGCATGCCTTTTGTCTCATTACCACTTAAATTTATGGGTTAAATCAGTCACTAAAACAGATCTTACATGTGTTTTATATGTTGATTGGATGCAACCATATTGGGAGAGAGAATGAACCTCCAAATTGGAGAGTTCTTAATATAGACAAAGGGAGCACACTGTTCTAATATGTACAAACACATAATGGGAACAATTATGGCATTGTCAGTGTGGGCTTATAATGTTGAGCTTCAGCCTTATGAAGTTTACCCAATAATACTTTTTTAAGTGCACAGTACAGACATTACATCAAACAAGGTATGTCCCACACATATGGATTTTGTATAAACCAGACTCGTTCGACCAAATTCTCCTTTATCTGAACATTTCTTTTTGTTCCTATTACATCATGTACCTGGACCAAACTTTGTGGAAAACTTGCACTTGGGGTAAAGAAGAAGCCTGTAGTTCTACATCACATACCTGAACCAAACCTTGTGACTGGCTTGCACTTGGAGTAGGGAAGAAGCTTGTTGATTTGGGGAACAACAAGTCAAAGATCAAGGTCACTGTGACTAAAAGAAGAAAAATGGTTTTTGCACAAAAATTTCAGTTCTTGACCATGTACATTCACCAAATCTTTTGGATGACTTACATGTTGGGTAAAAAAAGAAGCCTATCGATTTGGGGTCAATAGGTCAAAGGCCAAGGTCACTGTGACTGAGAGAAGAATAATGGTTGTTGCATAATAACTTTAGTTCAAGACCACACACCTTTACTAGAGTTTGTGGAGGGCTTGTACTTAGGGTATGGAAGTAAGCTATTGATTTTGGGGTCAAAAGGTCAAAGGTCATTGTGTTTTAAGAAAAATGGGTTTGTGAATAACTTTTGTTCTAGAGTGAGTTCCTTGACAAAGCTTTGTGGATAGCTTGTAATTAGGGTAATAAAGAAACCTATAGATTCGGGAGGGCGGGTTAGAGGTCAGAGGTCACAGTCATGGTAAGTCTGATACGAAAATAATGGTTGCTGCACAGTAACTTTAGTTCAGAACTGCATATCTTGACCAAAAGTCTAGCTCACTGAGACCGATTAATCTCCCAATAATCTCCAGAGTAAACCATGCCCTACTGGTGCCTACATAGAGGACTATTAAACATGGAATAGGCGTATGTTTTTTTGTTCCTACTGGGTTTTGGATAAGTGAGCAAGGTTCTACTATTTATGCAAAATTCCCAGCAGTTTTGTTTTTCTTTTTTCTTTTATGAAAGGATATATTTAATTTAAAATATGAAGAAAAAAAGAAAAAAAAAACATATACATATACATAAACATAACATAACATAAACATAATCAAGACATTGTAAAATAAGGTACAACATTTCCAAGAAGTACCCAATGGAGTTTTCTGTGGTGATTTGTCACATACTGCACAGGTTTGACAAATTTTTCACAATTCTTTTTTTAAAATAAAATTTTGGTATGTTCAGCATAGTTGTAGACACATTAGTTTCACTCTTCAGCTTTTTCAATAATTTTTTGAATAAATCAAACCCTACTTTTATATGGAGATTTTTATAATCTTTTTAAATTTAACCATATTTTCCAAAGATACATGTATTTTCAGAGACATACAATTTAAATACACATAGTAGGATTACTGTCAAAGCATTATTAGGATTCTTCATGAAAAGTACATGCAACATTTTCATCTGCCCCCCCCCCCAAATCATAGGCTCATTAATTGAAAGACCATCCCATGCTTTGACATAAATTTGGCAAATTTTCTTAATTTGTCCCTAAGGCTTAAAATGTGGGAAATGCTAACTTTACCTTATATACTGATGTATAAAGCACACTAAACTTTGAACAGATCATAAAACTCTGAAATTGAGTTTCAACTATCAGCCAATCAGAAATTTGCTTTCAAAATAACATTATATGTGATTGGTCAAAACAAAATCTCAAGCTCAAAAGTTTTATGATTTACAGACTGGGCTCCATATTCATGAAACTTAGGAACTCGAGTACACACTCAAATTTTCATAATAAATTATGAACAAACTGATTTAAATGCAAAAGATTTGTAAGTTGTGATTTGTTCAGTTTAAGAATGATGTTAAATATGATGAGTAATTTCATAAAAATAAAATGAGTATGATGTAATCTAATGAATCAGAATTCAAGTTTGATTGTGAACTTAGCTTGAGGAGTTTCATGAATACAGGGCCAGGCCTTGTATTCTCCAAACATATTGAGTACAAAACTCAAGCTCAACTTCAGAACCTTTCAATTTTGATCATTGGTATCTTTAGTGATATGTATTTTAGAATCTTAAAACTTTTTATGATTTTCTGAACTCCTGTTCCTGTGCAAGTATGATCAATTTCAATGATGTATCAAATCTGATTTTAGGGAGTTGAGCTTGAGTTTCATGCTGAAATAATTGCACAGCACATTTTTACCAAGCCTTTATAACAAGCATTTAGATTGGTTAAAATCACATCATGTGACCCAGAAAACTAGAAGCGATTAGTTCATAACACCAGAAAGGAACTACTTTTGTATTCATGCACACTTCTTGTGTATTTTGAAAATATTTATAAATAATGGTTAAAATATAGTCCTATTGTTTATTTCTTGAAATTCATTTTTATTTGTATAACTTTTTAATTATAAGAATTTAGCCTTATATTTTACAGGATTCACGAAGTCATGGAAATCATATTACACACTATGCCTTCACTTGGCTATGGCAGTGTGTATTTCATTTTCATTCATCATGACTTCACTCGCAATGGCCATTCATGCAGTGTATAATTGATTTTCATTTTTCATGGTTTCACATGCTATGGCTGTTCATGCAGTGTATAATCAATTTTCAAGCTTAAAAACTTAATTCACTATGGTCTTTCTTGAAGTGTATAATTGATTTTCAGCCTTCTTGACTTCATTCACTATGGCCGTTCATGCAGTGTATAATTAATTTTCAAGCTTCATGACTTCATGAATCCTGTAAAATATGAAGTTCAGTTCTTACAAACTTTCGATAATAGGAGTCCAGGACCAACATCGTTGGCTTAGAATCATGGATTAGAACATACAATGTAGCTAGACCCTGATCCGATCTATGCATCATGCAGCGGCAGATTTTAAACATAAGTAAATATGATGATTAAAGTACATGTATTGGAATCTGTGTGATTTTGTGTTATTGCAGTTATTCTGTGCACTTGAGTTGCCTTATTTCCATTCATTTTTTTGTGCGACTTTTGCTTGTGTTCTTAAACAAGTGGTTTTAAATTCTATTGATTTTCAAGAAACTGGTAAAAAGTTGTACAAACATTAATGAAAATAAGACAACTCAGGTACACAGGTTCAGATAATGTAATAATATGGTAACCCGAGATCAAACTTATCTACCCTGGATATTTGGTCAGGTAATGAATGGAAGACAAGGTTTGAGACTCAAGAGGAGATGAACCAGCAGTTAGAGAAGCAGATTATCACACTGCAAGATAAAGTGGAGGATGCAAAACGAAACTTGAAAGATGGTAAGTAATTATAATCCACATGAGGGATCCTTTCCTACATACATGTGATATTTAAGGAATAGCCTTCAGTAGATTTTCCAAATATATGCAAAAATAAATAAGGACATTTTTTATTAGCTTCAGGTAGATGTCCAGTTTTTCTAATTTCATTTGCCAAATTTTAGAGTCTGAATCGGGGAGTCTCCTAGATCAGGAAGAATTCACATGTATGATATAGGGTATACTTTCCTGAAAACCCTTTTCACATAAGGTAGTCTTTGTAAGAGTTGTTTCCCTTGTCCTCAGTGTTGGAGTGCCAAACAAATTGATCTTAGGGCCTTATGGCATCTGAATTAATGAATAAATTGCCTTTTTATAGACTTTATTTTGTAAAACCTTAGAATTGAATTGAATTTATGAATAAATATTCTCTCAACACCTCCAACATAAAAGACAAAGGAAGAGAATACCCTCTGTGTGAGAAAAAGACCAAAAATAGGTTTAAGTATCAATAAGATTGACTTCCTCTGCCATCTTTTGAGTCAATCCTCCATAGTATTTTTAATGGATGGAGTACTAATTTGTCACATACAATAGGATTGGAGTACACAAATATTGTGTATGTATGAAATATGTTTAATTAGTATGTATGATTAATATTATTTTTTTCTTGATGCATATGTTTCTGTATCATTGAATTGTGAAATGAATCAATTTCTGCTATGCATTTTTTTTTATAGAAGGATGACCCATTAATGGCAGATGGTGACTTAAATGGAGATAATCATGTGGTGTTTAGTTCTAAATTTATCTTCATATTTATTTCAGAACGTTTGCTATAAACTTAGCTAATGCCAATGGTTGAGTAGGATCATGTTTAGCACCAGTTGGTCTATCTTCCTATCAGTACTTATATTTGGGATATAACTGCAATGAGTTAACTAGTATATTTAAATAAGAGTTTTAGGGCAAAATGATGGTGGCTAATCAACTCAACTTGTTATCTGATAAAAACATTGCCTAAATCGTCATGATGATGATGATGATGGAGATCTCCATCATCATCATCATCATCATGTTTCAGACTAAATATGTGTAAATGAACTGCATGCTTCTATTGCATGTTCCTGTTAGAATTATACAAAAAATGGTGATATGTTAAAAGTAACATTTTAAATACAGCAGCATTGTAGCTAATGTAAATAGAGTGCATGTGCATGGACCTATAGACCAAGATCTTTTTGTGCACTTCAGACTGATGCATCAGGGTTTGTGCCATAATTGAAGGCATGCAATTAGTTTGGAAGCTTGGCCCAATGGGAAGCTAGGTCCAGTTTTTCAAAATGTTGCCTCAAATTGAGATTGTATTATCTTGCCTTTGATAATTTTAGGAGTTGTATCCATCATAAAGATATCAAAATGTGATGAAAATAAACATTTAAGATTTTAAATTGCCCAAATAAAAGTCTTTTTATGCTCAAAAAAAATGAAAAAATTTGATGTACACTAATGGAAACAAGACTAGATGTTAAATGCAAATTCTGTCATCATATGGAGAAATTCATTCAATTTTGAGGAACTCATCAATTTTACTCTAATGGAAAACAGGAATATTTTTTGAATGTAACTTAATCATCATAAACAGAGGCTTTATTTCCCTGAGAAACAAAATTAAGAATTTTAGTGAATGTGGAGTCTGACTCAAGGTTATAAAATCATGTTCATGCTCAAACCCAGTCTAAGCTGGTAATAGTCTCAATCTTAGATTCAAATTTGTTAAATCTGATTAGTCAGTGGTTTTACATTTAATCAATCAAACAATTTTCATTTGATTTGGAGTTCAAACATGATATCATATTCACAAAACAATAGTAATGATATAAATGAGGACAATCAATGCATGGTTGTTTACATCATTGCTGTGTATGTATCAACACAAATAGCATGTATATACAACTAACAGTTGTCATGGATATGGTAATTGATGAGCATATGGGAAAAAATATTGATGTCCATACATATAGATGTTGTTCAAATTTTGAAGAGAGAATAAGCTTATCAGTTTGGGAGTATATATATAATGTAATAGCATGTATTCATTCAGCATTTGTATTTTAATCTAAAGTTTTCTACAAGCATTTATCTCCTACTTACATTGCTAATTCAGAAGACCTGTATTTGTTGTCAGGTAATGTGTCTATGCAATTTTTGTTTAGAGTCAGGTGTGCAATGGTGCAGTTTTTAGTAACTATCTTTAATTTCAGCTTCCTAAAATTACAATGGAACCTGCTTATGTCAAACCCTAATTCAGCGTTATTTTTGGTTATAGCAAGAACTGATTGAAATCTTGATAATTATGCAGTATATTAATATCCGTATGTTTTTTCCTGTTTTTCACAGAATTATGTTAAAAATAAATTTAAAATTTATTCTTTTAAATTGGTTCTAGTGTATGTTTGCAGTTCAGAAAAAGTTATAGCCATTATTCATGATAGCATATAAAATTTTAGTGAAAAAATTATTTTAATGTGAAACAAGGTAATTTTGTGTTCAAACCTTTTATGTATTGAATACAGATAAAAATCGTACAACAGTGTAGTTATTGGTAGTATGAGACATCAATAATTAAAACATCTGATTCAAATTTTTGAATATCCACATTTCAGATTCTTTACTAGCAAAATTAGTGTAAAGTTTCATACCAGTACAATACTTTCTGCACAAAAAAATGGGGGGGGGGGGTATGGTACCATATTTATTTGATCATAAGCCCATGCTTGATGATAAGTCCATCTTCATGTTGTACAGAATTGTGGCAGATTTATTAGTCTAGCCTAAGGCTGCAATGTTTACACATGTAAATGGCTTAGTTTAGTTTACTGCTTATAAACTTTTACAAAATTGATAAATGTGTAAACAGGCATGTATGTGGCTGTCATTGACACAGGAACTATCCATTCCAGTTAAATTATGTATATTCACTTATCTGCTTAAAGAGGATTGTTTAGGAGGATTTTTTGTTAATTCTTTTCTTAAAGTATATATCTCATTTTCACATCAAATGTGGCATAGCTAGGAAAAATGCAGAAGTTGATGAGAATTTGTTATAGGGCATATTACAAATCAGGTTGATTTACTGATTATGATGATACAAATTTCTTTAACTACAGTATTTACCTTTAAACAACATGTTATTAACAGAACCTTTGATTAGTAAGATTTCATTTTAAAGAAACACCATTTCAGATTTGCATGGTTTCTTAGTCATTGTAGATCCTACAAAAGCAACCCATGCGCATGTCCAGACAGTACATCCGGTTCCATTATTGATTTTTTCATAATGTACATATATATAACAATAGGAAATAATGTCACAACAATCCTAGGGATGCTTTACTGAAACTGTTAGATATATTCAACAAAAACACATCTTACAAACTAAATCCTGTCATAATAAGACGTTAAAAGCCATACAGCAAATGAAACAATTGCAAGTTGAGTGATGTACATCATGCACATTATAATAGCTCTCAGCTGTTCAGTAAGCCTAACAGGTAGATATGGGCAATGGTTGTGTTTCTAATCATTTTGATTAAACAGCATCGTTTCAGTTATTGTAAACTGTATACACATTTAGAAATTTTTTTAAACATTGCAGCCTTAGTTTGGCCACCAAGTTTTATCATGGGAGAAGTACTGTACTTGATAGAGAGAAAAGTTTAAAAGGTAAAGAATGAAAAATCAAAGTAACATAGGTATAAATATACAGATTAAGAATTGAACATAGGTATAAATATACAGATTAAGAATTGAAGATAGATATAAATATACAGATTAAGAATTGAACATAGATATAAATATACAGATTAAGAATTGAAGATAGATATAAATATACAGATTAAGAATTGAACATAGATATAAATATACAGATTAAGAATTGAAGATAGATATAAATATACAGATTAAGAATTGAACATAGATATAAATATACAGATTAAGAATTGAACATGGGTATAAATATACAGATTAAGGATTGAACATAGGTATAAATATACAGATTAAGAATTGAACATAGGTATAAATATACAGATTAAGAATTGAACATAGGTATAAATATACAGATTAAGGATTGAGCATAGATATAAATATACAGATTAAGAATTGAACATAGGTATAAATATACAGATTAAGAATTGAACATAGGTATAAATATACAGATTAAGGATTGAACATAGGTATAAATATACAGATTAAGGATTGAACATAGGTATAAATATACAGATTAAGGATTGAACATAGGTATAAATATACAGATTAAGAATTGAACATAGGTATAAATATACAGATTAAGAATTGAACATAGGTATAAATATACAGATTAAGGATTGAACATAGGTATAAATATACAGATTAAGAATTGAACATAGGTATAAATATACAGATTAAGGATTGAAGAAAAAAATTATTATTTGAGAAACTTTTAATTCTTCCTAAAAAATTTATTGAGAATAAAATCTGACACAAAAGAAATTTTTTAATCATGATTGAAATATGAAAGCTCGGTTAAATAAAAATGACAGTCATGAAACTTATTATAGGGATAGTAAAAATTAAAATATAAGCAACAGATGTCTGAATTTTGTGAAGGATATAACACACTAGGGCCAAATATTTTCTTAAATTCGTTCTGTATGAAACAATTGCTAAAAATTGCACAAACTAATGGTTTTCTTTTATCAGTGTTGCAGGTTGTGATAGTGTCCCTAAATAATTTATTTGGCATTATAATCTTGTAAAATATTTGAACTGCTTTTAAAAATATAATTACTAAACATTAATTCAAAGTAATTATTATAAGTATATTTGCAGTATTATTGATTTTAGATTTGCTGTTGTTGAAGTAATAAAATAGTACAGTAAAATCTGTCATAAGCAGCTACCTCAAGAAAGTGAGAAAATAATGGCTTTTAAAAGACAGGTGGTTGTCTGATAGTTTTTTTTCTCAGTAGTTTAGTTGAAGGGACTGTTTAAGATGAGTGATTGCTTAAGACAGGTTTGCACTGTAAGTAACTATGAGGTTGTTGTTGCTTTTTAATAGTAAATTCATATATTCTTCCTTTCAGCTGACTATGTAAAATACAACCAAACTAAGAAAATTACACCAGGTCTCATATATTTATCCTGATACTGTAATATTTTGCACGTTTGACTCATACACAGATGGTTTATTCCTTGATTTTAATTTAACAGCTAACTGTTCATGCCATCTTTTAAACCTTTTCCTACATAACTTTACCATAAGCTTTTTTCCATATACATGTATTTTATTTCACTTGAAAACAGAACAGTGCTACTTCAAATACATTCAGACTGCTTTGTTTTTTTTATCATGGTTCAAATTTATTAAACATTTTTACCTTTTTGACTTAAGAGTTATTTTATTAATATCTTTTTTCACCATTTTATTTAGTCAATTCAGAGTGTCATTTTATTCAGTTTTTTATGCATACAAAATAGCTTTTTGGCTTGTTCTCTAAGATTACAGATTTCTGAAAATCAGGAAAGACCTCTTTGTAGAAGTGATTTCTTTTCATAATTCAATACATGTAGAAATATCATTTCTTTTTCTGCTGAAAGAAACGTAGCCTTTTTTCAATGTTTGCTTTCACCCAGATTTGATTTTAGCCATAACTTTCTTAATGTATTAATGTATTCTGTTATTTGTTTTGATGGTTATGGGTATCATTATTTTACTGTTAAAAACCCTGCATTTTGCATGCTATATGCTTTTTTGCATGATTGTGTATGAAAATGCATGCATTGAAGTTTGTCAGATTAAATTGTTTAGCAAGAAACAGAATGCATGTTTAAAGATTAATCTGCTAAAAAGTAAAACTACTGTAATCTTTTATTAAAATATATTTTTTGCTGTTTTAGTTCAAAGATCAGATATGTCAGGGTGGTCTTTTATGTCCCTTCTTTTTTTATCAGTTTATATTTTCTGAGCATGTAGATTTTCTTCACCAAAAAAAGGATAAATGCTATAAGTAATCCCTCATTTTCTCTATTTACTTTTTTCCAATTCTTTCATGTTTGTATTCCAATTCTTTCATGGTTGTATTCCAAAGAAATTGTTATTTTGCATTTCGACTACTGGTATTTAGGTATAGATTTCCTGCTATATATACTGTATCATATCTTGTAGCATAATTACACAGAATCAAATAAATTGTTCCCATTTATGTCTACTATATAGTAGATTGTATTGCACCAAACTTCCTATTTAAACCCACATATAAATTTGTATTTATGAATTAAAAAATTTCTTTAGAATTCAAACTCAAATGAAATTAATGATATTTTCTGTTCTTTAATTTTGGTTTTAAAATGCACATAATTTTATCACCTGTTTGAACACAATTTTTCAGGCAGAGTATGTTACAGGTAGAAGTAGAGCAAAATCATATCCAAAAAGTTTGAAAAATTTGATACCCTCTGAAAAATTCTAGATTGTGGAAACCTCTGCACTGAATATGTGTGTCGCACAAAGTTCTTCATATAAAACACATTTCACTGTCAGGGCCTGTTTGAGTTGTCTAATTTCCATTGAAATGTGTAAGATGTTTTATATATTTCAACAAAATCAAGAAAATGTATTTGTACTTGTTTATAAAAAATAACAACAAACAAAAAAAAATTAATGGAAATAAGACATCTCAGGCATACAAATTAACAGAAACAAAACGAAATTGCATAGGTTCTGAAGCAGTGCACATGTAATTTTATTCTGTACATAATAAATGCACTCGGTAATCCAAGAACACATAACTCTGATTAGGCCTTTAATGTTTGATTTGGATTTTCAGCCAAAGCATATGTTGAAGGTAGTAGGGTATCTCCTGTAAATAGTCCCCCTGACACACCCAAGTCAAAATCGACGGGAATCACCATTAATATATCTGTCAGCCCACAAGGTATGACTTCTCTATGTTTTATCAAGTATGTAGGCTTTTGGCTGCTTTCTACATGTGCCCTGACTCCTGCACTAAGTGACCTTGGTCGGGGTGCACTAATTTATGTAGTCTTCTAGATTTTTTCTCTTGAACTGCATGGCTTAACTTTATATCTCAGACCCAGATAGAAGATCATTTGAATTAAATGTAATCAGTGTATGTTTATAAAGAAGCAAGAGATATAATTTTGTGTAGAATTGTATAAAATTAATTATTCCTTATACAAACTTTCAAGAGATCATTTAAAAGGCAAACTTTATACTTAAAGTTGAAATTGATCTAAAAAAAACATGTAATAGTCAATATTGGAGCCATCTATGTACTTTTCAGACCTGTTTGTTGAATTAAAATATGATGAAATGAAATATTTGTCAAAACAATTTTACCATATTAATTTACACCAGTGACTATAAAGAGTTTTATATTAACTTTAGAAGCAATTTTCATACTTTAACAATGTATTCATTATTGTATTAATCTTTGAAACTTATTTTTTATCCTGTGCTTATCACACTAGAGCCAAATATTGATTCAATATTTAAAAAGAAATGAATTGAATGCAATGGGGCTTAATTAAATTGAACATGTAGTCTAATGACTAAGGTAGAATTTTTTAATGAAAAGCTATGCAGGGTTCAAATAAATCTCACGGGTTGGAAATTTCTGTTCTAGCTTTCCTGCATTTGCTGATAATTTGCATATCAATTTTAATTGTACCACTTTTGTTCCTACACATATACATTTGTTGATACCTTGTAATTTACAAATATGTAATGTAATTAGCAGGTCTAAAGACTCTGTATTTAATTTATATGTATGTATTGCATGATGAAAGAAGAAAATTCAAAATAGGGAATCTATTGTTGCTAGATGTTATTTGCACTGAAATAACACTTTTCAGATTCTGTAAAACATTAACATTTAATAATAATGAAGCATAAGCTTATTTTCTGCCATTGTAAACCCATTGCTAACTATTTTCTACATGAAATATAAAATTTGAAGGAAATTAAATATTTAGGTATAGGATTTCTTTATTTTCTGCACATGTCTGATTATTTTGCCTAATACTGTAGATATCTGGTAGCTGTGATGCAGATTTAAATAATGATGTAATTATTTTTTGTTTCATGTTAACTTTAAAAAGCAAAACTTCTCTCTCAATATTTTGCTTAATGTATGCATACTTAAATATATAATATTTTTGAAGAGGTATACAGATTTAAAATATAAAGAGATGATAAAATAATTGTACAGGGTCTATTCTAGAACTGAAAATGTGGGCAGGAACTTCCCCCTCCATTTGAAAACAAGGGGGGAATCTTCTGAATATAGGAGGGATTGAATGAAGAAATAAAGGTGGCACTTGAAACTATAATGCATGAGTTTCTTTCATTCGGCTTATTTTTGGGTACAAATTTTTAGAAATAAACATGAATCCCTTGTACATCCTAGAATAGACCCTGATTTTAACATCTTTTTTGTACAGGTAGCAAATCTTCTGATTGTTTTTAGAAAATGTATCACTGTAAGTTTCCAATATAATTGAGGAGGTGTTGGCTTATTATGTTAGGTTATTTTTCAAGCTGAGTATACCCAGTCAATTGAGTCTACTCTGCTATATATATATATATACATAGAAATAATGGACCTTATTACCATGCTTATACACATGAGAATTGATTTAGATTAAAATATTAGTGCACATATATGCCTGTTTGATTATAGTTAAACAACACTAGTTTTTATAATTTCTTATATATTTTACATGAGTGCATAATTAGGCATGGGTTCGTGTTAATTGCTATCTGACTACCAAACACTGTTATTATAGGTTGATGTGTTTGCACCCAGTTTAATGTTAGTCATTTGTTTGACTTTTTATTACCCCCTTGCCAGTCAAGTTAGGAGGGAATACAGCATTTGTTCCCAATGAGTGACCTTGGTATTGTGAGCAATTTGTTTGTTATGCCCTCAATATCTTGGCCTCTTTTTCACCTGTAGTCATGAAACTTGGTATGTGGATGTAGTTTAGCAAGAGTACTAAGCCATACCAAGACACGCTTTAGTGACTTACACAATTTTAGCAATTCATTCATTATTTCCACAAATTGATATTTTAATGCATCTCAGGAAGAGTAAGTTAACCATATAAAAACTATGTCACTGTGACGTAATTTTCACACATGAGTGACTTATGTCTTTTCAGCTGTTGCTTTAAGAAACCTTCATTATCTTGTAGACTTATATGGACCTAACTATACCAAGGTCTCTGTGACCTAATTTTCATGCATGAATGACATTTGTATATTTCTCCATTTGTTTGTTACATCCTCCATATCCATGATTGTCAATTTGAATAGTAGGCAGGACTTCAACACTGACAGCTATCATCGGCTCTAATTTCATTAATTAGCCGTTATATTACATCAAACAACCTGGACGAGTAGCTACATAGTATGTGCTTCTGCTGTTAACAGCATGAATGGCATTAACAATTGAAACATAAATACAGAAGAGGTTTCATACAAGGTAGTGTGAAGGGCATATAAATGTGTATAAAGCAGGCAAGTTTTAGCACGTTATATGAGTGCAGAACAGGTAACAGTAACATGTGTATTGTACATACTGGCCAGTGACGTAGTTGACCCTATTACATCCTGATTTATCAAACTGATAAAACTTTATTTTTTGACGCATCTTAATGAGTAGTATATTGCAGTACTGTAATATTTCCTTCATCCACATGGCTTAGTTGTTTCTAACCAGCGGGTAATGGGTTTTAAATCCTCTCCACTCGACCCGCCTGAATCGGCTGTCATGTCATATCTCTTTGCCAGGCTCTTAACTCTTTTTGTATCAGTCTTCCATTACCAGTCTGTATATTGTCGGCTACTCCAAATATGTTCCTGTTTGTGAGGGGATTCATGTTAATGAGTAAACACCTTGTTTATTTATTTATTTGCATTTTATTTTTATTGCAACCATTTGCCACAGAAGTTGTTCCAGTTCCCTACAATACATTAAAATAATTGTATAATAAGTGATTTTGCATGTAATGCTGTTTTTATTTCAGTTCAGGCTTTTGTATTAACCTGAATCAGGACAATTTAGTGCAGATGTAAATATTTATCATGTGCTTCAAGCATTCTGAATAAGTTGTTTCTTGTAGATAATGCTAGTTGTGTACAATTTGCGTAACAAAATTCAGCTATCATTCTGCCCATTTTAAATTTTTAGTGCTTATTTTCATATTAGATAACATAGTATGTAATAAAAAATTATTCATAAGAAAAATTAATTTTACACAATTTGTTTTGTATTTAGAAGGATATGGTTACCATAGTTACATTTTATTTTAACTACTACAGCTGGCAAGACACCAAGAGATGTCAAGACCTTTGATGATCTCTCAGATGTAAGTTTTCTTAATGTTTCTCAGGAAAAGAGAATTTTCTTGAAATTCGCCAAATTTTACACTACAATAGAGAAGGGGATATAATTCTGTAATCTTATTTGAATTCAGTTGTGACATTCAGGAATAAACTGCCCATATTTGTTTTCATAAAATTGTCAACATCAGCAATTTAATTCATTTTGAAAAGGTCTGTGGTAGTGGTTCTCTTACATTGTACCATGGAAAGGTCTATGGTAGTGATTCTCTTATATTGTACCATGGAAAGGTCTATGGTAGTGGTTCTCTTACATTGTACCATGAAAAGGTCTATGGTAGTGGTTCTCTTACATTGTACCATGGAAAGGTGTCTGGTAGTGGTTCTCTTACATTGTACCATGGAAAGGTCTATAGTAGTGGTTCTCTCACATTGTACCATGATAAAGTCTATGGTAGTGGTTCTCTTACATTGTACCATGATAAGGTCTATGGTAGTGGTTCTCTTACATTGTACCATGGAAAGGTCTATGGTAGTGGTTCTCATACATTGTCCCATGTGGAAAGGTCTATGGTAGTGGTTCTCATACATTGTACCATGTGGAAAGGTCTATGGTAGTGGTTCTCATACATTGTACCATGTGGAAAGGTCTATGGTAGTGGTTCTCTTACATTGTACCATGGAAAGGTCTATGGTAGTGGTTCTCATACATTGTACCATGTGGAAAGGTCTATGGTAGTGGTTCTCTTACATTGTACCATGGAAAGGTCTATGGTAGTGGTTCTCTTACATTGTACCATGGAAAGGTCTATAGTAGTGGTTCTCTCACATTGTACCATGATAAAGTCTATGGTAGTGGTTCTCTTACATTGTACCATGATAAGGTCTATGGTAGTGGTTCTCTTACATTGTACCATGAAAAGGTCTATGGTAGTGGTTCTCATACATTGTACCATGGAAAGGTCTATGGTAGTGGTTCTCTTACATTGTACCATGAAACGGTCTATGGTAATCGTTCTCTTACATTGTACCATGGAAAGGTCTATGGTAGTGGTTCTCTTACATAGTACCATGAAAAGGTCTATGGTAGTGGTTCTTTTACATAGTACCATGGAAAGGTCTATGGTAGTGGTTCTCTTACATAGTACCATGGAAAGGTCTATGGTAGTGGTTCTCTTACATTGTACCATGGAAAGGTCTATGGTAGTGGTTCTCTTACATTGTATCATGAAAAGGTCTATGGTAGTGGTTCTCTTACATAGTACCATGAAAAGGTCTTTGGTAGTGGTTCTCTTACATAGTACCATGAAAAGGTCTATGGTAGTGGTTCTCTTACATTGTACCATGGATTAATAATCAAAGTTCAAAAAGTATTTAAATTTCTACTTACTCCACAGGACAAGAGACCTTAACATGACTTTCATTTTTGTACTGTATGTTTAGAAAAAAAAACTACTCATCCTTTCACACTGACTACTCAACAGTATTGGCAGATGAGTATATTATTCTGAGACATAAACTAGCTTATAAAACAATGCATGCAAAAAAGTCACAAGTTTGTGTTGAATATGGTATACTTATTTCAAAGTTTAATGATAAATGTTACTCGCAACAAGTTTTATCATAACCTCTGACATACAGTACTGCACACAACAGCATGTATTATTTAGTAAAGTATATCTCATTAAAATGTTGCGTGCTGAAATAGTTACAGTAAATAATGGTTAGTATGATCACTGATAAAATGACTTATTGGAGTGAAAAATGCAAAGTGAATTTGTAGCGTTACACTACTTCTTCTTTATAACACTGTTTTCATCGGAGCCATAAAAGTGACCTGTGTTATAAGTGAGGGAGCCTTATAGTGAGGGGTGTTTCAATATGGATCACAGTGTCATGATAGTGCACTAAAACACAAAAAAGAGTATTTCATGATGTGAAATTACATTTATAATTGGTTCTCATGAGCCAACGACTAACGTAGTGTGAAATAAATTAGGTAGCAATGATTCAACAAAATTTGACCAAATTCAGTGATAAAACAAAATGTTATAAAATTCAATGATACAACAAAATTTTGGCCAAATTCAATGATGAAACAAAATTTAAAAAATTTTAATAGGATTCAGAACCATAGAGGCATTAAAGAAGAGGGGCAGCATTGTACTGAATGGCATTATAGTGAAGAACCACTGTGTATATATATATGTATAGATATATACATGTACATTTGTAATTAGTATATAACAAATTATAGATAATACAATGTATTCCTGAAGGTTCTGACAGACTTGTTATAAATGAGTAGTGTATTTGAGATGGTATACATGGAGAACTCATCCATGATTCTGACTGATGATGGTCATTGTACTCTAATAACACTTCCTTTCAGGCCAATCCCACTATGATCAAGAATTTGGAGAAGGAGAAGAACCAGTTGTTCAACCAGTTGAGAGACTTGGAATGGAGACTTGATCAGGAATCCAAAGTGAGTTAGAAATAAAAGCAACACACACACACACACACACACACACACACACAGAGAAACAAAATCAAAGTATTAGAACCATGTTAACTGATCATTTAAATCTTACCAAACGTGTTAATAGCTCATGAGGTCAAAGGTTGCACTGGTTTCTGTGTAGTGACTGACAGTGAAACCTTGCCAAAATGGCTCCTCTGTAAGCTGGTTTCAATAAGGCTGTTCTAATATTAATCACACCTCCTTATACTTGCCACCTGTAATAAATGGCAAACAAAATAAATTTGTTTCTGGAGTTTCCAGTTTTGTGAAGTTTTGCTATTTATGCCCCCCTCCCCACTCTGAGATGGGATGCTAGTCCATTACAGCCATTACACTAGGTTAAAACTGACGGATGATGGGACTAACAGAAGTATTCCACACACACAAAGAGTGACATGTGTAGAACAATCACTATTTACATTTTGGCACAAAGAAGAAAAACTATCATGATGATGAAAAGGTATAAACTAAAGGAAAAGAACAAAGTTTTGTTTATCCCACCCATTCCAATACACATACATGCATTCTTCAAATTTTCTATCTATTGTTACGACTCTATGGTCTAAGAAAAATGTAACAGAAAGAAAGTGAAACCAACAAATCAAGTAAAAAATCAACAAGCAATTTATTACTAGATAATTAAAATGACAAATCAAAAAGTCACTTACAGTAATGTGTTTTGAAATCCTAATAATCCAATAAGAATGATTGTTCTAATCACAAGTCCTAAATATAGAATGTTCCGAATTCAAGGCTGTGTCCTTGAATGTTATTATGTGCCAATGGTCTCCAAAGTCCTGATGTACTAGTAATCTTTGATGTGCTGATGTCAAAATGAAGTATTCCAAAATATCTGAATAAGTTCACATAAATTCCAAAATCATCAATTAAAAATCCAAAATCCAAAAGTTTATGAGCACTGTTATAATCCAATGAATATTTAAAATAATTCCTCTCTTAGAATTTGGAATGAATTTTCACAACTGTAATAGCTCTTTACAAGACTGATGGTAATGTCAAAACTGAATAAATGTCCGCCAAACATGGCATATATAAAGATTGGTCACATGACAGAATGTTCTAGAATGTGTGTCATCTTAATGGAATTTTACTTGTAAACAAAAATCAACCTTGACCTTCAAATTGAGAAAACATTATATTAATCAAAACAACCTAATTCAAGGACACTAGTTAAACATGTTTTTCCTGATAAACATTAAGATCCAAGCAAACATCAAAGTGAAGAAACATTTACAATTTCCCAAAATACCTACAACACCATATAAACATCATACATAACACCTCCCTCATAAAGAAAAAGAAAGATTTATATAATAAAGCTTTCTTTTGAATATACATCTAATAGTACAATAACCAAAATTACATAAGAACATGTTTTATGATACTGGACTTAATTACATCAAGCAATATTACATTTCTAGGCACGTGAGAGTGCATCTGCAATCACATTGTCTTTTCCCCTGATGTGTTTGATGTCAGTGTTATATTCTTGCAATATCAAACTCCATCTCAACAATCTCCGATTTTTATCTTTCATTTTGTTGATGAAAGTAAGGGGATTGTGATCACTGTACACAATAATTGGAGAAAGAGCTGAGGTGACATACACTTCAAAATGCTGTAAAGCCAATATCAAAGCAAACATTCCTTCTCAATTTTGGAATAATTTTTCTGGTGCTTGTTTAGTTTTTTAGAAAAATAACACACAGGGTGATCCACACCACTTTTGTCTTCCTGAATCAATACTCCACCAACCCCTACATCACTTGCATCAACAGATAATTTAAATGATTGGCTGAAATTTGGTGCAGAAAGAACTGGTGCATTCTTAAGCATGGCCTTTAACTTGTCAAAAGATTCCTGACACTTGTCAGACCAATGAAATTTGGTTTTCTTACTCAATAAACTTGTCAAAGGTTCAGCAATTTTGGAAAAATTGGAACAAAATTTCCAATAATATCCAGCCATACCTAGAAATCGCATCAGTTGCTTTTTACAAATTGGAACTTGAAATTCAGAGATAGCTTTGACCTTAGCTTCTATAGGTTTAACTTGACCTTGTCCCACAATATGTCCCAAAAATGTGACACAAGCATGGCAAAACTCACTTTTGCTCAAATTAATTGTCAGATTCGCATCTCTGAGTCGATCGAAGAATTTTCGAATGGTTTCCAAATGATCTTCCCAGGTGTTGTTGTAGATAATGACGTCATCGATATAAGCGTCACAATTATCAAGACCAAATGTTATCATGTTCATCAGACGTTGAAACGTTGCAGGCGAATTTTTCATTCCAAACGGCATGACTTTATATTGATAAAGTCCATCTGGAGTTGCAAATGCTGAAATTTCTTTTGCCCTTTCCGTCAGTGGAATTTGCCAGAATCCTTTTAAAAGGTCAAACTTGGTAACATATTCCGCATTTCCAATTTTATCATGCAATCGTCCATTCTTGGGATTGGAAATGAATCAGTTTTGGTGACACTGTTGACTTTTCTATAGTCAGTACACATACGGAATGTATTATCTGGCTTGGGAACAAGAATACATGGTGAACTCCAGTTACTTTTACTTGGTTCTATGAAATCATTCTCCAGTAGATACTGAATTTCTTTCTTCAGATAGTTCTGTTTGAGAGGATTCATCCTAAAAGGATGCTGTTTCACAGGCGCAGAATCTACAATGTCAACGTCATGATAAATTTTACTTGTTCATGTTGGAACATCAGGAAACAAGTGCTCATAGTCATGTAATAGCTGTTTTAGTTCATTTCTTTCCTGTTGTTGTAGATGTGAAAGTTTCTGGTCTAGGTTGTTCAATATTTCTGATTCCGAAGATTGGTTATACCAGAGTCACTATAGTCTGATTGTATTCCATCGTTGATATCTTCACTGTGTGGGACAGGTACAACTAAATTAACTGAATAATTAGCTGAGCTATCTCTGTCAAAATATTCCTTTAACATATTTATATGACAAAGTTGTTTCTGTTTCCGTCTCCCAGGAGTGTTAATGATATAATTTAAGTCATTTACTTTCTTTGCAACGGTATAAGGACCATAAAATTTAGCCTGAAGAGGATTCTGAGGTATTGGGAAAGAGAGCCAGAACTTTGTCACCAGGTTTAAAACTCCTTTCCTGTGAATTTCTGTCATACCTTAATTTCATTTTTGACTGAGTAGTGTGAAGATTAGTTCTTGCTACTTCACAGGCCTTTGACAACTTGTATTTGAAATCAGAAACATAATCAAGAAGATTAATCTTTGAATCTTCATTTGAAAGAAGTTTCTCTTTCAATAATTTCAATGGTCCACGGACAGTATGACCAAAAACTAGTTCAAAGGGACTAAAACCCAACGACTCTTGAACTGATTCCCTAATGAACACCCTCATCCCAATCCTTTTCTGTATCAAAGCAATATGATCGAATCATATTCTTCAAAGTTTTGATGAAATCTTTCCAAAGCACCTTGACTTTCAGGGTGATAGGCAGAAGATTTAAACTGTTGGATGCCTAATTCATGCATAACTTGTTGGAAAATTCCAGACATAAAATTTGACCCCTTGATCTGACTGGACAGATTTGGGAAGGCCAACAAGTGTAAAATACTTCACCAAAGCTTTATCAATATTTTTAGTTTTATATTTCTCAGAGGAATTGCCTCTGGAAATCTTGTAGATGCACACATGATGGTCAACAAGTATTGGTTACCTGACTTGGTTTTAGGTAAAGGACCAACACAGTCTACTATTATTCTACTAAATGGTTCATCAAATGCAGGAATAGGTTGCAGATGAGCCTTAGGTATCTTCTGATTGGGTTTTCCTACCATTTGACAAGTGTGACAAGATCTGCAGTATTTAGAAACATCACTTTTGAGTTTCGGCCAATAAAAATGATTCAAGATCTTGTGATAAGTCTTACGGACTCCTAAATGACCAGCCAAAGGAGTTTCATGGGCTAAATTAAGAATTTCCTGTCGATATGACTTAGGAACAACAATTTGATAGCTCACTGACCACTCGTCACCAGCGGGTACATCAGGTGGTCTCCATTTCCTCATAAGGACCCCATTTTTCACAAAGTAACACACTGGAACTTGTGTGGCCTCAGTTTCACTAATAGCCCTCTGAAACAAACAAGATATCTCGGGATCTTGCTCCTGTTCAACGACAAGGGATTGTCGTTTGATTAGAACAAAGAGAATGAGTTGCCAAAAGAGGATCACTGTGATCAATACCATTTGATTGATCAATACCTGAGGAAAAAGTGACCTCATCAAAAGACTGACCAATACATGTGTCAGCTAAAGGAATAATATCCTGATCAACATCACTCTCAAGAGCTCTTTTTGCCATAGCTCTAGTAACTGCACAAGCAGGGTACAAATCAGGGATTTCAGTTTCGACAGGATCAACTTTCTGATCCAAACAAGGCTTGTCAGTTACAAGTGGATTAACCACAACCTTATCTCCAGCTAGGTCATTGCCTAGTAATAAATGAACACCCTCTATGGGTAAAGAAGTCACTGCCCCAACAGTCACAGGTCCAGAAACTAAGTCTGATGCCAAATTTACACAATGGAGAGGAACATTTACAAAGCCGCACTCTACTCCCTGAACAAGAACACTTTCACTTGAAAAAGACTCCTCAGACAAAGGCAAAGTACCTGATAATAAAAGACTCTGAGAAGCTCCAGTGTCCCTTACTATTTTAATTGGGATAGGTTTGGCAGAATCACCAATAAGTGATATAGAACCTTCTGACATGAATGGTTCATAAGCCTCCAAAATAGAATCAGACTGGACTTTGTTTGACCCAACAAATGTATTGCTTTCAATACAAGACCGTGACCTTGACCTCGTAGAAATAAGAGCATTTGGAAAAGCTCTGTCTTTTCTCTGTTGCTTATTTTTCAACTTGAAGCAATCAGAAATAACGTGCCCTTTCGTTTTACAATAAGTGCACGTAGGAAGAGATAAGGATTTCTGATCAGTCTTATCAGATGTTTGATTCCTAACAGTTGTGCTGTTGTGAAATTTGGAAGTACTCGAATGAGATTGAAATGGTTTTTACCAGAAAACTGCTGAGAGGACGACCTATTGCCAAATGAAATTTTGTGAGTCAAGGAATTATTCATCAGCCATACGAGCAGCATTTTCAAAGTTTCCACTTTCTGCTCGTCAAGATAAGTTTTAACATCACTATGGATGCACCTCTTGACTCTTCAATTAATACGAGCTGTCTGAGGTTATCATAACCTTGATCAACTTTCTTGGCTGAGCACCACCTATCAAATTGTCGTTCTTTTTCCCATGCAAATTCGACATAAGTTTGTCCAGTTTCTTTTCTACAATTCCTAAACCTTTGTCGATATGCCTCTGGTACCAACTCATAAGCTTTCAAGATGTACTCCTTAACCACATCATAATCAGTGCTTTGTTGTACTGACAGTGAAGTGTAGACTTCACGAGCTTTGCCAATAAGTACACTTTGTAATAACAAAGTCCAATGCTCTCTGGGCCATTTCAAGTTTTCAGCTATTTTCTCGAAATGAAGAAAGTATTTATCTACTTCTTTTTCTGAAAAGGGGGTACTAACCTAATATATCTAGTAACATCAAAACCTGAACTTGTTTTTAAAGGAGTGGAGTGTGCTCTGTTTGCCAGTTCTAATTCTCTTAACTTACATTGCATTTCCCTTTCCTCTCTTTACATCTGCATTTGTATTTGCCTCTCTTCCTTCTGCATTTGTAGCTGCCTCTCTTCTTTCTCTCTCTCCATCTGCCTCTCTTCTTTCTCTCTCTCCATCTGTATCCGCCTATCTTCTTTCTCCTCTCTCCATCTGTATCTGCCTCTCTTCTTTCTCTCTCTCTCTCTGATTCTGAAGCTTTGCCAATTCTAAATCCATCTGGTTCTTTAACTCTAATTCCCTTAATTTCCTGTCAGAACCAGATATAGGGCTTTCTCTTCAAACTTAAAGCACTATTTTCTAAAATTCCCTTTCCTACTAAATACTGAATTAAAATAATCTTTATCTCCTGTTTTGTCAATGATAATTTTGCCTCAGATAGACTGTATTTCTGGCAAGCTCGAGCAACTCATCCTTTCTCATGCACTCTAACCCCTCCTGGGTAGGTTTGAAATGAAATTCTGAACATTAGATGCTATTGTAAATGCTTGTTGGTTTCACACAAAAAAAATTCTCTATTTAAAAATCTTTGCCAAAGACAAAACAAAAACAAATTCCAAGACAAAATCAATATGAATTTCAAAGATAAATTTAATATCTCTAATATGCTTTAAAGAAATTCAATCCCGGAACGGCTCCCAATTTCTGTTACGACTCTATGGTCTAAGAAAATGTAACAGAAAGAAAGTGAACCAACAAATCAAGTAAAAAATCAACAAGCAATTTATTACTAGACAATTAAAATGACAAATCAAAAAGTCACTTACAGTAATGTGTTTTTGAAATCCTAATAATCCAATAAGAATGATTGTTCTAATCACAAGTCCTAAATATAGAATGTTCCGAATTCACGGCTGTGTCCTTGAATGTTATTATGTGCCAATCGGTCTCAAAGTCCTGATGTACTAGTAATCTTTGATGTGCTGATGTCAAAATGAAGTATTCCAAAATTATCTGAATAAGTTCACATAAATTCCAAAATCATCAATTAAAAATCCAAAATCCAAAAGGTTATGAGCACTGTTATAATCCAATGAATATTTAAAATAATTCCTCTCTTAGAATTTGGAAATGAATTTTCACAACTGTAATAGCTCTTTACAAGACTGATGGTAATGTCAAAACTGAATAAATGTCCACCAAACATG